>OY292427.1:12715000-13978094 GCA_958496245.1 Perizoma flavofasciatum | reverse complement strand
CCTAACCTAACCTAACCTAACCTAACCTAACCTAACCTAACCTAACCTAACCTAACCTAACCTAACCTAACCTAACCTAACCTAACCTAACCTAACCTAACCTAACCTAACCTAACCTAACCTAACCTAACCTAACCTAACCTAACCTAACCTAACCTAACCTAACCTAACCTAACCTAACCTAACCTAACCTAACCTAACCTAACCTAACCTAACCTAACCTAACCTAACCTAACCTAACCTAACCTAACCTAACCTAACCTAACCTAACCTAACCTAACCTAACCTAACCTAACCTAACCTAACCTAACCTAACCTAACCTAACCTAACCTAACCTAACCTAACCTAACCTAACCTAACCTAACCTAACCTAACCTAACCTAACCTAACCTAACCTAACCTAACCTAACCTAACCTAACCTAACCTAACCTAACCTAACCTAACCTAACCTAACCTAACCTAACCTAACCTAACCTAACCTAACCTAACCTAACCTAACCTAACCTAACCTAACCTAACCTAACCTAACCTAACCTAACCTAACCTAACCTAACCTAACCTAACCTAACCTAACCTAACCTAACCTAACCTAACCTAACCTAACCTAACCTAACCTAACCTAACCTAACCTAACCTAACCTAACCTAACCTAACCTAACCTAACCTAACCTAACCTAACCTAACCTAACCTAACCTAACCTAACCTAACCTAACCTAACCTAACCTAACCTAACCTAACCTAACCTAACCTAACCTAACCTAACCTAACCTAACCTAACCTAACCTAACCTAACCTAACCTAACCTAACCTAACCTAACCTAACCTAACCTAACCGAACCTAACCTAACCTAACCTAACCTAACCTAACCTAACCTAACCTAACCTAACCTAACCTAACCTAACCTAACCTAACCTAACCTAACCTAACCTAACCTAACCTAACCTAACCTAACCTAACCTAACCTAACCTAACCTAACCTAACCTAACCTAACCTAACCTAACCTAACCTAACCTAACCTAACCTAACCTAACCTAACCTAACCTAACCTAACCTAACCTAACCTAACCTAACCTAACCTAACCTAACCTAACCTAACCTAACCTAACCTAACCTAACCTAACCTAACCTAACCTAACCTAACCTAACCTAACCTAACCTAACCTAACCTAACCTAACCTAACCTAACCTAACCTAACCTAACCTAACCTAACCTAACCTAACCTAACCTAACCTAACCTAACCTAACCTAACCTAACCTAACCTAACCTAACCTAACCTAACCTAACCTAACCTAACCTAACCTAACCTAACCTAACCTAACCTAACCTAACCTAACCTAACCTAACCTAACCTAACCTAACCTAACCTAACCTAACCTAACCTAACCTAACCTAACCTAACCTAACCTAACCTAACCTAACCTAACCTAACCTAACCTAACCTAACCTAACCTAACCTAACCTAACCTAACCTAACCTAACCTAACCTAACCTAACCTAACCTAACCTAACCTAACCTAACCTAACCTAACCTAACCTAACCTAACCTAACCTAACCTAACCTAACCTAACCTAACCTAACCTAACCTAACCTAACCTAACCTAACCTAACCTAACCTAACCTAACCTAACCTAACCTAACCTAACCTAACCTAACCTAACCTAACCTAACCTAACCTAACCTAACCTAACCTAACCTAACCTAACCTAACCTAACCTAACCTAACCTAACCTAACCTAACCTAACCTAACCTAACCTAACCTAACCTAACCTAACCTAACCTAACCTAACCTAACCTAACCTAACCTAACCTAACCTAACCTAACCTAACCTAACCTAACCTAACCTAACCTAACCTAACCTAACCTAACCTAACCTAACCTAACCTAACCTAACCTAACCTAACCTAACCTAACCTAACCTAACCTAACCTAACCTAACCTAACCTAACCTAACCTAACCTAACCTAACCTAACCTAACCTAACCTAACCTAACCTAACCTAACCTAACCTAACCTAACCTAACCTAACCTAACCTAACCTAACCTAACCTAACCTAACCTAACCTAACCTAACCTAACCTAACCTAACCTAACCTAACCTAACCTAACCTAACCTAACCTAACCTAACCTAACCTAACCTAACCTAACCTAACCTAACCTAACCTAACCTAACCTAACCTAACCTAACCTAACCTAACCTAACCTAACCTAACCTAACCTAACCTAACCTAACCTAACCTAACCTAACCTAACCTAACCTAACCTAACCTAACCTAACCTAACCTAACCTAACCTAACCTAACCTAACCTAACCTAACCTAACCTAACCTAACCTAACCTAACCTAACCTAACCTAACCTAACCTAACCTAACCTAACCTAACCTAACCTAACCTAACCTAACCTAACCTAACCTAACCTAACCTAACCTAACCTAACCTAACCTAACCTAACCTAACCTAACCTAACCTAACCTAACCTAACCTAACCTAACCTAACCTAACCTAACCTAACCTAACCTAACCTAACCTAACCTAACCTAACCTAACCTAACCTAACCTAACCTAACCTAACCTAACCTAACCTAACCTAACCTAACCTAACCTAACCTAACCTAACCTAACCTAACCTAACCTAACCTAACCTAACCTAACCTAACCTAACCTAACCTAACCTAACCTAACCTAACCTAACCTAACCTAACCTAACCTAACCTAACCTAACCTAACCTAACCTAACCTAACCTAACCTAACCTAACCTAACCTAACCTAACCTAACCTAACCTAACCTAACCTAACCTAACCTAACCTAACCTAACCTAACCTAACCTAACCTAACCTAACCTAACCTAACCTAACCTAACCTAACCTAACCTAACCTAACCTAACCTAACCTAACCTAACCTAACCTAACCTAACCTAACCTAACCTAACCTAACCTAACCTAACCTAACCTAACCTAACCTAACCTAACCTAACCTAACCTAACCTAACCTAACCTAACCTAACCTAACCTAACCTAACCTAACCTAACCTAACCTAACCTAACCTAACCTAACCTAACCTAACCTAACCTAACCTAACCTAACCTAACCTAACCTAACCTAACCTAACCTAACCTAACCTAACCTAACCTAACCTAACCTAACCTAACCTAACCTAACCTAACCTAACCTAACCTAACCTAACCTAACCTAACCTAACCTAACCTAACCTAACCTAACCTAACCTAACCTAACCTAACCTAACCTAACCTAACCTAACCTAACCTAACCTAACCTAACCTAACCTAACCTAACCTAACCTAACCTAACCTAACCTAACCTAACCTAACCTAACCTAACCTAACCTAACCTAACCTAACCTAACCTAACCTAACCTAACCTAACCTAACCTAACCTAACCTAACCTAACCTAACCTAACCTAACCTAACCTAACCTAACCTAACCTAACCTAACCTAACCTAACCTAACCTAACCTAACCTAACCTAACCTAACCTAACCTAACCTAACCTAACCTAACCTAACCTAACCTAACCTAACCTAACCTAACCTAACCTAACCTAACCTAACCTAACCTAACCTAACCTAACCTAACCTAACCTAACCTAACCTAACCTAACCTAACCTAACCTAACCTAACCTAACCTAACCTAACCTAACCTAACCTAACCTAACCTAACCTAACCTAACCTAACCTAACCTAACCTAACCTAACCTAACCTAACCTAACCTAACCTAACCTAACCTAACCTAACCTAACCTAACCTAACCTAACCTAACCTAACCTAACCTAACCTAACCTAACCTAACCTAACCTAACCTAACCTAACCTAACCTAACCTAACCTAACCTAACCTAACCTAACCTAACCTAACCTAACCTAACCTAACCTAACCTAACCTAACCTAACCTAACCTAACCTAACCTAACCTAACCTAACCTAACCTAACCTAACCTAACCTAACCTAACCTAACCTAACCTAACCTAACCTAACCTAACCTAACCTAACCTAACCTAACCTAACCTAACCTAACCTAACCTAACCTAACCTAACCTAACCTAACCTAACCTAACCTAACCTAACCTAACCTAACCTAACCTAACCTAACCTAACCTAACCTAACCTAACCTAACCTAACCTAACCTAACCTAACCTAACCTAACCTAACCTAACCTAACCTAACCTAACCTAACCTAACCTAACCTAACCTAACCTAACCTAACCTAACCTAACCTAACCTAACCTAACCTAACCTAACCTAACCTAACCTAACCTAACCTAACCTAACCTAACCTAACCTAACCTAACCTAACCTAACCTAACCTAACCTAACCTAACCTAACCTAACCTAACCTAACCTAACCTAACCTAACCTAACCTAACCTAACCTAACCTAACCTAACCTAACCTAACCTAACCTAACCTAACCTAACCTAACCTAACCTAACCTAACCTAACCTAACCTAACCTAACCTAACCTAACCTAACCTAACCTAACCTAACCTAACCTAACCTAACCTAACCTAACCTAACCTAACCTAACCTAACCTAACCTAACCTAACCTAACCTAACCTAACCTAACCTAACCTAACCTAACCTAACCTAACCTAACCTAACCTAACCTAACCTAACCTAACCTAACCTAACCTAACCTAACCTAACCTAACCTAACCTAACCTAACCTAACCTAACCTAACCTAACCTAACCTAACCTAACCTAACCTAACCTAACCTAACCTAACCTAACCTAACCTAACCTAACCTAACCTAACCTAACCTAACCTAACCTAACCTAACCTAACCTAACCTAACCTAACCTAACCTAACCTAACCTAACCTAACCTAACCTAACCTAACCTAACCTAACCTAACCTAACCTAACCTAACCTAACCTAACCTAACCTAACCTAACCTAACCTAACCTAACCTAACCTAACCTAACCTAACCTAACCTAACCTAACCTAACCTAACCTAACCTAACCTAACCTAACCTAACCTAACCTAACCTAACCTAACCTAACCTAACCTAACCTAACCTAACCTAACCTAACCTAACCTAACCTAACCTAACCTAACCTAACCTAACCTAACCTAACCTAACCTAACCTAACCTAACCTAACCTAACCTAACCTAACCTAACCTAACCTAACCTAACCTAACCTAACCTAACCTAACCTAACCTAACCTAACCTAACCTAACCTAACCTAACCTAACCTAACCTAACCTAACCTAACCTAACCTAACCTAACCTAACCTAACCTAACCTAACCTAACCTAACCTAACCTAACCTAACCTAACCTAACCTAACCTAACCTAACCTAACCTAACCTAACCTAACCTAACCTAACCTAACCTAACCTAACCTAACCTAACCTAACCTAACCTAACCTAACCTAACCTAACCTAACCTAACCTAACCTAACCTAACCTAACCTAACCTAACCTAACCTAACCTAACCTAACCTAACCTAACCTAACCTAACCTAACCTAACCTAACCTAACCTAACCTAACCTAACCTAACCTAACCTAACCTAACCTAACCTAACCTAACCTAACCTAACCTAACCTAACCTAACCTAACCTAACCTAACCTAACCTAACCTAACCTAACCTAACCTAACCTAACCTAACCTAACCTAACCTAACCTAACCTAACCTAACCTAACCTAACCTAACCTAACCTAACCTAACCTAACCTAACCTAACCTAACCTAACCTAACCTAACCTAACCTAACCTAACCTAACCTAACCTAACCTAACCTAACCTAACCTAACCTAACCTAACCTAACCTAACCTAACCTAACCTAACCTAACCTAACCTAACCTAACCTAACCTAACCTAACCTAACCTAACCTAACCTAACCTAACCTAACCTAACCTAACCTAACCTAACCTAACCTAACCTAACCTAACCTAACCTAACCTAACCTAACCTAACCTAACCTAACCTAACCTAACCTAACCTAACCTAACCTAACCTAACCTAACCTAACCTAACCTAACCTAACCTAACCTAACCTAACCTAACCTAACCTAACCTAACCTAACCTAACCTAACCTAACCTAACCTAACCTAACCTAACCTAACCTAACCTAACCTAACCTAACCTAACCTAACCTAACCTAACCTAACCTAACCTAACCTAACCTAACCTAACCTAACCTAACCTAACCTAACCTAACCTAACCTAACCTAACCTAACCTAACCTAACCTAACCTAACCTAACCTAACCTAACCTAACCTAACCTAACCTAACCTAACCTAACCTAACCTAACCTAACCTAACCTAACCTAACCTAACCTAACCTAACCTAACCTAACCTAACCTAACCTAACCTAACCTAACCTAACCTAACCTAACCTAACCTAACCTAACCTAACCTAACCTAACCTAACCTAACCTAACCTAACCTAACCTAACCTAACCTAACCTAACCTAACCTAACCTAACCTAACCTAACCTAACCTAACCTAACCTAACCTAACCTAACCTAACCTAACCTAACCTAACCTAACCTAACCTAACCTAACCTAACCTAACCTAACCTAACCTAACCTAACCTAACCTAACCTAACCTAACCTAACCTAACCTAACCTAACCTAACCTAACCTAACCTAACCTAACCTAACCTAACCTAACCTAACCTAACCTAACCTAACCTAACCTAACCTAACCTAACCTAACCTAACCTAACCTAACCTAACCTAACCTAACCTAACCTAACCTAACCTAACCTAACCTAACCTAACCTAACCTAACCTAACCTAACCTAACCTAACCTAACCTAACCTAACCTAACCTAACCTAACCTAACCTAACCTAACCTAACCTAACCTAACCTAACCTAACCTAACCTAACCTAACCTAACCTAACCTAACCTAACCTAACCTAACCTAACCTAACCTAACCTAACCTAACCTAACCTAACCTAACCTAACCTAACCTAACCTAACCTAACCTAACCTAACCTAACCTAACCTAACCTAACCTAACCTAACCTAACCTAACCTAACCTAACCTAACCTAACCTAACCTAACCTAACCTAACCTAACCTAACCTAACCTAACCTAACCTAACCTAACCTAACCTAACCTAACCTAACCTAACCTAACCTAACCTAACCTAACCTAACCTAACCTAACCTAACCTAACCTAACCTAACCTAACCTAACCTAACCTAACCTAACCTAACCTAACCTAACCTAACCTAACCTAACCTAACCTAACCTAACCTAACCTAACCTAACCTAACCTAACCTAACCTAACCTAACCTAACCTAACCTAACCTAACCTAACCTAACCTAACCTAACCTAACCTAACCTAACCTAACCTAACCTAACCTAACCTAACCTAACCTAACCTAACCTAACCTAACCTAACCTAACCTAACCTAACCTAACCTAACCTAACCTAACCTAACCTAACCTAACCTAACCTAACCTAACCTAACCTAACCTAACCTAACCTAACCTAACCTAACCTAACCTAACCTAACCTAACCTAACCTAACCTAACCTAACCTAACCTAACCTAACCTAACCTAACCTAACCTAACCTAACCTAACCTAACCTAACCTAACCTAACCTAACCTAACCTAACCTAACCTAACCTAACCTAACCTAACCTAACCTAACCTAACCTAACCTAACCTAACCTAACCTAACCTAACCTAACCTAACCTAACCTAACCTAACCTAACCTAACCTAACCTAACCTAACCTAACCTAACCTAACCTAACCTAACCTAACCTAACCTAACCTAACCTAACCTAACCTAACCTAACCTAACCTAACCTAACCTAACCTAACCTAACCTAACCTAACCTAACCTAACCTAACCTAACCTAACCTAACCTAACCTAACCTAACCTAACCTAACCTAACCTAACCTAACCTAACCTAACCTAACCTAACCTAACCTAACCTAACCTAACCTAACCTAACCTAACCTAACCTAACCTAACCTAACCTAACCTAACCTAACCTAACCTAACCTAACCTAACCTAACCTAACCTAACCTAACCTAACCTAACCTAACCTAACCTAACCTAACCTAACCTAACCTAACCTAACCTAACCTAACCTAACCTAACCTAACCTAACCTAACCTAACCTAACCTAACCTAACCTAACCTAACCTAACCTAACCTAACCTAACCTAACCTAACCTAACCTAACCTAACCTAACCTAACCTAACCTAACCTAACCTAACCTAACCTAACCTAACCTAACCTAACCTAACCTAACCTAACCTAACCTAACCTAACCTAACCTAACCTAACCTAACCTAACCTAACCTAACCTAACCTAACCTAACCTAACCTAACCTAACCTAACCTAACCTAACCTAACCTAACCTAACCTAACCTAACCTAACCTAACCTAACCTAACCTAACCTAACCTAACCTAACCTAACCTAACCTAACCTAACCTAACCTAACCTAACCTAACCTAACCTAACCTAACCTAACCTAACCTAACCTAACCTAACCTAACCTAACCTAACCTAACCTAACCTAACCTAACCTAACCTAACCTAACCTAACCTAACCTAACCTAACCTAACCTAACCTAACCTAACCTAACCTAACCTAACCTAACCTAACCTAACCTAACCTAACCTAACCTAACCTAACCTAACCTAACCTAACCTAACCTAACCTAACCTAACCTAACCTAACCTAACCTAACCTAACCTAACCTAACCTAACCTAACCTAACCTAACCTAACCTAACCTAACCTAACCTAACCTAACCTAACCTAACCTAACCTAACCTAACCTAACCTAACCTAACCTAACCTAACCTAACCTAACCTAACCTAACCTAACCTAACCTAACCTAACCTAACCTAACCTAACCTAACCTAACCTAACCTAACCTAACCTAACCTAACCTAACCTAACCTAACCTAACCTAACCTAACCTAACCTAACCTAACCTAACCTAACCTAACCTAACCTAACCTAACCTAACCTAACCTAACCTAACCTAACCTAACCTAACCTAACCTAACCTAACCTAACCTAACCTAACCTAACCTAACCTAACCTAACCTAACCTAACCTAACCTAACCTAACCTAACCTAACCTAACCTAACCTAACCTAACCTAACCTAACCTAACCTAACCTAACCTAACCTAACCTAACCTAACCTAACCTAACCTAACCTAACCTAACCTAACCTAACCTAACCTAACCTAACCTAACCTAACCTAACCTAACCTAACCTAACCTAACCTAACCTAACCTAACCTAACCTAACCTAACCTAACCTAACCTAACCTAACCTAACCTAACCTAACCTAACCTAACCTAACCTAACCTAACCTAACCTAACCTAACCTAACCTAACCTAACCTAACCTAACCTAACCTAACCTAACCTAACCTAACCTAACCTAACCTAACCTAACCTAACCTAACCTAACCTAACCTAACCTAACCTAACCTAACCTAACCTAACCTAACCTAACCTAACCTAACCTAACCTAACCTAACCTAACCTAACCTAACCTAACCTAACCTAACCTAACCTAACCTAACCTAACCTAACCTAACCTAACCTAACCTAACCTAACCTAACCTAACCTAACCTAACCTAACCTAACCTAACCTAACCTAACCTAACCTAACCTAACCTAACCTAACCTAACCTAACCTAACCTAACCTAACCTAACCTAACCTAACCTAACCTAACCTAACCTAACCTAACCTAACCTAACCTAACCTAACCTAACCTAACCTAACCTAACCTAACCTAACCTAACCTAACCTAACCTAACCTAACCTAACCTAACCTAACCTAACCTAACCTAACCTAACCTAACCTAACCTAACCTAACCTAACCTAACCTAACCTAACCTAACCTAACCTAACCTAACCTAACCTAACCTAACCTAACCTAACCTAACCTAACCTAACCTAACCTAACCTAACCTAACCTAACCTAACCTAACCTAACCTAACCTAACCTAACCTAACCTAACCTAACCTAACCTAACCTAACCTAACCTAACCTAACCTAACCTAACCTAACCTAACCTAACCTAACCTAACCTAACCTAACCTAACCTAACCTAACCTAACCTAACCTAACCTAACCTAACCTAACCTAACCTAACCTAACCTAACCTAACCTAACCTAACCTAACCTAACCTAACCTAACCTAACCTAACCTAACCTAACCTAACCTAACCTAACCTAACCTAACCTAACCTAACCTAACCTAACCTAACCTAACCTAACCTAACCTAACCTAACCTAACCTAACCTAACCTAACCTAACCTAACCTAACCTAACCTAACCTAACCTAACCTAACCTAACCTAACCTAACCTAACCTAACCTAACCTAACCTAACCTAACCTAACCTAACCTAACCTAACCTAACCTAACCTAACCTAACCTAACCTAACCTAACCTAACCTAACCTAACCTAACCTAACCTAACCTAACCTAACCTAACCTAACCTAACCTAACCTAACCTAACCTAACCTAACCTAACCTAACCTAACCTAACCTAACCTAACCTAACCTAACCTAACCTAACCTAACCTAACCTAACCTAACCTAACCTAACCTAACCTAACCTAACCTAACCTAACCTAACCTAACCTAACCTAACCTAACCTAACCTAACCTAACCTAACCTAACCTAACCTAACCTAACCTAACCTAACCTAACCTAACCTAACCTAACCTAACCTAACCTAACCTAACCTAACCTAACCTAACCTAACCTAACCTAACCTAACCTAACCTAACCTAACCTAACCTAACCTAACCTAACCTAACCTAACCTAACCTAACCTAACCTAACCTAACCTAACCTAACCTAACCTAACCTAACCTAACCTAACCTAACCTAACCTAACCTAACCTAACCTAACCTAACCTAACCTAACCTAACCTAACCTAACCTAACCTAACCTAACCTAACCTAACCTAACCTAACCTAACCTAACCTAACCTAACCTAACCTAACCTAACCTAACCTAACCTAACCTAACCTAACCTAACCTAACCTAACCTAACCTAACCTAACCTAACCTAACCTAACCTAACCTAACCTAACCTAACCTAACCTAACCTAACCTAACCTAACCTAACCTAACCTAACCTAACCTAACCTAACCTAACCTAACCTAACCTAACCTAACCTAACCTAACCTAACCTAACCTAACCTAACCTAACCTAACCTAACCTAACCTAACCTAACCTAACCTAACCTAACCTAACCTAACCTAACCTAACCTAACCTAACCTAACCTAACCTAACCTAACCTAACCTAACCTAACCTAACCTAACCTAACCTAACCTAACCTAACCTAACCTAACCTAACCTAACCTAACCTAACCTAACCTAACCTAACCTAACCTAACCTAACCTAACCTAACCTAACCTAACCTAACCTAACCTAACCTAACCTAACCTAACCTAACCTAACCTAACCTAACCTAACCTAACCTAACCTAACCTAACCTAACCTAACCTAACCTAACCTAACCTAACCTAACCTAACCTAACCTAACCTAACCTAACCTAACCTAACCTAACCTAACCTAACCTAACCTAACCTAACCTAACCTAACCTAACCTAACCTAACCTAACCTAACCTAACCTAACCTAACCTAACCTAACCTAACCTAACCTAACCTAACCTAACCTAACCTAACCTAACCTAACCTAACCTAACCTAACCTAACCTAACCTAACCTAACCTAACCTAACCGTGAAACTTTGAGAAAAATATTTTTCTAAATAATCGTGTTTTATACACCATTCGCAGAGCAAACGAATCCCCTGCCTATATAATTAATTAAATTGCCTGCGTTTCTCAACATTTGCAGAGTTTTACTAGTTTTATACTGTTATTTTTCAAAATTAAAACACACATTTTATCTAAGTTTTTACAAGTAAGTTGAGCTAATCTCGTCTCAATTACGATCGTTCTGCGTGCCCGCGTGTGGTTGCGGTGTGTATCCGTGGTCCCAGGGTCCATTTCACAGGAGAAACACCGATATTCTTGGAAATTGCGTGATTTTTGACAATTTTCGTAAGAAAATAACGCATTTTACATCATTTCCTTGAATATTGGTGGCTCCCAGCACCTCCAGCAGCTGGAACAGCATCGCCCGACGTCCCCGCGCGCACCTGCAACATAAAAAAATCAAATTAGAGACGAGAAATCGCAAAAAAGTTAGAATCTTCAAAATTTTTTCTAGGCAAAAGTCTTGGTACCTCTGACGATTTCCATACATTTCGTGAAACTTTGAGAAAAATATTTTTCTAAATAATCGTGTTTTATACACCATTCGCAGAGCAAACGAATCCCCTGCCTATATAATTAATTAAATTGCCTGCGTTTCTCAACATTTGCAGAGTTTTACTAGTTTTATACTGTTATTTTTCAAAATTAAAACACACATTTTATCTAAGTTTTTACAAGTAAGTTGAGCTAATCTCGTCTCAATTACGATCGTTCTGCGTGCCCGCGTGTGGTTGCGGTGTGTATCCGTGGTCCCAGGGTCCATTTCACAGGAGAAACACCGATATTCTTGGAAATTGCGTGATTTTTGACAATTTTCGTAAGAAAATAACGCATTTTACATCATTTCCTTGAATATTGGTGGCTCCCAGCACCTCCAGCAGCTGGAACAGCATCGCCCGACGTCCCCGCGCGCACCTGCAACATAAAAAAATCAAATTAGAGACGAGAAATCGCAAAAAAGTTAGAATCTTCAAAATTTTTTCTAGGCAAAAGTCTTGGTACCTCTGACGATTTCCATACATTTCGTGAAACTTTGAGAAAAATATTTTTCTAAATAATCGTGTTTTATACACCATTCGCAGAGCAAACGAATCCCCTGCCTATATAATTAATTAAATTGCCTGCGTTTCTCAACATTTGCAGAGTTTTACTAGTTTTATACTGTTATTTTTCAAAATTAAAACACACATTTTATCTAAGTTTTTACAAGTAAGTTGAGCTAATCTCGTCTCAATTACGATCGTTCTGCGTGCCCGCGTGTGGTTGCGGTGTGTATCCGTGGTCCCAGGGTCCATTTCACAGGAGAAACACCGATATTCTTGGAAATTGCGTGATTTTTGACAATTTTCGTAAGAAAATAACGCATTTTACATCATTTCCTTGAATATTGGTGGCTCCCAGCACCTCCAGCAGCTGGAACAGCATCGCCCGACGTCCCCGCGCGCACCTGCAACATAAAAAAATCAAATTAGAGACGAGAAATCGCAAAAAAGTTAGAATCTTCAAAATTTTTTCTAGGCAAAAGTCTTGGTACCTCTGACGATTTCCATACATTTCGTGAAACTTTGAGAAAAATATTTTTCTAAATAATCGTGTTTTATACACCATTCGCAGAGCAAACGAATCCCCTGCCTATATAATTAATTAAATTGCCTGCGTTTCTCAACATTTGCAGAGTTTTACTAGTTTTATACTGTTATTTTTCAAAATTAAAACACACATTTTATCTAAGTTTTTACAAGTAAGTTGAGCTAATCTCGTCTCAATTACGATCGTTCTGCGTGCCCGCGTGTGGTTGCGGTGTGTATCCGTGGTCCCAGGGTCCATTTCACAGGAGAAACACCGATATTCTTGGAAATTGCGTGATTTTTGACAATTTTCGTAAGAAAATAACGCATTTTACATCATTTCCTTGAATATTGGTGGCTCCCAGCACCTCCAGCAGCTGGAACAGCATCGCCCGACGTCCCCGCGCGCACCTGCAACATAAAAAAATCAAATTAGAGACGAGAAATCGCAAAAAAGTTAGAATCTTCAAAATTTTTTCTAGGCAAAAGTCTTGGTACCTCTGACGATTTCCATACATTTCGTGAAACTTTGAGAAAAATATTTTTCTAAATAATCGTGTTTTATACACCATTCGCAGAGCAAACGAATCCCCTGCCTATATAATTAATTAAATTGCCTGCGTTTCTCAACATTTGCAGAGTTTTACTAGTTTTATACTGTTATTTTTCAAAATTAAAACACACATTTTATCTAAGTTTTTACAAGTAAGTTGAGCTAATCTCGTCTCAATTACGATCGTTCTGCGTGCCCGCGTGTGGTTGCGGTGTGTATCCGTGGTCCCAGGGTCCATTTCACAGGAGAAACACCGATATTCTTGGAAATTGCGTGATTTTTGACAATTTTCGTAAGAAAATAACGCATTTTACATCATTTCCTTGAATATTGGTGGCTCCCAGCACCTCCAGCAGCTGGAACAGCATCGCCCGACGTCCCCGCGCGCACCTGCAACATAAAAAAATCAAATTAGAGACGAGAAATCGCAAAAAAGTTAGAATCTTCAAAATTTTTTCTAGGCAAAAGTCTTGGTACCTCTGACGATTTCCATACATTTCGTGAAACTTTGAGAAAAATATTTTTCTAAATAATCGTGTTTTATACACCATTCGCAGAGCAAACGAATCCCCTGCCTATATAATTAATTAAATTGCCTGCGTTTCTCAACATTTGCAGAGTTTTACTAGTTTTATACTGTTATTTTTCAAAATTAAAACACACATTTTATCTAAGTTTTTACAAGTAAGTTGAGCTAATCTCGTCTCAATTACGATCGTTCTGCGTGCCCGCGTGTGGTTGCGGTGTGTATCCGTGGTCCCAGGGTCCATTTCACAGGAGAAACACCGATATTCTTGGAAATTGCGTGATTTTTGACAATTTTCGTAAGAAAATAACGCATTTTACATCATTTCCTTGAATATTGGTGGCTCCCAGCACCTCCAGCAGCTGGAACAGCATCGCCCGACGTCCCCGCGCGCACCTGCAACATAAAAAAATCAAATTAGAGACGAGAAATCGCAAAAAAGTTAGAATCTTCAAAATTTTTTCTAGGCAAAAGTCTTGGTACCTCTGACGATTTCCATACATTTCGTGAAACTTTGAGAAAAATATTTTTCTAAATAATCGTGTTTTATACACCATTCGCAGAGCAAACGAATCCCCTGCCTATATAATTAATTAAATTGCCTGCGTTTCTCAACATTTGCAGAGTTTTACTAGTTTTATACTGTTATTTTTCAAAATTAAAACACACATTTTATCTAAGTTTTTACAAGTAAGTTGAGCTAATCTCGTCTCAATTACGATCGTTCTGCGTGCCCGCGTGTGGTTGCGGTGTGTATCCGTGGTCCCAGGGTCCATTTCACAGGAGAAACACCGATATTCTTGGAAATTGCGTGATTTTTGACAATTTTCGTAAGAAAATAACGCATTTTACATCATTTCCTTGAATATTGGTGGCTCCCAGCACCTCCAGCAGCTGGAACAGCATCGCCCGACGTCCCCGCGCGCACCTGCAACATAAAAAAATCAAATTAGAGACGAGAAATCGCAAAAAATCGCCCTCCCATCCACCCTTTGTGGGATTGGGTATGTAGACTTTTGTCACTCTTATAGAGAGAAAACTTAGAAAGTGGAAAATTGACAAGTTTATCCTGCGGGAAATTACTAATAGGCTCTTTTGGTCTATTTTGACTAAAAGCAGACAAACCCTACCTAGGGTTTACACCTTTGACAGGCCCTTTTGCCAAAAATTAGTTATTTACTTTCACGATACTAGTTATACGCTAGTTATCTATATAGGTTTAATTAGATTTAATTGTTCAATTTAGACAATGTTTAATACACCACCGCCGAGCAAGACAATGAAGTCGCCAACGGCTGTAATCCCGGAGAGGATGAGGGCAGGTCCCTCGAGCGGTTCCGCTGCAGCACCAGCGCCTGGGCAGGTCAGGAAAAGCGTAGGAAAACTAGAAGCGAACACCAGGTCACCACCGAAGTCCACCCGCAGTAAGACGGCTGAGGCCAGAGCGATCTGGGTTCACGCCAAAACGCAGCTGGACCAATCTGGGAACATAAAGACCACAATTAAAAATGAAGTCCACGCCGCCTTAAAGACGCTGTACGAAATGGTGAAGCAGCTGGACGCCGCTCCAGCCGTTGGTCGACTTCATGGGCCAGGGGCGGAGCGAGAGCAAAGACCGGAACGAGCCGACCCTGCTCTCGCTCCGGCTCAAGCCGATAAGAGTAATGAAATACTGGAGGAAATTAGAGAAGTGAAAGAGATATTAAGAAGGGAAGCGGAGGAAAGCAAGGAAAAGTTGAAGGAAAATAAGAAGGCCCTGGAAGAAGCCGAAACCCGCCTAAGTGCACAAATAACGTACGCCCAGGTGGCAGCGGCGGTACCGACCCCGGCGCCTGCACAGCGAAAGGCGATGCACTCCGTCATCGTGACCTCCCCAGATGTCATGGATACATCGGACACGGTGATGGAGAAAATCAAGAACGCTGTGCAGGCGGCGGAGACGGGAGTGAGGGTGGAAAGAGTTAGGAGAGCAAGGAATCAAGCGGTGGTAATAACATGTAGGGAGAAGGAAGAGCTGGATAAGGTCGTAAACAAATTGAGGATTAAAAAGACAGACCTAAACATAGAGGAGGCGAGGAACAAGAATCCAATGGTCGTCGTGAAGGACGTCATGCAGTACTTAACTGATGACGACTTGACGACGGCCATTGTGAGGCAGAACGAGGAGGTCTTGGAAGGCATTAAAATAGAGAAGGAAGACATGAAGGTGAAGTTTAGAAGGAGAGCCAGGAACCCACTGACTTCCCACGTAGTGCTGCAGGTGACCCCCACCATCTGGCAGAGGCTGACCGCTGCAGGTCGGATACATATCGACCTGCAGCGGGTAGCCGTGCAGGACCAGAGCCCGTTAATCCAATGCACCAAGTGCTTGGGTTACGGACACGGGCGGAAGTACTGCAAGGAGACGGAGGGGGACCTCTGCAGTCACTGCGGGGGACCGCACTTGAGAAAGGAGTGCGAGGCTTTCCTTCTAAATGAAGCACCGGAATGCAGAAATTGCAAACAAGCGAAAAAGGACAGATCAGACCATAATGCCTTCGACAAGACCTGCCTGGTGAGAAGGAAGTGGGAGGAGGTGGCCCGTTCGGCGGTGGCGTACTGCTAAGGTCACCCAAAGCAACGTTAAAGAAGATGAGTGCAAAAAGGGCACATCCAAAACAAGCTCGGACCACAAAGTCATAGTAAAAGGAAACACAAATATTGACAAAATTGAGATAGCTAATTGGGGTCATTTTCATGAGAAAATGGCCCAATTACCAATAGATAACAAAATAAACAAAAAGGAAATAGAAAAATTAGACAGCTCGAAAAAATTTCATGGTAAATTAAACAAACACACAGATATAAAAACCAAAATAAACGACAATAATATACATAAAAATAAAAATAAACATAAAGCACACTTACCTTTGTGGAAGGAGACCTTGGACCGGATGATGATGAACATGGAGCAGACTAAGATCCACTGCGCATCTACACTGCATCATAGACGGGTGACCGATGGTAACCTGAAAACGAAAACAGAGTTAAAACTGAAAGTGCGTAAGGTAAAGTCACAAGAATGGAAAGAATTAAGCAGGAAGCAGGATGGAGAAAGAGGGTGGGACGGGATAAATAGAATAATAGAAAAGACACAAACAAACAACGTACTTGAAACAGTAGGAAAAAACAAAAGAGGAAAATTCCTCGAGTATAGTATAGTTATAAGAAACGTAATTAGTAGGAATAAGATAAAAGTAGGTTAAGAAACTAAACACAGTAAATATTTTGAATAATATTATATTTGTGTTTAAAAATATAAAAGAGAACAGAAAATCGAGGAAAAACAACTAAAAACCAATAAAAGAAATTAAAAAACAAAAACACAAAAATACAAAGATAAAATAAGATATATTAGGAATAAGTAGATTAAGCCCAGACCACCCTTAGAATAAGAAATACCCTTAGCTTTAAGAAGAATAGTAAATTCCCTTAAGGAAAAGTTTAAATTGTAAGTCCCTTCAGGACATAGAATATTTTTAAAAAACCCTTCAGGAATTCATAAAATAGAAATATCCCTTCAGGATTTAGGAAAAATTGTAAATTCCCTTCAGGAATAAGAAATTAAGGCAATTTTGCAATGTATAAGAATAAACGTAGTCTAAAAATGCCTCCGATTATGTCGGAGAATTCTCAGTAGATGGCAATTAGAGATGCCATTATATTAAAAAAAAAAAAAAAAAAAAAAAAAAAAAAACCTAACCTAACCTAACCTAACCTAACCTAACCTAACCTAACCTAACCTAACCTAACCTAACCTAACCTAACCTAACCTAACCTAACCTAACCTAACCTAACCTAACCTAACCTAACCTAACCTAACCTAACCTAACCTAACCTAACCTAACCTAACCTAACCTAACCTAACCTAACCTAACCTAACCTAACCTAACCTAACCTAACCTAACCTAACCTAACCTAACCTAACCTAACCTAACCTAACCTAACCTAACCTAACCTAACCTAACCTAACCTAACCTAACCTAACCTAACCTAACCTAACCTAACCTAACCTAACCTAACCTAACCTTTTTTTTTTTTTTTTTTTTTTTTTTTTTTTAAGGGGGGAAATGCCACGCATCCCCCTTCCGCCACGGGGGTGGCGAAAGGGGGTATGTGGGACTCTAACCCACTAAAACCCCCCTGGTTGACGTCGCCCGTCGTAGTGGGGCAAGATGGGGTCGCGTTAGCATTCACCATCTTACCCCGACGGGTGGCCCAGGAACCACCCGGGCCCCGGCCATGTGTGGGGCCGTGCAAGCCGGCGGAGTCCCCCGACTCCGCCAGTGACCCCACACTCGCGCCCTGAAAAGGGCGCCCCCTCCAACTTACGCTGTCCCTCACTCCAAGCCTGCCCGGTATGGGAAACCCTGCCGGTATAGCCTCGAAGATCATTGGGATGCGCAAGCCCTCATCCGCGCCCTGAAAAGGGCGCCCCCTCCAACTAACGCTGTCCCTCACTCCAAGCCTGCCCGGTATGGGAAACCCTGCCGGTATAGCCTCGAAGATCATTGGGACGCGCAAGCCCTCATCCGCGCCCTGAAAAGGGCGCCCCCTCCAACTTACGCTGTCCCTCACTCCAAGCATGACCGGTATGGGAAGCCCTGCCGGTATAGCCTCGAAGATCATTGGGACGCGCAAGACCTCATCCGCGCCCTGAAAAGGGCGCCCCCTCCAACTTACGCTGTCCCTCACTCCAAGCCTGACCGGTATGGGAAACCCTGCCGGTATAGCCTCGAAGATCATTGGGACGCGCAAGCCCTCATCCGCGCCCTGAGAAGGGCGCCCCCTCCAACTTACGCTGTCCCTCACTCCAAGCCTGACCGGTATGGGAAGCCCTGCCGGTATAGCCTCGAAGATCATTGGAACGCGCAAGCCGACCAGAACAGCAAAAAACCGCCCCGGCCTTCCCTCCACGGTGTGCCCTGAAAAGGGCACACTACGTCAAACGGGCCCATAAAGGGCCACGCCGACCCTACGTCCGCGCCCTTATAAGGGCGCCCCCTCCAACTTACGCTGTCCCTCACTCCAAGCCTGACCGGTATGGGTAGCCCTGCCGGTATAGCCTCGAAGATCATTGGGACGCGCAAGCCGACCAGAGCAGCAAAAGCCGCCCCGGCCCTCCCACGGTGCGCCCTGAAAAGGGCACACCCACCCCGCAAGACGGGACCACACCGGGCCCCGCCAAGCCCTCGTCCGCGCCCTTAAAAGGGCGCCCCCTCCAACCTACGCTGTCCCTCACTCCAAGCCTGACCGGTATGGGAAGCCCTGCCGGTATAGCCTCGAAGATCACTGGGACGCGCAAGCCCTCATCCGCGCCCTTAAAAGGGCGCCCCCTCCCACCGGAGCAGCATACACCGCCCCGGCCCTCCCATGGTGCTCCTCCACGAGCCCACCATGCTGCCCCATCCGCTGTGCCCCATGCGGCTCATAGGGACACGCGAAGGGGCCCCCCCGGTCGGTCCATTAGTTGCTCGACAATAAGATCCCACGTATGAGAAGTTATTGTCGAGCTTAAACGAGGCACACCGTCCCATAGGCTTCTGTTCACCCCGGATCCGTCTGATCCATAAGCGACCAGAGCCCACAGGCACACGAGAAGGTTGACCGACATGGCACCCCAAACCTAACCTAACCTAACCTAACCTAACCTAACCTAACCTAACCTAACCTAACCTAACCTAACCTAACCTAACCTAACCTAACCTAACCTAACCTAACCTAACCTAACCTAACCTAACCTAACCTAACCTAACCTAACCTAACCTAACCTAACCTAACCTAACCTAACCTAACCTAACCTAACCTAACCTAACCTAACCTAACCTAACCTAACCTAACCTAACCTAACCTAACCTAACCTAACCTAACCTAACCTAACCTAACCTAACCTAACCTAACCTAACCTAACCTAACCTAACCTAACCTAACCTAACCTAACCTAACCTAACCTAACCTAACCTAACCTAACCTAACCTAACCTAACCTAACCTAACCTAACCTAACCTAACCTAACCTAACCTAACCTAACCTAACCTAACCTAACCTAACCTAACCTAACCTAACCTAACCTAACCTAACCTAACCTAACCTAACCTAACCTAACCTAACCTAACCTAACCTAACCTAACCTAACCTAACCTAACCTAACCTAACCTAACCTAACCTAACCTAACCTAACCTAACCTAACCTAACCTAACCTAACCTAACCTAACCTAACCTAACCTAACCTAACCTAACCTAACCTAACCTAACCTAACCTAACCTAACCTAACCTAACCTAACCTAACCTAACCTAACCTAACCTAACCTAACCTAACCTAACCTAACCTAACCTAACCTAACCTAACCTAACCTAACCTAACCTAACCTAACCTAACCTAACCTAACCTAACCTAACCTAACCTAACCTAACCTAACCTAACCTAACCGCATGTAAGAAATAAACCAAAACGAAAACAAAGTCTCTGAATACCTTTATCAGAGGGATAAGCCTAAAAAAAAAAAGAAAAAAAAAAAAACCTAACCATGAACTCTGAGAAAAATATTTTTCTATAATATCTTGTTTTTATACAACATTCGCAGTGCAAATACATCCCCTGCCTGGATAATTGACTGAACGGCCTGCGCTTCTCAAAGTTTATAGAGTTTTATTTGATTTTTATGTTGTAATTTTTTCAAAATTAAATACGTTTTTATCAAGTTTTTACAAGTAATTTGGACTGATCTTGTCTCAAATACGATTGTTCCGTGTGCCCGCGTGTGGTTGCGGTGTGTGTCGGTGGTCCCAGGGTCCAGTTTACAGGAGAAACACCAAATTTCCAGGAAAATTTTCGCAAGAAAATTACGCATTTTGCAACTTTTCCTTGGAAATTGGTGGTTCCCAGCACCTCCAGCAGCTGGAACAGCATCGCCCGACGTCCCCGCGTGTACCTGCAACAGAAAAAATCAAATTAGAGACAAGAAATCGCAAAAAATCGACTTCTTCAAAATTCTTGTTAGGCAAAAGTCTTAGTACCTCGGTCGATTTTCATACATTTTATGAACTCTGAGAAAAATATTTTTCTATAATATCTTGTTTTTATACAACATTCGCAGTGCAAATACATCCCCTGCCTGGATAATTGACTGAACGGCCTGCGCTTCTCAAAGTTTATAGAGTTTTATTTGATTTTTATGTTGTAATTTTTTCAAAATTAAATACGTTTTTATCAAGTTTTTACAAGTAATTTGGACTGATCTTGTCTCAAATACGATTGTTCCGTGTGCCCGCGTGTGGTTGCGGTGTGTGTCGGTGGTCCCAGGGTCCAGTTTACAGGAGAAACACCAAATTTCCAGGAAAATTTTCGCAAGAAAATTACGCATTTTGCAACTTTTCCTTGGAAATTGGTGGTTCCCAGCACCTCCAGCAGCTGGAACAGCATCGCCCGACGTCCCCGCGTGTACCTGCAACAGAAAAAATCAAATTAGAGACAAGAAATCGCAAAAAATCGACTTCTTCAAAATTCTTGTTAGGCAAAAGTCTTAGTACCTCGGTCGATTTTCATACATTTTATGAACTCTGAGAAAAATATTTTTCTATAATATCTTGTTTTTATACAACATTCGCAGTGCAAATACATCCCCTGCCTGGATAATTGACTGAACGGCCTGCGCTTCTCAAAGTTTATAGAGTTTTATTTGATTTTTATGTTGTAATTTTTTCAAAATTAAATACGTTTTTATCAAGTTTTTACAAGTAATTTGGACTGATCTTGTCTCAAATACGATTGTTCCGTGTGCCCGCGTGTGGTTGCGGTGTGTGTCGGTGGTCCCAGGGTCCAGTTTACAGGAGAAACACCAAATTTCCAGGAATTTGCGTAATTTTCGTTAATTTTCGCAAGAAAATTACGCATTTTGCAACTTTTCCTTGGAAATTGGTGGTTCCCAGCACCTCCAGCAGCTGGAACAGCATCGCCCGACGTCCCCGCGTGTACCTGCAACAGAAAAAATCAAATTAGAGACAAGAAATCGCAAAAAATCGACTTCTTCAAAATTCTTGTTAGGCAAAAGTCTTAGTACCTCGGTCGATTTTCATACATTTTATGAACTCTGAGAAAAATATTTTTCTATAATATCTTGTTTTTATACAACATTCGCAGTGCAAATACATCCCCTGCCTGGATAATTGACTGAACGGCCTGCGCTTCTCAAAGTTTATAGAGTTTTATTTGATTTTTATGTTGTAATTTTTTCAAAATTAAATACGTTTTTATCAAGTTTTTACAAGTAATTTGGACTGATCTTGTCTCAAATACGATTGTTCCGTGTGCCCGCGTGTGGTTGCGGTGTGTGTCGGTGGTCCCAGGGTCCAGTTTACAGGAGAAACACCAAATTTCCAGGAATTTGCGTAATTTTCGTTAATTTTCGCAAGAAAATTACGCATTTTGCAACTTTTCCTTGGAAATTGGTGGTTCCCAGCACCTCCAGCAGCTGGAACAGCATCGCCCGACGTCCCCGCGTGTACCTGCAACAGAAAAAATCAAATTAGAGACAAGAAATCGCAAAAAATCGACTTCTTCAAAATTCTTGTTAGGCAAAAGTCTTAGTACCTCGGTCGATTTTCATACATTTTATGAACTCTGAGAAAAATATTTTTCTATAATATCTTGTTTTTATACAACATTCGCAGTGCAAATACATCCCCTGCCTGGATAATTGACTGAACGGCCTGCGCTTCTCAAAGTTTATAGAGTTTTATTTGATTTTTATGTTGTAATTTTTTCAAAATTAAATACGTTTTTATCAAGTTTTTACAAGTAATTTGGACTGATCTTGTCTCAAATACGATTGTTCCGTGTGCCCGCGTGTGGTTGCGGTGTGTGTCGGTGGTCCCAGGGTCCAGTTTACAGGAGAAACACCAAATTTCCAGGAATTTGCGTAATTTTCGTTAATTTTCGCAAGAAAATTACGCATTTTGCAACTTTTCCTTGGAAATTGGTGGTTCCCAGCACCTCCAGCAGCTGGAACAGCATCGCCCGACGTCCCCGCGTGTACCTGCAACAGAAAAAATCAAATTAGAGACAAGAAATCGCAAAAAATCGACTTCTTCAAAATTCTTGTTAGGCAAAAGTCTTAGTACCTCGGTCGATTTTCATACATTTTATGAACTCTGAGAAAAATATTTTTCTATAATATCTTGTTTTTATACAACATTCGCAGTGCAAATACATCCCCTGCCTGGATAATTGACTGAACGGCCTGCGCTTCTCAAAGTTTATAGAGTTTTATTTGATTTTTATGTTGTAATTTTTTCAAAATTAAATACGTTTTTATCAAGTTTTTACAAGTAATTTGGACTGATCTTGTCTCAAATACGATTGTTCCGTGTGCCCGCGTGTGGTTGCGGTGTGTGTCGGTGGTCCCAGGGTCCAGTTTACAGGAGAAACACCAAATTTCCAGGAAAATTTTCGCAAGAAAATTACGCATTTTGCAACTTTTCCTTGGAAATTGGTGGTTCCCAGCACCTCCAGCAGCTGGAACAGCATCGCCCGACGTCCCCGCGTGTACCTGCAACAGAAAAAATCAAATTAGAGACAAGAAATCGCAAAAAATCGACTTCTTCAAAATTCTTGTTAGGCAAAAGTCTTAGTACCTCGGTCGATTTTCATACATTTTATGAACTCTGAGAAAAATATTTTTCTATAATATCTTGTTTTTATACAACATTCGCAGTGCAAATACATCCCCTGCCTGGATAATTGACTGAACGGCCTGCGCTTCTCAAAGTTTATAGAGTTTTATTTGATTTTTATGTTGTAATTTTTTCAAAATTAAATACGTTTTTATCAAGTTTTTACAAGTAATTTGGACTGATCTTGTCTCAAATACGATTGTTCCGTGTGCCCGCGTGTGGTTGCGGTGTGTGTCGGTGGTCCCAGGGTCCAGTTTACAGGAGAAACACCAAATTTCCAGGAATTTGCGTAATTTTCGTTAATTTTCGCAAGAAAATTACGCATTTTGCAACTTTTCCTTGGAAATTGGTGGTTCCCAGCACCTCCAGCAGCTGGAACAGCATCGCCCGACGTCCCCGCGTGTACCTGCAACAGAAAAAATCAAATTAGAGACAAGAAATCGCAAAAAATCGACTTCTTCAAAATTCTTGTTAGGCAAAAGTCTTAGTACCTCGGTCGATTTTCATACATTTTATGAACTCTGAGAAAAATATTTTTCTATAATATCTTGTTTTTATACAACATTCGCAGTGCAAATACATCCCCTGCCTGGATAATTGACTGAACGGCCTGCGCTTCTCAAAGTTTATAGAGTTTTATTTGATTTTTATGTTGTAATTTTTTCAAAATTAAATACGTTTTTATCAAGTTTTTACAAGTAATTTGGACTGATCTTGTCTCAAATACGATTGTTCCGTGTGCCCGCGTGTGGTTGCGGTGTGTGTCGGTGGTCCCAGGGTCCAGTTTACAGGAGAAACACCAAATTTCCAGGAAAATTTTCGCAAGAAAATTACGCATTTTGCAACTTTTCCTTGGAAATTGGTGGTTCCCAGCACCTCCAGCAGCTGGAACAGCATCGCCCGACGTCCCCGCGTGTACCTGCAACAGAAAAAATCAAATTAGAGACAAGAAATCGCAAAAAATCGACTTCTTCAAAATTCTTGTTAGGCAAAAGTCTTAGTACCTCGGTCGATTTTCATACATTTTATGAACTCTGAGAAAAATATTTTTCTATAATATCTTGTTTTTATACAACATTCGCAGTGCAAATACATCCCCTGCCTGGATAATTGACTGAACGGCCTGCGCTTCTCAAAGTTTATAGAGTTTTATTTGATTTTTATGTTGTAATTTTTTCAAAATTAAATACGTTTTTATCAAGTTTTTACAAGTAATTTGGACTGATCTTGTCTCAAATACGATTGTTCCGTGTGCCCGCGTGTGGTTGCGGTGTGTGTCGGTGGTCCCAGGGTCCAGTTTACAGGAGAAACACCAAATTTCCAGGAATTTGCGTAATTTTCGTTAATTTTCGCAAGAAAATTACGCATTTTGCAACTTTTCCTTGGAAATTGGTGGTTCCCAGCACCTCCAGCAGCTGGAACAGCATCGCCCGACGTCCCCGCGTGTACCTGCAACAGAAAAAATCAAATTAGAGACAAGAAATCGCAAAAAATCGACTTCTTCAAAATTCTTGTTAGGCAAAAGTCTTAGTACCTCGGTCGATTTTCATACATTTTATGAACTCTGAGAAAAATATTTTTCTATAATATCTTGTTTTTATACAACATTCGCAGTGCAAATACATCCCCTGCCTGGATAATTGACTGAACGGCCTGCGCTTCTCAAAGTTTATAGAGTTTTATTTGATTTTTATGTTGTAATTTTTTCAAAATTAAATACGTTTTTATCAAGTTTTTACAAGTAATTTGGACTGATCTTGTCTCAAATACGATTGTTCCGTGTGCCCGCGTGTGGTTGCGGTGTGTGTCGGTGGTCCCAGGGTCCAGTTTACAGGAGAAACACCAAATTTCCAGGAATTTGCGTAATTTTCGTTAATTTTCGCAAGAAAATTACGCATTTTGCAACTTTTCCTTGGAAATTGGTGGTTCCCAGCACCTCCAGCAGCTGGAACAGCATCGCCCGACGTCCCCGCGTGTACCTGCAACAGAAAAAATCAAATTAGAGACAAGAAATCGCAAAAAATCGACTTCTTCAAAATTCTTGTTAGGCAAAAGTCTTAGTACCTCGGTCGATTTTCATACATTTTATGAACTCTGAGAAAAATATTTTTCTATAATATCTTGTTTTTATACAACATTCGCAGTGCAAATACATCCCCTGCCTGGATAATTGACTGAACGGCCTGCGCTTCTCAAAGTTTATAGAGTTTTATTTGATTTTTATGTTGTAATTTTTTCAAAATTAAATACGTTTTTATCAAGTTTTTACAAGTAATTTGGACTGATCTTGTCTCAAATACGATTGTTCCGTGTGCCCGCGTGTGGTTGCGGTGTGTGTCGGTGGTCCCAGGGTCCAGTTTACAGGAGAAACACCAAATTTCCAGGAAAATTTTCGCAAGAAAATTACGCATTTTGCAACTTTTCCTTGGAAATTGGTGGTTCCCAGCACCTCCAGCAGCTGGAACAGCATCGCCCGACGTCCCCGCGTGTACCTGCAACAGAAAAAATCAAATTAGAGACAAGAAATCGCAAAAAATCGACTTCTTCAAAATTCTTGTTAGGCAAAAGTCTTAGTACCTCGGTCGATTTTCATACATTTTATGAACTCTGAGAAAAATATTTTTCTATAATATCTTGTTTTTATACAACATTCGCAGTGCAAATACATCCCCTGCCTGGATAATTGACTGAACGGCCTGCGCTTCTCAAAGTTTATAGAGTTTTATTTGATTTTTATGTTGTAATTTTTTCAAAATTAAATACGTTTTTATCAAGTTTTTACAAGTAATTTGGACTGATCTTGTCTCAAATACGATTGTTCCGTGTGCCCGCGTGTGGTTGCGGTGTGTGTCGGTGGTCCCAGGGTCCAGTTTACAGGAGAAACACCAAATTTCCAGGAAAATTTTCGCAAGAAAATTACGCATTTTGCAACTTTTCCTTGGAAATTGGTGGTTCCCAGCACCTCCAGCAGCTGGAACAGCATCGCCCGACGTCCCCGCGTGTACCTGCAACAGAAAAAATCAAATTAGAGACAAGAAATCGCAAAAAATCGACTTCTTCAAAATTCTTGTTAGGCAAAAGTCTTAGTACCTCGGTCGATTTTCATACATTTTATGAACTCTGAGAAAAATATTTTTCTATAATATCTTGTTTTTATACAACATTCGCAGTGCAAATACATCCCCTGCCTGGATAATTGACTGAACGGCCTGCGCTTCTCAAAGTTTATAGAGTTTTATTTGATTTTTATGTTGTAATTTTTTCAAAATTAAATACGTTTTTATCAAGTTTTTACAAGTAATTTGGACTGATCTTGTCTCAAATACGATTGTTCCGTGTGCCCGCGTGTGGTTGCGGTGTGTGTCGGTGGTCCCAGGGTCCAGTTTACAGGAGAAACACCAAATTTCCAGGAATTTGCGTAATTTTCGTTAATTTTCGCAAGAAAATTACGCATTTTGCAACTTTTCCTTGGAAATTGGTGGTTCCCAGCACCTCCAGCAGCTGGAACAGCATCGCCCGACGTCCCCGCGTGTACCTGCAACAGAAAAAATCAAATTAGAGACAAGAAATCGCAAAAAATCGACTTCTTCAAAATTCTTGTTAGGCAAAAGTCTTAGTACCTCGGTCGATTTTCATACATTTTATGAACTCTGAGAAAAATATTTTTCTATAATATCTTGTTTTTATACAACATTCGCAGTGCAAATACATCCCCTGCCTGGATAATTGACTGAACGGCCTGCGCTTCTCAAAGTTTATAGAGTTTTATTTGATTTTTATGTTGTAATTTTTTCAAAATTAAATACGTTTTTATCAAGTTTTTACAAGTAATTTGGACTGATCTTGTCTCAAATACGATTGTTCCGTGTGCCCGCGTGTGGTTGCGGTGTGTGTCGGTGGTCCCAGGGTCCAGTTTACAGGAGAAACACCAAATTTCCAGGAAAATTTTCGCAAGAAAATTACGCATTTTGCAACTTTTCCTTGGAAATTGGTGGTTCCCAGCACCTCCAGCAGCTGGAACAGCATCGCCCGACGTCCCCGCGTGTACCTGCAACAGAAAAAATCAAATTAGAGACAAGAAATCGCAAAAAATCGACTTCTTCAAAATTCTTGTTAGGCAAAAGTCTTAGTACCTCGGTCGATTTTCATACATTTTATGAACTCTGAGAAAAATATTTTTCTATAATATCTTGTTTTTATACAACATTCGCAGTGCAAATACATCCCCTGCCTGGATAATTGACTGAACGGCCTGCGCTTCTCAAAGTTTATAGAGTTTTATTTGATTTTTATGTTGTAATTTTTTCAAAATTAAATACGTTTTTATCAAGTTTTTACAAGTAATTTGGACTGATCTTGTCTCAAATACGATTGTTCCGTGTGCCCGCGTGTGGTTGCGGTGTGTGTCGGTGGTCCCAGGGTCCAGTTTACAGGAGAAACACCAAATTTCCAGGAAAATTTTCGCAAGAAAATTACGCATTTTGCAACTTTTCCTTGGAAATTGGTGGTTCCCAGCACCTCCAGCAGCTGGAACAGCATCGCCCGACGTCCCCGCGTGTACCTGCAACAGAAAAAATCAAATTAGAGACAAGAAATCGCAAAAAATCGACTTCTTCAAAATTCTTGTTAGGCAAAAGTCTTAGTACCTCGGTCGATTTTCATACATTTTATGAACTCTGAGAAAAATATTTTTCTATAATATCTTGTTTTTATACAACATTCGCAGTGCAAATACATCCCCTGCCTGGATAATTGACTGAACGGCCTGCGCTTCTCAAAGTTTATAGAGTTTTATTTGATTTTTATGTTGTAATTTTTTCAAAATTAAATACGTTTTTATCAAGTTTTTACAAGTAATTTGGACTGATCTTGTCTCAAATACGATTGTTCCGTGTGCCCGCGTGTGGTTGCGGTGTGTGTCGGTGGTCCCAGGGTCCAGTTTACAGGAGAAACACCAAATTTCCAGGAATTTGCGTAATTTTCGTTAATTTTCGCAAGAAAATTACGCATTTTGCAACTTTTCCTTGGAAATTGGTGGTTCCCAGCACCTCCAGCAGCTGGAACAGCATCGCCCGACGTCCCCGCGTGTACCTGCAACAGAAAAAATCAAATTAGAGACAAGAAATCGCAAAAAATCGACTTCTTCAAAATTCTTGTTAGGCAAAAGTCTTAGTACCTCGGTCGATTTTCATACATTTTATGAACTCTGAGAAAAATATTTTTCTATAATATCTTGTTTTTATACAACATTCGCAGTGCAAATACATCCCCTGCCTGGATAATTGACTGAACGGCCTGCGCTTCTCAAAGTTTATAGAGTTTTATTTGATTTTTATGTTGTAATTTTTTCAAAATTAAATACGTTTTTATCAAGTTTTTACAAGTAATTTGGACTGATCTTGTCTCAAATACGATTGTTCCGTGTGCCCGCGTGTGGTTGCGGTGTGTGTCGGTGGTCCCAGGGTCCAGTTTACAGGAGAAACACCAAATTTCCAGGAATTTGCGTAATTTTCGTTAATTTTCGCAAGAAAATTACGCATTTTGCAACTTTTCCTTGGAAATTGGTGGTTCCCAGCACCTCCAGCAGCTGGAACAGCATCGCCCGACGTCCCCGCGTGTACCTGCAACAGAAAAAATCAAATTAGAGACAAGAAATCGCAAAAAATCGACTTCTTCAAAATTCTTGTTAGGCAAAAGTCTTAGTACCTCGGTCGATTTTCATACATTTTATGAACTCTGAGAAAAATATTTTTCTATAATATCTTGTTTTTATACAACATTCGCAGTGCAAATACATCCCCTGCCTGGATAATTGACTGAACGGCCTGCGCTTCTCAAAGTTTATAGAGTTTTATTTGATTTTTATGTTGTAATTTTTTCAAAATTAAATACGTTTTTATCAAGTTTTTACAAGTAATTTGGACTGATCTTGTCTCAAATACGATTGTTCCGTGTGCCCGCGTGTGGTTGCGGTGTGTGTCGGTGGTCCCAGGGTCCAGTTTACAGGAGAAACACCAAATTTCCAGGAAAATTTTCGCAAGAAAATTACGCATTTTGCAACTTTTCCTTGGAAATTGGTGGTTCCCAGCACCTCCAGCAGCTGGAACAGCATCGCCCGACGTCCCCGCGTGTACCTGCAACAGAAAAAATCAAATTAGAGACAAGAAATCGCAAAAAATCGACTTCTTCAAAATTCTTGTTAGGCAAAAGTCTTAGTACCTCGGTCGATTTTCATACATTTTATGAACTCTGAGAAAAATATTTTTCTATAATATCTTGTTTTTATACAACATTCGCAGTGCAAATACATCCCCTGCCTGGATAATTGACTGAACGGCCTGCGCTTCTCAAAGTTTATAGAGTTTTATTTGATTTTTATGTTGTAATTTTTTCAAAATTAAATACGTTTTTATCAAGTTTTTACAAGTAATTTGGACTGATCTTGTCTCAAATACGATTGTTCCGTGTGCCCGCGTGTGGTTGCGGTGTGTGTCGGTGGTCCCAGGGTCCAGTTTACAGGAGAAACACCAAATTTCCAGGAATTTGCGTAATTTTCGTTAATTTTCGCAAGAAAATTACGCATTTTGCAACTTTTCCTTGGAAATTGGTGGTTCCCAGCACCTCCAGCAGCTGGAACAGCATCGCCCGACGTCCCCGCGTGTACCTGCAACAGAAAAAATCAAATTAGAGACAAGAAATCGCAAAAAATCGCCCTCCCATCCTCCCTTAGGAGGATTGAGTATATAGACTTGACCATTTTTTGGGGAAGGAAATATTTTGAAAGGTGGTAGATTCGTATTTTGACCGTGAAATAAGTTGACAAGAGCCTTTTAGGTTTACACATACTTTGTAGACAAACTACAGAGTATACAATTTGACAGGCTTTTAGCCTCTAGTTGGAGATTTACCAACTATTTAGGGGATTTTTACCTACTTCAGGTACAAAACACTCCGCATTAGTCGAATCGATCGCTCCTTGACCAACCTTGTCTAGAATTAGGAGGAAAACTTATAATTAAGATCTTAAGTAACTACTGACCTGTATACTTACCTGTATACTTACAGTATACTTACCAGCTATACAAACCTGTACATACTCCACTTGACTGGACACGGTTGCAGACATCAGTACCTGAAAATAATAAAAAGAATAGATTAAATTGACATAGGTAATTAAGAATAAAATTTTAGTATATACAATTTTAACTTACGATTTATTTACAACTTTTACAAATTTATTTAACTACTTTACATTTCTACATTTTAATTTACGCATATTTATAACTTTTACAAATTTACAAGCGTCTTAATCAATACAAATCTATTTATAGTTAGGTTAGGTAAAGTGAGTGAAGTTCCTCACAATGTTTGGCATTCGAACACCTGACGCCAAGCAAACAAGAATCAGAAAAGCGGAGCAGGACAAAACTAAGGAGATAGAACTCACATGGAAAGAAGGAGAAATTAAACAGCAGAGCAGTGTGAGAAGAAGTATTGGAGAATGGGAGTCAGGTAAACCGGACACACTCTCCAGAACTTCTACTACTCCCAAAAAAGTCCCACCGGTGGAACTCCCAAAGCCGAAGACTGTACCAGCAAACCAAAGTGGTCCTAACACCCGACCAGTAGCACGAAGGGTGTCAGTTGAGGCAGTGGAAAGTCCACCTAAACAAGAAAATATAAAGCACAATGATAGACTGTCAGAGGCAAGAGCGTGTGTTATGAAAGCAAAATTAAACCTAGCAAATTCAAGAAACATAAAAACTGAAATAAAAATAGAGGTGACGAAAGCGATAGAAAGGCTCTTTCAATTAGTGAAAGAGTCCGAAAGCATGAAAGGACAAGGAACGAAGAAACAAATTGAAAAAGAGAAGAAAGAAGAACCACAGAAGATTGAAGAACAAAGGAAACTAGAGACAGAAATAGCAAGAGACGACAGTGAGTTGATAAAACGAATAGAAGAGCACACGAAAGCAATGAAAGAAAATACTGAAAAGATAGAAAAGTTGAAAGAAACGCTAGAAAAACACCAGGAGAAAGTTTCATACGCGAGTGCGGCAGCGGCGTCCACTAGGAGAATTCCAGTGAAACAGACCGCGCTGCACTCTGTTGTAGTCACATCGAAAGATGACCAAGAAACTGGAGAACAAGTACTAAACAGAATCAGGGAAGCAATAAACGCAAAAGATGGAGGAATCACTGTGGAAAGAATTAGGAAAGCAAAGGACCAAAAGGTTATAGTAGGATGTAGAACGGAAGAAGAAAGGAGACAAGTACAGGAAAGACTCAAAAGAGCAGAAGAACACCTTAATGTAGAAAAAATGAAAAACAAAAATCCTCTTATTATACTAAGGGGTGTCTTCAAGTTTAACAGCGACGAAGACATCCTTAACTCTTTGAGTAATCAGAATAAGGATGTCTTCGGCGACTTAGACTTGAAGACAGAAATTATAGAATTTGCATACAAAAAGAAAACGCATAACATTCATGCACACCACGTCGTCATGAGGGTTCCTCCCAGAATCTGGCAGAGGATGGTAGATGCCGGATCCGTCCGCATCGACCTCCAACGCGTACGAGTGGCTGACCAGTCACCACTGGTCCAGTGTTCTCTCTGCCTTGGCTACGGTCACGGCAGACGCTATTGCGGAGAGACACTGGAGAAGTGCAGCCACTGCGGAGGAGCTCACGTGAAGACGGAGTGTGAAAAATGGAAGGCTGGAGTGTCCCCTTCCTGCTGTAATTGTGCACATGCTAAGGCAGAAAATACAGCTCATAACGCCTTCAGCCAGGAGTGCACAATCAGGCAGAAATGGGACGCTCTAGCCAGAGCAACCATAGCCTACTGCTAAGGGCAAAAACGCGGAACATCAGCAGGCAAAAGAACAGTTGTCCAAGCAAAAGGACCGTGGCAAAATGGAAACCTTGCTAAACCTTTTGCCAATGAAAAGCTGGAAAAGCCGCTGCAAACAACCAAGATACTGGATAAAATAAGCCTTGTTAAAATGTATGCTGACACATATATAAAAGACCAGCGAAGAAATCTAGAAAATAAAACAGCTAGCGTTAAAATCACCTTAGCAGAAGAACAGAAAATACAGATACAGATTAGAAATACAAAAAGATTAAAAATAAACTTACAACACAGCTAAAATTAATAGACCAAGATAAAACTTTTAAAAAATTCAGACATAGTCATATAATAAAATGCTAGAATAAAATAACTGAAATCCGGTTTAAAATGGATAAATATATAAATAGGTATAACTTACAAGAAAATAAAACAAAACAAATTCCCCCCACCCCAAAAAACAAGAGAAACAAATAGTAAATAAAACTTAAGTCAACACAGGCTCAGCCCAATGGCCGAGGAACTTCGCACTGTCTTCAAAATAGAAGACAGACTAAAAAAAAAAAAAAAAAAAACCTAACCTAACCTAACCTAACCTAACCTAACCTAACCTAACCTAACCTAACCTAACCTAACCTTCTTCTTCTTCTTCTTCTTCTTCTTCTTCTTCTTCTTCTTCTTCTTCTTCTTCTTCTTCTTCTTCTTCGTCGTGAGTTCTGTACCTTCCTTTGTAATGGACGCACGGTTTACTTTTGTCCTCTTAGTTTTTATGGACTCGAGCGACTCCTATCCGCCTTCGCCGGAACGCACACATCCTTTCTCTTCTCTACAGCGTTCTCGTTCTTCCCTCTACTCCATCTTATCTAAATGAACGTTTTGAGTTCCTCCACCACTCAAACACTCGATCTTTACGCTCCTCTGAAACCATCCCATTAAAACAATTCCTATCCATTCCTCAGTCCTTATTTGTTCTTTCAGTTTCTGTTCATCCAAAGGTTGCTCACTAACATTATTTTCTAGTAACGTAAACATCAATATTTTTAATCAACTTTATTCATGACACAAATGTTTAAATGGCAGTCTTCATTTTAATTTTAATCAGTAACATAATCTGTTTTAGAAATAAGCTACATTGAACAATAACTGTAAGTAGATACAATACAATATGAACTAATAGTTGTCGCAGCCAGTAGGTAGGTAGGTAGGTAGGTAGGTAGGTTGGTAGGTAGGTAGGTAGGTAGGTAGGTAGGTAGGTAGGTAGGTAGGTAGGTAGGTAGGTAGGTAGGTAGGTAGGTAGGTAGATAGGTAGGTAGATAGGTAGGTAGGTATTATGCTGAGTTGGGACCTTTTTTTGTAAGTACTGTTCACGCTTTGAATTATAGGTGTTCTATTTTGTTCTAAATCGTAAAATAGTGAATAGAATCTAAAACTCATACTTACTGACTCACTCAACTGATTAGATACTTATATGTAGTATATTTTTTTTTATTAATTATTAATTAATGCCACAAAAAAAAAACAGAAATACGTACGAGTACAATAATAATTAATAACATTAATTAGTAATCAAATTAAAAGGTTCAAGTCTAATTCCTTATTTATATATAAAAAAAATACAACATTACAGATAAATTACATATAATTTTCATTTATTTATTTATTTATAATTCGTTATAATATAACTTACATCTAAACCTACTTGGATTACAATATTTAGGGGGAAGAATGGGTAATTACCTACCTACTCTAAGAATCTGACACTTGAGTGAAATGCATTTTAAGAATATTTATGATTCAAACCTGAAAATCCTGCATAAATATTATTGATTAAAATCAATAATATTTATTACCTACTTATTTTCAGGTTTGAATCATAAATATTCTTTATAGCTACATAAATAAAAATACATAAATATCTGCAGGATGCACGAAAATATAAACAAAATCATAAAAAAATCTCTTATTTTTAACTTGCAACGAAAACTTTGGATGTGGTTTTATGCAACGGAACACTCAACAAAGCATTTCTATTTAATGGAGCCCCACATCAAATTATTTAAAAAAAAAAGACACTACAATTTTAAAAAAGAACAAAAACCTACCGTTCCATTCTTTACATTCGGCTACACATTTGTGAAGAATTCAACATTTCATTTATTTATTTTTTGTGTAAGTATAAGCTGTAAAGCTTGCTTCACAGCGACATCCTCTCTGATTAAGATAGGCTCTCTGGCTACTTCAGGATATTCATTCTTAAGAATAATCCAAAACTGGTCGAGTGACACGACTCAGTGGCTTCGATTCTGTACTACACTAACTAAACTAAATATAAACTGTCGCTCTCTTTTACTGATAATGCAAGTGTGTTTGAACGCGGATGAAGTGGGATTGCTTCGTATTCCATCCATCCGACATCGACAGTGTCAAGCTGGGCGTTGACGGCTCAGCAGCGGGCGATCACACTAACTCATGGCTATCGAGATGCCAATACATTTTGACACTAGTTCCTTGTTTGAACGACCCATCCATCCAAAAAACGGAACGCCAATAGGAAACCAATTTCGTTCATTCGCATTGCCCATCTATGGCTCATCCAGCTTACAAATCAGCGTGATACGATTCATCCCATCCGATGATACCGGTCGTGGGAGATCAGTGCGATCGCCCCGCTCGTTCACTTCTCGTTATAAATGGACTTCGCACCCGATCGATATCAATATCATCGGATTTTAGAAAGTCATCTGTCAGTTCAGTAGTTTTTACAAAATTATGTCCAGTGACATATTTCTCAGTATTGTAATGAAATTAGCTATGGAAATATCACGTGACTGCTACCAAGTTTTACCTTGGTAAAACTTGGTAGCAGTCACGTGATATTCCATTCACGCCAACGCAAATTTGTCAAGACAAATTTGTGTTAGCGTGAATGGAAAACGAAGCGTGAGGTATTCGTCTAGACATCCTGGAGCGTCGTACGTTAACTGGAAGATACCTACATAATAATCGATATGTAATTACACTCGGCTGTTTCATATAAGAAGCTATTTATCACGGAACCAACTTATTTATAAATTGTAACTCAAAGTCCATTTAAAACAATGTCTTTCATATGAATATATCTAGAGTAGCTGGAGCAGAGAAGCTGCAGAGAGGCTGCAGAGAGGCTGCAGAGAGGCTGCGGATGGGAGTGCGATGCGTCACGTGGCGACGAGTACGAGCAGCACCACGAGGAATCCCGCAGTGAGACAGATGATTAGGCTCATTTTTTTCTGGAAAATCCAAAAGAGTAGTTAGGTTCGGTTATAATTAAGTTTAGTAAACAGGTGGAAGGTAGTTACACTGCACAATTAAATAAATAAATGGTCAACCAGGTTATGAACGAAACTCCTGATGTCAATTTCAACGGTGGGAGCATTCTGTTTTCCATATCCGCTTTTTGTTCTATTAATTATCTTTGTTATTGATTGAAAAATTAGGCCAAAGCGAAGGCCTGAGCGCAATTATACTCTTAGTATTATTGCGCTAAATCCTCCAAGTAAATGTATAATTTGTGTAAATATTCAACAATAGCTGGCGCTAAATGCGCTAATAGTGAAAGTAGTGAAACAGTGTTTGCTGGAACATAAATTGTTTTGATCGTGGAATACGGTATGTACTCGTATCTCCACTATGTTAGTAAGTATATCTTTGGGAAGAATCTTTAAACATTTTTGATATTCATTTATTTTGCCGTCGTAGGTAGTTACATAATTATATTGATTGGTCACGATGGCTTAAGGTACAATCTAAATGTACAATTTAGTCAGAATTGGCATTTTAGTGAAGTCATCTAGTTCTGGAGATATTGATGGTAAAAATCTCAATATTTTTTTTAAAGTTCTTTACGGAAATGAATTCCAAGTGTAATTAAATTTTGGTCCAAACAAACATTATCAAAATTTTCAAACTTTCTTTAACAAATTATGTTGCAGAAATGCAATGAATATCAACCTCGGCTCGCACACTACGGCCTCGCCTCGTGCGTGTGTCGGAGCACACACACACAAACGCGCGGTCAGCTGTAACCGCTAGAGTTCAACGACCTCGACGACATCAACAACACACACACATACACACGCACGCACGCACGCACGCACGCACACGCACACATAGCCACAGTCAGCTGCGTGCTGCACATTGCGCGCTACAAAAAAAAAACAGTATTTTTTGTATACCTATAAATAAAATTCGTTTCATAGCAAATATTGTTCCTCAATGCTACTCGTTAAGATGAACAGAATACGTAGATTTCGGTGATCGGTCTTATTACACTTTGTATACGAACCAGGTACCTCTGATTATTCAGTTCCTATAGATTAGTTTCAAAGCAGTTGTCGATGCCCGCGTGAGAGCAATCAGTTTATCTCTTGATTTTATGTTTCAAAGTCAAAGTCAAAGTCAAAATTCATTTATTCAATAAAATCACAAGGACCACTTTGAAACGTCGGTTTTTATCTAGGTGCCTGTTCCTCCGCGACCAAGCCAGGAAAGAAAGGCAAGAAAACAAGGCTGGTTATTCTTTTATTTCCTTTTTAATGATCCTTTTACAAAACAATAGGTTCGAGTTGGAGCATTTTCAATCCCAAGAGTTTTTGTCATCTAAATAATCAGATATTTTATAGTATGCCTTTTTATAAAGCTTTTGTTTAATTACGTTTTTAAATTTGTTAATTGATAATTTTTGTATATCTCTTGGGAGTTCGTTATAAAAGCGTACACCGTGCCCTTTAAACGATTTACCAACTTTATGGAGTCTACAAGTGGCAACAGCGAGTTTATCTTTATTTCTAGTATTAACATTGTGATTATCGCTTTTTTTCTTAAACAAATTAATATTTTTGTGAACATACATCAGATTTTCATAAATGTATTTCAATGGAATGTCATTATATTTATTTCTTTAAACTTTTCGCGAAGTGATTCTCTGGGGCCCATATTATAAATTGCTCGAACAGCCCTCTTCTGCAGCACAAAAATGGTATTGATATCAGCAGCACTCCCCCACAGCAGTATACCGTACGACATAATGCTGTGGAAGTAGCTGAAGTAAACTAGTCTAGCTGTGTCAACGTCTGTATAAAGACGGATCTTTTTGACTGCATATGCCGCAGAACTAAGTCTCTTCGATAACCCATCAATATGAGGACCCCATTGAAGCTTATTATCTAAAGTGATACCTAAGAATACGGTGGTATCCACAAGAGCCAACTGTTCATCTTTGATTTTGATATTTGCTTTAACTTGTGTAACATTGGGTAGTATAAATCTAATACACTTTGTTTTATTTTCATTAAGTAGGAGATTGTTAACGTTGAACCATTTTACAACATTAGAGATTGCATTGTTTACATTGTCAAAATTGGTTTGTCGTCGCTTTAATTTAAATAAAAGTGACGTGTCATCTGCAAACAATACAACCTCATGATCGTCCCTTACAAGGTGGGGTAGATCATTAATGTATACTAAGAACAAAAATGGACCAAGAATTGATCCCTGCGGTACACCGATAGTAACCAGAGACCCCGGAGACCGTTTTCCATTCACGTCAACTCTTTGTACTCTGTCACTTAAATAGGAAGTGAGAAAGTCTAGAGCAACGCCCCTAATACCATAATGGTGTAGTTTCCTGATCAATGTGTCATGGTCTACGCAATCAAATGCCTTTGACAAATCACAAAAAACGCCTAAAGCGTCATGAGATTCCTCCCAGGCATCAAATATGTGCGATATTAACTCAATACCAGCATCAGTGGTTGAGCGACCCTTACTAAATCCGAATTGCTTATTATGCAGTAAATTATTTAATTTAAAATGTCTTTGCAATTGATTTAAAATTAGTTTTTCAAAAATTTTACTAAATGTAGGAAGTACTGATATAGGTCTAAAATTACTAGGGTCAGAACATGTACCCGATTTGAAAAGTGGAGTTATTTTACTGTGTTTCATTAAATCAGGGATCACACCACAGTCAATACACTCGTTGAATATTAAAGCTAGTTCGGGCGCCGTTCAGAGGTCCGTGGTTTTTTTAACATTTATGAGTTTGAAAGCTTTTATGATGTCATCACTATTTACATGATCAAATTTGAATTGTAGTTTACATATCGTACCTACCTACCATATCATTTTTTTATTATGTTTAACTGTCCTGTAAGTTGGTGTTATGCAGAATAAAGAGTTTATCTACGTTATCTATCTACCTAGCTATAAATAAATGAATATTGTGTGAGCAGTGATCGTGAGGCTACCTTCCTGGCCTTGGCGCGCGACACGGTGCCCTTCAGCAGCTGCTGCTGACCAGTCTCCACGTGCTCCGAGGCCTGCAGCGCGTAGTACTCGACGCTGTCCACGCGCTCGCCCTGCAACAGACAGACACCTCACTCTATACCATCTCCGCTCCGCACCACTGCACGAGGCCTCGATCCGCGCCAGCTCCTCGCGCCTCGCCTCCACGTACCTGTGCTGCGACGAGGTACGCGAGCTGCGTGAAGAGGTCTCGCACTTGGTGCAGCGAAGCCTCGATCCGCGCCAGCTCCTCGCGCCTCGCCTCCACGTACCTGTGCCGCGACGAGGTACGCGAGCTGCGTGAAGAGGTCTCGCACTTGGTGCAGCGAAGCCTCGATCCGCGCCAGCTCCTCGCGCCTCGCCTCTACGTCTCGCAGCGCTCGCCGTGCCTCCGCTGTCTCCGCCCGCACCTGCAGATTTTATCAGATCCTTGACTACATCACTATACAGGGTTATTAATGAGTTAAATTTCTACTAATTTAACCAAACACTCGCATTGTCGACGATCTCTGTGGCGCAGTGAGCGAAGTCCCGCCTGAGACTCGGAAAGTTGCGGGTTTCATTCCCGCCGCGGGACAAAATGTTTGTATGGTCTGCAAATATTTGTTCCGGGATCTGGGGGTCTATTCTACAAACCGATAAACGATATATCGCATCAATTATCGTGCTAAACCTACTCTACGTTACATCGTTTCGACTATCATTTGAACGAAGAAACGACCGACATTACTTTTGACAATCGATGTCGTTACCCTACTCCGACATCACTAAAAACGATACGATAATTTGAATTTGACAACGAAACAAATTTCAATCGACGAACTTATCAACGATGCCCTTGATGCTATCGTGCGCATTATCGTTTCGGGTTATATTGTTGTGTTTTCTGATAAAATCATATCCATTTCGTTTACCGGACTCCGAATATTTTATACCTTCGAGCCCTGCTGCCTACCGGGCTCTCCGCATTCTTTTTCATTCGTCCTCGGCCTGCTGCGCTACGGACTCTTTATTTGCCGCGTGTTTTGGAATAATGGCGAGGTTTATGCTTGCCATGGAAGCCATCCGCGAGGAAAAGGCTGAACAAAAACGGTGTTTTAAAGTGACGAGGGATCAGTTGGATCTAAATAAAATTCTCGACTATAATTTCATCGGGAATTATAAACTTAAGTTTGTTTGAAGACTTGTGCCAGGATATAATTCCTTTGTTGGCTGCTCAACACAACATCGTTGGTGTCAGCCCACTTATTACAGTAAAATAAGTGGACATCAATAATATAATTTCTATTTTTGCGCACGCTGTATTGTTTTAAAGTTTGTGTAAAGGTAAACTTATACCTATTTTTTTTTAACTTAAAGATTTTTATTTTATTGTTATTAAAAGAAAAATAAAATAAAAAATTGTTGTATAAAATAGTGTTTTATACTTTAATGCTGTTTAGACTAGTATCTTTTTAATAAACGAATTTGAATATTCACCCAGACGACGAATTTTTGCTTCTTAATTATGGCTTCTGTGGCTAGTTGTCAAGTCAACAGGCGGTTTTGTTGATTTGATGTTTGACGTCTTCTTTTACTTTCAAAGATAATTGTTATCACTTTGCCTAAAAAAAGAGACATATCTAAACAGACAAGCAAAAGGATTTAGGCTAAACGTCTATTATTCAAGCCTTTAGATTTTCCTATCATTCGTTCCGAAGATCCGATACAAATTGTCTATGCTTTCGACAGACGACAAAGATTGCGAACATTTTTAAGAGTAGGGTACGGCCGAATAATTGGGAGCACTGTCGTATCGTAACGATAATGTCGATATCGTTTTACGGAGTAGAGGCTTTGAGTGTTTTCTATGTATAATTATTTTATGTATGTATTTACAACAAAAAAATAAGCAGCATATCAGTCGCGTAGTTCCTTTATCATAAGCTCTGCTTACTTTAGGGCTAGATGATGCTGTGTGATAATGTCCAGCATTATTTATTATTTTATTCTTATTATTGTACCATGCAAAAGTGCATCTTTCTCGATAGACATGCAATTTAATATTATATAAAAAATTCGCCTTCGTTTAATATAAACATGTAAGTAACTGACCTATTAATTGGTCATATATTTTTACTTAATAAATAAATTTTTGATAAAATGTGAAATGATGTAAAAGCAGCCGAAGATGTTTCGGCTTCGGAGGAGTGGAAACTCACATTGTCCACGAAAAGTGATATATTCTTCGAGTCCAGTAGGCTTTGGCATTCTTCATCTGATATTGTGAGATTTGCTGAAAAATACAAATCAATTTTACCTGCGGATTCTTAGACATATGAACATGAGACAAATCGAAATCGGTTGGGTGCTAATGGATCATCATAGCCTTTTCAACGTACCTTCTGCCTTCGCACAGACTAATCAGATACTAAGAAAAACGTAGACTTCGGGCGGAACTGTTCCGGTATTTATATTGAAAAGCATCAGCGCCCGCCCGCGCTGGAATCATCCTCCCGGGCACGGAGGCTGCTAGGGATAGGGAGATGTCACGAGGGAGGTACGTGCGGTCCTTACTCAGCTTGATCTGTTCGTGCAGCAGCGCTCGCTGTGCATCCTGCAGCTCTTGCAGCGCTGAGTGGTGCTGCGCCAGCGCCTCCGCGTACAGCCGCCGCGAGCACGCGTACTGCAGCCGCAGGATGCGCCCCCGAGCCGCGTCACCCCCCACCCCCGCCCCCGCCTCCGCCCCCATCTCCCCCTCCATCTGCCGCAGCGCGCCGCACACCTTCAGCCCAACGCCGTTCGACTGCGTGACCGCAGAGTCCAGCTGATCCTGCAGATCTGTAGGTGACAGGTAGGTAGGATACGATATCAGCAGCCTCGACGGAGGGTTCTTTGTCGGAGCGAAGAACTCGAATGCTGACATGATAATAATATTTAGGAATGAGCTTGAAATGTGGGTGCGGTGGTGGTTCAGTAGATAAGTGCAGATGTACGTTTGTTGGTGTGGAAGGTGGGGTCGGCGTGGAGACGGCGGATGAGCTGCGTGTTGGCGTTCAGGTCGTGGATCCAGCCGCGGACGCGCTCCACCTGCCGACAAGGAACAGGCGACACGCTCGTTACGCTTCCTCGTACTTTCTTACATCTCAATAATAATGCATTACAATATTTGGCGTTTCATCTCTTCTTAGATCGTCTCGCGCGCGACCCAAGAACATTCATGTTCCGAATTCAAACGCATTTCTGCCCGCTCTTTACGACTAAAACAGAAAAAACCTAGGTATTTTGCTCGCACTTATCGAGGAAGAAAACGTCGTTTTTCGAATAGTTGGGATGAAAAATAGGCCTAAATAGAAGAATGTACCACAAGGGAGTAAAATAATATTTTTACGGCGAGGGTGCTATTTTGAATCCTGAGCGCAGAGAGGGAAAGTTTTTATATTGACGAACTGTGATACACAATCTATTACCCACTAAATCCCGGGAAAATACATTCAAGAGTGACTTTTCATTTAATATTCTCATAGAGGGAGATGAAAAGTAGAGTGTAGGTACCGCTCGACCTCGGCCGCAAAATAATGTACACTTGTGCTGCTAGAGTATAGTGGCATGGTTAATAATGTACACTTGTGCTGCTAGAGTATAGTGGCATGGTTAATAATGTACACTTGTGCTGCTAGAGTGTAGTGGCATGGTTAATAATGTACACTTGTGCTGCTAGAGTATAGTGGCATGGTTAATAATGTACACTTGTGCTGCTAGAGTGTAGTGGCATGGTTAATAATGTACACTTGTGCTGCTGGAGCGTAGTGGCTGGTTAAAATAATCCGTGCTGGGATGTAATGCTGTCATATTTTTTAATCCGCGATAGCGCAATATTTCAGGTTGAATGAAGTGTTGTTTTTTTATAAGATTACACAAATTTTGACACAATCATTCTAATCTTTAACTCGGTGACAGCTTGTTCAAAATTAACGTTCATTTTAGTACTTCAGTGCCTACGTAGGTATGAATTTTATGAGGTTTCCACCTATGTGGTAGGTAGGTCCCTTGGGACACAATCCGAATCGAATCATTTTATTTTCTTAAATTAGTCAAAAAACTTTAGGCGATAGGCGTGAAATGCGTTGATATGAAAGTATATGAAAGTAGGACCTACCTAGGTACCTAGGCAGGAGGCCAACAATAACTGGTGATTAGCACAATTAACAGAATTAGCGCAATGAGTTCGTTATTCAGCATTATTCAAACGAACAGCGTCGCTGTCGCTGACCAAACATTCTGATGATCGTTGATGCGATGCGGCGACGCACGGTGGCCGAGAAATCGAGCTTCCCTTTCTTTTTTCGTTTTTTTTTTTCATATTTAAGTATACATTTTTGTCGAAAACATCAAAATATTGAATAATAAAGTAGTAACGGTATTTTTTTTTTCGAATAAACACCATGAAAAATTAGTTTACACATTCCAAATGTATGAAAATGGAATTTGTTTTCCTTATAACTTTTTTCGGTCTTGCACGGTAAAGCTGAAACTTTTAAGTATTGTTAAGGAGTGTGTAACAAAGACATATGACCTTTGACCTTGACCTCGAACGATCCCGTTCGAAAGATATGAATTAATTAAAAATGTAGATATGGGTGATATTGTTGAACTGTAAAAAATAAAAACATAGATGCAGAGAAAATGTTGAATACATTAAGATTATCTGTTAGGTGCATAAGAACGAATTATTCCCATCTGTCACCCTGCTCTGTCCCCCTAGGGTGACAGTTGGGACAAAAAAGTACAGAGAATGAACCCCTAACTTCATAAACAGAATTTCTTATCACCCTAATTAAGTGCCTAGTAAAACAAAAACATTCGATCACACCTGTGAAATAATTATGGATATTGAGGGTAGGTAGCAAGTAGTACTTTTATGAAGTTAGGTAGTCATAGGCACTTGAAAAATATGTAGGTTAATAAACGACTTCTTAGTAACTCAATAGAATATTTATGTTTTGTTTAACCATTTTTAGATGACCATATTTTCAAAATATTTAATTTTCATTAATTCATGAGTTTTGTATGGGGGACGCTTTTGGTCCAGGCCGTAATTGACATGGGGTCGTTCGTGACCCATCAAATAACGTTACGCGGCAAAAAAATAACAAACTAATGTTTTTGAGGTACATTAACACGTAAGTATAACAATATCGACCAAATCTGCATTTTGAATTAATTCATATCTTCTGAACGGGATCGTTCGAGGTCAAGGTCAAAGGTCATATGTCTTTGTTACACACTCCTTAACAATACATAAAAGTTTCAGCTTCACCGAGCAAGACCGAAAAAAGTTATAAGGAAAACAAAGAAAACAAACTCATTTTATATTGTTTATTCGAAAAAGATCCCATAACCACTTTTTTTTTTGTTTTCTTTTACATTTCTTGTAATAAGATTGTTTAGATTAGTTTGTTTCCTAGGTGTGCGTTTACTTGAATAATAGTAGGTATCTATGATAGAATGTAGAGTAGGTAGATATTGGCAGCAATTCGGTTGGTACCAAATTAGAACTGACTAGCCTAAAATGGCGAAAAATTGGATTTAGACAAGTTTGGTATTCAGAAGCGTCACAAGTTTATCCTAAATCTTAAGTGACAGCTCTTTAATCTGGTTAGTTACTCAACTTAGTAAAAAGGACGTAAAACTGCCATTTTGCTATTCAGTTGTACAAAATTTAAGATGATTTATGCGTATATTTAGAAACGTCAAGCTTAATTTAATCAACACGTAAATAGGTGTTGACTAAGGTTAGAGAGTGTAAGTATTTGAGTGTTCTGTGATAATGTTATCGTGAAAAGCTGAAAATATGAGCCTATAGTTGCTGGACTTGTAGATTCTTCGGAAATATTTGTTTTGGTACCCATGGATTTATGTATTCTTGCCATGTAACCAAAAAAAAGGGCTAACTTGGTTAGGCAGGTGTTTTTACAAAATCACTGTTATTTTCAAGCAAAAACATATCAAATACCTACGCTCCCGAACGTATTTCCCATGATCGAAACCCATATACATGCTCAGCGAGTAAATATCTGAGAATACCTAGCAGAGGGTAGTCAGAGGCACGTCCAAACATTACATTTGACTCATGTCTGCATTTTTGCAAGTAGTTAGCATTCCACGTGACAGGAGGCAAGCCCATCGCCGCTCATTGGAGCACTAACTTATGGCACATGCCTTCGAGGTGTTTTCCTTCACCATTTTGGACACATGTCACTAACATGTGTCCAAAATGGTGAAGGAACACGAGCATAAATCGTTCACCTGAAAAATCCTTTGGTGTACGACCGGGTTTGAAATCACGACCTTTAGACCGGAAGTCGGGGCACCGCTCACTAGGCCAACATGCGAAATGAACTAGGCTTTCAGTTCTAGTATATATATATATATATATATGTATGCACAGCTTGGAGGAATTACTAACAAAAACCACTACGTTACCCCCCGCCCACAGACCTACTGGGGATGCTAATGCATCACAAAAATTAAAAACATTTTATTTTTGAGTATATTTTATTATTGTTTAATTCAATTATTCACTGAATGCTTTCTAAAAACGCAAACAACTTGTTTTTTATTGCCTCCTTCCAGATTTCATGATGGGGAGATTTTTCTGTCACACATGTACATAGTTTTCCTTTTGAAGACTCGGCGTAGTTGCTCGAACCGTTCACAGAGACAAATTTCTGCAATGTTGTTGAGAGACGAGCTAACTTGCTGCCCATCAGGATATTGATCTACAATAAAATAAGTAGCTTAGTAAATAAATTACACACAAAATCTTTCAAGTCTTACTTTTTTCAACATAATCATAAAATCCCTTTCCAGTTTGAAACAATTATGTGAGCACTGTCATGCCTGTTAGTAACTTCCGAGGGTAAAAAGTAACAAAACCTTAATTGAAGTCATATGACACCATTATAAGTAACCACATAACCATGATTAAGCTATTTTGTAGAAATAGTGTTAGAGACAAACACACACATAAACAACCTCTTACCGCAAACGCACACACCAGCTTCTAGCATTGCAGGTAAAAACTAATTGGAATGATTTGATGGGCATAGGCATTTAATGCACCTGTCAAACTTACCAGCATCAGTTTTTGGATGTTTCTGTTTATAGTAGCTGTGATCCTGATGTAGACAGTCATGTACAAAGTTGATTCTGTTAAAAATATATAATTAAGTCCCGTTTAAATAGTAGTAGAGCTTCTGTGAAAGGGCTTGTCTGAGGAAGTGCTACCAGCATGCTTATCTCTGCCACCGACCAGCTCTCATTGCTGTGTTCCGGTTTGAAGAGCATGGTTGCCAGTGAGTTACAGGCACATGAGTTCTTTGAAATTAAATTAAATGAAATATTTTATTTGCGAAAATGGGTACAATATATGATGTTATAAAATAATGTTGTGTCCTCCATCATCTACTTTTATAGCATGCAAAAATTTTAACTTAAAACTATTTAATTTTTTTTACATTAATTTGTACGAGCCTTTTAAACATATATATTTTAAATTTAATTCACATTTTTTTAAATTCTATTGTATTTTAATAAATGACTAAATGAATTTGATTGAAATAAATTAGGTATAAATTAATAAATGAATTACATTGTTAAAACTTATCGTTAAGAAACTCGTCAACAGAATAATAAGCTTTGTCTTCTAGTAGTTTAGTTAGCAAATTTTAAATGCATTCAAACTATGCTCGGCACGTATTAACAAAGGGACATGATTATTATGATAGGCGCCACGGCGAACACACTCTGGCGCAATAATGCCGTTTTACATGGCTGATGGTGTAGAGTGCCCCCCGGCCTACGACTGCCAGTGGGGTACGGCTCAAAACGATGGAGGTTGTTTCGCACAAAAATTACTATTTCTAAAGTTGGTAGAGTTACCCCAAAATGTAACTCCATACTCAGTATTGATGCAGTGTTACCATAATATGCTGTGAGTAAAGCCGTGGTGTTAGCGATTCTACTCAATTTGTAAAGCGCATAAGAATATTGGTGAAGTCGCTTGCACACTGTATCTGTCTGTAGTTTCCAGTCTAATTTAGTATTTATTTGTAACCCTAGAAATTTTGTGGATTCAATGAAATTAATTTTAGTATTAGAATAATAAATGTTCAAATTAGGTGTTATGTTAGGTCGTTGTTTGAAATCCATTAGATATGTTTTAGTCAGGTTAATATGTAAATTATGATATTTAAGCCAATCGATAACTAATGTCAATATGGTTTTTATGTCATATTCTATATTAGTCAATGTGTGACTGATTTTTCTTAAATCAGAAGTATAGGTTTTCTCATTGTGTATTTTTGGACATATTCTGGTTATTTGGTTTCTATCACACAAATAGGACCTAATAAGGTAATTTGCAATTCCTCTTACACCGTATCTATCTATTTTTTCTAGAAGCAATTTGTGGTCAACATGGTCAAAAGCTTTTGCCATGTCCATATAAAGACCGATAGCATTTTGTCTTTTGTCGATGTTGGTAGTCACCTTGTATAAGAAATCATAAACAGCCATATTTATAGATTTGTTTCTGCGAAAACCATACTGGCTATTAGTCAATAGATTTTGATTTTCAAAATATCTATTGTTATAAATAACCTTCTCGAATATTTTGGAAATCAGAGCCACCGGTCGATAATTAATAATATCTTCCCTGTTTCCTTTCTTGAATAGTGGTTTTATTATTGATAATTTTAATTTCTCCGGGAAGATACCCCGTTCCATACACAAGTTGATGATGTGTGTAATAATTGGAGCTACAACAATAGCAACCGCCTTAACTATTTTTGTAGAAACAACATCATATCCTACACTATTTGTATTTTTTAGTGAAACGATTGTCTTTAAGGTGTCAAATTGAGCAATTGGTGAAAAAAATAATGAAATGCATGACATTTTTATGTCTTTATTATATATTTTATCGTTAGCATCATTGTTAGTGTCAGTGTCCAAACTTTGAATCGTCCCATTTCCAGTATTAGTATCATATATTATATTATTTTCATTAGATCTATTAATGTCCTTAGAATTATTATTATTACCATTGTGAATGTCAATTTTATTAATTTTATTTATGTCAGTATTTTTATTATTAATATTTTTTTAACGAAGTCGATGAATAGTTGTTAAAGGTATTCGCTAGCTTAAGAGGGTCAGAAATTTGTTCATTATTTATAACAAGTTTTGAGATGTTCTCTTCTGGTTCATTACTATTTAAATTGTTGATGATGTTCCATGTTGCTTTAGTTTTTTTATTCGAGTTTTTATATAGTAGTCATTTTGCGCTTTTTGTGTTAATCTTATATTTTTTTTAAATCGTTGTGCATAGCTTTTAAACTTATTTTTATGCTCAATATTTTTTGTACGCCTGTATTGCCACAGTAGATTTCTTTTTATTCTACTGCATTTTTTAATTCCTATAGAAATCCATTTAGGTTTTTTGTATGAATGGATTTTAACTTCATTATACGGAAAGCCTAGATTATAGAACAGAAGAAATAAGTCATGAAATATATTGAAAGCCTTGTCCGGATCGTCAGATTGAAATACATTCTCAAAAGATAGGGCTGTAATGCACTCCCTGAATTTATCCACATTTTCAATGCTATAATCTCTGACCTTGATAAACCAGTGTTGAAGCTTACAGTATTTTTTACGGGTATTTTCACGACTTTCTTTCATAGTGATATATCAGGAAGGCAACATGTATGTGATAACTCTGGTATTGCAAGTATCCATAGGCTACGATAGCTGCTTACCAATAGATGGGTCGTATTAAACTTTACCTACTTATTTTTTTATACCACTAAGGTATAAAAAAATAAGTAGGTAACTTCTATAGATCGTCATCACTGACCTGTCTGTCTACAGCCACTGTTGGGTTCAGGCCATACTTCTGTGTACTTACTGGTTTTTGCAACGATTTGAGGAGTACCGCTAGTGATCTCACTAGAAGTAAATAACGAAGAATATGCTAAGTGAAGCGTCGGCAAGAAGAAGGGTCTTCCTACGATTTATTTTCACAAAATGGTTTCGACGAAATATGAACTGCGTGCCGTGTTCTCTTCAATTTAGTAGAGCTGTCATTTGAATGTTTTAATTTAGTAAGATGTATTTACAGAATACGGTTTGAAGATTCACTAACTTAATTTAAACATTTTTAACTAGTTAGTCTAGTCAGTTTGTAAATAGCAGAATCGACACCATTACCTCTCTGAAGACGGCTTCGATGTCGGGCCGCGGCCGGGGCGCGGGGCTCGGCTCCTCAGCGCCGCCGCCGCCGCCGCCGAGCAGGGCTCCGCCCCCGCCCCCGCCGACGCCGACGCCGACGCCCGCGCGCTCGCTCGCCTGCAACTAACATTCACAAGCGACGCTTCACACGTGACCATACCACAGATATTATGTACCTACCTAAGTCCGTCTATTATTACCGCTGTTTTTAGTAGATTTTGCTGATGTAGCTTTTGTAGGTAGGTACCAACCTACTACAATATCCACATCAACAAAAATACCTACTTACGTACCTGAGTGGCGTTTTCGATTGGTAGGTAGGTACCTACCTACATCTGGGTAGGTAAGTACCTACTTATGCAATAAGCTGGTAGAGAGTGAGAGAGAGTGAGAGAGAGAGAGAGAGAGAGAGCAGAGAGAGCAGAGAGTGCGGGTTCGATGCAATGTAGGTATCGCATAAAGCGATCTGTGCGCGCTTTACTAACTAGTAAACAAACACGCAACTGATTATTCATATAGGTACCTACTTATGTGGGTATAGTAACTATGTGACTAGTGTGTACACTGTGTCTGTGTCACTGCGCTGCGGCTCGGTTCATGAAACCGCTGAGTCACGCGCGCACCAACACTCCTGCAGCTGCCTGTGTCGCGATACAGATACTCTGTGCGTGTGTGCGTGTGTGCGTGTGTGCGTGTGTGCGTCTGTGACCCACATTTCAATCCTTTCGTCCGAGCGAACGGAAAGATTTAATACAATAGCAAGGTAGTACGTAGTACGTAGGTATCTATACGTAGCCACGTCTTTGGACGCGCTAATTCGCATACCTACCTATCATCGCAATCCAAATTTTTTCTAAGTTCCTTCGCTCATTCTTCATAGGTAGTAGGTACCTACTTACAGTGTAAATAAGGGGATTTCTGGGTCTCTTGTCCGGACAAGAATACCGTTTGCTTGGTAGGTACTCTTTGAGCACCGGAAGGGGATTTATGGAATAAGCCGTGAAGCGAGCTAAGATCTTGTCAAGTTGGAAAATTAAAACCAAAGTAGGTAGGTAGGACCAAATCGAGATTTGAGTAGTAGGTACCTACCTACCTATGTGTCTGCAGGAAGTGTCAGCGAAGTGCTCCATTGGTGACTGATGGGGAACACGGGGTTTATGTGCTAGATAGAGGAGGGTAGTCTCCTAGCAGAGGAGACGAGAGACGTTATAGGTACACTTACCTAAGTAGGAAAAAAATACCAAAATGGATTTGGGACAAATACACAAAAAAATTGCGAGAAATCATAACACGCATTAGCAAGTTAGGTAGATACGTGGTTTGGCTCGTCGTCTTCTCAGACGTTTCTGCATAGGTAGGTAGATAGGTAGGTAGTGTGTTTATTGATCGATCATTTCAGCGCGTTCAATGTGATGAGCGGTTCGAAGAGTGACGAGCACCGCGCAGCGAGGACACTGCCTCTGCCTAAGAGATGATTACCTAAGAGATTAGTTAGATCTAATGCTTGTTTGCACCGAGCTAGACACCGAGCCGGTAAGAGATTAGTTAGATCTAATGCCTAGTTTGCACCGAGCTAGACACCGAACCGGTAAGAGATTAGTTAGATGTAATGGCTAGTTTGCACCGAGCTAGACACCGAGCCGGTAAGAGATTAGTTAGATGTAATGGCTAGTTTGCACCGAGCTAGACACCGAGCCGGTAAGAGATTAGTTAGATGTAATGGCTAGTTTGCACCGAGCTAGACACCGAGCCGGTAAGAGATTAGTTAGATGTAATGGCTAGTTTGCACCGAGCTAGACACCGAGCCGGTAAGAGATTAGTTAGATGTAATGGCTAGTTTGCACCGAGCTAGACACCGAGCCGGTAAGAGATTAGTTAGATGTAATGGCTAGTTTGCACCGAGCTAGACACCGAGCCGGTAAGAGATTAGTTAGATGTAATGGCTAGTTTGCACCGAGCTAGACACCGAGCCGGTAAGAGATTAGTTAGATGTAATGGCTAGTTTGCACCGAGCTAGACACCGAGCCGGTAAGAGATTAGTTAGATGTAATGGCTAGTTTGCACCGAGCTAGTCACCGAGCCGGTAAGAGATTAGTTAGATGTAATGGCTAGTTTGCACCGAGCTAGACACCGAGCCGGTAAGAGATTAGTTAGATGTAATGGCTAGTTTGCACCGAGCTAGACACCGAGCCGGTAAGAGATTAGTTAGATGTAATGGCTAGTTTGCACCGAGCTAGACACCGAGCCGGTAAGAGATTAGTTAGATGTAATGGCTAGTTTGCACCGAGCTAGACACCGAGCCGGTAAGTATGCGCGAGAATAATGAAAATACTTAATGACTAGGTATACCATAACTGGTAGTCCTTGATTTTATCATTCAAATAAAAACACTGTATTTTTATGAAATAAGCATACGTTTATTATTTTAACTCCGCAAACTAGTAATAGTTTTAATTAATTCGACACTGTTTTAAATTACTTCGCTCCTTTTAAAGAGAAAATAGTCTCTGTAAAAATGGCTGCTCTCAAAGGTTTTTTATAATCTTAACGAGTTTTTTGATAACCGATAATCTTTCATTAAGTACCTATTATAACAATCTTAAGGCACAGTGAAACAATTTGACAGTGAAGTTTTATTTAATTATATTGTACATACCTACTCACTTAGCTTAGTGATTGTTTACGCGTTGGGACAGACAGCCTGTAAGTAGGTACCTGTACCGGCTGCTTGTCTGTCTGTCTGTCTTCGTGTAAACCACTTAGGTTTGGTGTTTACGACTATAGAGTGATGTCACAATTCATTATCGCGCCTCCATGCAATATCTATGTACCTAACGGTAGGTATAGCTATCTATGTACCTATCATAGTCAGTAGGTATAAGTACATATATAAAAGAACAGTGGGTAGGTAGGTACTTACACATACTTTGTTCCACAGAATAATCAATAATACCTACGATTCGGCTTAAAAAAAGGATAGTTTTTTATCTGTTGTTTCTTGATGGTAAATTTTACGTTCCTTTTTGTAAAGTTGTGTATTATTAATTAGGTATAACTAATTGAATATTGCGTTACCTCGAGATTCGAACCGTGTACGTAGCTAAAACAATTCCTACATTTTATTATTTAATTTTATATTAAATTATCATCATCATATGAATACAAAAGCGACGTTTCGGACGGTCTTAAATTAGGTTGGTACTCCTACCTAGAAACTCGTCGAGTGAGTGGCTGGCTGCGGCGCAAGAGGTGCCGGTTCGATTCTCGCTGCGAGTTAAATGTTCGCATGTTCAGCACGTAGGTATCTCTGCCGGGTTTGGATGTCGTAATTCCTTCATGATTCCTACTATCACCACTATCACCACTATCACCGCGTGGTAGCTACTCCTGGTTCTCGATACCCACGCCACGTTACGAAACATACTAAACTGTGGGATCTAGATGATAACACCCAGACACTGAATAAATAACTGCGGAACATAGAAACGTAGGCCTCGCAGCGGAAATCGAACCTGCCGCACTTCTTGCTGGATAATCGGGCACCGGCCGCCACAGCGACGAGGTGGTCAGTGGATGGTGTGATGTAGTGTGGCAGTGCAGATGGAAGCGGGCGCGGGTACTCACGCGCTGCAGCTCCGCGAGGCGGTCCTTGCTCCTCATGGCGCTCTGCTCCGTGCCGTGCCGCGCCGTGCCGCGCCGGCAGACCGGTGACCGGTGAGATAGCCGCGCACAGGTCGCAGCGACTAGCGACTAGCGACTAGCGGTTAGCGGTTAGCGGCCGGATGGGTCCGGGCGGCGCGCACTCCTCGCGGTATGTAATCGCGCACTGTAGATATGATGATGATAACGCGCTGATACCAGTGTTACCAGATATGTGCTCAACAAAACCGACGGATTTTCTGTGCAAAGTAACCTAACCTAATTTCGCCCAATATTTGATTTAGCAATATTGCCTTAAATTAGTTTGAATATCAAATTTTTTTTTGCTAAAACGATGATAATTATTTTGGAAGGAAAGCTTAGATTAGCACTCAGCATAATATTATTTCTGAATTGATTTTAATTATTAATGAACTTTAGAAAACATACTTATTTAGGTAGGTATCCTACCTTCCTATCCTACTCCTACTATTATAATAAATGCGAAAGTCTGTGTGTGTGTGTGTGTGTGTGCGCGTGTGTGTGAATGTTTGTTACCACGTATCTCCGTCAGTAAAATTATAACGGAAATATATAAACATGTTTCACGGCTATAATAGCCTGGAAACGATCATAAGCTACTTCTATCAACATACCACGCTAGAATCAAAATAACCACCTAGGTACCTACCTATCCTTATAATCAGGATTGACTAGTACTGACAATCTATCGTACTAACTGACACTGACCAATGAGAAAAAAAAGGAAATCAAAGGTATTGACAGAAAACCGCTCGATTCCACATGGTGGGTACAGACGTTGCTATCGGACCAATTCGACAGCACTATTTGTATGGATAATTATCATTTATCTGAGTGGGCAAGGTTTATGTACTGAGTCGTCAACAGCTGGTCTATTCTGGGCGGCATCCCGCAGGCGCTATTTACTCCAGCTTCTCTACGGTACTCGAACTGCATAGTTTGTTTTGAGTCATTGGATTCGTTTGAGTTTTATGGAAAGCTTGATATCCAGTGGGATGTCATTGCGATACGTTTTACAAAAAGGCTGCTATTAATTGTTCAACCATGCTTTCTAACAGAAGAAAGCTTAGGTTTTTTATTAGGAAACGGCGGCGCTGCAATTAATGAAAGGCTACACATTGTCAGCCCAATTGGAAAACGCGAATCGCTTTATTTATCCGAATCAGGTACAATCCGGCTGGACGTCAATACGCTGGATTAGAAAACAGCTAGCGGTTATGTTAAACAGCTAATTAAGCAAATAAATAATTACCTATGATCATTGCATTATTTTTTTTACACAAAATTTTAAAAATCTACAATATAAATGTCTAAAATTACAAAAAGCCCTAGGTATATTTTTTCTTTAAAAACTACGCAAGTATGAACATTTTATATAAAAAAAATATGTTCTTGAGTCCCCATATATAAGTAGGCATTTTTAGATTGGTCGCCCCGACCGACCCAGAGGTAGCCTAAATGGCGATAATGGTCATAATCTGGCACCACTGGCTGATACTACCGAGTACCGACACGCGAGACACGGCCGATCCCCGAGCTCGGCTCCGCTTCGGGCGCACTCGGCACTTACTCAGTCCGGTCCACTGCCCGGCACCGCTCGGCACCGCACGGCACTCGGCACCCGCGCATCGCTTTGTGGATCGCTGATCATACGGTCACGTATCGTCGCAGCGTACGCCACAATTCTTAGGATTGTGCATATCATGCAAATAATTGTCCCGAAGCGGAAATCAAACCCCCACCCAACGCGCCACCGCGCCACAGAGCTCGAGGGACATGAGCTGGCCGCGATCAATAATAATGCTTTACTACTCGTACCTAGTGATAATGTAATAGGTACATTGATAAGTAAGTCTACTTTGTGATCCCGTACCCAAAAATAAAATGTTTTTTTTTTCCTAATTTTATTTTTGATAGCGTTGTTTAATTTTTACTAAAAACGGGTTATTTTCCTTTGATTTTGTGAGGTTTAATGTTTCCCGATATTACTTGCATTGTACCATACTGATAACAGTGCCATCTGTTTTCATAGTAAGGAACTAGGTAGTTACGAGGCTAATGTAACAACTCGATCACAACGTGATTTAGTCTCTCTCGGCCGCTTGATTGCTGTGCCTGTTTTGTCTTGTCTAGTTGCGAGGTAAAATCATAGATGGCTCTGATTTGGCGTAGGCTCAGTGTATAACATCTGCGCCTATATCAAAAACCTAAACCAATAAGAAAGTACTTGTATTTTAATATCTGTGGCCGTAGTTAGTTTTATCAAAGTCAAAGTCAATAGGTTTTTATTCATTGAAATCACAAGGATCATATAGAAACGTCAACTTAAAAACTACGTGAATTTAAAATGTTAAAGTGAATTTACGGCGGTTCCTCGCGCGCGACCAAGCATAGAAGAATCAGCCAACAAACTCTGCTTGGTTATTTTTTTGATGATCCTTCATTCAGCTTTAGTGTGGTTTCAAAACCGTTAATGCAAAAAAATATATTCGATGACACCTACTGATTATGCCATGTTTCTAGGAATATTACATTTCCAAGTAGGTAGCAATTCGGTTGGAACCAAATTAGAACTAACTATATCCTTGCTAAGATTGAGTAAAATTGGATCTAGTCAAAAATCCGTATTCTGAAGCGCCATGTGCTAAACCTAAATCTAAATAAACAGCTCTAACATCTGGTGAGTTACTCAACTTAGTAACTTGATTTTGAGGATGTCAAAAGTAGCTCGAAATACCGAGGTGGATCGTAACTTCATGAACCTATGCCACATGCCATAAACCTTGAATGACATGCACTTCATTGAGAGGTTGTTTAAGACCATGTGTTCTGTTCTTTTAATTTACTGTACCTACTTTCTTTGAGGACGACATAGTAGGTATACATTTATGACGCCGTATGTATAGTTTTTACTTGTTTGAAAGAAGAAAAAAGTATAAGTATAGGTAAGTAGTATTATCATTAATGTAGTTTCCATAATACTGCAAGCTCTGCTTAGTCTGTGGCTAGATGATGCTGTGTCAAAAATGACAGCATTATTTATTTATTTACTTATATTAATAAGTACAATATCTGTTGGCGTTACAGTAAAACATCGCCACGAAGCAAGAGCATATTTTGTGAGGCTCTAAGAATATACGAGTAGGTACTTATATACTTAGGTAATATAAACATCTACCTTTTGATGTCCTAGAAACAACTTCTCACAATATTTATAGATTTTTTTGTTTAATGTCTTATTTTGTGAAATGGCTAGATTTTACAACATATTAATTAATATGTTCAAAGTCAAAGTCAAAATTCATTTATTCAATAAAATCACAAGGACCACTTTGAAACGTCGGTTTTTATCTAGGTGCCTGTTCCTCCGCGACCAAGCCAGGAAAGAAAGGCAAGAAAACAAGGCTGGTTATTCTTTTATTTCCTTTTTAATGATCCTTTTACAAAACAATAGGTTCGAGTTGGAGCATTTTCAATCCCAAGAGTTTTTGTCATCTAAATAATCAGATATTTTATAGTATGCCTTTTTATAAAGTTTTTGTTTAATTACGTTTTTAAATTTGTTAATTGATAATTTTTGTATATCTCTTGGGAGTTTGTTATAAAAGCGTACACCGTGCCCTTTAAACGATTTACTAACTTTGAGTGTACAAGTGGCACCAGCGAGTTTAGCTTCTGCCCACGGCTTCGCTCGCGCGGTACCCAGATAAAAAGTAGCCTATGTGTTATTCTGATGTGTAAGCTATATTACTGTAAAGTTTCATCAAAATCCGTTCAGTAGTTTTTACGTGAAAGTGGAACAAACATCCTCACAAACTTTCACGTTTATAATATTAGTATGACTAGCTTCTGCCCACGGCTTTGCCCGCGTGGTACCCAGATAAAAAGTACCCTATGTGTTATTCAGATGTATAAACTATATTACTGTAAAGTTTCATCAAAATCCGTTCAGTAGTTTTTGCGTGAAAGAGGAACAAACATCCTCACAAACTTTCACGTTTATAATATTAGTAGGATAGGAAGGATAGGATTATAATTATTAGTAGGATTATATTAGGATTTAGTCTGGGTTTGTGGGAGTGTCCGTAGCGAGCCCCTGTGACCCTGCCAATACACACGTTAAAGTCCTAGTGTGGGGAACAGAGCATAACATAATGTTATGCTAAGTCCCCACACATAATGCACTGTTTTATTAGGATTATAAAACAGTGTCATTAACTTATCTACGTAGCGATAACCGATTATGTAGATAGGTACCTACAGCTATCTGTTTGAGATGGCAATAAATATTATTTCATATAATTTATTACTTAGTCACCCTGATAGGTTAGTGACCAGGTAATTGTAAGGTGGCCCTGAAAATCCCCGTAGAGAATCAATACATATAGTAGGTCACACCATACATCTTTATTTTCATAGATGTATTGACAAGGGAATGCCATTATATTTATTTCGAAGTCATTATATTTATTTCTTTTGGCGAAGTGATTCTCTGGGGCCCATATTATAAATTGCTCGAACAGCCCTCTTCTGCAGCACAAAAACGGTATTGATATCAGCAGCACTCCCCCACAGCAGTATACCGTACGACATAATGCTGTGGAAGTAGCTGAAGTAAACTAGTCTAGCTGTGTCAACGTCTGTATAAAGACGGATCTTTTTGACTGCGTATGCCGCAGAACTAAGTCTCTTCGATAACTTATCAATGTGAGGACCCCATTGAAGCTTATTATCTAGGGTGATACCTAAGAATACGGTGGTGTCCACAAGAGCCAACTGTTCATCTTTGATTTTGATATTTGCTTTAACTTGTGTAACATTGGGTAGTATAAATCTAATACACTTTGTTTTCTTTTCATTAAGTAGGAGATTGTTAACATTGAACCATTTAACAACCTTAGAGATTGCATTGTTGCATATGTATATGTTATAATTTTAGCATTTTGAATTAAAATAAAACCTACTTCAGTAAAAAACACAAGACTAATCAACAGAAATCTCAAAAATGATGTTTTGAAGAATTAGTTTAGTTAGTTTATTTTTAGTTTTGTTTATTGATAATTTTTTTTATGAGTTACATGTCATGTTCTTAATTCTAATTAAATTGACAATAACGTTGTATAAATTAATATAAACATAAGTCTTGCTAAAATAATCAATTTGTATAAATGTGGGAATAATAATATATTAATTCATAATTTAATATATAATAAAAAAATTGTTTTATAAAATCTCAAACAGTTCATTGAATTTATAGTGACATTGCTCAATAAGCCAGAATTTAAGTTTGCTTTTGAAGGATTGCGTTGAGGAAGCGCCGACGATCGCAGACGGGAGACGGTTATAAACAGCCGGCCCCATTACATGCACCAGCTTCGACGATTTCGTGAGACGCCGCGGGACAGCTTTCAGCTTGTGTGCGTGACGAGCAGGGTATCTGTGATCGTCGCCGAAGCTGGAGTACTCCTCAAGGTAACTCCGAGCATACCTACACGGCAGCATGGAATATGACTAACCCCGGAACCGTCATAATCTTTAAGGAGCGGAATATTGGACGAGCGGGTGAGTCCCACGGAACTCGCACTATCGCTCGTACTGCTCGTTTGTGAACACTCGCTCCCGGTCCGCGGCTCTGCCGTAAAGCTCTACGCCATACTGAAGAAGCGAGTGTACGGATGCGAAGTAGCAGCTCCTCATCATAGCTGTCTCCAGTGTCTCCGACAACCTCCATAGGGCGAAACACGCTCGACCTACTCTCTCGCACGGTTGGTCAATGTTAAACTCCCGCGTTAGCCCTTGGTCTTACCTAAAGCCTAAAAAGGGGGTGGGTGGTCTTGACCTGGGCCACGACTTTACCTCCTAAAGTTACCGATATGGGTTGGTTGGTACGGCCGGCTAGATCGAAGTGAACAAAGCTCGTCTTGCTTACATTGAGCAAAAAACCGTTAATAGTGAACCAGGCGTGGAGCTGTTTCGCCACCATGTTCAATCTCCTCTCCGACTGCTCCATATTCGGTGCTTTGACTATCGCCGCGACATCATCGGCATACATGAGGATGTGTGCGTCGGCTATGCACTCCGGTAGGAGGGGGGACGCTCCAACAACATCATTTTTAAATTACTAAGTGCTGGCCACACGTCGGCAAAACTTCAATTTCCACTTATCAAAGATACCCCCAAACTATCGCTGCAGCGTAGAGCCGCGCATTATACTGCATTCATTGAAAATTATCTCAGATGTATGGGTGAAGGGCATGACGATCGGTTCTAAGATGTCATTTACTGAGCCGCAGTCAGGGATCCATTTTCTACGATGTGCAACTCCGTGCGTGCCCCTATGCAAATACCGCTCTATACCATCACTGACTCTCCACCATATGATATTCGATAATATTACACTGAGCGTATCTTTCTCCGGGTCGTCTCCAAACTTTAAGAAAAACCTAGACTCGTCAGTGAACAATATTTTCCCCTAGTCATCATCATTCCAGTTTTGGTATGAGCGAGCAAAGTTAGCCCGAGCTACTCGATGATCTGTGGCAAGTAAGGGTCCTCTGGCCCTGGAAAGCTGGCAAGTACCTACGTCCTTATACCTGTCGACCGTCCTGGAGCGTAGATCAGACCTCAGAAGAAGTCAAAAAGCGATTTCTCAGAACGTGTGAATACCGCACGTCAGCAAAAGTATTCCAACAGACTAGTCTTCCAATATAATAAATGCGGAAATCTGTGTCTGTGTCTGAATGTTTGTTACCACGTATCTCCGTAATTACTAAACCTGTTTTGATGAAATTTGGAATGTATATAGTTTAGGTTCTGGAATAACACATAGGCTAATCTTATTTTCGAAAATCAACCCCTAAAGGGTTTAAATAGGGTGGTAAAGTTTCTATGTAAAAATATTCCTTGGTACGATTCGCTCAAAAATTGGTACAAATAAACATTAAAATAAATAATAAAACACGTTTTTTTTTCAAACTACCTTAGGGGAGGGCAAGAGAGTTATAAAGTTCGTATGGATTTTTTTTCGATTCACACAAAACTCGGTATAAATAAACTTTTAAGTAAATAATACAAAACGTATTTTTTTTTCAAAACTACCCTTTAGGGGTGTGCAAAGGAAGGTCATACGCTACTTTTATCGACATACAACGCGGGCGAATATGTTCACTAAACATATTGGCATGCAAATGTTTATCTTAGTTAAACCTAACATCAATTTAATTTCATTATAATTTTAATTTACATTGTTAGATCAAATTAATAACATGTCATATTATTTTTAATAACATTTAGATTTTACCTAATTAGTTCTTTTACATTATAAAAAAAAAACAACGTTTAAGTTTGTTGGTGAATTGATTGAGTGGTAGCTTTTTAATTTCATCGGCTATACTATTATAAATGTTTCCACACATTACATAGCTACTATTCTGATACATTGATGTCCTAGGTACTTTAGGTAACACAATTCTGTTTCAGTTTCTAGTGTTTCTAAATTCTAAATACATTTCATTAGCCTTCACAAAAAAGTTATTATGTTTTTTTACAAATAGAGCAGACTCCATAATATACATGCTGGGCGGAGTGAGCAGCTGAAGCTTCTTAAACAAGGGCCTACATGATTCCCACGGTGGTATTCCGCATATAGCACATAACCGTAATAAGCTTTCATTACTGTTTTACTTAGTTTATACAGAGCATAAACAAATCTATTAACTTTAGAGCAGACCTTATCAACGTGCGCTTTCCAATTTAAGTGTTCGTCTAATACTATACCTAAAAATGTCGTACTGGAAACCTCTTGGATTTTTGTGTCTCTGTATGAAATATGTAATGATTTTGTTTGCTTTTTTTTACTAGCATAGGTTTCTAAATTGAATAAAATTAGTTTTGGTCAAGTTCACATGTAAATTATTATTATCAAGTCATTTAATCACACATTCAATAGTATTTTCTATGTCACTTATATAATCATTAATGTCAATATTACGTTTGTATGTCAATATCAAAGAAATGTCATCGGCGAACAATATACAAGGCTTATTAATAGCTTCAGGGAGATCGTTAATATAAAACAGGAAGAGAAGGGGCCCTAAGACGCTTCCTTGCGGTACTCCAAATCTATTATATTTGTATGTAGAGCAGAATGATGTAAGTTCTTTCTTGTTATTAAGATTGTCAACTTCAACACACTGTAACCGATTTTCTAATTAGGTCCTTATCCAGCTAAGGGCAGGTTCACGTATTCCATACTTCTCTAGTTTTCCCAAAAGAAGGTTATGAGAGACGAAGTCAAACGCCTTGGACATATCAAAGAATACAACTGTTACTCGGTCATTTACTTCAATAGAATCGATTACGTTTTTAACTAAATCATAACAAGCTAAAGTTGTAGATTTACTTCTCTGAAATCCATACTGCTCCTGTTTTAATATATTATTTTTACTAATAAAGAGTTGTAAACGCCTTTGCATAGCTGTTTCAAAGACCTTGGATATAATAGGTATCAACGTTATTGGCATGTAGTTGTCTGATTTAGATTTGTCACCTTTTTTGTGCAATGGTTTCACAATGGATCGCTTAAAAAGTATAGGGCATAAACCTTCTTCAAATGACAAATTAATCAAGTAAGTTAAAACAGGGGCTACTTCTTACGAACAGGCTTTTAGAATTTTTGTAGAAACCTCATCGTATCCCTCTGCGTCCTTCTTTGTTTGGAAAAGGTACGCTACTGAGTGCTTTCAGAACATGTGATGGCTCAGGTCGCGGGTACGCTGTTTCCTAAGGTACCTTCCTGCTGCTGCTCATAATCAAAGTGCTAATATTAAGAGAACAGGTAGACAACTAAATTCTAGCTCTTATTATTTTGGGGGTTTTCATGACAGGTATAAAATAAAAGTCTTCATCGACAATAGTCTCTATCATGTTTTATTGTAACATATAGATAGCTTTCTACACATCCACCTTACGTACTCGCCGGGCGCGTGATATGAGCTCTGTACAAGCGGCCGTCGCCGCCGCGCCCGACATAAATAATTTCACGTAATAATATAAACTTAAAACTACCGGAGGTACCTACGCTACGGACGCACCGGCGCCGGGCTGCGGGTCCGGCTCGCCGGCAGCCGGACCGGCGCGACGGCTTCAGTTCACACGATACACCTATTTACACGCTACACTATTCTGTACACGATCCGCCGCCGCAGCCGCCCGGCCCGCGCGGCTATTTACAACGAGAGGATATGTGCGTGAGATGCGCCGCGCGCCGTCCGTCAGTCGCGGGGCGGCGCTCGCGACAGCAGCGCCAGCGGCTGCAGCGCCGCGTGACCGTGCAGCGCCGCATGCGCGTGCGCGTGAGCCTGCGCCGCCGCGTGAGCGTGCAGCGCAGCCGCATGCGCCGGCAGCACCGCGCCTCCCCCGCCTGCGCTGCCACCGGACCCGCCCAGCGAGCCCATCGTCCCGAGCGAGCCCATCGAGCCCATCGAACCCATCGAGCCCATCGAGCCCATCGAGCCCATCTCGCCGCTTGGCGGGTTTATGCGTTTCTCCTGCAAGAACACGGACGTTAGATCGCGAACGATCAGTCGGCGGTCGACGATAGATCGCTCGTCCGGGCGGACTCACCTTCTGCCGTCGGTTGCAGAACCAGACCCGCACGACCTCCTTCTCCATGCAGAGCGCGTCGGCGAGCGCCGCGATCTCTTCGCTGGTCGGCTTCGGGTTGTGCAGAAAGGCCTTCTCGAGCGCGACGCGGACGCCGGACTCGATCGAGGTGCGTTTCTTGCGGCGCCGGCCCACCGCCTCCGCGAGCCCCCCGGCGCCGAGCGGCCCCGGCCCCCCGCCCGGGCCCCCCGCGCCGCCGGGGCCCCCGGCCAGCGACGAGTCCGCGTCCTCGAGCCACTTCTGCAGCAGCGGCTTCAGCTTGCACATGTTCTTGAAGCTCAGGTTGAGCGCCTCGAAGCGCGAGATCGTCGTCTGGGAGAAGTCGTTGCCGTACAGCTTGCCCATCGCGAGGCCGACGTCGCCCTGCGTGAACCCTGCGGGAGGAGAGAGCGGGCGGTTGAGCGGACCGGCGGAGACGTCGACGACGGACTCGCAGGACGCGGGTCGCGGGAGGAAGGGATCGCTCACCGAGCTTGATGCGGCGCTGCTTGAAGGTCTTGGCGAAGTGCTCGAGCTCCTCCAGGTCCGCGGTGTCGTCCGGTGCGGGCTCCAGCGCGCGCGGCTTGTGCGCGTGAGCGTGGAGCGGGGTCCGCGCCCGCCCCGGGCCCGGGGTCAGCGGGGTGAGCGGGGCGAGCGGGGGCAGCGGGGTCAGCGGGCCCGGCGTGCACGGCGTCAGGAACCCGGGCGGCGTGCGACGCGGGGAGGGGGACCGCGCCGCGCCCGACAGCTCGGCTCCGCCGTACCCGCCTGCGCGCGCCTGCAGCTGCTGCAGCTGCTGCGCCGCCGCCTGCGCCACCGCCTGCTGCACCTGCCGCACCGGATACGTTACAGACGTCGGGGGTGGGGGAGAGAGTGGTGACGGCCGGTCGCGGGTACAGACCTGCGTGTGGAGCAGCAGCGAGTGCGCGCCGTGCTGCGTGAGGAGGAGATGCTGCAGCTGAGCCAGCGCGTTGCCGGCGCCCGCCGCACTCTGTAACATCGGAAACGGTACGTTGAACGGAAGCTCCGGAACCGATCGACGCGGGCGGGTCCGCGATATCTCTTCAATTAATAAATAAATCGACGTCTACGTATTCTTTGCTCTCTCACGATCGGAATGAAGGTACTCACGAAGACGGCGGCGGTGGCGGCGGCGCTGGCGGCGGGCAGATGCGAGGGGTGCGAGGGGTGCGCGGGGTGCGTCAGGGGGGCGGAGGGGGCCCGCGGGGGGGAGGGGGGACGCTCGTCGCCGCTGATGTCGCACTCGCCCTCGCCGCTCGCGGATCCGTCTGGAAAAGGAAAATGGACACAAATAAATGATCAGCGAACACGCTCAACATCGGTCCTGAGTTGGATCAGATTAGTTACTCATCTACTTCATGAAACCAATTGTATACGCGTAGTCTCTTTAAATTTCTAAATAACCAAAAATGCAACATGCTCTTTCTTTAAACTTGAACTCACACACACAGCAAACCTTCACGTCGACCTTCAGTCGGCTCATACTTATACGAGATGGTTGAGCCAGGCTTTATGTTCAGTGAGGCGTTGAAGACACCGCCAGCATCTGTTCGTCTCATCTGGTATTTTGGCACCGGCTATTTTTGCAGAGAGCTAGTCGCGTCAAACAAGAGAAGTCCATCCGATGGACACGCCCCCACCCCCCAGCCCCCCAACCCCCCAGCCCTCCAACCAACGCAAGCGTCTTTACCATAGCATGACCATGATATGGTTTGCCATTTCTAATATTTTCTTGGTTAAAAAGCACTCTTACTGCATTCTACATTTTATAGCTACATGTTTTACTATCTATGAGTAGAACTAAGTTCAGTTTAAAGGTTGGTTCATTCAATTAATTCTCACGTTGAAATGGTAAATAATGCACGTCATGCTATAAATTGTGAGTTAAAAAAGAACCGACTTCAAAGGTACTTAATAAAAAAACCTGCCGGCCTATCTTGCTCTCGGTACTAAGTACATATATTTTTGAAGTCGGTCCGAAACCAGGCGCACGGATGTGAAACTCCAAAAATATAGTTAAGAAGTTAAAAATTACTTTAAAAAGTGTACCTATGTAACTAATTTAACCTTTTTTAGATTTATTATTTTCCGTTAGGTAACTACCTACTGTTAAATTCCATTACCACATTTTAGTAACCATCAACGGTGGTTCTTTTTTATACTCACCATATCGAGAGCCACCAAATAAAAAAATATCACGCAAATTTACCTCACCTTCTCCAACAAGGTAGTTCTCCAAGTAGGTAGGTAATCAATGTAGGTGCTTATGTGCAAAACTGTGATAAAACATGCCTACGCTCCGAATGGGCAACCTCATCAAATAGGAAAAAATAAAATGTCAATAGATTTAGATTTCGCTTGACTTATGTTGATAAGAAGGTACAGGCATTTAGTACCTAGAAAACATTAAGCGGGCTTTGTTGAATGGCAAATACTGGCAATAGGTAGGTACCTTTTGCCAGTATTGGTACACACTTATAGACGGTGTCAAGCGCCGTGCACGTCGCGTCGCGTCGTGATGAATGACACCGCCGCCCCGCCCGGTCCTTCGCGCCGGATATTGCATGCAAATGCACAGAGATTACTCGAACCAACCGATCCATCAAGTCTTAAACTCTTCTCCAGATCAAGTATGTACCTTCCTTCTCAGTTAATAGAAGTTATTCAGTCGAGAAAAGCGGTGATCATCTCAATAGTAGCTATTCATTGTGTTTTGTTTTCGCGTAAAAAAGTTGAATAGTGTACGGCCAGCGAAAGCGGTAACGTTCAGAAACTTACCCCCACCATCACCGAGCGATACAAACGTACTACAATGGCAACGGTGAAAAAACATCCACATCAATCGGCTGATCACTTCTCAAGGACACCCTCGAATCGTGAACACCATTTTCTATGAGGTCTTTCTTTACCTATGAAATCGCCTTTTCATCGAACTGTGACTGTAGGAAGGGAGTCCAGTTTTATTTCGTGATTACATCTCGACAACATCTCTGTATTCTAAGCTCAAGTTCAAATACAATTATTTTCTAAGTAGCTTCTGCCCGCGGCTTCGCCCGCGTGGTATATTGATAAAAGTATGATCGTTTCCAGGCTATTGTAGTCGTGAAACATGTACTTACAGATATTTCCGTAATAATTTTACTGACTTAATTGATACTTATAATTATTTATAGCCAAATCAAACAATACCTATCATTATAAATCGTAGGCTATATGTTATTCTGATGAATAAGCTATATTAGGTACTGTAAAGTTTCATTATTTACATTAATGTTTATTTTCACCAACTTTTGAGTGAATCGAACCTGGGAATATTTTTTTTTTCAACTTTAGTTTTGTAAAAATAAACTGAACTTTATAGTTTGTTTATTTATATTAATAGTTTGTTTATTTACAAAGTTTAGAACTCTATCTTCTATCTAACTTTATCTTTACAACCCTGTTTAATCCTAGGGATAGATTTTTGAAACGATTGTTAGATTAGCCTTTGTTTTATTCCAGAAACTATCAACATTTCAAATTTAATCAAAACCGGGTTTGATCACACACTTCACTTTCGCATTTATTATATTATAGTAGGAAGAAGTTAGGATAGGATAGGATAGTAGGAAAAGTATTTCTTTCGGTCTATACTACGTAACAAATTTGACAATCATTTTAAACTCAAATATTTGCGGTTTGACTTAGAATTATCAATTTAAATATGTGTTGTTTATAAGACATACGAGTATCACTCAAAAACAGTGTTTTATTGAAAACAAAAAAAAGACAATATATAATTAAAAGAAAACAGTATATATTGTTTTTTTATGTTATTTTTATTTATTTCCTATTTCATTACGATAGCAATTAACAAAGTTTTACAGTAGAATTCTATGCAGTTAGTCCTGGTATCATCAATATATATAAAACTGTTCCGTAACCTACTGGCGGATCAACGCGCAGCCTAAACCATAAGTCCTAAAAGCATGAAACTTGGAAGGTATATTCCTCTCAAGGTGTAGGGGTGCAATAAGAAAGGAATTTGGAAAATTCTACCCCTAAGGGGATGAAAAGTGCTAAAAACCTTTGTATGAAAAAAAATAATTCCTTGAACTTACAGTCTCGAAACTTCACATAAATATTTTTCAATCCATATGATAAAATACTTATATAATTAACTCCCCAAACTACCCCTCTAAGGGGTTGTAGAGGGCGTCCAAGTTTGAAAGAGAACTTTTTAACGAGTGGTCTAATTTGTTATTCAGTACAAATGATAAAAGACAATTTTTTTTTATAAACTACTCCTCAAAGGCGGTAGGATGGTATGTTAAGTTTGTTTAAGAAATGTTTAACGCGTGGTGCGATTTGCTGTAGGCTTAGTTTGGATACCTAAAATACAAAAGAACCATCTTACGTATCAGGGTATTCAAAAAAGCTCTGAAGGGTGCAAGGCATGCAATTATTTTTGATGCACCTTTCAATTAACTATCATACGCGAGTAAAACCGCGGGCATCGGCTAGTTTATAAATATGGGCCTTAGTAATCATATGTCGCCTGAAATAAACGTTACATTATTATGATCACATTGCAATCATGGACTATAGGAAAATTAGCGTTATTTTTGAATTTGAGTTTTGACGTGGAAAAAATGACTCTTCAACAATCAGCACGCAATATTAGCAACTTATTGCGTTATTAGTTGCACCGCTTTCTTTCTGGAAAATGGGGGCGGCGGAGAACAACCAACGCTGATAATGACGAATTGAAAGCGGACTCGTCTCCGACTACGGCTGAGCTCGCATCGCCTGTTCATGTCAGTCTCGAAACAATATTAAGGAAACAAAGATTCCTATCAAAAATAAACATTTAAATTATAATAATCTCCATATTTTATTCAATTCCGATAATTTAATGAAATAATTAATTTATTTCAGGCACACGTACAATTACAGGTTTTTTCAAGTATGCTTAGTTACGGAGATATGGAGCTTTTTTTAACCTTTTTGGCTGAAAATTTATCAATTTCCACCTCTTCCTACACTAAAAGGATACTATCCTCTCGAGGTCTCAATGTAAGGTTTTCGCGTTCATCTCTCCCTCATCAGTCAGTCAAACAAACAATTTAAATTTTTTTATTCCAAAAGAGTTCACAGATCTTTTTTTAGTAGTAACCTAGATATCGTAATTAAAACTGAACCCACGTACATAACATACCTAACATACGTCACAGATTATATAATAATAAGATAACTCGATGATACTTATCTGGTGATTATTTCTCAGAATAAGTAGGTAGGAGGCTACCAATGCAGGTCCTCACACACATCGTAGGTTCACTACTCGTAGTTAGGTACTAATGCTAAAAGTGATGGTTCAATGTCAATAGGTGTCTGTTTCAGATCAGCCCTACAGTAGGTACACACTCCGAACTAGTTGTGAACTGTATCTCGGAGGGTGTCAGGGTAGTAGTTGTGAACTGTATCTCGGAGGGTGTCAGGGTAGTAGTTGTGAACTGTATCTCGGAGGGTGTCAGGGTAGTAGTTGTGAACTGTATCTCGGAGGGTGTCAGGGTAGTAGTTGTGAACTGTATCTCGGAGGGTGTCAGGGTAGTAGTTGTGAACTGTATCTCGGAGGGTGTCAGGGTAGTAGTTGTGAACTGTATCTCGGAGGGTGTCAGGGTAGTAGTTGTGAACTGTATCTCGGAGGGTGTCAGGGTAGTAGTTGTGAACTGTATCTCGGAGGGTGTCAGGGTAGTAGTTGTGAACTGTATCTCGGAGGGTGTCAGGGTAGTAGTTGTGAACTGTATCTCGGAGGGTATCAGGGGGTCCTCCTCGCGCGGTTCCAATATCCGATATACTTTGACCGAGATTTTATTGAAGTTTGCGGATAGTAGTACATGTAAAACGAACAGATGATGCATTGGAATTTCAGTTAAATGAGATGCTTTGTTCTTTTAATTTTAGCTATGATTATAACGGAAATGAAGTGATGCAGTAGCAGAGAGCAAGAATAATAAAAAAGGAACCATAATCATACCTAACTACAATACAAAGTAGGTACTTACAACTTAAAACTTATCAGACTTCTTTTTACACAGATTTAGTGATTTCCTCCCGAAATCATAAATGAACGTTCAGTCGAATCTTGACTAACGATTTTTTTGTTGACATTTTTCGTATAAGAATGCTCAGTCATAGATTAGCTATGAATCATCATATGATATAATAATAAAAGAGATGTAGGAACAAGCGCTCGGACACAAAGCTCAGAGGGAACAATAGGCATGCGACGTGCAAGATCACTTTCTTTCTCGCGAAGACGCGGAAGGGGTGCATGACACAGGTACTGATGGCTCGTGGGGCGGCATGCGACAGGGAGCGACAGGGAGCGACAGGGAGCGCCACGTGCGGCACAAAGGTGGCACATGCAGCATATCAGGTAGAAACGTGTAATCCTTTCTTGGAGGCACGCGTCGGCGCCGGCGCCACAGGAAAGGGGTGCTTCCCCGACGGAGACGTTACCCCGAATCAATCGATCGTTACTTACGATCCTGTGAGAGAAAGTGAACGAATTCGCCGAGATCGATGGAGATCGCTCGACGGAAGGGTTTGTTTGATTGAATGCAATACGAGTATGTCTTGATATGGTACTTGAACGTTGTGCTAAATCACTTAGTTGTGACTGTATCGGTAGTAACATCGGATCTTGCTAATGATGTTGATAATTACAAAGTAAATTGATTACATTCAATGGATATCATCTCGTCAGCATGTAGTTATTGTGGACGCTAGTCGCGTGGCTTTCATCGCTCTAACATCATAATTTCCATGATTGTTAGTGTTTGTGGAGTTGATAAAACTAAATGCTTAATTTAAAACATAAAACGCATTATTGGCAAGCGATCGAGGTGAGTACACCTAGGTAGGTACCTATTTTCAATTAATAAAAATACCCACATAAGGAGGGTCGATGTAATGTATATTCCTCTCCCCGAGCTCGCGGCGGGAACATCGTTATAATATGAAGGATGTACCTACGAGTACTATCACTACTCCCGAAATTGAGAACGGAACCTTCAGATAATATGCATCGAATTAAACGAAAATCAACGTAACCTCCAAGAGCACTAGTAGTGGCTAGTGCCACCAACTTTTAATCCGAAGGTCCTGGTTTCGGTCCCGTCGTGTACAAATGGTTATTTCTATACGAAACAAATATGTACGCAATCATCAAACAGCAAAGAAAAACTTTGATACACGCATGAAAAAAGTTTCTACGAAGTGCACTTAAACCTTTCACCATACTGACCCTAGTCTTAACCTTAACCTGAACTAACTGACCCTACACAGAGAAAGAACCTGACACACGAAGAAGAAGAAGTAGCAGAAGAACGTGAGCTCCTTTACAAGTGTTGAGTCTCTCTCGGAGAAATACCATATTACGAGAATCAGGACTCGCATGCAAAATAGTCCTTCGGAAAAAAACAATTTCATTAAGCAGTGCAGTGGGGTAGGCAGTGCATTACTAGCACGAGTACCTACCTATCTATGAGTGTACAGTCAATGTACATTTTAAGCAAACGCGGCGCTTCCCATAGCGCTTGTAACTTTGTATGTGTTTGTACTATCATATAATTAGTTATAATAAATCAGTTCACGTTCAACTGCGGACTCGAGTGGTTCTCATTTTAAACATCCTTACTTATCATAATTATATCAATATCATGAAGTGAAGGGACCTTCACCTTACATTTTTTTGGTCCTTCGAGCCGGATGTGATCCAGCGACCTATGGACCTATTAGATCTAGATCCAATAAAGGAAGGATAGGATAGGATGCACTCACCATGACTGGGTGGCGGCGACGGCGATTTTATCAGTTCACCCGACTCTTCTGCAACAAACAAATGACACGTGTTACAACACTGCACACACTGCACACACCGCACATACAGTACACACTGCACACACTGCACATACAGTACACACTGCACACACTGCACACACCGCACATACAGTACACACTGCACACACTGCACACACCGCACATACAGTACACACTGCACACACTGCACACACCGCACATACAGTACACACTGCACACACTGCACACACCGCACATACAGTACACACTGCACACACTGCACATACAGTACACACTGCACACACTGCACACACCGCACATACAGTACACACTGCACACACTGCACACACCGCACATACAGTACACACTGCACACACTGCACACACCGCACATACAGTACACACTGCACACACTGCACACACCGCACATACAGTACACACTGCACACACTGCACACACCGCACATACAGTACACACTGCACACACTGCACACACCGCACATACAGTACACACTGCACACACTGCACACACCGCACATACAGTACACACTGCACACACTGCACACACCGCACATACAGTACACACTGCACACACTGCACACACCGCACATACAGTACACACTGCACACACTGCACACACCGCACATACAGTACACACTGCACACACTGCACACACCGCACATACAGTACACACTGCACACACTGCACAGACAGCTTGACCGAATAATGACATGTTAAATATGTTAGTGACAGTTTTTCTATAGAAACTTGTGATTTTGCATCTGATTAGGAACTGTAAAAGTTTAGAGCGAACAGGATTTTAAATGGTTGTGTTTACAGCTATAAACAACGCTGTTCATAAAAATATTAATTTGTTTAAGAAATATAGCGATAATCACAATGTTATTACTAGAAATAAACATAAACTCGCTGTTGCCACTCGTAGACCCCATAAAGAGAATTAATCGTTTCAAAGGCAAAGTCTACGCTTTTATAACAAACTCTCAAGAGATGTTCAAATATTGACAATTAAAAACATAATTAATCAGAAAATGTATAAAAAATGATAGCAAATCTTGGGATTGAAAATGCTCGAACTCGATACAAATGTATTATTATTTTATTTTGTAAAAGGATCATTAAAAAGAAAAACCAGACTTTTTTTGTTGCCTTTCTTTCCTGGCTCGGTCTGACCAAGCCGTAACGCTGACCACCAACACCATCCTGAACACGGTGCCCAATCAATGGGATAGTCCTTCTTATAAAAATTGTGTTCGAGTGTCGGTGCATTAAGTTAATGGTTGATTGAAAAGTAGATTCATTAATTAATTGATTGTTTAAATAATTGCTTATTCAGTCGTCACCCCGAATGTTCAGGGTTTAATTATTAATTGTTATTATTATAAAATCGACGTTTCAAAGTGATCCTCGTGATTTTAATGAATAAATGAATCCGGACTTTGCTTTGCTGTGTCTGAGTGCTATAAATATAGTGTCGTACATGTTTTATTGAGATCGTCTGGTTTGTGATGGACGAGCGAGCTTTTTCCGTTTATTAGGTAAAACCCTAATAAACTAATATTTGAAAAAGAACCTCTCAGATGATCATCCTTGATTTCCCAACCTATAATATGGCGTCCTCATTTAACTTTCATATTCCTAAAGTCATAAGCTGAATGCATACATTTGATATAAGTGTACTTATAAACATAAACATTGTTTAAATCATCCGGTGATTTAAGGAATTAAAACACACCTGCAATTGAGTCCGATTGCAGTTTAATTGTTTTTAAAAGAAAATAAAACTCCATACAGGCCCGGAACACCGTCGTCCCCACGGAACCTTAACGCTCGACTGGAGAAGCTCTCGGTAACTCGTTGTCAATTAATTAATTATATTATTTATAGCGCTTAGTAGGCAACTAATTGAATTAATAAGATGATGAGTGAAGGTGTCGAGGCCGCGCAGTAACGGGATTATGCGATCAGAGGCCGAATTAATAGGATCTGCAACTGATGCGGGAAGCACCTCCGACCTCCGACTAACACTCACCGACCTCTGTTCTATTTGGCTCAGTTCAACTTTCAGTGTACAACTATCAATGATTATGTTTATTTTGTTCCATTAGAGATCCGTAGGCTTTCTACGAGAGTGCTACGAAACTGCTACGATGAGACATACTATATATTAAAACAGGTTTCATTTTAATGTGCAATAAATATATTTTTATGGTACTCTCTGAAGTTTCACGCTTTTTTATTATTTTCGCGACGTTTCAGCTGTGTTGTAACAGACGTGGTCGCTAAAAAAGGTAAATGCATAAAAGCCATATAAAACTTATAATAATACAATGCTATGTATGATTCAGATTATAAAACTGATGGTTCAATAAATTTGTATAGAATAGTCGTGGGAGCGAGTTCGGTGGGTAGTTGGGTAGAGAGTACATACAGAGTGCAGTAGACGAGGTGGGTGCGAGTACCTGCGGATAATCCTTGCGCAATCTCGCTGTTGCGGATAAAAAAGCTTTGCGTCCGCGCACAATGCAAGCGAATACAAGGTTATTCAAATATCCGCCAACTGAAAGGATGGATTCAACAAAAACCCGATGATTTGGATAAAAAGCGAGAAGCATTGTGCGCGGATGAACTCACTTTTTACTGCATTTTATTGAAATGTCACACCGACTCTGATTTTTTGCATCTCGTCCGAGAGAAGGGTGAGTATGTGTGGCGACATCCACAGATATGAGACGCGGAGGAGATGTATCGAAATGTTTTAATCAAGAACAAGGCAGTTGCTTTTTACGGGTGTGGATTATTGAATCCTTTTTTGTAGGGATTCGATTCGGATCGTATAAAATTACCGAAACTAAACCCTGCCGGCTGCTAGCTGCAGGTACTTGTACCTACCTACTCCCACACTTTAAGCTTTGTCACTTTTTAGATTCGTACGCGAGTCCCTCTCCAGTCCCTCACTATTGAACCTCCTGCCTCCATCGCTGACCCTCACAAGACATCGGAGACGCGTTTTGTCGTTGAGCTGAATATACTTAGTTAATGTACGGCACTATTCTACTTTTTAGTAATATGTATTTCTTTGGTTAAAAACAATATTTTTGACGTTAAACGTATTAACATGACTTGTGAACACTAAGGGTGTTATTTTAAAATTGGTTTTATATAAAAACAACGATATTGGCTATCCAGATATATTACCAAAGTATGTACTTGCTAATGCAGTGTATCGTATAATTATTTAGTAGCTAAGTCGTTAGTGGCTAGTGGTTAGTGGCTAGTGGCTAACGTTGTCGGCATTAAATTAAATAAAACAAACGCTTACAACTATGATATAATCCCCATGATAGCCATCTTTAGATCTGGGGATAGTCAAACATCAAATAGTACAGTTTGGCACATGCCCACTTTTGCAAAGTAAGAAGTTAGCATCCCGCGGTACAGGTTGCAAGACTTGCAAGCGAGCAAACACTAACAAATATGTTTTTGTAAAATGGACCAGCGCTGAAGAACGATAATCCCTAACAACAGAAATCAATCAACTAAATACAAATAATTTCGTATTTCACTGTTAGTTATTAAGTACTAAAATGGACTGATTTGTCTGAATAAATACATTTATTATTATTACTGTTTTCTCATTCTACATTTGACCAATTTCGTTTTTTTTAAACTTACGAGTAAGTTAAAATGCAACATGAAAAATTGCCTATTTATTTTTAAACCTATTTTAAAAATAAATAGGCAATTTCCAAGGTTGTCGTACCGTACCGCACGTCCGTTCGTCATTCTTCGAGAACCTAATTGTTTCTTTAAGTAACCGAAAAAAAACAGATTTTTTTACCTGCGACCTGAACTTTTTTTATATAGTTTTCCGCAACGAATGTTTGTTTATTTATTTGTTTATCAGTTACCATTTAATTCCGAAATGGCTTTTATCTAATTTTTCACAATCGATTTGTATGACTTCAAAAATGGTCTCGTATCGACATAATTAACTGGGAGGCGCTCAAAAACACGATGGAGTCGTCGGGAGATTTTAACTTTTGCAAACAATTACTTGGGGCATAAAATTCAATAGTCTTGTCTTGTAGATCAATAATGTGTTACCTAATTGGCTATATTTTCTAAATTCGTATTAGAAAAAAAACTGAATGGTAGAGGATGCTCCAGCGAGTCATCCTAGCACTGCAATAGTTTGCAATTATTAAAAAAAAACAAAAATTGTATTTTATCGACATTATAAATAAAATAGTTTAGTCAGTTGTACCAATTCTAAGTTTTGCATATTCTTGGTACATGATGAATGGATACATATGCTATCAATTAACGTTTACTTAGAATTTGACCATTCAATATATCGTATCGGTATGTGTAACCATGCTACAAGCTCGGCTTTGGTGCTGGATGATGATGATGATGCTGTGTGAAAAATGTGAATGTCCAGCATTTTTGATTAAACATTATGTCCTGTAGCACGGTTGATTGTGAAAATGTAGGTGTTCAGTTAGTACTCACGGTAAGATGTGCAGTAGGGCCTTGTGGCGGCGCGCACGCATGCGGAGAGCACCATCGCGGGCCCGGCGCGGCGGGAGCTGGCGAGAGCCGAGCGGAGGCGGCGATGTACGGCTCGCGAGTCGGGAGTCGCGAGTCGGGAGTCGCGAGTCGGGAGTCGGGAGTCGCGAGTCGGGAGTCGCGAGTCGGGAGTCACGTGTGCGTCGGCTTGCGGCAGAAGCGGCTCTGAGCCCGAGGCCGCCGCTCACCCCTCACGACTACCCCTCTCCCTTCTCTCCTCTCCCCCCACCCGCGACCCTCAACCGTCGAATTAAAAATTTTATAAACTTTTTTGTCTGAATCCGTTTCTTTTCCGCCCTTAGTGAATTTTTTTCGCGACCCGTTCCGATACCTGGCAATGATTTTTTTGCGCTTTCGGCGAACGGATCGAGTTTAAAAGCTGTTTGATTTTTTATAAGAAAGGGGAACTCGTTCGGCTAACCGATGCGCGAATTCCGATATCGGGTTTGTCGCAAAAAATAAATTCAGAGTTGGAACGTGCCCGAATGTCGTTAATGCGATATTACAAGCGACTAATGACAGAGTGGTTAGAGTCTCTTCAGCAGCCTCCGCCTCACGCCGCCTCACGCCGCCTCGCAAACAAAAGAAAACTTTTTGAACTATTTCAGGAACGTACCTATTATACATTTTATTTTTTTCGGATTTGAGACATTTCCAAGTTTTTATTATATTTAGGTGACTCAGATCGAGATGTTAGGCAACTACGAATCGGGAACGCTTGCAATATGTAATGAGTTGAATGCCAGTTGGTTTGGTAATGGTGTATAGTTTGAAGAAGAAGTGCCTTCTTTTTATGTAGATGTGATTCGGCCGCGGCGCGCCCTTCTCATGCGACTTTCATTTATTTAGATCGATTCGAACGTCTCAATGAAATGAAAACTCTTTTTACCTTTGAATGGGAATCCTTTCGGTGGACAAGAAAGGGTCCGTTTAGTCTCGCCTTTGAAGTGTAGCGGAGGGATAACGAGATGCAGGGCGTGGGTCGCGGGTTGCTGTCTCACCGACCACGCGCCACGCGCCACCGACAGCGACAGCGACAGCGACAGCGACAGCGACAGACACACAGTACGTAACTACATTTGGTTATTGATATTACTCATTTATTTATTAAAGACGAAAAGCTTTCGCTGTCAATATGTGTACATCACAGTGTTGGATTTATAAGCTGTATGTTTGGTTCAGTTTGTAAGAAGTGTATTGTGTTGTATTATTATCGGAGAGTCTCGTACGCGTGTCTGCAAGCAGGCTGCAGGCTGATACCGCTCCTGCTAGATGTAACTTGCATGGTGTGTTAGCGATGTGCAAGGCAGTATACTACTCGCATCGTGCTAGACCGACTGGTATCAAAGTTAATGGAATTGTTAATAATTCTCTTGATTTGTTTGTAAATGCAATTGATAGCGCGGACGGTGGGCATCTTTGTGATGGTAATGTGGTCCTCGGAGGAGTGGTGCGGTGTTGGTTTAGGCGCGGGCGCGGACGCGGGTCGGTGGGCGCGGGTCGGCGGACGCGGGTCGGTAGGCGCGGGATCTTTTTCACATACATATTGCTACTTACAGTAAAAATGCGCACTCTCTTTGTAGAGCTCCTTCAGAGTGAATCCCATGTTTACGTAAGAGCCGCTCTCGCCGGACTCTCGACAAACAATGAATATTTTAATGCGGAATGAAAGTGGAATCCAGAAACGATATTAGAGAATTTCCATTTCATTAGAATACTAAACAAAAAAAAAACTATTCGAATAGGATCTGTTGTAGAAAATTATACAAAAACGTTGTATGTTCAGCTGATCTACCAGTTTCACGTGACTACCAGCGATGTACTAAATAATTCCATTCAACGTTTTTAAATAATAATTTAGTCATTTTAGCAAAATTCAATAATGAGTGGGCATAACGTAGCGCGTCTCGTAGCAGAGCGCTACGCGGCGTGGCGTAGCGCGGAGCGGTCAGCTCGGCTCGTAGCGCGTAGGTCGTAGCGCGTGGCGGCGCGGGGCGCGGGGCGCGGGGAGAGGGTCACTCTATGAGCTGTTTATGAACACGGTGTGAGTCCCCTCGGCCCGGGATCGAGATGGACTAACATATTTAATTAAAGATTTGCCGAGTGAAGGGTTGTCGCCGGCCTCACTCGAATCCACGCAGTCCCACGCGGCCCCACGCTGCCCCACGCGGTCCCACGTGGTCTCACGTGGTCCGCGACACACGTGCCGCCGATCAGTAAGTGCCCTTTACGTCCCACTGAAGGAGCGTTTATTGAATGCGACAATCTTATTGGGTCGAAATGTACGAGTGATAAGTTGATTTAAGGTGAAGTGCTGTTTAGTTTGCAAACAGATTGCCTTTGGTCATCGACAAGGTCTTCAAATAGATCATTGCAGTACTACTTTTAACACACAAAGAACACAATTATTGTTTTCATAGAATTGAAATTCGGGTTGGCTTAATTTTAGAATTTATTGCGTCTGTACCGCGAAATGTAATTTTCTCCGCTGACCGTTAAGAGTTCCTTCTCCTTCAAGGTTGTTTCTGCCTCACAGCCGTTAGGTTAGGACGGACACGGACAGTGCTCGTAGAGGTCCTTTAAATGGTAAACGACATCAGCAGACAAAAAGTTATGCACGTGGCACAGTCGTAATATATCCTGTACATTATTATTTAGACTGAAATAAGTTGTGTAAGTTGTACAAATTCCATAGTGTTTCCAAAGTCTGTGTGCGGTGTGCAGACCCGCGGGAACCATTCCGCGATAATAAGCGACCGACCGAGCTGAGAGCGAGCCCCGCGCCCACGCCTCGCCTCACCTCGTCTCACCTCGCCTCACTTCGCCTCGCTTCGCCTCGCCTAACCTCGCATCACCTCGGCCGGACACTTCTATTGCCTTGATACTAAGTAGCACGTGTCCTTTTGGAGCCAGGCAAAAAAGGCAATGTTTTGAAAACTTAACACTTTTTTTAATATGTTGATATATTATTAAAAATTATGTAGTGGATTGTTTCCTTGTTAAAAATATAGAATAAAAACAAACTTGTTTATTTATTGTTTTTGGATTTAAAATTAAATACATGCCAATGTAAAATCAATTTATTCATATTGTAAAAACGGGAATTTTCACGTACTGCACTATCGGTGAAGGCACCGACTAAGTTTCGACTCATTCCGAGAGTCTTCATCAGGGTGAGTGGTTGCGACTTTCTCCTTCCGCGTCGCGCCGCGCACTACGTCGGTGCCTTCACCGATAGTGCAGTACGTGAAAATTCCCGTTTTTACAATATGAATAGTCAAGTTCACGATAGTTTTTGAAATAAAATCAAATTTAAGAAAATTATAAATATTCCAACTTCTGAAATGATCGCAAACTTTTTTTGATGTGTGTAGGCACCTCATTATTTCATAACTACGATAAATTTGGAGATTATTTTATTCTAACTCTTCTTAAATATTTATTTATTTCATAACATAAGTATTTTATCCGTATTTAACGTTGCTCTTAAATTATAATTGAAGTCCAAGCCCTTCCTCGAAACCTCAGGAAAGAAACTTGACAGTGCTTCTTGGGACATCCTGAGTCATATCCTCGCTCGTCTGGAGTCTCTGCCTGGGCACGTGCAACCAGCACGAGGTCGCCTCTCAAAGCGCTCGCGCTCGGTGCAGAGGAGGAGGGCCGCGCAATATTTGCATTCTAAATTGCATCGCAGAGAGTCTCGATTCTTTATATTGATTTAGCAAATAGTCCACATACGAAGACATCGTACATACGATGCTTTGTTCGCTTTTTCAATGAATAGTTTAATGTACATTAATTATACGATGTACGAGTAATTATGAGGTGAATCGATCGGTCGGTCGGGTCGGGAGTCGGGAGTCGGGAGTCGGGAGTCGGGAGTCGGGAGTCGGGGGTCAAAGCTGATTCGCGATTAGATGCGGCACCGGGCGGCGTTCGGCGCCATGTTGGATTAGCATTTAGCTATTTGCATTTTGAATGTGCTCATTTTCACGGCGCGTTTGTTTCGGAAGGGTTGCACCCCGGCACCCCAGCACCCCGCGCTAAGCTCGTTAACTGGCACATAGCCCAGCAATCAGAAGGGTCACTACAATAGAAAAGTTTAAAATCATTTACATATTTACCAAGTTACAAAGTTTAAAGGAATCACTACGGAACGCACATTTAAAATTATACATTTCATGAAACAATAAGACGTAAACTGTAGATTTTAAAACTGTACCTATTTTGCCAATTGGTGTGATTTAGTCCCATTTGCAGGTTGGTAGATAGACTAGGTCGGCGGGTGCGGGGTGCGGGGTGCAGGACGCGGGGTGAGGAGAGAGGAGACAGGGGTGTCGCTGATTGCGCTAATCAATAGCCGCTGCAGCTGCACCCCCCCCCCCCCCTCCCTCACCCCCGCGCTGAGCGACACCCCGCACTCCTCCCGATCAGCACTAGCACTAGGAGTGCAGGACGCAGATACCGGGTCTATGCATGCGAACCTACAGTCAATGTCCCGATGAGGATGCCTGCATCAAACACAAGAAAAGCTTTTTCCTAATAGGATGATTAATATTTTTGCTGCTCACTAGCTCATATGTGTATACATACAATGAGCAGAGTTTAGTATGAACGGCTACGGAACCCGGATAGAACGAATTCACTTTCTACGTCGATAACACCCTACGAGTGATACCTCTGCTGCCGTAAGTGTTCATAGGTTACGGTAACCGCTTACCAACAGGTGAGTCGTATGCTTGTTTGCCATTTTAGTTGTATAAAAAAGTTTCATCCAGCTGCAGCCGTTACGAAGATCATCGGTAAGCGAATAATTTCATCAGAGATAATGAAAAAATGTAAGAGAGTAGACTGAAAGAATGAGCCATCCCTGCGGCGGCCGATAGATAGATAGCTGGCAGCCGATAGCGTGCTAATGCGCATTAGAACAATTGCTGAGTGTCGCGCGTGGACCCGCTCCGGCGCGGGGGGAGGGGGAGCGGCCGGGGGAGCGGGGCAGCGGGGCAGCGGGGGAGCGGGGGGGGGGAAACACAATGCACGCGGTACATTCATTGAGATTTCATCTTGATTAGCCAATATTTAAAATAACCTTCCGAATCATTTTTTTTCCAAAGGACACTGTGTTCTTTCTTCATCTGAGGGTTGATGCTATTCTATTCAATAAAAAGTCGTTAATTTTTGTCCAAATCAGCCCTTGGATGTGAGTGCAGCTCCGAATTGCTTATTCACGCGCGAATCTAAACTGTTGACTTGGAGTCGAGCCCTCGCTGGATGGAGCCATTTTGTTTTTCATTCACAATAAAAAGGATTCTGCGTATGATCTGTTAAAGTTAATTGTAAAACTAGTGTAGCGCCCGCGACATCATCTGCGTGAAGATTTTTAATACAATCTTAATCTTTTAACTTTGGAAGTCCTTTTTGATTTTCAATGATTTAATAAAACTTGTAAACTTGGATTGTCATGGTTCATAAGTTACTGAGATTATATAAATTGTGTTATTTTTTGAGTGTTTATGATCGGTTAAACTCAGTTACAGCTAAATGTAACAATTATCGTATCATCTTATTCTAAATTTAATGAATATGGTGAATCTGTAATCTATAGTATTTAATGAATATGGTGAATCTGTAATCTATAGTATTTTTTAGTATTTTATCAAAATTTCGCGATGAGATAATATAATTACACGATTTTTATGGGTCTTTATCACAATCTCAAAGTATATTTTTTATTATTTGGCCTTTGTTTCAACTGCATCGTAACAACCGTGGTCACGGCATGAGCGTGGAATACTGAGGCATGCTTGGAGACAGATCTTATGCATGAATGACACAATCTAAAACACCTACAGAGACAGGTTCGGACACATGTCAAGACACGTTTAACTGGAGATAGGATGAGTGCTCCCTGTGCTGCGAGCTCGCAAGTACCTGCAATGAGACTGTTTTTCAATTGAATCAGCGATCGGATTGTTTGTAAATTGGAATACGTCATTGCAAGATCTCTGCTGCTTAGATCACAGTCTATTCTAATCTATCGTTATGATTGAGCGAGATTCACAGGTCACAGGTCACAGGTCCACGATCTCTGTGCGCAGACGTCACGTAGGTACTGATGCGATGTTTTCATCTCTCGATCACATCCGAAGGTAGTTTAACCCTTCTAAAGCGGTAAGTGAGTATATGAGGTCGCGGTGCGGCATTGGCCCGCTGCGTATGTAAATGATATGTAGATGGCATGTAAAGCGCCGCCCTTTCGCCGGCTGTAGGTAAAAAACGAGGTGACGGGGCGCCGGCGGGTGCGGGGCGGAGTGGGGGGGGGGGGAGGGGTGGTTCAAAGGGTTGGATGTGTCGCGAGGTCGCTGCTGCACGAGGGCTGCGAGTGTGTTTGTAAATGATGCCGTCGCGTCGCGTCGCGCGACAACACGGTGGCGTTTTTAATTGAAAGTGCGATGATGAATGGTGCCGAGATTGCCTCCGAGCCGGCAGCGGCGGGCAGCGGCGGGCAGGGCGGGGGGAGGGGGGCTGCAGCCTGCATTCATCATAAATAATGGCACGTGTGACGTGCATTAAGACCATTTATATTTATTTGAATTGGATTATAAATACCTACTAAGGTATTTAAAATCGTGATTTTAATTGATAATTTAAAATGTAAGGTTTTTTGTTAGTTGAGTAAAAACTATTGGTCGCAAAATCGAGTTGCTTCTTTTCAATCCTTACACGAGAGTCTTATCGTATTTCCACTTTTCAAACTCTTTTCAAAGTAATAATATTTGTAATACAATATCATGAATTTGCTCGTTATGTCGGTTTGTAAACACTCCAACATATCGCAAACAGTAACAATATGAGCAGCGGCGATCAAACAGCGTCCCTCCGGCGGCCGGGCCCGGGGCGAGACGCGTCAGGGACCGCGCCGGGGCCGAGGCCGGGGCCGGCTGATTGTTTGCCCGCACCATGTTTGTAGGAGCGTCCCGCGAGACGAGACGATCATAACCAATATATTTCAAATCAACTTTACACTCTTCGGGGAGTCGCCATCGAGCTGGCAACAAATTAAAATGTGGGAGCTATTCATGTAGGTAACATGAACATTAATCATCTTATAAGTTAATAACTTATTCATTACCAATGTCTATTGAATCATTCAAATGAATCCCTTTAGGTCCTGATGCCCCAAAAAAGGTTAAAAGTATACAATTTTCGATTCCTTCAAATCAAAGCCATATTTTCGAGTCGACCTATTATTTCGTGCGTAATTATTTTATAAAAGGGCAAAAGAAGGCATCGGAGCCGTTTCAACAAAGGGGTATAAATTATTCTGCAATTGGAAACGTCATGTGCAACAAATCGCCTTTAAATTCCGTTTCGCAGATAACGAGATAGTGAAATCGAACTCGGAACTATAGAAAGTACCGTTTGAATGCAGCAGCCTGTGCGCGTGCGCAGGCTGCGCAGCTGCCCGGGGTACAGCGAGGGCAGGGGCAGGGGGAGGGGGAGGGGCAGGGGGCGAGGGCGCAGGAGGGGGGGGGGAGCAGGGTGACAATCCGCGGCACGCGCACAACCCTTTTCCTGCGTTTAGCTTCTTTTAATTGAACAAAGTATCGCACGCGCCGCGCCGCGCCGCACCGCACCGCAACGCATCGCCGCCTGTCGGTATCCGCGCGATGCGGGCCCGTTCAGAGCGGACTCGTAATGGGTTGAATTTATATCGCGGCCGAATAAACATTATAAATTGCTTTAATCACATTTGATGTTTCCGAAGGCGATATTTCAGCGCTAACGATCAGCGGCGCGTGTCAATATATAATATAAACCCGTACTATCTTTGCGGATCACATATTATAATAGTAAGTATATTGCAAAGCCCTTCATTCGAATTGGGATCGTTTCCATACGAATTTAATCTTCCCGCTGGATTTAATCTTCACTTTCCAGGGATGGAATTTTGTAAAATAATTTCGCAGTAGGTACATACACAACTACACAATAAAATAACCTGAAAACAGGTCTCAAGGAATTGCGGTTTAGTCAGTTTAGATGGTTCTCTATAAAAAGTAAAATTTGTCAGTTTGTAGATATGTAGGGAGTAGTAATCTCCGAAACTAGTCATACGATTTGAACAATTCACCAATACATAGAATGGACTAATAAATGGTTGCCATAGACTATTGAATTATCCCGTTAAAATAAAAGAGCTTTTCGTCTATACCAATTATTTAAATTGTAAGTTGACGTAAAAACGGTCGAGCGAATGGCGTTTCTTACGAACGCTACTGTTTATATCGGAACCACGCGGGCGAAGCCGTTTGCTTAACTATACTCAGGCTATAATAGATATCTACATTAGTATTTGTTACTATTAAAATACCATTAATTATGAGTGTCAATGTTTCCCGATGGTCAGTGATTGTTGAACGTAGCATGATCATGATTACGGGAGTAACTGAAGTGAAGTGTTTGCAAATCGATGTTAGTGGCAGGCGAATCTATGTTAGTGGCAGGCGAATCGATGTTAGTGGCAGGCGAATATATGTTAGTGGCAGGCGAATCGATGTTAGTGACAGGCGAATCGATGTTAGTGGTAGGCGAATCGATCTACCCTCTTCCTAACTCTTGCATTGCGAACGATCCTACTCATGCTGGCTGGTGGTTATCTGCATTCTGCATATAGTTCCAAGAGTGATAGGATACAAGCGTTGCAACTGAAACAGCAGACAGCGCTCGAATCTACAAATCGGACGAACTTGCGCTTTGATATTATGCGTTAAAAGCCTGGTATACGATATTAAGCCTTTTCGTAAGAATTAAAATGATACTATATTGTTATGTCCGCTATGACAAAAACTATTCACATAAATCTTGCGAATCAGCGGTAGAGCCGCGTACGTTTAATTGAAATCGTTTAAAGTTCTCTTTCATCCCCATGTGTTTGTCGATCGGTGCGCTCGACTAAAACGAAACAGATCTAACCCTAGATTATATAACAGTCAGTAGGCAAACTTGACCTTTTGCATATACACAGAGTAGATATATGTTCAAGATGAGTCCGTCTGTTGATGACGTGCCCCCGCACTAGGCACTCCGCACTCCGCACTCTGCACTAGACCGGGAGATCGCGCGACCGCACACGCGACTCCCCCGCGCTGCGCCGCCGGGCCGCTGCTCGCTCGTCCGTGAAAACCTTCCCTCCTCAGCCTCTTTGATCTGAGGAACGCGCCCAACAAAGCAAACAAGCCGCATTCTTCTGTTCCAACACAACTTACGCGGAAAATGAAGGCCTTTTGTTGGAGATGCAACGAATTACCTACAAACATAAATATATTAGTTTCTTCGAACGTTTTAAAGTAGTTAAATGCGCTCTCCGAGGACGGCTCTTACCAAATGTAATGTAAAGAATGTGGCAGCCTGAGATTGATCTCACGTTTTGTAATATTACGAGTATTTTGTGATAAATAACCTGTTTTATTAGGTAATAATAGCTTCTGCCCACGACTTCGTCCGCGCGGTACCCGGATAAAAGTAGCCTATGTGCTATTCTGATGTATAAGCTTATATTACTGTACAGTTTCATCAAAATCTGTTTAGTAGTTTTTGCGTGAAAGAGTAACAAACATCCATCCTCACAAACTTTTGCGTTTATAATAATGTAGTAGTAGGATATTTGTGTACTTTATGTTTTTGTTAACTGTTCAATGAAATCATTCAGTCTTTTAAGTAATACTATTAGCGAAAATCAAAATGTTAATACTAGAAATAAAGATAAACTCGTAAATTCTAAAAACGTAATCAAACAAAAACTTATAAAAAGGCATACTAAAAATATCAGATTATTTGGATGCTCCAACTCGATAAAAAATGTAGTTACTTATTGTTTTGTAAAAGGATCATGAAAAAGAATAACCAGCCTTGTTTTATTGCGTTTCTATCCTGGCTTGGTCGCGGAGGAACCCGCATTAGATCATTCAAACCGACGTCTCAAAGTGATCCTTGTGATTTTAACGAATTATTGATATTTTTGACTTTAATTACACACGAAATATTAAAATATATACATATTCATATATTTTTTTGCATTATTTAATCAGACTATTTCTGTCACTTTGCTAGAAAAACCCAAAAATCAAATAAGATGCTGACAGTACCATTTTATTTCATTTTATGTGGTGTTTTTCATTTACTTTACAAAGAGGCTTGATATCGCTAATTTACTTAGGATTATAGCAGAAATTAAATACAATGACATGGCAAAACTTATTGTTTGATCGTAATTTGAGCGATTGTTACGATTCGTTTATTACTTTGTTTTGTCTCAAATAATTTTATTATGTGTTATTTATTTTTTAATTATTTACAATCTGAGAAGGCCCATGCACAGCCGCTAAAGAATTTACGTGCCAAGTAACAAAATATAGCGTTGCCTGTGTTCTGAAGGTGAAATTATATGACTATAATATATGACTAAAGCGATCAGTCAGTCAGTCATGTGCATTTATTATGCACCGATCGGCGATCACGCGACTAGCGCCGGCACCCGGCCCCGCTCGGTGCCATAGCCATAGCATTCATAGCCTTTCAATATAATACTAATGCATCGTTAGAATTGAGAGTTTTTGCTTCCGTTCATAATAATAGTGAAAAATGAACAATAACGCGACGCTCATGTCGGCATTGTTTCGCATCGAGCTCGAATGCGGCCCTCGGCCTCGCGTTCAAACTGAAATGTTATCCCTTCGCAGTAGTTATGTGTAGTTATGTTATACCTACCTACCTACCTACATGCAGTGCACTACACGCAGCACGTGCAATGCGCGGCGAAGGGGTGAGGGGGGTACGGGAGGGGCGGGGGGGGGGGGGGGGGGGGGGGATGCATGCGCGCGCGCACAATGACTGCAGCAACCCTTCGCATTCATAGTGTCGCGAGCCGATATGCGACAGATTGCGGATGTTTTTTAGTGATTTCGGTTGCGGGGCGCGGCGCGGGGGAAGGGGTGCGAGAGGCGTTTTTTAGCTTGCAGCCCCGCCCCTGCCCCGGCCCCGGCCCCGGCCCAGGCTCGTTTGCATACCGGCACTCAGCGCCCTCCGCCCTCCTCCCGCAGCCGGCACTCTACCGGCACTCGTCTCGCCGCAGCACTCCCGCCGCGACATACTGAGAGTGCGACGAGACGAGATATTTACCATCTGTACGTTCCTTTTATACAGGTATGTAGCAATTAAGAATATATTTTGCAAAAAATGAACCTCAAGATTGAAAGCGGGATGATACCATGTGAAAGCAATATATGTATTGAGTATAAACTTAGAATGGAATTGTGACGGACGTTTCATAAGTACAACATAATATGTGAACACCCCTCACTTCCAGATTAACAATGTAGGTACTCACTAGAGCTTACCTGTTTATTTTATTTTTGTTGAATAGTTATTTTCCACATTTTTAACACGAAAAAACATATACCATTCGTATGCTACCTGCCTACTTCTGGAAGAATGTATACAAATGCTCTGTTATACTTGATAATTTTAATTATTTTAGTAGGCCTACATAAAACGAAGTCCTACCTTTCATTGTAGTACTTTACGTACGTATGCTAATACGGACTATTTATTAGACTAGTTACAGAACAGGTTCCTTAGAATGCCTCCAAAAGGCAAGGAGTAAGCTTTTATTTTGCATTTGAGCGTGAATTTGCTTCCAACAACTGATATTGTTCACTCAATGCTGTTGTCATCTGGATTTGCATTTACCTATTTATGTGTATTTTTGTAAAGCACTTGTTAAGCATCGATCATAAATCAATTTACAACTTTTCTAGGTTTTTAATAAACCATTATTCTGCAAACGTTCTGAATCGTATGCACTACGAGTAGAAATAAATACTTTATATCATAATTATCATATTTTCGCAGAATTTACTTACAAGATGGATTGCATTGTCTAAAATAAAAAAAAAATGATGGATGATTCAAAACAAGTGATCTGTAATACGATAAATAACATACTTGTGTTGTCCTGAACTTACATGAACTTGACAAGAACATGAAGCTCTACATACTCCTCAAAATAGCCTCATAAAAAATAATTCAACTACGATATAAATAGATAATAATGCTGATGACGTACATAAAGATTAATGCGTACATACCTACATTCTTAGTTTATTTTGACAATTATTACATTCAGTGCGTGCTCCACGTGCGTGACAAACTTGCTGCAAAAAAATACACCTTATAAAAAGTATCCTATGTGTTATTCTGATGTATAAGCTATATTAATTAAAATCCGTTCAAGCAGTTTTTGCGTGAAAGAGTAACAAACATCCATCCTCACAAACTTTCGCGTTTATAATATTAAGTAGGAAGTAGCATAGGTAGATCATAAAATATTTTTTGTCTGGACGACTCTAGTAGGTAGTAGGTACTAGGTAGGTTAAACGAATACATATCTGAGCGTTTATTATAATTGAGATCGTGGTTGGTAGGTTGTGCGCGGGAATGTGTCTCACATATCGGTCGAGTTATACCTACGCCGCGCCGCGGTCACTTGAATCAACAAAACGCAGAATAGTCTCGTCACTGCAGTTGTGTATATATTGCATATATTGCAGCCTCTCACCATGCTAATCTAGACGATGCTCGATTATACTCCAAATACACTTTAGTGTACCGGACGCAAGCGCAGTTTCAAGAATCCTTCATCTAACTATCAGAATGATCCAATACTTTAGATAAGGTGAGCACAAAAAGTAACATCAACTAAAATAATAATGTATGCAGCTACCTTGTAAGTTGAAATTGCTCAGAATCACCATAACAATCGCATCTCTACTAGGTATTATACGAGTAAACAAGGAAAGATGTGGATGTTTGTCGTTATTACTTAATCTTCGTAGCGGCTGAATCGATTTAAGTGAAACTTGGAACATATTCATATTCATTTATTCATGCTCAAATGTACATCAGCTTAGGTGTTACATCAAAGTAGCTGTAGGGGAGTACATGGACCCTGTAGCATAGTTCGTGACCAAGACTACATTCGGTTAACATTGGAGTGAACAAAAGTAATGTATTTAGGTGTTCCATTTTGATCTGGTACTGGCCACATTGGTGCCACCTTGATGAGCACAGGTATCTAGGTAGGTTTTAAGTTTATGTACCTACTACGAAGGCATATTGTAATCGTCATCATCGTTTCATTTCATTTATTTATCATATAGTTACATTACATAGCAGGCAAGTTAAAAAAATTACATAAATAATCACACATTAAATAACATAAATCAACAAATCAGAAAATGAACATTACAATGAAGAATAAATCGAATATTATAGAAATTAACAACTGCCAAACTGTCTGATAACATAAAATGTGTTTTTTTTTTAATTTCAATATGTCTAAAGCTTTATTTCAATAACATTTTTTTTTACAGAGCAGGTTTTAAACTTTATACTTGTTTAAATGTTTTAATCAGTCCAGTTCTTATAATATGTATTTAGCGTCGCTTTATTTCGAGTGTTGTGATTATGTATTTGCATTTTCATAAGCAGATCATTTTTATTTAGAAGCACTTCTATAGAAGAATTTATAATGAACAGGGTGTTTTAGCAATATTCCTTCCTGGGTTTCCTTTGTACGAGTATGTGATGGATGGATTGTAGAGTACGAACGAAGCTCTTTATAAGTTTCTGTCTATTCTTGATTTTACAATGAGATTGTGATAGTGTATTCGCAGTAACAATGTAGAATTTTTGTTAGCCGATTTAGTTCAGGACCATAGAGAATTGAATAATTTTCTACACGATAGAGTAAAAAGCCGGCTAGGTCAGCTGTCACACTCGCGTTCAGTGGCATGGTAGATAGGTTATATTTTAGACTTTTTGAAATCAACTCAGACTATGATAACCTTCGTAGGACATATTATGATTCTAATTGACCCTTTTTTGATACAAAGATCTATGTCGGGAGCATTTCCCCAAACTGTGATGGCATAGCCAATAATAGAATAGCAATATGCGTTATATAATGAGAGTGTATGTATAAACTATGAATTTTAATAAAATAAAATAAAATAATGCTGGACAATCCACACAGCATCATCTAGCCCCAAGCTAAGCAGAGCTTGTGTTATGGGTACTAGATGACTGATATACTTAATACAATACATTACATAGATAGATATTTTTTTATTATACATAGAAAATACCTAGAACACCCGGAACAAATATTTGCAGATCGTACCAACATTTGTCCCAGGGCGGGAATCGAACCCGCAACCTCCTGTGTCGCAGGCGGACCTTCGCCCACCGCGCCACATCGGTCGTCCATTCCATGCTTTATCACCCATTTTTCGTCTCTTACTACAAGTACTTTTATCTGCATCAGCGGACATGCATGCCGTGATGTCCGAACCGATGTTTTAATTTCGTTTCAACAAAATTTGTCCATACTTCTACTAATCACATTCTATTTTATACCTACGTGAGTGTCATCCGTAAATAAAGTACCTAACTAGTAATCTGATAAGCAGTCAGGCAAGTCGTTCACATATATCGGGTAAATAAATGGCTCTTATATGTTGGCTCGTGTTACTGTGTTCTGTATCTGTATGTTCACAATTTGACTTCTGCCGTCGAGATAAGATTCTAGCATCTTAGGTTTACTACATCTGAAACCATCAATTAGAATATCGTGTTCTAACAATTCTATGATACTTGGATTTGTCAGCGGCCCTTCCTGCGGTCGTCGCGACCGCGTCGCTGCCCCGGCCCCGGCGGCACTCCGGAGGAGAGGCGGCCGGCAAAGCGCGGTGCACGCTAACGAGCAACATTCGCGTCGGCTAAGAGCGCTGCAGCTGATTCCATAGTTTTTTTACCAAAAACCGTTATTTTAGACATAAATCTCACCCTTCCGAGTTTGCGATTTCAATATTCCGTAACACAATGCATTAGCACCGCGCTTTTTACACATTTTTAAAAAATGTGGGGTAATGCATTTTTTATTGTAAAAAAGCGGAGACGCGGTCGTTATTCCTTCCCACGGGGAAGTGGGTCACCCATTGTGCTTCCTTCGAATTGTGCTAAAAAACGGATTTTGCGCGTCTCGGGACCTGTCGCCCCCTGCCCCGCGCCCCTCGCCCCGCGCCCGCCGGGCCTCGCTCCCCTCTGACACACATTTTTGGGGTAAAAAATGTTAAATTTGCGACGCAGCTTGCGATCGAGTTTTCTCAGAGATTTTTTTCTCAATAAATCTAATAGTGGCTTGTAGTACAAGAGGCGGGAAGGGTTGGTACATCTGTCGCGGCATTCTAGGGACTAGCGACGCGACGTGACGCGACGTGACGTGACGTGACGCGTCGCAACGCAACGCGTTGTGAGGGAGTCGCTCCGCGCGCGGGCGGGAGAGCTCAATAAAATGATTAGGTAAACAACAAAACGAAGGCTGCGGGCTGTTTGCAGAACGGGGGTCGCGGGGGCACGGAGGGTCGCGAGGGACGCGGGGAGGGCATGCCGAGGACGAGATTACCTCCGTTTTAACGCGCGAAAGATTTCAAAGGCGCCACTTCACAAATAATCCATCTCCAGCCCTTTAAAAGGCCACTCGGCCGATCGCGAGGGCGCAAATTCGATTCCGCCGTAGATTGGAGTGCATATTCAGCTAACGAAGTTACCCCCCTAACCCCCGCCAGGCGGCGGCGCGGCAGCGCGGAGGGAACTTCCACAATATTGTGGCAATACCTGCGCATCCTCCATTACCGCTCAACGAGGCGGCGGACATTCAGATGTAACAGCTTATTGAGGACCCTTCACCGCCGCCGCCGCCGCCGCCGCCGCCGCCCGCGGGGTTCAGCTGAGTGCTCAACTCATTTCCCACCTTCAACACGTCCCTCCTTTCTTCCCAGTCTACCTACTAGTCTTTAGGGTTCAGTTAAAAAAGAAGAAACCTGAATTATATCGTGATTAGTTCTGTCCGTCAGGGATGTCATTAGTTCTGTCCGTCAGGGATGTCATTAGTTCTGTCCGTCAGGGATGTCATTAGTTCTGTCCGTCAGGGATGTCATTAGTTCTGTCCGTCAGAGATGTCATTATCGTCAAACCGGTTTGTTATTTTTTAATTAAACTTTGGATTTCGTAAATCTACGATAAAAGTTAATCGATGGTTTGAATAATCGAAGATAGAAGATTAAACTTGCTCTTGTGGTGTAAATGACTAGGTATTGATCTTACGGCCCTGAGTATGTCAATTATTATTTGAACCGGTGACGTTGCGTTGCGTTGCTCGGAACCCGTTCACGTAAGAGGTTGTTGTTTGTCTGTCAGTATATATCTTCGAAACAGCTAATTCGATTGAAATACGGTATTTTGCTATCGATTTTTTTGATCGCTACAAATCACTAAATGCCGTCGCACTGGACGGTGCGAAATACAACGGGGCTTTTGAAATATTTCAAATATTATCTTGTTTTTCATAAAGTCCATTATTTACAGATATTTTCAGCTTCACACTATGTTGTTGGAATCTAGTTATTGATTATGTTATTTGAAACCATCGAAAATGAGTCGGGTTGGTAAAAATTATAAAAGTTTTTTGTACTTTTTAAATTCAACATTTAGGTAACTTATAAATTTGTTTGTATGGAGAAAGTAGCTCCAGGTATTGCCCTTCTTCAAAACGCACCATATTTCAATGCAATGCACGAACAATGAACTCATTAATAAAAGTTTGAATTAACAATTGATTTTATAATAAGCTCATACAATACCTACTAAGATCGAACCCACGGCGAGTCACTTCCGCGCCACCTGCGGCATAACTCACCGCTGCGCCGCTGGGATCAGTATGAAAGCTGACACCGCGCGCACCTCATTCGTTTAGGAACGCTTTAGGCCAACCGATTCCGCGTTTTCCTGACGTTACACAGAAAAGCATGTTATGCTTACAGATAGGGAATATCCCTGTCTAGATAGAATACAGGCAAAATGATATGTCTCGCTTGTAGAGTCGCTGCTCGGTAGCGGCAGGCGGAGAGCAGCGCGCGGTCGCATCGCGCGAATATTAAACATGCGACGTAATTGTGGCTAAATTCCAATCCGACCACCGCGCACCGCACCGCACGCACCGCACCGCACCGCATCGCAACGCACCACACTCATACATCCTCCAAAGCACACATGGAGCCACATACCACACATTTACATGTTGTGTACGCATGTAGCATGTAGGTACAATAATTAACGGTTCTTGGTAAAATCGTAACTCGGAGAGCATTCAGAGTGAATAACAACAGAAGTAATAGTTTGTTCTGTTCAATTATTGATATAAAGTGGGTGCGGGGGGTTGGGGGGAGGGGGTGGTAATAATGCGCTGTGATTCTTCATCTCACTAAAACCTAAGCTTAATATGAGGTAAAGTTTGCAAGTTTGGATGTAAGAGGTAGGTACTCTCTGAAACTACTCATCCAGTTTCAAAACTATTTTTTACTATTATTTAGAATGGACCCTCAGGGCGGGCAAAGGCTGTGAATTCTGTACATAAGCTGTGTATTCTATTCATAGGCTGTATATTCTGTACATAGGCTGTATATTCTGTACATAGGCTGTATATTCTTCCGTTAAAAAAACCAATTTTACAACATAAGTCTACGAAAAAACGGTTGAGCGAATGCATTTATTAGGAACGCTGTCTCAAGGTAAGAGCTACTTTTCCGGGCAAAGCCGTGGACTGTAGCTAGTATCCAATAAAGCTCTGCCGGTTGTACAGTTTCAACTCAAAATGTAAAACACGCTTTAACCCCGCATTATAAAAGGTTTTTTTACAAACTCTGCAAATATTGATTCCCTCCTAGTTTAGTGTACACAAGCGGGTGAACGGTTGCTCGGTAGGTACATTATGTTTCCGCTGGTGATATTATATTTTAAGTTAGTATGTTCAGCAAACAAGTTCCCGATCGACAGCCAACGAAGGAATCGCATGAGCTTGACGGATCGCCCGTGTTACGTATTTACATGACATTTTACTGGATAATGCACAATTCACCGACTTACAAAACTTAACAATACAAATTATAAAATCCTGGTATATTAATCTACTTACTTTCTACATATGTACCTGTATCTTAAATATATAAAATCGATGCGTGACGACTTACAGATTAACCGACAGTGAATGCGAGGCGCATGCATTAGAGCACTAGTGATTTGAAGATTAGAGGATAACTCCCTTTCGAGGTCTACTGATCAGCAAACCCTTTAGAGGGTGAAAAGGGGGAAAAGTTTGTATATGAAACTCATTCTCTGGAATTATAAACGTAAAACTTGGCATAAGTAGGTACTTTTTAAAACAAATAATTAGGCTGTTATATAGGACTGAATGAACTCGTGTGTGTGTGTGTGTGTGTGTGTGTGTGTGCGTGTGTGGGCTGGAGAAAGAAACTATTTTCTGAAATTCCAACGGAAAGATGAGCTTTGTACTAACAAAAAAACACCTCTGTTTAAACATTCATTTAAACGATCACCAACATAATGTACAACAAAACTCATTTAAACGTTGATGACACAAGTAATAAACTAACTATAATACAAGTGTGTTTATGTGTGGTGATGAGTGGTGGTGAGTGGTGATGAGTGGTGGTGAGTGGTGGTGAGTGGTGGTGAGTGGTGGTGAGAGGTGGTGAGTGGTGGTGAGAGGTGGTGAGTGGTGGTGAGAGGTGGTGAGTGGTGATGAGTGGTGGTGAGTGGTGGTGAGTGGTGGTGAGAGGTGGTGAGTGGTGGTGAGAGGTGGTGAGTGGTGGGGTATAAGTACTATCTTTTTAATTCCTGTTTCATAATTTAATATTTATTTTAGCGTGCTTTGGATATAAATTGGTTTTACAATTCAATGAAATGATGATCGATGTGGCTGCAGGCTTGCCTCAAGGACCGCCTTTAAGCTGTTATCTGTTCCTCCTGGTATTGGATGCGCTGACATCGGACATACAGGAGGAGGCACCCTGGTGTGCGCTGTTCGCCGACGACATTGTTTTATTGGCGAAAACACACTTTACAGAGTACAGAGCTGGTACAATAGGGTGAAAAAGTTGTGAGTGTCGGACTGAAGATCAGCAGAACAAAAACTGAGCATCTGTTCTGTGACTTCGGTGGTCACTCCGGAATCACTCCTATCGAACAGTCTCCTAGGAAGGTTTTTCAGTCGCTACAATCAATGGTCAAGGGGCTTGTCATTATCCTTACTACCCTTTTCTTAAAAAATCACCTGAATATATTATGACTTTTGAGCATAGTCTGATGATGCATGACGCATATCCGTGCATCACGAGATTGTGGTGTCGCTGAGTGCGGCAGTACCTCAGCGAACATCGCGGGCGCTGAGTGCGGCGGTACCTAATCAACGCCTAATCGGCAATCGCACGAGCTCGAACAATCGCGCCGCGCCGCGGCCCTCCGGAGCCCCGCGGGGGAGGGAAGGCGGGGGGGGGGGGGGGCTGCGGGGACTGCGGGGGGAAGGGGGAAGGAGCAGTCACGAGCGCCGCACGAATTCCCAACATCGGAGATTTGAATACTAGATAATTAATATCGCTTTATTAACGGTGGAAATATCGATTAATGAAGATATTATCCGCTTTGTGCGCGCCGCCACCGCCCGCGCTTCCATCAATAACTGTCTAGACGCGCGACCAGCCACCAGCCACCGACCACCGGCCACCGGCCACCGGCCACCAGCCACCAACACTTTCCTATGATTATTTTATGAGTAGTCTTGTCGACGTCAACATCCCTGTGATATTCTTATTAATTTCAACTTCCGCAAACTGTCACACGCTAGCTTCTTTCTTATCCGTGCTCGTTATTTTTTGTTGTGAAAATGTTATTTGGAATTTATTTATTAACTGGCTCTTATCTGGGTCATCGCATCAGCATTGCCATTCAGTGTGGCAGTTCGGCCTGTATTTTGGGAACGCTTCCACCTGGTGGTGATCTGGATCTATCTATAGATCGTTCGCAACGGTCTTCACATAGCTATACTTTATCTGTATTTTTTGTATATACCTACTTGTACATAGTGGTATGAATAAATGTATTATATTTATTTATTGAACCATATTAAATACAAATATACACAGCCAACAGACACACACATAGGACTCCACACAAGGTATCCTCGTGTCGTGGGTATCAGTAACAACGAGTACCGTGGTACCGCAGCACCCAGACCCGAAACAAACGTCTGCAGAACATCCGAAAATTTGTTCCGCATCGGGAATCGAATCCGCACCTCTTGGGTCTCTGCCGGCTACGAGCAACGCGTCACCGAGGTCGCCAAAATGTTAACATTGAGAAAATAAAATGCCATCCAATATCCATAGTAGTACAATTAGATATTCTAGCACCAGCTTGTCAAAATATCGATCTGTGGGAAAGTATCTAATCGTTTAGGTAGAGAATAGTTGCCAGCTATTACTGAATGTAAACATTGTTCATATAAATAACATTGTACCTACTTGTAGTAATATTATGTATTGTTTCTTGTGATATCTCGCTGGCGTACAATCAAATATTTTAATTCGTTCATCGATTCAACTGCGCCGCGGAAAAGCAAACCGTTATTATTTCATTTATTGTGCAGATTACATTTTAATTTTTATCTAAAGTTGAAATGTTCATCCATTATTGGTTCGATTGTATTGATCTGTATTGAGAGTGGAAGCACTCAGAGGGCGAGTCAGCGAGTCAGCGAGTCAGCGCTAGACAAAGCGGCCTTTGTGTTGGTTCGCTTTAATTTGTTATCTTCATTTATTTATCGAGGAGGTCGATCACCTGCGATATCGTTATAACGAAGCCTCCGAAGCCTTCTCATTGCATCAGCTGGCTTCACTCCGTCTGGTAGATCTCACGCTACAACTCTCACTTTGGTAATATTATAATACTAGTCTATGGTTACACAACTAAACCACAACTAAACTAAACTACGGAAGTATTTTGTGATTTGGTTTCAGTGAAGAGTTATTTATTACTTACAGAGTGGTCGGTCAGTGCATCGGTCGGGTGGTCGGTTGGTCGGTTGGTCACATTCACTTTTACTTTAGTCACTTACCTGCAAATAAAAAGAATGTAGATCAATTTATGTATTTTTTTAATGGGTCACGAGGTTATCTGTGGTAATTCACTATGGTATGTACTTCATTGACTTTGATAATAAAAAAAAGTAAAAAGTTTTATCCAAAAGCCATTCGTACGATCTAAGCAGCAAGCAGTTGAAGTGAAGTTTAAATAAAATGTATAATTTGAAAACAAACAGACTGTATTCCCCATTATTGACATTCTCATATAGCATACTGAGTGCGGATAGCAAGCAGTGCGGCAGTGCGGGAGTGCTGGAGTGCGGGGGTAGTCGGAGACACGTCCAGTAATAACATTTGACTTTGCAAGTGGTGAGTAGGTATTGAACGTGAGAGGTTGATGAACTGGATGATGAGCTTGCCTCTGATTACATGCCTTCGAATAATTGTAACAGAGATGCCGGTTTCATCTCAATCTTTGAATGATTATAATCTCGAAAGAGCGAGTAGGTACGTATCTACAGCAAGCTGGACTTTGCTTATGAAGGTCCGAGATAATGTCGTTTATCACCTGATCAGTGTCTACTTACAATAACTACAGACTTCAATCTATCCACGTTATAAAACACGAATCTGAGTACATATTTAAAATGTAATTATTAGTTATCCAGCCAATTAAAGTATCATAATAATATAATGTATTCGTATGCTGGTTAAACGGTGATATCAACTGCAGATTTGGTTAAATAAGATATTAAGATCTGTCTGCTCCTATATCTACCTCTATGTTTCGAACGAATAAAGTCATCGTGCTGTATTATAGGTATTTGATCATTTTGATTAAAAAATAAACATACCCAGTTCTGTTAGTTAGTGCAGCGAGCGAGTGGGAGCCATCATTGCTGCTGGTTAATGTGCGCATGCGATGCATTACTTTAATTACACTATTATGATGCGCCGGCGCAGCGTCACGCCGGCGCAGGCGCGAATTCAAATCACTTACTCGTACCTATATGGAGATCGTTATGCCGGTTTTTAAATCAAATAAATTTACTATGGTATTGAAATGCATAGAATCAGGCTAGGTGATGCTGTGTCATATTTATTATTATTATTATTTAAATAAGAAGTACCCATAATGTTCGACATATCATATTGGATTTACTAATAGGCATCAGTGCTCTTAGAGGTCCATAAATACATGTGTGAACTGTATAATGAAGAGTTAGTGCCGGAGAGGTGTTCACGGCCGACGTCGCTGCGGTTCCATCGTCTGCTGGTCTCCACTGTTCACGGCCGACGTCGCTGCGGTTCCATCGTCTGCTGGTCTCCACTGTTCACGGCCGACGTCGCTGCGGTTCCATCGTCTGCTGGTCTCCACTGTTCACGGCCGACGTCGCTGCGGTTCCATCGTCTGCTGGTCTCCACTGTTCACGGCCGACGTCGCTGCGGTTCCATCGTCTGCTGGTCTCCACTGTTCACGGCCGACGTCGCTGCGGTTCCATCGTCTGCTGGTCTCCACTGTTCACGGCCGACGTCGCTGCGGTTCCATCGTCTGCTGGTCTCCACTGTTCACGGCCGACGTCGCTGCGGTTCCATCGTCTGCTGGTCTCCACTGTTCACGGCCGACGTCGCTGCGGTTCCATCGTCTGCTGGTCTCCACTGTTCACGGCCGACGTCGCTGCGGTTCCATCGTCTGCTGGTCTCCACTGTTCACGGCCGACGTCGCTGCGGTTCCATCGTCTGCTGGTCTCCACTGTTCACGGCCGACGTCGCTGCGGTTCCATCGTCTGCTGGTCTCCACTGTTCACGGCCGACGTCGCTGCGGTTCCATCGTCTGCTGGTCTCCACTGTTCACGGCCGACGTCGCTGCGGTTCCATCGTCTGCTGGTCTCCACTGTTCACGGCCGACGTCGCTGCGGTTCCATCGTCTGCTGGTCGCCACTGGTTATTGTAAATAACTGATGATAAATTATCCCGAAATATACTGCCATATTTTGTTTATTTACACTTCTGCACCAATATTATAACGAGGTAAAGTTTGTAAGTTTGAATGTAGGAGGTAATCTCCGAAACTACTCATTCGATTTCAAAACTCACCAATATTGAGAATGGACCTTCGGAGTGATCATAGCCTATTTTATTATCCCGTCAAAATAAATGCAGTTTTTCGTGAAGACCAATTTTGCAACATACGTGGAATGCGTTTCTTAGGAACGCTGCGTTAACGGTACCTACGAGCTCATTATCATCGGGTTGTTTTCATCCGGGTGGCGCGCGAGCAAACCCGTGCCCGGTAGCTTGTGGAAAATAAAATGTTGGAACATAGATACTATCGCATCCTCTACGTGGAGTAAACTTAATAGAACAGTAAGAACCTTAGTGGTTATGTGAAGACTCTACAGTCTGTGCTCTCCATTGAATGTGTCAGCTATAATTTATAATTATTTATCTCTAGCTCCAAATCAAATCCTTGTTTACTTTACTATAATTCCATCATAAAACAATGAAGTATGTTTTTGGAAGTCAAATAATCACGTAGATTTTATATATTGTGATCAGTCGAAAGTTGACGTAATGAAGGTGGCTTCTCATAAGAAAAGGAATCAGGATTTATGAGATTAAAAACTTCTGACAAGATATTAATTGGTTACTTATCATTGAAAGTACCTCTATCATTCTAATTTGAGCAACGTGCCCGTGTCTGAACACGCTTTCAATAGCCTACTGGAACATGCGACGGAAGTGCGCGAGTAGGTAGGTAGGTAGGTAGGCAGGCCTAATCCAGAGGTCTCACAATGTTGTTAATTAGTTGGTTTATTCAGAGACGCGTGTTTACAAAGTGCACTAACTAGTCGATTGTGCGATGGCGTCCGTTCGTGCATCTCACTGCGTTTAATGGCATCCCTCCTCTCTCCGCGTTCCTCTCCTCACGCCTGCGCCTGCGCAGCGCCGCGCCTCCTCACTAATTACAACCTAGACCTAATGCAAAAACAACAACAACCTATCGATCAACTATCAACCCTATCCTTAGAGCATTCGATCGTGATTTGTCTGACCTCGGCAGATGTTTAGACGCGTCGGGTATGCGAGCGGTAGCGCGGGCGATGGCGCATGGCGATGACGCATGGCGATGGCGCATGGCGATGGCGCATGGCGATGGCGCATGGCGATGGCGCGGGAATTTGCATGCGAACGCGCTACACATTATTAGGTTCATCAGGGCGATTCCTTTAAATCTTTTGGAGAATTAAAAAGGAAAATTTCGTACAAATTCCATTGAAAATTACTTAGATGAAGTTGTTAGTTGTGTAAAATACGTAGTAATTTTCAAATATGGTGATTTTTTTACCTAGTAAAATTAGCTATATAATGGCCATGTCTACATACGTTTTTTCAGTCAAATCAAAAGTGCGTTCGTAATGATCAGGGAGGAAAACGATGCATACAAACCACTTACCAGGTAGGTGGTTTGTGCTGGTTACTTGTTCTAAGCAGAGCATAGTTCTTGCCGGTGGAGCCTAGTGGAGTAGCGCTTTCAGCCAAACATCACCACGAATTTTAAGCTGGTAACGATATCCGTTACCAGCTGGTTATGGCTCCGTTGATAGAATATTTATTTAGAAACCATTTCAACGATATATTTGTTCAACGCCCTACTAGATATATTTATGTAGCTCTCTAGGAGTAAGTATGCAGTGTCTCATGCGCTAATCTAGATTCTATGGATGAAGAGTAAAAGAAGAAAAAGTATTGTTCCAATTGTTACATTTAAATAGACTGGTATGGACAGTGTTCTGTGGTATCTACGGGACAATATAGCGTCGCCTAACTTGCATTCGACCGTTTTTATAAACAACTCTCAGTCGGCACAAAACGATGGAAACATTTCTCAAAGAACTACTTCTTTGTATCAGTCAATTTCGCATTTATCTGACTCACTTGAGTCAGGCTTTAACCCTAAACTCCACAAGATAAATAGTGTGAATGGGCTCCGGTCGAGGCAGCGCTTATTCAAACTGTACCTACCTAATTGTGTCTGACAACAGACACAAACTATCTGTCTTTTTCGTAAAAAGCCAACTAGAACTTTTGCGTTAATCTCATAAGAAATTTCAATTTCAATTTCGATGGCCTTCATTAACAACTTACCTATACTAGTTTTATAATCTATAGTACATAATAAAATATAAGTTTAGACATCGGTATATTAGTTGTTTTGCTTTCCAGCATAAGCCTCCCCCAGACTAATCATATTAGATTCTTATTATACGAAACATAAACAGACTTTTTAATTGTAGTTGACATTTGTAACTATTAACTAAAATTCTATTGGAATTTTGATAATAACGGTCTGATAAGAAAGGACTTCTCACACGAGGATGCAGTAAGCAGACATCTCAAAGACTCTATGGTCTTTGAGATGTCTGCTTAACGATTCAACTAACAATATAAGTAATAGATATCTCAACTTTACTTTTTTTAATGCTTAGAGAGCACTTGGATCGAAGTCCAAGTGCACACGAAAGATCGGTTAAGTTCAGTTAAATCATCACATCTCTGCATTTAATTAGGAGTAAGATGAATGAAGGTTGTACATAATTTTAATGATATAAGTACTATACATAAATTATGCATTATATTTCTCATTTCGGGCAGGAAGTATGCAACGCGATATGTGAAAAAGTGATTGCGTGTGGGCTATAAACGAGGCCCACCCGCCCTGATGCCTACTGGCATGGGACCACTCGGCTGGAGCCATAGGCACGGGGCACTCGGCTGGAGCCACAGGCGCGGGGCACTCGGCTGGAGCCACAGGCGCGGGGCACTCGGCTGGAGCCACAGGCGCGGGGTCACTCGGTCGGGGCCAGCCGACGACGAGGCCGTTCGAGATCGGTTCGATGTTTATGGCTACCATTTATTACCATTACAAACTCTCAAAATAATATTATATAGGTATGCATGCATTCAATGAGTCGGATGCCTGTGGCCCTGAGTGCGATACGAAGCATCTAATGTGGTAACACTTTAAATAAAAAAACATCAAATTTTTTTAAGGAAAATTATCAAGTGTTTGATTAAATGATTACTTGACGAAAGGAGAACAATCATCGAAATAATAGAGTAGCCGGCGGGCGGCGGCGGCGGCGGCGGCGGCGGCGGCGGTAGCTACGAGGAGAGGAGTTCCCACGCAGACGCGACGCGACCTGTCGACTTGCAGCGAGCGGCACACAGCGGCCCTGCATATCAACTCACACGCACCGGTCAGTGCCGCCCATCCATACAGTAAAGACTCGGGTAAGCATTCACAGATACCACGTCCTGTGGGAAGCTCGGACCTAGCTTCTGGCGTGAGCCGGCACAGAGCGGGCATCACCCGCTTAGACTAAGAAAAACGTAGCCTCATTATATCGATGGACTTTATGAAAAATAATAAAATTGATGGTTTTTTTGTTTCGGTCACGTTTTTTGTGAACTTATAGGTACACAATAGTTTCATTATATTTTATCATAGTTTCATGTTAGATGCTAATGTGAAGTGAATTCTGTGAAGTCTGTGTCTGTCGGAAGAGGCAGTGGGCGATGGCCGGTGTCCGGATGTGGTAGGTGCGTGCGTACTGTGTGTATGTATGTATGGCGGATGATGTGCCGCAGTAGGTCGGTGTCGATGCCGTGTCGGTGGCGCGCCACGCACCGCGTAATGGAGTGAGTTGCGTCCGAATGGCTCATTATTCAATTTGGTTATTATTCGTGATTTTTTGAATATTGTTATTACGGTATTTCGGTAGTATAAGTAGCGGTCTCGTGGGAACCTTGACGTATCATACTAATACTTATAAACTACCGTTCGTTTGTTCGTTTCCAGATTCTAATTGGAATGCAACACCTCATATAAATAAGTTTCATCAGGAACTCAGATTAATGTCATTTTTGTAACTTTTGTTACTCGTATTAAGTACCTACCAATAAGTAAACACTTCATTGACTTTGAATTCTGTAAAAGAGGGTTTGCTCGATGTTATGACATCACTTCATCAGCGAACGGCCACACTCACACACTCAGACACACTCACACACACTCACAGCCAGCACGCGGGAAGATGGCGCAGCACATCCGCCAGCACGGCCCTAACATCACTATTACAATAACAGTGTCGTGAGCGAAAATAAATCGTATCCAAGAAAAAACGCTAATCACGACCATTTTAATTTCGGTGGTTTTGAAAGGACGCGACGGCTTTGTGTTTTTTGTGAGGTATTGTGCTGCGGCGACAGCGGCTCCAGGGAGTGAACTCAGTGAGTGAACTCGCATCACCGCGCATCACAGCGCATCACCGCGCATCACGGCGCATCACGCTGAGGTCGCGTCTTCGGGGCGCTTGATTGGGTTTTCACGGGCGAGTTGGCGAGTTGGCGGACCGCTCGGAATCCACCCACAGGGGGATGAGAGAGGAATTCATTTAAAATTCAGATAAGCGGAATAAACACTCGCCTCGGAATGTGCGGCGCGAGGGCGCGGGCGTTACGGGCGTCACTACGCCGCCGCCGACACAGAGCTGCTCTCACTGATTTGCACATCAAAGCAGCCAGCGGCTGCGGAGCGAGGCTCATCTATACTCATATCATAAAGAGGTAAAGTTTGTTAGTTTGGCTGTAGAAGGGATTATAATTAATATGGGTAAAAACAAAGCAAATACCGAATACCCAGTCAACAGTCATAATACCGAGCCCACTTAGGATTCTGCGATATCAGGAACGACGAGTACCATGGATACAACAGCCAGATTCTGAAGCAGTATCGGGAGAGGATGCTAACATTTGTCGCGCTACGAGAATAGAACCTTCTTGCAGAGGTCAAGAAGTGCAGGTTCCTCAAAATCATTCCAATAATTATGATGATTTTCAATTTACGACTCTTTTTTATGAATCATGTTTATCAAAATATCGTCTTACTTGGAATCTTAGAGTCTGCTTGAAATGTTATAAATCATAACCGGGTTTAGCAAAACCCAAATACAACCGAAACGTTTCGATATCAAACGACCTTTACTTTGACTCGGAAAAAATACAAATTTATTAAAATGTAATTTTCCAATTTAAAATAATGAAAGTGTGAAGGATCCGTTGTTGATTTGGCGCGTGTCCTTATTGCGTCCTGTATTGTTATTATTACAAGCCTTTGCATCACAAAACTTTAAATATGCGCAATAATGATGATCGCCTGCGATGTGCACACGAACCCACCGGCGGCGGCGCAGCGGCGGCGCAGCGGCGGCGCAGCGGCGGCGCAGCGGCGCGGTGTGTCCTCAACGAGTAAAGGGAACGAATGAAGTTGTAAGTTTAAATAAATAAGGACTCTATCAAGTTGTGGGTTATTAAATAAGTGCTACTGAGGATGAGAAGTAAGTGGAATCTTCTAGGAGTGTGCGATGGTATCTTCGGATCGGATAGAGTTTATGAGACGGTGCGTGATTCTAATAGCAGCAGCATGCATGTCTATCACTACACTCAAACACACATACACACACACACACACACACACACACAACCATCATTTATAAGCGAAAGGAACGAGTATCTAAGAAACGTACTATTTTGAAATTGAAATTATTTTTATCTGTAATTGGGCTTGTCCCTTATTTTATTAGTTACCCCGAAGGGTGCCAAACGGGACGGGATTATCTGGTCAGTCAGGGCCGTACCCTTTCAACCGAAACTCGTAGATTGTTGCAATTTTAAAAGAAAGAATACATGTTTAGTACAATGCTCTTTACTATGGCAAATAATAACACAATTAAGTCAAAATGAGGAAAAACGTTGAAAAATTGCAACTATACGATGTTATACATCGAAGAGTTAGTGTTTAAATATAATGTTGGTGGTGCGGAACCCTCAGTGCGCGTGTTTGACTCGCACTTGACTGTTCGAGTATAAGTTGTCAGGAAATGCAGTTAGTGTGAATGCATCAAGGTGTATTTGTATGCAGTAGCACAATCTGCGCTGAACCCACTCACTCACTCACTCATTCACTCACTCGCTGTGTCTGTGCGGGGATGTGCACACTCTGTGACAAATTGGATGTGATACCACGCCAGAGTATCACACTCCCTATAATTATGATATCTACATTATTTGTCCGCAATAATTTCACACATGTTACACAGGAAATACATTAGTAGGTACTTACTGTGTAAACAATTGAAAGAGTTTCAAACATTCAATCTATACTCAAAGTGTATTCTGGTAGTATTTGTCTGTTGTCTGTAGTTGCTGAGTGCAAAATCGGTAGGTAGGTAGATACGTGTAGAAGATTTCCGAAGAATAATATATGATTCATCATTATTTTAGCAGCGCGAGCTCCGCTTACTTTGCAAATGCACCAAACCAAGCCAATTAGAATATGAAGAGTGGTCACACGCGGAGGTACGAGTAGGTAGGAAGTTACCTACTTAAAGAGCTTCTGTAAAAACTTGTAGAGTTACTGAGAACGTGACGGACGAGGTCGATGACCGCGGCTAATTTACTTACCGACTAAAAATAAAGTATTGTTGTTTTAATAACTCAGTAAAGTATATAAAGGGGCACAGTTTGTCGTAAAAGGTGCAATTACGATCGAAATCACCACCGGCTCCGCTCTCTTGCGAAACAATGCTTTTAAGTTCATCAGTTAAGTGTGTAGTGTACATATCTACATGTTCAAAACTATATTTTTTTATATGACATTTTACATGGCACATGTCAGGTGGCGCTGGGGGTGGTGGCTGCGAGCAAAGCTTGGTGTCATGTACAGTTTGGTGATGATGAGCTCTGGTCGCGGTGGCTGCGCGGCGCAAGCGCATGTCTCAGCCTTCACCCGAACCACTCGTTTGCATTATCATCATGCTAATCATGTCATTATTCTATTTGGGCTCTCTAAGCAACTGTTTCTGAAGGTTTGCTTAGTAACAAGTACCTACCATGCTGTTGCAATTCATTGGGACCCTATTTATTGATTACGCAAACGACTCATACCATTTGGGACTGAAGGAATTACTTTATGCGAAACATTACATTAATATTGTTTTATTTGATGTTTCGCATGAAGATTGCAATAATACCCACATAATTATTTGCAAATAAAGTATATATAATAAATAAATAGCAAAACGAATGCCTACCAACCCGGATGTAGAGTATTTTTGGCAATACCCACAATCACAATGTTTCATAAACCCAGCTAATATTTGATGCGATTTAATGGATAATTTAGTTTAGTTGGAATTTCCATATGATTTTGTTGTCGAACTAGAGTTCGATAGAGCATCTGTACACAGTGTCCTGTGTCACGTGTTACAATCCCGCACCCGGACCTACTGTTATTCACTGAATGAATGTGTGAAGCATCAATGGAGGAGTGGTGGTTAGTGCATTATGGTGCGCACGCGCAGGCGGACGGAGATACGATGGTCACGTGACGACGACCGCCATCCACAGACCGAAAGTTGATGCATCAACAAATACTGAATCCGCAAGAATATAGTGCTTAGCGATCTGTTCAACTATGCCAGCTTGAACCTACCGAGACTGAAATGAGCGGTAGAGCACCGATAGAGCTCTTCTACAACGGCCAGGAACTTCCAAAGAAAGAAAGAAACACAAGAACTGTTATTTGCAAACGTTGCACAGTAGAAAACAAACAGACAATACATACACGGGATTTACACAAACAATATCTACATACTAGCTATAAAACTATTCATATGCCTCCCGGTACCTACCGATATGCAACGACACAAATTGGCGTCCAACTCAATGAATGTTTTATTTGATGAGTTTTTATAGCAAAACAACAACCTGTTGCTTTTCGGAAATGCTAAAACCATTGAATTCACCTGTAGTTATAACGAACGAACATTACATGGACGTGATCCGGCAGTGCAGCGACCGCTTTCAAGTGAAAGAGCTTGTCGCGTCGCGTGACGTCGCGTGACGTCGCGACGTCGTGTCCCACAGACAGTACGAGTACATCCGTCATATCAGAAGGCGACAGATAACATCAACAGGTTAACAAGTTAAAGGGGAGCTCACATCAACAATTAAAGGCAGCAGATCTGATCTGCGCGAGTGAGCGCACACCACACACACCACACACACCACACACTTATTCATTCTCCCCGGGTATGATACAACTCTCCTTTTGAATACTTACATTTGATCATACCCTTTTCTTGCTATCGAAAAGAGCATCATTAAATGTTCCGATATTACCAGCTAGCTAAAAAAATAGATTGAAATTCAGATATGTTTTATTTAGGAAATGTAGAATATCTACCAACTATCGAACCAAGAATGAATGGCATCGAATAGAACAAATAGAGTTCAGAAATATGTTTGTTATGAATAACCACCTCGTGCATATTTAAATAGGTTATCGAAAACATAAAAACGAAAAGGCTAATTACATTTATAGCATCTGATATAAGATGATCTCCATCTTTACGCGTATGTTTCAGAATAATGAGTGGGGAATCATAAAAAACTAATTTTGAATATGATAATGCTGGTAAGTAATTAAAAGTGTGCTCGTAAAGGCAGGGAACCGAAGTTTTAGTGAGGAGTCTGATTGCAGGGCCGAACCCAGGGGACGACGGCGGGGGCGGAGGAGAGGCTGAGAACTGCAAAGCAGGTATTAGTGAAGCGCAACAAATTTGTGTCGATACCGACAACTTATTTTTCAAGATTTTTTTTCTAAAACATGTATAAACCAATGGTCCTTACGCACGTAAGCGCTAATAACGACGAGGGTATTGCACCTGTTGCCCCCCCCGCGCCTGTAACCGCGCCTGCATCAACCCTTTAGTTACGAGAGGAGCCTCTCCATCTCTCCATCTCGGAGGGTAGAGGTTCCCCCCTCGAAAGTGAGTCCTGCCTCCGGCCCTGTCCCGACATGAGTGATTTGCATGTTATCCGTCATCGTGTTACGTTCTCGTCGGCGTCGGTGTAAGTAGCTGTGTTTGTATAAGCGGGAACAAGCCGAGACAGCTCTCATTAAGGAATTAGCATACATTACAGTAAGCAAGTACTTGCAGCTACTTCTTCGTGAACCGGCGCCGCGTCGCCGCTGACGACTCACCCACAGACACATCAAACTGCACCACCTCAAATACTTAGAAGAGATTGTAAAATCGACGACCTAATTTCCATCATCTATTGCACCCCCGCCACGTGAGATTTGTGGCGATTAAACCTGTCTATTAAATATAATAGAAGTCAAACAAATCGATTACAAAAAAAACATGTCAGTCGGATAAGTTATTTCCGATATAAATGGTAATAGACAAAAAAATAAACAACCTGCAAACGCATATACGGGCTCCTAATATAGCGGGTAGAAACGACTGTCACGATGTACCTAAGGGCCCCTGGAGCCTAGAACATCTCTTCAATATGCATAAACGGTTCGTAAACGCAGTTAAGTTAAAAGCTATAAATCTTCTTCGTGCAAATAGCGGCATTATTCATTGACCCCCTTCCGAAGTGGAAAACTTAATTCCCCGGACGGAGGTCGGAGGTCGGAGGATAGAGGACGGAGGCGCGACAGCGGACAGCTCGTCTGATATTTACGAGAGGGCTTTGCTAGCGGAGATACACACTGCACTGAACATACGCAGCGAGATGCCCCACGCGAGGTTGTTCAGTTCAGAAGTTTTCGTAAGGACGATTTGTGTCAATTCAAAAAGTTGTTAATTCACAAGGACGAACTGTGAACAGTGTCGTAACGCGCGTGTGACGAAACGATATAATCACTAGATTGTTCGGAATCTACGAGTACGATGAAGTTTGATGAATAGTCTCATAATCTTGTGTCATAGGTCCAATTATAAGATGAGAACTGTGAGGCGCGGGCGCGGGCGCGGGCGCGGGCGAGCGGCGTCACGCAGCGCTGCCCACTCCGAGGAAATGGCGAATTGTCCCTCGCACGCACGCATTCTCGCATACTGCACTCTCCGACAGACCGACTGCGACCACCACACATTCCGACACTAAACAAATCAAGTAGCCATTTCCTCCGAGTGCCGCAAACGAGCGCTTCCGACCACTCGCTCAGTGCGACCGACACGCGGTCTGAATAATACGAACGAGGAAAACTTTCATGGGAATGTTCCTTTTACTTAATTACGTGATTCGAAGTTGTCTATTAGTCCGGCAGCGGTCGTATCGCTGCTGATCGGATCACGTACTCCTACCGCTCGGGACTCTCCGCAACCGCAAACGAACCTATAAAAAGTCACGTGACTCGTCCTTGACCCGAGCGACCACTGCGCCGCCGCCGCGGCAGGTGCCGCCTGCGCACGCGCCGCTCAAATATCAACACATGTCACTCACCCGAGAGATATCGCCCCGATGCATTCATTCAACTCTACATTATTAATAGCCGAGCTCCATAGTTTATTGCATCGTACGATTAGAAGTTTTATAAAGTCACGATAATTCATAATCGTAATCAGATCGGAGCCGGAGTCGCGTCACGAGTCGGTAATGGAATTCTCAAATTATCTCTCGGTTCGATGCCGATTACAGGAAAGTAAATTATAAAATTCAAAAGAAAGAATTATAATAATCGTTGCTGCGCATCGCGCTCATTGTCGCGGCTATTGTCGCGGAGACAAAGCTCGCCTCCCGCCTGCCGCATGCCTTGCCGCATGCGCTTGCGCAACATCGCGCATCGACCGGCTATCGACGATCGCCTCCGATATGTATCGGGGGATTCCGATGACGACCGCTCGTCGAACCTTAGCCGATCAACTTAAAAACTACTCACGTTTTCCTGTTGGGTAATTTGAACGCGCGATTAACGTGCGCTAACTCGAGACAATTTGGTGAAAACAGCTGTAGGTACAATATTTTTTTTGATTGATACATAATTGTGTTAGTAGTGTAAGCAGGGCCTGTTCTGCGGACACTGCTTTTGATTGATACATAATTGTGTTAGTAGTGTAAGCAGGGCCTGTTCTGCGGACACTGCTTTTGATTGATACATAATTGTGTTAGTAGTGTAAGCAGGGCCTGTTCTGCGGACACTGCTTTTGATTGATACATAATTGTGTTAGTAGTGTAAGCAGGGCCTGTTCTGCGGACACTGCTTTTGATTGATACATAATTGTGTTAGTAGTGTAAGTAGGGCCTGTTCTGCGGACACTGCTTTTGATTGATACATAATTGTGTTAGTAGTGTAAGCAGGGCCTGTTCTGCGGACACTGCTTTTGATTGATACATAATTGTGTTAGTAGTGTAAGCAGGGCCTGTTCTGCGGACACTGCTTTTGATTGATACATAATTGTGTTAGTAGTGTAAGCAGGGCCTGTTCTGCGGACACTGCTTTTGATTGATACATAATTGTGTTAGTAGTGTAAGCAGGGCCTGTTCTGCGGACACTGCTTTTGATTGATACATAATTGTGTTAGTAGTGTAAGCAGGGCCTGTTCTGCGGACACTGCTTTTGATTGATACATAATTGTGTTAGTAGTGTAAGCAGGGCCTGTTCTGCGGACACTGCTTTTGGGAGATGCTACTGATCGGAATAGTAATGATGCACGTGCTCAGTGTCATCACATCACGTAGCACAGCAGCGCGCTGCTCGCAGTGCAGCGGTGCCTGGGCACAGGAGTGCGTTGCGTCGCGTCACGTCGCGTTGTTGCGCCGTCGGTCGGCGGTGTCGGCGGTGCGTTGCGTCTGACCGCCACATTTGAATGTATTTTAATGGCACGTCTCGATTTCCGCACCGCACCGCGCAGCGCCGCCGCCTCGATGCTAATGTCGATCCACGCTCCTCGATCTGATGTGCGTAATCATCGGAACATTACGCGCGATCTGAATGTGATTGGTTCGAGGTGAAAATAATGTAAAATCTTGTGGTACAAATTGGTATTGGAGCGATTTACATTTTCGATTTTATTGAAATGGAATTGTTCTCGTTTGATAGATTCTACCTTTTTACGAGAACCAGTTTTATATAAGAGCATTGTCACAGAATAATTGATAATTATTACGAGCACGAATGTTGTGGTTGGGATAGAGCAGTGGTCAGTGGTCAGTGGTCAGTGGTCAGTGGTCAGAGGGCAGAGGGAGTACTGTAGCGGGAGGAGTGCAGGTATAAGGCGGCGGCAGGTGAGTAACGGCCGAGTAACGGGGCTCGGAAAGGTCACCCCGAGACACCCTACACACAACGACCACCTCCAACCTATTTTTTGCTACATTTCACAAGAAAGTACGAATAAAGATACTTCGAGTGAATTATGAATGTCGTTAAATTTTAAGAGAGTTTCTAATAATTCTAAGTTAATTTGGTTATTATAGTTTCGAATACATTGATAACCTTGAACAAGACATGGGTAAATCATTTCATTTCAATCTATTTCTATGTTCAGGTATGACCATCGCAGTGGATTTGTCAAGTTTTAAAAAGTCACGTCGGCCGTCGGGGAAGTTTACGAGAGTGCGCCGTCGCCGTCGCCGTCGCCGTCGCCGTCGCGGCGCATTAACGCGACTTAAAACGTATTACATGTCAAATGCACTCCCTCGATGTCGTAGAACGACTCCTCGGAGGCGGAGGGTTAAGCCAGCGGCAGGCTTTCGCGTTCCCTCATTCCTTCGCGATTAGGCTTAGGATGAAAGTTTCAAGATAAGGCATACTAATCACGAGATAAAATGTCGACTTTTGCTCAGAATTGACGGGAGGTGTAGCGTCGGGTCTATCTTTACGGACAAATTATAACCAAATCATTCACCGAACAAACCGACTCACGACTTTAACCTGCGTGTGGTGAACACATCTTCATCTGCATGTGGTGGTTACATCTTTAGATCTAAACTCAGTACACAGATCCGTGGGGATGGTCAGTAGTAGTTCAAATCAAGTCGAGATAATGTCTAGATATTAGGTATTCCTACCAATTTAGCATAGTAATAAGTAGGTGGATATACTCGTAACAAGCATTCCACGTGAGTTTCAAACACACCGCTTTCGGTTCCATAGTTCGTTCCGACGCTCTTGAATCAGCCCAACATAAAATCTCTTTGAACTGAAGGCCACTTTTTATCGTTCACGGCACAAAGGCATTTTTCTAAGCATATTGCATACCTACTTCGAAACAACAAAAAATGTATCATAATTAGCAAATTGCTCAACGCGTTTTTAAATCAAGATTTGAATACAGCATCATTAAAATATTAAAATAGAACAATGACATTGTATTGTCATTAGGTAATGGAGTCCGCATGCAAATGAATGGACTTTCTTTTACAGCGTCATAAACAAACAGTTGTTGTTGTAGCCGGGCGGGGCGGAGCGGAGCGGCGGTCAGCGGTGACCGTTAGCGGCCGGCGTGGGTGCGGGCGCATTTTTTTCTATTTTTTTATTTTAATTCTTCTTTTTTAAAAGGTTCCTCCGACAATAAATTAGAAAGTTTGTTTTCGTCAAAAGCAAAAAAAAATCGACAATCGCTTTCACCGGACAATGCGATTTGTTTTTTATCATCCATGTTTGGAAAAAATAATAAAATGAATGTTAAAAGTTTTACAATGTAACCGTACCAGCCGTTTAGGAATGGGACGCCTGGACGAACGGACCCTTAGGACACCAATAAATATATAAAAAGATGATAATGGAGTAACGCGAAGACATTCATAAAGAATTTAGTGATGCGATGCGGGGAAGGTGCCGGGGTGGGGGGTTGTGTGGTGTTATGTGTGGGGTGTTGGGGGGGGGGGGGGAGTGTACGGAACACGCGATATCGGCATCGGCGGTAATTAAACCGCCGCCTCATTACAGATTCACGAGCGAATTATGAATCTGACATTTGGGGGAAGTCACCGCGCCGCGACCTTTCCCGCACCGCGACTACCTTTTTACAATATTTGAGTTGGTTATAAATAATAAATGCTCACCGATGTCCATGGCGTCCCGTCGTCCGCCCGCGCCGCGCCGCTATGAATGAGCCCGGTCAGCCCCACTTCTACCTCTAGACCCGTCTGCGTCTAGGGTCTCCGCATTATTCACCCCTTGCGAGTGCAAAAAGCGAAATGTCAATGATTTCTCCCCGCACCCCGCTGGCCCCGGCTAACGGGACCGCACTGGAGTAGTGGAGCGGAGGGTTGCAGTGGCAGGCGACCTTTGCACTAATTACCCGGAGCCCTCGTTAAGTGGCCGCTGGTGGCGCAGCTAACGGGCCGACTACTCCAAGTGAGCACAGCGCGCTAAAGCGTACAGCCAGATACATTATAGAGTTCCACTCACGAGTAGGTGGTGTAAGCTCTATTGGTTCAATCTATGAATATACCGGGTGTGAACAAATACTCCAAGAAACTGCAGGTACATCTCTCGTACAGGAAACTCTGTGTAGACCGTAACAAAACCGCTTTATTCCGATAGATGTTTAATCTATGTCTTTTTTTGTACAAGTCTCTGTCTCTGTCTGTTAGTCTGTTCACTAAAATATAGAGTATTTGCAAAATCCTAGGATCCATTTAAATAACAATTGAGGTGATCTTTGAAAAGGACTTTACAATAAAGGCTTTCGATACAACAATTATTTTATATATTTATAATTTGTAAGATATTATATTGAAGCCGACACTTATTTGTTTTGCTACAGACAAAAACTAGCAGCAAAAATATGTAAATAATTCCTAATTAGCCACCGTAGCCATTGTTGGTATGCCAACAATAATGCCAAATTAGACATTAATGAATAGGTATATACTGATGAATAGGTATATACTATATGCTAATTAGTACGATGGTTGTATGTGCGCTGCGCTGGCGCCGCCACCGGGAGCCACCAGATAAATGCTCTACTGTTTGACATGTAAGGACATTGCTGGCGTTTTTTTGCGTAGTTTTGTGAGAAATCGATAATGTTTCTAGGCTCTATCAATCACAGATTTTTATGTGTTTTCTTTGAATTTGAAATGCGGGTCCAGGGGAGTGGAGGGTAGTGTAGTGGGGAGCGGGGAGGGGGGGGGGGAGTAACATGCACAGCACGGCACGGCACGGCACGGCACGCTGTGAATAAGGTAATTTACGAGCTGTCTCGATCGGCGATTACGCCACGTCTTAGAACCGAACCAACGTGAAAAAGGTTTGCATGTGTGCCGGCACCATCAAAACTAAACGCTATTTCCACCCATCGTGCCTTCATATCAAAGTTGAATATTGCGCACAACGCGTTCGAGTAAGAATCTAGCCATAACAATGGATTTGCATACGGCGCGATTTTTTGCACGGAAGCTTTTTGTTCGTTTCGAAACCGAAGATCAATCATCGACCTTTCCTATAAAATATCGCTCTTTTACCTGTTTACAATAGAAATGGGAATAGCACAGATATATTTTGCAAATTACACACGGAGCGATAGTTTATTAACAATAGATGGAGAAATAACATACAAAGGACCAAACATGAAGACTTTTTGGAAATGTTGGGAATGTCCACCGGCAACACTTTTTAAAATTTGCTTAAAAGTTTCAACAATTATTTTATGAAAATAACGGTTTCGTTTGAAATGTGTTTTATGTTTAACGGGTGGTATCTAAGTACATAGTGTCGCTACCTACATCGTGGCAGGTGCAACAGAAGCAGGTCCAGAATGCGCGGGCGCACTATTTGCACCGTTACTATTATTTATAAACAACAACCCCTCTTTGTTCATTCATAGTTTTGTCAATAGCAAACAGGAATATTATCTATGAATGTTTTTTACCTTCATTGCTAGTATTTTTTAAACTTTAACTATCTTGTAAGTAATCTTAAAAATAATTACCTAAATTATCTTTTATGACTTTAGTTAAAATTTCGAAGCGTCTGTTTTTGAATAAATGTCATGTATGCGTGACGCAAACCAATCAAATGCAAAAAAATAGGTATGCCAATGAGGAGCGAGAGACAAGTTCACAGCATCACACAGTTCTCGGCTGCCGGTTGCCGGTTGCCGGTCGCCGGTCGCCGGTCGCGCCACAATCAATCAGTTTTTGCGTGTCCGCACCCGCAGGTACCCTTACCTGGCGTCTGGTCCCGGTGCCGGGGCGCGGCCGACGCCCGCGCACATCACCTCAAACAAACCTACTATTATTTAGTAGGAAAGTTGCAAACGACCGGTGATGCCAAACATAAAATGGACACTAAAAAAACAGTAATTTGGATGGACACCGAAATATTTTATCCTAAAGAAAAAAAACATGTGGAAAGTCTTCGAATGGAGATGGCTCAAGATCGTTTGTAATGTCACGCTCTTGGATGAGTGTCCTATGTCTTATGTTGACTTGTACAGACTGTTGTTGATGATGATGAATGCAACTAATCTAGTGAGTGCTGGGCTTCTAGACGAATGCCTAACACCGCAGAAACGTCAAGGAAAACTTGCCAGCAGTCACGTGACCATCTCGACAGCTTATGCCGTTTCCGTACAATTCAATCTTACCGCGCAGGCGTTAACACGAACAGAAAATGGTCGTTGTCCAGGTGTGGGTATGTACACAGAAGGCCGCAGAAAGGGTGACCGAGGAAAAATGTGTGATTAAATGTGAGCACCGCTGTACCGAAGCTCGAGCGAAGATGCCTTTCGCGACCGTTAATAGCCTCTCTATTCCCGGACATGCTGATACTGTACAAGTAGATGAAAAAGTCGTCGTTCTGGCGTGCGTATGCTGATCCAGCGCGGCGCGCTCAGCGACCGAATGCATCGCCCGCATTCATTTACATCAGTTTCGAAGATGGTTTATTCCCACTCAATCTAAATATTTTACTCTCCCAACCCCACGAAATAGTTTAATAATAATTTAGCTTCTTATTTACCGAGTAATGAGATATTTAAGTTGTTCATTTTCTGATTTGCTCATGAAGTAGCTTTAGGTCGATTGAATGCTAGTAGTAGAGGTTAAATGCCGATGTTATATGTTAGATGAAATGAAACGGTCAATAAATTAATCTGAGCCTGAATCCGCGCCTCGCACAGCCACAGCATGATAGTAGGTACAACAGACGGAAGGAGAAACATACATCATTTTGAGAATCATGTTCCTGCATTGTAACATTCACAAATATGTCTACTATCAATCGATAAGAAATATTTTTTTATACAACTAAAGTGGCAAACAAGCGTACGACCCACCTGTTTGTAAGCGGTTACCGTAACCTATAGAGGTACCGGAGGTGGCACTCGCGCAATGCCAACCCGAAGACATAACGCGTGACCTTAAGACGTAAGTCTCACGTGTCTGTGTTTTCACCGGCACTCATACCCTTTCAACCGGAACACAGCAATGCTCGCATTGCTGCTTGGCGGCAGGAATAGGAACACAGCAATGCTCGCATTGCTGCTTGGCGGCAGGAATAGGAACACAGCAATGGTCGCATTGCTGCTTGGCGGCAGGAATAGGTGCGGTGGTAGCAGGAGTACTTCCCCGAACAAGCTCTTTCACAAGGACCTCCACTACTTCAGCTAGTATTTGTTAAGTTGTCAAATACATTATTATGAAAAGCAGCCTGATAAACAAGGTATCAGGTAGACGATCCATTCTTCACTTTCGCCATCCGGTTGTCGTCATCAATTAAGTGAAATGTCACACCCCTGTCCCCTGCCCCCTGCCCCCTGCCCCCTGCCCCCACTCCTTGCATATTCATTACATGTACCCTGTGTATGGATTATGAAATAGTAACTACTTGATAACGGACTAGTGGAGATACCGCGACTTTGTAATTCACACCAAATTATATAGGTTGCTATCCTTCTTAATTTACTGGGATCTTTTATAAACTATGTAAATTTACGCCAAATAATTCTAATACAAAAATAAATCTCCCCACTGCACCCTCTTGGGTTGCTTTTTGGAAATTACTTTCAAATTGCATGTTTTTTTATCTCTGTTACTCACGGTTTAGGATATGTGTGTGTATAAGATTAGATTTATATTTATTTATTTAACAAGCTGAGTAGGTACAATAGTAATTTAGTAATATCTTAAACTAACTAACTAATTAAACTATTTTAACTGATTTCCGGAATTTAAATTTTATTTCATGATTGATTAGGATAGAAGTAATAACATACTTCATGATAGGTGTGATTTATAAGTGTACTTGTTTTTCCTCTATTTTGTAACGTGAAGTCTTTATTAGTAAATTGGTTAAATGTACGCTAGGCCCTTTTTTGGGTAGGCTAGGTGCTCGTGACCGCACTCATATTGTCTGATACCGCGTGAGTTATCTCACGCTCTGTTCCAATAATGAGTTGTGATCTTTTGGTTGTTGTTAGAGCCGCACACGCACACGCACACGCACACGCACACGCACACGCACACGCACACGCACACGCACACGCACACGCACAGTCAGCTGACACAGCTACTGATGGAGACGACAGATAGCGGGTTAAAGAGCGCTCGCTCGACCGCTTCTATTAACTCTACACTTTTATTATTCAATAGTCTGTAATTTACTTTACAGCTTGCACTTTCCTTAACCTATTACTTTATTTTGTTATCATACATTTACATTTTATGCATAAATCCTACTAATATTATAAACGCGAAAGTTTGTGAGGATGGATGTTTGATACTCTTTCAGGCAAAATCTACTTAACGGATTTTGATGAAACTTTACAGTAATATAGCTTATACATCAGAATAACACATAGGCTTATTTTTATATTTCACATGGGTGAAGCCGTGGGCAAAAGCGAGTAGTTAATATGGGTGAATAGTTTAATCGGCAGATACGGAGAAACTAGTTCTAGCGTTTTTGAAAATATGTTCAAAGAATATTTTTACTAGGAACGGAATATGTTTCACGATTTGGAAGTTTTATTATTTCCCGAAGTTTCGGCCCAGTTTCATGCATCGTATCCAGTGAAACATAAGTATTATTGTTTCAAGGAAGCAGCAAAAACGATCGCATTATAATCATCGAATAGCATTCTAAAAATAGAGCAAACGAGCGGCAGTTCAGGTGAATGCGGGAAAGGTAATGGTCTCGTCTCGCTTAGAAAGGAGTCTCGGTACGTGTCCGCGCCGGCACACCTCCGCCTGCCCTCGGACCTTTCCAACGATCGCTTGCCGTTCCTAATAACATGTTTCTGTAACCGATCAATGAGCAATTTGTTAAGAAAGCTCACAAGCTTCGATAGCACTATCACTGAGAAGAGAACGCACGGATCGTAGAGCATCGCAACATAACTTACTTGAAGCTACTTTTAAAAAAAAAAATTATAGACGTTTTGTACTGTCGAGATTTGTAGTTCCATGAAGTTGTCGAACAAAAAACTATGTTAAAATAGATTCAACGTGCAAGAGGTTACAATTATGGGTATCTTCAAAAACATAAGTTACCTAATTCATGGTAAATTCAAATGTTCATTGAATATTACGTAGTTATTTCTTATATTGGTTACAGTAAGTGTCGTCAGCGCCCGCGCCGCGTCATCGTCCCGCGACATTGCAAATGGTCGTGCTGCATACGTTCATGATAAACGATGCATAAAAACCTTTATTACTAGGAACACCTTCCAAAAAGGAACGGATCTCGCTCAGAGAGCAGAGCTGATTGTCCGGCGCGAGGTGAGAAGCCGGCGCGGCGGGATAGCACGGGATAGCACGGGATAGCACGGGATAGCACGGGATAGCACGGGATAGCACGGGACGGCGCGGGCGGCAGCTGCGCGCAGGTAGAGGTGGAGGCCGCATGCAAATGTGTGCGCGCGCAAAAACCCACAACCACTATTCCGATAGTTTTTGCGACTCAAGAATGTAGACGATTGTACCTGATAGAGATAAGTGACTAGAAAAATATATTCTTACGAAACGTTTATCTTGATCTGTCCACGAAAACGGCCATCTACAGTTCATTATTATGTTAGCTTAGAATTTTAGACGAGGCGATGCTTTTATTTTTTTGATGTTTTTTTAAGTCTTAATGCGATTCAGACGAGGTAGTAAAGAATTTGAATTTGAAGAAAAAAACGCTTATATCGTTCGTCACATTATAAAAATACTGTATCAGCAATTTTATATTGGCATATAGGGTCACGGCATCGGCAGGGCGTTGCCGATGATCGATGACACCTACTCGGATATACGTCACGTGGTCCGTGTCGTGCCCTGCCGTGCCGTATCGTGCCGTGCCGTGCCGCGCCGTGCAGTACCGTGCGTGTTGTCCTAAAAGTCAGACACGCACTCGTGCCTTACATTCTGGAACAGCAAAATAAACTATACTCCGAGAAGCACCCGCACGGAACTCTACCAAAACAGAATTTCAATTTAAATTCACAACGCATCTGATATTGTGAATAAAATAATAATTATTTAGTCAAATTAGTCTAAATAGTAGGTTTATTCAAGACAATAATTAATTTTAAACAGTTGTTGAGATGCCCGCGCCGGCACCGGCACAGTGCAGCGGGGTGGGGGGACCCTCTCCGCGGGTTATTATGTTAATCACGGTTAATAAATAACTAATTGAAGACCACTCTAATACATCTAATTTCACATTTGAATATCATTTAATTGTACTATCAATTAAAACTCAAAGCTCTCGGCGGAAAAATACAATTAGCTCCACGGAGAAGAATTCTTTACATTAATTATATGTACGCTGCTCAAATTATGAATATTTAAGTAGAAACAAGCAAAGTGCGACAGTTAGGACAAGTTATCGTGGTTTGGTATCATTTTATGATATTATTACGACTTTAGCACGTACTTCAATATTCTCCTGCTGGCGTTTCACTGACCGTTTAGAGGTTTGACGGTCAGCGAAACCAAGAAATATAGCATCTACCAAGAGTTCCTTGGTCTACCTCGGTTGCTGGTGGTGGAGAGCTCATCAGTGGTTCAATAAACCTAATAGATGCTGGGTGATTCAATAAATCTAATAGATACTGGGTGGTTCAGTAAACCTAATAGATGCTGGATGGTTCGGTAAACCTAATAGATGCTGAGTGGTACAGTAAACCTTTTAGATGCTGGGTGGTTTAGTAAACCTAATAGATACTGGGTGGTTCAGTAAACCTAATAGATGCTGGGTGGTTCGGTAAACCTAATAGATGCTGAGTGGTTCAGTAAATCTAATAGATGCTGGGTAGTTCAGTAAACCTAATAGATGCTGGGTGGTTCAGTAAACCTAATAGATGCTGGGTGGTTCAGTAAACCTAATAGATGCTGGACGGTTTAGTAAACCTAATAGATGCTGGGTGGTTCAGTAAACCTAATAGATGCTGGGTGGTTCAGTAAACCTAATAGATGCTGGATGGTTCAGTAAACCTAATAGATGGGTGGTTTTGTAAACGCTTAGCAACAGGTCGGCCATATGCTTTTCACCACTTAACTTGTATAAAAAAAGTAAAAGTATGCTTTACTTTGTAGTACTTTTTTCTTTAATTTTAAGCAGATACCTATGCTAGTACCACCTATGAATTTTTGTTTCAGACTTGTTAAAATAAATAAACGCTTTTTGATTTGATAATATTGAAGATCGAAGAGGCGTTCCTATAAACGAGAAGGAGTTATAACGTAATGTAGGGGGAAATGTGAAACTGCTTTGTGACCTCATCTAAGAATCGTGAGTTTTAAAAGAAATTAGCAGAAAATTTCAGGGAAGATATTAGCGTCGCAAATTATTATTATCGAGACAACCTAGATGGTGTGGTGGGCGAGCAGGCGGCTGCTACGCAAGATGTGCAGGTTTGATTCCCGCTGCGGGACAAATATTTGCATGTATTCTGGGTCATGACACAGGGAATCCTAGTTCGGGGTCAGGGCTATGTATGTGTCTGTTGGGTGTTATATACCCAAAAGGGAGTAATCAGAGACATGTCCAAACATTACTTTTGGCATCTGATGAGGATTAGCATTCCACGTGGCACGTTGCAAGCTTATCGCCGCTGTATCAGAAACCAACCGGTGCTTTACACACATGCTTTATAACTTGGCTCTAGAGCACGATCTTAGGAAGTTTTCATCGTTGTTTTGTACAAATGCTCTACAAAATAGTGAGGTTATGGAATAGTTGTAGAAGCTGATGAAGAGGGCGGGCGGGGCGAGCGGGGGTGCGATGCGGGGGTAGGGGGAGGAGAGGAGGCGCATCACGAGAAGAGGCGCTGCGTCATCGTCCGTGGGAGCAGTTTTTGTGCCGCTGTCCTGTCACCACTCACAGCAACTAGGCCGGGAGGGCACAGGCGTCAGCCCTATCTAGCGATTGCCAGGACGGGTCATACGGGTTAAAGAAGACAAAAACTAACGTAAAATGAATGAATACTAACAGAGCGCTACTTGGCACAATATATTTAAACACCTGAAAATAACGTTTAAAAAACTCTGTCAGTCGTTGCTAGTAAACGTGCAATTTACTTTATTCTTTGGGCTCTTTAACTCTATGTATGGCTCGTTCTGGTACTCGATAGATAGGATTGACGACTGTGTCTCCGTGTAGTCGGCTCGATCTGACCACTCACGCACACCACTCCCATTTAATTTACCCGAGCCGGAAAATGCCAAGTTTACAAGCATCTTTGAATTAATCATTTATTTCGTAATCATTTATTTTTAATTTCATATCTATTCCCAAATACTTTTATTCTACTATTTTACTGTTTCGTTAGATTTTCCTGTATACTTTGATAATGAATTTTACACTAAAATATTTTAAGGAAACGGTCCGGTCGGTCCAACAACAGAGATATCACCCTCTGTAGGTATGCCTTATGAAAGTGAATCTATTGCCTTTCAAATACATAAAAGGAAAGTAATGATCGGCAAAGACTAAGACATTATTGTCATTTCATGAATACATTACGTAGCTGGTAATTTCATTCGTCAGAGCGTTCCTCGTCGAGGCATCGACAGCCAGTAAACCAGAATAAAGTGGCATCGCATTTGAAATCGATCAAACGGCGTTCGAAGACAATCGCGATTGATTCGATGTGTTGGTTCGTAAGAGTAAGTTTATGAGGATTGTTAGATGCAATGATTAGAATGCGTAGTGGTGTCGGCGCGAGATGCGAGGCTGCAAGGCTACGAAGCTGCGAGGCTGCGATGCTGCGAGGCTGAAGGCTGGCGCAAGGGCCGTCATCTCCGTGACGCACGCGCACCACAAAAACACGTCCGTACCGCGACAGAACCATTCATGCCGTAATTAACGCGGATAAAAAACGTGGCCGGATCAAAATTAGAAATGTCTCGGTGTCGCCGGTAGACGTACAAAAACGCAGCTCAGCTGTGAATTTGTAATAATTTAATTATGTCGTCGTTTTGTCTCCGAAGTCACGCTTCTCCGGCGCAGATCGCGGAACCGCGCTCGAGCGGCGACCGCGCACAAAAACATAATTAGATGATTCGATATTCCTCGACCTTCGTTGGTATTCAAATGAGCCGGCTCCGCATTCAACAGTAAACTCTATCACTCACCGTTAAGGTCGAGCACCATCTGTGTGTTGAAGAAGCTGCTGACGTCACCGCGGGCCGACACTGCAACAAATAATCACATAATTAGAGATGAGCACTACTTGGCATGTTTTGAATTCGTTCATTCAAAAAACACGTCGTCGTTTACGATATTACCGACTACACAATACATGTATTCGATCAGCTTTATCTGTGAGGTTGTGCGCTCATTAGTATTATAACGTAATATACATAGCTATCCTAGAGGTAGAGAGAGAACAGACGTGCTACTCGAGGTTTATAAACTCTTGATGACAGGTAAAGGTTTTATTATAAAAACTTAAAATATTTCAGCAGTCCCGATTACTAATATAATACGTATATTTTACAACAAAAGTATACTTAAAAAAAAAAACAATAAATTAAAATATCGTCGTGAGATGGTCGTGATTTATTTAAATCTTTTGATCCACCCCCGATTGAAGTCGGCAAAAACGTCAGCATTCAGTAGCTCGTGTCCGCATCCCCCCCCCCACCCCTTGCACCCCGCCTGCAGCTCCCCTGCAGCTGCCGCGCGCATTCTCCACTTCATCGTCAGCCCATTGTAGACTGACCGTTGCCGAATCATCAACGGATTCAATGGACATTTGGAAAAATTACCCTCTGCCGCATGCCGCATGCTGCATGCCGCATGCCTCATGCCGGCTACAGAGCACACGTACTACTTAATAGCAAAGGTAATAGGACAACAACCGGCGCTCTAATCTTATTGCAGTGTGATTAAAGTTCCGGTTCAAATGGAATCTGTTATAATGATACTGGACCAACATTTATTGAATTTACAATTAGTCCATTTGGGAACGTGTTTGATTGGATATAATACTGCCTTCTTGCTAGGATTCTAGGATCGGATCTCGCTTCATTGATGACAGACATAAGGTGTTATAGTTTTTATAAAGTACTAGCCTCTGCCCACGGCTTCGCCCGCGTGGTAACTGGATAAAAAATAGCCTATGTGTTATTCTGATGTATAAGCTATATTACTGTTCATTAGAATAACACATAGTCTACAATATATAATAATATTGTGTGATTTGACCATAATATTACGATAAGTATCAATTAAGTCAGTAAAATTATATCGGAAGTATCTATACCTACCTATATGTTTCACGGCTAAACCGCTGAGTAGTTTGTGATGAAATTAGAAATGGACATAGTTTGAAGCCTGGAGAAGGTCATACGCTACTTTTATCAACATACCACGCAGTCGAAGCCGCGGACAGAAGCTAGTAATCAATAAAGTATTCTCGTTGATTTGTGATTTTACGGATACCACAAAAAATACAAATATTAGCGCTCATTGCAAGGAACACCCCATTTTTTGTAAAAAAGTTTGATGGTATTTATATGATGCGGTGTTTGTTGGTAGAGGCGATGGTATCGCATCGTGCGCCCCGGTGCGGACACGTGCAGTGATGCACGGGGTCACCACGCACAGCACGGAGACACAGGTTATTGGAGTTGAATGACGACGCTGACGCTGACGCTGTTAGCTGGGAAACAACTACGGCATATGAGGTACTGAGCTATTGCATCTACGACACCAGTGTGTTGCTGATGTGTTGTCTACCACTGATACCGATTTGATAAGTCTCATTTCTCTATTACCTTATCACCTAACATTATGATTATCATTATGAGACAGGTGGGATTGTCCAATAAGGTGCCACTGGATGCACCTACATTCCCTCCGTTTCATAATAACTCGCTAACTTTAGCAGCGTGCTAAAAGTTGTCAGCCTCTATCCTTTGTTTTGTTTTAGAAAAGGAAAGGGCTAGATTTAGCAATTTACCAAATTAGTAATTATGTATGTCTATGTATTGATTTTTTTATGTGTAGAACTAACATTAGCTTTAAGTTTTTTATTGTTTTAACCATATGTATAATTATATTGAATTGAATTCACTAGTTCACGTAGTTTTTAAGTCGACGTTTCTGTATGATCCTTGTGATTTCAATGAATAAAAACCTTTTGACTTTTGACTTTTTTGAATTTATCTGAATAAAACCGGCACCCTTATTCTTGAAACTGGAACATATGCGAACATTATTACTTGGCAGAAGAATTAGATACGGTTAAATTGGAAGGCATGTGATTTTTTGAAAATAAGATTAGCCTATGTTATTCCAGAATCTAAACTATCTACATTCCAAATTTCATCAAAACCGATTTAGTAGTTACGGAGATACGTGGTAACAAACATTAACACACGCATTTATTATATGTAGGAAGTAGGATTAATATTATAATATTATATTTACTCGGCTCGGGAAGTCAAGCCGAGTTCTAACATAAAAGTGATATAATAAATGAATAATCCGAGTATAATATTCAGTTGAAGACTGTTCCATCCACTCATGACCACACAATTAACAAATTGATCATGTCAGAATTGTAGGATTCTCTGTTCCATTCACTCATGACCACAAAATTAACAAATTGATCAGGTCAGAATTGTAGGATTCTCTGTTCCATTCACTCATGACCACAAAATTTACAAATTGATCATGTCAGAATTGTAGGATTCTCTGTTCCATTCACTCATGACCACAAAATTAACAAATTGATCAGGTCAGAATTGTAGGATTCTCTGTTCCATTCACTCATGACCACAAAATTAACAAATTGATCAGGTCAGAATTGTAGGATTCTCTGTTCCATTCACTCATGACCACAAAATTAACAAATTGATCAGGTCAGAATTGTAGGATTCTTTGGCAAACACCTACACTCGTAGTGCATTTATAAAATGATCATTTTATCTACAGGGCATTTTGTTAGTTGTATTGTATAGGTAGGCGGTACTGCGAGTAGCTTTCGCATTACTCTTGGCATTGTATTATAGAAAGGGTCAAGTTTTGGGTGCTCCATTACAAACCCTTATTTCCTTATCGGGGCTGTGAGAGATAGCATCGCATTACGCGGGGAATGAACGGGATGGTTTCTATTTAAAGTGGGGTCAGGTGGGTATCGGTCAGCGCGCTGCCGGCGGGGGCTGCCGGCTGTCGGCTGTCGGCTGTCGGCTGTCGGCTGGCAGTAAATCGAGCCGCGTGAAATAGTGCCGCTGTCTGCGCTCCCTCGGGACTCCGCGCGGAGTCGGGACTCCATAAATCGTCCCCATTTGGCTAACCCGCGAATCAAAGAAAGGTAATTCACAATGTTTAAATCCAATTTGAACCCCTCCCCCTCCCCTCCGCGAGGGCTCGTGACAAGAATCTAAAGAAGAGAACAAACCGTTTATTGTTATAGTCGGTTTGGAGTTAGACCGGAGCCTTCGGAGGAGGGGAGCCACTCCACTGCGAACAACACACCTGTTCTCGATCATCACATCATAAACTGCATGTCATACATACAACACAATACATACATACAAACATACAAATGCAGTTTTTTATAGAACTAAAGTGGCAAACATTCAGCTGAGACGTAACGGGTGAAAACTCTCATGTGTCTGTAATTTCACCGGCACCCATACCCTTTAAACCGGAACACAGCAACGCTGGCATTACTACTTGGCGGCCGAAATAGGTATGTTGGTAGTATTTCCCCGGAAGAACTCTTTCACAAGGAGCTCTACTACTAAAAGTCAACATGTAGGTACCTAGTTACTTAAGTAGTTTATGATCGAAGCCTAGACGTGGAATATTTACACGTAACAAAACATAGTTCTAAAAAGATGTTCGTTAGCTGAGTCCTAGAATTGATTGGCATACGAACGATGGGCTATAAACCAAAGGAGACATTCGCAGTGGATTTCGCTTTCTCCTATCGGCAATGTGGGGTGTGGCGCGAGTGCACGCGTGCTATCATACTGATGAGGCAAGCTATGCCCGAGAGACATCGCCGATAAACTTATATGCTAATGGGAATCCGCATCGATAATTCTACTGCGTTGCATTTCGGAAAATTTTATATCGTAAAACCACAAAAACCTAAATGAAAATAAGATATTAGACTCGTATCAGAAGATAAAATAAAACAGGCGATTTCGTATGATGCTTTGGTTGTCGACACCATCGGAGACGACGACATCAAGTGGTAGGAACCGGCAACTATGTTTGTTTCCGATTAATACAAATTCTATGAAAATGCTTATACTATCAAAGTTAGGCTCATTAAAATAATGCATAGCGTTGGAAATGAAAATTAAAGAAGATTGTGAAGTACAATTATAATTTACAGAGCTTAACTGTCTTGTTAACACTCATTATAGTGTTAATCAGATAGATACTTAAACCGTTCTATCTCAAGCAGCGCGTTGAAATCTTAAGCATACTCGTCCGTAAATTCCGTAATACGCGCGGCGGCGGCGGCGGCGGCGGCGGCGGCGGCTGGATTATAAGTATTTACTGTGAAATTGATGACTTAGGTACATAATTTAGGAGCAGATCATAAAGTATCAGTTTAGTAGATGACGTGGTAGTAGTCGAGGCTCGTGTTTGAGTTTGGTCGACGTGAACAATCAGCAGAGAGGTAGAGTTAGTTACGAGATGAAAGCGATGAGACATGAATGTGTTCTTACGAGTACAACAACAATACGTGGATGTGTACGTTACGTAAAGGATAGCGGGTGGTTTGGGGGGTCATTGACCGGGCTAATTGTCCCCCTCCCTGCCCCGCCGCTATCCCCACCCCCGCCCCGTCCCGCCGGGGTCACGCAGACCTTCGCACATGACGCCAGTAACGAGAACATTTGCCCTACATACGGAAATCGATCACGGGCACAAGTTCACGTCACGACACAAATATACTGTCTAAAGAGACACAGGAACTGGGAGCCAACCGTCCAGCCAGCCAGCCAGTGTACCGACCGCGGACAATGGACAACGTCAAAAATACTACTGGAGATACTTCAAATTTTTGAACAACTAAAGTTGCACACAAGCTTACGGCACACCTATTGATAAGCAGTTACTGTAACCTATGAGCACTTGCGACACCGGAGGTATCACTCGCGGGTTCTCCCCTGACCCTGAGACGTGGTACTTACTTTGTCCGAGTTCGTCTGTTTCTTTGTAGTGTCATGCGAAATGGTTCTAAACTATACTGGATCAGTTTCAACTCTAATGTTCCCTTTTCTCAACCCGAGACTGAAGCTTAAAAAAGATATTCCACAAGGAAGAGAATGATGGAGGCTCCTGCCACTGACGGGCTGACGGGCTGAAGGGCTGGTTAGGGGGATACAAGCTGACGATGATATTGAGAGAGTTTACATGGCTCAAGTATAAGTCTTCTCAATTTGCTTATAAAGTATTGTTATGGACGCCAAAGTCTTGTGAAAACTTACCGTTACCATCTTCATAATGCTATGGCACTTAGGGGCTTTGGTACTTATTACTTACGAAACTATCATGGTTTGAAGATATTTTTATTAAAAACGGGATATTTACCATGATTTCATACTCGCAAATACGCCGACAAATATCATGGTAAATATCGCGCTTTTAGTAAAAATAATGGTTCAGTACTTGTACAGTAGCAACGCAAAACAAACAGACATGTAAGCACGCATAACAAATAATCTGATGATAGCAAGTTAGCAGCGCGCGTCTCATAACTACCGACTAATGAGATGGTTTTAGTGAGGCTCGGTCCCGTTAGCCGCCGCAGCCGCCGCAGCCGCCGCAGCCGCAACCGGCTCGAAACACACACTCCAATTACTCAACACTTATGATATTCAACGAAACACAAGAAACGTTTCATACTTAATACTTTGAAATTCTGCTAATTATCAATTTTAGTGGTTTAAATGCATAATGCTTGTTGGAGTCGGCACTCGGGCATCAGCCGCTGATGCCCGAGTGCCGACAGCGATTGAGCAGATAATTATTTCTTTTTAATTAATAAGCGTAAAACTATCGATAAGTAGCCTGTTATTAAATTAACTATTTTCCATGGACCATGTTGGCTATTCATACTTGTTTTTGTTTCTAAGTTGTTTTTAGAAACTCTATCTGGCTTTCTGTTTTTATATGTTTATGTTTTGGTTCCTATTGTTGGTTTTTGTATACGGTAAATAAATAAATAAACTCTTTTATCTCGAATAATTAGCTGAGGTTCGAAGAAGCTCAGAAATATTCGGCCGAACAACGCACTGAATGAGTCGGCTCTATGCTCAACTCCGATTATAATAATGACTATTTTCCATTACCATCACATTGCTACGATTTGGAGTAAAAAAAACTACCGAAATCAAAAATAATTAATTCAAGCATTTTTAATAACATAAAATAACGGAGATACGAGTTTGTCTTAAACGTGGTCGTAGGGGCTCCGTAATTGTGTGGGGGAACAGAGATAAACTAAGGTACATATTTTTTTACTCAGGTATCGTTTCTAATTTTCTGGTGGTTAATATCTGTTATCATGTTTTTTTATGCCTGATAAATATAATCTTATCTAATAATTTCTCTTTCATATAAGAATGAAATAGGAAAAGTTAATTCATAATTTTGAGATACACCGGGGGCGTGTAAGCTATTGTCTACGTGCCCAATAATAACGCGCAATTTACCATATTCAAACACAAACACCACAATAATATAACTATACCAACACTTTTTATAATACTAGTGGAACGGCCGCGACTTCGTTCGCGTTGATTTGTTTTTAACATAAAAGTGATTATGTATCGTGGCTACATTATAAAGCTGAATATACCTTGCCGTTGTCGCTGACTTGTTCAGTCTTCATTTACAATTATTGAGATTTGTAACTGAGAACTGATGTTTATCGGATAGAGTAGCATTCTATTAGTGAAAAATCTTTTAGAATCGATTAAGTAGTTTCAGAGATTACCCCCTACAAACAAACAGAGAAAAAAAACAATTTTATGCCTATGTTTTATAGCTTTTATTCTTATTATTATAGACTAGCCTCTGCCCATGGCTTCTCCAGTATTGTAACCGAATAAAGAGTAACATATACGAGTATATTATTATAATAGCTGTACCGCGACTTCGTTCGCGATTGCCATCCCTGTAGACTAATTATTCGCATTTGACCACAGTTTGTTTGATATTAAGCAACGCTGTAGTCTGCGGTGAAGTACGTACTCTTATCAAGATAGAACCTTTTTCTTTGGATTTTCGCAGGTTGTATTTCTCAGAAGACAGTAACTAATCATACAAATCGGTTAACGATTGGTGAATATATCAGTGTGTGGTATAACAAACAAACACGATAAAATAATCAATCAGTCGAATTGATAACTTCCTCCTTTTTTTGAAGTCGGTTAACAACTACAAAATGATGGCATTGAAATTTCGTAATTTTTACGTATAAAAAACGTTCCGTTTTATGTACGGGGTGGCGTTACTAACTTTGACAATGCCGTACTCACTCAGCTGCGCTACAAATCTTAAGCTAGCTTTAGATGATTCTAGCTTTCAAGTTATTTTGGACGTCCATACTGTGTATAATGATCGTTTAGCAATATCTGACTCCACCTCCAGCAATATCTGACTTTGAAAATATGCCTCATTCATTAAGCCTATACGATAAAGTGCTTATGAAACATTAGTAGATGAAACCAACTATAGCTACTCCAAATTTCATCCAAATCGACCCAGCCGTTACTAGGATTATTAGCAAGAAACATACAAATAATGAACTATCCAACGTTAATAGGAATATAAGTTCGAATCAAGGATTGCAACTTAAGCCGATAATAATGGCCACCGGCACATTCAGCACTTAACTAAGTTATATTTAGGTACTACAATACAATTCCGTTACAAAAAAAGCCCACAAACTACGAGTAGTGTAGGGGTTCGAGTAGTTAATCAATCAAAAAATAAATAAATCAATTTCAATACAGACGAGTTAAATAATACGGTGGGTCCTTAATTATAGAAGGCTATTTGCCTTTAAGCATAAATTAGGAACAGGTGTGGGACCTTGTGCGGTTACGCAAAGTTCAGCGGCGTCCCAGGCCGGGGCCGTGGCCGGGGCCGGGGCGGGACGGGACCGGGGAGGGCGCGGCGCGTCTACGGCTCGCAGACAAACAAACAGAGCTCTCATTACGCGACCAAACTACGCGTGACTCCATCATCCGCTAATTCACTCAGCCAGGCATCACCATCCATCTACACCACCCGAATTACACCTTACGGTAATTCTATGACAATTCTATTGTAATTTCGATATAATTTGAGGAGAGTGCGATAATATGCTATTGTTTAACTTGAAAGGAGATGAAGACATCGCGTTGATCGGTGTTGCTTAATCGACGCCGACGATCAGCCATTACGTTTCACTCGTTATTTCTCACAATTTTATAATAATGAATCGCAGTAACTCGTCCACTGTACAGAACCACCGCGGACGGGTAATGACAGCCGTGAAATAGCATCAGAAATAAGAGGCGGGAAGTACAGCCCGATGAACGGTAGCTCTCGATGATTTAATAAAAGGTGAAGTGCGTTTGAGGCGTGTCAAAGGAATCATTTTGCAGATGGGTTAAGAGCTCGGGTGCCGGACTCGAAGCCGCTGGGCGAGGCGAGGTGGCGAGGTGGCGAGGTGACAAAAGACGCGTATAAAGAGAGTTAATATTATTTGTGATCGGTATCGGCGCGGGCGAGCCCGCAGGGACCAACCCTTCCTCTGTGCCGCGACCCGCGACCCGCGCTAAATCACTATACAACCCGCTCACATTACACCTGGACCCTAACATTACTCCTGATCAAGGATTACAAGTGAATACCATACTCTATTCAATAATACATATTTGATATTTATTCGATTGTTTTTACATAGCATATTCTTTCAAATTTATTTTAAACAAACTTAAAAAGAATAATTTTTGTATTAGTTTCTTGAAGTACACTAAACTTTAACGGTCTCATTACGAAACGTGGTTTAAACCCGATTTTAAGCCAGGACTACTAAGTCCAGGTCTAAATATAGACCTTTAGATTAGACTTGACTTTATTACGAAACAAGATTTTTCCGAAGTCTAACTAAACCCAACTAGAACTCGGGTCTACATGTATCATTCAATCATTCACTCACAACAGCCAAAGATCTTGGACATGCAAAGTCCAAGATCTTTGGCTGTTGTGAGTCCCAAACATCGAGAAACGTTCCATTCCTTCAAGAATCTTGAATAAAATGATTTGCTTTTTTATTCGCGATTTTTTTAAATCACGATTTTATATAAAGGTAACAGTTATTAAAACATATGATTATTTATTTGCCTCAATAACCAGTCAGCTTATTATTAAAATAAACATAACACTCTCTGAAAATAAAATCAAATATATTTCTTCGAAAAGGTTACGATTATTTACTTGAAACGAAACGTAAGCGACTATGGCGCTAAAATGTCCTTTAAAATCGCAACAATAAAATCCATATCGTCAGTCAAATTCAAGTCTATTTTCAAGCTTAGTCGTTTAGGAAAAACCTATTAATATCTGTTAAGTACGAATTATCTAAGGTGCAAAAGCAATTACATTCAAATCTGTAAAAAGACATGACAGATTTAGCTAAAACCAGAGATAAACTAGGGGTCTCGCTGGTTTATTTATAAACTACATTAGGCTTAAACCTCGTTTCGTAATATCAATTTTCTAAAACCAGAGTCTAAACCTGAGTTTTTTTTTAAACTTGACTTAAACCACGTTTCGTAATGAGACCGTAAAATTCTATTTTTACTCGTAATATGGTTTGTAATTTTAGTTTAATGATATTTTAGCATAATTGTTTATACCTAGGTATGGTAGTCACTCCATGCGGGAAAATACACGCAACAAGAACAGATTCAGAACACAAACAATTAAAACCAAATGAAATTTTCCAACAGCCTATAAAAAATACTACAAATATAAAAATAAACATGGTTTAGTGGACTTACGAAATTATAATTACTTACATTTAAGTTTCAGAGATCCGTACAAGGTCATTCCAATTTAATTTATTCATCAGTTTGAGTAATTTTAATTTCAAGGATTTTACGAATTTAAGTTTATCTTCAAAATTAAACTCTACTAAACCATACAAACAATAATTATTGACTTATTATTTTATTTAATCACATGCCTTAGCATTTATTTATTTGAGTTAAATAAATAAATACCGAGATCCAGATGCAAGTTAGTCATTTTTTTTTCATTATTCAGGTTAACCCTACCATTACCTATTCATTGTCTGGATTAGTGTTTAGTTATTTTCTGATTAGATAAAGAACTAGCGATAGTTATCATTTGCAAAGGCCTACTGTCGTCCTTATTTAGTAAGAAGAGTAACAAAGATACCTACTGTCATATTAGTAATTATCTTTTTATTAAGTCATGGTAAGGTTCTAAAATAATCTTTATTATGAGAATAGAACTGAAATAATGGTAGAAATGAGAAAAGTGTTGCCCTAAGAAATGGAAATCGTAATATTACAAAAAATACGCTGCAACGAAAATAAATTAAAACTGCCCAGGACGTGTCGAGACCCCGTATGTTGTGCTACCAAAAGTGACTTTAATACATATCTAAAGTAATCGTTGGATATCCATCCAAGTACCTACATGTTTGTTGGCAGTTTCTGCCACTCGCTTCTCGATCGATTTTGTTTCATATTTATAAAATACAAAGTTAAAAAGTTAGAGGGGAATGAAAATCTCTTTACCCATCATCATGACATCGGACCTACAGTTCCTGGATGAAAGATTCAGATATAAAAAATAGTGCAAATATCTCAGCTATTTTTAAAGATCAGTTCAATGATTCATGCGGGTGAAATAAATAAAGATTTATGCCCTACTTCTTTTATGTAGGTTCTTATTTTAGTTTGGCTTGATAGTTTATTACTATCTATCAAAATATGATAATACATATTATGATGAAAGATGATTAAATGATATTATATTATATGTATTATGAAGGTAATGTAAAAAGTTTGTATTTAATTTTGATTTCTGTGTTTGGTATAGATATAAATATTTTTTCTCTATCTGTACACCGAATCATATTTCGATACTCTTTTAGTCGAGGGGGTAGTCTGAGAATGACAGCAGCGGACAGACGGACCGGCATGAAGGAAAAAAAAACATAAATATTGTGACTCACCAGAACGATCACAAAAGTATTTCATCACTTAAACTACAATCGAAATGCGCCTACACCGCACCGGTCTTTACGAACCGACCAATAAATAATGCTTTCAATAAACAAATAGAGGTCGCTCGTCTCGTATCGAGGGGTCGCTCTACAACGGAGCCGCCGGACTCCGCGACGGCAGGTCCAGCGGGCAGCGAACATAGCGCGCGCTGCGGGAGACGGCTACTGACCGTGGTCGGGTCTGGGCGGCGGCGGCCAGGCGGGCAGGTCTCGCAGGCGCATGGAGCAGTCGAGCGGCTGCTGGTCGCGGCGAGAGTGCGGGTCTCGCAGCGCGAGCGCGGGCATGGCGTGCGTCCGCCCACTGAGCGCGTCCGTGGGACACTGCCGCCGAACGACACCCGCTTTTTGCGGAGGATTTTTTTAAGCGCGGGCGGGGGCGGGGCCGCCGTACCGACCAATCGCGAGCCCGCCCCCGCCCCCGCCCGCGCGCCGCGCTTATTTACGTGCCGTATATTAAAAGGGTTTTCCGCGTGCCGTTATGGATTTTCCTCGCGAGCCGTTTTACATACGGGGCGGACTCGCGCCGGCGGCTCACCTTCGCGCCCGCAACAACCTGCCCGCTCAGCTGCGAGCGCTCCGTTCGTTCTCAGGAGGACTTCACTTTTTGCCATCGAACGATCCCAAAACCTTATGATTTAAATGACAGGCGACGCTTCCCAGCTTCGCCACAATGCGATACTCAGTATTAATGTTCGGTATCAGTTCAGAGTGGAGGAGACAGGGTCACCTGGCTGGAGTGATCTGAGGGAGCTGGGCGAAGGCGAGACCTTACGTCAGAGGCTTCGCGGCGAGAGCGAGGGGTCAATGACACGCTGCGGCCGATTCGCCTGAACTTGAACCTTCTAACGAGCCCTCGCAAATGAACGAGCAGTGTGATGCGCTTAATCTCTACCGACACATGCAAATGAACGAGCATTGTGATGCGCTACGTCTCTACCGACACACGCAGATGAACGTGCAGTGTGATGCGCTACATCACTACCGACACACGCAGATGAACGAGCAGTGTGATGCGCTACATCTCTACCGACACACGCAAATTAACGAGCAGTGTGATGCGCTAAATACCGAAACATGCAAATTAACGAGCATTGTGATGCGCTACATCTCTACCGACACACGCAGATGAACGAGCAGTGTGATGCGCTACATCTCTACCGACACACGCAAATTAACGAGCAGTGTGATGCGCTAAATACCGACACATGCAAATGAACGAGCATTGTTATGCGCTAAATTTCTACCGACATACGTAGATGAACGATCAGTGTGATGCGCTAAATACCGACACATGCAAATATATTACTTATTGTGAATATTACGAAATTGATTGTTCATTAATCGGGTGCTGGAACTCTTACAATATATTTATCAACAAATGTTATCGTTGTACTTATGAATAGTTAACTGATAAGCATCTGAAAGATACAATTTGCTTATACATTCATTACAAAAATCATATCTTTTTAGTACCTTTCTACCTAATACTCGTCTAAAGTCAAAAGAGCTGAGAAGAAGCAAAGATAGAAGTAACCTGACAAGTTTTCTATGATTACTTGTCACTGGGCATTCACGTAAAAGCTGTCAAATTTACATAATATAATTTGAAAAAATGATAAACTTGGCTGGATTTTTTTTTAATATGAAGTTACCTTGAACACCGTAGAGCAATAGGTGTGACCTATTCCTTTCGAGTTAACATTTTTTATTATATTCTATAGAACACTCAAAGAAAAGAACGTACAAAAACGCATAACCCCCTCGGCAGTCGGTCAAATAGAACGTAAATACACAAAAATGTATACTCCATTCTTACTTCCTGCTAATATATATAATGTCAAAGTTTAGATGTTTTGTTGTTTGTGGTTTATAATCTCCGTAACTGGACTGTTTTGGATGAAATTCGTAAGATGCTTAGTTTATGACCTAGAATAACACTTGACTACTTTATATCCGGGTGCCACGCGGACGAAGCCGTAGGCATAAGCTAGTAGAGTAGTAACTACTCTTTTATTTTGTAATGACCTAATTCCCCACCATGAAAAACTCGTGCCAGTATCTACACTCAGCTATGTTCATGAGTTCATTTAGCAAAATAATAATTATTAGATCTATTATATCAATTCTTAAATATCTATTAGTAGGTCCATAAGTGTAGGTATGTTTATATATAAAGGCTTGTATTAAATAAGAATCGGAATAATTAAAGTAATCAGGTAGCTTGCTAAGCTTCGGGTTTTTCTTATCGTACTGAATGCACGACGCACAATGGCTCGTCTACTATTATTTCATTAATTTGGTATTGTAATGTAAATAATTAAATGCAAAATGTTTGTTGGTATGCACATATACATATTTTTTTCTTCTAAAAAATGAAACCTTCGCGGTCTCATTACGAAACGTGGTCTAAACTCGAGTTGAACTCAAGTTCTGTCAGATCCACTAAACCATAGTTTAAATATACCTTATCGAAAAAAAAGTATTATTGCAAAGCCACTACGGTCGACAATTTAAAAATAAAATAAAACCGCGGGTGACCGTTTAATTTAAAAAACACTTCTAAACCAAAATAAAAAAGAAAAACATAATTTTGATTGGCTACCAAAAAAAAGTAGGTCCTCAAAAAGAGGTTGAGTTATGATAGAAATAAACTAGGCCTGGTTTATCTTTTAGCAATTATTTGTAGTCAAACCTCTTTTTGAAATGTCACATAGACTGTCAGCTATTATACTATAGCATTCAATTTTAAGCCTTGTTTCCTTTGCACAACAATTTGTCTTGAAAATCAGGAATCAAAGGTCTAAAAGATAAACCACCGATTTAAACCACCTTTCGTAATGAGACCCTCGAAGACTAGTGAGTAAGTAATATGAATGAATAGTTTAATATTATAGTTACAAAAACATAAATGCTAAAATACTTGTATAGTTATAGAGTGTTCTTAATGGGTATTGCAGGGTCGTCTCACCTGACTCCTGAAGGAGGCTGCCATCCTTTGTATAGTGCACTGCCCTTGGAGAGATCAGAGGGGGGTTAACAGAGATCTTTATCTCGTATCATATAGGTATCTATTGTTCGTGCACACGTCGTAATATAGGACAATAATGCCCTTAATATATTAAACCACAAAGGTACCTTTTACTGGGCGAGATCGTCTCGTAATTGACGGTTCAGTTGAGCGAATTGATTTTTAAGCATCGAGACCTTATTTTTAAGGTACCGATAGTCAATCCAGTCCGATAGGACCTACCTACTGGCGGGGTATCGACCTCCCCCCTAACACGCGGCTCTCTCCGGTACCTAGCAGTGCTGCCCTCGTGTAGCCATCATACAAAAGTATAATTTACCTATCACAGAAGAGGCTGGCAAAAACCATCCGAACTGATCGTGCGTGATGAAGATAAATACATGTGATTACTAAATTACACAAAAAAATATCAATTCTAATTTAAAATAAGTGCATCAATATAAATGGTACTGTTAGCGCACAACGATCAGCGTTCGACAGTTGTATTGTCTGAGCTGAGTGTGACCCGGCCCTGTTATACCATCAACAAACAAAGCAACAGGGCTCCCTTAACCCCATACTATTAGGATTGACATTACAGTGTTTTGTTATAATACCGGTGTGATATGGGTCATGGTGACGCGGAGACATCTGCCGCCCCCGCACCTGGCCCATACCACCCCTCCACCCCTCCCTGCCCCGCGCCTCACCACCACCCCCACCCCGCCTGTGCCAAACTAACGCATGCAGATTTATGACTCAAACGGATAACCGACCGCGCAGATGTAGATTAATTTAATGGAAGGGATCGATAAACACCTGCCTCTTAAACGAAATAATAATCAACGAAACATCACTCACCTGAAGACTTCTTCTGTTGGTACTCAGGGCTCATCGAGTATTTACATTTAATATTGTATTTTACACTTCCATCCAGCACCTTGCAAGAGTACAACATCACTTTTAATCAATTCACAATCAAGTATCAAAAACAGAAATGATGAGTTATAAAAACGATCTTTTACCTACTCGATATTTATAGAGATACTAAAATTAGCGAATTGAATATATGTCACTTGATAAGTGGTCGCAGGAGACTGACTGCGAAAGAAAACACCCAAATGAATCGCTCCTTATCAGAATAAAACGATAGCGGCCGGATAACGGACGCTTGCACAGAACCTGCGACTCCGCAAAAACCGAGGACGCAATGAAACAGCCACCAACTGCCACCTGAGCCGTGCCACCGACCACGCGGCAGGTAACATCGCCATTTATTAAGAAAGGTAACTATCTGACTGTGTTGCGCTATTTTATACATTACATTTTGTGAGAGCAGCTCAGGTAGAGCCGTTACAAGGACTCTTGTAAAACTTTGGTTTACAACTAAAATGAGGTATTCTTTCTCTGACAATGTATCAGTAAAATGTTAATACTAAATATTTTGTTTGCTATTTATAACACCTTCTCTGACTCTGTTCATTTATAACTTGTATTCTTTAACTAGCTACTGCCCACGGCTTCACTCGCGTGGTACCCGGAAACAACCGGCGTGGTCCGTATCTCCGTAAAAAACGCATTCGATCGACCGTTTTTACGTTGTCTTACGTTTCAAAATTGGTCTCCAAAAAACCTTATTATTTTAACAGAATAATATACAACCTAGTATGTCTAACCTCATAGGTCTATTATAAATGCTGGTGAAGGAATTTTTGAATCCGACCTATATACCAACTTACAAACTTTACTTCTTTATAATATTAGTGTCATCATCATCATCATCTAGATACACAAATAAATAACCGTATACTGAATGCAGAATCATGATGACAAATTAGCAATGTCAGCCGGAGAGTAGTTAGATATAATATGTGGTATACCTAGTGATGATAATGTTAATCTACTAAAATTATAACATCGTTCAAAGAAGAGCCTCAACCCTCCAAATAATTGTTTTCCAGACAACCTTTGAGAGTAGTGAGAGGTGGTTATTGAAGTCGAGTTGTGTAGATACATATATACACACACGCAGTGGAAACAAGTGGTAAATGTAACCTGAAGCAACCTCGTCTGAATGTACATAGCTACCAGCTACCAGCTACCGTCTACTGTCGATCAATGTGAATTGAATCAGAGTGCGTTCAGACTCGTTACCAGTACCGCATGCAATCGATACTATTATTCTCACAGGGTATGGACCGATGCGCCACTATGCCACTGCGGCGAGTTCTCTCCAGCCGCAGAATACAGCAATAGGGATGTAGGAGAGCACGTGACTGATGTAGCGGCGTTTATGCGGGAGTGCCGCTCTCGGAGGCGGGAGGGTCCATGTTGGGCAGTAATGACTTCATTGCACCCTCGCGCCTCGTACCTCGTACTTAGCGCCTCGCGCCTCGCGGTGCCTGCGCCAGCCTCAATTAGCGAAACAAAAAGTGCGCACTATAAGGCGAAAACTTGTACTTTTGTTGCCTTCGAGAGGAGCTCCGTCGATAGATCGCGGCCGACTGTTTTACAACGTCAGCCCTTTCAAATGCCTTATCACAAACTAATGTTAACGTGTCTCTCTTAATAATAATAAATTGTAATAAACAAATGACTGACAAAAACATACATAGTCTTGATTCCGAACAACTAGGATTCACTGTGTCGTGGGTATCAGGAACTAAGAGTACCCTGTTTCCACAACAAAAAGATTCCGAACAAATGATGTATCTGCAGTACCTGCATGCAAACACTGTAAACCAATGATTGCGTTCTATAACATAATGAACTATCACATTTATAAATATGGCTAAAATAAAGCGTTCATTCAAAGTCAAAGTCAAAGTCAACATTCATTTATTCAATAAAATCACAAGGATCACTTTGAAATGTCGGTTTTTATGTAGTGCCTGTTCTTCCGCGACCAAGCCAGGAAAGAAAGGCAAGAAAACAAGGCTGGTTATTCACTTTAAAAAACATTGTCAAAGCATAGATTACTTTCTCATAAAGAGTAAATTTTATTAAAATAAATAACTTATAAATATATTATTATAAAAATGTCATACCGATCACTCCTCATCAATAATTCACATGTTAAAAGTGCATAAGTACCTACATATTGCAGCTAAGAGCTTTTTGTCGGAGTTGATTTATGCTGGACATAATATTGTTTTAAAATATGTACATACCTATTAATGATTGAATGGACATCGCGGAGTCATTCCCTGGGCGCGGAGACATCTCTGATAACTAGCCACCGCCCGCGACTTGGCCCACCTTTGATTTGGCAAGAGCTCGTTACTATTTTGTTAACACCACCAAGGTGGCAAACAAACGGCTCACCTGTTGGTAACCGGTTACCGTAGCGTAAGGATGCTTGCAAGAAGAACCTCATACTGTAGACACTTAAATATTCTTAAGTCCTGACATTTTAGCCGTTCCTGAGAAAGGCTTAGTTGAGATTGGCCTGAACAGACAATACTCTATCTATTTTTCATGACAAACATTTATATATACAACTATTTAGGTACACGTAGGTATAAAAAAAATGCAGACGAAACAGCTAGCTATCTAAAGACCGCTGCAACTGATCTTCAGATAGCTCACAATTAGACGAAACCATTCCCAAAATTTTGTAAACTGCAGCAAATGTCGATCAGTGCATTTTGGATACATTACCACGCTGAATGGCAATACTAATGCATTGACTCGATTAGATCAAGATCTCTGGTTAACATTTTTTAAACGTTTTAGAGGTACAAAAGGCGCTGACGTCACTCCCAGCGAGTGACGTCAGTGACCTATGTGACGATTATTAATAAAAAGTTTATCTGAAAGAGCACACAGACATACCTTCATTTTATGAAAGTTCTGATAATGATAAGCGCGTACTCACTATCAGTTCCTGAGATCGCAGACGCATTGTTCCGATGTGCCACAGCAACCAGCCAAGCCGCAGGTACCTACTGGTAGGTGAGGTACTTACTTAGTACCCAGTACTTAGTACTCAGTGTCAGTACTCGTCGTCGCAACAGCACTGACTTGATAGATAGCTCACAACAACCATTTTACACAAAGAACGTGTGAAGAAGTGCTTCTCACATTTTGTAACTATTCCTAACACCATCTTTTTATGTCTATTTTCATTTAAGTACATGCTTGCAACCTGTCACGTGGAATGCTAACTACTTGCAAAACGCAGGCATATTCCATTATGTAATGTTCGGACGTGCCTCTGACCACCACCTATTTGGTATTCTCGAAGATCTATTCGCTGAGTGTGTATCTCAGGGAATTTTGTATTGGATAGAACAACCGTGACCGTATTAGTTTTGAAATTTGTAATATTTTAGCTGTTCTTTAGCTATTTAACCGCGATTACAGAAGCCTGTATATTATATTAACCTCGCTACTGCGAGCAGAGCCGGTACCTTAATACTAAGATGAAGTACGTCATCTTCACTAATATTAAAAAGAGGTAGTTTGTATGTTTATTTAGGCTGTATTTAATCCCGTACTACGCGGGAAAAGCCGTGGGCAGTAGCTTGTCCCCTTAAAATGAGCAATGAATGAAATGTCGAGCATTTGGAAAGCATCCAGCGGCGGGTTGCGGGCGACACTCTCGCCTCTTATCTCTCACAGCCTCTCACAGCCTCTCAGCCTCTCAGCCTCACAGCCGCTTTAAATACATATCTATATATCCTAAGAACATAAATACTTAGTTATTCAGTCGAGTGGAAACTACTTTTGCGTGTAACTTGTATAAAGTGCGTTCAGAAATATTATTCAGTTTTTATGCTATAATTAGGCATAATAAGTTCAACTTATTAATTATTTTATTCATTTTATCAGTATCTGGAATCAAGTTACTAACTTAAGTTGTTATAAATGAACGCAATATATTTGAGGTTCTTTAATAATCATTGAGTTGCCATAAAGCTTTATAAGTTGAAATAAAAATCTAGGTCCTTACTGTTCCTTTGGTTTGGTCTATGGGTTGTTTAGACAAAATAATTGTATAATATATGAATAAATGCCTACGCCCCATTGAATAAGAATGGTCATTCGATAGGGCATTTAGTGATGTCGTCTGCTCTTGCGAGATAAAATCACATCTGATGATGATTCCGGTTCTAAAGGTTTGGGTGCCGATGAAATTACAGGGTTATCTCAGGGTCGACAATGCGTTATCAACAGGTGAGCCGTATTTTTGTTTGCCACTTGAGTTAGAGGTAATCTCACCGGTGATGACGGAGGGCCTGTGAGCATGGTGGCGGATGGTGGAGGGCGGAGGCTGGCAGGCGGAGCTCAGCAGGCGCTGCAGCCGCCCCGCCGGGTACACCAGCCACGAGGTCGGCTCGCGACGTCTCTGTCAACAACATATTATACTCGTTTAACTCTTTTTTATGTAAATCTTTGCGCCAGCTTCCCCATAATTATCGTTTCTGTCGAACTTCATGAAGAAAGATCTGTACCTAAGAGAATCGTCTATTGACGTTTCCGGGGTCGATGAGCGAAGCCTGCCGCGCCCGAGTCGCAGTCACTACATGCTAAATTATTTAAGTTCTGTTTGTTTTATATTATTACATGTATTTTAGTTTTAAGTGATTTATGGTAATATGTTCTTTATCTTAGGTAAAGACTAGAGCATACCTTGGTTGATGTTTCTATAAAACTTGTCACTAGCCATGAATCGGAGCTCTCAAAGATCAGTGGATGCACCTACACAAGGGTGAAATAAACGTCTGGTGTATGTCTAGTAATTGTTTTATGTGTATCACGCTTGAAGGTTTTAATTATAATAGGTACTCAAACAAAAAATAAATCTGGACATTTTATTATACAGCTTCATATAGCCCCAAAGTAAGCAGAGTTATTGTATGGGTACTACATGACTAATATACTAATATATATATATATAGTACTTAAATTGTACTGTTAACGAAAATCACGGACAATTGTCTGAAATAAATACATTGAATTGAATTGAATTCGTGCAAACGGACATAAGACACACTACTTTCATACCCTCTCTAACATTATTCGCATCCAAACTTTCTTGTAACTCTGGCAAAATGTTGAACTCTACTTAAGATTAGGATTCACTGATAATGATTTCATCTATCACTGAAATAACAGCATCGATCTAGTCTAGCTTCGGTTTAACTGTCTTTCATGAAAGTCTAAAGTAGATGACAATAAAAACTAGTTAAAGTTTATATATAAACTTGTAGCTGTTTGAGCATGATCTCAATAGAAAATGCAGAAACACAAAAACAATATAGTTATCTTGATTATTTTCCCGGCAGCGGCACCCTCGAGTGTAGCGACGCATTCTTCTCCATGTCTCAGTGTCGGTGTCGCAGCAGGTGGCACGTGGCACGTGACACGCGGCACACAACCCTTCCCCGGCACAGGTGTCGGCGTTAGACGCAAAAACGCACATAAAAAGGGCAAGGCCGCGCGCGCGCAGCTAAAAAACCCCAACCCTTTGTCGCGGCTCTAACGCAGTTATAATTATTGTCTAACGCCGCCGCCACCGCCGCCGCCACCGGAACTGAACACACCACACATTCACACGGTTCTAACACTTCTTTTAATACTTGACCTTACAAGAGACCACCCATTGTACATTTTTTTATTGTTTTTTTCATGAGGTGTACAATTAAGTATTTTTATTCATTCATTTAAGGTAATATTTTTAAAGAGTTTAGAGCTATACTATTTAATCTGTCAAAAGAATGAATAATGATTATAGTGTTATGATCCTGATAGCTCCTCTGAATCTTTACTGATTATAAAATGGCCGACATCGCGGCGTGGCCGTATGACTCTATTCATAAACATTTTGAAAAGTAGTTGATTCTGCGGTAGTGGCGATTCCCAGTTGCACCTTCTTTCGGCAAAATACATTCGTATATACAACATGGGGCTGTGAAGCCTGCATACATACATAATGTGAATAATTTATCCGGAAATCTCACATAGCTTCCTCGGACCCTTTCAGACGGATTCAAAATATAAAGTGGTGTAAAATACATAGCCGGCGAGCGGTCGGCCGGGCCGGGCCGGGCCGGGGCGGGACCGGAGCGGGCTCGTTCCGTCTCGCTCCCTAATATATGCAAGTTTCCCTCCGTTCATTTTTTATCGCAGTCGCGCCGCGCATTAGAATTTCCAGGCGAGAAAATCTCACACACACGAACATATTACTTTCCCCTCCGAAAGGAATCCGACCGCACTTCTTCAGTTTTAAAGTTCACTTTTACTGAATGGATGTAATATAAAGGCTGTGTTCTTGGGAGGTTGCGGCGGTGTAGGGGCGGAGGGGGGGAGGGGGTGTACATTGTAAATTCGCGCGGGGAAATGCGCAGGGTGTCGGGGTGGAGGGGGGAGGGGAGGAGGAGGAGGAGGAGGAGGAGGAGGCGAGTGTGCGGCTCGATAAGAGCGCGTCGTGCCATCCGCTCCTCCGAGCGATGCTGCAAGTGCTCATACAGTATGCTAAACCATCATGTACATTATCAGTATAAGATAACAATTTCGGATATCATCATTATGAAGGTTTTATATCATTGTCATTATCTTGATGTTTTTCCAACACCCAACAGTCACATACATAATCCTGACCCAACACCAGCTACCAGAACACCCGGAATAAATATGTGCTGTACATGCAAACATTTATTCCGTAGCGGGATTCGAACCTGGACCTCCTGCATTTTTATCTTAACGTTAAAGGTATGCTCTGCTTGTCTTGACATTGTAATAACAAGCAAGCAATGTATTTTGAATCTCCGCACAAAGTGTTGTAGGCGCGCTGAAGGTCTGATACTTGCTGAATTCTTATCACACCCCCCTCTCCACCTCCTACCCTCCACCCGACCCTCCTAACCAGCCTAACCAGCTATTTCAATTCATATATGTTAAGATAATAACACTTATTCGTAACTGTTTGAAATATATCGGCGTTCTGAGTAAAAAGAGTTTCGTGCTCTGCGACTGAAATATACCTACATATTACTTTAACTGCGCATTAAAAAATCCAATGTTATGAAAAGATAAGCAAATACAAATACCAATTATATATGAATGAATCCGACACATGTGCCGGACCCCGTCTATATACTTCTACTATTTCGCAATTATAATGATTGTGGATAAGAAACTGTTCCCTTCATTCTGGCTGTAAGTTCTTATGGAACTTATAGACCATTACTCTTCTTTAATAATATAATTTATGTGTTTTGGGTAAATGAAAAAGACGAGTTGAAATAATTGTTAACTACTTATCTAAGCCCGCAAATGAATATCGCTGGCGACTTCGCTCCAAACGACACAAAAGCTTCTGCCGATGCAGGAGCTGGTTGCGCCTGCGTAGCGCAGAGACAGACGCCATGAGCTGTGCCACAACGAGCTGTGTTTACGAGAGCGGTTCACGAAATATGTGCGAAACGACAACAATGGCCGAGAGGTCAGTCCGTCGGCGAGCGGTCAAGGACGCAGGACTAAAGGTCACCCACAACAGCGCCGCGCCGCTAACGGTGCCTGCGCCCGCGCAACAACTGTACATGGATCGTTACTATGCTATAGCTAATAAACTCTCATAATAATTCGCAAACTGGAACTAATAATTGAAACTATTGCGAATGATTGTTAAAAGTTTAAGCCTAGTCGAACGGTACATGCACACTCACGCCTGTTTCTCGGAGGGGTAGACAGGGACCGGTGATTTCCACTTGCTACGATTCTAACATAACTCTTTAACTTCATTCACTGTCATGCTATTGTTGAGGCACGCTCGCCGCCTCGGGGTGCTCTCCTCGCAAGCCGAACATGTATTTACTCACCTTAGTGGCACTTACTTTCTCAATAAGGAATTTTATTCATATATTTTTATTTGGAAAACAAACAGAACAATGAAAATATCAAATAAATTAACTTACAAAAAATAATATATACGAGTATCTAATTCAATAAAGTTTTAAGTAATCAGTTAGTTACGGTAACAGTGACACAGCAGAACAGTCAGACGACCATGTGGCACTCACTCACTGACATTCTAAGACGCCGATAAATTCAATTCAAATCAATATTTTATATAGATACCTATTACAATTATACGCAAATAAAAAATACTAACGAATTAAAGAGTAGATAGGTATTGTTAAATCAAAACTACAGAAAATTTGAACATTTAAACTAGTCTAGGTAGAAAAAAATATGTAAATGTCAGAGCATCTTTATCTTCGAGATGTGACAAATACAAAGATCTTTATAGTTCCAAGCCCTCCAAGAATCCTAGAAGACACATTATATTGATGCATTGCAAATGATGCAGGGGGTGGAATAAAACAGAAGGAATACTGCGCCGGCGCGGCGGCGGTGCTTCGTGCGACTAACAGGTGCTCAACGGTTCGTACTCTCTGACAAATTCTGTTTTTAAAGTTACATTCATGTAATAAATAAATAATAATAATGCTGCACATTCTCCACACAGCATCAACACATATTCCACTAGAAGAAACTATGCAGGCAATCTAGTACAAAGAGTGCAGAGGATATACATAGCTGACACCCGGTCTCGCAATGTCTTTCTATTTGTGCAAACACAGATGTTTTGTTTCTATAACACTTAGGTGGCAGATAAGCATACCCCACCTGTTGGTAAGCGGTTACCGTATCGTTGACGATCATTTGAAATTGGTAAGTCGCTCTTTTTGAAAAACATCATAACTGTAGTGACTGGAAGAGTCTCAGCAGAGAGATCATTTCATAACCTCAGTGTTGGTGGGGGGAAGTTCCAGTTCATCATCATCATCATCAGCCTATATTAGTCCACTGCTGGACATAGGCCTCCTCTAATGAGCGCCATAGCGCCCTGTCTTCAGCTTGCCGCATCCAGCATCTGCCTGCAGTCTTTCGCAGATCGTCATCCCACCTGGCCGGAGGGTGTCCTACACTACGTTTGCGGAGTCGCGGTCTCCACTCAAGAACACGTTTACCCCAGCGGTTGTCGGTTCTTCGCGAGATATGACCGGCCCACTGCCACTTCAGCTTGCTAATTCGTTGAGCTATATCGATAACTTTGGTTCTCTGACGGATGTATTCGTTACGAATCCTATCCTTCAGAGAGACTCCGAGCATAGCTCTTTCCATAGCTCGCTGAGCGACTTTGAACTGGTGGACCAGCCCTATCGTGAGTGTCCACGTCTCAGCTCCGTAGGTCATGACGGGTAGGACGCACTGATTGAAAACTTTCGTTTTCAAGCATTGCGGTATGGATGACGAGAAGACTCCACGTAGTTTTCCAAACGCTGCCCAGCCTAGCTGGATCCTCCTCTTGGCCTCCTTCTCGAAATTTTTTTTACCCAACTGCAGAATCTGCCCAAGGTAAGTATATTCGGAAACAATTTCGAGAAGGTGGCCATGTACAACCACCGGTCTTGGAACAATGTGGCCATTGATCATGACTTTGGTTTTATCCAAATTCATGCCAAGACCGATACATCGGGAGGCTGAAGCTAGGCCGTCCAGCATCCGGTTCAGCTCCTCTAGCGACTCCGCCATTAAGACTATGTCATCAGCGAATCGCAGGTGTGAGATGTAATCGCCGTTTATGTTAATGCCAATACCTTTCCAGTCCAGCGTCTTAAACATATCTTCCAACGCGCTCGTGAACAGTTTCGGGGATATGACATCCCCCTGCCTCACTCCTCTGCGCAATTGGATGGGTTTAGACTGCTGGCCCTGTACTTGGACACTCATAGTAGCGGTCTCGTAGAGACATCTCAGCAGTTCTTTTAAGTTCCAGTTAAAAGGAGTTAAAAGGAAAAGCTTTTTTTATAGTTTTTTTTTCCAAATGATGAACCTAGAAGAGTGGGTAATGTTTTCATCACAAATATAAGTATTGTTTATAATGTGTTGGTCCCACGTGGTGCGTCACCCCGGGCGCAGGTGTCGGCTGGCTTCCCCGAAGCGCTGCTTGCGATGCGCGGGCGCACTCTGCTCTATTGTAATAGTGCGCGTGCGCAGCCTGCTCATCGACGGTAATGCAGATGATGGATGGATTATTGAGTTGCTTTACCGAGATTTAGGGCCGATTATAAAGACTGATTCTTAGAGATTATGTAAAACTGTAATCGAATATTCTGTGTCAGATCCATTATTTACAGTACCTACCTGATTTTTGGTAGTTGGTTCTAATACTTAAAGGTCGAAGCGCATAGTTGGATTAGTGCAAGTCCACTGAATGCCCCCGCGCGTCCCATACGTTGACTTTTGTAATTAGATGTTGCATTGGCTTATTCCCGGAGGTCCATGATTCTATTGTTCTTTATATCCCGATGGGTCCATGAAATATATGACTATTATTCAGTGCACGATACCACAAAGTCCGGACTATTGTGGTCAGCTGTCTTGGCTAAGACTTATCTACTGTTAAGAGCGTAACCATCCTCAAACTATGGGGATGGAAGCAGACAAAAAATCTATGGCAGACGGCATCAGAACCCTGCAACTCCAAACAACCTATAATATAAAGTTTTTCTTACCTCTGATTTTTTTCTAAATATTTGGACAAAATTATCTATTGATTCTATTAATTCATGTTAAAATATAGTGCCTAGCCGGGCTATTCCCACCGATTAATAAGTAAATAGGTAAGACAGATATGAGCAGGTAACAGACAGTAACAGTTGGATCCCTGCAGAAGAAGACGATTCAAAGAAAGTAAAACTCAATATGAGTGATGTTGTTCACGTTGTGCGCGTGATTTCGCCGCGTCAGCCACAGCTCACTCAACAGTTACTGCAGTTACCGGCAGTTGCTGTAGCACATCGCGGATGAGATAACATGTTTGGTTAGCTTAATTTCATCATCATTGGCTACCGTGGACGAGTTCGTTAATTGTGACAAAGCAATCAATAAAACTTAAGCAAGGGAGAAACTCTCAACATGAGAGTTTCTCCCTTGTTCAGGATAGAATGTGCCATAGCAACAGGCAGGAACTGGCACACATGTTCATATCATTCACAACGTTTCATTGTAGGAGTTCTTTGTGACCGCTTCCCGGAACCGATGACCAAATTATTAATTGATTCGTGAAAGACGTTTATATGAGTTTTAATAAACTCCGATTTTGATATGTGGAAGATGTCCTGACGCAAGAATTTCAAAATTTTCATTCATGATTTAATTTTTTACCCTTCCCTTAGGAGCGAGTATATGAGTATGAAGTAAGTGGTCGATTGTTTGTATTTCTGTCTCTTACCACTTATCCCCAAAACGGCTTTTTCGATTGAATTACGGCTTTTTGTAATCGATTTGTATGACTTCATGAATAGTTCTTAAATATATTTTATTGCCACAAGTCACAAGGGGGCGCTGCAATAGACGATGGAAAATACTTCAGTAATTTAATTTTTTTTTTTTAATAAGTAAAATCAATAGGTAGGTAATAAAATAAATAAATAAATAAATAATGCTGGACATTTTCACACAGCATCATCTAACCCCAAACTAAGCAGAGCTTGTGTTATGGGAACTACATGACTGATATACTACTTATATACATTTTTTTTTTGTAAATACATACATAATATACATAGAATAGGTAAGTTTGAGGTGATACCTCTTTATTGACTAACTTAAGTAACTACTCTTATGTGGGATCTCACTTATACCAGACTATGCACAGATATGCACATCACTTCCACACATGAATAGCTTATCTCTTTTTTAAGTAGATTTTGAAAGATTTTTACATGTTAATAAATAAAAAAAAACGGAAAGGAATTTAAAATTACCTAGCCTCGGTACAATAATTTTAAATGGTGTTATAATAAGAAGGTATGTCTGCAGGTAAAAAGGTCGAGAATTCAGCCTCACCTGACACTGTCAAGAGACTTTACCTTTGGACTTTTGGAGCATCGTCTCGGAGCAAGAGAGGGTCTTGGGTCTCACTACTCAGCTCCTTGGTGATACATTTCCGGTTTTCGATAGAAGCGGTGCATGCAGGTCCGTCCAACTACTCTATCCAGTTACAGATATCCAAACGGAATCGGCTAAATACCCCATAATTCCTTTCTCAATGTAATAGGGCTCGTTATATTAATATAATTCATAATGATCAGTTGAATCGTGCATTAACCTGTAGGTTGGTTAATGTACGCGAGGCGAGGCGAGGCGAGGCGAGGCGAGGCGAGGCGAGGCGCGCACCTGTGCGCTCTGTGACAGGAATAACAAACACCGATACTGTCTAAAGTAGCCTTTACTTACCACTCCAGCACAAACTAATTTCAACCATAATGACGGTCGAGATCCGTTCATATTTGTTTGAGATCGTGTCATGACCAAACATTGTCAATATTGCCTATAAAACTCTACATAAGATTTTTTCCGTCGCCTGAATGTAGCTCTGTAGTGTCCACAGATTAAATGTAAAAACGCCGCGGGAATGCGAAATGAGCGATCGAATGTTTTTCCGATCGATTTCCTTCGAAGCCGATTATGAGTTTAACATTGTACGTGAGGGGGCTAAGCAGGAAACCGAATGTAAATTAACTTAAATACTACCTACTCTATAAATTTAGTTCAAGTAGTATAAACTAATCGTTGTAAGCAGTGGCCGAACTTCATACTCTTCAAAAAAAGATACAATCATTTATTGTTCAACTGCTTCCGCAGTTATTTTAATAGCTGTCACAGGTTTGGTTTTTTTGTTTGGCAATTTTCGCGTATTCTTAGGGACCGGCCACACAGGCGCGATGCGGTGGCGATCAAGGGGTTGTCAAAGTTCGCCACCGCTCATGCGTCAGATTGTCCGGACCCTAACTTTAATCAGTACGTGAAGCGCGTTGAAATCTTTTGAACTAAAAATTTGCATTCCAATCAAATTAAAATGTTATAAATAAAAATGTTCTATTGATTTTGTTCGACTATAATCTCTTCTGCCTCCTTATCCAGGGAATATTCTACAGCTACATGACAAGTATCTGTGAACAATACATTATAAAGATGAAACGGCAACGGCCTATCTGCATCGTGTGCGCTACAAGCGTGTAATCAGATGCAGGGCTCAGTTTCGGAGGTGCACTGAATTATGAGTGCGGTGGAGTAGCGAGGAGGCTGCCTCCACACAGTACTAAACGATGCAGTAGCTTCATTTTACAATTTTTTTAATGCTTACTATAACCGCATAATGGTTGTAAGTAAAGACGTACTCGTAAGTTTGGAATGAATGAATGAATGAATGAAAATATTTTATTCTACACCATATGAAAAATAAATACAATTTAAGTAAACTGAAAGTACAATGGGCGGGCTTGTCCATTAGAAGCGATCTCTTCCAGGCAGCCTTTGAACAGAGAGGATTTTATGAGATTGTAAGAATGGCCGAGGGTGTACTACTAATGTGTGATTGGATTTAATGATTTATTGTTCTATGATACTATAAACATGTTTAAATTCTCTGTGAAAATCTCCAACACTACATTTTTTAATACTTTTTTAATTGTAAGCGCAAACTACCCTGGTGTTTTGTATGTAAATAAACTCTAATAAACTTTAGATATTACGTACTTTTAAGATGTTTTTCTAGTTCATAGGAAACTCCCTACTGGTCTACCCTTGCACTGTTTACTGGATATGCTGCGAGATGCTCTGCCTCTGATATGATATAATTAAACCGGCGGGCGAGCACGAGCGCGCGATATATTACCATACCAGTACCTAGAGCACCTTTACTATACTATACTATACTATACTATACTATACTATACTATACTATACTATACTATACTATACTATACTATACTATACTATACTATACTATACTATACTATACTATACGTTACGAAGTAGTTACGTAGTTATATCGTACGCTACGCTTGATATAACTAGGTAGGTACCTTGCATCTAGAAAGAATGTAGTTTTTAGTTTATGTAATAGTTTTCTCTAATATGGATAATGTTATCTTTTATTTGTGTTTTATATTGTGTATTAATAACGTCTGAAATAAAAAATAATTTAAAACATCCTCATATCTAACTTCGAACGCAATTATTGAATGATTGAACAGTGTCGTATTTCGAGGATTCTGTCTTCGAGCATACGACATACAATTTATAATTTTTCAAACAAAAATAATTGTTTCAAAAGTTAATCAATAATTGTGTGTACAATTGTACGAGACAAGAAAATAAAGCCAATTAATTTATAAGCAATTAGTAGTCATCAGAATGAGCCAGGGACCGGCGACACTCGCTGCCAAAGCATTTGGAGACACTTCACTTTAATTTTAGTGTCGCCAAAAAATTCGTCACCAACAAGAACATTTTTGCCCAAACCCCTGACGTGTTTTGTAATCTATTCCAGCGCCACTAGTGACTTGTGGCATATAACTTATTTACGAACTATCTTTGAAGTACCATTTTATAGCCTTTTACATTTAAAAAATAATATAATTTGGTGAGTTTATTCAGTTGTAAATTAGTAAGTGGGTGTTTGCTTTAAAACAAATATCTACTCAACTCATCTAGGTACTTAAGTTATGATTTTTTTATATTGTAAAATATGTGACAACAGCTTTTTAATCAAAACTTACACGTTACTCGCTTCAGATTACATAAGTAGAATAACTTTTTGAATCTTTTGTTTATGTTGTTTGTTTCAAAGAGGACTTATTGATAACGCCTCGTTTTTGTGTGACATCATTAGTTCTGCGCCCCCAGGTGCAGTGTACGTACAGCCGCGCCGCGCCGCGCCGCGCCCGTGTGTGCCTCGCCTCCGCAACAGATGGCGTGAAATCGCCGGCAAGGCCCCGCATCGGCTTCTCATTCATCATTTCAACGGATCATTTTAAACTAATAGAAAAAGCGCTTTCACTGTTTACGTTCATAACTATGTGTCAATTTGTAGACTTTTCAAAGCGTTTTAAAGCAAAGAATATAAACTTAGAAACGTTACAAATACCTCAAGTTTAGTTTTACTTTCATGCTAACGAAAATTTGTCAAGAAAAAACTTGGCAGCTTTCACATAAGGTTTCAACAGCGAATGCCATTTCGATACAATTAAACCTATCCGCAGGCGCAATTCATCATTTAACGCTCATCTGTAGTCTGTACTAAAGTCAAAGAAGCATAAGCAAAGACATATACATGTCTTGCAGTTTTTAATAGAAACTTGTCATTAAGTATCGACTTGGGAGCTTTTAAAGTTTAGTGCAGACGGGCCTTAGAATGTCTAAGCGGAATCGCAGACAGGGTGGCCTAAAAACTGGAGCACCACAGCTAACCACTAGCTCATACGAACTCAAGTATTTACCTACTTACTTTACAAAGAAGCCAAGCCTCCAGGCATTCGGTAGCAGAACATAGATCGTGGAACCTGATAATCTGTGCATGTTATTTAGTTGCAGCCACCTCCCGGGCCGAGGCCCGCGGGCGACGACAGGGCGACAGGGCGACAGGGCGACAGGGCGACAGGGCGACAGGGCGACAGGGCGAGCGGCTGCATCTTTTGCATCTGTTCGTGGCTGCTGTTCCAAATCGTTCTTATATTTTACTAACTACTGTTTATGACTTTGTCCGCGTGGTACCCGGATTAAAAGTACCATTAAGGCAGCGTTCGTAAGAAAAGCATTCGCTCAACCGTTTTTTCGTCGACTTCTTCTGCAAAATCTCCACTTAAAGGCTTTTTATTATAAAGGGGTAATAGAGGTATACAGCCAATGTCAACCCTGAATGTCCATTCTGAATATTTTTTTAAACCATATGAGTAATCATATTGTAAAAACGGGAATTTTCACGTACTGCACTATCGGTGAAGGCACCGACTAAGTTTCGACTCATTCCGAGAGTCTTCATCAGGGTGAGTGGTTGCGACTTTGGTGATGTGGTTGGAGTAGTGTACGGCGCGACGCGGAAGGAGAAAGTCGCAACCACTCACCCTGATGAAGACTCTCGGAATGAGTCGAAACTTAGTCGGTGCCTTCACCGATAGTGCAGTACGTGAAAATTCCCGTTTTTACAATATGAATAGTCAAGTTCACGATAGTTTTTGGGACATATGAGTAATTTCGGATATTACCTCCTACGTCCAAACTTACAAACTTTACCTCTTTATAATAATAGTGTAGATTTTTGAAGGATCAACGAAAGGTATGCGACTTTCTCATTGTTGCGGTGGTTCGTGCCTCGCTCGCTGAGTGTGTCGAGTGCCGCCGCCGCCGCCTCTGCATATTCATTCTCACGCGACATCTCCTGGGAACATCTACTATCATCGTTTAACTGTACCTATGACTGTACCTAAATGGCATAATTACATAAGGCGCATAGTTTGACATTCACTGCGCAAAACAAAATAACTTTGATTCTAGTAGTAGTAATGATCTTTGTGAAAAAGCTCGTCCGGGGAAGTCCTACCGCCGTACCTATCAGTGGCGCCGAGCAGTCCTGCTCGCATCGCTGTGTTCCGGTATGAAGGGTGTGGCTGCCGGTGAAATTGCATGTAATTTCACATGAGACTTTCACCCGTTATGTGTCAGGGTCGGCAACACGCGAGTAATATTGCTAATCTTGCAAACATCCAGAGGTTACGGTAACCGCATATCAACAGTCTTGTTTACCACTGTAGTTGCATAAAAAATAAACATATCAAACCGATCTATCCTTGATTGTGAAACTCTAACTTGATTTGTGGTTTTTCTGGTTTGTGAATGATAAAACGTCTCATCGCTGACGCTAAAACGCTGTGGTAGGCAACTCTTGCATTCCCCTCTCAAATATTTGCTAATTTTGATAAAATGAATAATGCTTCAAAACAAAAGGCTTAGCTAGAATTCAAAACAACATGCTTTCTTGCAGTGTGGCCGCGGAGATAGGTATCATGCGTGCGATGCAGGGATAGTACGCACGTGACTTCACGTGTGAACAGATTTGGATATGTACGTTTAAAAATGTCTTTAAATAGTCAATGCAAATTCATATAAAGATTAAGCTTTGACCACCTGCTTGCAACCAAGACAGACTTCTAACTCTTTATAGCCCGGAAGTATGCAACCAATAATTTAGCTCCGGTTTAGTTTAGCGACGTTAGCTAAGTACTAATGCAGTTCCAAGTTTGGTATCGAATATTCAAAAGTTCTGTTTTGTTAATGAAACTCCGAGGTCTGAGGAATGTGTCCTCAGATAATGTGAGACAGTGATCCCCGCGCCCGCGCCGCCCCCGCCGGCTCCTTCGCAATGACATGCGTAAACCGTTAACGAGCGCTAATTACTGAATGGGGCTGTCACGACACCGCTGCCCTTGAACTATGTTGGTCACAGCACAGCATCTGTTATAAATGGTCAGTAGGACAGCTTCATGCGCCCAACATTTTGCACGCACACGAATCGTCTTGTAGCGACCCGCAGACATGACAAACTACGCTGATACGTTAAAACCGGAGTTAACCAACACAACGATGTTATACACAATATTTATTTAGAGTTTTGTGATCGATTTTCTAGTATTTTGATTAAGAACCAATTTAGCCTTTTAGTAAAAAGAATCAGTCTTAATGGTGTATTATCAATTGAAACTTATTAACACAGTACATCAGTTTTTTTTAATAATTGTTATCTATTGGGTGAGTAAAACCGACGTCGGGGCTTCGAGCTGATACTATGCTGGCCACTTTGCTCCGAAAAGCTTTGATGAATTTTTATTTGACGTCTAAAATGTTCCCAGACAATTTTTGAAAACGTTCATAACTGGTATTTACCAGTTGTTATGTATACTGCGGGTAAACAAAGTAGATGTGCTTCTGTTGTGTGCCGCGGCGCTGCGCTGTGTCCCGCTGACGGCGCTGACCCGGCCGACCGGCGAGCGGCGCGAGGCGGCACTTTGATCGTGCGAGCTGCTTCCTCGGCCATTCTCTATCAAAACCGAAATAGCCTCTATCATACTCTTCATTTAAACTTATTGTCATTGCCAATAATTACTACCAACGGTCTGTGGATTAATTTTGATTAATCTTTTACGTACCTTTATACCTCGATCTACACTGTTATTGATTGGACGATTGTGAGACATAAACAGGAAAACAATGATATCGTGGTAATGTCTAATTACGTCAAATAAATAACGTTATCATTTAGATAACAAGACAACACGCCTCCGGAGAGACCTACCCGAACATTACAGTGATAATGACGTGATAGTCGATATTTCATAGGATAAGAGTGGTTCGATTGAGCTAGGTACAGGTGACGGCTCCCCGGGACGGTGAAACTCGTAGGCTTTCACTACATTCTACTATTAACAGAAGTCAATTCCAGGACACTATACTACGTGAGCAAACAACAATAAATTAATAGGAGTAGCTACTAATCTAAAAAACCATGCAAATGTTCCGCACCACTAGACAATATACCTACATACGAACTCTTGGCTGATGGACGGTGATGGCTTAGCAACAGGGTCCCGGTGCTCGGCACACTTTACGAAAACCTTAAAAGGAAGGTTTCAAAACCTCTAGAAAGCATCCTCAATGAGTAGAGCCGCAGGCGACGGCGTGTAGTGTGAATGCGAGCGGGGATGGCGGCGGCGGCGGCGGCGGCGTCCGCCCGTATTGTATGCAAATGCAGATGTGCGTCGCTCATTTGCGCTGCCCGGTCTAATCAGTCAGTAATCTGTCAGCGAGATGGGGGTGCCAGCCGGTTACAGACAGACAGTCCATCACGGACACTGAGCCGTGGGTGCCGAATGGAACGCACTCCACTTCACAAATGTAACCATTCCATAATGACCAGATGCTTGAAAGCTTGAAAGTCGCAGTTTATGACGACCTCGGTGGCGCGATAGGCGAGGCTGAGTCGCATGAGGCGCGGGTTTGATTCCCGCTGCAGATCAAATATTTGAATGTTTTGCAGGTATTAATTCCGGATCTTGGTGTAGTGGTATCACGGTACTTGTAATACCCACGATTCAGGGAATATTAGTGTGGGGTCAGGACTATGTATGTATCTGTTGGGTGTTTATTTGTGTATGATAGTGAGAAGCTGGAAGTCCAGGCCAGACACGGAGAGATAGGACCCTCCTCGTGACTCAGCAGTAGGCAGTAGGCAGTAGGCAGTGGACTAGCGCATATGATAATGATGAAAATCATAGTTTATTTATTGAAAGTGCAGTTTGCGAGTCTATTTGCGTAGTATCAGGGGTCATTATATCAGCGTTTATTCGCGGAATATAATATGTTTTCCGTGGCGACCTGGCGTCTCATTAAACAGTAAAGAAATATTGATATGGTATGGATGCGCGTGCGCGGGGGTCCGTGCCAATTACAGCATCGCGCATCAGATACTGCTAACAAGCCGATGCGTATCGTACCGCTAGTGCTGCCCCCGGCACATCCCACCCGACCCGACACAACACTTCAATGCGTACCTACGATGGAAACTTTCAAGTACAGTGAAATATATGATTTTAATTTTATGAAAAGACCAATTTTGACCTGTTTTATTCGGCATTTTATTTGCTGGTTGATGCGAAAAACCAAACTTTTAACCCAACTATGGATTGATTGGACGGATGATTTTTTCTTGCCCATGCCAAATATAATCCACTAAACACTAACCTAAACCCTGGTGCAACTCGACAAGAAGCATACCTACAGAATCTTGGTAAAAATGAGTCAAAATGATACAATAAATTTAATAAATCGCACAGAATAGTAAACACCCGGCAGCACTACTCGGGGCGCTGCGCCTGCGCAAATTCAAATTCCGATACAAAATACTAACTCCCCCGCGACATAAATCTCTTCAGACTCAACTCACTTGGAACTCTGCATCACAACCATAAAGTCTTTAATAGCTTGTAGTTTTATTCGCAGCCACTTTGCATGATGAACGCTATGGCGTGAATTACGCGGGCGCAGGTCGTTATTGCTCTACCAAATAACCAGTCCATACAAAACAGAGAATTGTCAATCTTATCCTCATAAGATTAAAGCTTTAGCAAGTGTATAAGATAGGTTGGTAGTGGAGTGCAGTATTGTAGAATGTACGGAATATTTCACGGCGATGGCGCGATAGAGCGTCGATTGTGCGCGGGCGCAGCGATACGCGCTATCAGTGACACCCGGCACGGGTCGGCCGCAGGATCGCTGTCGGGGGGACACTGTGAGACACGGGGTCAACCTGTATTATACCTCTACAACTGTGCAGTGTTCACCTCAGCCCAGTGCCTCATGAAAACTGTGTCTACATCCAGCCTGACCGCTATTAGTTTCAGGTAGCTGTTGGTGCTGCTTCGCATCCGACGCATCAGGGATGTTACGCATGAATTAAACTATAAATGTACTTGCCCAGTCGTCATTAGTCCGTTTGGTTGAAGGATGCTATCACGTCAGAATCACCACTTCGCTAATACGCTAATATAGTCTCTATTACTACCCTGGTTGAACCAGATGAATGCCGTGTGCTCTGAGACCCCCCCTCCTGACTGGGGCTCTCCCCCCTGTCTGGAGCCCCCCTGACTGAGGTCCTGCCCGGCAGGAAGGTAAGGACAAACGGACTCCCATGAATCAGGCGACAGTCGCGGTAACTAGAGCATTGTCTGTTGCGCAACAATGGCTAGCATTGTTGTATATTCGGGAATAGATCTGATAGTCTAAGACAAAGAATCGACGCCCAAAGAGAAATGATGATAAATCCTGAACACTGGAGACGTAGAGCAGTAAGGCTATCTACGATAATAACCTGACCAATAAGGTAGTAAGGGGTAGCCAGCCAGCCAGCTTCATAGAGACTTGCTACTTAGCTAACTGTGTTTTGGTGGCATATTTGAAATCGGTAGTGGAATTAAACCATAATTGACGACCATCTGTCATTAAATTGACCAAGCAAGGTCCGAGTTCACCAACACAATAACGGGTGACCAGTATCAGATTCTAATGAAATCTTTTTGACACATGTTTTCATAATTGATGGTTAGACTTGACCGTCCGTTTATTCTGTTGGTCAACTAAAATCGTTGTCGATTGTAATATATCTATTCAAGTTATGTCAGGTGGAAATCTGGTAATCCATGAGATACCAAATTCAATAAGATTCCATGTCAGTCGCTAGATACTCAGCACAAAGCTAGGTGTGATCAGGATCCACCAACATGAAACCAGTTCAGAAACATTCCACCCAATGGGTTGGTGGGTAGGTACCCCAATTAAAACTGCGGTTTCCTTTTAAGAGGCAAATTGCTAAAACCCATTTTAATAATGGACAATGGCCGTGCCGGCCGCGTCATAACTCATCTTAATCTAGGCCGCCGCAGATTGGCGAGCACCATTCATATACCTATTGCTAGCTGGGCTTCCAACTACTCATCGAAACTATCAACAAAAATATTTTGATATTTTAGAGAGTACCAATAGTACCTAATTCAAGGTGGTCAAAATGTGAGAACGACTGAGAATTTGAGTTTGAGTATAAAATACTTAGATATTAAATATGAATTGTATGGGAATCCATGTCGCTTCGCGATTACACATGTTGATGTCACTGTGGGTTATACATTTACCTAACATTGATGCTTTGCGAAAAATGTCCAGGATTATTATTATTATTAATATTTGGTTTGATATCTATAACATGATGTTTGACTGTTTGTCATTCCTAAAACAATGAAATGAAATAAAATTGTAATAATAAATAGGTTCTATATTTTCAAAAGTAAATAGTAAAAGTTTTTTTTTCTACAACCTACTTAGATAACCCGGAAAGTGAAAGCGGACTGTTTCCCTCGTACGTAGCTGGACATAAACAAATTTAGATTAAAAGAATAATAAGTGCATTTAATTCATATAATTTTGAGTTAAAAACTGTGAGCTGGTAGCCCTAGTGGCTCTATGCTCGCTCCTCTAAGGTCGGCTCCTTTGAATAATTCGCGACGAAGCCGTAGATTTATGGCCCCTAACTACAGATCTAATGCGCGGGCGCAGCACAGCTCACGTCACAGTTCACTGAGTCGGGGGCCGCTTGACCACAGCGCGCTTGCTAGTCGGTAGGGAGAGCAGCGGCGAGGGGGCGCCAATTAAATAATTTGCCTACAGAGTACAGGCGCCGGCGCCGGCGCATCTAGACATTGTGATTTGTGTGTGTTTTACCATTATCAATCATACAAACTGTTTGAAATGTTGCAATCTATGCAACTCTAACATATAATTTTGGGAATAGTTCTGGAGAACCATGACGATTCAAATTTATTAGTTTAATTTGAGTTGATTGCACTAAATCACTGTTTCTCAAAGTGGGCGACAACGTCCCCTTGTGGGCGCGAGAAGAAATCTAGAGCGTTCTAGAGAACTTCTAAGCTAAGGCGGTCTAGAGGGCAAAGTATAGGTTGTTATGTTTAAAAACTTTGGGGTGGGGCGCTAGGATTTTTTTATGCTCGAAGTGGGCGATGAAAAATAAGTTTGAGAACCTGTGCACTAAAACTACTAAATAGTTTTATGAGAATTTTTCGTTTTTTTCTTACTTTTACGGCTAGAGACACTTCAATCTACTTTTGTAATGCCTCTTTCATCAGCACATCTATCGGCTGCTCAGGCGCACGATCTGATGTTTTACACACACACACACACACATATACACTCTGACTGCACCAATTCCAATAATGTGTAATTGTTTGGGCGCAAAGTGGACGCGACAAGAAGCGCCAATTACAAGCTTTTACCAATGTTTCCCAGACACAGTGCACGCGGAGCCAGTCACACTACTCACTCACTCAAGACACCTCGAAATGATGTTCCTTAAGGATTTTGGGGTAGGGTAAGGAAACGTCAAACATTCCATTATTTAAATAAAGTTTTCACTTCACTTCACTTATAGCCGCATTTAAAAAAATATAAAGGTAACCATTTGATGAACAAAAACGCAACTTTGTTTCTCTCTGATATGTATCATTTCGAATTCAACAGTAGAAAACATACTCTGTTGAGTTGAACAACTGTTTAAAATTATTTTTAGAAGTGGCCCTACATTATTTATTGACGTTTTTATATTATTCTTGACTTTGACTTTTTACTCTTTTTAAGAGATTAAAATATTATGTGAAATAAAAGTGAAATAAGCTGTGAGTCGCAGTCATCTGATGACTGCGACTCACAGCTTATTGGTCCGAAGTCCAGTGAAATCCTTGACACACACACATCTCAAGTTTGTAAATTTCTGAGATGTGCTACTGAAATTCATGTACACTGTGGTGAAACAGCGGCACTGGCGATGACGGCCGGCGGCAGCGGGTGCGAACTGACCACTTTGTGAAGAAGCAGCAATTGTATAATTGCGTCTTCGCCCGCACCGCTCCGCTCTCATGTGAACATGTGGTATCGTGAACGCGGGAGACAGGCATAGTTACGTCACAGCTGGAGACTTCTGTGTCGTTACGAGGACTTGATACAGATCGGGACGAGATGGCGGAAACATCAAATTAACCAATTGGTTAGCGCTCGGCAAACAGTGGCGATTACTTATAAGATGTAATTGATCAAGTCCACGATCCTTTCCTAGAGGATCCTTTATGAACAATTAGAAATTGTAGAGCTGCTCTCTCCTAGAACTCTACCAATTGGATTGTATCGAAATCGTCTTGGTACGAGAAATACCAATTAATCTTGTTTGCTTTTGAATAATGTGAAATATTGATTTAACTCCATCGATTTACTAATTTGTTTGTAGGTCGATGTTTAAGTCTAACTACTATAGTCATTTTTGCACAATTAAAACGTCTTAGAAAAATTTACCAACTGGATTGTTTAGAAGTCACTTTGGAACGTAAAATGCATTATAATTTATTCTAACTCGCTTTGTAAAGAGTTATGCCTTTGGTTTCCATGAGCTTTTGTTGAAAAAACAACATGTTTTTTGCATTTTTTCCCATTTAAACTCCAGAGAATACAAAATTCTTTCCTGCATTTTGCTAGGAGAATGTACAAGAAGCGTTCTATCTGCTTTTGCTAACCACCTGTTTATCGAGCGATGAGTTACGATTAGAAGCATGGACGGCGCGTGATCGCTTTTCTAATAAATTAGCTTCGTCGCCGTTCCTCGGCTCACAAACAACTGACTATTAGTAATCTGTGACCATTATAGGATACAGGCGTCTTTCCACAAGGAGGTGGTTAACTTTGCCAACGTATTCTTTATAAATAACATTAAATCGTAAGAACAAATGAAGCTTGAGATTCACCACATTTTGTTGAATAAGCAAATTTGAATCCTTTCTTCCCCGTACATGTAAACTGTGCAATGAGCTGCCGGCTGAGGTGCTTCCGCTGAAATATAGCATGACGCGCTCCAAAAAAGAATTCTAAAGAAAGAAAAACACAATATACGTATCTAATGGGTTTTCCTTCACGTATACTTTACTTCTATATTTCTCATCTTCTTATTTGTATTATACAGAATACTCTAGTATTAGTCAAGAACTAAAATAAAGTTGACAAAGTTTTTCTTTTTAGCCGACTACAGAGGAAGGGTAATGCTCCTTACCGAAGTATTTCATCGATCACCTAAGTGCCGTTCAATAATGGTCATAATAACGCTGGCAGTGGATCGCAGGCGCACTTCATAATCTAAGCATGATCTCAAACATGCACTTATTGTTGCTGAATTACATCTTCTGCGGAATTATGCTCCTCGGGAAGATAATGCACTGTATCTCCTCTAATTATATTGTAATCCTAACTTAGTAAAGTGGACGGTCGGATATTATAAGAACCTATTGTAGGTAAGTTAAATGTACTCATAAATGTATGGCCTTATAGAAATATGACAATAGACTGCAAAAGCCTATTTTAAAATGTAAATACAGCACATTATCAACGAGCATGATAATTATTAGTGTTTCGTTTTTTTGCACTGTTTCACTCACTGTATAATTTATGCATATCTAGAAAAACTAACCACTGAAATGAACCGTAGTTTTGTAATGAATATGTTGGAATATTTTCATAATTAAAATTGTTTTTATATGTATATTACTTGTTTAAAAGTCAATATAAAAACTAATTGACAACTTCGAATTACCTATTCGTATGAATACTCGTAATTCTTTACATGAGACAATTTATTACGTTCGTGCTATATTCTAACAAGTTTCGGAATACAGTTTTCCTATAAGTGATCAGTGTTATAAGAATATATTCCGGGCACTTTCTGCAAGACATCGGACAATCGACCAAGTTCCCGATGGAACCTTGTCACATATTACCAAGTTTCGTATTAGCGGCGTATAGCACTCGTAGAGCCCGTACTTTCTTATCAAATCAATATTGATATCCATCAAAACTATGTGATTCTGGTTGGCATAGTGGAGTGGAGTTGATTCAGATTTCTTGCAACTTTGTTTGAGCTCGAGTAGGATCTACTGAAGGTATAATAACCTTAGTCTGACATCTGAATCATATCGTTTACTTTACAGGTTGATAAAAACTTAATAAAAGGCACGTTCTTGTAAAAAAAGTTATATAACTTGACCGACTGTTAACATTTTCTAACTTATTTTATCCTAATTAATATTATAGGTACCTAAACGTGAAAAAATATGGATGTTTAAAAGTTTTGTAAGTATGTTTGTGTACCGATTTAGATTAAAATTTAGTAATTTGATTTGATTTGAGTGCATGAACTGTAGTTAAAATACAGTTCGTGAACTCAAATCAAATCAAATTATATTTATTTGGGTTCAAAACAAAATACATCTGGGATAATATGGAGCTACTTGTTATTCGGGTACTCGCGAGCGAAGTCTGTTTGGTAGCCGGCTACTGAGACAAACTCATGAAACCAAAGTAAGCGACAAAACTTGATACCTTTTCTGTGTATAATATGTAGGTATATCAGTCATGTAGTTCCCATAACACAAGCTCTGCTTACTTCGGGGCTAGATTACGCTGTGTGAAAATATCCAGCATTATTATAATAATAATTACTTTGTAGTTAAAAAAAATTGCAAGATTATACAATAAATAAAGTGTCATAATATATACAAGGATAAAACAGGACAGTAAAATAATTCAATTCCACAGTAGCAATGAAATGATTTAATGCCGTGTCGTGGTAGATGTGATGCGTGTGAGCATCGCACAGAACACCATCCATCTTAATTATTCACATCGGATGATGGTCCGTAAACAATTGCCGCTGATGTGCTTATAATGATGAAGTGGACGCGTGTCCTAGCCACAGTGCACTGCGAGCAGGAACATAACCGGTTACTAACTAAATAGCATAATCAAAATAAGAGGTTTACATCATTAAATAAAATGGTTGTATCGATTGATTATACAACAATTAAAAAATAACTGAATATAGGTAAAAAATATAATCCTTAATAATTTTTTAGGTTGAAAAAATCATTGACTCAAACAACATTAACTTTTTTTATTAATTTTTGATGAACACCAGATTAGAAGCCTTTATCAAATAGGTTCCGGTTAGTAATCAATCTACATGTCCCAGTCTCTGTTTTCATCTTCACTCCGAAGTAGAGGTGTGCTGACATAACTCTGGTTCGAGTTGAGTCGGAGTCATGCGATCGGTTCAGATTGCATGACAACTCTAAACTAGGTACATTCCTCTCTGCATATTCTCAAACTATGGCCTTCCAGCTCGAGCGCAGGTGGTTTACCCGCGCATACGCAGCTCATTTCCGATTACCGGCGCAGGCCACAGTGTGCAGCGCATCGAGCACGTGACGAGTGAGGAGTCAATCGGCGCGCGCGCACCTACCGCCGCCGCCGCCGCCGCCGCGCTGTAATGCACAAATAAGTCATGCTCTTCTTGTGTCATCACTAAATGGGTTTTGTTATGGGGAAAGAATAGTTGCGTCGGAGAAATCAATCTTTTGTGAAGTGTTCGTTAGGAACAATATCTTTTTGATCGCTGTTGACTAGTAGTCATATAAGGACCATGAAGGCACAAATCCTGATTTCGCTTTCTCGTTCTGTGTAACACTCTTGTCGGAGTAGTCTCATCGGTTAGAGGGCACCGGCTCGCTAACTATTCTCCACCATGTAATGGACCTCTCTTGAGGCACTTTTTGCTCGTCTCGAAGACGCGATTATATGAAATAATTATTAAAAAAATCTTGCCTCATGCAAACTTTATATACGATATCGCCATGTGGAAGGCTGATTATCGCCTCGCATTTGAATATTAGAAGTCTCTATATAGACAACATTTTAAGACAACAATCGTACTCGTAGTATGTCTTGACGTGTAAACAATCACATAAGTGCGAGAATCGACTGAACTTTATCGCCATCGACAATCGTACGCATATTCGAGAAACTCTCTTCATGTAACTGGTTTTTTACAGTTTTGAACAGATAAGCAGATAATTATTTTTGAAAGTGTGCAACGGTAGTGGTTTGATGTCCGTCCCCGGACCCAGCCTCCATGTAGAACGTACAACATCGTAATTCCAAAGACAAAAGAGCCGCTAATCCATTGGATTCGGCTGCGCCCCAGCCGGGGCTCCGCAAGCCGGTCAACTCACCGGACGGAGCAACACCCTGCCTGGGAATCACATGTTTACGATGCATCTTATTACAGAGCCTTTTCGGTATTATAGGCATAAATATAATCTTCGTTGATTTGTTAGGTAAATTTGAAACTTAAAAACCAAGGGATTTTCTAGATTTTCCATCTAATTGTTGACTTGTTAAAAATCACAATTAGCGTGTATTGTTTTTAAACATTTTCACAAGGAAGTATGGCGCTCCAATTGTCCATTAAACCTGTTATGAACACCTGAGCATGGATTTGAGGATTCCCATCATGCGGATTACGGTCGTGGACGTGTTTTTTCAAATCCTTTTACAGAATAGAAGTAGAATAATGAATAATAGTATGATTGTTCTTGAATGGTGCGATCCCACACGACGCATCGCCTGACGAATCCGGTGCGCGGAACGAATCGAGCGCGCGTCGCTTTGCGAGCGCATTATCACATTCGCACTTTATTACATTTACAGACAACACTTTTATTACAATTTTAGGGGCTTTTATCTGCACACCTTAACAAAAAACGTCTGAAGTATTTTCTGTTTGAAGTAAGCTGTAGGCACTTATAGCACTAAGGTCAGATGATGCTCAATCATTATTTGATGTAACACAAAAAAGTTGCATGAAAATAATTACCTATGTCCCTGATACGGGATATTTAAATTTAAACTTAGTATGTACTGCCGAAATTAAACAATTAAACAACAGCTTAGGAACCAATTTTCAAGTAAAGATAATTTGAGCGAAATCTTGCCGAAACTTGGTTTCTCATCAACTCTCTACCTAAATTATATTTAAAAGTTTGTTTTTCTTGACAGACGGTTTTATTCGGTTCACAAAAGTAAATGTTGATAAAGGATGTAATTTATTAGCAGCCTTGCAAAGTCCTTCGCTGGACTCCCCTACGAAACTGTTATCAGAGTGCGTCCACTCGCACTTGCCTCATTCCGCGAGATGCGCGGTCGCCCTCCGCCCCCCCCCCCCTCCGCCCTCCACCCGCGCGTGAGACTTCGCGATCATGCTAAATAATCATTTTATAACTGGCAATAAATGATTAATAATAATTTCGATGATGGCTCGTCTTTACAAGTGTGTGCAGTTACTGCCCAGGAATGCGTATTGATTCTATACCTTACGAGTGTTACCAGCCGTATTATTAATATATTATATACGTGTCTACCTCAGAATCAAAAGCAATCAACTTTACCTACATTCAGTTATAAAAATATAAAGTAATTTAATCTTTCAGGTATCTACAATGTATAGAGATGCTTCAGATGATGCGCTCACTCAGAAATGATTTGTCATAATGAAACTAAACATATAAACGGATTAATGGCGTTGTTTTATTTTATTGGTATCTTTTTAACACCCAAAAAACACATACAGACCCCACACTAGGATTCTCTGTGTCGTGTGTATCAGGAACAACGAGTACCATGGTAACATAACACCCAAATCCTGTGCTGTTGTTCCTGACGTTTGTCCACCAAACGCAACAACCTAAAACATTATTATGACAATTTTTCACAAATTCGGGACAAATATTTGCAATTGTTTTCTATGTATAAATGTGTGTACATATATACTCACAAAAAATGTATATGAGTAGTATATCAGTCATATAGTTTCATGGACGAGTTAAAAATTTGCTAAACGCTAAATTTGTGTGAAAATTTATAGAATTATCCGAGGTATAGATTCGGATGTTAATTTATGGAGTTACTCGTGTGCCTACATGTCGTCACGATAAGTTTCCCGTTCCTTTCCCGTCCCGGCCCGGCTGGGGTCGGGGGTCAGCTTATCGCGTCCGCACCGCGCCGGCCAGCATGTGTTCTCACCCTTGCCGAGGGGACCGCGGCCCGCTGGCCCGCATTCTAATACTTACCCTTAAACAGTTTGTTTGACAATAAACATCCCTATTATGTTATTGTGATTGTAAAATACAATTTGATTTAGATCGAAGATGGCAACATGGCTTTTCAATTTTCCCTGATATTGAAGTTCAATAGTACTCGTAACTTGGCTGATTTCAAGTGTAGAATTTTAATCTTACTGATATTACTAAATGCAAAATAATGGATATTTGGATTTTGTTTCGATATTTCGAAAAAAAAACAAAGCTTTGTTGCCTGATTCTTCTAGGCTTAGTTATTTCTAGAAAACTGCGTAAATTCACTTTAAAATTTTAAATTCACGTGTTTTTAAGTTGACATTTCTATACCTAGTATTAAGAGCGAAGACGTGGAGAACCGAGTGATACGGTTACCCAGAGATGAAACTTGCAGATACATCTTTCACCAGACGACAGCACAGCACACCACACTACCTCAATAGACATGTTTAAACACATTTACCGCACCGAGCAGGCGATCCATCACAGCCGTGTCGACTTGAGATGTAAACATAACTCATAAACATATTGCGCCCTAGCCTTACCCGGCTCGGCCCCGGCTCCGCACCGGCCGGGCCTCGCCGGAAAGGGGAAAGGTGAATTCAATATTATCCATAAGGGCCCTCGGGGGACTCTATTTTATAATAAACTCTTTGGAATGGGACACCGAATCACATGGAGATCAGATTTCTGAAATTATAGCTTTGTAATATCGGTCTGTAACAGCACATTCAAAACTTTGTTAGGATTCAAATCGGCGGCTAAAACTTTGTTAGGATTCAAACCGGCGGCTACACTATTCTTTGGAACAGTACGATCGCTGTCACAACTAATATAAGTATAGAAATACTAATATTATAAACACTACAATATTATAGGCACGTGTCAGATATGAAATTATTATAAAATGCTGTCCTTGTATTTAAGTTTTGTAAACACTATCATATATTTTGTATTGAAATATGCTCTGTGGTTCACGAGCATGTTTCTGTACAAAATTAAAGTTTATGTAACTGGCAACACAATCCTGAACCAAACTCAAAGTACCGAAAAAAACATTGTGATGTTTGTTTACTCTTAGTAAATTGATGAGATTTCTTTAATATTTAATTGCAGTTAATCATTGTAAAATAAATCATGATTTTTGAAATACTGTACACATGTATACTTTGTTTTCCTGATGTTTTTAGTTTCTCAAGTGTTTCGCCGTATTATATTTAGATATAGATTATTTATCGTCTGTGATTGGTTTAAAATGGCGCTTTGCTTAATGAGGTTTGAAGTGTATACAAGCCAAATGTAATTCTATGGTGGACTAGTTACGGATCCACTGCAGAATACGGCGCAAGTTAAGTACTTTGTTATTCACTATTGTTACCTGTTATTATTATTGTCTGTGATTATGTTTATTGATTATGTTTGATGTTTTCTTGGTACCAATACCTAATTAACTTACTGTTAATTAATTATATATGTTGAAAATCTTAATATTTGTTCTTATTGCCATGTATTAATATAACTATTCTATAAGATGAAGTAGTTGTTGACTTTGGAATACACCATGAATAAAATTACTGTTGTTTACTTCAAATTGACTGGCTACAATCTTTTGTATAGAAACTTCCATATCCACTCTGGTTGTAGGCTTTTAAAATGACAAACATATTTAGGTTTATCACTAGTTTTATTATTCAATTCAAAAATAATAACCTTAATATTGGTAAAATCTCTGTATTCTCATTACTCTATCTGTTAATTTCACACACGCATTATTTATTTACCTACCGATCCAAAGAGCTAAATTTAAACTAAACCGTCTGCATTACAGTGAGGCATTTTCAAATTACTTTAGTAATTTTATGATCCACATTTTTATGAAATTAAAAAGGTAACAAACAAAACCAGTGTCATTTGTTTACGTTACGTAAATAAAATTCATGTTACACTTAATGTCTACTTACATTACCTAATAAAAGCTACAAATGAGTCACGTCCTCTGGATGCTCCTAATCGGGCCCAGGGTCGAGGTATCAACTCACACCTGTGCCTCTCTATTTGGAACACAATTAAATTGACACAAAGGTATGGTAACGACTATTTATTCGACACATTACCTAAGCTGATACAACATTTTCTACTAGTAGGTATCTATGCTTTATTAAGCGTTCTTTTTTATTTTATCAACCACTAGCTTCTGCCCACGGTTACGCCCGCGTAGTACCCGAATAAAAAGTGGCCTATGTGTTATTCTGATGTATAAGCTATATTACTGTAAAGTTTCATCAAAATCCGTTCAGTAGTTTTTGCGTGAAAGATTAACAAACATCCATCCTCACAAACTTTCGCGTTTATAATATTATTAGTAGTATAGGATGTATATTTCCGATATAATTTTACTGACTTAATAGCTGCTTATGGCCGAATCATACAAAATCATTATAAATGTAGACTATTTATTATTTATTTATTTGTAACAATAATATTTAAACAAAAATAAAAGAATAACAATAATAGTAAAATTATATTCCTCCATCTCATTTGTTTTCTAATCGAGTCTAGACATCGAACACTCATAAACTAAATCGAACTGACGTCCGGCCCATTTTAATGTAACTTCATTCACTTGTTCGAAAGCTATGTACAATTTGGCATAACATACCTCGTCGACCTTTCTCGACTACGTAAAAAATAAGAACCGAGTTAATTACGGAAACAGCTTAAACTTTAATTTAAGCTTCAGGATAACTGGTGACCGCTGGTATAACAGTGGCGACCATACACCGGACCGATCGCAATCACTACATTTTAATAAACATGCATAATATTGCAACCCACTCGGCCGCACTAGACACACTCGGCCGCACTAGACGCACTCGGCCGCACTAGACGCACTCGGTCGCACTAGACGCACTCCGGTTGCACTCGGCCGCACTAGACGCACTCTGGTCGCACTAGACGCACTCGGCCGCACTAGACGCACTCCGGTCGCACTAGACGCACTCCGGTCGCACTAGACGCACTCGGCCACACTAGACGCACTCCGGTTGCACTCGGCCGCACTAGACGCACTCGGTCGCACTAGACGCACTCGGCCGCACTAGACGCACTCCGGTTGCACTCGGCCGCACTAGACGCACTCGGCCGCACTAGACGCACTCGGTCGCACTAGACGCACTCGGCCGCACTAGACGCGACAGCTCGACAAGCATTAGTATGCACGTTGCGATATCTCGCCAAGTTTCACAAGGAGACGTTCCGACTGTTTTAATTGAATTTGATTAAACTTTGGTATCTAGAATGATCAGTCGGTGACTAACCTGTGGTAAGCCTGTGTTTCTATATCCATTGTAGAGATTTCGTCTATCTCATGAAAGTCATCCTTAGAAGTACCTACCTTCAACCTTAGAAGGACACAAAATTACTCAAAATTACTTTTCAAAATGTTTTAGGCATCAAGAATAATACCTATCTATTTTGTGAATTATATTGCACAAGATAAAACAAGTAAATAGGCCAACTTAATGCTAATTAGCATTAGATTATACAGATAGTTTTGGATGATATAGTAGCAATTTTACGAGTGTCTAGGTCATGGCATGTGTTAGTGACAGGCGCAAACGCAGGCGCAGGCGCAGGCGCAGACGCGGGCGGGACGCGGGGCGTGTCCGCGCGCCTCATTGGCCGCGGCATGCAAATGTGCCGCCGCGCCTGCGCAACGCAAACACAACGCGATGCCTTTCACATCTCACTCATCGTTAATGTTTCAGCTGAAAGTCAGGGTTACTCACAAGGGAGCGCGAGTGAGACGACTGTCGCTCACCGTCCTTTATCCGATTCGGACGGTTGCAAAACGGAACACATGTTTTATATTCAAACTCCATATCCTACGATCAAAAGACAGCGCGGTACCCACTAAGCTGCCGTGATTCATGTTGCACTGCCCATGCGCAATCGCTGCAAAGCCAACAGTCAGCGCTGTACCATTGTTTCGGCATAAACGGAACCTGCTTCGTCTCGTTTGTCGTGTCGCGTCGCGTGCGCAAAAACTGAGGAATCCGCATAACAAGAAACTGCAAAAAGCTCCCGTCGCGGAGCTTTTTACGCGGGATTTATATTCTCGATGAGCAAGGACCCGTTCGATAAAAGACATTGCAACTCTGCATTATAATAATCTCTTTCTACTCGACTAGTCTTTACAAACAAACCGTTGTGAAAAGTCGTTAATTGGAAACGCAGAAAACTGAAATGTCTTCGCTGAAATGCCACTTCAAATTTGTATAAAAAAATAGTTGTGCAAGAACTATGAGAAAAGAAGACTAGTAACAAAAAGAAAAAGAAGTACTGAAGGTGTACTGAGTTCCTGCAGAACGGGTTCCTGTTGTGACTGGTTATCTTAGATCGCGACTCGTAGATCGTCATCATCAGCGTTTTTGACGCCGAGTGACCCAGCGCCTACTGCATCTCCATGGAAAACTGGTATAAGACCTTTTCCATGCCTGCCATTCATAAAAAGAGCTACGAAGCGCTATTTCATCTTTCTTCAGAATGAAGCATTGTAGGCCTTTATACCATAGCTCCACAACTGTGATCTGAATCGCCATCTCTTGAAGAGAGGGGCCACAGAAAGTAAACTTTGTCGAGGTTATCTTCAGGATGAAGAGATGGTGGAGTACGTGGTTATATACTGCATCACCACAACCGAAACCAAAACAAAGACGGAACTACAAAAGCCTATTAATTCATGCTTTCCTTCATCAACAATTCCACAAGGTCGGCCATACTGGTAGACTGCTGTCATCAACCCAGAATCCTTCTCCGCTTTTTGAAGGTATTGGGCTGGTTGTGGTCAGGTTAGAAGTAGTATAATGCACAACACACTCCGATGCGGGACGTCAGTGTAGACTTAGTTGCCTCACTTAAAATTACAATAAGCTACATCAACCTGGTGAGAAGGTGAGCAACAAATGTGCGAGTCATGTACCATTGAGCGCCTGCTAGCTGCTGGCTACTGGCTGGTCCGTCGTGAGTGCGGCCGACGGTGAGTGTGCGCTCACTCACCGCCGCGCCGCTGCTGGACCGCATTTACATTGAATGCACTCCGAGCGATCAGCGAACCTCGAGACGCTCAATTAAAATAAGGCAATAAATTAACAGATGCACTCGTCTCAGCAAGAACCTTACTTTACTACTCATTATGAAACTCATCGTTAACATTATTGAACTAAATGTTATGATAAGCCAAACTACAGACTACAGACTAAACTATAGAGTTATTTACACACCTAGCGTGTACAGAACTTTTTGGCATTCGAAATCTACTGCAAAAACTGTTCTCGACATTTACTCGTATGTACCTACACTAATATTCGTGCGGGGCTTTATCATTTACAGAATTAAACTGGCACCGTCAATAAGCAAATTGTCCACCACATTATTGGCACTCTTGGCTGTTCTGTCCGATAAATGGCAATGTCCGTCGTTGGCACCCGTCCAGCGACGCCAGCGAGTGATGCATTGCACGATTGCGACCATCGCGCTATATTGCACGGCCGGTTCTACCCTGAAGAAACCACTTCTTGTTGCTCGTCTATCATACATGTTCAGGTTATATAATAATCTGCTAGCTGATTTACTCGTTGATAATAACGCTTCATTTTTTAATTGATCTCTTCTACTTTCCTCTTGTTGGCCAACGATAAATGAACAACTTAATAATGGCATAGCGTTAAAAATGGGACTCTAGTTATGTTGGCTCTTTAGCGCCTATACGATATATGGTATGGAGAATCCATCGAAGTCACGGGATATAATAATCCCGAACAGTCCCGGCTACACGGCCGGTGCTAATTACGTGATCCGAGTTGGTCTCGTCGCGCGGGAAGGTACGTAGAGTCACTTTAATTGGTCTCGGCGATTATCCGCGGGTGTGTTGAACGAGAAGAAATCTGTTTCATGAAGGCATTTCACTATTCAAAGCTGCTCGTTGCGGGGGCAATATAAATAACGCTCATTACGTGCCGCAGCGCTTAGATTCGTTCTGAGTACGCATTCGTATTCAATTATGCGCACGCGCAAAAACTAGCTGCAGACCGGCCGCAGTGGGCGCATTAGAATGACGCGGGCTCGTTACTCGCGCGTCGTCGCCCAATTTACAAATAAAACGCGGGGAACGTCCGGCGCGGCGCAAAAACTGCCCGCCGCCGCCCCCGCGCCCGCCCGTCGCCCCGCTCCGTGCATATGAATGGGCCACTTTTTTGCGTGTGCGATGAGCCCTTAGTATGCTGCTCTGTGAATCACTGCTGGTTTTATTGCGTCTTCGAAGTTGTCCGAGCGAGCAGTGATAGCACAATCACTGCTCGTCTCACGTAAACAGATCACGCTTGATGCCCGTTCACTGTCTTGCTGAGCGTTACGGTCGAATCAGCTGGATACAACTAGACTCTGGCCCAAATGTGCTGATGCGAGCAGGAATGAGCGTGTGAACTACATGTTGCTGATTTACTACTCGGCTCGGACAAGTAACCAGCTCAAGACCAGCATGTCATTGTAAGGAAGGAGCGCAGAGGCCACGCCGCCGAGCGAGCGGCATCTTAGGGCCGCGGCTCGCGTCCTGTCCTGCTCGTCTGATTATGTAACGAGCGCGGATCGCCGCACTTTTTGCCGCGACAATGTCCTGCGCATGGAAAATTCAACAGATTATCTCAGGACGACGTACGGGCTATCATATCTGAGTTATTGCATTATCATACGACGTGCGACGTCGTAACAAGGCATTACACATAATCGCAATCGAAAAATGCTGGGGTTTTTGTGACGACAGAATGTAGTTTGGCTACTTTTGCATGTGTACAGGCCAGCGTGTGGGAGAGTATGCGCATGCGCGGTCATTCAACATCATCGTGCGAGCTTTTGCTAATAATAAGTAAGAATCTTCTTTCTCTGAGAAGAATCTCCGGGCTTGTATCTATGTGCGCGCATCTCCATGCCTGTTACAAGTTGCTGAATAAAATTCACTAAGCGGTTACAATCTTTACTGGTTAAATTCTAGGCTACCAGTATTAACAACCAAAGTTAAAACCAAAGTACATTCGGAAAAAAATTACACCTCTGAACGATAATAGATGGCAGCGGTCAATGGCCATTGGATAATTGTTAGTGACGTCACCTGCGAGTTGCGCAGGCGCACGGGAACGTAACTCAGGGTCGTGAGGAGATGGCATCGTGGAGGGTGCTCCACTACTCCGCGGACAGACAGTCGTACTTTACTGTATCAGGTTACAGTATCGACGCTAGGGAATCATAATTGGCAGAGCTTTTAATTTAAAGAGATAGGGCCCTAAGTAATTGTGCGCGATGATCATGATTCATTCTGACTGTTAAGTATAAGCCCGCGAGAGCTGAACAAAGTCAAAGTCAAATTCAATAGGTTTTTAGGATTCCGTAGTCAACAAGGAAGCCTAACCTCCAGTACATGTAAAGATGGGATGTTTTTTTTTCGCGTTTATGCCATGTTGTGGGATCTTGTGTGGGATAGGTCATTCAAAAATATTGCGGGTGTGTGAATACCATTTTGTTTACGGAATATTAAACTTTAAAGTGCTATTTTTTGTTAGAGTCAAATGTCCCCCAGCAGTAGTATCTATAACAAAGTTAAAATTAAAACTATCACAGCTAAGTAGACTTTACAAGCTAATGAGTAATAGTCGACCAAATTATAAAATGTAGTAAAAATGAAAATTTCGTAAAAAATCCATTGAAAATTACTCAGATGAAGTTGTTAGTTGTGTAAAACAGGTACCTACTTACGGTATATTGTGACAGGACCCTACGCTGCGCGTGGCCCGACATGCACTTAATCAGTTTTTGTTCATCGAAACCACAAGGAACATAAAGAAACGTCATCTTAAAAACTACGTAAATAAAAAAAAACAAGTGAATTTACTCCGATTCGTCGCGCGCGATCCAGCCAAGAAAAATCAGGCAACAAAGTCTGTTTGATCTTTGGCTTAGACCGAGTATGTTTTCTCAGATATATAATAGACATCTAGGAAGTGAAAAGAGGCTCATCTCTTCATAGGGTAATTGGGTATCAAATACCTACTCAAGTTTTAAAGTGTTATACTATTGTAGATCTCTGGATTTTCATAACTTTTTTCACAGTTCTTTCGTTCTCAGTATTTAGTAAAAAAAGCATATTCTCACCACCTTATTACCACGTGATTTAATTAGTTACTGCAGCATATTATTATTATTTTGATAAGCGATGGTCGTGACGGCGTGGCCGCGGGCGGGTATCGAGGGCGCGCGATCGCGCTGCGCATGCGATGACTTATTGATGCTGCGCAGATCCAACGATTCCCATACTAGCTGCTGAATCATCTGTGGTGATGCTGCGCTGACTGCTGAGCGCGCACTGACTGCTGGTGAATCTGCGGCGCTAAGAGGACGCGAGCGCAGCCTCTCAACTGAAGCGTGGACTCGTTAATAGGGATTCAACCGCCGCTATTATCATTTCTGACCAACAATGGTTTCTACCTTTACCTATGTAGTAGGTTCCTATTATAAATTTCGCTTCTTAGTTTAAAAAATATCAACTTGGTAGTAGCTTATAATAAACGAAATGTACAAATGTCGGCCTTATCCATAAAAGATGTATTATATACTATACTATACCAGGGGTAAGCTATATTCTCCCTTTTGAGACAAAGCCAATCTAGGCCACTAGGTAGGTTCTTAGAGTGCTTCCCCATTCAAGCCACAATTTTTCTACCCAATATTATTTTTACCCGTTCAACCCAAAACATATGCTCCGTTCTACCCAATCCAAAAATCTAAGTCACAGTGTATTCTAAACAGTACAGACACCGTAACATTTCATATTGTAAAAACGGGAATTTTCACGTACTGCACTATCGGTGAAGGCACCGACTTAGTTTCGACTCATTCCGAGAGTCTTCATCAGGGTGAGTGGTTGCGACTTTCTCCCTCCGCGTCGCGCCATGCACTACCTCAAGTATAGTCAAGTTCACGATAGTTTTTGGAATAAAACCGTAATATTTGTAAAAAATCGAACTTGATGAAATTATTACTCCCAGTAATTTCAATTTTTTTACCTACAAAAACGTAGTAAAAAGTAGGCGGACTTATTGTTTTGTTTTAAATATTTGATCTAGAAAAAAAATAGATTTTGCATGACTGATATTATGTACCTACATAACTTAGACTTAATAACAACTTTCTCATTTTGATTTAGGAGTGATTAAAACAATAAAAAAAAACTGCTTATGAGGAATAAGAAATATTTATAGGAAAACTTCATCCCCTTGCGGGTTATCCTTTACATTGTATAATATATGCGGGTATACAATGTTCTAGAACACCCTGTATAAGTAGTTAGTTATTTCGTAGTTTATAATATACAATGGACTTATTCATTTGTATAATCCCCATGCTTCAGATCATCCACTTTCGCGCTGAGGTTGGACTCCAGTCGCCGAAGCATGCGATCCACTGCTGACCGCTAAACATTGTTTACCGTTGAACTTTCTTTCTGCACTTATTAATTCATTATTCGCGAACCGTTTGTCGAAACACTGCACTAACTGCAACGGATTATAGACTCTAGTTGGGTAAAGATAAGAGCAGGGGATGGAGGGAGGATGTTAGTTAGCAGGTGCGCTGTGCGAAATGTCACCAGTCTCCTCTAGCCACTAACGGTACCCTGTTCCGGTGAATGCCTCCAAAAAACTCAGCTTCAGTTTTTATATCCGGTCTATTTATAGATAAGTGAGGAAAGTGGAGCCTAGTGAGGAGTAATTGCCCTTTCTCTGCATTATTTCATTATTTAGTAAATTGCATGTCGATTTCTGAGTTTTACTTTCTTTACTGAAGATTCTTTGTAGTTTTATTAAAAAAGGGAGTTTTTCAGGTGTGTTTACCCAAAACGAATCAAAATCAAAACCAAAACCTCACTATGATAACGATTTATGATAAATGGATTGGTTTCTAAGTAGCTAGAAACCAAACTCAATTGTAATCCACGAACATATTGACTATTATCAACATACTCGTAAATATTTTGATAGTAGTAGATAGATAGATAGATAAAACATTTATTCGTTGCTACAGACACACACCAATATACATTTTATTGACAGTAAGTTTGTGTTTGTGTGTGTTGCAGTACAACAAAAAGGCCATGGCTCAGTGAAAATTTTTTGCTAGTATATTCTATCTACCAAAAAAAATTATTAAGTAAACAGGGTGATTAACGTAAAGTGATTCAAAGGCAACAGAGAGGCCTCACGACCTATCTAAATTACCACCTTGTATCTTATACAATTTCGTATGGTTTAGGAGCAATCTTGTTTAAATTTCTGACCACATAAATTGACTAACCCGCTTGTATTACCCAGTAAGTAGATAGGTAAAATAACACAATACGAGGCGGTCAAGATATTTCTTAATCCACGCCACTTTCCCCGTTAACACACTCGATGAAGCAGAAATCACTTTGTTCTCATTATAAAGCATCGCCTCAGCTCATTACAATTGATAATTATTATCTGGGATTATACCACGTCTGCACGGACTTCGGACTGGACATCGAAGACACGTCATCCCTATTCGTAGAGTGGTTAAGCTGACGATCTGGATGGCAAGAGGTGAGGTCTTTGATTCCCGCTGCGGCGCACATGTTTGCTGCACCACGGAACTCGTAATACCTGATACCTAGGATACAGGGAATCCAACGTTTGTGTTTGTTATATATTTATCTATTTAGCTGATTAGTTAAAGCTTTTTAAAAAGTTTACCGAGATACTTAAACCTGTAACTTTAGGTAGCTACTTCAGATTGAAAACATATTTAGAAATACCTTGACAAATAGCTAATGACATTAGACCCCCCGTAGCAAACCTAAATATAAACTCTATATGTTTTTTTAAATTAAAATTATAAGGATAATGTAGTCTAAAACAAAACTAGTTAACACCATAGATGTATTGAACTGCTAACTGACAACCGCAGTACCCCCCACCCCCCACCCCCACCCGGCTGTCGCGGTTCATTATCCAGATATGATTAGCAATAATTAAATAATGTGTGTCAGGCAATTGAACAAACATCGCTTCCTGTGGGGAACGACACCCGCTTTTTATAGAGTGGGGTGCAGCGGATTCTACAGAGACAATGTGCTGTGGACATACTTTAGGGAAAACTAGTATATAACACCCCGCCACTTCGTCCTCGATGAGATTTTATTATAACTTTCCTGAATTATAAATTTATTCACAACTTACAACTATTTACAATTTTATTCCAAAAAATATCGTGAACTTGACTATTCATATTGTAAAAACGGGAATTTTCACGTACTGCACTATCGGTGAAGGCACCGGTAGTGCACGGCGTGACCCGGAAGGAGAAAGTCGCAAAAACTCACCCTGATGAAGACTCTCGGAATGAGTCGAAACTTAGTCGGTGCCTTCACCGATAGTGCAGTACGTGAAAATTCCCGTTTTTACAATATGAACTATTTACAAGTAGGTATATACAAAAAATATAGATGAAACAGCTAGCCATCTAAATAACGTTGCAAACGATCTATAGATAGCTCAACTGATCCAGATCACTACCAGACGAAAGCGTTCCCAAAATACTGGCCGCATTGCCACGCTGAATGGCAATGCTAATGCGTTGACCAACAATTCAATACTTGAGTTTATATTCAATTTGATTTGATATGCTTTCTGTACGGGCTTAGGACTTATTTTGTATAATACTTAAAATAATTGTCAGTCAATCTATGAGTCACGAAACGATCATGAAAATTAGTTGGTAGATATCATGTGATTAGAAATTTTGCGATATGTTCTAAAGTGATCAGCTACTTGCAAATAAACTTATTTACGAGTATGCTAATACTTTGAAGAACACCTTCACTATAAATGTCTTCTATACAAATACGCAAACTCACTTCGATCCCAGTTTGCAAGCAAAGCCGGGCATATCCTAGTTGTTAATTATCGTAAAAATATTAAGATATATATTATTAGTAGGTATGCCAATTTGAATTAATTTCTAATCAGAAGTGTCTGTACCTATTTCAAGTTGATGTTATTCATTCATGTGAACTATCAGTCAGTTTTTAGCGATATACGTTAATTATGACTCATGTAGATACGAGACTTAGCCAATAGATAAATATTTATAATAATCATAATCATTATTTATGGTTGATTATGGGGTATTTCCCAATTATTATAATAATAAAGACCGCTAAACTGCTTTAAAAAATCTAGATAACCCGAAGCCGTAAACAAATCTTTAGTGCAGTCTGTCCTACTTTTTTCCTCTTGATAGGACAGCAGCAACCAGCGAGTCTCTGTTGGCCATCGTCGGGTAACAGAGAAAAGATTTTTTTAAGAAAGAAAGAAAGTTTGACGTATACAATAACAAAAAAACAGACAAGTGTGAGTCGGTCTCGCCCACCGAGGATTCCGTACAAATTTGTAGGTACATATTATAAATAGTTCAGGAATCGAGTATCGCAGTTTTTTCCGAGCTTTTCCCGAAATATAGTATAGTTTTCATATTTTTCCATGTACTTATAGTATAAAACGATATAACTTGCCAAATTCTAGGTCAACGGAAAGTATACCTATAAATTTTGATTCCCTTGAGAATCTCGAAATATATCTACGTATTTTGCGGCATAAACGGCAGTATCTTTCACAGCTTCAAGGGACTGTAGACCTGAGTCTAGGGTTTTAATTTCAATTCGATACCTCCACGCGTTCCCGAGATAAAGGGTCTTGACAGACAGACAGACAACAATGTTATCCTATAAGGGTTCAGTTTTTACCCTTTGAGGTACTGAACCCTAAAAATGATAAATATATATATATATATTTATATTACTTCCTATCGTGATAAGGTAGAAGAATTATCTCTTCGTTGTCAAGCATATCTCCAGGATTCTTCCGTACACTACTGCTTGGTCAAGACTGACACATGTCAGACGTGACAAAAAATATCAACACAACGAATAGACAGTTTTTCAAGCTAATGACTTTTATATAGGTAATCTGTGTTTTAATTTGCTAGGGTGGTATTAGCACACTATCGATGAACATTCATCGCTAAGATAGTATCGCCGCATCACTAGCCGTCAGCACAGGGTTGCCAACCGCGCAAAAACGCTACAACTATTGAAATAATAAAAAACTACTCACATGAAACTGAAACTCCCTTACCCACAGAACTATACAATTTTATTCCAAAAACTATCGTGAACTTGACTATTCATATTGTAAAAACGGTAATTTTCACGTACTGTACTATCGGTGAAGGCACCGACTAAGTTTCGACTAATTCCGAAAAAAAAATAAGAATTACGTAACTGACTCGTCTTAGAATCACCTGATAAGCACGATGGTCATATTCATAAAATAATCTAAAATTATAGCCACAAACAAATGTAGATCAGTCAATCAGAGGAACTAGATAGTTAACATTTTAATAATATACCTACTTGCAATTTTAGAGTCAGCTAAATTACTAGTGAGATAGGATGTTTTGAAGTATTACCAATCAAGTTGCGCTTCTATGCGCTAGCATTATAATTCTGTTCAACAACGCCTAGAACACTTCTTCAATTACGGTAGCAACCAGTTTTTAGAACTTGAGAACTTTCTTCGATTAGCATACTCATTACAAAGAAAGGGTGAAATTATACTCGCGTTCGCATGAATATGCTAACCGCTGCGCTGCGCTGCCGTGCTAAATGTTAAAGTTGAATAACACTGCGCGCGCGCATCGACGGACGCGACCGACCCGGCGCGGGGCCGGGCCGGGCCGGGTCGGGCTAGCGGGAGAAATGCCCAATTAACCTTGCAGCTAGGTACCTATTCCACACTCAACAAAAACTCGTACGACGTGTTAAAGGTTATCCATCAGGCTGGATGTTTTACTTCATGTTATGAAAGTGAATAGCTATAAATGTCAAGGCTTTACCGTAAGAGGTTGTTTGTTTGTTTGTCTGCTAACATTTATTTCCATAACTAATTGTAATGCGGTTTTTTACAATCATTTTTATGTCTTCGAGGATGTGTGCAGTGAGGTTGTATCGCAACAAATCGCTAGGGGCCGCTGCAATAGATCATGGACAAACACGTCGGGTTTTAAGATAGTGTAATTTAAAATGAAAATAAATTTAAAAGCCTGTTTATTTCCAAGCTTTTTGTAATTTACTTGTTCTTTCTAAATTGCCAAACAAACAATATAATTATATGCATCGACTACGACACCATATATCATGATTTAGGCCAGGTACTTCGCGCTGGTCTAAAAATATGCAAAATTGGTAGCCCTGACCTTCGTTCATGATCACATTTGCCTCGTACACAGAGTGCGGCGGCGGCGGCGGCGGGCGCTACAGTGCGGGCGCAGTGACGTTGCGCGCGCGGTGATTTATCCGCACCGCGCCGCCGCCGCCGTAGGTCCGCGCACTGTGACGGGCCCATTCACACCGGATTAAACAACGCGATCTACCTATAAGTAAATTGAAACAAAAAACATAAGTAATTGCTAATTAATTCAGTATGAAGCCCGCTTCGTACGCGCCGCATCGTCGGCATTTCCTCGCTTGCAATTTACAACGGATCTTGCATACCTACTGCTAACACTGAACCTGGAACTACTTGCTGCACTGACTACATTAGTTATCTACCTACCTATTGCAAGAGGATTCAGAACAAAACAAAGAAGCTTTTAAATAAAAGCAAAACTATAAAGTATAGCTTCCGTACGAAGCAAGCCGTAGCCTCCCAAGCTATATCCTAGCTTTACTTATGTTATGGTGCGCCGTGTCGCGTTCCTCGCCCGCATAAACCACTTGCCCAATCGACTGAAAAACCGAACTCATCGGTTTCCGCCCAAACTAACTTTAATATTTCCGCCCAAGCACAAACAGAATAGTAAACTATCTCACACACCTAGCTTCTATTACTTCATAACTTCAACTTCTATTGTATTTGCGAAGGTGAGCGGGGGGAGATGAGAGGGGGAGAAGGGGGGAGGGGGGGTAATGATACATTCTGAACTGAGCGAGGTAATAATGAGTTATGTACGTGATCCAATTATTTGGGCGCGAGCTCATTACGCGCTAAGTGTGAAATATTGCTGGGTTTATTACTGCCATGGCTGACTTCACCCCCCGCCCCTCCCCCTGAACGCGGCCCTCCTGAGGGGTAGGAGGGGGAGTGAGTCTGCAGCGCTGCAACTGTACTACACTAAATCATAATAATGTAAGGTGCGGACCGGACTCGGGACGCGGAACTATTTTATGTGATTTAGGTTATATGATTGAGTTCCTGCTCCACATTGTGCCCGATGGCGCCTTAATATTATATTTATCGGAGGACCAAACATACTTATCAAATAGTTTTACAACAATTTAGAACTTTTAAAAAGCAGGTACCTAATTAAGACTTGTATCCGCGACAGTCTTTCTGCCATATTTATTAATTCAAATTTCAACTCCCAAGTGTACTAGACGACATAATATAAAGTATGGAAACCAAAAATTAATAAATTAGCATATACCGATTGACAATAACCCAATAGAATAAAAGGGTTATTAGAATAATTAAGCATATTTTTCTTAATTAAGTCATTATTCGACATAATTCGAGAAAATAAATAAGAATGTTTCAAATCCTCGTCAACAGCCCATACAAAACCACTGATTCCCCCCCCCCCCCCCCCCCCCCCACCCCACCCCCAAAGAGTGCCATGACGAACGATCTTAGGCCATCTGCATCCACCGACTTCACGCAACCTTAAAGACGTCGTCGGTCCATCGGGTGAAGATCTTCCTACACTTACTTTCAATGAAGTAGGTAAAAATAGTCGTCTTTAAAACACTCATTGAGCCATTAGTAAATGATTCAAATGCTTTTCCAACCAACATTTTTGATCTCCGACTTAAAACTGGAAGAGTAGAGATAGCGACGACCATTTCCTTGAAATATGATCACACCTCGCGCCCTCATAAATCGAACAAATACATTAGTTAAGAGCGATATTTTAAAGATTCCTCGACGTAGCGAGTGCAGTAACGAGGAGCCTTCACTAGAGGGGAGGGAGAGGGGGACGGGTGGGGGGGGGATGTCTCGGGCATAGAGCTGGAGTTATTCCATTAATTAAAGACCCCCTCCCCACCCCTCCCAGCACCCCCTTGCAAAAACAAAGCAAGCAATAACGCCGCTAGGGTTGCCCGCACCTGGAATTTGGATTTATTGAAAGAGTTCGGAGTTAAACTTTTACCAAGAATCGCCGTTAATAACGCTTAATGGCTCCGATATTGGCATTCTATTACTATGATAATCTGTCATAAATTATCTGGTATTGTTGTAAATCAGGAAGACATCTTTGTTCGATTTGTTCAATTTGAAACAATAAAGTCGTCATCGTTTGGATATATTGATAATGGTAAGTTAATGACACCTCGTAGCGGAAAAAGGTAGAGGATAATTTGTCAAAGTTGATTGATAAAAAGAAATATAGGTAATTAGTGGTATCGTGGTACCACGGTACCCACGCCACGTTACCCACGATAAAGGACATCCTAGTGTAGGGTCAGCACTGTTCATACGTCTGTTGGATGTTTATTTATTTATTATTTAATTATAATTTATATTATTTTACACAACTTTACAGCGGTAAACAAAATTTAAACACATTCTGGTTTAAGAGTTTATTCTCATAAGAATTTATAACTCACTTAAACGAGAACTTATAACGAACAAAACATTGCGAACGTACTTTAATACTTACATACGCGAGCGTGCGTTATAAATTAATCTAGAATAGGTAAACATATGTGACAAAACCAATTATTATTAAGTTATATAATACCTACCATGCCTACCAAAACATTCGCAACTAGCATTGTTTAGGTTCAATATATGTGGGTAGATTTGAAAAATATGAGCGACAAGACCGATACTTGCTAAGTATTGAGATAATTAAGCATAATAAGAGATTAATGCATCATGACAAATTCAGAAAATATTTACACACAGTAGATAGAACCCTGTGCAAGGCATACATTTCGAAACTATCATGGTTTTGTACATAGTTTTTTTTACTAAAAACGGGATATTTACCATGATTTGTGAGTTTAACACTAACATTCAAAACCTGTAAAGACTTCAGTTCCTCCCGTGATCATGTTACATACAACTATACGGAAATATCGGGAAATATTCAAACTGACAAATCATGGTAAACATCCCGTTTTTTGTAAAAAAAATTGTACAAGATATTTTAAACGAAATACGTAAAAATTCAATAAGAACGAAATAGAATAAACTAGAGCGAGGTAGCATTTATAGTCAAAATCAATAGGTTTCTATTCATTAAAATCACAAGGATCATATCGATAATAAAGGAGAGTAAATATCAAAATAAATCACATAATTCGCCATGTTCTCTCAACCTTGTGTGGTAATGAAGTTAGGTAGGCAGACACACATGTTCTCCTGAATATACAAATAGAAGCTGGCAGCCCTGCTTGGTTCGGTCGCTGGGCGGGCGGCGGGCGGCGGGCGCTGGCTGGGCGGGCGGGTCGCACGCTGTTAGAATAAAACATTATTCATAAATAGGATATTATGGCGGCAGGTGGCGCCGCCCCCCCGCCACCCCCATTCGCCCCCCCCCCCCACCCCGCCCGCGCCCCGATGCAACCATACATACTTACTATAAACCAAATGAGAACAACTTTGTTTCTTTTTAATATGATTCTTAAGCTAAATGCTTCGTAGACATAGCTTTTGAAACTTGAAACCAGCAATCAATATCGTTCATGAATAAAATATAGTGCCAAGCATTTTTCATTTATACTAAACATATATATATATATATATATATAGTACAACAGGGTATCCTAAACTGTCGAGCATGCATGTCATGAGCAAAAGAGGTACGTGTAAATAGTGGAAATCCGCGGTCTCTGCCTACCCCTCCGGGAAACAGGCGTGAATGTGTAAAGAACAACATAGCTAAAGCTTTGCTAGTTACTTAATGTGCAAGTAAATTCATTAAATTTGTCGTGACATTGGTTGTTTCTTGATCACCCTTCGTAATGTCAGTGACCTGAGCAGGTTGAGGTAAGACGGTTCCTTCTGTTTCCGTTGTCACAGGTGGCACTGCGCGGGCGCAGCGCGGGGGCTCGTTTGGATCGCAGCTCGTCGCATTTGCATTAATCACGCATTCGGTTGCACCTTCATGCGACGTGCTAACTGTACCCGGCGCGACGTGCTAGCATACTGCACGCCCTATTAGCACGGGCATAGCATTCATTGCTATCCCATAAATACATTATGCAACGATGGAAGGTACCGCTAAGCTCAGTAAGCTATGCGCGGTGGGCTAGCCGGCTGGGAGAGGTGCGGGTCCGATTCCCGCTACGGGTCTAATGACTGCATGTTCTGCAGATATCTGTTCTGGGTGTAGGTATTGTGGTAGCATGTAATCTTAGTGTGAGCCCAGGACTATGTATGTGGCCGTCGGCTGTTTATTTTGAGCATCAGTTAATAAGTAATCTAATTATAATAGACATACCTTCACAAAGGAGAGTATATATAGGTAAGTACACAGGATCAGAGTGGCACAGGGAGCCGCGGCACGCACCATGCTCGGCGTCACTCTGCTAGATTGAGTCTCCAATATCGAAATTCGAATGCTTGCTAGCGTCTTGATTCGCTTCGATATTGGGGCTCAAATGGAGTTGGGCAGGACACGTGACACGTGACACGGGGCAGGCGCGGTGATGACGGATCACTGAGTGATGATGACCACGATTGTTTCGACCACGATGATTGATAACTAACAAAAGATACCAAATTGCTACACAAGAGGTAACGAAAGGTAAGGGCCCTCTAACACCCTCTGCCTTTCACATCTACACAGATGGTGCCAAAAACAAAACAGGGGCAGGCTGTGGCTTCTACTGCTCCGAGACTGGACTATCAAGAGCACAAGCCCTAAACAAAACGACTACGGCATTCCAGGCGGAAACCATAGGACTCCTCCTGGCAGCCACAGAAATATTACCATCCACTGAGACCACATCAAGTAAAAACCCACCAAAACAGCTAATCTTTACAACAGACAGCTCATCACTCATCAACGCACTCGGCAGACATGACACCAGATCGAAATCCGTAGTAGAGTGCCATAGTGCGCTCCAAAAATTAGCTGAAAAACACACGCTAATAATAAGATGGACAAGAGGACACGGCAGCTGTCTAGATAACGACACAGCCGACTCCTTGGCGAAGGAAGGAACCAAACTCATTCCAACTCCAGACCATATCAGCCTTTCTAGCCCTCCAACGGCAGAAATAAAAAATAGGCTGAAACTTAACTCCGAAAAGGAGCACCATAAAATATGGGACCAACGACCAGACTGCAAACATACAAAAACTTTGCTACCAGTAAAAAAATCGCAAAATAACGAACATTTTACTCAAAATGTGTGACACTGTGATCTGAATCACCATCTCCTTAAGACACGGGCCACAGACAGTGGACTCTGTCGGGGTTATCTCCAGGTTGAAGAGACTGTGGAGCATGTGGAAATACACTGCACCGCCACAAACGAAATCAGCTCGAAGACGGGACTGCAAGAGCTCATCAACTCATACTCTCCGTCATCATTAACTGACAAGAGAGCACGGATACTTGAACACTGCTGTCATCAACCCAGAGTCCTTCTCCGCTATTTCAAGGAGTTGGGCTGGTTGGGGTCAGGTTAGAAGAGGGATAATGCACAATACACCCCAATGCGGGACGTCAGTGCAGACCTTAGTTCCCCCACTTATAATTAGAATTAGAATGACCACGAGACGGTGCACGTCCAGCGGAAAGATGGGTCGACGACGTAGTAAAACCACAGGTCGTAGTTACATGGATCCGATCGGCGCAAGATCAAGGCGGATGGCACAAACCTTTGGCCTTTGCCCAGCAGTGGGATGAGTCAGGCATGATGATGATGATGAATGATCATATCCCTGCAGCAAGCGACAAAAAGCATAAAGCCTCATAAATAGTTAGCATGACACAGGTCGAGCTAGACGCATAGTAATGAGACAAATCAGAGCCGGCAACAATCGCCGCGCCGGCGCGGGCGCATTAATGGCGACCGCTCGCCGCGCATGGGCATCTGTGCCGTGGGAACCCGCGCACCACGGCTCCACCGCATACCGATCCTCGCCACCACCACACTCCACGACACCGCACTAATCAACATACCACCGACCATCGCGCGGGATGCTCCTCCAGCGAACAAAGTGAACGAGATAAAACAGCGATAGACAGCGTACGTGTGGTTGACGTCGATAGTTTTTATTGAGGTAATTAAGAAAATGTCATTGCGAATGTTTAACATACGACTTTAGTTGGCGTGATACGTACCTACCTAGGTAACTTATTAATGAAATTGATTGCTATTTAAATCGGTATAACATGCCCGATATTTACATAGAATTATAAAATCCAATAAATCTATGTAAATATTGTTCGCTATTTAGCATCCAAAAAGTTATATTATAACTTTTTATAATAACTTAGTTATTTTACTAAGTAAGTATCATCGCATAAACATAAATTTTAGAAAATATAAATGATCCTACATATAAACCCCTAATTAATATTTTTATTGGTAATCAACATTATGAAGCGCCTCATGTTATTTACCAATTTATTTTCAATTGCTGGTAAATAACATTCGTTTTTTTACCCGCAATGCAAGTAGCCCATATAAATATGCGTATGCCGTGTGGGTTTGTTTGTATATTCGTTTGTTAGTACCTTTATGTTGGATTGGATTGGATAACATTATTATACATAGTTGTTTCTTAGTAGAAAAAAAATAGTGGCGCTGCAATAGTTGATAAAAAACATGCGGTAAAATCACAGATTATTATTTCAGAAATATAGGTACTTAATACTTTGTTTCCTTCAAATTGAGGACACCGATTCAATCTGTTGATAACTTGCTTGAAACATAATTGATTACTAGCTTAATAAGTACAAAGTAATGTTTATGCAAATCTGAGAATAAAAAAAAGTGTGGCGCATAAACTGCAATTACGATGATTAGTTTAAGCAATAATCGAGTTTTTAAACGAAAAGGTGTCAAGGAAACAATCAATCATACCTATTTAATTATAAAATATAGTATTATAATTTATATTAACTACTTGTTTTGTATTGTATAGCTTACTACTACATCATTACTAAAACCTACCTTATTATCGTGGAAAATGATCATTTACCAATAAATTATCTGTATCTGTCTGTATATCTGTACCAAAACGAATGAGCGCTTATTACCGACGCGTTTTTAGAAAATATATACACAAGAACAATTAAATAATTATCTTCTGAAATGCGGATACTATAACTAAACAGTTATACATTTTATGTCCCCGGGTTCACTCACTTTCAGGCTCAATAGTAGGTTAATATGCGAAAAGTACTATAGAAGTTTATTGAGCATTTCAATTATCAACTGTATTGTTACTTATGTTTAATAGTTATTACGTATTGCAGTCACTAGACATTACTACATAACATAATCCCATAACATAGCAGAATACCTGCTCAAGGCATGCCTTGAGCAGGTACATAATAATTGAATACCTTGCCATTTATTTTTATTAGTCTGTAAAATATCCTAACTGCTACAGTTAGGGCTAAATTTATAAAAAAATACCTTCGAGTAGCGCATCTTACTAGTATTCAACGTAAATGTGTTTCAAACATTCCACTACTATCTTCCCAAACTACTGCGTCCTTCATTTTGTCAAACGGAAATTTTAAATAAGTTTCGACTCATTCCGAGAATCTTCATCAGGGTAAATGATCGCGACGCTGTGTCCCATGAAATAATTACTTTTTAATACCAATAGGTATGGATACGGTCGACTGTTGACTTCTATAATATCAGACACCAGTTGAAGCACTCATCTGCCTGTAATTCCACCGGTCTCTGAATAAGTAAATGCGAGCATTGCTGCTCCTCATCAGGAACAAACACTGTGCTAGCACATCCAATACTTCATTTAACAAGCTCTTTAAATAAATTAACTTAAACTTTTACCTATTTTATAATAAAACGGCATTGACTTTACCAAAGCAGTGTCTGTTTACATTTTGAGTCGCAACTTTTGAACTGCAAATAATTAAAATAAAATATTATATTTAAACACCCAACAGACCAATACATAGCCCTGACCGCACATTAGGATTCCGTGTCGTGGGTATCAAGAACTACGAGTACCGTGGTACCAGACCCGGAGCAAATATCTGCAGAACATACAAACATTTTAATATATTATTATATTCCTCCTGCTGACGTTTCTAAAATATATTCTAAAATGATACCAAACCACGATAATTTCAATTCTATGCAAACATTTGTTCCGCAGCGGGAATCGAATACGCATCAATTGCGTCGGAGCACCTATGTACAGCTATTGAGTGTCCATAATCCATATATTAGGAATAGATACTAGATAGGTACAGGCTAAGCTAGATAGCTATCTTGTAATGCGATGTGCGCTGGCGCCGGCCGCCGGGCCCGACTCCCTTTGCGCAGAACAAAAACGCATTTAATCACCACTTTACAGAATAATTATCAGTTGGTAAGTAGCAGAATGTCACCGCTCCAATCAGATACCTAGCTCAGACAAAAAGCCAAGCACTCCTGGAATACGAGCTCAGCTCCTTGTTATTCATATTATACGCTAACTGTCCACATCGATGAACTTAATCGTCGAGCGTCTCACAACTTATGACAGAACTTGCATTTTATTAATCGGAATGGGACAGACAGACCGACACGGCAACAGTCATGAAACTTCACAACGCAACATCTATTTCAAGAAAAAACAAGTTGAAACAATTGACACCGAGTTCTGTGTTATTTATTATCATTTGTGGTAGGTCAGTGTCAGACTGTCAGTGGTCAGACACAAGCTTCATCTTAGAAAAACAAACAGGAAAAATATTTGTTTTATTTGGTAACCCCGGGGCCCGGTCTCATCTCAGGCAGCTGGAGTGCCGGATTATAATATTGCATTCGGAAGAACAAAATGTTTAAGATAGACTATGTAATATTTGAATTTTGAAATTTATTTATTTTTATTTATTTTTTATTAAATCAAAACACAATCACAATTTACATATCAAGGCACTTATCACAATAACTTAAAATATTTTATACATTTTGCGTACATTAGCAGCCGTACTGTGCCACTGTGCGTACTGTGTTACGGACTGCTAAGTTTTGATTTTCCTCCTTTATGTTAAGTTTTGATTTGCCATGTAGGTATAGAATGAATTATATTATTAGGTTTACTGACATTATAATTTAATACCTAGCTTCAGCTACCTAGGTTAAGAAAAGTGTTACTAACAAACTGATCCAATGATGATTGTTCATAGATCATCATTGGAACCAGACTATGCAGACTGTTATGCTATTTATATACTTTTATGAAAATACCTACATATTTTTCATAGATAATACCCAGACCCTGTGACAAATATTTGCACATCATATAAGCATTTGTCCCGCGGCGGGAAATTAACCCGCAAACTTCTGCGTCTCAGGCGGGCCTACGTCCACTGAGCCACAGAAGTCGCTAAAATTAAAAGTACAATAGAGCGGTCTTATTGCTTAAAAAGATCTCTTCTAGAAAACCTTTGGATCGAGAGGATTTTATGATATTTTTGTATTGAAGGTTTTTTTTTTTCAATTTTCAATTTTAAGATTATATTTAGATCAGCTTTACTTTATACTTTCTTCTCGCAGCAATTTTTAATACTTTCTTGTTAATGCCGCTATGATCTCTAATTGCGTTCAACATTATACACCCTTTTACACCCAAATAACAACATAAACAAATATCCCACATCTACTAATTCACTATAATTCGAACCCTGTGCTGTCTGTAATGCATTTTTAATAACGCCATCTTCAGCACAACCACTTACATCTACTTTAAACCGTTCAACTTTAAACCAGTTGCGTCAAGGTATAAAATTGTTTGTCTGACATCATTATCTATGCATCGCAACGGAACAACAAAATATTACTTTATATCATTGATCTCAGGGTTAAGAATCGATTGTTTTTTAAGCCGAGGTCAAATAAAGCTACTCGATTAATGAAGGTGTTCCTGAATTTAACTACGGTATTTATAGTCGGCGATAATTGTTATAAATGAGGGTAGATCAAGCGCCGCGCGCCTCGCCGTAGGGAGGACATTAGGCGCCAAAAAACAATACACACTCTTACATAATCTATGGCCAAAACACGTAGAAACTATTTGCTATACTGTGCCAATAGATGGAACAAACTGAAAGGTATTCCATGGCGAGATAAGCTTCCGAAACCATAGGAGGTTATTAGGTGATTATACTAATTAGTTCACACAACTCGTTAAGTTTTTAAGGCACATACCGGTATTAAAAGGAATTTCTTTGAGTTGGAAAATATTCTAATCTTGATTAGGTCACTCAGATTTTAATACTTTGTCATTAATCATTTATTTACTAACACTTGGTTTATAAAAAGTACACGCGAAAAATGAACACTTCCGGGAAAGTGAAGGTGAAATTGTAAAGGCGATTTAAAAAATAACCCAATACTCAAATACATAGCCCTGACCCCACACTAAGATTCCCTGTATTGTGGGTATCAGAAATTACGAGTACGTGGTACCACAACACCCAGGCCCGGAACAAACATCTGCAGAACTTATTAGCATTTGTCCCGCAGCGAGAAAAGAACCCACCGGCGTCTCAGGCGACTACTCCTGCGCCGCGCCATCAAGGTCGTCAGATATTGTTTTTTTGGTCGACTAGTAGACGAGACATATTTACAAAAGTAACCACTGAGTGAAGCACATCAGTTCATGAGCATCAAGTGATGTCTCGACGGTGCTTGATCGATGAGGGCATCATTAGCTTGTACTGAGCGCTCCGGTTACTCGACCCATTGACAAAAGTTACCTATATGAGTATTGATGTACTAGAAAAATATCTACCATTCTTAGAGTCTCTACTAGCGATGAGTCGTCGACGTAGTTATCGTAAACGAAACGAGATCGTTCATTTTCGTTCATGAACGAGTCCATCGACTAGCTGAATTCGTCGACTAGTCGATGTTTTAACATCGTTATGTTGACGGACTATCTAAACTTCGTGACGATGTCTAACTAGTCGAAATAGTATCTGCCGGGTGATTATCTGACGAAGCTCGACCGTAACTTATAGACTATAGGTAGGTTATTACCATCTTCCTATGTTGGCATCTTTAACATATTATATATGCTGTGCACGAACGTTGCGTTCAAATGTTTATATTCCCACTAGCTTACTAATTATCTTTGTAGAATCTGGAAATTTTAACAGCTTGGATATTCTGACCTTTGAACGAATACCCCCGGAGGCCTTTTTCTTGCCTTCCCTCCACCCGCCTAGAATCTTAAACTTTCATATCAAGTTGAATGTTAATTGGAGTAAATTGCTCAGTCCGGAACCCACACTAGGATTTCCTGTCGTGGGTATCAGGAACTACGAGTACCGTGGAACCACAACACCGAGACATGGAACAAATATCCCGCAGTGGGAATCGAACCCGCAACCTTCTTTGTCTCAGGCGAGCCTTCGCCCACTGCGCCACAGAGATCGTCATGATTATATATAGAGAAACTTCCTGAAGGTGAACTCAACAAAAAATTTAGTAATTTTTGTCGCTTAATCTCGAGCAAGCGGCATCCGAAACACGAGCAGCAATATTTGAATGACCGCGATTCTGCTGCGGCCGGGTCCGCGTTTCACTCGGAAAGCCGACCTCCAACCAGACCTAACTAAGGGCTCGTGACGGCCTGAGTACCAATCTGGGTAACAGGCACAACAGATCACTCAATGCTTTATTGTTATGTTCCAAGTTCTTTAAACTACATAAAAATTATTTAACATGTTTCTACCTATTCAAAATAAGGTGTACAACTAGATAAATTTCAGCTTAAATAAATAGTACAAACTTTAAACTTGTACTATGGATGGTTTTATCGCTAATTAGCAATCACTACCAGATAACCTTTGGATAGGACGGACCGTACGAAAGAAGAAAGAAGATCAAGGGGTAACTACGACCACAACAAAACATAAGTCAAAGCAGGTTTCTGTCAGCGCATTGTCTGTTTATCGGCACAAGCCTGTTTTGTAAGTCGATGTGAAAGCCCGCGTTTTCACATCCTGCTTTCTGTGTAAATGAGCCTTCCTCCTGCGGCGCAGTCCTTTGACAGACCGCAACACATTCCACCCGCTGAATATGTTAATAATATGCGACCCTTTTGAGGCTTCTCTATAATCGAGACGAATATCATAAACAGGTGCTTAAAAACTGAGAGCTCAAGGTTTCAATGTGAAAATTCAACAGATTTTTGCATCGGACGAATTCAGTTTCCAGTCGAATCTAGTGGTCTGAAACTTCTGAGGGTGGACTGAATTAATCTATAAATTCTAATTTCTTCTTTTAATTCCTAAGAATTACCTTAAAATTATAAAACCTTTATAATAATAGCTACGCTCGCATAGCATTGTTTGGGGCAAAATCCAAAAACATGTCCAAAACATCAATTTAAATCCCCTTCTTGTAATTTCTTCCCCACCTGAATGAGTGAAGTGGCTCTTAACAAGGGCAGATCGTTTGAATGCGTGGCTTTTTGCCAGAACGCAGAAGCATGCAAACGCGCAGAGATGCTGCCGCGCTTTTTGCCTCAGATAATGAAATATTCATAGTATGCAGCGAGCGAGAGCTAAACACGATTTGGAAGGTATCCACTTTTTGATTTGATCTCAATAAGTTATTTGCATCGCGGCCGCTGGCTGTAGTGACACTGTTCTCAGGCGCGTCGTTTTTGCTGAACTGCCCGTTCAGAGAGTAATTATCAGAAATATCTGTAAATGTGTCCCTCAGTTGACTCGTTAGAATGAATACTTACACCTCAGGATGGAGCGGTCGTTACTGCTCGCCTAAACCGCCTCGCCTTACATCGATGCATAAACGTAGTATATGCATCGATGTATAGTAGCAACACACCGCTTCAGTGCCAACCGACAATTCAGAGGACAATTTGTAGATATGCAATGAATACAGTAGTTGAATACGTCTTTGATATTTAAAAAGATGGGCCGTTCGATTCCCGCTGCGGAACTCACGTTTACATGTTGTGCAGATATTTGTTTTAGATATGGTAATCGTAGTTTCTGAATTACTTCATTCACGACAGGGAATTCAAGTTGGGTGTTTATTTATATGCTTTATTCAGAAATGTATCACATTACAATACTCTAATACTAATCCTTCACCATGCTGAAAAGGTAATGTTCTACTGCAATCTCCTTCATTGAAAAACAGTTTCTCACATGCACAAGAGACTAACGCAATGCAATATGGTTGCATGATCTACTGGTAACTTCCCAGAAGCAATTCAGGATTCTCTCTCACAGATATAATCAGTAGATCGAATCTTAATTTCACTAATTGCTGTCCATATTCACGAGGAGGAAATGTAAATGGATGACACCGCGACGCTCCCACGCCGACGGCACGCCGCCGCCGCCGCCGCCGCCGCCGCCGCCACGCAAAAACCACGTCACAGAGGAGATGACTGCAGGTATTTACGATTCATGGCGTCTGAATGTGTGTTTGCATCGTATTATAGTTATCTAGCTCTACATATAACAACACGTTTGTATGGATGAATCTAGTATGAATGAATCCGCTTCCGCTTCTCTGTCATGAAAAGCGATGACGTCTGTATCAAAACATTAGAATTCAGAAATCAGAATATTTATTTATAAGACTATAAATGGTGTCAAAATTTTCATAGACCCTTATATATTCTACGTAATTCCTTTGTACATTTTAACTTCCGTATTAAGGTTGGTAGGTAGGTACTGATTTTTATCTCAGCCGACCAAATGAAACAGCACAAGTCTCGCACTTAGTGTAGACATCGCAAACCAACCTGTGCGAGTCCAAGCCTTACTTTTGTAAATGCTTGATTTTTTTAATAAAATTATTATTATTATAATTAACTGAACATGATCAACAAACGAAGGTTGGCTCCATCACAAAAAAAAAAAAAAAAAAGGTGTGAATAGTTTAAAATCATGTAAGTGGCCCTGCTTCATCCTGCTCTGTGCCATTGCACTGTGTCATTCCAATGCGACAAGCTTCGGAGGCGCTGCGATCTGCCGCGTGCATACTGATGCTGCGTAATTGTGCGCAGCAAAAACTAAACGCATTATAATCGAGGAAATGCCACCTCGCCGGTCCACCGTCCACCGTCCACCGTCCTCCGGTCGGACAGCTCTGATTGGACAGATCAAACGATAAATATCATTATTATAACAAGCTTTTTTGACGGCGATGGTGCAGGCGAGGAGTCGTTTCGTGAAGGCGACACGAGAAGCGATTTGTTTTCTAAACAATTTGGATAGCCAACATTAATTCTATTTTGAGTCAAGGTTGCTGGGAGAAAACTCCATTAAAAGGTTAATCTCGCCTTTGTACATGTCATATCATTCTGTCTTTTGTAAGTTTTAATTTGTATAGTAAAAGTATAATTTGACCGAATTGATACACCAACCATAAGACTATTGAATTTTGGTTTTCCTTTTTAATGATTACTAGACAAGTAAGTACGCTTCGATGTAGAATGAAGTATTGTCAAACCCGAAATGAAAACTACAAGTGGCAAAGTTTTTTTCCTTTTGGTGTCCCACAAATTGTCATCTCGCTATAACTATCAGTAACTTCTATAAAAAGCAAGCAGTAGTAAGTAGGTAATGTTTGTAGCCGTTCCCGTAATCAAGCAGATGCAACGTTTTTACTAATCATAAGTATAACTAGCATCCCCTGTCGGCTCCTTTCACAGTTTTTGCCGCCATTGACGCGGCATTAATTGCGATAATCGTCGTCATTTGCCTTCCGATGATACCTATAAACACTCTAACTCGTCGTCACTAGGGCTGTCCGACATCACAACTTGAAGAATACCTACTTACCTATTCAGTAAGATTTTTCATATATCTTAAAAATTCAACCCCGGCGGGATTCGAACTGCGACGAAAATCTTGGTGTGGTTTAACACTTTAAAATCAAATAACTTATTTAGTAGGCTGTCAGGCTTGAAAAAGTTTATTCCTTTAAATAAAGTTTTGCAATCTACATGGAACTTTACCTATCTACTGCTGGGTAGCTTTGTCCATGATACGCCTCCCAATATTTTGTTTTAAATCATAATTATCTGAGGCCATCCTGCAAGATGATCCGAACTTGCTTGGCTGCTGGCGTCTCAAAATTGTATGGAGAAAAGAAAAATATACATATTTGTTGTTACAGGTGTATGTTTATGTGTAGCAACGAACTGGTCTGCTATATTCAAAGATGATATTGGCTTCGATTCTGTTCTGTAGTTCACAAACAAAACTAAATCTAAACTATCGCTCTCTTTTACTGATAGTGCAAGCAAGAAAGAGATAGCTACAATTTTAGTGCTGTCAAATTAGTCAGATTTATATTTTCCATACAAATTTAGTCGTAATTTCAAAACATGCTGACTATAAACACAAAGAAAAGCGGCATGTAAACTGTTTTGACAGCACTAAAATTGTAGCTATCTCTTTCTTGCTTACACTATCAGTAAAAGAAAGCGACAGTTTAAATTTAGTTTAGTGAGTGAACTACAGAATCGAGGCCATAGTCTACTAGCTAATTATTGCTGCTGCGATGTAGAGTGAGTCTGTAGAGATCGATTTTTAGGAGACTGTTTCATGTCACAAAGTCAAAGTCAAAATTCATTTATTCATTGAAATCACAAGGATCACTATGAAACGTCAATTTTACAGCCTGTTACCCCGCGACCAAGCCAGGAGAGAAAAACAAGAAACAAGGCTGGTTATACTTTGGTCCGCCATATCATATTCTCAGTCAGACTTGAAATCAAATGATATTAGGACTAGTTGAATCAGGCAGCCCTGCTTGCGGGGTTTTTGCGTCGGCTACTTTGTTAGCCCTCTTCGACTTCCGAGGAAGTATTTAAATAGGCTCGAATGATTGGCGATTTAAATAGATTATAGTTTGGACGTGCTGACACGTATTATGAAAAAATGCGCGGTGGCTTTTGTAACTGTATACAAATCGTAGGACATGTTAACATTGCCATTTATTTACATTTTATGATCAATTAGGTACCGTTATAGATAGATAGATAGAAAATTATTTATTGCACAAAACAGTATTAGGTACATAGCAAACTTAATGCTAAAAAACATTCTCTTCCAGATAACCTTTGTGTATTGTAGAAGTGTCGGTTGCACAGAATGGGTACAACAACAATGTAATGTTAACTATGTTAAATAATATTTTACGCAAACACTGTTTTTTTTTTTTTTAATTACGTTTTGCACTTGCCCGCGTTTTGGAAGCAGTTAACATTCCACGTGACAGGTTGCAAGCCCATCGCCGTTCACCACCAATCAGCCGTAATAATCTTACCTGAATAAAATATGTTGACCTTTTAAAAGTTATTTTTAGGTGTTAGGTTTACACTCGCGTTGGTACCATGAGTACCTATGTACCTACGGTGTGATAGAATCAACAATAAAGTATTTCCGTAGGTTCAGCAAAACAAATCATTATTGCTATAAAAGTATAGTAGCGCGCTCTCCTACCTAACAGATCAAATAAATCGTGCATTTCTAGAAATGTTTGATTCAAATTCTCATTTTTGCCAGCAACAGAGAACTCGGCCTTAATGCGAAGATGATAGAGCTTATTTACCGTCGGTAACTGGGGAAGACTAAGTTAGTTTATGAAATGAAATGTTGGGCTCAAAAATAGTAATAGTAATAGGTCGATATTATTTAGATGCAAATGATCTGTTAACTTCAGCGAGGAGCAACCAATTCAGTTTAGGTTGAGTCTTCTAGCGTTGACGTTTCAAAGTGATCCTTGTGATTTTAATGAATTTTGACTTTGACTTTGATCAGTCTGAAAATACATATTTTGAGGGGTTTAACAGGATACGAGTATATCACGTCACAGCAGTAGGAGACCGGCTAATAAGGGAACGATAATTATGGCAGATAGAACGTCATCTCCCTAATTTTAATGGCTATAACAACGTAAATGCTCTACAAACTGAAAGAAAGAAAGAAATATTTTATTTTTAACTGTGTGGTATCCAACACAATACCTTATTATAAGTGCCAAATACTCATAACAGTTTATCCAATATTATTTAACAGCTTGCATTTCGCAAGCACCGAGGCTCCTGCGCAGATAATCGAGTTAAATTTATTTATTGAGTTTGCGTCGGAGTCGGCCGCTCACCCACAGCCCCGCCGCCGCCGCCGCCGCCGCCGCTTCTAGTCCAGCGCAAAAAGTACAACACGATCAAATAACACGAGTTTTGCTAGACGTAGCCACCCTTGTCTTATGGCTGGATCTAGATTCAAAAGCCGAAACTGAAGCCTAATTTCGGCTTAAGTTACAGACCGAAACTTCTTACGAAGTCAGTCAAAGTACACAAAATAATAGGTAGGTAGGTCAGGTAGTTCGGGTAGGCTTCGGAAGCGACGTTTTGTGAGCTATTACATGATTTATTAGCAGATCTGTACTTTTTATTACTTTTTTTCAAATAAGTAGGTATTTAGCAAATAAAAATTCACAAATTAATTTGTAGGTGTCTACGCTTGCTGCCACCCTAAGATAACCTGTATTGCGGGTACTAGACTCTTTCGAACAATAGTGTCCATAAACTTCTAATCGTTAGAGAGAATAAGTACAATATGTAATATTATGTTTGCATTAGATATTAGTAAGATTTGAAGACCGGTTCAATGCCGTTGACCGAATTTAAAGCCGAAGTATTGTCTTACAATGTACAGGACACAGGTTTTCTTGTAATTTTTATATAGATCCCGATAAGATTAGCGTGTTTAATTTAATAATGTGGAGGCATGATGCGCGCACTAGATTGGTCTTGTTGGCTTTACTTATCTTATGAAATTTTTGCGAAACTTAATAATATTTTGTTTTACGGTGATGATATTAGAAAGTGCTTTTGATTTTGGTGCGGTTTTTAAAAGAACGAAATCTTAATTAAAATTAAATTGAATTGATAAGGTGTACATCGATTTGGAGATGCTTCGATAATGGATGTAAGTACAACGAGGTTGCAACCGAATACCTACCTATTAAAGATCATATTCATAATAGTAATTAGTTGAATACCAACAAACATTTCTTTTTGCAAGACTCAAACTTCTTTTTATTTCACAACATATGATTTTTGAGTTATCTATGAATATTTATACATGTAGCGGCAACGGGAATGCAACTGTGAATTGTTTCCTTCCTGCAAAACGCGAGCATGTGCCAAATGAAAAAAATGGATGTGCCTCTGACTACCCTACTTGGTATCCTCAAAGATCTACGCACTGAGTATGAATCAGAGTAGGTATGTATATCCGTCATAGGATATACAGTTGTTAGAGTGAATACCCCAAGTAAAACATTAAGTTTAAGTATGATCCATGAAGCGTGTTTTTTTAATTATGTATACATATTTATGTATCAATGTAATGATATAAATAAAAGCAACAGATTGTGTGTGAGCGGCGCGGCCTCGCCGGCGGCTGTGGGGCAGCGCTGAGCCGCTCATCTCTATAACAACGGGATTTACCGGACCGACCGCCACCCATGCCGATATCTCACTACAATCTTATAGTGAAATATCTACGTAAAGTTTCACTCACTTAAGCACTCGAATGTTACTTTGTGACTTGCCACAAATAACAGTGCTTAAGTTTTAGCTAAGATAATTTTATTCGGTTAATAAATTATGATAGTAGGATTTTGGTTCATATTGTAAAAACGGGAATTTTCACGTACTGCACTATGGGTGAAGTGCACGGCGCGACGCGGAGGGAGAAAGTCGCGACCACTCACCTTGATGAAGACTCTCGGAATGAGACGAAACTTAGTCGGTGCCTTCACCGATAGTGCAGTACGTGAAAATTCCCGTTTTTACAATATGAATAGTCAAGTTCATGATAGTTTTTGGAATAGGATTTTGATGTAAACCAATAAGTACCTAATACATTATATTATTAATTATAGTAATAAATTTAGAAAAAAATACTGTTAAACTCACCACTTCGAGCATGACATGACATGTCAATGTCACAGCATATGTCAGACCTTTCCCTGTTGATGTTGGTTGCACTGTGTCCGATCTGCGGTCAGCGGGCTGTGCTGACGAACGCGACGCGACGCGATATCACTATCTCACAGTCACACTCAACATTTTGCCAAACTTTTATTGCGTCCTTATTCTATTTACATTCTTACTGAATATTCAATACTAAACACACACATTTTACTCCACTCATTATAATACCACTTTAAGGTATTACTTTTTTTCCATAATGTTCCTGTTTAAGTAGATACTCGTAGTTATCGTAAAATATTTTTTGTTTGGTTCTTTTGACCCATTTTTTGCAATGAATTCTTCTTTGTTCTAAGATTTACCAAGTAATACAACCCTTTTTTAATAATGACGTGATATTCATTATATTTCAGATTTTCCAACTACAAAGACAAGGTTAACGTTTGCAGTTGGTTATTTGACATGATAAAGGAAAGGATGGAAAGTCCAAGGAGATAGTGATTCATAGATAAACCTAGTACTTACTTACTCGTACCTACTGAGGTTTTCAATTCTATGAAAACGTAGTAGAGTAGCTTATAAAATGAAATAGATGAACAAACAATAATGAATCGATCACCAATATTTACAAACGTATGAAAGTACCTCCTCGTGCATAAACTACTTTAGGTGAATTTACTTTAATGAATCAGTACCTAACATTTATGTGTACTAATCGCATTGAAGGTATATAATTACATTTTGAAAAAGTAGATAATTATGCAAGTACTTTTATTTTAAATTATTTTTTAGTTAAAAAATACAGTATACTACATCATAATTAAACATAAGATCTTTTACTTACTTATATGTAAAAATTTGCAGATGCAATAGAGGAGCTGACTATACCTACCTATTACCTATATTCTTGCAAATAAATATCATTCATTCATTAAACTATTTCGCAGACCTGCAAAGTTTCCTGTATTAGATTTTTAATACAAAAAGCAAGCATGAACAAAGTTGATTGTTAATAAGAATATTATTTATTGGCAGTGCTAGCATAATTTTTTTTTTGCTACGACTATGTTGAAGCAAAGCGATGATACAGAAATAATAGCTTTCGAAACAAAAATTTGGTCGAAGAGCATCTAGATATTTGTATTATTTTAACTGGTATGGTAATGTACCTAGTATGTGTATGAAAAACTGTTAATTTATATATCTAATACTAAATCTAAGTACTACCTACTACATTTAGAATAATATATTTGGATTACATTACTGAAAACTGTTACAGTTTTAACGTGTATTAAAATCACTGGTCTACAAAACAAGCACGACTTCTCATTTTAACTCCAAATTGTGTTCACCAACCTAATTATTGACAATAATAGTCTGTCCGCATATTATTTGCATGATGAAATATTATCGATAATATCGGCAGCTCGCTGTCCCCGCACTATCATTGTCCGCGTTGCATTAGTGCTGTGCAACTAAGTCGGTCGACGTCGATGAACAATATTCTCAACTCGTTTATTTGTCTCGCCGAGATAACAGCATTGATTAATATTGTAATGAGCACGATGAATAAGTTTCTCCGTACCACGAACGAAACATCGGAAATCTAACGATATTAATAAAGTTGATTGAAGTTTCACGAAAAATCTATTCTACCAAGAATAATAAGCATTCGAGTTATCAATTTGTAAATACAACGTTAAAAAGAAATTATTAAAAGCAACACATTACCTAGGTTATTCATAAATAATTTTCTAACTGAACTTTAAGAGCACACAGAAGACTTATTTCAGTTACCTACCTATTTCTGCTTCAATGAAACTTTTTTTTTAATAGATTTCCGCCTGTTTCATTTGATGTAATATATGTTTACTATTCAAGTTCGCATAGTCAATGGTCAATCTGGCGTCCCATCTACCGGAGCGTTCCTTGGTAGAGGTTCGGTCAGTAATTGTGTATAGTTTGAGATAATGCCGGTCGGTAGTGCATAATGTCTGCAACTCTTAGCGGAACTGTGGCGCGCAATTATTTTTTCCGGCGTCGGGCGGGGCACCGTGATTTGCGTACGCGCATATCGGACGTGCTATATTGACACAGAACAACAACACACCAGAAGGTTTAGTCAAAGATCCATGGTGGTTGCGGTATGGTAGTATCAAAGCTGACGCGTGTTGAGCATTAAATTCTTGCTTAAAACATGGAATAACGAAGATGACTTGAGGAACTTCATCTGGCAACAGGCATGTTGTAGATTTTAATATATTCAACATTGGCCGGCTTTTTGTAGATTTTCCAAGGTTTTATTACCGTGAAGTATTGGAATGCTACGACCTCCTTCTGTTTAGTTGTTCTCGATCCGTGCTCTGTGGCACACCTGGTCGCCGCCACCGGCCGATAATAACAGGTTGCGCGCGGGCGCGGTGTCTCCTAAATTACTCACATTGTTAATAACATGCAAGGTTCCCAGCCTCAGCCTGCCTTTATCCAAGACATTCGCCGTGATGCTTGTACTTATTAGCATCATAAACTGGTTATTTGGAGGTGATTTACCAGAGGATGGACGGAATTAGAGCTCCGTCAAGTCTGGGAACGCGTCATTATGTCAATACTTAGAAATAATTTATGTTAAAATCATTTTTGTCTTCCTACGATCCTCATATTGGAGGATATTGATTAAAATATATGGCCAAATATTCAAAAAAGATCTCTAGATTGTTTTCAGACAGTAAACGTCTTCGCGTCTCTCGTTGGTTCAATAATCTTTTAGCAATTCATAACTTTTTATGCTAACCAAAACCTTAGACTTTCAGACCTTATTTGTATGCATTGTCTCATTCTGTGAAGGTGTCCGTACCAGCACATGAATGGAGCTGCTGATAGTTAGCTGCACTCCGTCATTATGTAATGATCGGCAGGTCGCGACTCGACTTGCGACTATTACACTAACCCGGACGCTCGCGCATCGCTGCCTACTGATCTAGTGCTGGGGAAACTTAGCTACGCTTTGTTTTTTTGTTTATCTCTAAAGCGTAGCGGCTGGCTTTGCTTAATAGCAACGTCTTTATTAATACAACTAAAGTAGCAAACAAGCATACGGCCCACCTGTTGGTAAGCGGTTACCGTAATCTATGACCCTGAGACATAACAGGTGCAAAGTCTCATGTGCCTATCACGCATACCCTTCAACTTTCTCTATAAAAGCAGCTCAATACTCTTCCTGATATTTTTTGCAACTCTTCTGTAGGTAAGTACTGCTACATGTTGTGGCTGTTAATTTTAGTGGCTTGCTCTGCTCACGAAGATTGTCAAGGAAGTTTAGCGACTCGCAGGGATACGGTTAGTATTTTTCGCATCACTAGTTGTAGCCGGCTCAGAGTGCACGCGCAGCGCGGCTGATTGGATTTAGTTTAATAACCATAAAGCACCCGCCCGCGCGCACCGCGCCGTGCCGCGCCGTGCCGCACCGTGCCGCGTCGTGTCGTGCCGTGCCGTGCCGCGGTAACCACACCAATAAATGCAATGTAATATAATCATGCACCATATTGCTTGGACTAACATATTATAATAAGCATGCAAAAAAAACCCGAAGAAATCCTGGTCGGCCGAAAGAGAGATGGGTCGACGACATCATATCAGTCGCAGGGATCACCTGGATGAGAGATAGAGCACAGGAGCGAGGAGGCTGGCAGAAGAGAAAGGACGCATAGGTCTATACTGCCCGGTATACACCCAGCAGTGGAAGATTGCGGGCTGAGATGAGGATGATGCAAAAAACTCTCAAATTCCGCTAGATATCCTTGGTAGGATCAGTACTTTTTTATGTGCCTGTTGGGTGTTATACATAATATTTTATTTATTTTGAATGTGTTTTTTTTTCACTTACGCTTATTTACTATTATAAACTTGTTTCACTCGAGAATTTACTAACGTAAACTATTAGTCACATTAATAATTTATGAATGTATCGTAACTTTGCTTACTTAAATATCTCTTGCATGCTGTAAAGCTAATCAAGGGTGTACTTCCATAATTTATCTTATGTCATCTCGTGAACCCATGTTTCGCAAAATAAATTATTATAATATTAAAAGAAAATAAGAGTATTTTCTACCTGCAGTAATAGGACTACAAGTAAAAAACAGAGCTTAAGTCGCCAACCGAGTTTTGGGTGTTTATTTTATTCATTTTTTGTTTGATAATAATTTTATTGAATAGATTTGATCGAACCAGTTCCTACACGAACTACAATAAACAAACAGTTTGATCGACCGACAGTAATTCCTACAAAGGATAGGAGTCAGCGCGCAGCCGCGCTGTGTGGTATGATTCATATGATTATTTAATCGCGGGTTGCGTTATTTATCGATACGTGCCGACATCCGATCATCGATACCGTCACATCACTGTTTATTCAAAAAATAATGACTCCTGGTAGTAATTTGATTATACCTAACTCTTGAATACTAGCGGTCGGTTTTTATAACGGGTACAATTTCAAACGCAAGTCGCGGTGGCGGCGTTGGCGGTGGCGATCAAAGGGAAAGTGCCACCGCCGCATCGCCGCGACAGTTTAACCGGGCCCTTATAGGTTTGAAATTTTTGGTTCTACGGAGGGTGGCGTGAAAAATATTACCCTTTATAAGAACCGACCTTTAGTATACAAGAGTTGGATTTAACCAAATTACCTACTACAAAAGTCATTATTTTTTGAATCCAGATTCAAATTGAGCAGTGAAGTCACTTTACTTACTACATATTAAGATCTATTGGACGTTCCAGTACACACCAGTGTTTAGACTTTGATTTTGACCTGAGCCTGGATTCGACGGGGCCAAATTAGTAAAAAATACATACTTTTTCTTACTTACGATGCCTTTATATATGTATTTGTCATAAAAGGATGTTTGTTTGTAAATAGACAATTAATTTACGAAACGGCTTATCTGATTGAAATGCGGTTTTTGCTATCGATTTTTTTGAGGATTCCGGTGGCGCGGCCGGCGAGAGCGATCTGCGACGCAAGAGGTTCGCGTTCCATACCCGCTGTAGGACAAACATTTGTATGTTCTTCAGATATTTGTTCCGGTTCTGGGTAGTTGGGTACCACGGTGCCTATTCGTAGTTTCTGATACTCACGTTACAGGGAATTCTAGTGTGGAGTCAGAACTATTTATGTGTCTGATAGATGTTATTTGTTTATTTATATATTTATTTATTATGGCCCCGATCAAAAGAGTCAATGAGAATAATCAATTCTTGCTAGAGTATCTTAAATTTAAGGTGTGGCCCTGTATTTACTTACACGCGACCAATTAGTGTTTAAAGGAATATTGGGTGTCATCCTATTTAGGTCATATTCATTTATGTAAAGCTTATATTAAAAGGTAGGTAGGTAACCAACTACCCTCAATTTTCTAGACTAGAGATTCCGTACCACCACACAATATAAATACTAACGAATTAACGAAATTTATTAACGAAACACTGCTCTATCTCTTGCTGATATGTTTTTTTAAATAACGTTGGATATAACAATAAAGTTTAAAGTTAATAACGTTTTGGCTATGGACATAAAGAAGTAACAGCAAGCCAATCATTAAGTTCTTGTGCGTAAGAATTTAGTAAAATGTCCTTGTTTGCGCTAAATGCCAGCAAATTCTGTAGTTGCGGGTGGGCTGCTCTTATTATGCGGGCATCCCGCGCCGCCGCGCCGCGCGCTGCTCACTCCGGCCTTGCACCTACCACAGCCAAGTCTTTATAACTAAGACCATAAGTCACTAGGTAAAGTAAAGTAAAAGTTTGATTTGAGCAAAACCATACACAGCTAGGTAAAACTTACATAGAAGTAAAGATGAACATAGGAAATGCATACAATAGTTGTGTGCTGTGTACGGTACTATCAAAGAAGGTCCATGCTCAGCTTGATGCTGCAGTAAACTAGCCTTTGCCTTATACTAATGTTGCCAGTTTCTAGCACCCTTGCCGACACATACCTAATGTAAGTTTTATAATAATCTTATTGACGTAACCAAGTGTTCTGTCTTTAAGTTCCTCAGGTTTAATTTACTCATAAATGAGTATTCTATAGAAAGTCATGTACTGAAACCTTACAAAGTAGGTATAATCTTGTCTCAATGTGCAAAGCGGTACACAAAAAAAATGATATGAAAGGCGGGTATGGCATTTTCCGTCCCACCTAATACGCCTTTACAAATGAAAATTCCATACACTTGCAGTGACGATGTCTGCAAGTTCCTCTCCCGTAAACGGAGCCACCGAATTCGGTCCAGAACAGCTACCGAGGCAAGAAATACACCGTATTCAGGACTCTTCAATGAAACTTTTTGCAGCAGCACTCAATGATATAAATAAATAATGGATTGTGCGAACAGAAACATACAGAACAAAAACAATGTTGCAATTAAATTCGTAGGTATTGCGACGAAAAGGATGTTTCACAAATTTAACGTTAAGGTACGAGTAGATATCAGTATTGATGAATGAAAAGATGATAAGAAGGAAAAATAACCATATATAGAGAGGTACTATCGAGTGAAGCAAATAAAATGCCGGGTAGGCCTTGAAGCCAAACAACTCTTTCTGTTAAGCCAAACTACCGGACCAAAATAAAGCATTTCGAGTTTATTGCTAATGTAACCATTTATATTGTTTGTGTCTGTCTTTAGCGTGACCCAGTGCCGGTTCACAACGGCGGAGGTCTCCCGGAATCGAACCCGTCGCAAAAACACAGCGATGCGATGCCGGCTACAGGAACCGCACTCCGCACCAACATCGATTCATTTAAATTGAGCCTTACCGGGAATCTGATGAAAACTTCCCAATTCCGGGCCACGACGGCGACGGACGGCCCGCGACTGCACAGGTAACAACCCGCTTTTTTAAGTTTTTCAACGTTTAATTGGTTGTGACATGTTTGTGAATGAAACAAATGTATTTTTATGGTGGGCCGTACTTTATGGCCGTCGCAGTCAGCTCTTACATTATCCGGTTTTAAGTATTTTAGTTTTCCCATGACGGATACATAATGAGTGAGTAGATTTTTGTGGATAGGTGCCAAGTCAGAGGCACGTTCATACATTACATTTGGCATATGGCCGCGTTTTACCACACATACACATACCACATCGCCGCTTACTGGTACAACTGATGGCACATGCCTTCGAAATTTCGGTTACTTTGACTTTGACTTTGACTTTGACTTTGACTTTGACTTTGACTTTGACTTTGACTATTTTGCGCACATACATTTTTTGAAAGGAAAAATCGAATGGTGCACGACCGGGTTCGAACCCATGACCGTCGGGTCGTAGTCGATGTCGGGGCCTATTAGGCCAACACAATTCTTGAAGACTGCAAAGTAGTAATTATAATATTTATCTGCAATGATAAACCAAAACTCAGTTGAAAGATTTGACAAGTTAGTTAAAAGCTTGTAAAAATATTGTAAAATAGACTAGTTTTGTTTTAAAATACCTAGACTATTTTAAAACAAAACTGAAGCTAAACTACGAGTAACTATTGCAGATATGCTTTGATGAACTATTTGGCTTTAATATGATCTAAAAAAAACATTTAAAAATTCAATGAAGTGGTAAACAGCTATAATCGATGGCCATTGGCGCACCATAGGGGTCATCGATTAGCATCCAGTTAATGGAATTAAAAAGCCATAATGTCTCAGTGCCCAGCCGATGTCATCAGTCACATGATTGGGGAAATAAGGGTCCTTATACACTAGGACAGTTTGATAAGTTGAACTCTATTACACAGATATAAAAAAGTGATTCTACGTGTGACAATAATGCGTTATTCGGAGATATTTTCGCAATAAAAAAACAGTTCAAATGGGAATTTCTAAGTAACAATAATGAAATATTACATTTTATCACAACAACCTATTATCAACGTTACATGACTCTACAAAAGATACCTACCACATCAGAAAATCATTTTCGATACTATAGTAAAGTTTGCATACACAATATGATCTCGTATTTGCAATATTTTTTTTATTACCTTCATTTGTTATTGCAATTTGAAATTATATAAATTTACTTGTATTGTGATTAATGGCTACTAATGCACTGGTAGCCAGTGCGCTAGCTGTCCGTGTAAGTGATTTTGCACCTGGACAGTAGGTAGCTACCCCCATGTGACTGCACTTCTTTATAGCGAAGGGACAGCGACGACACATTCATATCAATTGAAAACCGGATAATTTACCAATTAATTGTCGTTGAATTAATCAACTAACAAGCCTGCAGTTGCAATCGTTTAATATCAGATAAGATAATTAACTTAACAGGAGGGACAGAGTTATGTTATTTTTTTTTCAACATAATTAGGATCACAACGCATAAAAGTTTAAGCCACTTATTTACCTCATACTCTCGACAGTTTTTGATTGGATCGGAAAAATCCATCATCAAATCGGAGCCATATTTCTAAGTAGGAATATGGCTCCGATAAGGAATTGGGTTAAAATGAAAAGCGGAAACAGCTGTTAGTTCTTGCAGATATTTGTCTCTTTAAGGGAAATTCTTTATAGGTTTATCAAGATTTTACTCGTTTCAATCAAGTTATATCAATTTCCCGTTAAAATTACTCTTACTGTGTACGACAAGCAGTGTTCTGACTGGCATAGCGCTTTCCTTAAGGCGGGTTGTCTGACAGTTTGGCTCGGCAACTCATTAAAACATTACGAGATGATTGATTCATTGTCTATTCATGACTGGGGATTAGCATAAATTTGCAAGCCAGGCATTCAATCAGTGCAATTACGAGAACAATGGGCGCTACTAGTCCACCATTGCGATTACCATTGAATCGCTGAATCCGGCGAGCAGCGCGCCAATGGCGGCCGACGGCGACGCCGCGCAACACACATCTTGCGCAGAGAAATGCGCACGCGCCGCCTCTTGTGCAAGCCACGCCTACCCTCTACCCCCCACTAGTCTAATACTAGCCTAGAACAAGTGTCGCAACCAGTCACCACTATTAGCATAATTTCAAAACCCGGCCGCTTATGAAAATGACAGCTTTCTCTAATTGATTGGGACAGACAAGTGTTTCTTGCGTTATGATCTTATTGCGATTTCCTGTCCTGCTTGCTATATCTTCCGTATTATAACTTATGATGTCGTTTAACTGGACAAATTAACTATTTGGATAAAGAGCTTTCCATTTCCTTTGATAAAGTATATATTTTATAAATACTTATTTTTTCAATAAGCATGTCTGATGATCAATACTATTGTGGATATGTTTATGTCCTTAATTCACTTAAAACGGCACTAAGCAAATCTTAGCCTATGATTCCAGACTGCAGTTGATGATAAAACAATACAAATGGTAGACTGAATGGGGCTCAAAGTCGACAACTAGGTATATTAAAACCCCCACCAAAATACAAATATTCCAATCAGATAATTATCAAAGTAATCCACAATAAAATCAGCAAACAATGCCCCACATAATGAAGGGAAATTCATATCAATCATCAAATAATTAGCTCAACAAATTGCTTATTTCGATAACACGACCACACCTGCTGTAATCATATGCAAATTAGGACAGAATATGCAATTTATGCCGGAATGTGCAATTATGCTTAATATTTTAATGTGAGCGCGATCTCTAATTATTATTTTCAGATTACACACCTATCTATTAAATCGGAACAACTTATAGTCCCAAATTGGAATTGTTTAATGCAACGACTATAGGAGATTAGCAACCCGAAAAGGCAGCGAGCTAATCTTATTTGCTGAAGATCCTACAACCGTCGGAGTACTTGGGTTCTTGAGTGGAGCTGGAGAGTACGCCTAGGCAGACTAAGTACGACTAGATAAAGCGACAAGAAATTTCAGCTCGTTCAGGGAACAATCTCAAACTATGCACGTTATTATCACGTAGGTACCACACCGATAGAAACAAAACATCTTTTATGCAGGTGTGATCAATAAGTGATAACGCCATTTAGTCATTATTTAAATATAAAGTATCCATGAAAAATAAAGATATCGTATCGTATCATCGGTAAAGCTAAAGTAAGTAAACAAAATATAAAAGTAGATTGTCGATTACCTATGCAGGGTAGGTAGGTACGAGTATCTTCGTAGATAAGATACCTACATATTATATTCTTAGTTATTTTGATAACTTCGCGCCACCACCATCTAGTCTCATTATCTAAAACTTATCGTAGGTATGTAGGTAACAGGTAACTAAGCTCATTCAGTTTTTACTAACTGGTCCCTGCCAAGCGAGTCTTTATTTCAACCCCACAATTTTTATCGCAGTTTAAAACTCACAGCGAGTGTTGTCACGGTGACCCATATCGAAAGAATCAGCTATCAGAAAGCAAACATTATATGCGATTCCGAGAAATTCGCGATCGAATCAATATGCAGCGAGCTATCGATGTTTAAACATGTTCGATAACAGGTGGACTCGTTGCTGGAAGAAGTATGTGGGCCATACGCCGCACCTGTCCGCGGCGCCACGTCGGTCGCGTCGGGACACCGGGTCGAGCCGACCCACGCCCGCGCGACGGACGATTAGATCAATATCTAATGCATTCTGACACCTGAATGAATGAGGGGAGCTTACGAGTACATGCTAATTATGTATGAATCGTATTATGATAAGTTTCCAGCCCGTACAAATGGTCAAAGCAACACAAACTTCAATATGGTAGAGTTGGTATAACGTAGACTATATAGTCTATACAGCCCTTTAGGTAACTTACAAGAGAGATACTCGTATGTGTGAGAAAATTGTAAAATCAATAATACCTAACCATATAAGACACGTTTAATCGGATAATCTATAATGATCTTTGGTAATTTGGTAATGATACACGAAAAAAAAAGCCTTGAGATCCTTAGGTCGAAATTCTTGTGATGTTTTGGCTCGAAGCGCCCCGTGGCTTCACCTACAGAGGAAACTTTGCAGTTATCGAAGCCTTTTCAATGGCTATAGTTAGGAACATTTAGTAGATACAATTGCCGAGATACTACCTCTGTACCTCACTACAAATTCTGCAACACTTAAATAGTTTGCAACACTACCTAGGTATTATAATATGTCACCTGGGTATAAGCTGACCTCACGTAAAAAAATTCGTGTGCAAACCCGTCAACATTATATGTATAAAATATCCGTTGGTAGATATTTTAATCTATGATAAGCCCGGATATTATTTGCATGCCTTTTGCATGCGTCACCAAAATCTTCAAGATCTAGTTATGTTCGCCTTGTTGATACTTCCTGATATGAATAAAATTAATTAATTTACTACGCAGATAATAGGTTCTAGCTGGGAATACAAATATAAAGTCAAGTAGTCTAGTCTCATGATAGCTAGTACAATATGATACGACGATAATACAAGAACACCTACCTGGCTCAAATCCATCTTGACCAGCCGCAGTTACACAGAACCACACAAATTCACAACCACGAACTGTTTTCTCTGTTTCACCAGCTAGGAATAACTATCGATGATTGTCATTAATGATTAGGAACAGTCTGATGAGGTGACAGGTGACTCCAGGAAAGCACGGCCAGTGAGACCACGAAGCGCGATTGCGTGAACACTCGGGAGTAAAGTGATGGCCTGTCCCAAGCAACCCGCGACGCAGACTTACTACGTAAATGTCAGGTAAATTTACAATTTTAACAGCAATTTTGTGAACTCCAACGCCTTTTATGATATTTTTTGCGTTAGCTTTTGTGGCGATGACCGACTAAATGACAATCAACGCACAGCCTCAACCGTGAACCATTAAGACCAGAAAGATTAAAGGAATAGGTTTCCTTTTGGTGTTTCGTGGTTTCGGAAAGTCCACCCTTAGAGGATGCAGCGGGAAGGTGAAATTTATATGGAAAAATGTGGACGAAGTCGGCGGCGTTCACTAGTTAAGAATGTAAAGATTGATTGTTTTTAGCAACATAACGCGTTGGGTTAGTTACGTAGCAAGAAATCCAGGTAAGTACTCGTATGCTGAGCTCAAAGAGTTTCGCGCAAGACTGACATTTAAAACATGATAGTTTACATTCTACGTCCACGGAGATTGCAGTGTTTGCTCTGCTCGATAAGTGGTCGATATCAAGAAAGTTATCGTAAGCAAATAGCGAGGAAAGCGATCGCGGTATGTAGGTAGGTATCGCGGCCGGTTAACTGTGCCACTCATTATCATGAACGATCTACACCTGACATGCAATCCATACATTATTTCGAATCATAAGATGCGAAAGAAATCTCAAACTAAACTGCCTGTAAAACTAGAAGACGGAAGAAAATTAAATGCCCTAGGCCATTTTTAGGCATCCCGTACACAAAGGGTGCTGACGGGACCCTATTACTAGACCTACGCCAGTCCTTCTGTTTGTTTGTCAAAAGCCAGAGTAGCTAGTGTCATTTTAACAGAATACGTCTGGCCTCTGTGGTGTCAAATAAGATATTAAACACGTTAAACTACGAGTATAATATTTATTTATTTATTTTACTAAATCAATACTTTATCATCATTCTTTGACAATCTCAAATAACGGTTTTTTTCGGGAATCGTAATATATAAATGAGTTCAAATAATAGGTAGGTACCTACATATGACCATCTAGAACCATCTGTTGCACGTTAGAACTAACGTAAATATAAATCGATGATTTGATAGAGAAATAAATATGTTAAAACAATCTTAAGAATTTCTATTATGCAGTCGAATTATTATCCATAAAACTTGAGAACGATACCTACCTGCCTTGTACTCGTACTTAAGCAAGCCTACAAAAGGGCATAATTTCTGTTAATAAAACTGTATGACCTGACAAATGCCACCACATGCCCTATTAGTAAGCCAAATGAACAACCTTATTTATAAAACTTGTTAGTTATCTGTAGATACCTAACCTTACTGTTATTTACTGATATTTTATCTTATTTTCGAATACTTTAAGTAAGTCGAATACTAAGTAGTATATAAGTATATAAGTAGTGCACGACGCGACGCGGAGGGAGAAAGTCGCGATCACTCACCCTGATGAAGACTCTCGGAATGAGTTGAAACTTAGTCGCGGCCTTCACCGATAGTGCAGTACGTGAAAATTCCCGTTTTAAAATATGAATAGTCAAGTTCACGATAGTTTTTGGAATAAAACTTTAAGTAAGTAAACTTTGACAAACATTCGAACCCATGCAATTGATTATTTAATAAAGTTGCGTACGTGCAATAACTAACATACATAATCTTTTTTTTAGGAAATAAATAAAAACCCTCTTCAAATAACGGGAAATTGATAGAAAGTCTTAAATTGAAATTACCGCCCTATTCTTTGACCCTTAATAAGGGTGGGAATTTTTAATAAAAATTGCATGCGAAATTATATACGAAGTCTAATATATAATCATAGTAGGGTAGGAACTACTCGTCAAAAAAAGAATCATTAAAATCAGTTCACAATTGGCGAAGTATCGCCGATTGTCATAGAATTGAGAACATCCTCCTTTTTTAAGTCAGTTAAATGATTGGACACGACAAATAATGCATTTATTTGAAAGTTTATCAACATTTTACATATAAGTGCTCGTGACATTACCTACCCATGTCAGTTTTTCTATGTCCCACCTCGATGGTCGATGGTGTGGCGGATAAGCAGCAAGAGGTGTGGGTACGATTCTCACTGCGGGACAAATGTTTGCATGTTCTGCAGTTATTTGTTCTGGATGATGTGATACCACGGTACTTTTAGTTCCTGATACCCTCGATAAGGAATTCTAGCGTGAGGTCAGGGCTAAGTATGCGTTTATTTGGTTAAAAAATATTAGTCTGGTCATTTTTCACACAGCATCATCTAAAACTAAGCAGAGCTTGTATAATGGGAACTACATGAGAATTATATGCTTATGTAAACACCCCCAGGACATATATTTGCAGATGAAACAAACGTTGGTCCAGTGGCGGGAACCGAACTTGCAACCTGCGTCTCAGGCGGACTTTCGCCCACTGCGTCACAGAGGTAATCATGCGTGTTTATTTATTTAACTGTATTTAGCTAACATTAGTTGTCTGTTTGTTTGGATGAGTTGTTAATTATGAGTAATAGTGGAACAGAATCATCGATGGAGAGACGGCATCGAACGATACGAGGAGGCAAATATTTGCACAACACTTTGTATTTGTGCATTGTTATTCGCAAGATACTTTAAATAATTCCAGGGACTTCTACGTACTTGATAGTACAAGTGTTTGTTCAAGTATAAATAGAAGGTTAGATTCTAACCTTAAAAAAATATATAAATAGTATATCAGTCATGTAGTTTCCATAACACAAGCTCTGCTTGCTTTGGGGCTAGATGATGCTGTGTGTAAATTTTTAGCATTGTTATAATTGCTCTGTTAGAAGGCGGGAAGCCGGCTGCAACGCAAGAGCTGCTGGTTCTATTCCCGCTACGGGACAGTGTGTTAATGTTCTGCTGATATTTTTTCGTGGGTGTTGTGGTACCACCACGGTACTCGTAGTTCTTGATACCTACGACACAGGAAATCCTAGTGTGGGGTCATGAACGTGCCGATCGGATGTTTATTTAGTTTATTTCCTATCTTTTTTGAGTTATCAATAATATATTTTGATTCCAAAACTATCGTGAACTTGACTATTCATATTGCAAAAACGGGAATTTTCACGTACTGAATAATCGGTGAAGGCACCGACTAAGTTTCGACTCATTCCGAGAGTCTTCATCAGGGTGAGTGGTTGCGATTTTCTCCTCCCGCGTCGCGCGGTAAAATTCCCGTTTTTACAATATGCATAATATATTTTGAGTAAATATCTTATTGATAGCTCAAAATAGCTCAGACATATTAAAAACAATGTGTTCATTATTTTATATAAATATCTTTAGTGTAATATTGAAATCGAATTTGTAAAATTAATTGACTTGCCTAATCAACGTACGTACATAATCAACGTACTCGTAGTATAGTAAAATAAATGAAATATGAAATTATGACACTTTTCGTGATATAATTCCGGTAAATGAAGCTGGTAAGTGGAATCTCTCGGTAGAATGTACCGAGCCTAGTGAACGGCCTTTTTCATTAATTAGGTAACCTACCCTCCGAAGCGAAAAATAAATAAAAAGGCGAATTCACAAAACAAAACTTTCATTTCCATGCACATATTAACTTCACCAGACTTCGATCTTCTTTATTCACCACTACTCTTATTCAGCTCTTCAGTTTCATCGTTGTAGCGGTGGCGCGGCGGTGACGCGGCGGTGGCGGTGGCGAGGCGGTTGCGCAGCGGTGGCGGTGGCGGCAGCGGTGGCGGTGGCGCGGCGGTGGCGTGGCGGTGGTGCAGCGGTGGCGGTGACGGTAACGGTGGCGCGGCGGTGGCGGTGGCGTGGCGGTGGCGGTGACGGTGGCACGGCGGTGGCAGCGTCTGGAATAGGGGGAAGAGCGCGTGTGAATCGCTGCGTCACGCGGCATCGTCAGCAATCGCCGGCGCCGGGTAACGTGCTTGTTATGGCCGTGCCACTAATATGTGGGAACTCTACTTCTGTGTAGGGTGACTGTGATTTTAGATTCTGAGATTCTTTACCGATTCGATTCTGAGATTCTTTACCGAAGATATTTGTTCCGGGTCAGAGTGTTGTGGTAGCAGGGTACTCGTAGTTTCTGATATCCACGACACAAAAGTGAAAATCAAATATATTTATTCATTAAATCACAAGAATCACTTTGAAACGTCGGTTTTATCAACGTCCTGTTCCACCGTGACCAAGTCAGGAAAGAAAGCCAAGAAAACAAGGCTGGCTATTCTTTTTATTATAACAAGCTTTTTTTGCAATGTTTGTATGTTAGTTATTTGTTTGGTCAAATCTTGCAAGCTAAATTAGAACCACTTCCTCTTATCCTACGGAGTTGAATTTCTGCATGTAGGTTCGATAACAATGCATTTTTTATGGTAAGCATGACCTGAATCGACATCCAGGATTAGTCCCTGATAAAGGAACTCTTCAACGGTTAACAGCACAGACACGACACGACATTTTCAACTCGATGAGAAATGTACCTACCTATTGTTTTGTAAAAGGATCATTATAAAGAATAACTAGCCTTGTTTTTTTTCTTTCTTACCTGGCTTGGTCGCGGAGGAACAGGCAGCAGGTAAAATTGACGTTAAAGTGATCCTTGTGATTTTAATGAATAAATTCATTTTGTCTTTGACTTTGTAGAAGACCACTGTTGGACTTTAGCCTCCCCCAAAGAATGCCATGACGAACGTTTTTTGGCTACCATTATCCACAGACTTCCCGATACATTTGAGATGATCCATCAACTTCAATTTCAAAAACTTCAATTATTCAAAATTTTTACAACAGCTAAAGCCACAACAATACCTTTCTCAGTCTGTTTCATAGAAACTGATTGTCAAGTATCCAAAAACTGACCACAGACTGTATCTGCCACCAATGATTTTGCACAACGCGCTAAATTATGTTTGCAACAAATAAAAAAAATATGTTTGTTTTGAGTATTAATCATGTGTAATATATATGTGTAGTATGTATTATAAATTTGATTAGGTTATTATTATTATTATAATTATATATATCGATTATTTTGCACCCAGTTGTCCAGCGATCTTCGTGGCATCATGAAGGCCCCGTCTGAAAACCAGCGCTGCACCTGACCCCTAGGTTCTGGCGCAGCATAAAGCTGAGACGGGGACCTATTTCACTCCACGCAACACAAAATGACGTACCTACCTAGTTTGTCTGTTATTAGTTTCGCTGTGTTATTATATGTTAAGTATCTGTTTTGTGTTTATTACTATTTTTGTTTAAGTTTTGTGTTGTTTGGGGGATAATAAATACATTTTCTTTCTTTCTTTCTTTATCAATTTTTAGTCTAGCTTAGGCATTTGAGGCTTACCATATCAATTTGTACCCATTTCACATTTTACATTAAAATTATATGTTGCATAAAAATTTTAATGCATGGTAAGTAGGTACCAAATAATATTTTATTAAACTTATTATTTTCTTCTTGGAGACCTTTTTTTATTAATATTATGTATTATCTTTCGTAAGTTTATCTAAAAGTGTCATTGTTCTATTTGTTTTCCAAATGATGATAAATAAATTCGTACAAAAAGAATAGCCTTCCCTAAATTGGTTAAAATATTATTCGTCTTTTTTCTTTAAATTGATTTAAATTAGTAACTTACTGTACCTAGTACTAGGTGTGGGTTGGTGACTGCGCCACAGTTTTAATTAATATTGCAGTTACCATCGTTTTCTTAAACTGTTTTGTATACCTACTTTCATTCTGTTCCAATGAATAAATTTTGATTTGTCTTTTTATTTTGTTTAGATTAACTAAGCGGGTGAAGCTGGTCACCCTACTGGTGGTGGCATGCATCGCGTATGCGCCGGCGCAAGAAACCGCGCGCAGTAATCACGGCGGAGGACGAGACGGTCCCACACAAACCGGCGCTGTGAGAATCAACTAGCCACTACATACTTATACGGATTATTTATTAAATAGATCAATCAGAAACTATTTACTATGGATTTATCATTTAACTTTGTAAAATTCTGTGGGAAACAGACTTAAGTACGTCCGTCTGAAATTAGCTTAGTCAAAGACTTTTTTTATGAATCGATAATAGACCTTTATTTGCCCATAATCTTAGCTTATGGTGAGTGATTATATGGCCGACGATGGAGCATGAAAGCCTAGAAGATACCTATACAATATCACCTTGAAAAGACCCAGATTATATTTACGTATTCTACAGATTAATAGAACAAACGTCAGTAAATCCTGTATGAGCTTAGTGCACACGTACAGAACACTTCTTGTTTTTATCGACATATTTTTAGGATGTGTGCTACCTTAGTCTATACTTTTAAATTATTTACTTTTCTATAACGATAGACTTAAATAAGTATATCTATCTGTATTTGAGTGTGCACTTAAATTTTAGCTAAGATCATGTTATTCTGCCAATTCATTAGGATAGTTAGCTTTTTGATTTTAATTATTTATTTTAGGAAAACCATCGACACTTTAAAACAACATTAATGACTAAGCTAGCAGCTATGAGGCCATTTAAAGGTTCCCACTGATAAAAACATATTAAGTAACTACAACATTTCTTACTTACACAACTTAAATGTAATCATAACTACCCTTTTAGGTAAGTTATTAGTATTAATTTACACCTGTTTATCACTTACATTCACAATATCAAAGGTGCTTGCATTTATGTAAGTAGGTACTATTGAGTAAAGATAATCAGCTCAATGTTGCAAAAATTTACCAAAGAACATATTAAGCTTATTTCTAAAGTAGAAACACTACAACCGAAAATATATTCTGTACTAATATATTGAACAGCTTACTTAAACGGTAGATAAAGGCATTTTATAAATCAAAATAAAATATCTTTTTTTCAAGTAGACAAATAGGTACTCATATGGGAAAAAGAAACAAAAAAATAACCTAAAACTAAAAGCTAATAGGGTTGGTGGAGAGATGTCTCAGGCAACAATGCCTCATGTAAGTGCAATCAACCCTAGAAGTAATCATTTTGGCGATAGTGGAAACTTTAGGCAGATAAAGCAGGTTGCTATGCCTCAATGTTCATGTGGGTGCATACAATTGAATTTTATTTAGAAGTGGCGGACAATCAACGCCTGAGTTGATAATTCGCGTTAGGTAAATAATGTTCGCAAATTCACGCCTTAGTAGTCAGTAGTCTCAAAAAACTAAGGAATCGCAAAAACTGTCTTTGAATTGCCTCCAGTCTATCAATGTAAAATCCATAGACAGGGTTACAAACTTGAAAAGCATATTCGAGATGACAGCGTACGTAAGTACTACAAGTATACAGGATTTTTATAGTTTTAACGCTTTTAAAATCCTTAGATGACCTCATTATAAATCCTAAAGCTTTGGAAGCTTTTTTAACAACTAATGATACGTGCACATCAAACATCAGTTTCGAATCATGCACAACTCTTAGATCTCTTACTTCATTGACTCTCTGAAGTACACACCCCTTCAGAGTAAATTACATTACCTTTTTCTAGTATAGGTTATTATATTACATTTTTTAGCATTAAGGTATAGTTTATTCTCGAGACATTAAGAATCAAGACGATTAAGATTATTTTGTAAATGTACAGCAACAAGTTGGCAAGTAATTGGTCTCAATATCTTCATGTCATCAGGAAAAGTTAGAACAGAGGAGTTTACAAAGCACGAATCAATGTCAGCAATAAAGATAAGGAAAAGTAGTGGTCCTAATAGTGAACCATGTGGGAGACCACTCGGAACACTCATCTACTTCGAAGTGAAGTTACCTAAGACAACAACCTGTAACCTATTGTGAATATACGATGCAAACCATCTTAGCAGGTCACCCCCTATACCTTATATTAACATCTTAAATATCAGATGGTTATGGTCAATTCGATCAAATGCTTTGCTGTAACGGTTGTGCACATCCGTCTGGTAGCCACTATCCATAGCCTCTGTAAGAGCTTCATTAAGTAGAATATTATCCACTAATTACTAATTTATTTTTAGTTATTGGCAACGATAGCTCTATAAAAGACATATCACAATCCATGTTCGTTGAGAGAGGTTGATCAACATTAAATAACTAAATAAATAATAAATAAATAATTCTGAACATTTTCACACATCATCATCTGTATTAATAATATAAGGATCATTCATTTGATTTTGGGGTAGGAAATAGTCAGTGAACAAGTTGCATATTTCGGTTCCAGAACTGGTAGTGATGTTATCATCAGACATGTTGTTAGGTGTAGATGTTGATTTAGATAAGGATTTAAGATTAGCCCAGAAATAGTTAGGTTTTAACTGTTAAGCAATGTTTAAAGAAATAAATAAATTCTTTATCTTCAATTAATTTGTTATAAGAAAATAATAAAACACAAGACGATTATATTAATTCATTCACATCGACCACCAATAGTGGATACATAACTAACTAACCAAAAACATTGTATCTTTCACGAATTTTCACGAATAATAAGATAGATTGATCTATCGATAACACTGGAACTTACTACGTGTATAGGCTGTCTCGAACAATGCATCTCGAATCAGCAATCATCAGCAATACGCGATTCATACGGATCAGACGTACCTTGACGTCCGATGACAAATTTATCGTGTCTCACAATAAAACCGCTCGTAAAAATATTACTATACATTCCCTCCCAGCACCCTCTCCTCCCTAATGGGGGGAGGGGAGGGGGCTATAGAGGAATCCCGCGAGAAATAACACACTTTGTCTTAGAGAGAATCGCGTCCAATCGCTGAACCTAGATCTAGGTAGGGTTTTGGGAACGTGGATGTGGCAAAATGTAGCATATTTTACTGTAGCGACAGAACTTCCAGTATTTTCGTACTTACTAGGCCTACCTACACAACCCGTGTACCAACTGCTAGGGTGGCTAAACGACTCTACCGATCTAATTATAAAAAAACTGCATCGCAGTGACATAAATAAATAAAAGTGGCTCTTAGCTATATTCGCTGTATAAGTAGGTACTTACCTACGGTACTAAATAACGTCTAGCAAGGTATTGTTTAACGATTTTTTTTTATTTATTATATTGTGTCAGTAAATTAAAATAGTAATATGTAATTGACAAAGCCCCAGATATACCTTATCCAAAGTTTGATGTCTGCGTTTCCTAAAGTTGTGCGCTTACGATATTGTTAGCTAAATCGAGGCTCTATAGCGTTAGGATATTCCAGCGATTCCTCGCGACGCCATTTTGAGTCGACATTCATCTTGTATCGTTTCATTGCAGTCGATATCAGTAAACGCGCTAAAATACCGTTTTTGATGTGATGATTTTCGCATTTTCATCGGACGGTTTATCCCTCCCTGGTATTACTTACAATGTAACGGTTTGTTGTCTTTCCAGCTGCAATACTATAACGTAGTGTGATATTTTTTTCCTGATTCGATTACGGATAAAAATAATTACCTCAGTCTTTCCCGGCTCAGGAGTCGCTCTACGATGAATGCTCTAGAAGGCTGTGTGCCAGAAGCGTTATTCTGGATTCCTGAAAATGAAATGAATGCCAATATCAGTTCACACATTCAACACACCACCTAGCCCTTGCAAGTATGATGCCTTTTTGCCTGGAGCAGTTGTACAAAATATCAATGACGCTGAATCAGAAAAGAAAACTTGGGAAATGCCACGTTTCGTTCCCCAAGCAAAACAATAAATTGAGATAAACATTCGTAGCTGACGATGCAAAACGTGTCACGCTCATAACTCTGTTGCATAAGAAGCTATGTGGGGGATCGCTACTTCATACTACCCGCTACGTTGGCGGTAGGTACGACACAGGGGGCTACGAATCATCTACATTCATGCCCCGTAGGGTCAACTCAATAAAAACGCATGTCCATTGTAAAAATGTTGGGAGATGCCGTATGGAATAATGTATTGAGTTTTTATTCACAAGTCGGAAACTCATTTTAGGAAGTTAAGGTGAGTCTGTTTTTCAATAACTTCTGTATTCAAAAGTGTGAGTATAAATAAAAATAAATAAATAATGCGGGACATTTTCACACAGTATCATATAGCGCCTAAGTAAGTAGAGCTTGTGTTATGGGAACAACATGACTGATATACTACTTATATTCATATTTGGTAAATATATACATATTATACATAGAAAACACCCAGATCCCGAGACAAATATTTGCAGATACAAACATTTGTCCCGCGGCGGGAATCGAACCGATAACTATCTGCGTCTCAGGCGGGCCATCGCCCACTGCGCCACAGAGGTCGTCAAATGCATGAAATATGTCAGCATACTGGACATATTTCATGCAGCATCATCTAGCCCTAAAGTAAACAGAGCTTGTATTATGGAAACTACACACAAGCTCAATGACTGATAATACTACTTAGATTTTTTTCTTTTTTGTAATTACATACACATTATGCATAGGAATGATCTATGATATAGGCCTTAGAGCCGGAATTAAATCGTCGACACAACGGAAGAGCAGTGAGAGTTGCCGGATATCAGTATTATGACGATATGTACCCGAGCCAGGAGTCCCGGGGCCGGGACGTAAAGGGAGTCCGTACTAAAAACACGGCGAGATCGGCGCAAGTGTTCCGTACACGCGTTACAGGCCTTTACGAGCCATATTTATAGCTCACTCGTTGGACACTCGCCCGTTTTTTACGATATACATAAAAGCCGCGCGCCGTGAAAGATTTATGCGAAATATATTCCGGCTAATGCTGATTGCCGCGGTTCATTGTACTAATGCTATTGGTTTTACGGCGATCACGCAAATGCTCTTCTTTATGTAGAATAAATGGTATCGGGAAATGTTTTATGTAGCTTTTTAAACAGCTGATTTAGAAGGTATCGTATTTCACTCGGCTCAGTAATGCCTCACAATATCTTAATACATTGAACGGTCTATGTAGGCAGGCTCGGTGATTGCTCGCTTGTGAGCGAACGATCAATTTTTAGATATTGTCACTCGTCGGTGACAAGTCATTTCTTACGACAACATTTGATTTGAGTCTCCGCAAATTGAATTTGTGGCACAATGGCGCAGTGAGCGAGCGCAGAGACGGACGCGAGATATCGTGTTCTGTAGGCAGGTCGGCAGACCCGCCCGAGGACACCAGAAATCGAAAGCAAACGAACACCAAATAAATATTCGCTTTAGCAACAATCGAGCTCGCAACTCACACAATTACGGCGGAATGGAAAACCTTAGATAAATAAAATCGGAAGCGCCCGAGGGACCGCGAGAGGCGGAAGGTGGGACGGGGGGAGGGTACCCCTCGGTTTTTTCGCAAGAAAAAAGCGAAGGCAGCAACACAAACATCGAGCGAATGTAGCGAATTTCCAAAGTCCATTCGGTTTATTGACACGGAGGGGCGGATTCAAATCCCTAGCCCGCCGCGATTTACAATAAATTTCAAACGGAAAATATGTTTGCAATATGGGAGACCCTTCGCCCTTTCACCCGACTAGTCCCGGGCGATGCCTGCGGCGTCTCGCACAGCGGCCGCGCTGCTGCTTCACCAATAACTACCCAATTTTAAACACTTGCTACTAGTCGTGGAATGTAGTAAGCTGTTTACAACGTTATCGAAATCGCCGAGGGGTTTGCATTTTCCATTCGACTTTGAATGGGGCTCAAATAAGTGAACACGCGATTTAGTGGAGGGCTATTACATGAGAAAATGTTTTATTTTATTCAAAGTTATGAGTATGTGTTTCCATACATATTCCACTACTTTTATTGGATCTTTTATAAAAAAGTTTATTGAATGTTTTTCCCTAAAGCACACATGAGATTATTTTCATAATTCATGCCCTTTGAGTGAGAACTTCGAAATATTTTATAAGTAAATTCTTGATGACTTTAGTCTTTCAACTAGTTTTTTATTTATTAGTATTGTTCATGTCCATGAAGTTGAATCGCGTAAGCTTGTTCCAATTTCACATAAAATCACGAAGTCAAAATTAAATTAATATTTTAAACTAGACGTAGAATTCATCTGATAATAAAGTATGAACATGATAGAGCCATAAAAGTTAGAATTATATTATAAAGCGAGGGCGGGCGGCAGGCGGCGCGCGAGGGCGGGCGGCAATAAAGCACGGGCCGCGGGGAATACATGGACGGATACGAATTTTAACGAATCTTTCATGGATAAGTGCTTGTAAATATAAATAATTTAGCGAATATAACACGCCAGGAAATAGTAGAACGAGGCATATTATGTAACCTATACTGGTCCCATAACTAATTGGCTAAGAGTTCCACTAATCCATGATACGTGTTTGGATGTTCGTTGCTGATAATCTTAACGGCTGAACTGACTTGGATAAAAACGGCAATAGATCTCGATCTAGAATATCGCATAGGCTACTTTTTATTCCATTAAATACATATTTCATAGAAAACATTTAAAGGCTTCAGAAATAACGCAACCACCAAATTGTAAAGAACAAAAGTAACAAGAGAACAGAGTGCTGACATGGCTCGGGATACGGGGGAAGGGGGGGTATGGAGGTATGTGCTCATTACAGCGGGCGAATACCACTCTTTATTTATGAAATAAAATGAAAACATTTCTGCGCAGCCTGACGAATAGCCGCGACTCAGTTAGGTGGGGGGGAGGGAGCTACACCCTATTCGGGGTAAAATATAACAAGCCTTTGTTTTGATAATTTTATAGCAGCTATGTTTATTTTATAGAATGCCATAAGTCTCTAACTCGATGAATAATGTACCTTTTGTTTTGTAAAAGGATCATCAAAAAATAAACCAGCTTTGTTTCTTGCCTATCTTTCCTGGCTTGGGTGCGGAGGAACAGGCAGTAGGTAAAATTAACGTTTCAAAGAGATCCTTGTGATTTAAATGATGAAATTCATTTTGTCTTTGACGTATTTCCAAAAATATATCGATACTTCAATACCTACCAGTGCTCTACGTGGACCATGAAACGTGATTCTAGCTCTAATCGTTCAGAAATACTACAGTTTCTAACTTGCAATTTTATTTACTAGAAACTATTGAAAATCATATTACCGAAGTTCTCGTATGACGCAGGTTCCAATCCACACGTGGGCAGATGTAATTATATCGAAGTTTAATTTCTATGCGGAGGTGGGGGTGAAGGGGGGCGGAGTGAACGGAAAGATTTTTCAATTACCAACTTTGTGCCTTCGCTCTAATCTCGGTTGTGGAGTAGTGTTGTCAATACACTTGCAGTTGAATATTAACCACATTTTGACGTTTTGGTCATCTACGAGCTTATACTTTTCACAATATTGTTGCAATGAAGACGTAGAGAACACATACATTGAAAAAAAATATTTTGCTCGAATAACTGTTGCATTGACGGAGAATGGGACACAAATTTGGACCTATGTAAACAAAAACATGTGTATTTATATATACATTTTAACTAGTCGTTATTAAAATCAGCAATATTTAAGCATACTCAACAGAAACGCTCCCTTCTCTACCGGCTCTGGAATTCTTAATATCTGCGCGCTAACTACGCTCGTATAATATTGGCTGGGAGACCCCCCACTCCTCTTACCCCCTTCCCCCTACACCCTCTATAGCCTTCAAGTGTCGTGTGCACAGTAACGACATTACATTTGTAAGTTTCAAATTTTCTTTAAGAACTACTTTCATGAACTTCGGTCGGCGAATGTGAGTTTTATATAAACTTTTGTATGAAATGAAACTATTTTAATCTGTATGGTTAGATAGTAGAGTTGGGTAACAGTTCCTCCTGACCATACCAAGCATTCATTCCCTGATACCTAGGACATAAGGAATCCTAGGTGTGTTAAACATGTGTCTGTAGGCTATTTATTATTAAAAAAAGGTGTTTTTTTTTAATCTGAAGCATAATTCATACAATATTTTTTTAAACCGCTAACAACCAGTGAAAAGTGAGTACCTAGCTTTAGAAACGTGATGAGATACGAGTACACACATGAAAGAATAGATGGTTGACTCTGCCGCTCCGTTCCAAAGATAAAATTGATGTAAGAATAGGTATCGGCACTGGTTGTCAAGCGTCTTTCAGAACAACTTCTGAAGAAACAACTTTACAAGAAGCAATATATCACGGCTTTAGTCCCAACTAACGATTACACGGCGAAGTAAGCGCTACTTTTAAATTGGATTCCTGGGCCTTTGTTCCATTTCTACGGCCCTGTCGGAGGGGCCGTTTGACGCCGACTCGTCCCGTTTATTCTTAAGCCCTGGCTATTAAACGCCGTCAAAATAAATGTTCTGCTAAAGGAGGTAAAATGGCGTGAAAAATCGCCTCGAACACCTTTGTTCTGGAAATGTCACCGTTTAATCGGTAACGAGAGGTGGCTTTTTATATGTTTTACCCGACGGCGCGGAAAGGGGTTCCTTTCGACTGTAAGTGTGGGTATAAATGTATTCGCCTATCTTTTCTGTTGGCACATTCTATAGACTAAACGGCTTGTTTGATTTTGGTAAATGAAATATTATTGGATTTAGCAAGTTGTTTATACAGTTTTTTTGTGTTTTATTTTACTGAATAATACCTATTCGTAGTGACATATCTCACGCAGTATAAACCTTGCAAAAAGGTTGAACACCATCGTAGTAGAAATAAGTAGAAAATATTGTGCCAAATATAATGACCAATTCGACTTGAAGTTAAAGTTATCAGCCAAATGGAGAGATGTGATAATTTGGTTGACAACTACACATTTCAGAACATTTTTTTTATCCATTCATTCAACGAAGAGAAAAAAAGCGCTCCTGTGAAAATCCTTCAGTTAATATAAGAGGAAATCGGGCCAATATCAATTTCTCCGTACTTATCGGTCTCTAAGACCGGACCTACCGTAACACAGAGCGAAGTGCCACGCGCCGGTTAATTACGTACCCTGAGGGGGATGGGAAGGGGGATGGAGGGAGGGAGGAGGGTGAGAGGGGAATGAGCTTCGTTTGGCTCGAGTCGAGACGCCGTTTTGCAAATTGTTTTCGCTTTGGTATGAATAGTTGGGCACACTTGATGGTAGGTGAGTTGGCTGGGATTTGCTAATCAATTTGTTCTGCTCGATAATGACGTGAAGGTGGGAGCAATAGACCTATGACCTACGTCCCAACATTTCTGAAGCGAGCAACGTACCTACGTAAGTATATTTAATTAGCATTAAGTTCGCCTACAAGTACATAAGAACTTGTGCAATAAAGCATGTTCTAACTATGTTCATTTGACGACCTCTGTGGCGCAGTGGGCGAAGGTCCGCCTGAGACGCAGAAGGTTGCGGGTTCAATTCCCGCCACGGGACAAATGTTTGTATCTGCAAATATTTGTCTCAGGTCTGGGTGTTTTCTATGTATATTATGTATGTATTTACAAAAAAAAAGTATATAAGTAGTATATCAGTCATGTAGTTCCCATAATACAAGCTCTGCTTAGTTTGGGACTAGATGATGCTGTGTGAAAATGTCCAGCATTATTTATTTATTTATTAACTAAATATCTCTCTATATTTATTTGTCTGTCTGTACAGTTTGTCTTTGTGTGCTTTTTTTTGTTTTAACTGTCCCAACACCCTATTCCTATTTATAGGTAACAGATTTTTTTATTTTTTTTTCGTTTTCACGTTGTGCCAAATAAATGTTTATTTTCATTTTATTTCATTACAAACCTAAACGGCTCTAACTATTGCAGAAACTGACATCCAATAGGGTGTATGGGACGAGAAACGAACTGACAAGTTCCTACAACTGAAAAAAAAAACCGTTTCCGAGCAAAGTTATATCCAAAAAAGTTTTTCAATGATACACAAAACGGGGGAAAAGCTATGAGAAAAAACTCTATACGAGTAGGATCTGAAAGTGCGCGAAAAAGTTACTCTTTTACCTTTTTTTTTGGTATATCAGTCATTTCTTGGGTTTTCTCTGTGTATTATATGTATGTATTTACAAAAAAAAAAATATTTAAGTAGTATATCAGTCATGTAGTGCCCATAATACAAGCTCTGTTTAGTTTGGGGCTAGATGATGTTGTGTGAAAATGTCCAGCATTATTATTATTATTATTCATCTCAGGGAGTAATGATTCGGTGTGAGACAAACGGACAGACAGACATGAAGGAAATATAGGTTCCATTTTAACCATTCTGCTTCGGACCCCTAAAAATAAGTGACTGCCACCTACACAACGTGTCTCCTAAACAAACTACCCCAAAACAAATATTTCATCTCCTTGTCCATCCCCTGGCATAATGAGCACACTCTCATCAGCTTATGCAAATACTAATGTATTCCACGAGGGTGCACCAGGGTGAAGGGTGCAAGGATGCAGGGGTATCGATCGCATTGATGTATGCAGCGACATGCATAATGTATGGGGTGCTGTCTCAGCTAGCGAATTAAGAATATTTAGTTCAGTGTTGGTTTGGAGAGAAGCATTTTAAATAATGTATGTAAACATTTAAAGGGGTTACTTTTTATGTGGCCGTATTTTCGATCAGGCCACATAAAACAAAATGGCGGGTTAAATTCTCTATAATAGCACCTGATAGCCAAAATATACCTGTTAGCTAAAAAATATCACGGGAATCTTGTTGTTAAACATTCTCCAAAAGTAATCGTTTGGGAGAAAAATTTACAATAAAGGGTTTTTTTTTTGCAGCGCGGTGGCACAAGTTCCATGGTCTTGCGTATGCTATTTTAAGCTTAATTTCAATGATTTGCGTTCGAAATTGGTACGGTTTCTTTTTGATGGGCTAATCCGGCAGCTGTCGGTCCCTTAAGGACAAAATCTCTTAAGTATGTCTGTCTCTCCCTTTGTGAAAATGATTATAGTCTGCACCTACGAGTACTTAGGTATCATCGACATTGTGAATCAAGTCACATTGTCACAGTATAGTAGGCTAAAAGTATATTCAGTAGCACTGCTTTATTATAAAACTAGTCTCTTAAAAGAACCCTAATTATGAGACAATAGCGTCGATTCTCTTATTCACGAACTAAGATTAATTTAAACTATCGCTCTCTTTTACTGATAATGCCCACAAGAAAGAGATGTCAAGGATTTTACTCCTGTCAAATTCGTTTACGTGCTCTTCTTCGTGTGCAGCTAGATTTTAAATCATGACTAATTTGACACTAAACTTGTTGCTATCTCTTTCTTTTGTTACTGTTAGTAAAAGATAATGATAGATAAAATTATTTTTAGTTAGTGTATAAGAAAATCGACGCCAAATGTCATTACCGTTAGGGACTCCGAATAAAATGGACTGCCAATGTGCCAAATGTGTCTCAAGATTTCAACCAAATCGGCCCAGCCCTTTCGGAGATTATTAGCAACAAACATAATTGACATTTATAATATTATTAGGTTCAGCGTCACAGTGGGCAGACATGACGCGCACTATTCCAAAAAGAGCTTCAGCTGGTGCGTTCATAAAGATAAAAATACTTTCAATAACAGTTGTTATAAGCCAGAAAAGACACGATGCTATGAAGTTTATTCACTATCTTATATACACTATGCCATATGGTTTACGGCGCTCGTAGGAGACTTTAAATGTTTCATAAAGCGCGGTAATAATACATTTAAGCTCATTTTAAACCTTCAGCGCACTGCCGGCCCACAGTTGCATTTTAACCGACTTTGCAACTTGACAAAATAAATACTAGTTAGACCTTTTTTCTTTTTTCTGTACCTAGTGGATAATTAGTTATTGCATATGCAACAGCTACACAGCTACACTTTACTGACTGATCTAACGCAGTATAACCAACAAATAACCAGTGACGAACCAAAAAACAGATAGACACATACGTAGCCCTGATCCCACTCTAGTATTCCCTGTGACGTCGGTATCAAGTACTACGAGTACCGTGGTACCATATCAGATCCAAAACAAATATCTGCAGCACATGCTCACATTTATCCCGCAGAGGGAATCGAACCCGCACCTCTTTCATCGCAGCCGATCGGCGCATTAGAAAAAGTTGCGTTTATTATTCAATTTAACAGCAGTGGTATTTTTTTATAATAACATATTCCGGCTTTTTTTGATAAGGTACTGCCACCGCTTCCGGCTTTTTTAGGGCCGTAACGCAGCAATACGGCGACGAAGTAGGTAGATAATGCAACGTAAACTTTATTAAATGAACGTTTATTAGGTTTTTAGTGGCAATCGATACGGCGTTACCGGTTTACGAGTTCGTAATGGCCGGGCGAGCTTATACAGCGTTCGATACTTTATGAAATCACTTTTCAAATCATTATCTTTTGATTTGTAAAATACAACAGCTTAGTGTATCGCTCTAAAAGGGACTTATCACATCATAAGACAAGACCAAGTAGTCTTAGTGTGGGTGGACTATGTATGCAACTGTTAGGTATTAAAAAAAATAGGTAGTACCTATTTGCAACGCAGTAATACTGAGTACTTACGACATTCCTTTAAAAAAGTGAAACTAAAAAGCGTCAAACATTTATGTTTTTAAATCCCCGACGTTTTCCCTTTATCCATTGCAGTGCCCCCCCTAGAGACACGTGGCGATAAAACCATCCATAAAGACATATAAATATTTTGCTAAAAACCGCATTACAAACCGATAAGCCATTCGGAGATAAATAGTACAAACAAATAAACACACATATTGTAAAAACGGGAAATTTTCACGTAATGCACTATCGGTGAAGGCACCGACTAAGTTTCGACTCATTCCGAGAGTCTTCATCAGGTTGAGTTATCGCGACTTTCTCCCTTCGCGTCAGGGCTTAGTTCATCAGGGTGAGTGCGCCGTTCACACTTAGTGCACGGCGCGACGCGGAGGGAAAAAGTCGCGATCACTCATTCTACTTGGTCTCAACAGGTTTTTGGCTGAAAATCAGTGTTTTTGCTTTTAAGCCAAAAATTTTCACTGAGCCATGGCCTTTTTGTTGTACTGCAACACACACAAACACAAACTTACTGTCAATAAAATGTATATTGGTGTGTGTCTGTAGCAACGAATAAATGTTTTATCTATCTATCTATCTATCTCATCCTGATGAAGACTCTCGGAATGAGTCGAAACTTAGTCAGTGCCTTCACCCTATCGGTGAAGGCAGTACGTGAAAATTCCCGTTTTTTACAATATGAATAAACAAACACTCTTCATAACAGCTACCACTAGCAGATTCCAGCAGATTTGCTGGAAGAAAACTCTTGTTAGAGTTAAGCTCGCCTTTAAATATGTATATATATATATATATGAGTACATATGTATTTTTGCCTGTATTCTGTGCGTATAATCTATACTTATATTATAAAAAGGTAAAGTTTGAAGTTTTTATGTAGGGGTAATCTCCGAAACTATTAATCCGATTTACATTATTTCCCTAATATTAAGAATGTACTTTCAGGATATAGGTTAAATAATGCTGGACAATTTTCACACAGCATCATCTAGCCCCTAACTAAGCAGAGCTTGTATTATGGGAACTACATGACTGATATACTACTTATATACTTCTTTTTTTTGTAAATACATACATATTATACATAGAAAACAACCAAACCCGAGACAAATATTTGCAGATCTTACAATCATTTTTCCCGTGACAGGAATCGAACCCGCAACCTTCCGCATCTCAGGCGACCTTAGCCCACTGCGCCACTAGAGGTCGTCAAATATCTAATTAAATTAAATAAATAAATATCAGAGGTCTGTTATATTATCTAATAAAATAAAAGGGCTATTCGTGGAGACCAATTTTGCGACGTAAGTCGACGGAAAACGGATAGTTATGCGTTTCTTAGGAACGGTAGTTTTCATCGGCTACTTATTATTCGGGTACTACGCAGGCGAAGCCGTAGGGCAGAGGCTAGTAAATAACAAATAACAGCTTAAACAACTATTATGGGCTATAGGTAGAATCTTCCCAATCTTTTTTTTCTTTTCAATCATTTTTTAATCTTGTCGCTCGTAACAAATCCTTATGCGATAACTTAATAATCTTATATAATATTTTCTAGTTCAGTGACTGTCGTCAATTTATTGGTTAAAGTACAAAATATTTAAATCCTTAATTGGCTGTAAGAAAAGTTCATTAGTTAAAGTTATAATTCCATGAGAGAATTTGATATTTCTTTAAATAAATAAAATAGTTCCGCCCGCAACAAATGCACCGCCCGGCCACGGCCCGGGATCGGCCGGTGTGAGAACACCGGAACACCGGTGTGCCGGTGTAATTAGCCTCCGGATTAGCTTCAGCGAAATTAACTTGAAACTGGATGGACCCCATCGATTCGCCAAGGTTGAGCTACATACGTGGGTAAACCTCAGCACTGCGCAGACTTTCTATAAAAGGGATTTTTGAGACTCCGATTTTAATCATTGAAGTTACAACGATCATTTAAGAAAGTCAAAACAAGACTTAAAAACAAGGGGCCTTACCTCTAGAGGTAAATATTATTTGTAGAGCAGTTGATTCACTAAACACTGCTTTGTCTCTTTCTGATATGTATTTTTTTATTAATTCAACAGAAGAAAACAAAACAACTAAATAACTATTTCGAAATCTTTGTAAGTAAGCATCCTTAAATATTTTTTTTTTATATAATGTATTATTTGTTATGTTCGTTTATGATAATTCCTTGTGACAACAAACTCGCCTTGGTATTTAAGACAATTCTTCTTATATTCCAAAATGTCCCGCCGAGTTTGAATATTCGGGATAGTATAAATTCTTGTAATTTTCTCTAAAAACACTTTTAAAACCAAAAACCCCATTGAATGAGCAAAGCGACACTTCTCGTCAATTTGTACAAAATGTAACTACATATAATCATTGAATAGGCTTAGATAACTGCAAAGTTTCCCCTGTAGGCGAAGTCGAAGAAGAATTAGTTCTCGTATTGTACTCTTCTGTAATTTACTGTTTTTTTTTTATAATTGTTTGTCTTTCTTTTCATTTGTACTTGTCTGTGTTGTATCGTATGTGTTGAATAAAAAACTATCTATCTATTTATCTAGTCTTGTAATTTTCCCCTTAAGTGAACTTTAAAAACAAAAAAAAAACAATTCTTCATTCAGCTTTCGTATGGTGCTCGATATGCGATGACACGCTGATGCGGTGCTGACATTTAATACAAACACGGTATCTGCATGTGTGCGTACACGATCACATATATAAAGTCTAACCCTTAAGGAGACACGTCGATTGCCTGCTCCAATTAATGGCAGGCATGCGGCAGTTGCGGGTAGATTGAAAATATATCTGCTAAGAGTATGTGAACCCCGCCATCCCCTGTTTCAACGGAATTTCAAACATTTATATTGCATTCTTGAGGAAGTAACGTGGTGTTTCTTTATTGGTGTAGTTTTGTCGATCTGCAGTTTTGTGAAGTTGTGCCTGGGAATATTTCTCCAAAAATAGTTTTCTACTGACTTCAAAAATGAAAGAGGTTCTTAATTCGTCCTGTATTTTTTTGTATGTGTTACGCGCTATCTTTCTCAATTGTGAACCGATTTTAATAATTATTTTTTTTATCGGGTTGGTAGAGTATACCTGAAGGGTGGTCCCATTTTATGAAAAAAATTACCCTTAGGGGTACAAAAATGAGAGGAGAAATTCATACAAGACTTTTTATCAATTTGCCGCTATAAAAGTCGGTTTTTATTTTTTTCCTGAAAATAAAATATTCTTGGGAAATATTCGATAGCGTGCGTAAAATGATTTTTTTTTTAACTTAATTCGCATACAAGCGGTTAACATAATCTATGGGCCTTAAAACACCCTCGCATTGCCGACCCTGAGACATAACATCATTATTTTTGTTTCTATTTTATTACTAGCTTTTTCCCACGGCTTCGCCCGCGTTGTACTCGGATAAAAAGTAGCCTACGTGTTATTCTGATTTATAAACTATATTACTGTAAAGTTTTAACAAAATCTGTTTAATAGTTTTGGCGTAAAAGAGTAACAAACATCCATCCTCACAAACTTTCACGTTTATAATATTAGTAGGATTGTCTAGCAAAAAACTAGCAACGTAATTGAGGTACGTAATTACGATGTAAATGGCTCAAAAAGTTGAACCAGTTATGGTAGACCTAATATAACTAATATTATATGTTAAAGTATCAAAACTTAAGTTTGGACGTTTGTTGCTAATAATATGCGTAAGGGCTGAGCCAATTTGGATGAAATTTGAAACAGTTCGTGACCTAGAATAGGACGACTACTTTTTATCCGAGTAACGCGCGGGCGAAACCGTAGGCAGTAAAAGAAGATTTTATATGTTTTATATTCAGTTTTCCGGCAAGTAGAAGGAAAACTCAAAAGACACAGTCATTACCCCAAACTAGTATTCCCTGTGTCATGAGTATCAGGAAATACGAGTACCATGGTACCAACTAAATATATTCAATTCTATTCTACCTAAGTTCAATTAAACACAACTAGTAACAAAATTTTCCGATATGATGGCAAGTTTAGCAATACAATGTGTCGCGAGCCGAGGGGGTCACCGTGGGCCGGGGGTGGGAGGAGGGGGGGGTTCGCTGCAGCCCGTCTCCATGGCAACCGCCCCCGCCTAATCAATTGCAGAAATATGTACGATCCATTACCAGCCTAACAGGAGCCATCTGGCTTCCTCGGCACAATGTGTCTGCAGGCGGCGAACGGTACAGAATACGGAAGGACGGGTCTTGTTGAGCTGGTCGTTTTGTACGGGAGCGGTAGCGGTAGGCGACATTACACACACTCCAAGAGCGAAGAAAAGATGAACGAGTGTAGTGCACGTCCCACGCACGACAACTACAAGGATGCCAATGGAATTGAAGCCAACTCTTTGTGATAATATTCAGATAGTCGTTATTTTATGGAGAAAAGATTTCTAATACACACATCAAAAGTAGGCTTTTAATTATATTTTTTGTAACTCCTATGGATACTTTTTAGTAAATTTCGTCATTGGAAAAGAGAATAGTTTTTTAATTTCGGTCAAAAATCTTCTGTCAAGTCGTATTCAGATAGTCGTTATTTTATGGGGAGAAGATTTCTTTTGAGTCGAGAAAAAATGATCAGAGCCGTAGGAATGTTGGAAGCTGGTTCTCGGCAACGTGCTGCGGCAATCGCTCTGGGCAATACGCAGTATTATAAATCGACTTTGGACACGTTAGGCACCGCATCACTGGAAGCGTGGCAGAGCGACATGGAAAACGTGTTCGCATCACCACATGCAGAAAGTATCGTACCATACAAATTACTGATTGACGAAATCGTATAAAGAAGGCGATGATGTTAGTTACGTCATTGGATAAAAAGCGATCAAAGCATAAGAAATCGCTTGCATAAAGTAAATCACCGTTCCCGAAGGCCGCTACGTATACCACTTACTGTGCCTCGCAATCGCAGAGCCCGATTACAATAGGCTCGTGAACACAGAAATTGGGCAGAAGGTATGACGCGAGATACTTGTACACGGTATTGGAGAACCCATGGACGCCAAGAACATTTAAAATCATGCCAGGAAGTATATGCATCCAGAGGTGGAACAATCATCAAATATTAATTTGTTTAAGAAAAAAAGCGATGATCACAATGTTAATACTAGAAATAAAGATAAACTCGCTGTTGCCACTTGTAGACTCCATAAAGTTAGTAAATCGTTTAAAGGGCACGGTGTACGCTTTTATAACAAACTCCCAAGAGATATACAAAAATTATCAATTAAACAAAACCTTTATAAAAAGGCATACTATAAAATATCTGATTATTTAGATGACAAAAACTCTTGGGATTGAAAATGCTCCAACTCGAACCTATTGTTTTGTAAAAGGATCATTAAAAAGAATAACCAGCCTTGTTTTCTTGCCTTTCTTTCCTGGCTTGGTCGCGGAGGAACAGGCACCTAGATAAAAACCGACGTTTCAAAGTGGTCCTTGTGATTTTATTGAATAAATGAATTTTGACTTTGACTTTGACATGATATGAGCGGGTTTTTGGATCGGCGGAAGAACCGAACTGATTTTTGGAGGCGCAGATCTCAATGCGCAGATTTACGCTGAAACGATTGTATCAGATGTCATTCCTGATTTTCTGGTGTGTGTGACACCAGAAAATCTTTTTCACCTGTTTCAACGGACGTGGGCGGCCATTCCGCAACGTGATTGGAGTTAACGGCGGAATTACAGACTACTAATTGTTTATTTTACGCAATAAAAACCTTTAAAATCTTTTATTTTTATCTTTTAATCACATTTTAATGAAAGGATTAACTAAGGTGAAAAATCCAGTATAAGCAAAAAACGCGAAAAGAAGAATCTATCTAAAGAGACATTTTTATTTAATTTCAATAGGTCAACAAAATATTTAAAAAAAAATACCTTTATCCCTAGATACTTTTGATGTGTGTAATATTTCAACGAGACGAGAACACTTCCAATAGAATTACGGAGAACGATACAACATCGGCGGTATTTAGATAAATGATTATAACGAAATATTAAAATCTAAATAACTTAATTACAATCAAATTTAATTATGATTGAATGGTGTCAAGATCAGGAGGTTCATTGGCCGCCTGTTACGAGACACCTTGCAAAGATTTACAAAGTTTTTTCATACAATTTTATGTATGTTAGTCCAAAATGTTTTTATAAATATGGGCGTTAGTTATTATATTTTGTGTGTGCATGCACATGTTGCCTGAAATAAACCTTTTATTATTATTATTAAAAAACTACGGAGCTTCAACAAACGGTGCAATCAATACAAAAATTGCAAGTTAAAGCCTACACATGAAACACACGCACATCTCAAAAACTATGGAAGTACATAATAAGCTTATTTTAGTAGAAGATAACTCACAATCTAAGTCGATAGATCTGCTGACTAGCTGACGTACTCGTAACGATGTGATGCGAGTCCTACGCAATGCTACGCGATGCTACGTGGTGCTACGCGGCGCTACGCGGCTACGCCTTGCAGTCACACCACCCTGAAATTCAAATGACGGAAATGATTTTCTGACTCTTACATATAGAAGACTAAATGTTTTTTTTTTTTTAAAAGTAAAGAATATAATATATACTTTTTGTGATATTTCTAGGAATACATAATCAGTTTTTTTTTAGCTGCGACGCAAAGAGCCTTTATGTGTTTGTAGATTGGGATTTGTTCATTTATTAAATTTCTCATTTGCAACTTTCTCCGAGATGACTAAGTTTCGACTCATTCCGAGAGTCTACATGAGGATGATCGCGACGCTCTCCCTCCGCGTTATGCACACTTAAGCACTTATGTTATAGCACCTTTTTTTAAGGCATCGTCGGGATTTATTAGGTAGGTATCCGTCATGTCTGTAAACAGAACTCAGTGGCCTTCCTTGTCCATCTCCCTGAGCACACATGTCTGGAACAAAACAAAAACATTTATATAACGACGAGCTCAGTGGCGTAGTGGCCGAGTAGCCTGCTGCGACGCAAGACGTGCCAGTCCGATTCCCGCTGCGGGACAAATGTTTGCATGTTCTGCAGATATTCGTTCTGGGTCTGGGTGTTATGGTACCACGGCAATCGTAGTTCCTGATACCCACGACACGGAATCCTAGTGTGGGGTCAGGATTATTTATTTACCAATGAAACTTTACCATGTGAATAGGTGTTGGGAAGATTTGTAGGTTTTGATTGTTATTTTTATAACGAGATGGCGTTAATAAATTTGACCAAAAGCTAGAACGCGTTATCTGCGCTCTGGGGTCTAGACAAATACCACTTTCTGTTGTCGTAAACGTCTGCGGAAAGATTTGTATGGGAATGACATTCGCTGTGGAAATGTCACGTGACAGCTGCCAAGTTTTACCTTGATAAATTTGCATTAGTGTGAAAGGAAAAGTAAGCGTGAGGTATTTGTTAAGCTCCCCTGGTCAGTGCATAATTATACAAAGTTTTTATTTTGAGATATTTTGGCTATCGTCTTACCTGAATACAGCAGTATATACCCTATTTACTTGTATCATTTTTAAATACAAGTACTTAGCACCAGGAACTAGTGTTGCCGAACTATCAACAGTTTCCCTACACTATCGATTGATCTATCGATCTTTTGACATTCAATACTATCGATAGTAATGGACGAAGTCGATAGTAGACTATGGATCGGCAACACTAACCGAAACCAGCCTACGACATTCAATAGGTATTAAATTTTCTATATAAATTAACCATCGAAACGCGATCACACCCACAATCATAACACACCATATTAACATAACTATTAATATAAAAGTTAGTGCATATGACAGCGTTGGCCTGCGGGCCCGGAAAGGGAGGCAGAAGGGGGGACCTGTATAATTACACCTCCTGCATCTAAGGTGGGGTAAGCTCGAGTCCGAGATACCTCCACAATTAATTGATAATGCGCCCAATATCGCCACACCTGCTGCTGATAGCTAAGATTAACATCGCTTATTGCCAAGCGATTAGTCAGTTTAATCTGTGGCCGGCCACGCGCGAAACTTCATTATTATACCCGCTAATTACATTTCCACCATTCATGGGAGTTCGGAATTAGGTAGCACCGCACCCCAAAAACCCCTAAAATAACTGTAAAAAGGCGCACACACTCCATTAAGTGATTTAAAATCATATTCAAAATCGCTATAAAGGGCAAACGAGCGTGCCCGCTATTCTATTACCGACGACCCTTGCCGGAATAAATTCCATCGAAGCGCAATAATAATAAAAAAATGTCGAGAGCTTGTCGCGTGCAGGAGACGTGCGGTCACGCGGCCCTCCCCCTCACCTCCCCCCTACCCTGTCCACCTCCCCGTCCCCTCCCCCCCTCGACCAGCTCCCTCTGAGCCTCGAATATAATATGCATTATGCGAAATCCGTAACTCTTATGTTGGGTCTCGAGAATACCTTAAACAGACAGAATTTTGACGAAACTCGCCTCTTTCAGCTTGGAAATAAAGTCGAACTTATTGAAGGAAGACGAGCACATAGGATGTTCTATGACCGGGAGGTGACGTGGTTTCCTTAGGGCGGGCGAGGCCTGCACTCTCAAGATAACGTCGCGTATTAATCATAGTATTATCGGCCGGTGGCGCGTCTTTGTTATGACACCGCGTTATTGCAGTTTTTTCGTATCTACCCTCGAGGACGCGATAAACGTCGAGAGTGAATTTTCCGGGACAGATGTTTTAGTAATCCAGCAGATATCGCAATAAAACATTCAATGTTATTATTATGCGGTTGGGGTCATGATTATAAACGCACCCATCCGTCGCCACTCACCGTATCCCGCTGGGTTATTGCATATCATCAATGGAATAACATGAATAAAGTCTTATGTCTTTATCGGACAGTCTGAGCTACTCTGTCACTGACTACCAAAAAAAAGATCCAAAATATTAAGCTCTCAGACACAAGGGCTTTACTTATGCGATCTCATAATATATCTTTCATAGCAAAAGATGGGATCTAACCATAATCTGACTAAAATAATGTTGCTTGGATAGTCAACTCCGAAAATATAAATGTGAAATCCGAACATCTGAAGATCTTTGAAAGCGCGTAATCTGACTTTTCAGTTCATTTGTAGAGACGGTTCATCAGTCACCTCATTCATCCCTGAAAAGTTGAGCGTTTTTTCCGCAGATTGCTGAAAAGATGGTAAAATGAAATGAAAAGCCAGCGATGACTGGCTCCACTGGAGCCTGAATATCTGGAGACGTCCAACAATTTGTATGATTAATGGTCGCGTTAAACGGGAGGAAATCTCCGCTCCCGAGGGAACTTATGGACTGTGAGTTTAACTGACGCTTTGACGGGCAGGTTGGAGAATTATGTGAGCTCAACTAAACTAAAACGCCACGTAACTGAAATAATATACTGTTTGTTAGCATCGTTGATACTACAACAAGTTGCCAAAAGAAGAATGCTGATTTAAAGGGACTAATGAAAAAACAGAAGAAAAACTGGTTGATTCCAAATTTGGAGAGCAGAGCATCTGCTAGAAAAGCGAGCAGCATCAATGTACCCCCGACAAACTTTCAGTTTTGACTTCCTAAACATTACAAAAATATATTTTTCCTTCAGTAACTTTTCACGGCACACACCTACATACCTCCCACGTTAAACGTCTATCAAGAGTGTATGTTTGTGTGTGTGAATTTGGTTTTATTACGTATTCTGTGGCAGCAGTATCATTTTTCACGTTTCATGAAGCGAGCCGGCGCAGGGTAGTGGATTAAAATACATTTCTCTAGTCGCCTGGTGATGGATGGCAGAGCCCCCGGGAGAAAGGGTTGCTCCCCTCATCTCCCCCGGCCAGGGAAAGGGAGGGATATAATAAACCAACACACGAGGTAGCTCCGTATATGAATGTGTAATTTTATTGTTTCTCGCGAATACGAGTGAAGGCTCTAGACGGTGATAAAGCTTAGAATAGGCGTCAGATTGTCTGGGACGCGGTGAATGGTGGGTTCGATGGCTTAAATATGAATACGAACTACATCAAGTTTTATTGCGAAAACATATCAAAGTAGGTAATGTAATTCAATAAAAGAAAAATGTATCTTTTCAAAAAACTGTTTTATCACAAGTGGGTCATTGACCTAAAACAGGGCCAATAAATATCTAGTGGCACGGAATAAAACATACTAATCTACATATACGAGTATATGAATAAACCTAAAAACCCTCAGACTCAAGATGGTTTGCCTCCTGTACAATATTACTAGACTATAAATAAGGTACCTACCTACTATAGCTAAGCAATTTCATTAATGGCCGATTACCAACAAAAGCCATCGCTGAAACTTACACCGCGAAACCAGACCCGCAAAACATTTCAGCAAACACGGGGAGTGAAGGCAAATAGAGCAAAAAATGGTAATATTTGCCTTGTATCGGTGGTACCTAGAGTAAAACGTTGACGTTTCCGATGTGTAGCCAAACACAAGGCTATTAACACGGCTATAGATTACAACAGACACAATAAATGTGAGTAAGCATTGTTGGAAAGCTCTGAAACTGGGCGCATCAACGACTATGCCATGTTTACGAAGATTGTTCCCAGCAGTGGTCTAGTATTTTTGCCAGCTGCCTAGCTAGGTCGTTTTCTCGTCCAATCGTAGGCGAGCTATCAACTGCCTCGCGGCGGAGAATTATTTTATTTCCTGCAGAAAATGTGACCAACTTTTTGACGGCATGGCTCACCGCCTCATTACCAGCAATCCTACTAATATTATAAACGTGAAAGTTTGTGAGGATGGATGTTTGTTACTCTTTCACGCAAAAACTACTTAATAGATTTTGATGAAACTTTACAGTAAGAAAGCTTACACATCAGAATAACTTATAGGCTACTTTTTATCCGGCTACCACGCGGGCGAAGCCGTGGGCAGAAGCTAGTGGTAAATATTTGAGAGATGATTTAAATGATTGTATTAAATTAAAATACTTTTTTACCCGACTGCTCAAAAGGAGGGTAATGTTTTTATTCTAGTGTATGTATGCATATAAACGTCTGTTCCTTTGGCTCTCGCTGTAGCCTAAACGGCTTGATAGATTTTGATAGATGAGGTTCTTCTTGATCACGGGACTAACATAGGATTTATAGTGTCAAGAAATCGAATGTAGCGGCTACCAACCGCCATATTTGATTTCCGACGAACCAAAAATCCTGTAGCCTAAACGACTTTTGATAAATAAGGTGTCATTGGAATCGTCTTGATCACGAGAGTGACATAGAATACATAAAATGAAACGGTGGCTGTATGCCGCCATAAACGATTTCCAATTTATTGGTGTGCTAGTGTACCTACAGATTATTTAAAACTTAATACTTACACCCCAGTCACTTAATTTTAATGCACTAATACCAACTACTATTCACTAAACTATTACAAAAGCGAGCATTCCACATGGATTCTCTCTTTGACTCTTTGGGGGGTCCACGAACACTTATTAATCCCCTTGGAGGTCCCGCTCAATGGGTCCAAGAATACTTCTTCAAATTACTAATTCTGCTTAGAACTCTTGCTCAGGGGGTCCAAGAATGCTTCATAAAGTACCTACGTTTTCTTTTCCCACACCGAAACAAGAAATGTAACACATTAGCTAATTGCCGGTTGTCATATATCAATGATGGTCACCAGTAGGTAGGTACCTGAGTACTGTCACCTCGTCGTATAACTACTGGGTGGAAGGTATCATGTCATAGGGGCAGAATACATATTTGCACGCCGCGCCCGCCCGCACCTTGCCAATGTAAACCGCACATTTAATAGATTGGTGTTGCCTACCGGTAAACCAATACATCTAAGCTGGTTAATAAAATGAAATTGTCCGTAGCTATTATAAATATAACTGGTCACGAAGCACTCACGCTCAAATCCAGGTGCGCACATTTTTTTGATCAACATCAAAACTTTTTAATGGCACTGAGTACAAAAGCACGTCATCTCAAAACACGCGTCTAACTCCAAATTCACGTGCCGACTAAAAAACAGCTGCAGCCAAAAAAGGGTTTCGGAAGGGTTGCACCTCCGAGGGTGACACGACCCTTGTTTTTTTGAAAGCACGCGTGTACCCTTTATGCAAAGCGCCAATAAAAAGCCGTAGCGCGTGCATGCGCAATATAGGCATTCTGATTTTAAACTGATTTGAATATAGAATATTTACATATGGCACGGGAAGGATCGTGATTGGCCCGCGATTTGCGTACGGTCTTGCGCAGTGCGGATTCACGGGACTATTTTAAACTCGCGTTTTATAGCGTCGTTTGATTCGCTGGCACAATATGATGTGACATCTATACAGATAGTTATGTAGTGTATTTGCATACCGCCCTCTATGTCGTGCAACGAGATAGGTAGGTTTAAGATTTTGCATATCGCCTCTATATTGTAATTACGATATGTGTAGAGCGAATCAGTAAGCTCTTTGGGGACAGAGATTGCTATTTATAAACAACCTTGAGCTCTTTTGTCAATTAGTTGGAGCTGTAAATAAAACAGTCAACGTTTTAATTAGGAAGTATCTGGAGACCCGTCTCTTAAACATTATTAGATGGTAACTAGTATCTATTGTACTAACAACGTAATAATTGGTATTGCAGGAATGTTTTTGATGTGCCTAGTTTGTTTTTTCCTCTTTTAGTTTTTATTTTAACGTTAAAGGAAGTCTCGTGTTGAATCGAATGCTGTAACTGAGTTTTAAGCAAACAGCGCCCGCCTAGGGCAAACATCGAAAAGTTGGTTTATTTGCGAGACCGATGGAAAACCTCATTAGAGGAGGGTCCAGACTCTTTTGTAGCACAATCAATGTGGTATAACAACTCTTATTTAATCTGTGGTTCAGGACCAGGGGGCGTCATTATCGAATTGTTTAAAATAACGAGGGACGACGTTTGTGTTGCTAGTTGCTAGTTAGGAAGGTCTTACATGCTGGACTGGGCATTGAGTTTAATGAAGGTATTTTGTTACCATTGTTAGAACGGTTAACGATAAAGGAAAAGAGGTTGATATTTTCAAATATATGCATCTGAACGCGTCCCTAGGAAGTGAATGTGGTGAAAAATGAACCTTTCAAAAGAAACAACCTTCATATTATTATGTAAGTATCATCTTTCACGTCATAATATTTATCAAAGTTTCGCGATAATTTAAGACATAATTGATAAGTTTTTTACGGGTCTTTATCCCGAAACGACGGGAAAATAATAAAAAAGGTAAACGCCATAAAGACCCGTAAAAAACTTATAAATTATCAATCAATCTAGAAGTAGAAGAGCTTCTTATGAACGAGCTCGTTCGGGGTACTACTCCCACCATAGTTAATTCTGCTGCAAAGCAGTAATGCTCGAATTGCTATATTCCGGTTTAAAGGGTATGTGTGCTGGTGAAATTACAAGCACATAAGTTATTTAAAAATAAATAAGGACAGCCCTCGTTCTCATAATTATTTGAAGGTACTTGCACTACGAGTACCTACTCTACATTACTGTACAGTCGAGGGAAACGGCCGCTGCCCTGTCAATCGTTTTGCACGTCGTTACAAGTTTACACGGATCAAAGATCACAAAAAACGGTCCATTTGGTAATTAAATTGTGCCCGGAGGCCTGCTGCCCCTCTGCTACCCCCTCGTAGGGAGCCGCGGGGGCAAACTTAAACAGCAAACAGTACCTTTAGCTACTTCGAAATTGCTTCACAACTAAATTGTCTCCGGCTATTTTATATTTGTGCTTGGGAGGAAGGTCATTCGACGATAATAAGTCAAGAAGTACTTTAACAAGTATACGTACTTTCTATCTCAAGGAATCTAATAAAAGGCCTTTCTTATAATGTTTTTAAACAGATTAGCTAAACACTGCTTTGTCTGTTTTTGATATTTACCTAATTTCAAAATCTCACACACGCTCACGACTATATTCCCCAAGACTGTTTTGTTTATTGTTGACTGTTTTGTTTTTAAAAAAGGTCATCCTCAGACACACGCAGAGCGTACATCCAAACATGACGTTTGCTACACGCCCCCGTTTTCGCAAGTAGTTATCATTCCACGTGACAGGTTGCAAGCCCATCTCCGCTTATTGGAACACTAACCGATGGAACATGCCTTCGAATTTTCGGTTCGTCACGATGTTTTGCTTCATCATTTGTTAAAAGATCAAGGCAGGATTAAAATTTTGACGTAATACTTTCTTATTGTTTTATAAAAGTATCATTAAAAATAACAAACAGTCTGGTTTCTTGCCCTTTTTCCTGGCTTGATCGCGGAGGAACAGGCAGTAAAACTTACGTTTTAAAGTGATCCTTGTGATTTTAGTTACAAAATTATTTTTACTATAAATTGCCCATCAAAGCCACGCGAGTGAAGTTGCAAGGCGATGCTATAGTTTCTGATAATACGTTAGTAAACTCGTGTTTCTCATTTTACAACTTTAATACACGGCCCACGATGCGTTTACGACATCTTGTTATTAATTTAATTTCTCACTGCAGACAGGTTTTAATTTCTCACATTAAAGACAACGAACAAATGATGCCAAGAAATATTAATTACCAGTTATGCGTCGAACTTGCAGACATCTTCCTTTGTCCTTGGCTCAAATGCTATATTTTAATGACCCTTAAGTTGTACACGATAAGGTTTAAAATGTGTTTTTTGAATATTAACATTAATAAGTAATTAAGAGAAAGTAGGAGTATTTAACGGGTAAAAAACGGCTAGAAAGTCTATTGTTAGCACGTAAAGGGCACAGTTGTATGGTCGGAGGATATCATCTATTCATGTTAAGTAAAAGTTTATTTTAAGCAAAACTACACACAGCTTAGAGTAGCTGTGTGCAGTTATGCAGTTAAAATAAACTTATATCTAAAGCACTTATTGTGTTAAGTGCTGTCAAAAATAGGTCCCTGTTCAGCGTAGGTAGTTAATACTTTTTAGGTACTTATATTTAATTTTATGTCTTTTGCTCACCATATTGTATTTACGTGTAAATTGTGTTTTAATTAGGTAAATATGCTGTCCCACCGCTGAGCAAAGGTCTTAAGTATATTTTGATAATAATTAAAATTATTATTAGATCGTTTGGTTTTTCTACTTGGAAAACAACCAAAAACATAGTCGTACAAATAATAATCACCAAATATTTTTAGGTAATCAAGTACATTATTATGTCCAAGTTTTACATGATAAACATATCTTGTAAAACATGGACATAATAATGTACCAAATTACTTACATACTCGTATGTTGGACGTGCCACAGACTACCTAGCTGTTGCTTGGTGTGCTCCCGGATCTGCGTACTGACTATGCTCAGCTCAGCACTAACGGAGATATAGGATTGGATGTAGGAATATCCTGAACCTGTTTTTTTATTCAATTAAATCTTAATGTCGACTGATTTTGCATCATCGACCACATCTGATCCCTGGATGTCGTGTCGTGTTGTGTCTCGCATAATGCGACGAATCTGCGTCCACAATTTGCCTCCATTACTTGAAGGTCACAGTTCACACAGTCATTAAAAGCTTCAACATTCTATAACTGACTTTAGCTACTTGGCAACACAGTTCCTTATTAAACTTTCATGCGAGCCATGACTTATCCAGATATGTCGCGTTTGACGAATCAAAACTTTCAAAAATGAACTTTCTAGACCCGAGAGTGAGGTTGGGTTTTCTTTGTGGGGATTATTGTCGGTGTTGCTTTGATAGTGAGTTTACAAGGGAATTCGGCGGCGCCTGATGAAGTATGCTAATTTAGAGAATTGAGCGCGCTCCGACCCATGCTGATGAGGAGTCGGGACCGGGCCACGACCTCGTCACACGCGATCTGAGGAAATCTAGTGAAGGCGAGCAGATGCATCATGCATGCCGCTCACCTACTGAATAAACATTTTAAAGAAAATAATATTCTTCTAAGAATCGAGAAAAAAGTAGTCATGTTAATAGTTATCTACAAAACCTAAAGTTTAATAGTTACGAATATTTTGGTTTATTGGAATGACTGGTTTTTTATTTATTATTATTATTATTCATTTATTTCAGATTATAAAAATCCGTACAATATTATTACTTATACAGAAACTTAACACTATACATAGCATAATAAAAATCATTAATCATTAAAATCATTAAATAAAATTTCACAGTATTTAAAATTGGATAAGATAAAAAGTTACACGAAAAACATATTACTAAATACACAAAAAAATGTCTGTGCTACAATCATCTTCAGGATGCCGTTGCCAATATTATTAGCGTTTTATGAAATTACATTATAATGCAGTTATAAATAAATAATGCTGGTAATTTTTTCACACAGCATCATCTAGCCCCAAACTAAGCATTGCTTGTATTATGGTAACTACATGACTGATACACCTACTACTAATATACTTATTTATACATAGAAAACACCCAGACCAGAAATAAATATTTGCAGATCATACAAACATTAGGCCCGCAGCGGGAATTGAACTCGCAACCTTCTGCATGTCAGGCGGGGTTCACCCACTGCGCCATGCGCCTCAGAGTTCGTCACTATTATAATGATATGCCTCATTAGCCATCTAGTTATGTACTGCCATCTAGTTTTTAAACTGACATTAAAAGATCAAACTGAGCCAAAGATCCAGATTTCACCTAAGTTTGCCAGTTTCCACTCAGGATTGGTGAGCAAATTGAGTGCTTCCGATTGGTAAGCAATAATATTATAATGCCAAAAGATGCATACTGGGGGTATGCAATTCGATATCGGCGAAGGAATTAACAATAAGAAATTGCCTGTTACCATAGATGAACCGTTCCACCTACTAACTATGCACAAGATTCAGCGAGCAGAGCATTACCAACATGCCATTCTAACTAGTCTACCCTTTTTTGTCACCGTCTGTCATAGGACTCCGATACAAATCGGAATGCGACTGTTTTGTTGCATTCCGCTATTGTACCGTTAAATTTGAATTTGCTTACGGTGCGTGTGTGCTATGTGTGTGTATGTGTTGTGCATGTGTGCGGCCGGTATGCTCATGCGCGTTGTCGCAGACTGATGGATGACAGGTGACGTCGGCGCCGCAAAGGGCCAGGGGCGGCCAATCCGCGCGACATTCGCAATAAATATAATCTAGAATTTAGCCAGGAATGCAACACTGGCCTTAATTAGAGCTATTCAATGTGTATCATCGTAGCTAATGAGTGATTAGTACAAATAGGGTAGTGCAGTCGGACAGGCAATTGACTTTGCAGTATCTATCGTCTTTTTTGGCTAGATGTTAGTTTAAATTTGATTGACTTTTATTTTATAGTTCAGTTTGGGTTTGGTTCTAATCTGTCCCTGATAATTCCTATTTAATTGGAGTTCGGTTTTGGTATGATTGGCGTTTAAGTATGAACTCGTTATTCAGTTCCTGCCGATGGTTTTGGCACAAAGTGTTCTAAGATTAAAATCCAAGAGAATCCGATCCCTGGTCAGCAGCTCATTAGCCATTCTCGGAGCCTGCGGTGGCACAAAAGCGCCGCGGCCGCATCACTCGGCCCGCTCGCCACATGATATCGATACGTTAATCGTCCATATTCCCTATCGGCATTAGGGAAATGGACTGATTTAAGCACAGGCAGTACTCGCAATCATTGTATATAATATAATTCAAGTAAAAAGTAGTGACTTAAAATAATAGTAGAACTTAGTTGTAAGAGATAGCTTAAAAAGAGAATTTGGCATAGGTCGGGCTAGGTGCATTATATGATTATTTTTATTATTTACCTATGTTGTTCTAGGCTTAATCGCGATAAACTAGCTTAAATTCATATTGTAAAAACGGGAATTTTCACGTACTGCACTATCGGTACCGACTAAGTTTCGACTAATTCCGAGAGTCTTCATCAGGGTGAGTGATCGCGACGTTCTCCAACTCCCTCCTTTTTTTTTAATCTTGATAAAACTTGCAATGAAGACATACCATGCAATACTTTAAAGTAAACAATTAGATAGCTCTAGGCTTATGTAAGAACAACATGTTCGGTTACAGGATATAAATACCTTTACGCTTTAGAGCCAGAAAATAGCAAGTTAAGCCTTGCTCATCAAAGCTGTGGCCCAATTAGTCACAGTGCGCGAGTATGCTATGGGGCGAGGGGTTCTCGGAAGCGCGTGCGCATATCGCGCTCGTAAAACCAACCTGTGGATTTGGATATTAATTTAATCGAGCTAGGTGCCACTTCTTCGTGCCATTACTCGCTTCTAGGAATAAAAACCTTATCTAACCACGCTATGGTCCCGCCCGACGAATTTACATGGCTTAATTATTATTATTCACTAAAATTGCCAATGAAATTCTGAATTTTATCTGAATGCGGACTTAAGTTAAAGTAATTTACTTAGAAGAGGATACATTAAAGAAATCTCAACATGTTCTTAGACACCTGTTCTATGACATACTACACAAGGAGTAGTTAATGATAATTCACATCCTTTTGTGTTAAATCTGATTTCTCACTTTCTTGTTTTGGGTTTATAACAGAAAGTTTATAAAGTATACCAACATTTTGTTAATGAATACGTTTAAAACTGAGAGAGATATCGGAAGGTTGCACGAAAGACACGAAAGACCGAAGGACAGAGAAACAACAAATTACGAAATTTTAAAGTTTCCATTGGTTTCGTAACTTCAAACAGAGTTTAAGCAAAGGGTCGCTGTGGAAGAAACAAATCCTGGCATCTCATCACAACAAACCAAGGGGATATGTCGTAAATCCGCCCTATAAGGACAAAGTTACATAGAAATGGCTCTACATTTTCCCGTCGGCCATTACCGGTGAGTTTAATATCACCACGTATCGGTTACGCGGTGTGTCGGGCGCGAGGCATGCGCGCTTAATTGCGCCTGATACTAATTAAAGCCGTAGCTTATACCCTACCGACGTCTTGTATACGGAGAATAAAAAAACCTAAACTAGAACTACCAAATCTAAAATAAAAACTTTATTGATCGAACTAGTAATGAAGTAAAACAGGGTGACTAATAAAGAACTAGAAACAAGATAAAATAAGGAGTCTTTATAATTATAAGTGACTATAGGATATGTGCGGGTTAAACAGAAACATGTTCTGGAACTTTAATAACCATCGTACTTTCTTAGATCGCCTGCTTTGTGCACGCAAGTCGGCATTCCTTGATCAAATCACAACAACATTAGTTTATTTTATTTTTGCGAAATGAAGAGCACTTTTACCAGTTGTAAATGGTAGTCGGGCCGAGACATGTTTATCTACCAGCGGGGTCCCGAGTCCCGACCACCGCCCGCGGACTCCCGCAGACACCAATATGCTAATAATTGCCTTTATAAGAGGATATTTTCATTCACACACGACATTGGTTTGTTTATTTAAACTTGCGACCTAGAGCTCCACTATAAATTCTTCTAGCATCAGTGATAGGTTAGTACGCAATGTCAACAAGCTTGGGTTAATTATAATGCCTGCTTCTCATAGAATTAAATACTTTTGTGAAAATTCATGGTCTTCACTTCTGAGAGCTACCATTTTGAAGTAGTTATTTATCTACTGTAAGCTAGAAAATATTGTTGCAGAATATGTTATTCAAGCTCGTTGGTCACTGCAATAAAGCTGCAACTCGTAAAACCGTTCATTATGGCGTACGTTTCGTACAGTGTAAAGTAGCGTGCAACGATCGATGCTCGCATGCCTGGCTTACACGGATTTTACTACGTTGCTCTTCAAACTTATTAAACTTATAAGACTTACGATACATCATAACTCTGTTATGTTTTGTGATTTGACTCTTAATAGGCTAGGTCTATAGTAAGATGTGTGTGACGTAGGTAGGGTAAGGGATTCGATAAGGGTTGGGTTAAAGGAAAAGCTCGAGTGTCTATATCTAAGACATATTTTTCTTAACTTTGAAAGCAATATAAAAAAATAACCTAGAAAGTAGATGACGTATCAGATTCTGTCATTTTACATGTATCTAAAAACACGGTAATTTAGGGTAGACGTAAAACCAAATTAAAATTCATTAGTTGCAAAGTCTAGTTAAAGAATCCGTATCTCCCTAACATAACAGCTTTCAAAACAGTTGACCATTGCAACGTGTATGTGTTTCCATCGCATGATCCGCATGTGTAGGTAACTGGAGAGGTGTCCCGTGAATATTAAGTTACCCCACAGATACGGGGTCTGGTGGGTATGCGGGGTGGCACCGGGGAATTGCGAATCAAAGGACATGACTATCGATTAATGCAAATCTCGTGATTGGGAGAAGCACGCAGTGAATAAAGGCATTATTTTGAATAAACCAAAAATGTGTTTCGCTGTGTCAATCGATTAACGAGTGGCAAGTTAGCAATTTAAGATTCTTGAACATGAATCGTATCCAATTATAACGATGATGTAAATTTTATTAAGAAATGTAAGAAACTAAATAAAACTGCTCAAGACTTGTCCAACACCGCTATATTAGGGTTCAAAAGTTGGATCATAATATAATTATGCAACTTCAGAACCCTAATACTCATTCCTAATAGCTTTACCTATCATTGAAATTTATAACCAACTAAAAAAAAGTAATCAATTCAGTTTTGAAAAAAAAAGAAATTTTGTTTTAGAAAAAAAACCATTACTTAGATGCTGTAGTCTACAAGCATAATTAGGAACTCTCGCTCTAGATGAGCCCTAATAAGTACTTTTTTGTATTTCCTAGTACCTAAACTTAATAGCTTACCTAAGTGTATTATAATATATGTGCTTAATCCATCTTATTCCTACCAATTCATACTTCTAAACTTCGTAGATCACTGTCACGTCCATACATCCATAAAACATCTCTTACGTTACCGTGGGTTAAAAACACGCGCAAGATAAGTCGCATCAATTTTTTCTGCCGCTGCTCGAAATCCCCCGACGACGGCTCAACTCCGGTAAAATATTCCCCGCTTTATTCGAATAATAACACGAGGAGATAAACTAAAACGATCATCTCGGAACACTCCAAAAGCAGCGGTCAACAGGTTTGTATTTGCTAGTTTTTTATTAAGTTTTTTTGTGATGTTTTTTTATATCAAGGAACATACCCGATGTTCTGTTTTTTATTTTATGTATTTCAATTAGACCAAACGATTTACATATCTCCTATTTAATATAACTTAAATATGCAATACAACGTGCGTACCACGCACTAGACAGATTGAAACTTTTTTTTTATGAGAAAACTTGAATTTTGTGAACAATTATAATAATTTTAAGTAGGCATTTTAATCTCAAATATATACACTAATACTTTTTTAAGGAGCTCTAATTTTTCAATGTCATTATAATAATCGTGAGATACAAAAAAAAACTATTTCCCGCTTCATCGACAAAAACTGCTAAAGAAGCTTTGGCAAAAAGCCGCGAGTCTCAAGAGCGGCGCAAAAACACCGCGAGGGACTCTCGCACGATGTTTATTGTATGAGCGACTGAATTTCAAGTATTTTCTCAGCTTTAATGGATTGCGTGTTGTTAACACCTAGTACTCTACCAAATAAAAATATTCTAAAATAATAACTTGGACTCCGTACCTCCCTTTTATTCAAGCAAAACTATCAAGGGTTTTGCAATATTTCATAGTATGAAAATATTAAACGGGGATTTTTAGCAGAAAACATGAATTTTAAGCATAATATAGATAGACATTAGATAGGGGCGTAGATAATAAATGTATACTTATAAAATCGTTTGTCCTGATTGACTGACAGCCAAATCAGCGCACAGCCAAAACTACTCTAAAAAGCTAAATTTTGGAACAAAGGTTTATTTCATAACGTAAGCATGTGCCAGAAAGGACTTTTGGAAATTTCCACTTTAAAAGGGGGAAATGGGGGTAGTGAAGTTTGTATGAAAGTTCTTTGAATTTAGAAACATGAAAATTTTAATTACAGCTCTTGAGCATAAATAAATAGTGACGTGTGATAAGTTTTTGGATTATGACGTTTAAAGGGGGGAATTGGGGAAGAAAGTTTGTATAGGAGTATCGGTTTTTTACATGTAGGAACTTGAAATTGAAATTTTAGCTACTCTTATTAAATTAAATAATTACCTGTTTTAGGGTTTTGGATTTTCACATTCATTCTCAGATTTCACATTCACACCCCCATTTCTCAGCCTTAAACTGAGAAATGGGGGTGAAAGTATCTATGGGAGTATGGGTTTTTTCTCCCATAGATACTTTGATTCTACGCGTGCAAAGACGCTGACAGCAGTATAATATAAATGAATATTTAGGCCGGTTGGGAGCAGCCAGTCACGGCTGAAATATTAATCATAGGCGGGAAATTTCTGAAAGCAACTTTATGTAAATGGAATAGCTAAATTGAATAGGTTGATTTTTGACATTGCGAAGTCATGCTGACTCAGGCTTGAATGTCAGATACCAAGGAATACATTTTTTTTACTAGTACCTAGGTGTGTAAAAATTTTTCGTTTTGTGACTGTCGATAGTAAAGTAAGTCATGGATATATTTCTCCATCTAGGTGATTATTCCTGAGCAGTGCTAATGGTGCTATCAAGACACAAAGACAAAAGACGCCATCCATCACTTACGGTTAATGCACTGAAGACACTACAACCCTTTCTCCGAGGATCTGATGTCAATGAGCTGATCATTCATCATTATTGAGCCGATGTCATTCGTTTATCATTAAATGGGCAACTTTATTACAAAAGTATCTTAATTAGAGTCTGGTCCATTATAGAAACGTTAGTGGCAAAAAAACTCTGTAAGAGCATAATTTTACAACGATTTTTTATAGATTTCACGGAACTAATTTCGCCTAACTTCCAACATAACCGAGTTTATGTTTCGTGTTATTGTGTTGTAAGCAAAAATTATAACAACAGTAATGTAGATACCGCCGTGAAAAGACAATAAAACATTTAACTACGTCACGCCGAGCGGGCATTCCGGGCATAATGGCTGACGATATATCCTTACGATTTATAATGTATCTGTTTTTATTGTCGAAGGGCGGACGAATATGCGAGCGAATTCGATGTTTTGCAATCGATTTTACGGAAAACAGCCGCGTTTGGGCAGGTAAACTTATCAAACTAAGAATGCTCTACATTAATCGCTACCAAATCGGTTCCGGTGTTACAAAGTGATTTGGTAACAAGCATCTATACTCTCGAATTTAAAATACTAATAACTAAAAAACCATTTTGCTCAATAATTGAGTAGAATATTAGTTAAATAAACTCTGCTTAATTCTTTCAAGGTACCCTATGTAGATACTTAATAGACAGTAAATTTAATAATGAATGTGTTAGCTGATGGCATTACTTACTCGTAATAAGTAATAACCGTGTTATGTTAGTACTTTCTGTTTATGAGCTCCAAAGATGTAGCAGTGATGGTAAAATGATCTTAATACAGCATAAACCTCGCATTACTTTTGTGTGCCATCCGGAGGCTATTAGAAAATTTGGACTTGATGTGCCACTATCCGAGAATCACGACACATTTATTTCACGTTAGATATAAACTGTACGTTGGTATATTTATTGTTGGTAATGGTACGATGCTATATTTTCAATGCCGCTTTGCATGATTATCATAAAATTCACAAAGGGTAGGTATTTTTCTATATTTTGAAGTATTTAGATGGATGTGACCATCTGTCAATTCACATAGTGTGATATTGTTGTCGAATGGCTATGTGTGAGTGTAAAACTCAATTATTGAGGGCAGTCGCGGTTTAAATCCCTCAACCGTTGTTGAAAAAAACATTTTTATTTCACCGCGGGCGACGCCAACGCACTCCCCATGCAATTTGTGAAGTTTATTCAAAATTAGCTGGATGAGAATGTTTAGTTGTTTATGGAATATTTCATAACTTTCGATAGAACATTGTATTTTCGTACGATACAGAGGTAATCATTATTCTATTAAGATACTATTGAGTATGTCGATGCTATTAAACATGCATTAGTAGCCGTAAATAAACGATGTATCGATCGCTAGGTATTGTTTGGTGAAAGTGGGCCTTACTTGTTTTTTTTTAATGAAGTTCAGTAAGTATTAATTTTGCATTATTTTCACAACAAAACATGTGTCAATAATTTCAACAAAGCCGTCACACATTGTGCACATGCAAGCTTCACTAGGCGATAGGCGGGGGCGATGTGAAAATTTAAAATAAATCCCCATTGCGAACGGCAATGGTCTACGAACTTTGGGGGACGCTTTTATGCATTACAAAAAGGCACTTCAATCCCCAAAATGTAAGCTTTATTTCCATGCAAAATAGAGTAGACGTGCTTTGTATTGCGCCTGTATTTTTTGCTACAGCTTATCCCAAATAAGTAAGCGAGCGGTGGCGGTCATTCCAATAATTTTGCTACAAATGCATAGTGATTTTTTCACAAATAAAACTCGTGCGTGGGAGTGTGACCTTATTGTTAAACCTGTCAATATTTTTGAGAAATTGGAATATAGCGTTATTCAGTTTTATTTTTTAATGGATCAATTCAAGTTAAATTGCTACTGAGACTTATGAATTACCTACATTAAAATGACATTTTAAGAATAGGTTTTCCTTTTCAATTGGATCACGTTGCCGACCAACTTTGTGTAGTGGTGATTTAGTCAGTACCAACAGGTACTCTTTAAAAATCGTAATGTGTAGGTAATCGATATTTGAGTCAAGATTTAGTTTTATATTCGTTCTAAAATACGAGCCTAAGTATATTTAAATAAAGACTTAAATGTACTAATAAATTAAATGAACCCTTCTGTCACAAATCTCACTTGATATCTTAAACGACTATTAAGCATGTTAAATACAAAACACTAAGAAATACGATCCTTTATTCCCAACGCCGGACATGGCGCTCACCTCCGCAAATCGTAATCCTCTTAGAAACATTTCCAATTTAAAAAGAATTCCTCTTATCCCTCTGAGGAGGGCACGCGTAAAAAATAAAAGGAAAAACTGTGTGACACGCACCGTGGATCTACGTAAAATACCTTCCTATAAGAATTTCACGGTACCCCTCGATTCCTTACAGGTCGCTTCTTTCTACGAGAGAGCATCTATTGAAACTCCACTCAGGCCGTGTTAGCTATCTATTTAGTATAAAAAGGGTCGAGAATTTCTCGAGGCCCTTTTTTTACCCGATGGTGGGTGGCCTCCCCCGCCTTCCATCTTACCTATGTTACATTGAATTTTACACGTATGTTACAATATTTTTTAACCTTTTTGAAAGTCGATACAAGTGGTCGGTATTTTTCGGAAATTCTGTGTCATAAGATAAGTACCAACTTGCATATTTAAGTAAGGTACTTTAGACATCTGACCACGCCATAGTGTCCCGTCTTTTGGGCCCCCGGCGGCGGTGGCCTACGGCACGGAGACGGCACGGGTACGTGTGGATTGTGGATTTTGGTTACAATCAAACAATTTCAAGCAATATTCGAAACACGAAAAATGCCTCATTATATAGCCATTATTTGTCAATGCAAACTTTAATGACAGTAGATGTCACATGGTTCTTTACTTTAGACGCCCATGTAAGTATGATGTACCTAGCTGTATAATAAATAACATGTTTCGTCTAAAGATTGGCAATATTGCTGAACCCCACTCGCGAAAATCATCTCGCCTCGGGCATCAGTTCAAATATTTAAAGGGCGTCTGAATTTGATTCCGTCCGTTTGAGACCACTCTACGCCGCAATTGGATCACACGAGTGGTTACTACTTACCCCGATGCGAAGATATTTTACTAAAACCGACTTGCCAAACAAATTCGATTTCAACTGGCCTAAGTAAACTTGAACTTGTATCAATTTGAACGGAATATCCAGGCAATATAAGGATAGCCAGGCCTTTACAGGAGTTAGCTTTGCGGGTAACGATTTTAAAATATTTAGATACAAATATCTGTAACACGATGAACTTCCTTGAAACAAAGACTCCCTCCCGCCTTAAGTCAAAAGAATTCAAATAAATAAAGTTCCAAATGTATCGTACCTAGATGTACGGAAGTGGAATCCACACAATACGGGCGCCGCGCCTAGCGCCTGGGGATCGGTTAACCCACGTTACACGACATCCCCGGCGGAGGATTCTAACTTTCCACAAAGAAAATACCAATCAAAATTTGATTTACCGCCGCCCGTGGCTATACATCAAACCACTCTAATCCGCGGAAAGAGAAAGCCTAAAATCTAAGGGGATCCGGAACCGGCAACTGTCGAATTGAAAATCCTAGTGGCACGAGACGCCTTTAATATTTATGACCGAGTAAAAAATACGTAGAAGCCTATGAATAAATTGGTATGAGCAGGGGGGTTTCCAATAAGGAAATGGAATTTATTTCAGAGCGTGGTTTCAGGATGACTAACCGATCGATATTTGATCTCTTACATTCCCGTTCCGCGTATCGAAAATTTGATATGATCTAATCTAGATAAAATAATGCTAAAGCTCTGCAGTGCAGTATAAAAACGGCTTAGAAGCTACCTCCTACTTGAGCAGACCAGGTAGGACTCGGCTATTTCATTTGAAGCTAAAGCCACGATCGACATTAGTTTACGACAGGCAAGCCGGACGGATTAATACAAATCCAAGAGCTCCCGGTAGCCGGTGGTATATAGAGTGAGTTATTCAAGCGGCGGGCGCCTCCTGGCCACCACCCCTATAGTCCGGTGGTGATTTTGATTTTGAGGCAAGGCTAGGCTAGCCTTGCCTCAAAATCACCTCGCAAAAATATTTAAGATATTTGGATGTATCTAAAATACCTACGGATTTATCTACATTCAGTGGCATATCAAGAAAAAAACTAAAAAAGTTCATACACAATAAAGCCTACTATTACTAAGCCTACTATTCGGTTAGACTTTAAAGATGTTACAATGAGTAAACTATATTGTTCTCGTATAATGCATTATATTTATTGTTGTGTTGTGTTCCTACTTATGTTCACAAAATATTAATTTGTTTAAGAAAAAAAGCGATGATCACAATGTTAATACTAGAAATAAAGATAAACTCGCTGTTGCCACTTGTAGACTCCATAAAGTTAGTAAATCGTTTAAAGGGCACGGTGTACGCTTTTATAACAAACTCCCAAGAGATATACAAAAATTATCAATTAACAAATTTAAAAACGTAATTAAACAAAAGCTTTATAAAAAGGCATACTATAAAATATCTGATTATTTAGATGACAAAAACTCTTGGGATTGAAAATGCTCCAACTCGAACCTATTGTTTTGTAAAAGGATCATTAAAAAGAATAACCAGCCTTGTTTTCTTGCCTTTCTTTCCTGGCTTGGTCGCGGAGGAACAGGCACCTAGATAAAAACCGACGTTTCAAAGTGGTCCTTGTGATTTTATTGAATAAATGAATTTTGACTTTGACTTTGACTTTGACTAAGAACTAAAAACGTTATATTTAACTAGTGAAATGAACTTTTACCAATAAATTATCTGTATCAATATCATAATATCTATATATAAAGCACTCGTAGTATGGCTTGCCTAGTCGTTCTTAACAGCTGATCAGCAATAGGTTAAGCAATATTGCAATGGTGAATGGTGCTGGCACCTGGATGAGTGACCTGTTAGTGGCCTACTTAGTACGATCTCCAGTAGCATAAGTAGAGTGAAACAGACGCCTACAGTGCGGCCGCGGCATTACTTACAGGAAAATAAGTTGGTTAGCAAATCAAGGATAGCTAATTGCCAATCAAACTAATGAATTAATGGACATTAGTAGCTAGTACCATTCACCAGTAAAGGGCACATCAATTATGAACTCAAATAACAGCAGGTAGGGATTGATTCACTAAGTATAACAATTACTACTGCAGACAAGTCAACATAAAGGTCATTCAATAGTTTACAAAGCTGCGGAACAGTCACCTGCCAATCTGAAGATTGAAGCAAGATAATGCAATAAAAAAATTACAAGAAACAACTTCCCCTATCAGCAATTTTGCATCGAGATCGATCGCCGGCAGCAGAGGGCCGGCCGGCAGGACGGGAGGGCCGCCGTGAGCTATGTCGCGCTAGGGAGTCGCATGGGGTCCGTAAGCCGTTTCCGATAAGGCCCCTGGCAACGTGGACTTTCGGCATTTCGTCTGAATGCCGCTTATCTGCGCGCCACACTCGCCTGCACCGTACGTGAGCCGAATAATGCATCTCGTCTACGCAGAAATTGAAATCATTTCGCTATTATTGTTTATTGATTGCGGGTATGCAAGCGTGGAGATACGTCTACGAACGACAAATTAAATATTTTTTGGAAAATATTATGCTATCTTCGTATTAGAATGACATGCGAGACGCATGCGAGGCTGGTAATGAGAGTTAGAGGAGTTGAAATGTTGAGGTAAGTATGGACGTTTGTTACCGAATATCTAATTTCAAGAGAAATCGGTAGAATAGAATAGTATCTGCATTCTTCTTCTTCTGAATGTCACCGGTAGGTACCTACTTTCTTGGACACACTGTGTCGGGAGAGTGATGTGGCTGTTGGTGAAATAACCAGTGCGACGTGAGGATTTAGTGCAGAAACTCCTTTCATTCACATTCTACATAGAGCAAAATACAAACGAAACAAACACCCTCACAACTGGTGAATAACTCATGATAAACATCCACGACCTCTGTGGCGCAGTGGGCGAAGGCCCGCCTGAGACGCAGAAGGTTGCGGGTTCAATTCCTGCCACGGGACAAATGTTTGTATCTGCAAATATTTGTCTCGGGTCTGGGTGTTTTCTATGCATAATATGTATGTATTTACAAAAAAAAAATTATATAAGTAGTATATCAGTCATGTAGTTCCCATAATACAAGCTCTGCTTAGTTTGGGGCTAGATGATGCTGTGTGAAAAATGTCCAGCATTATTATTATTATTATATTATTATTATTATTATCCTCAGATACTCAGTGCGTAATCTTTGATGTTACCAAGAAGGGGCAAGCCAGAGGCATAGAGATGCTCGCGTTTTGCAAGAAGTTAGTATTCCACGTGACAGGTTGTAAGCTCATCATCGATTATTGAAACACTAACTGACATAGAATATGGTGAGTAAAAACTAGATTACCTACCTCTGCCTTTTCTGACTCTAAAACACGATTGCAGAACAAGCACCTGTCCCCAATCGATTAAGGCCAGCAAAAAAACTTCGCGCCACCGAGATCTCAATCTCTAGGGCACACCACTCCGCGTGACAAATGTGCTCTCTTCCCGGTTCGTACCGGCGAGGGTGTCGCGAAAAAAATTATAAGGAAATTTACCTAATGGCTGCGATTCTTTATACTCGGTCTCCATTGTCGCCGGACAATGGTGCCTACTTAATGGAGGGATGACGTGAGGGAACTCTTCATGGTTTTATTCCATTTTCTTTTATTTTGTGTCGAAAACGTTCGTGCGATACCCACGTGAAATGTGAATAGATCATTAGTGAATATAAAAACCGTTTAGCAGGAATATTTTATAAATACTAAATGACTATTTTATGTAGAATATGTGACGTCTCTGCTTAGGGTCAGCAGAATACCAGCTAAAAAGTGTTAGCTCAGCATATGTTAGTAGGTAGGCACGTAGCATTATGCTGAGCTGATATATTTTTGGCGAGACATTGAACTGTCTAGATCAGTGTTTTTCAAACCGTGGGTCGCTTTAGGGGTGTCGCAAAGTCTTACTAGATAAGAGTAAAAAGCAAAAGTTGTAGTTCCTACGCTACAATTTTATTAATATACTAGCTGCGCCCCGCGGTTTCACTCGCGTAATTTCGATTCCGTGGGAATATCGCCATAAAAAGTAATAGCTATAGGTAACAGCTAATGTACCTACCTATCAAGTATGATCGCAATCGGTTCATTAGTTATTGCGTGAAGAAGTAGCAAACATATTATGTACATACTTACTAACACAATATTCGAATATACGAATGTAACCAACTTTTGTTTCTACCGGCGATCTAATTAAATTTTAGAACACACAAAAGCTGCTATTGGGACTTAACTGATGATAGTTAGATATATTCCCTCGCGGATTTTATTGTAGGTAATTATGAGTACTTTAATGATGTAGTACTTACATATTTTTTTATGTATCATCAATAGTTTTCTCAGCGCACGCCAAATAATGAATTTTATAGGCAAAATTTTGCTACTTTGGGTTAAATTATTGCAATTTTCTTAAGGATCTCATTTTTTTTTTTAAATAAATTATAGCCTATGTTACTTCCTGATAATCTACTGGTGAAAAAACAGTTAAAATCGGTCCAGTAGTTTCGGAGCCTACTCGGTACAAACAAACAAAAATCTTTACTCTTTATAATATTAGTATAGATTAGTATATATACGCAACAATGTCACTCAAAAGTCTGTTTATTTTTAAATAATTTATCTACTCCTGGTTTTATTTTTGGGAAACAAGTAACCAAATATTTTCTAATTGGAGCCTATATATTTATTATATGTTCACCATTGAAGATTACGTTAGTTCACATATCATAGGTAGAAAGTGGCACTGGCACTAACAATTTCAAAGCTTCCCTGACAACTGGATATTCTTCTTTCTCTTTATAAAGAAGACATCAATCTTTTGCGAATTAAGTTCCATTATAAGCATGCCCTCAGCGGTGAAATTTATACGATTGTCTTTCGTCTTCGTGGTCAGATCAGCCACTTGTACTGACAAAATTAGATATGTTGTCTTGAAGAAAACTGACATAGGTAGTGTATGTCGTCTTTGAAATCACTCACAGGTAGTTTTTACGGTCCTTGAGAGACACAAACTTTTTTACTTGTAAAGGGGTCTAGAGTAAAGAGTGCACTCTGAACTCTAAGAGCATTTCTGGATTTTGATAATAATTTTTCCCAAGCCCCAAAAAAACCCCAGTGTCCTCCGATGATGCCAAATATTCTTTGCCATGTATGGTTTGCCAACAAATCTGCACTTATAATTAGTTTGAAGAAGAAGTTAGTTTCTTACTTTTTAACCAAAACTTAAGAACTGGAATAAATGTATCCCACTCCACCTTGTACATAAACACCCTTTTGATTCGAATCTTGTGTTTATGTGCAAGTACTTTATCTAGCTATAGCAGGTAATTGTGAAAAACTTAGGTACCTACCTGGATAGCTTGAATCTTTATTTAAGTAGGTATCTACCAACTGGAATTCAATCTTATAAGAATTTTCTAAATTACTTGATTAATAGGTACCTATTCAAATAAGTAGGTAGTTAGTTACTTAAGGATACCTCTCCCCAAACTGCTCATCTAAATAATCTGGACAACCTACCTAAAATGTGGATACAGTTAAGTAGGCTGTAGAAAAAGTAGGTTTGCTGTCTCCCCTTATTAATCTATCACAGCATGCATACAAATTACCTACTTTATTTCAATAAAAAAGTCTAACTCCTAAGTCTTATTATTCTATAAAATGAAAACTCACCAAACTGTAATCCCACTGTAATCCAAGGAATGAACACCTAAAATAAATAAATTATATTTACTTGTACTATTTTTAAAAAATTAATTATTATAATATAATATTTAAATAAAATTGAACAGTTAAAAAATTGAAGGAGCCAGTCAATTATAGAGATGACAAATAGATTTAAATACAGGGACAGGTTTACAGAAGCCCTTTCAAAAGGCAACTGCTGTGGGACGGTGAGCTGAGGTCTCACCGCTCGGGCACCGAGTACCTCTCCGGACGAATACATTCAAAATATCATCTAATCCTGCCTTGCCATTGGCTACCAAACCCCTTACTCTTTTGCGCGTGTGCCAAAACTGAAAGGGTTAAAAAAATCACCCCTTTTTTAACATCACCCTTTTTTATAGTTTGATACCCTTCACTGATATTAAACATGTAGCAGCTATCAATTAGTAATAAGAGCTATTGTCTGGCAAGGTACCTACTAGTTACTAAGTAGGAATTTATTATGTTACCTTATTTTTAAAATGTTACTCAATTATAATAATTAGTTAATGATGGCTAAAAACTAATGAGTAGCAAGGGTAGCAATTCTAATTCCATGCATCAAACTATTAGCTGCTCTGCTCTATAGCTCAGTATGCAAGCGATTCCAAATAATTTTCAGCAACTCGAAGCAACAATAGAGCACAACCAGTTATTTTAAATTAAATTTCTAAAAATCTAAACAAAAATAATTTGTTAGCGGTTTGCCGCCTTTTACGTTTCTCTACACGCTCGGTCGTTGTACTGTACTCCACAGACTAGTTAGAAATACTACGCTTTACTCGCACTGTGTTATTCCAAGTCCGTCAAACCATCTGCCTATGCATTCCGATTTTTGAATGAAGGTTATTTAGTGAAAAATCAAAAGTGCTTTTGTATATGTAAACTCTCACACAGTGGCAGAGTGAAAATCATATTGTACCTACCTACAAAATCAATCACACGACAAATAATTAAAAATACGTTCCGTTCTACGTTTTGTTTATGGTAGCTTTTATTTGCATTTCAGCCTCAAGTCAAGTGCGAATTTTAAGGAATTTCAGCAAGATTCAGGCAAAGTGATGCAAAAACACTACGTATGGCTAGAGAAAAGTGTCACTGTCTTTCTGCTCACTCACATTGCGCTGCTGTAAAGTTTCAGCGGCGCTATTTTATGTCAAATTTACAGTGCCATCTACTGAATACTTCTCATAACCAGATAACTTCTGGCTTTTTTGTCTTAAAAAATACATAGATGGCATTAGTGCCCGTACGATATCGCTTCCATGCAACGATAAAGCTACCTACAAATTTTTATTCATTAGGAAAAATAGTTCAAGAGTTAATTTCATTATTGATGTAAAATCTTAATTTTGTCGATCGCGACTGATATAATAAACTATTGACAATATGGGTGATAAACTAGGCTATTGATGCTTGGGGTGCCATGTCGGTCAACCTTCTCGTGTGCCTGTAGGCTCTTGTCGCTTATGGATCAGACGAATCCGGGGTGAACGGAAGCCTATGGGACGGTGCGCCTCGTTAAAACCCGACAATAACTTCTCATACGTGGGATCTTATTGTCGAGTAACTAATGGACTGACCAGAGGGGCTCCTCCGCGTGTCCCTATGAGCCGCATGGTGGGCTCGTGGAGGAGCACCATGGGAGGGCCGGGGCGGTGTATACTGCTCCGGTGGGACGGGGCGCCCTTTTAAGGGCGCGGAGTCGGCGTGGCCCTTTATGGGCCCGTTTGGCTGGTGGAGTGTGCCCTTTTCAGGGCGCACTGTGGAGGCAGGGCCGGGGCGGCTTTCGCTGCTCTGGTCGGCTTACGCGTCCCAATGATCTTCGAGGCTATACCGGCAGGGCTTCCCATACCGGTCAGGCTTGGAGTGAGGGACAGCGTAAGTTGGAGGGGGTGCCCTTTTCAGGGCGCGGATAAGGACTTGCGCGTCCTAATGATCTTCGAGGCTATACCGGCAAGGCTACCCATACCGGTCAGGCTTGGAGTGAGCGTAAGTTGCAGTTTCACTAAACGCTTCTCCCTTGCATTATGCCTTTATCACTTCTACCTTTGGAGCATAGGTTCCAATCTTGTGTATCTACCCCCGACCAGCAGGCTAAGACAAGCCGAAGGTCAGGGGTATCTGTCGCCCCCAGGGAATAATGGGGCTCCTCGGTGTCGCCACGCACCAAACAATAGCCACAAGTGCGACTTTGAGATGATGTATGAATATTTTTTTTAATGCGTGATGCACTATGTATTATTATTCATATTATTTTATTATTGAACTCTAAAAAAGTCTAGAATAAAACATTAGGACAATATAAGACGCCGGTTTATAAAAATGACCGTGAAATTAGTCGACTTCCTTTATTTATGTAGCTTTTTTTCGAAATAGGTACCTATCAAATGCAATAATTTCAAATTTAATTTTAATTAAATAAGACTGATAGGTACTTAATTAGAAATATGCTTAAATTAGGCAAAACAAACAGCTGGCTTCGCTATGGTTGCCACGTTTACATCATTACAGCCAACGATACTATCCACAAATATATTTTTTATAATTTTCTTGCCTTATCCCACATTAGGTACGTGGTGTCGGCACTACATGTTTTCTTCTTCCACTCTATCAGCCGTCATCTCAGTATTCGCTCCTTTCTTTCTTACCCTTAACATGTGTTTAGACTACGTTAATAATCTATTACTCCTCAATTGATCCGTCACTTACAGATTTTCCCAATTTTATTTGATAAATATAATCGATATTGCTGTGCAATGCACTGACTGCCATAAATATGAAAAATAGAGGAATCAATCAATACGATTCTTTATTAAAATGCACTCTGTGCCACTACGTTGATAGAAATTGAAATAGCCCCGGACGGATAAAAAGCTTGTATTTTGGAAATCTTGAGGAATTGAAGAAATTAGGTTAAAAAAGGATATAAACAGCACAAAATGACGTTGTATCACTTTGGTAACTGCTTAGCATTAGTGTACGCGCCATATCACATGGCATACAAATACTCGGGGATGTAAGTGTAATCGTATCGATTTAGGTTATTCATCCGATGTAAGTACCTAATGATTTTATGCCAAATTCTTATGGTTTCAGATCAGAGTATGCAACGTTCTCAAAATGTGTGTACGCCGGTGGTCTGTATATCTTCACTCAGCTCTGCAAAATGCTGCTGTTAGCAACATTCTTCCCAGATACCGACATTAGCAATATCACTGGAGAATACAACATCTTTTTGGTGAGGAACTAGGTACCTACGTACCTTATTAAATGTTTTTAGAAACCAGTTTAGGACCACATTTTCAATAATAATAATCTGAGAGCTTAACTATTTGTATCTAGAAGTTGTATTGAACCTAGTTGACTAGTGTGGTGATGTAGCTATGGCACAGGATATGCCGCACCTTCTTTCAAGTGCACTGTGTACGACTTTCCACTTGAACTTGAGCGGACCAACAGTGGTTTAGAAGTTTGGAATTAAAATAGAATGGACTAATAGTTGAAGAAGAACACAGCCTATCATAAATATCAAAGTCTAAATGTGTGTTGCTAATAATCTCTGTAAAGTCTGTATGGATTTGGATGAAATTTGGAAAAATTATAGTTCCTTACCTAGAATAACATCCAGGGGGTCTAGACAAATACCTCATGCTTACTTTTCCTTTCATGCTAATGCAAATTTGTTAAAGTAAAACTTGGCAGCTGTCACATGACATTTCCACAGCTAATGTCATTCCCATACATTTCAATCTTTCCGCAGTTGTTAATGCCAACAGAATGTAGTATTTGTCTAGTTAATTTTAAGCTGGATACCACATGTATGAACCTTCAGTTAGAAGCTAGATAAAAATTGAATGATGAACTTATATTTTTTTTCTGATATGTATCATTTTAAATTCAATAGTAGAAAACAAAACTATGTTGAAATACACCAAAAATATATTGGTTGTGTATGTGCTACTAGGTTCATCATAAGAACTTATGATTTTCAGGAAATCCTAAAAGCAACTGTAGACTTTGCTGATCTGTTGGGGCTGTACTTTGCCTTGAACTCGGTGCCTGGCAAGGGGCATGCCAAGATCCTAACCTCTGCTATCGGATGGGCCAGTGCTGAGGTGGGTAATTCATGACACTTCTATTCTTTATCCTCATAAACCATTTTGCTAAACCCATTTGCACCTTGACAGATGTTGATATCTGAAGTTTTCATTAAAAAATGTCAGTGAGACTTTACTAAAGCCTTTAGACTAGTTAGATAAGTCTCACAAGTTGGAGATGTATAAATGAAGTAAAGCTCTGAAAATGCTCAGTGTAAAACATCAATTTGTTGTGCCTTGCAGTTGTAGAAGCTAACAATAAGATAGAGCACTATATTGTTTAATCATAAAAAGAAAATACGTCAAAAAAATATACATACACCTTAATTACAAAATCTTAACAAAATCAGAAGCAAAATTATTAGTATAAGAAATCTTATCGCTCAAGTTAAGGCTGTCCATTGTAGAATAAAAATTATTATGGTTCGGTATCATTCTTAGATATCAATAACATGTACATACTTTACTATTTTCCTGTTGAGGTTCTATGTTTTGCTATAGAGAAAGGAAATGTTTGAGTAATGTATTGTATGTCAGGTTGTGGTGACGCGGGGCGTGGTGCTGTGGGTGGGGGCGCGCGGGTCAGAGTTCGACTGGATGTATGTGCGGTCATGCGCGGAGTCCAACGTGGCGCTGCTGCAGCACCTCGCCACCGCTGCGCTCGTGTGGCTCTGGACCCGCTCCGACCTCCCGCGCCACCACTCTCCTCTCGTGCTGTCGCTGCTGGCACTGGCCCCCTACCGGCCGCTCATCGACCAAGCCATCGGCAGCATCTTCTCCCTCAGTGCTTGGGCGTTGTTAGCTCTGAAGGCGGTCCACGCCTCGGCGGTCGGATTGACGGCCCTGGCGATGTACGCAGTTTTGGCTCAGCAGATAGGTAGTTTCTAAGGATAGGTGTTGTGATCATTGTTGTGGAATTAATAAATTATTTTAAAGTTGTGTGAGTGTCTATAGTTATGCAATAGTTTTATTTCATTTTTGCTTGATGAATGAGGCGATTGTATGATAATGAATTTTACACAATTTGAAAACCCCGACCTGTATAAGGCATACAGGTCGGAAATACATGTGCTGCTGCGCCCCCTAGTTACGTCTCTCGAAGTCAGAAAACGATTACAAAATCAGCATGCCGTCTTCACAGATATTATAATAGGTACTAGAAATCGGTTGCACCATTAATGTTATAAGAAAAATATTGCAAAGAACCTATATGATTCGGTAGGACTTTTTTTAACTCAAACAACCTTAACGAAATAAATAATTTCCCTTCGCCTGGTCTTTAGCCCCGTGGAGAGACCCGATAAATTATAGGTAGAACCTGCGGAGAGTCGAATTTATTTAATCGTTAAGAGAGACCTCTATTGAAACAGTGAGAATCTTCTAGCTTTCTATCTTATTTATTTAGAAAGATGGCGCTATTCAGAAAAATCAGGTGACCTCCACTAGGACGGGCGCCGCGGCTTTTGACACTCCGGCCACAAATATTTTAATACTTTAGCGCTATTTGCTTTTTGTGGCTTTGGTAACACTGCGGCCGTCACAGGCCTATTGTGGACGATACTATAGCGCTAGTCTGGATCCGTTCGATTTGGCAAAAATATATTCTCTCATAATATATTATGGTCAGAGCTGAATTCACAACATGTCCGATTATGTAAGTATTAGTACGTATCATACATTTTTAATTCGGTCTGCTTTTCGACCTGAAATGTTTTTAACGTACGTCACGACAACAATTTGCAACCGCTACTGAAAGAGCATTCGCGTTTAGTGTGCCTAAACCTATTCCCAGACCTATCTTCTCAACAAAATTATAAGTACCTACCTAACTACCTAAACTTTACTTTAGAATTTCTTTGTTGGTGTTAAAAGCTGTTTGTCTACTTCGTGCACGCTGCCTAGGGCGTCTTGTAATCAAGTATGAGTTACAATCATTGTAGGGAAGCATTGTTCATATAGCAGATAGTAATTTTATTGGGATGTTAAAATACGAGCTGTGTTGGCCTAGACTAGTGAGCCACGACTTCCTAACCGAAAGTCATGGGTTCGAACCCTGTCATGCACTTATGGATGTTTCCCCGCGTAAAACTATGTGTAGGTACAGGTGCATCAACACGGTTGGTAGGTACCTACCTAGTTACTCAAAAACGGCATACACTAGAACTATTGATTAGTGTTCTAATGAGCGGCAATGGGTTTTCAACGGTTTATGTGGAATGCTAACTACTTACAAAACGCAGGCATGTGCCATAAAAGTAATGTTTGGAAGTGCCTCTGACTACATCCTACTTTATATCTGAGGATGTCCATCAAGCACTAGTACAATCGTGAAATTATAGTTTTATGAAGTTGTTAGTTAAGTAGGTAACTAGGTTTTATCTACGTTACGTACGTAACGTTACGTTACGTAACTACCTAATAGGATTTTTTAAGCCGTGCTAGGTTGCACCTGGCTAAATACTTATGCTTGGGCTAAACCTGCGACAGTGTGATCGAGTAATCAGGCTCTAAATGAATTAATAAATGAGTAATTGGGGAAACACAGATAAAAAAATACCGGGTTCGAACCCACGGTCTTGGCATCGGAAGTTGGGGTACAGTCCACTATTATAAACCATATAATTATTTATGATCACAATTTTTTTAGCCACAATAAATTCCCTGTTGGTAATCTAATTAAATAAAAATAAATAAATAGTGGGAATGTCACGTGACTTTTCCGCAGCAAATGTCATTCTCATACAATTTTATCTTTCCGCAGGCGTTAACGTCAACAGAAAGTGGTAATTGTAGTCCCCTGATAGCACGTGTAGGGAGGGAATGCACGACGCCCAGTATCACGCTGCCACTATTTGAAACCAATTACACTTGCGAGCTTTAAACTGGAATCGCTTCATGGCGGGTTGTTCAAGACTATTTTTTACAATTTCTATGAATTGAGGTATATCATTTGAAAGGTAATTTTGTAATTTCGTGTGCAACCAGCCTTCATCAGATTGACATTTATTGTCTGTCAAATAATTATTTTCTTCGCTTAATTACTAATTATTGCTTTTGTATCCACCACCATTTTATTATGTTGCTTTATTTGAACGGTTGAACCTGGGATGATATATTTAATAAGAGTGCGAGATAAGCTTATGTAGACTAGATTACATGAACTACATAGAGGATACAGTTTTCACACTAGTTCGGGGGATAGTGGACAAACAAACTGGGCAGCTTTGCTGTTAGCGGCACGTCTTATTACACAACCTTAGTCTTAGTTTTAGTTTTTAGTATAGAATTATACGAGTCTGGAAGCTACCAACAAGGTTGTCTGGAAGAAATCGCTACTAAGCGATAAGACCGCCCATTGTACTTTTAGTTATATTTCGTTTTTGTTATTTAGTATTATTACTATTATTATTAATAGAGGAACCAACCACTACAATACCTATAGACCAACGACAAACTATTTAGTATTTTAAAGAAAGAAAGAAAGATATGCATTTATTTGCTAACGTTGCCCAATATAAAACACACAATACACACGCGGGATTTACACAAACAATATCTAAGTACAAAAAATAAACTGTGCCTCCCGATACCTACCAATATGCAACGACGCAAATTGGCGTCCAACTCAGCATTTATTGTGTCAACTGGCAACACAACGCTGATCTTCCGTTGGAACCAAACAGTGAACCTGACCCTTCAGCAGGTACAACCATTCGCCCCATCAAATTTGGTCATTTTTTGTCAAATCACAAAATTTCTAACATTTGCTGTGATGGTGTTAAGCAAGTAGGACGCAATCGAATTTCGGTGGAATTTAAAACAGCTTCAGATGCCAACAAATTTTTGGACAACCAAATTTTGCCAATGTGTAAATATACTGCAAGTATCCCAACCTACAACATCACCCGCATGGGTCTAGTCCGCTCCGTTCCAGTAGATTTATCTTTAGATGAATTTGCTGAGAATTTAGAAGTTCCTGATGGATGTGGCTTTGTTCTCAAAGCCCGCAGACTTAATAGAAAATCTGTGGATGAAGGTAAGGTTTCGTGGGTTCCCACTCAAACTGTGGTTCTCACATTTAGAGGACAACTCCTTCCAGAAAGAGTTTACTCTTTCCATACCTCCCTCCCGGTTGAGACATACCAGTTGCCTACTATCCAATGTTTGAGCTGCTGCCGATTTGGCCATGTTAAATCTCAATGTCGCTCCAAACCAAGATGTTACAAATGCACAAAAGAACATACTGGTGAAAGCTGTGATACAGAAGAATCCAAAGCCACTTGTTTACACTGTTCCGGTAACCATTTCACGTCCAACAAAAGTTGTCCTGAACAGGAAAGACAAAGATCTATCAAAAGTTTCATGTCACAAAATGGCATTTCATACGAGGAAGCATCTCTTCAATTTCCAAAGGTTGGAAGATCATATTCTGAAATTGCTCAGACTATGTATTCTTCCCCTAATAATGTCCTTCAAAATTCAATCTCCTCAAGCAATTCACCGAAAACTCGGTCATATGTCAAAACTGTATATGCTACTCCTCGTCCCCGAGCCCCATTAGGAAAATCCTTCGACAAAGCTGCCCATCAAGCCATCGTCTCCAACCCATCCTCAATTCTTCCAAATGGTCATGCAATTATGTCTCAAACTCTGTCATCAGAGTCTGAGACCCGTCAGAGTTTCCTTATTGAAACTCTTCTAACACTCATAATTGAGTTGTTCTCAACATCCAACTCTCCCCTACCGTCCAACGTTGCCCAAAAACTGTCCCAGGTCATCTCATTAGCTGGTAATAATGGATCTAGTGTCCATTCTCCAGTGGAACACGAAAAGTCTTCGCCCACGAAAATCTGAACTTCTCCACTTAATTTCTAAATTCCACCCGTCGGTCATTGCCGTCTCGGAGACATGGCTTGTTCCTGGTTCCCAGTTTCGGGTATCAGGCTACTCCTGTCTCCGAGACGACAGGACTGACGGGTACGCTGGTAGTGGCCTGCTTGTCAGGCGCACCCTCCCTTTCTCCCAAATTTCCCTCCCTCCCCATTCCTCTGAAATAAACCTTGTAGCTGTTAGAGTCTTTGATATTTCATTTATTTCTATATACATCCCTCATCCCAATTCGATTTTAATCCCTGATATTCTTTTGGTTATTTCTTCTGTTCCTTCTCCTATTATTTTGTTGGGAGATTTCAATGCCCATCACTCTTCATGGGGCTCTGGCCACTGTGATGTGTTTGGACGTTTACTTTTGGAAATGTTTGATGAGGCCAATCTTTGCATCATAAACGATGGCTCTATTACTCGTAGGGTCCTCCCTTCTCAAGACCCTAAGAGTGCCGTCGATTTAACTGTTTGTTCTCCTTCTCTTGCCTCTCTTCTTTCTTGGAAAACACTGCCGATTTCTTACGGCAGTGACCATTTTCCTATTATAATCACTATACCTAATCGCGTTTCTCCTGAGTATAACTTTAATCCATGTTTAAAACATCGGCTGTCAGGGGCCGATTGGTCGACATACTCGTCATGTCTAGAAAATTCGGCAAACAATCTTCCTTCCTTACAGACGGATAATACAGACAATTATCTTTTAGCCTATTCAAAATTAGTGGAATCTGTTTTATCAAGTGCTAATGAAAACATCCCCTTAAAAAAACAAGCTCGCTCTCAAATTAAAATTTCTACCCCATGGTGGGACTCGGATTGTACTTCAGTAGTAAAAAATAGAAAAAGAGCAGAGCTGGCGTATAACGCTTCTATGACTCGAGAAAACTTTATAGAGTATCAGCATTTAGCAGCTAAGGCCAGAAGAGTCCTTTCTCTGAAGAAAAAACGTGGTTGGATGATTTTTTGTGAAAACTTATCTCCAAGAGCCTCCCCGTCGTTTGTTTGGAAACAAATAAGACGATATCGGGGCTCATCTAGTGTTCCAAATATCTCCTCAAACGATCTTTTTACTTGGGTTGATGCCTTTGGAGATAGATTATCTCCTCAGTTTGTTCCAAATCTAGATTCTCTTCCTATTCTTCCTTCTTATATTCCTTCTCTTTCAAATATAGACTCCAATTTTTCTTTTAATGAACTCCAACAAGCTCTAGATGGACTAAAGGATACTTCTCCGGGAGTGGACGGAATCCCTTACTCTTTTATCATACAATCTCCTGATAATATGAAGAGTTATTATTTAAACCTTATTAATAAATTTTTGGAATATGGCATTATTCCAGATGAATGGAAGACCCAAATAATCATTCCTGTTCTTAAACCAGGAAAAAGTTCTTCTGACCCTAATAGCTACAGACCTATTGCGTTATCATCTGTTTTGGCTAAGATTATGGAACATATGGTAAAGTTTAGACTTGAATGGTTTGTTGAAAATAAAGGTATTTTAGCAAAATCCCAATATGGATTCAGGAAAGGTATGAGCACTCTCGATAGTTTAAGCTTAATAACTACAGACATACGAATTGCATTTGTCAAAAAAGAATCTTTAGTTGCTGTTTTCCTGGATGTTGCAGCTGCTTATGACAACGTCCTGCTTTCATTGCTCAGGAAGAAGCTTCAACAGCTGAGTATCCCTGAAAGGCTTGTTCGATTTGCTTGTAACCTGCTTATGGAAAGGAAAATTTTGATTAAAACTCATGGGACCTTTTTACCTGCACGTTGTGTTTGGAAAGGTTTACCCCAAGGTTCAGTCCTCAGCCCTTTACTTTATAGCTTGTATACTCACGATTTGGAATTATCTATCTCCCCTATATGTCAGGTCCTCCAATACGCCGATGATCTTGCATTGTTTGTTCGATCCAACTCCATCGAAAATACTCGGGACGACCTGAATACAGCTCTTCGACTCCTAAATGAATGGTTGAATGACCATGGATTATCCCTTTCAGTCTCTAAAAGTAGGTGTGTGGTGTTTTCTAGAAAAAGAATTATCCCGTCTGTTAACGTGTACGTTGGAGAAGAGCCGATTCAACAGGTTAACAGTGCAAAATTTTTAGGTGTAATATTAGATTCGAGAATGACAGGAGTTCCTCACTTCAGCTATATTTCAGAGAAATGTGAAAAAAATATTAATATCCTTCGTTCATTATCTGGCGTATGGTGGGGTTCCCATCCGTATTGCCAAAAACTATTATATAATGCCATTGTTCGTAGTCATATGGACTATGGGTCCTTTCTTTTAGACCCATGTACCAAAATGGCATTGGAAAAATTAGACAAGGTACAGTCAAGATGTCTGAGAATAATACTTGGAGCAATGAAGTCCTCTCCTATAAATGCAATGCAAGTGGAATGTGTTGATCCCCCTCTTTCTCTGAGAAGACAGTACCTTGCAGATCGATACTTTTTCAAACTAGTACAATATTCTCACCATCCTCTTTTGCAAAAACTAAATGAGCTTTTAAATTTAATTGAACCTTTCATCGATAACATTCAAGATAAAATCCCATGTTTAATTCGTAGTTTCATAAAATACTCTCGCCTGCCTCATCCTGTCATTCAGAGTCGAATAAATCCACTATTTTCAACTACATACGAAGCCCTAGTGTATCAACCAAATATTTTACTGGATTTTGGAATAGCTAAAGGTTCGCTGGGTGCTCGCGATTCATTTAATGAGCAAATGGCTACTAAATTTAATGGCTGGCTTGCTATATTTACTGATGCCTCAAAATTACATGACTCCAGCCCTGTTGGTGCTGCTGTTTGGATTCCTTCGTCTAAAATTATATTAAGCTTTAAATGTCCATCAATTTCTTCTGTGTTTACAGCAGAATCTGTAGCTCTTTTAGAGAGTATTCTTTTTATTAAATCCCATAACCTTAATAATTCCATAGTATTCACTGACTCTAAAAGCTCCCTCCAGGCTATACTTTCTAACCCTTTTCGATCCAAATCCAGATTTCCCATAATTCTTAGTATTCGTGAAGCTCTGTATAGTTGCCATGCCATCGGAATTAATATTGTCTTAGCATGGATCCCTGGTCATTCTGGCATTCCTGGCAATGAAACAGTGGACTCCTGCGCAAAACATGCTGCTCAAACGGGCTCCCACGAATACTTCCACATATATTCCCACGACCTTTGTTTAGTACCTAGTTCTCATTTGTCTATTTCCTGGTCCCGTATGTGGATTACTTCCAAATCTCTGAAAGGTAAACACTATGGTGAAATTCAACCCGAAATTCCATCAAAACCCTGGTTCTTTAAGTTCCGTAAAGCTGACAAAATAACCACGTCTACTATCTGTCGTCTTCGATTGGGTCATGCTTGCACACCAGTTTTTCTAGCCAAAATAAGGGTCAGGGATCACTCCTTGTGTGAATGTGGATTAGATGAAGGAAATGTTGATCACCTTTTTTTCTCTTGTCCTAAGCTACGGCTATCTTTGCATGATGTCACCCCTCCAGAAATCCCTTGTCCTCTCTCTTCCAAATTTATACTATCCCTTGTCTTCTCCCCTTTTATAGTATTATTATGTAAATTTTTAACTTGTAATAAAATAAAATTATGATAACTATGCTGATGTACATCTCTATGTGCCTTTCATAATGTTAAATGTACATTTCGTGTGTTTTGTCTCTGTATTTGTGTTGTCCTTTACAGGTTTATATAAATCAACTTATAGTTTAAAAAAACTGTACGAGTCTCCCTCTATTTAGACCGGTAAAATTTCTGTAAACTCCTCTCCATCGCCTTATTTTTTTTAATCTTGTCGACACGACATTGGCAAAATTGTGGCAACTCTTACCACAGAAGCCATAAATAAAAGTTGAATTGAAGACAATAAACGATTATTCTATTCTATTCTATTAATTTCACGATTCAATCATTGTAAAATATTTAATATATGGTCATCCGTTGCACGACACGAAATAAAAAAAAACTGAATATAGTGTTCCACCGTTTAAAGGGTCGTTTCGTATCTGTTTATAAGAGCAAAAAATATTTAATCTGTGCCAGCTAGGCTTAAGCTAAGCCTAGCCTAGTAGTTTAGTTTTAGTAGCCTTGGCAGCCTAGCTTATCCGCACCGTAGCCAGCTAGCTTGTTTAGTTTTTTTTATATTCGCGTTGGTGTGGAGTTTTACTGTAATTTTCCACATAATAGTTTGTGGAAGATTACAATGTGCACGCTGGATCTGTGGTTATTCCCTCTTAGCTAAGTGACGTGATCTGTTTTGAATAACTTACTACGACAGTCGGTGTTATTGTTATGAACGTATTTGCATAGTTTCGCAAGACGCGCCTACGATGTTGACGTTATTGCTGATTTATCTGGTGCGCTGCGCGAGTGCAGATGATTATGTAGAGATAATACCGAGATGCAGTAATGTATCTGGTTCACGGATGACGTTCACTCCCGTCGAAGGCTACAACGGGAGGTACACTGCAGAGCTCTGCACTCATAGAAACTTCACACACAAGGAATGGGAGTTGTTGGTGTCCTTTGACGGGACGCGGGACCGTTGCAACACTTTAGATTCTGACAGGAAGAATGTTGCGGGGCAGAGTCACTCGTCTAATGTTGAATGGATAAGTAGCAAGTACAACTGCACTGAGACACAAACCGTGAGTGAAATAAATAAATAAATAATACTGGACATTTTCACACAGCATCATCTAGCCCCAAACTAAGCAGAGCTTGTATTATGGGAACTACATGTCTGATATACTACTTATATACCTTTTTTTGTCAATAATTCTAATTCTAAGACATATTACATACACATATTATACATAGAAAACACCCAGACCTGAGTCAAATGTTAATGGACTATCCTTTATTTTTTGTCAGTAAAGGCATTGGTATGGACACACCTAAATGCCTTGTGACTTTCGCTTATTTGCAAAATATTGTGTATGGTAAGAGTGTGCTTCTGTTGCAGAGACTTTCATGTGTAATTTCATTTTAACACTAATCCTACTGGGGATAAGTGGAAAGGGTTAGAGTGGAGCCCCTTGCCAGTGGGCAATCAGATCCAGAAATGCATAAACCAATTTTAAAAAACAACTCACAGATCTGAAATAAAGGCTGCAAATAATAAGGAATGTATTCTACTAAAAAAAAATAATAATACACTGTTGATTGGACATATTTTGTTGTATATAAAATCAAAAATGGCAAAATTGATTTTATTAAAACCTGGGGTGGAATTTAGAAAGCCGTCGCACGAATTTTGATAAAATAAGCACAGGTGGTGGAAGGGGTGGACTCTCCCATTCCAACGGTACTACTCCCAAAGTTAGGAATTGAATAGTTTGCAAGAAATTATTATTTTAAACATTTATGGTTAAGTATTAAAAAATAAAATTTATTTTGGTGTTGGTGGCTTGTTTTGTAACGCACATGCTTGGAAATCATAAAAAGGTGGTCATTAATAAAGTGTAGGAATACTTTGTGTCTTGAATCATTTTTTTACTTTTTTGATTTGCGAATTTGTTATCTGGATTTTGATATGATATACATGATTATAATGGACTAACCTTTGAATGGTCCGAAAAGAATTCTATTCAAATTTTGAGTTTAGTCTGACACTGTTCAGTCCACTAGGGAACATAAAAACACAAGTACGAACCGAGTGCAGCGTGCCGCGCTAGCGGCCGGCGAGTGGCGGAAACGAAATGGACCCTATTCAAATCTTAATTTTAGTCTGACATATTTCAGTCCACTAAGGAACACAAAAACACAAGCACGAGTCGAATGCAGCATATTGATGGACAGAACCTAATTTGACCCTACTTCTAGTTATTTGTGTAAATTAGGGGTATATGGCTCACTCAAAGTTTGACCGCTTTTGATTTTTTCAGTACTTAACCTACAAAATTTGTCATTTCAAAACGTCATTTTTCGTAAACTATTCAATTCCTAACTTTGGGAGTGGTACTGTTGGAATAGGGGAGTCCATCCCTTCCACCCCTATCCCTTTTTTACCTAAATTCGTGCGACGGCTTTCTAAATCCCAACCAAAACCTGTAATGATGTCACAATGCATTCTGAATAAATAAATAAATAAAGATAATATATTCATATTGTAAAAACGGGAATTTTCACGTACTTCACTATCGGTGAAGGCACCGACTAAAACTTTTTGGAATAAAACATAATATAGGCTGGTAGCCTATACTTTTGTCTGGATACTGCACAGATGAAGCCATGGGCAGAGGCTAGTTATACATAAATGTAAAGAACATGCTGAAATTTTAAATGAGTATAACAATTGATAGAATATATGTATAGAAGAAGAACAATTATGAATATTAGGTCACTGCATTATGCAAGAATTATATATATTTTTTTTAAATTTAGCTTAAATGTGGTACTCTTTTACCCCACTGAAAAGGCCAAATTGTCAGCTTATAAAACAGTATTTTGTTTATTTTGAAGAATTAATCGTCTTTTTTGGTTATTTGACACCAGAAAGAAAATCTTGGTAATGTTTCGATTTTTTTGTTGCAAAGTGTATAAGTCAAGGTATGTTTCTTATTATATGACCACCACTGTATGTCTGCTAACCCATTTTTTAAGTTTTATTTATCTCAGTTGGCCTTTGAAAATTGAACAAAATGGCATAGAAAAAAATTTTCAAAAAAAATACAGCGGATATTGCAAGCACAGCGATGTTATTGTATTTATTTACATAATCAAGGTATACCTACCAACCTATGCATACACAATAACACAACTTGTCAAACTGTTAAATCTTGAATCTTGTCAAGTTAACAATTTCAGGTTTGCATGTCAGCACAGTTTGACCTGATATTCAGCGCATGCTACATCATCAGCAGCAGATTCTTGGATCACTCGGACCCACCATCCTACTTCTTCTTCAATGTCACAAACCCGTACACAGAAGAGTATTTTCATAAGAATCAAGCTATTGTTGATGTTACATACCATAGGTAAGAAACTTTATCATCATCATTAGTCTGTATCAACCCAGAGTCCTTCTCCGCTACTTCAAGGAGTTGGTTGGGGTCAGGTTAGAAGGGGGATAATGCACAATACACCCCAATGCGGGACGTCAGTGCAGACCTTGGTTCCCCCACTTATAATTAGAATTAGAATCAGTCTGTAGAGGTCCACTGCTGGACAGAGGCTTCCTCCATAGTGTGCCATGATAAGCGGTCTTGAACAACCTCCATTCACCAACTTCCTGTAATCCTTCAGATGTCATTTGCATATTACGTTACGTCCTGTTTGTTATCGCCATTTTAAAAACTTTTAATAGTAATCAATAAAGCCCATATTTACCAGAATGCCCAAAAGGAGAGTTATGTTTTTCGGGTGTACATATGTATGTATAACTGTTTTTTTTTCTGTCCTTTGGCTTTCGCTGTACTCTCAACAGCTTGATTTAGGTGACATTGGATTTGTCATGATCACGGGACTAATATCCTATCCTACTTACTAATATAAACGCGAAAGTCTGTGAGCATGGATGTTTGTTACTCATTCACGCAAAAATTACTGAACAGATTTTGATGAAACTTTACAGTAATATAGCTTTTACATTTGAATAACATATAGGCTACTTTTGGTCCACATACCACGCGGGCGAAGCCGTGGTCAGAAGCTAGTGGTATAAAAAGTGACAAGAAATCTAATATGGCGACTACAAACCGCCATAGAGATTAGTTCGATTTTTGATGAACCAAAATTTCTTAAGTTCACCTGTAGCTGTTCTTCCGGCTTAATGGATTTCTAAATCCATAATATGGATGGATAATTGGTTTGAAACAAATTCACGCTCTATACTTATTACTTATTTATACTAGCTGTGCCACAGCCGCTCTCTCTCGGTCCTCGACCCACCGCGTCGCATCGCCCGACCGCGTTATAACTTCTTTTGCTCAGCTTCTAAGGGTTGTAGCGTGATGTTAAATAGCCTATAACCTTGCCCAAGACTTGGGCTATAAAATGCAAAATGATTTTTTCATTTTATAGCCCAAATCCAACTGGTAACACTAGATATTGGCCTCGATTCTGTAGTACACTGACTAAACTAAATTTAAACTATCGCTCTCTTTTACTGATGGTGTACGCAAGAAAGAGATAGCTACAATTTTAGTGCCGTATGCTGCTGTCAAAACAGTTTACGTGCCGCTTTTCTTCGTGTTTATAGTCAACATGTTTTGATATCACGACAAAATTTGCATGGAAGACTTAAACCTGACTAATTTGACAGCACTAAAATTGTAGATATCTCTTTCTTGCTTGCACTATCAGTAAAAGAGAGCGACAGTTTTAATTTAGTTTAGTCAGTGTACTACAGAATCGAGACCATTAATGCGTTCAAACAAACAAACTTGTCAGCTTTATATATTAGTATAGATTGAAACACTAATGGTGAAACAAAGTTTCATATTATGTTTTGGTTCTAGGGCAGCTAGTTTTCTCACTATGTTTCCCTTCGCCGTTTTAAGCATCACTTTGGATTGAAAATTGTGTAATTGCCCACTAGGCCAACGCGGCACTTTTCCAGTTAACGTTAGATTTGACTTGGCATGCTAGCTTTTGCCGTGAATCCTAGTTGAGTAATCAATTTAGCTACATTTTTCAGAAATGACACAACTGTGACATGGCATCCAGGGGTGCCTCCTTCGGTCTACAAAGTAGAGATTTGCAATCAAACTGACCTGGTAAGGTTCTCATTTTAGACCCGAACATAATTTTAAATTATCAAGACTTGCTTGAAAGTATTCCACTTATTCTGAAGCTTTGCAATGGCTTGAGACAATAATTTGTGTTGTTTTTCTTGAGGCCATATTCATCACCATGTCAATTTTTCTGTCTGGACCTTTCTGTTATATATTTCTGTTATTATATTTATAGTTTATTTTTTTGTATTGGTATTGACTTATTGGTCACTAACCAAAAATTTGGCTTGCTTTCGTTTTTTTTTTTTATGTTTATAATTGTTGCAGGATTCTTGTGAGTCCGTGCCAAACTGTACGACTACTGACAAGTCTACAATCAAGTGCACCCTGGACGCGAATGTGGGCTGTTACAAGATCTACCTGTGGCACGTGGCTCCCTGGAACCGCGGCCTCTTCTACAAGCAAGAGAGTGTGGCCTTTTATTTCTGTAAGTACCAGGAGCAAGCACTTCAATTTCATAGATTTTCAATTTGAAAAGTAGCCTGTGTTTTCGAAGTTGAAATTTCGGAAACTAAAGAGTTATTTTAATGGGATATGGAGCTGTTGCTTTAAACTTGAAGGGAAGTATTAAGTCTACATTATGATATGAATCTCAATCTCTAATTTTAAGTTAAAAAAATACGTTCCTACCAATTTCACCAATCTGTAAGCAAGCTTTCATAATTTGTTTGTTTACAAATAAATCTCGAGGCCTAATTATAGGCCCTATGCATCAGACGTTAGGTAAGTACCTACAAAAAGCTGTATACAGCATATTCATCATATTACAATTAATATATTTAAGGATGTACAAAGTAGGTATATTTTTAATTACATGGTTTGGTGTTGAAAAATTAGTGTCTCGGTATTTGGTGTTTTTGTTTTGGAGTTCTCCTGCCCCCATTGGGTGTAACAAAGATCGCGAGGCTTCTAGTCTGTTCGTTCGTCTTGTCATTGTCAGAATCAGAATCAGAATAATTTTATTCATATGAAAGATAAAATAAAAACAAGTTTAGGTACTTATCTAAGTAGACTCTTAGTTAGGTATCATCGTCATCACATGAGTTTCGTATCTACCACTCATCAATTATTATTAGTCGTATTTCCTAACGTAATAAGACTCTTACTGACTCTTGATTCTTTCTTGGTCAGCTTCAGATGTTCACTTTGCCCCTGTTTAAGGGCCCGGTAAAACTGGCGCGGTGGCGGTGGCGATCAAAGAAAATGGTTGTCTAGTAGTTGTAAAGCTCGCGTGAATGTATTGATCGCCACCGCCGCCACTGCGCCACCGCGTCAGTTTGACCGGCCCCTAACCCATGGACGTGGTCAATTACTATAATTATCGTTTTACTTAGTTAATGAATATAATTTAGCTGCAATGCCGCTTCTATTCGTGCCAAAACGGGCAGTGTTCTCAAATCACCTGCTTTGAATACTGGTATTGCCCAGCTAAGATTACATGTTGCATAAAACTGGTCGCAGCCCGCAGGTAGTCGACACTGACCCGTACAACTGCACTACGCCACAGATTTTAATTGATTTAAAACACATCAAATAAAGAAAAATCTTTTTAGTCCTATTATTGTAATTATCCAGTATGTATGTTTTATTCCAAAAACTATCGTGAACTTGACTATTCATATTGTAAAAACGAGAATTTTGACATACCTATCGGTGAAGGCACCGACTAAGTTTCGACTCATTTCGAGAGTCTTCATCAGGGTGAGTGATCGCGACGTTCTCCCTCCGTGAGTGATTCTTAGAAAAACTTAGTCGGTGCCTTCACCGATAGTACGGCACGTGAAAATTCTCGTTTTTACAATATGAATAGTATGTGTGTAATTAATCTATACTTACTTATATTATGAAAAGGTAAAGTTTGTTAGTTTTAATGTAGGAGCTAATGCGGTAAGAGCTACTTTTCATCGTTTTTTTTTTCGTACCACGCAGGCGAAGCCGTAGGCAGTAGCTAGTGTCGATAAAGTAAAATTATGTAATGAAAATATGATATGTCTCCATTCGATTGTTAAATCCTCAGCTGCATCGGTGTTGTTGTAAGTTACTGAATATTTAGTACCTACCGATAGGCGCCAGCACTGAATATATTACCTACTGGAAGTGAAATCGATGGTTATTAAGCGCGACAGACTCGACGCGGAACGAATCAGATGATACCTACTATTTAGGTACGGAAACGAAAGATAATTAAAAAAAAGTAAGACCGTTTTGGCCTTGTGGGATGTACCCCGACGACGTGCGGTTCGAAAGTCGTGGATGATACTCTGTCGTGTCCCAATTAATATTTCAACGTATCAACGCTCAACGGTGAAGGAAAACATCGTGAGGAAACCGGCATGCTCAACCACCAAAAATTGGAAGGCATGTGCCATCGGTTAGTGTTCCAATAAGCAGCGATGGGCTTGCAAAACTCTGAATAACTCAGGGTCGGCTACGCGCGAGTGATACTTATGATGTTGCGAGCGAGCGTAGGTTACGATAACCGCTTACCGACAGGCGGGTCCGTATGATTGTTTGCCACTTTAGCTGTATAATAAAGTAAGCTTTATGATCGTGCGCAGGCAGGAACTCCAGCTCGGTGGTGGAGCCGGATGTGTCGGGCAGTGCGTGGCGCTGGTGGGCGTGGCTGTCGGGCGCGGTGGCGGCGGGCTGCGTGCTGGCAGCGTGCGGCGCCCGCGTGTTGTGCCGCGCCCTCGCACACAACAACAAGCAGAAGGAGGTGCTGAGGAGGTGGCTCGTGCACAGGTAGCTATGGAACCTCCTCCCCCTCTAGAAACCTTGGCTGGTGTTATACATTTAAGAATCCCCTTCGTATTATGAATCTATTTAATTTAACTTTTTAATTTAATTATTATTCCCCAGTAGACTGAACATGAACGACGAGATCTAATCTTCAAACTAGTCAATTTCAGTGAATTCAACTAAAACTTCATGTACTTTCACATATTTATTATTTTATAGCTTTTTTCAGAATTATCTTAAATATTTATTTAAATAGGTAATTGGTTTAAGCAAACCAATTTTAAATGTATATATATCTATATCTGTGTGCCCACTGGCAAAGGCCTCCTACAATTCTTTCCACTTGTCTCGATCTTCAGCGACTCTCGTCCATGTTCTACCAGCTGTCTTTATTATTTCATCATCCCATCTCCGAAATGGCTTTGCTTGTTTACGCTTGCCGTCTCTTGGATACGAAGTGCTTATAGTTTTGCTTTATTTCTCTTCTCGTATGTGACCATCCCACCTAACTTACTTTACTTCTTCTTGTTTACTTCTTGTACTTATGTTATTATTCTTATGTTGCTGTGCTTAATTTGATAATTTTATTATATCCGGTCATGCTTCTCTCCATGCTCCTTTGTGTGGTTTGAAGCTTATTTGGGTGAGCTTTAGTTAGCGCTCATGTTTGGCACTCCAGGGGGTCTACTCCGTAAAACGATATCGACATTATCGTTACGATACGACAGTGCTCCGAATTATTCGGCCGTACCCTACTCTCAAAAATGTTCGCAATCTTTGTCGTCTGTCGAAAGCATAGACAATATGTATCGAATCTTCGGAACGAATGATAGGAAAATCTAAAGGCTTGGATAATAGACATTTAGCCTAAATCTTTTTGCTTGACTGTTTATGTCACTTTTTAGGCAAAATGATAACAATTATCTATGCAAGTAAATGAAGTGACAACGTCAAATGTCAAATCAACAAACCCGCCTGTGATTTGAAAACTTTACAAGTAAAATTCTTGTGACAACTAGCCACAGAAGCCATAATTAAGAAGTTGAAGTTGAAGCAAAAATTCGTCGGGGTGAATATTCAAATTCGTTTATTAAAAAGATACTAGTACACACAGCATTAAAGTTTAAAGCACTATTTTAACAACAATTTTATTTTTAATTATTAAAAAAAAATCATGAAGTTAAAAAAAAATACAAGTTTACCTTCAAACAAACTTTTACTATGTTTATAATTCCCGATGAAATTATAGTCGGGAATTTTGTTCAAATCCAACTGGTCCCTCGTCACTTTAAAATGTTGTTTTTGTAAAGCCTATTCCTCGTGGATGGCTTCCATGGCAAGCATAAAACTCGCCATTATTCCAAAACAAGAGGCAAATCAAGAGTCCGTAGTGTAGCAGGCCGAGGCCGAATGAAAAGAATGCAGAGAGTCCAGTAGGCAGCAGGGCTCGAAGGTATAAAATATTCGGAGTCCGGTAAACGAAATGGAGATGATTTTATCAGAAAACACAACAATATAACCCGAAACGATAACGCGCACGATAGCATCAAGGGCATCGTTGATAAGTTCGTCGGTTGACATTTGTTTCGTTGTCAAATTCAAATTATCGTATCGTTTTTAGTGATGCCGGAGTAGGGTTACGACATCGATTGTCAAAAGTAATGTCGGTCGTTTCTTCGTTCAAATGATAGTCGAAACGATGTAACGTAGAGTAGGTTTAGCACGATAATTGAAGCGATATATCGTTTATCGGTTTGTAGAGTAGACCCCCAGTACGTTAGCCGGCGTTAAATAGCTTTCTTTTTACAGATGTGCTCATTACCTTGTTTTTGTCTTCCAGGCTTTTCCTATTTTGCTTCAATTTCCTTGTTCGATATGTTTTCTGTTGTGATCAATTGATCTAGATACACATACTCACCCACCTGTTCTATTAAGCTGTTTTCTCTCTTCTGGTGTGTTTCTCTCGGTTGGTTATTGTCTTTGTTTTTTGTATGTTCATGTAGAGTCCAACATGTATGCTCTGTGTGTCTAAGTCAACAGGCATTTCATGGAGCTTCTGGGAAGTTTTTGCAAAAAGTATGATGTCATCTGCAAATCGCAGATTTGTAAGATTTTCTCCATTGATGTTTAGGGCATGGTGGTCCCCTCTAATAAGCCGGAAAATATCTTCCAATACAGCCGTAAATAGTTTTGGGGTTAGTGGGTCTCCTTGACGCACGCCTTTTCCTATTACTTACCTCATAATATAAAGGTTTTATTATCAAATAAGTTCAACTCAATGGAAGGTAACGCGATGTCTACAGCACAAGTCTCGCACTTAGTGTAGTGTAGACACCGCAAACCACGTAAGAGTCCAACCCTTACAATTACTGTATATCTATGGAAATATGTTCTGTTTATTTTTTTCTAATTTTTTTGATTATTTAAATGCTTGATTTTGAATAAAAAAATATTATTATTGTCATTCTCTGCACACTTCAACATCCTATTTTAGAAATTCATATGGTAAACGAACTAATAGATAACTTGTAGAATCTATAACTTGGGTTCCCTCCGCACGCGTGTCTTAAATGTTACAAAACAGAGTTGTTTACGCGAATGAACCCAGCCCGAAACTATTTGGCATTGATCATTTATTCACTAGCCATACATAATAGTCCCCAAATATGATTTTTTAAAAGTTTTTCGTTTAAAGCTACCAAATGATTTAATAAACGCTGGACATTTTTCACACAACATCATCTAGCCCCAAACTAAGCAGAGCTTGTATTATGGGAACTACATGACTAATATACTACTTAAATACTTTTTTTTTGTAAATACATACATATTATACATAGGAAAATACCCAGACCCGAGACAAATATTTGCAGATCTTACAAACATTTGTCCCGTGACAGGAATCGAACCCGCAAACCTTCTGCGTCTCAGGCGGACCTTCGCCCACTGCGCCACAGAGGTCGTCGAATTTGTTTGCATGTTCTGCAGATGTTTGTTTCGGGTCTGTCTGTTGTGGTAGCCACGGTACTCGTAGTCAGGAACTATGATGTTTTTGTCTGTTGGATTTTAATAAATAGTACAATATAGTTATAGAATATTCTTACGAGTATACCACGTACTTTACTATTCTCCTGCTGACGTTTCGTTGACCGTTTGGAGGTCCTTCCTTCCTCATGAGCACCGTCCGCGAACACGCGACCTAGCGAGTGAGACGGGAACCCGTCAGTTCCCGTCTCACGACCGTCTCATGAGGAAGGACCTCTAAACGGTCAACGAAACGTCAGCAGGAGAATAGTAAAGTACGTGGTATAGTCGTTATAATATTCTAAAATGATATCAAACCACGATAATTTTCATTCTATGAGCAAAGTGCATGGTTTTTTCAAGTTCTATGTTTTTTTTTTATCAACTTTATGTACCTATCTCCGAATCCGTCTGAGACGCTTAGCCTCTAGGTCAGGGTCTTAGTTGGCAGGCTGCCAATAACTTCATTTTCCATCTATGACTTGTACGAAGTTACACATAATATTATCTGATTTAAATAAACTTAAGTACCAGATGTTAAGTGCTTACGTCCTCGTAATTAACGGACGGTTAAGTCTAACCATTGATTATGATGACAGATTCCTATGAAAACATAATGTCAAAAAGCTTTGATTAGGACCACCCGTTATTGATTGTGTTGGTAAATTCGCCACTTAAACAGTTTAATATTTTTTTTTATATGAAGGTAGAAGTTTTTAAGCTGACGTTTCTATATGATCCTTATATTACATACTAATAATAAAGATGAAGAGTTTGTTATTTTTTTGTTTGAACGCACTAATCTCTGTTACTATCAGTGGAATTTGAAAATATATCAACAACAAGCAACGACCGTTAGGTGCCGAGCAAAAGAAGTAATAGCGCGGTCGGGCGACACGATGCGATGGGTTAGGGGCCCCCGAGGGCGGCTGTGGCACAAACACTAGGATGCAATTTAAGACGGAACGACGAACGTCTTAAATTGTACTAATAAAAAATGCTCAATTGACTCTATTGCCTATCCGAAATGTTTGCCCCAAAGTTACGGAACGGTTAAATGTTATTATTATTGAATAATAATAACATTTATTAGACACAAAAGTTTACATGGTACAGACAAATTAGACAAATTATTAAGCACTACAGAATTAGGAACGATTCCTAATTAAAAATAATTGTACCTCGTTTATCTCTGTTCCCCACACTACGGTCTGAAAGCCTGTATAGTGGGGTCACAAGGGATTCGCCACGGACTCTCACAGCATGTATGAGGGTTGCGTATGTGTAAATATATGAGTGTATGTGTGTGCATTCGTGTGCGTGAGAGCTGTTTGCGTGTTTGTTAGTGTGTAAGGATGAGTGAGTCAGTCTATGCAATATTCATCAGTTTCTCAGTTTATCGTAGTTAAGTTAAATCGTCAGATTTCTAACAAAACAGACTCCGTCCGAGAGAAAGATCGAAACACTTTCGGATGAGCTGAGATCATGAGACGTGTTATTGTTCGCAATCTGCGCATGAACGGAGTAAATCAATTTATTTTTCCTCCTAGTTCCTCGACTCGCGATAACAATGACAATAGCGCAAGCTGTCGATATTATTTAGTTTGAACCGAGATCTGACCCTCGCCTCGGCTCGCCTCTCACATGCTCGTATGACACAGTCACAGAAGACTTAAACTAGGTAACGTAACATTTTTTTTTGCCATCATCCACCCCGTACTAAACAGAGCTTGTATTATGGGAACTACATGACTGATATACGAGGTGCATTCAATAAGTACCTAGCCTCATCGCCAGAGGGCGCTGTAGTTTCAAAAGAGTTTTACCACAGTGTAGCACATTCTTTTTTAATTCTTTTTTCAAATTTTCATTCCAATCCCTTCATTTGTTTTAATTTGACAACTTATGGAAGCGAACGTGTCGATCGGTTTTACAAAAATGGAAAAAGAGTAATATCGTTCGGTGATTCGATTCCTATTTTTGGAAGGGAAAACGCGCATCGAAATCAAAGATCGCTTGGATGCTGTGTACGGTGACTCTTCTCCATCGATGGCCACCGTCAAGAATTGGTTCAACGAGTTTGCACGTGGCCGTACGTCGGTTTTTGATGAACCACGTCCAGGTGCACCGAAAACAGCTGCTACGGAGGAAAACATTAAAAAAATCCATGATCTCGTATTGGCAGATCGCCGATTGAAGGTTCGGGAGCTAGCTGAGACTGTAGGCATTTCAGAAGGAACAGTGCATCATATTCTTCACGAGGAACTCGGCATGAGAAAGCTGTCGGCGCGATGGGTGCCGCGTTTACTCACACCGGAAAACAAGCGCAACCGTGAGACCACATCGGAGACGTGTTTGGCTCTGTTTAAGCGGAATCCAGCTGAGTTTTTGCGTCGTTTTGTGACCGTCGATGAAACCTGGATCCACTGGTACACACCAGAGACCAAGGAGCAATCAAAACAATGGATCCAGACCGGGGAACGTGAAAAAGAAGGCGAAAACTGTAAAATCGGCCGGAAAAGTTATGGCCACCGTTTTCTGGGATTCACAAGGTGTGATCTACATCGATTACCTCGAGAAGGGTAAAACAATTACAGGGCTTTACTATGCCGATTTATTGGGCCGATTCGATGCCGAATTAAAGAAAAAACGACCCCATCTGGCGAAGAAAAAACACTGCTGTTTCACCACGACAACGCACCGGTTCACACGTCTGCCGTTGCCATAGCCAAATTGGTCGAATTACGCTACGAATTGCTGCCCCATCCACCGTATTCTCCAGATTTGGCCCCTTGTGACTTCTTTCTGTTTCCTAATCTGAAAAAATCACTCGCCGGGAATAGATATGGATCAAATGAGGAGGTCATCGCCGCCACGGAGGCCTATTTTGCAGAGTTTGACAAAAACTATTTTTCGGACGGGTTAAAAAAGTTGGAGCATCGCTGGGCTAAGTGTATCGAACTAAAAGGAGACTATGTTGAAAAATAAATTGACACTTTTCCAAAATTTTCGTGTACTTTTTGTAGGCTTGTAAGTATTTATGTAAGTATTTATTGAATGACCCTCGTACTACTTACTTATATACTTTTTTTTTGTAGTACATATTATACATAGAAAACAACAATTTGTGCGTCTCAGGCGGGCCTTCGCCCACTACGCCACAGAGGTCGTCGTATGAATCGCTAATTCTAATTCTAATTCTAAGTGGGGAAACCAAGGTCTGCACTGATGTCCCGCATTTGGGTGTATTGTGCATTATCCCCCTTCTAACCTGACCCCAACCAGCCCAACTCCTTGAAGTAGCGGAGAAGGACTCTGGGTTGATGACAGCAGTGTTCCAGTGTCCCTGATCTCTTGTCAGTTAGTGATGACGGATCGCATGAGTTCATAAGCTCTTGCAGTCCCGTTTTCGACCTGACTTCATTTGTGGCGGTGCAGTGTATTACCACATGCTCCACAGTCTCTTCAACCTGGAGGCAACCTCGACAGAGTCCACTATCCGTGGCCCCTGTCTTAAGGAGATGGTGATTCAGATCACAGTGTCCCGTGATGATGCCCACCATCATCCTCAGGTCGTCGCGATATGAATCGCTGTTCGATAAACAGCTTCGGAGAAGTACCACCGCCATATCCATTGTCGTTAAGCAATAACCATTCATTCATTCATTCATATTTTCAAAGTCAAAGTCAATAGGTTTTTATTCATTGATATCACAAGGATCAAGGATATAGAAACGTTAACTTAAAAACAAGGTGAATTTAAAATTTGAATGTGAATTTACGGCGGTTCCTCGCGCGCGACCAAGCATAGAAGAATCAGGCAACAAACTCGCTTGGTTATTTTTTTGATGATCCTTCATTCAGCTTTAGTGTGATGCCAATCGAACGAGGTGAATTCATTTATAGAAAAAGAGTGCTACTCAAAGAATTAAATAAAGTCTCAAAAGTATCAACCTAAGTTCTTAAGACAACACACGATTAACCTATTCTTAAAAAATATGCGACTATTTATTTATTAAAATCAATATCGGATCATAATAATATGGACATTTACCAGGTTCATGGTGCATGCAGCTGTGCCGAAATATCGGGAAAAACTCACAAATAATTGTAATTATCCCGTTTTTAGTAAGAAATATGCTCATAGCCATGATAGTTTCAAAAGTGATAATTCTGTGATCTTAAAGTTCTCCGTTTATCAGTTTATTTTAATTAGCGATTTACGTAAACGCTGACCTCTCGCGCGTATCTCAGCTATTGTTTACGAGCTGTTTACTCTGTTTTAGGTGATTTGACACATCGATGACTAATATTATAATCACAAGTTAATTTCTACAAAATTTGAAAACCCCGACTTGTTTTTCGATTGCAATGCCTTTTGACTTTTGGCGATTAAACCTGTATACGAACTATCCTTGAAGACATAAAAATAGATTGCATAAACCGCATCACCATTCGATTAGCTGTTCCGGAGATAAACGGTAACAGACAAACAAACAAACGAACAACCACTTACTCGGGTCACAAACATTCATACATTGTACGAAATGTTTGAGGGAGGGCGGTCTACGTATATATATGTATTTCCAAGCGACACCATAGACAAATGAGGGATCAAAAAAAAAACAAAGTTTGATGCCTGATTCTTCTTTTTAACTACTTAAAAAAAAATTGTCGCGCGCGCAAATCGGCGTAAATTCACTTTAAAAATTTTAAATTCACGTAGTTTTTAAGCTGATGTTTCTATATGATCCATGTGATTTCAATGAATAAAAACTTTTTGACTTTAAATAAATTCGAAGTGGTTGGTTGGGACGTAGTAGATTTGAATCAGTTCCTTACCAATCTCTATACACCGGCCTCTCATCGCATCGTTCTGAACTGAAATGAATGCTCCGCGCTGCGTTGCTAAAGTACTTCACAATCGTCTCTAGATGTTTAGCGGCTTTCAGTTACAGTTCTAATGCCGGTTCTAAATGAGCTTCATTATCATTGGTCACAGGAAATCTTCGATGTACGAGTATCCTGTGTGTCTGCGCATATCAAGTTTTCCTTTCGACATCAAACTACCTGCTTGCCTTACCGTCCTAAATAAATGCGTTCTTTCACAAATGAAGGACATCTTTACATTTGGTCAATGTAATTTGATTTGTTCTGAACTTCTTAAATATGTATTTAAGAAGTTCTTTATTGTATTTCCAAGTGTTTTATTTTATAAATAAAAGCGCATTAAAGACACATACAAGTACATAGTCCTGACCCCAAATTAGGATTCACTGTGTCGTGGGTATCAAGAACTACGAGTGCCATTGTACCACAACACCGAGACACGGAACAAATATCTGCAGAACATCAAGCATTTGTCCTAATTTATCCTCTACTATCTACTTGCAAATCGCTGGCATGTGCCAAATGTAATAATAATAAAGTTTGGACGTGCCTTTGACTATCCCCTTATGATGTTTTAATTTTCTTTTTATATTTACATGTCTATCAGGAGATCACGAGGTTGGTATTTTAATCAGACGGAAAGTATCCTACTAGTTTGTGAGGATGGATGTTTGTTACTCTTTCACGAAAAAATTACTGAACGGATTTTGATGAAACTTTACAATAATATAGCTAATATATCAGAATAACACATAGGCTACTTTTCATCCGGGTACCATGCGGGCGAATCCGTGGGCAGAAGCTAGTAATGTATAAAAAATATTTTTTTTATCCCAAAATAAATTGGCAAAATGTTTTAAACGTATTGCATTGTTTGCTTGAAATAAATACTATACAAAATAGTATTTATTTCAAGTTTTGGCAATATTACTAGCATTATATGTAAGAAGTCTCTTCTTAACCTTTAATACCCAGTTGTACCCTTTTTACTTTTGTAAATGTTTTTCTAGTTTACGAATAAAAATAAATAATGCTGTACATTTTTCACACAGCATCATCTGGCCCCAAAGTAAGCGGAACTTGTGCTATCGGTACTACATGACTGATATAGTACTTATATAAATTTTTATATAATTAGTAGTTTGTAAATACGTACATATTGTACATAGAAAACACCCAGACCCGAGACAAATATTTGCCGATCATACAAAAATATGTTCCGCAGCTGATTAACTCCCGATGCGATGTTGCTTTCCAGGAGCGAAGAGGTCAGTGCGGGGCACGTGAAGCCGGCGTGCCAGCACGTGCTGCTGCTGTACGCGCGGGAGGGCGCGCACGCCGCGCGAGCCGTCGCCGCGTTCAAGCAGGCGCTGCAGCACGTCCTGCACGGACAGGTACGCGCGACGAGACGGGCGAGGCGGGGAGCGGGGGAGCGGGGGCACGTGAAGCCGGCGTGCCAGCACGTGCTGCTGCTGTACGCGCGGGAGGGCGCGCACGCCGCGCGAGCCGTCGCCGCGTTCAAGCAGGCGCTGCAGCACGTCCTGCACGGACAGGTACGCGCGACGAGACGGGCGAGGCGGGGAGCGGGGGAGCGGGGGCACGTGAAGCCGGCGTGCCAGCACGTGCTGCTGCTGTACGCGCGGGAGGGCGCGCACGCCGCGCGAGCCGTCGCCGCGTTCAAGCAGGCGCTGCAGCACGTCCTGCACGGACAGGTACGCGCGACGAGACGGGCGAGGCGGGGAGCGGGGGAGCGGGGGCACGTGAAGCCGGCGTGCCAGCACGTGCTGCTGCTGTACGCGCGGGAGGGCGCGCACGCCGCGCGAGCCGTCGCCGCGTTCAAGCAGGCGCTGCAGCACGTCCTGCACGGACAGGTACGCGCGACGAGACGGGCGAGGCGGGGAGCGGGGGAGCGGGGGCACGTGAAGCCGGCGTGCCAGCACGTGCTGCTGCTGTACGCGCGGGAGGGCGCGCACGCCGCGCGAGCCGTCGCCGCGTTCAAGCAGGCGCTGCAGCACGTCCTGCACGGACAGGTACGCGCGACGAGACGGGCGAGGCGGGGAGCGGGGGAGCGGGGGCACGTGAAGCCGGCGTGCCAGCACGTGCTGCTGCTGTACGCGCGGGAGGGCGAGCACGCCGCGCGAGCCGTCGCCGCGTTCAAGCAGGCGCTGCAGCACGTCCTGCACGGACAGGTACGCGCGACGAGACGGGCGAGGCGGGGAGCGGGGGAGCGGGGGCACGTGAAGCCGGCGTGCCAGCACGTGCTGCTGCTGTACGCGCGGGAGGGCGCGCACGCCGCGCGAGCCGTCGCCGCGTTCAAGCAGGCGCTGCAGCACGTCCTGCACGGACAGGTACGCGCGACGAGACGGGCGAGGCGGGGAGCGGGGGAGCGGGGGCACGTGAAGCCGGCGTGCCAGCACGTGCTGCTGCTGTACGCGCGGGAGGGCGCGCACGCCGCGCGAGCCGTCGCCGCGTTCAAGCAGGCGCTGCAGCACGTCCTGCACGGACAGGTACGCGCGACGAGACGGGCGAGGCGGGGAGCGGGGGAGCGGGGGCACGTGAAGCCGGCGTGCCAGCACGTGCTGCTGCTGTACGCGCGGGAGGGCGCGCACGCCGCGCGAGCCGTCGCCGCGTTCAAGCAGGCGCTGCAGCACGTCCTGCACGGACAGGTACGCGCGACGAGACGGGCGAGGCGGGGAGCGGGGGAGCGGGGGCACGTGAAGCCGGCGTGCCAGCACGTGCTGCTGCTGTACGCGCGGGAGGGCGCGCACGCCGCGCGAGCCGTCGCCGCGTTCAAGCAGGCGCTGCAGCACGTCCTGCACGGACAGGTACGCGCGACGAGACGGGCGAGGCGGGGAGCGGGGGAGCGGGGGCACGTGAAGCCGGCGTGCCAGCACGTGCTGCTGCTGTACGCGCGGGAGGGCGCGCACGCCGCGCGAGCCGTCGCCGCGTTCAAGCAGGCGCTGCAGCACGTCCTGCACGGACAGGTACGCGCGACGAGACGGGCGAGGCGGGGAGCGGGGGAGCGGGGGCACGTGAAGCCGGCGTGCCAGCACGTGCTGCTGCTGTACGCGCGGGAGGGCGCGCACGCCGCGCGAGCCGTCGCCGCGTTCAAGCAGGCGCTGCAGCACGTCCTGCACGGACAGGTACGCGCGACGAGACGGGCGAGGCGGGGAGCGGGGGAGCGGGGGCACGTGAAGCCGGCGTGCCAGCACGTGCTGCTGCTGTACGCGCGGGAGGGCGCGCACGCCGCGCGAGCCGTCGCCGCGTTCAAGCAGGCGCTGCAGCACGTCCTGCACGGACAGGTACGCGCGACGAGACGGGCGAGGCGGGGAGCGGGGGAGCGGGGGCACGTGAAGCCGGCGTGCCAGCACGTGCTGCTGCTGTACGCGCGGGAGGGCGCGCACGCCGCGCGAGCCGTCGCCGCGTTCAAGCAGGCGCTGCAGCACGTCCTGCACGGACAGGTACGCGCGACGAGACGGGCGAGGCGGGGAGCGGGGGAGCGGGGGCACGTGAAGCCGGCGTGCCAGCACGTGCTGCTGCTGTACGCGCGGGAGGGCGAGCACGCCGCGCGAGCCGTCGCCGCGTTCAAGCAGGCGCTGCAGCACGTCCTGCACGGACAGGTACGCGCGACGAGACGGGCGAGGCGGGGAGCGGGGGAGCGGGGGCACGTGAAGCCGGCGTGCCAGCACGTGCTGCTGCTGTACGCGCGGGAGGGCGCGCACGCCGCGCGAGCCGTCGCCGCGTTCAAGCAGGCGCTGCAGCACGTCCTGCACGGACAGGTACGCGCGACGAGACGGGCGAGGCGGGGAGCGGGGGAGCGGGGGCACGTGAAGCCGGCGTGCCAGCACGTGCTGCTGCTGTACGCGCGGGAGGGCGCGCACGCCGCGCGAGCCGTCGCCGCGTTCAAGCAGGCGCTGCAGCACGTCCTGCACGGACAGGTACGCGCGACGAGACGGGCGAGGCGGGGAGCGGGGGAGCGGGGGCACGTGAAGCCGGCGTGCCAGCACGTGCTGCTGCTGTACGCGCGGGAGGGCGCGCACGCCGCGCGAGCCGTCGCCGCGTTCAAGCAGGCGCTGCAGCACGTCCTGCACGGACAGGTACGCGCGACGAGACGGGCGAGGCGGGGAGCGGGGGAGCGGGGGCACGTGAAGCCGGCGTGCCAGCACGTGCTGCTGCTGTACGCGCGGGAGGGCGCGCACGCCGCGCGAGCCGTCGCCGCGTTCAAGCAGGCGCTGCAGCACGTCCTGCACGGACAGGTACGCGCGACGAGACGGGCGAGGCGGGGAGCGGGGGAGCGGGGGCACGTGAAGCCGGCGTGCCAGCACGTGCTGCTGCTGTACGCGCGGGAGGGCGCGCACGCCGCGCGAGCCGTCGCCGCGTTCAAGCAGGCGCTGCAGCACGTCCTGCACGGACAGGTACGCGCGACGAGACGGGCGAGGCGGGGAGCGGGGGAGCGGGGGCACGTGAAGCCGGCGTGCCAGCACGTGCTGCTGCTGTACGCGCGGGAGGGCGCGCACGCCGCGCGAGCCGTCGCCGCGTTCAAGCAGGCGCTGCAGCACGTCCTGCACGGACAGGTACGCGCGACGAGACGGGCGAGGCGGGGAGCGGGGGAGCGGGGGCACGTGAAGCCGGCGTGCCAGCACGTGCTGCTGCTGTACGCGCGGGAGGGCGCGCACGCCGCGCGAGCCGTCGCCGCGTTCAAGCAGGCGCTGCAGCACGTCCTGCACGGACAGGTACGCGCGACGAGACGGGCGAGGCGGGGAGCGGGGGAGCGGGGGCACGTGAAGCCGGCGTGCCAGCACGTGCTGCTGCTGTACGCGCGGGAGGGCGCGCACGCCGCGCGAGCCGTCGCCGCGTTCAAGCAGGCGCTGCAGCACGTCCTGCACGGACAGGTACGCGCGACGAGACGGGCGAGGCGGGGAGCGGGGGAGCGGGGGCACGTGAAGCCGGCGTGCCAGCACGTGCTGCTGCTGTACGCGCGGGAGGGCGCGCACGCCGCGCGAGCCGTCGCCGCGTTCAAGCAGGCGCTGCAGCACGTCCTGCACGGACAGGTACGCGCGACGAGACGGGCGAGGCGGGGAGCGGGGGAGCGGGGGCACGTGAAGCCGGCGTGCCAGCACGTGCTGCTGCTGTACGCGCGGGAGGGCGCGCACGCCGCGCGAGCCGTCGCCGCGTTCAAGCAGGCGCTGCAGCACGTCCTGCACGGACAGGTACGCGCGACGAGACGGGCGAGGCGGGGAGCGGGGGAGCGGGGGCACGTGAAGCCGGCGTGCCAGCACGTGCTGCTGCTGTACGCGCGGGAGGGCGAGCACGCCGCGCGAGCCGTCGCCGCGTTCAAGCAGGCGCTGCAGCACGTCCTGCACGGACAGGTACGCGCGACGAGACGGGCGAGGCGGGGAGCGGGGGAGCGGGGGCACGTGAAGCCGGCGTGCCAGCACGTGCTGCTGCTGTACGCGCGGGAGGGCGCGCACGCCGCGCGAGCCGTCGCCGCGTTCAAGCAGGCGCTGCAGCACGTCCTGCACGGACAGGTACGCGCGACGAGACGGGCGAGGCGGGGAGCGGGGGAGCGGGGGCACGTGAAGCCGGCGTGCCAGCACGTGCTGCTGCTGTACGCGCGGGAGGGCGCGCACGCCGCGCGAGCCGTCGCCGCGTTCAAGCAGGCGCTGCAGCACGTCCTGCACGGACAGGTACGCGCGACGAGACGGGCGAGGCGGGGAGCGGGGGAGCGGGGGCACGTGAAGCCGGCGTGCCAGCACGTGCTGCTGCTGTACGCGCGGGAGGGCGCGCACGCCGCGCGAGCCGTCGCCGCGTTCAAGCAGGCGCTGCAGCACGTCCTGCACGGACAGGTACGCGCGACGAGACGGGCGAGGCGGGGAGCGGGGGAGCGGGGGCACGTGAAGCCGGCGTGCCAGCACGTGCTGCTGCTGTACGCGCGGGAGGGCGCGCACGCCGCGCGAGCCGTCGCCGCGTTCAAGCAGGCGCTGCAGCACGTCCTGCACGGACAGGTACGCGCGACGAGACGGGCGAGGCGGGGAGCGGGGGAGCGGGGGCACGTGAAGCCGGCGTGCCAGCACGTGCTGCTGCTGTACGCGCGGGAGGGCGCGCACGCCGCGCGAGCCGTCGCCGCGTTCAAGCAGGCGCTGCAGCACGTCCTGCACGGACAGGTACGCGCGACGAGACGGGCGAGGCGGGGAGCGGGGGAGCGGGGGCACGTGAAGCCGGCGTGCCAGCACGTGCTGCTGCTGTACGCGCGGGAGGGCGCGCACGCCGCGCGAGCCGTCGCCGCGTTCAAGCAGGCGCTGCAGCACGTCCTGCACGGACAGGTACGCGCGACGAGACGGGCGAGGCGGGGAGCGGGGGAGCGGGGGCACGTGAAGCCGGCGTGCCAGCACGTGCTGCTGCTGTACGCGCGGGAGGGCGAGCACGCCGCGCGAGCCGTCGCCGCGTTCAAGCAGGCGCTGCAGCACGTCCTGCACGGACAGGTACGCGCGACGAGACGGGCGAGGCGGGGAGCGGGGGAGCGGGGGCACGTGAAGCCGGCGTGCCAGCACGTGCTGCTGCTGTACGCGCGGGAGGGCGCGCACGCCGCGCGAGCCGTCGCCGCGTTCAAGCAGGCGCTGCAGCACGTCCTGCACGGACAGGTACGCGCGACGAGACGGGCGAGGCGGGGAGCGGGGGAGCGGGGGCACGTGAAGCCGGCGTGCCAGCACGTGCTGCTGCTGTACGCGCGGGAGGGCGCGCACGCCGCGCGAGCCGTCGCCGCGTTCAAGCAGGCGCTGCAGCACGTCCTGCACGGACAGGTACGCGCGACGAGACGGGCGAGGCGGGGAGCGGGGGAGCGGGGGCACGTGAAGCCGGCGTGCCAGCACGTGCTGCTGCTGTACGCGCGGGAGGGCGCGCACGCCGCGCGAGCCGTCGCCGCGTTCAAGCAGGCGCTGCAGCACGTCCTGCACGGACAGGTACGCGCGACGAGACGGGCGAGGCGGGGAGCGGGGGAGCGGGGGCACGTGAAGCCGGCGTGCCAGCACGTGCTGCTGCTGTACGCGCGGGAGGGCGCGCACGCCGCGCGAGCCGTCGCCGCGTTCAAGCAGGCGCTGCAGCACGTCCTGCACGGACAGGTACGCGCGACGAGACGGGCGAGGCGGGGAGCGGGGGAGCGGGGGCACGTGAAGCCGGCGTGCCAGCACGTGCTGCTGCTGTACGCGCGGGAGGGCGCGCACGCCGCGCGAGCCGTCGCCGCGTTCAAGCAGGCGCTGCAGCACGTCCTGCACGGACAGGTACGCGCGACGAGACGGGCGAGGCGGGGAGCGGGGGAGCGGGGGCACGTGAAGCCGGCGTGCCAGCACGTGCTGCTGCTGTACGCGCGGGAGGGCGCGCACGCCGCGCGAGCCGTCGCCGCGTTCAAGCAGGCGCTGCAGCACGTCCTGCACGGACAGGTACGCGCGACGAGACGGGCGAGGCGGGGAGCGGGGGGACGGTGATAAACAATGTTCTATCCGCGTGCAGGTGTACGATATCTTCTCCCCGTCGGTGACGGCGCTGTGCGGCGCGGCGCCGGGCGCGTGGCTGCGGGCGGTGGCGCGGCGCGAGGACGTGGCGGTGGTGTTGCTGCAGACCCCGGCGCTGCTGGCGCTGCATCACACGCGAACACGAGACGAACAGGACGCCATACAACGTAAGAGATGAACCTACAGTAACAGTCGTCCCCGAGCGAACGATGCGCCTTCCCAACGGGAGCTCCCACTTTTGAATGATTTCTTGTAATACTTCTAACATGTGAACGTCTACGGGAGTAACCCGGAACTAGTATTTTAAGCCTGAACGGGTGATTCCGACGACGATAGTTTTTCAGGAAAACTATTTCCTGAAAAATTAATCTAATTTCCAAAATGTTACTTCCAGAAAAATTATTTGAAATTGTTTCAAACATCCTTTTATCAGCTGTATTTTGGACTGTGTCACAACTCTAAGATTTCTTTTGAACGAACGAAATGTTTAACATAGGAAACCAGCAAATTTATTAGTTTTTTACAGAAAACAACTGATTTTTACCACCGATTTTAGATTTTTTAGATTTTTCATTGAAGAAATTCAATGAAAAATCTAATACACAAAAGTCGTTGAACGTTTGTTGTTCTCGTAAGTTTCGAGAATCACCCCCTTGGTTTTGGGACATCCTGTATAAAGATAAATGTATCCATCAGTATTTGGGAGGTTACGAGTAGTTTTAGCTAAAAAAAATATTCTGTCAAATAATCAAGATAGTTTGCATTTTGGTGTTAAAGAAATAAATATATATTCTAAAATGATGAAAAGAATATCAGTCTCGGTATCTTTATCGATCTTAAGAAAGCGTTTGATACTATTAGTCACAGTATTTTATTGAGCAAACTCAACGGTATCACTGGGAATGCACACAAGATGTTTTGTCATATTTGACAGGTCGCACTCAGATAGTTAAGATTGGAGAATACCAAAGTCCTGCATCACCTATCACATATGGAGTTCCACAGGGATCGATATTAGGACCCTTGTTATTTCTTATTTATATAAATAGCATAAGTAAACTGGAACTAAAAGGGGAACTGTCACTGTATGCCGACGACACCAGCCTATTTTACTTTGGATGTGACATGGGTATAATCACGCAAGATGCTCATAAAAGATCTTGATCTTCTTAATGAGTGGTTTCAGTGTAACTTATTAACGCTTAACGTGACCAAAACACATTGCGTAATATTCTCAGCCAAAAATAAAGTAATATCAAACTACGAACCACTTAAAATTAACAACAAAATAATAGAAAAATCTGAAAACGAAAAATACTTAGGTCTTATACTTGATTCGCATCTATCTTGGAAACCACATATTATGAAGATTAAATCTAAACTAACATCACTTAATGGTGCGCACCGTGGGATGTTTAGAGTAAAAATTTTCTCTGAATGTATACTACTAGTCTGAAATTTGGAATATAAGTTTATTTTATAACGTGAAGGATTTTTGGAAATTTCCACAAGGGGTTGAAATGGTGGAGGGTGAATTTTGTATGGAAGTCTTTCTTCTTTGAAGTGCAAATGCGTAACATCGTAAAGTTAACACACCAAATTTTTTTCATAACATCTTCCAGCAGACCTCCCTTTTGTCCTGCGGCCTAACCATCAAGTGTTATTGCAATTCAATTCAATTCAGGCAAAGATGTCGAATCTTGCTTTACAGCTGAGGATGCTATCGTGATTATAATCGTCAATCGCAAAGCGGGATTTGACCATTTCGCCTGAATTGTATCACAATAAGATTTGTTGATAAGGCCATTGGAGGCCTACTACGTGTCCGTATGATCAAGAGTCAGAAGCGGGATAGTAAGATAGTTGTTGTGCAGTGTCGGGTCCGCTGCTGCCGCGTCGCGTGGTGCCGCGCACTCCGCACTTCGGGGACGCGCTGCTCACGTACGCGCTGCGGCTCGCCTCCGAGGACCTGCACCGACCCGACAACTACAACAAGTACTACGTGGCCACGTGAGTACTCACCTCCCCTCCCCCTGCTCACCCCCTCCCTCTACACTACACATTCATTCGGGGACGCGCTGCTCACGTACGCGCTGCGGCTCGCCTCCGAGGACCTGCACCGACCCGACAACTACAACAAGTACTACGTGGCCACGTGAGTACTCACCTCCCCTCCCCCTGCTCACCCCCTCCCTCTACACTACACATTCATTCGGGGACGCGCTGCTCACGTACGCGCTGCGGCTCGCCTCCGAGGACCTGCACCGACCCGACAACTACAACAAGTACTACGTGGCCACGTGAGTACTCACCTCCCCTCCCCCTGCTCACCCCCTCCCTCTACACTACACATTCATTCGGGGACGCGCTGCTCACGTACGCGCTGCGGCTCGCCTCCGAGGACCTGCACCGACCCGACAACTACAACAAGTACTACGTGGCCACGTGAGTACTCACCTCCCCTCCCCCTGCTCACCCCCTCCCTCTACACTACACATTCATTCGGGGACGCGCTGCTCACGTACGCGCTGCGGCTCGCCTCCGAGGACCTGCACCGACCCGACAACTACAACAAGTACTACGTGGCCACGTGAGTACTCACCTCCCCTCCCCCTGCTCACCCCCTCCCTCTACACTACACATTCATTCGGGGACGCGCTGCTCACGTACGCGCTGCGGCTCGCCTCCGAGGACCTGCACCGACCCGACAACTACAACAAGTACTACGTGGCCACGTGAGTACTCACCTCCCCTCCCCCTGCTCACCCCCTCCCTCTACACTACACATTCATTCGGGGACGCGCTGCTCACGTACGCGCTGCGGCTCGCCTCCGAGGACCTGCACCGACCCGACAACTACAACAAGTACTACGTGGCCACGTGAGTACTCACCTCCCCTCCCCCTGCTCACCCCCTCCCTCTACACTACACATTCATTCGGGGACGCGCTGCTCACGTACGCGCTGCGGCTCGCCTCCGAGGACCTGCACCGACCCGACAACTACAACAAGTACTACGTGGCCACGTGAGTACTCACCTCCCCTCCCCCTGCTCACCCCCTCCCTCTACACTACACATTCATTCGGGGACGCGCTGCTCACGTACGCGCTGCGGCTCGCCTCCGAGGACCTGCACCGACCCGACAACTACAACAAGTACTACGTGGCCACGTGAGTACTCACCTCCCCTCCCCCTGCTCACCCCCTCCCTCTACACTACACATTCATTCGGGGACGCGCTGCTCACGTACGCGCTGCGGCTCGCCTCCGAGGACCTGCACCGACCCGACAACTACAACAAGTACTACGTGGCCACGTGAGTACTCACCTCCCCTCCCCCTGCTCACCCCCTCCCTCTACACTACACATTCATTCGGGGACGCGCTGCTCACGTACGCGCTGCGGCTCGCCTCCGAGGACCTGCACCGACCCGACAACTACAACAAGTACTACGTGGCCACGTGAGTACTCACCTCCCCTCCCCCTGCTCACCCCCTCCCTCTACACTACACATTCATTCGGGGACGCGCTGCTCACGTACGCGCTGCGGCTCGCCTCCGAGGACCTGCACCGACCCGACAACTACAACAAGTACTACGTGGCCACGTGAGTACTCACCTCCCCTCCCCCTGCTCACCCCCTCCCTCTACACTACACATTCATTCGGGGACGCGCTGCTCACGTACGCGCTGCGGCTCGCCTCCGAGGACCTGCACCGACCCGACAACTACAACAAGTACTACGTGGCCACGTGAGTACTCACCTCCCCTCCCCCTGCTCACCCTCTCCATCCCTGGTTTAGGGGTAGATGATGCTGTGTGAAAATGACTTTTTTATTTATATATTATGTATATCTGCTGCTATACAGGAATGCTAGCAGTGCTGTGTTTCAGTTTAAAGAATATGTGTGCCCGTGTAATCACAGGCGTATGAGACTTTTCACCCGTTACATCTCGATCAAAGTCAAAATTCATCAGTTCATTAAAATATCGTGGAATCACCTGTATCTGTAATCTCTGTATTGAAACCTCGCCTTCTGTATTTGCAGGATATCGGATCTCCCGACGGAGGTGTTGCCGTGCCTCGTGCCGTACCGCCGCTACGCGCTGCCCGCCGCCACGCACCTGCTGCTGCGGGACCTCTCCCCCTCCTCCCCCGCATCCCCCGCATCACCCGCATCCCCCTCCTCCCCCACACCGCAACACCTCATCGACAACTTCACCGCGCTGCTGCGGGAGTTCGTGCACTACGCGACAGACAACCCGGACTATCTCATGGACGAACTTATCTTAGTAGATTCTTAGACTTCTGCACTGTGACTCACTCCGATAAACTTCTCACACAGGAGTGTCTGCAGATGAACGTTTTTATAGTAGGTAATGCTGTGAAAGAGTTCTTCTTATTGAGGACACGATTGGTGTGATCATCGAGCTGATCCATCCGATCCATCTTACCTGGAATCCTAGGACCGACAGTTGTCTGTCGGAGATATTGTACAAGGTTGCGTTAAAACTCCGCTTGTGCGAGCTATACACTTCGATGGCCATCTGTGCGTTGTGAGCGGTAACTCTTCGTGTATCAGTACCTAGTTCGTTGCTTTTCGCTCTGCATAGTTCAATAATAATGCGAGAGATGTCGCTACAGATTCTTCTTAATCATGACATCAATAATGTCAACGATCAGTAATAGCATTAGTACCCAGAACTTTATTAAAAGCTGATCATACATCATAGTTCGTTTGTAAGATAGCATTATCTACTTATTATTTCAAATGTATTTCTCGCTACTTATTGAGACCCGTGAAGACGACTATAACTCTCTCTCTGTCTTGGAATCCCGTGATAAACAGGTGTAACAGGTTGTCGGTTAGTGTAGTATGCCGTGATATGAACATAGATTCTAAACATTAAACGAGGGTAGTTGCAGATCTTGCCTCTATTTCTCGACGATAGCTCCGTTTACTCCGATCATCCTGTGACCACGTCTGTTGCAATACCGTCAAAACGTCGAGGAAATAATATAAAAACTTAAACATGATAAAAACCCGTAAAATATTTGTTTTTATTGATCCAAAACAAAACCGGGATTTGTAAAAAAAAAAATAGGTATCTTAACTTTTAAATAATTGTTATGGTTGTGTTTGTTATGTTTGTAAAGTTTACTCTGAATATATAATTAACTAGCTTCTTTCCCACAGCTTCGTCCGCGTAATACCCGGATAAAAAGTAGCCTATCTGTGATTCTGATTTATAAGCTATATTACTGTAAAGTTTCATCAAAATCCGTTCAGTCGTTTTTGCGTGAAAGAGTAACAAACATCCATCCTCACAAACTCGCTTTCATTTCGCGTTTATAATATACAAAATCTATAAGTAACTGCATTGAAGAATAGCTGTGTATGGTTGATGTAGATTATATTAGCAATTTAGATATAATTGAACATAATAAACTTACATTTTCGAATAAAAACACATTTATGTATCTAGATGTTGTAAATACATGAGGAAACGATATGTACATTTTAAAACCAAAGCATCATTAGAAAAGTCAATAGTCAAATACATGGCTTTCAGAGGGTTTCAGCGGGTTTGATTACCGCTGCGGGTAGTCTGGGTGTTGTGGTACCACGGTACTCGTAGTCCCTGATACTCACGACACAGGGAATCCTAGTGTATGGTCAGGACTGTGCACGTGTCTGTCGGATATTTATTTTTAAATGGCGTCCAACATTAACCTTCTAGGTTCCTCACGGATTGATAGGTTAATATAAACCCCTGTGCCTTTATCATATTTAATTTTTTTAATCTTATACTTTTTCTGTTTCAATGAGCCTTACATTTAAGCAACAGGGTCTCCCAGTAAATGTGTTACCCCCGAAAGGGGATTATTCTGTAAAAAGAAGCATATTTGGTTCTACGACTTTTAAAAATTCGGATACACTCATAAAAAAAAACTTTTGTATGTTTTCGTAAAAAATGTACTTTCATTAAAAAAACTTATAAACTCAGATGTTTTTGGTAACCATTCGGAAAACGGCTGTTTCTGATTCTGTAAAAGCTGATTTAAAATGAAATTTTTACTGTTTCTTAAAACTGTTTCTACATATATAGCTGAGTTTGGAAAAATTACAATTTTCATGGATAAGATCGCCCCCTGTCGGGGTAACATAACAATTTCAAGGACACCCTGTTTAGTCCTAAGATTTCCTACCTTGTGTAGATGAGGTTGTGCTTTGACATAATAATATATTCGAATTAGTGTGATCTAAGTCCTTGTGCTATATAAAAATAGTCTTAGTGCTATACATAAAAAATAATTAGAATTAAGCGAATATAGGGTAAGTTTTTAAAAATAAGCAAACGAAATGTCTACATCTGAGCTTTGTATTTATTGTCTACTTTGGCCCATTAAGTACCTACCAGAAGATGCTGTAAACGCATTTTCAGTTCATTCACGACTAAAACTGATATGGTCTTAATGCTCATAAAGTAAGCCCTATATATATTAACGTAAGAGTTTAAACTAAAATAACGTTAGTCAATGTCTACTGGTACCAGGGTAAAAGTTAAATAATGCATAAATGTCGTAGCCAACTAGCTGAATTAGCCTTTCCGTTAACAGCCTAGCCTTTTTGACGACCTCTGTGGCGCAGTGGGCGAAGGCCCACCTGAGACGCAAAAGATTGCGAGTTCGATTCTCGACGCGAGACCAATGTTTTTATTATGTACAAATATTTGTCTCGGGTCTGGCTGTTTTCTCATGTTATATGTATACGTTTAATATTATATCAGTCATATTACCCATAATACAGGCTCTGCTTGGTTTGGGGCTAGATGATGCTGTGTGAAAAAATGACTAGCATTTGAATGAATGAAAATGAAAAAATGACAGGCTAGCCCTAGTGCGGGATCCATTGTAATATTATAAACAGTTTTTAGTAGGTATTTTGAGAAATAAATTATTTTGACAAAAAAAAACTAAACAATCTAGGCGGCGCGTATTGACGTCCAGCCGGAATGTCATTGCGATGGCTGCCTAGTACCAATGTTTAGTTAAATTTACAGATGAAATAGAGTAGATTACGTTGTTAGGTTTTTTTAAATTGATGACATTGTATCAAACAATATCGTGAACTTGACTATCCATATTGTGTCAATTATGTTGTTCAATTTTTTTTAATTGATGCCATCGTGCAGGTTACGTTTTTAGGTTATTTTTAATTGGTGACATTGAATAGATTAGGTTTTTTTTATTGAATGGCTGAATGTTATTCAGGACGATAGTGGAACAGTGCCGTTTAGTAAAAGGGCTAGGCTGTCAACTGAAAGGCTAACTAAGCTAGTTGGTTGCGACATAATATATACAATTGCATAATCTACATAAATATTACGCCGTAATGTCGTTCATAAAACTCAATTGTAATTTAATGTTACGATTGTAATTTGGCCAACGCATTGTTGCAAATTGTGTTTTGTGTTATTTATTTAGGAAGTAACAGATGTTGTGGGAGGATATCTACGTAAAGGTAGAATTGTGTTTGATACAGGAGATTACAAATATTATTTTGTTGAAATCCTATTAATATATTTGTCTGTTGCAAATATAACGTCGTGGCTGAACATTTTAGTGCATGTGGTATCGTGGTCTGGAATAACACAGTTTTATTCGTGATTTTAATAAAGGTTTGCTTTCAAGATGATACTCAATATAAGTGGCATTTTGCAAGAACTCAAAATACTTAATTTAAAAAATATGTTAATTAATGTACCTCATTATATAACCGATTTATATTCGTTTTTTTGAAATGAATTTGTATGACACTAAGGTAGGTTGAAAGATGGGTTTTATCGCCACAAATCACTAGGGGGCGCTGCGAAAATTTTGCATAAAGTTACTCGTAAAAACTGTACTGCCGTGCCATACTTGTACAAATAAGAACTACTTAACTATATTTTATTTTACCCCCGGGTGAAGCCGGGAATATACACTAGTGCACTAACAACTAAAACGTTTCAATCAAAGTCAGAATGAACTAACAAGAACATGAAACATGAGTAGTGCACGGCGCGACGCGGAAGGAGAAAGTCGCAACCACTCACCCTGATAAAGACTCTCGGAATGAGTCGAAACTTAGTCGGTGCCTTCACCGATAGTGCAGTACGTGAAAATTCCCGTTTTTATAATATGAATAGTCAAGTTCACGATAGTTTTTGGAATAAAAAAAGAACATGAAACTAACATTCTTACGAATGTTAGTTTATATTATGTGATATGAAGTTGGACTCGGATCAAACAATGCTATCATGGTTTTTACCGAGGCATTAACGTTATCACCGGATATGTATAGTGGAAGACGTTATTAGATATTTATAAAAACTATAAATGAATGCTCCATTCAAACTTACAAAATACAAAATCATTTCAGACAATTGTCTACATAACCAATGAAATGCCATATTTGACTGTTAACTGAAAAATGTTGAATAATAAACTTTTAAACATAATTATGTAATCTATCCGCTGACTAACTGATAACCAACCGCAGTTTTATCTTTTCGTTCTGGTGATATGAAATTAGCTTTTTATTTGAGTAGGGTTGGTTTCCGAAATTCCAGCCCGAGAAGGTGAATGGAAAATGAAAGAGAAGATGAAATTTGTATGGAAACAATATACTTGAACTCCACTAGTTCTATATAAAAAAGATTGCATTATGTGATGTAGATAATAGTTTATTATTATCTTAATTTCAAATACTTTAATAAAACATGTAATAATATTCTAGAGTATATTATATAGTTAGTGCTCTCTGTTACACATTAAAATTTGTTACATTCAATCTTTTCATCTGAAATTCATATCCCTTCCTTATCCCGGTTTGAATTTGGCGCGGTGTGCGAGTGAGACGGATGCACTTCGGTGAGCTTCGGGAGAGATCGGGCTGCTTCGGGCCGACACGATCGCAGGTAACAGACATGGCGTCGCTATTCATTATGGCAACCGATCTAAATTACATGAACGAAAGAATATTATGGATGTGAACGATGCTCGATGAACAAAGGAAAATGATTGGTGATTTTGTATTGACTCTCGGTATCCGTAACTATCATGAAGAAAACTAGAGAATTCAACGAAAACATGGTATAGGGTAGGAAAGTACTTGAGTCTTAATTTATTTGACAAATTCCGATTTTTAATTAAAAAGGAAAATTGTTGGTGATTTTGTATTGACTTCCTGCACCTTGATATACGACATTGATCTTAATAATGGAAAATATTTCAATGATGAATTAGGGTTTGCTTAAACACTCGCTCGACATAAACTTACACTAAGTTCTAAAGCAGGCAGTAAAGTGATAAAAAAAGAAACTGCAATGTCAGTGGAGTATCCATACTATTCTCACATACGCAACTTTTTTATCAGCGATTTATTATCAGCCCATTATTATATAACATGAACCTGTGTCGTTATCGCCGTCCCGTTCGCACTCATGCCAGTCAAGCCCGTCAGCTGAGACGAGCCCCCATCAGAGCGAGACACAAAACGTTGCATTAAATTTCGATCCTATTCTGTAACGTTTCGTCCAATCGCGGACGATCTTTGAGTGTTCCGGTTCTTTGTCATCAATGGGTCGCCGGGCGAGTCCATTTCGAGTGTATTTTGAGAGTGATTTACCGAATATTTAAGCTTATGAGCCAGCCGTGGACCGTAGTTAAATCTCGTATGTGTATCAAGCTATCTCCCAATCAAAAAAAAATAGCTCCCAGTGTGGTATTTAGTGCGATAGACCTCAAGCCCTTTCGGTATAAATGAACGCTGCCCACTTCAGCTGACTGCGTCGTACGCAAGGCTACTCCACAACTAGTAGTAGTCCGGCGTTCGAAGACGACGGTCGCGTGCGGGTTCGTGGATGTGATATGCGGATATGTTATTCAGACTTTAAAATGTATTTGGAACGTTTCCCATAGGCGATAGGGCGGTGTAGGTAACGCGGTATCGGTCGCGGCAGCACAGCGCTCGTACAGACCGGGAGAGATCGCGAGCGCTCAGTGCTGCTCGTGCGAGTCGCGGACGAACCAGCGAGCTCCCGAGGCTCAATAATGCTCAAATTCCTGACGCATAAGCTGCGGACGCATTCCTTGAATGAGGAGAACGTTTCCGAGAAGGTGGGTGTCACCGCGAGCCGGCGCGAAGGTCACGCAGACACCAGAAAATGGCCGCCGAGAGTACGAGAACAAAGGAGCGGAACGATGCCGCTCCGCCCGCAATGCCGGCCCGAGCCGCTGCAGATGCCGGCTCTCGGCACCGAGCCTTGTTCCTGGCTGTGCGAGGCCTCGTGCTTTAGGTCGGGGAGACCGGCGGCGGCGTCCCGTTGTCGATGCTGAGGCGTTCGTTTGTTGCAGGTCGAGGAGCGCGACTCTGGCACCGAGTCCGACGACGAGGCCGACCGCACCGACTCCGGTGAGTGCATACACCACACACACACTGTGACCTTGCTCCGGCGTCGGATGAGTTATCGCGAGTTTCCTCGCCGGCCGGTCTGCGCTGCGCTCCCTGCACACATTTTCACCTCAATAACACAGTTTTATTACGAGAAACCGTGAACCGATAGCACGCCTTGCGAGGCACGGTATCTGGTATTTAACGCCAATCTGATGGAAAACAATACATAAATGCACGCTCCGTGTATTTGTATGTTAATAGTTTATTATTAGAATCTAATTAGCATACTGACTGAGTTAATTATTTGTTTTGTGCACGAAGAAACGTCCTGAAAGTAACTGTCCCAACACCTGCCCGATTTCTCTTTTCACAGAGCGTTTGTTAATTTTCGATGTGACCTTCCAGGCCGACCTTCAGACCTTGGAACTTCCATCATAATTCAACAATTTTATTATTTTTCGCAATGCTCATTTAATTTTGTAGCCTCCGTTTCAAAGACAGCTGTACGGTTGAGTCGTGCATTGTCCCGTTTTCGTAGTGAAGGTGCGGGATTACATGGAAACTTCAATCTGTTTAGAAATCCATTTCCTTCCGAACGTGACACGTCGCAGATCGTGGGCACGTTGGTTGCTACGATTTATGGTATTTTACATAATAATTTGTACGACTATTAACATAAATGATTTAGGCCTAATTGATCTTCAGTTTCATAGACAACCCAAATATTAGATAGTGCAATCTTTTAATGAAATTCAAACCAAGCTTTTAAATACATTCTTGAGCATTGAGGTACCTAGGTACCAGTTACATGAAAACCATCGAGTTTCAAACAGTTTCCATGAGAGTAACCCTCTGATCTTTACTCAGTACGCAGAACCGTAAGGATACCAAATAAACTGAAATATAAAGGTATGTAGAATTGAAGAGACAATTATAAAGACATAAAATGGAGGTGGCTGAAGGTTGTTCCAAGGTAATAATTTCTTTTGGGGAGTCGCAGTAGACTTCTTCCGGCTTCTGGGGACGATGATAGGGTTCTGTTGATGATGAGAATGTATAGCTAGCTCGTACACTTTTAGGGATAGTGAAGCCTTCGGTTATACGCTTAATTGCAGCTCGACTTGAAAACTCTTAACCCTTGGACTACTTACTTTAGCACAGGCTGGAATTCTAGTCATAACGTTACAATCTTACCTGGAAGACCCATCCAGCAAGTTTAAGATATGAACTTATCAGCTCAAGTTGGAGCAAAGATCCTAAAGTAGTAGAGTGATAAGTCTAGAACTAGGTACGAGTAGGTACATTGATAACGCTCGGGACTAAAATACCTATAGAACTATCAAATTATTTAGGAAATTTCGGTACTTGGTAGGTACCGAAATAATGCTCATTTTTTAGTTTTATTCTGTTGAAATTTAAATGTCGTTTTGAGCCAAATCGAGAAACTTGCGACACACATTAATTTTAAGATCAATTAGTTTATCAATGTTTTGTTTAGATAAGTAAGGAAGTATCTATCAGCCGTATCAGACGGTATGCAGTTACCTATGATACCAACATTATTATTTATTCAACTAAATACTTACCTACATACCTACTTCGGCTTAATCTCATGTTTATCTGTAAAATTTACAAAAATAGCAGAAAGATAAAATGTGTTTGCCTTTCAATTGGATTGTGTTGAGAAAGTGGATAGTCAGATAAGGCTTTATAATTATCAAAAGGTACTAATATACGTAGGTAGGTACTGATAATTATAAAGGTAGATTAATTATTTGGAGAAAAAGATGAAAGTGCATACAATTCGAAAAGTCACTACTATGTTCGTTTACAGTTGCAGATTGAAAGTGTGATTTTAATGAATAAATCAATTTTGACTTTGACTTTACAGTCCACTTGATACGCTTCACTGCAGGACTTATACTGCAGGTAGGTAGGTAGGGTAGGCCTACTATAGAAGTATAGAGCCTTGATTATATGTTAGTGGTGTCTTCATTCATCTACGAGTTTTTGATCATTATATTAAACATCAACCTGACTTCACGCACTGCTAAGTATTTTATATAGGTTTAGCTCTGTTATACCGTATACAGGCCTCCCTCAGTAAACCTAAACTCAGTTTTAATCAGTAATACCAATGTTGGCATAGCTTTGAGGGCTAGGTCGCTGCTATTCATAGAATCCAATACGGATGGGAGTATCGATATTATTTCCCGGTTTTGATAAATTGACATTGTCGATAGATTGTATTTGTTCATTGAAATCACAGATCATTTTTAATCTTTTAAACTAGCTCGGAATATCACGCTTTATTAATTTAGCAAATTGATTATCTAGTTTTAAATTTAAGCTGAGTTCGACCTAGGTCTTGGTAGGTATCTTTAAGTTCAGTGTCTGCAACTAAGTCAGGTATAATTCCGCTGGTAAGCGCGCGTTCATCTACCTATAGTATGATAGTTGCAGACTTGCATGAGGTAATTGCATTAGTAGTGGAGTTGGAGCAGGATTAGCGGGCGTCGCGTCGCCGCGCGGTCTACCTTTCAACTAACGTGGCGATACAGAGTGCATATCGTAATTGTGTTGTGTTAAAAATTAAAAAAAAAAATACTTTGCAATGTAGAGTTGGGAAAATAGGGTAAGGTCGATTATACCCTCATTTAAGAACCTTTAAAAGACGGAAAAAAAATCGAATAACATGTTTTATCTGTGGATTGTCGTCACGCAGTCTGCCTTTATACCATATTATCTTTCTTGTTTTGCTATTTAAACTGATTCGGTACTAATGCATACACACTTAACACGCATGAGTAGCTTAATTGTAAACTTCCATACACTACTTAAACTAAGTATAGTTTGGATGTCTACTTAGCGAGCTTCAAATTGCTTGGGATATTCAAGCTTGGGATAGTTTGCGAAACCATTCAACGGGAGCTTAAACATAATATGTACTTATAAGAGCTTGCCTTACTCAGTAGTGACTATTCAGTTACTGTGTTTGGGTATACCAAATTCTTTGCACACTCCTGTTTCCCGGACGGATGGAGGCAGAGGCCACGTATTTCCACTTGCCACGATCCTGACACCTACCTCTTTTACTTCTTTACTCTCATCATTACTAATAATGTTATCATTGCGAAAAAATAGATGTTAGTTTACTAATGATCTACGTAACGGCTGACCCGATTTGAACGCATTCGCGAAAATGCGTTCAAGTCTGTGTCCATCCTGTATAAAAGTAAAATATAGATAAAGCAGTGTATAATTTAATAATTAATTTATAAATAACGTGGAATGGTTGAGTTACATTAGATCTATTTGTAGAACATTGAAAATGACCGCTGAATGTACCTACCGCATGTAAGCGAATATTTACCGAACGAGGCAAACAACGATTGTTTTGTCAACAAATCCCTGACTATAACGGAGATACTAATAACATAATTAGATATTGCAAAGGACACTATGAGTGCTTTACTCGTATGTACAGTGTACAATGCAGTACATTATTTACAGCTTATTGATTTGTCTACACTCACAGCCTTATACTCTTGATTTTTTTAAATAATGTATGGCATTTCTGCGTAGAGAAGGAACTGTCTTCATGCTGTGTCTTAAATAACATCATAGGATGACCGGTTAATCCATACTTGAGTTGGTATACTTAATTCATGTTCTATCTCTCAGTTATCAGTTAGTGCATAGAGAAATCTAGGCAATATTACAATCAGCTGCTGTCTTCTGTATATGCCCTTTGAATTCTACCAAATCATTGATACTCGATCTGCAATCGCCTAAATTGTTAGTCGCAACTTTATGAACATGATTGGAAACACAATTGTTTGGTGGAAAGTAGACCCTACTGAAAAGCACTACTGAATGGAAATTATAGATCAGTAGGTCCAGGTGATCGACACAAGGGCCATGAATCTAGTCAGTGTTGTTATAACGCAACATTAACAAACCTTTAATTTTTGTTGAAAATTAAATATTCTGAAACGGCTAGAACGCCCTATGACTGCGTTGATTTTTATTCCCATATAAACTACAGCTTCGCACCAAATCTATGGCGGTGGGATTTCGGAAAATCCTTTCACGGGATTTAAATTTTCAGGACAAACCGTGTTGTTATGCGTTGATTTTTATAAGATTTAATATTTCAAGACGGACCGTGTCGATTGTGCATTTATTGTCAGTCAGATTTTCTATAGATAAATCTTTCGGAGCTTTATTAAACATTGACCATTGGTCAGAACTCCATACTCAGTACGCAGATTTGTGACGATATCAAGTACGGGGTAGTCAGAGACACGTCTAAACAATATATTTGGCTCATGCCCGCATTTCGCTTTGTAGTTATCATTCCACGTGGCAGGTTGCAAGCCCATCACCGCTTATTGGAACACACCGAGGCTCATGCCTTCGAAGTTTTGGTTCTTGGGCATGCCAGTTTGCTCACGATGTTTTGCGTCACCGTTTCGAGCACGTGTTAAGTGCATATAAATTAAAAATCATTAGTGCACGCTCGGTTAAATAGAAACTAATAATATATTAAAGAATGTATTATATGGGAACTGTCTCCAACATTATATCAAGATAGATTCATATTTGGTTTCACCATCTGGAAAGTTACATAATGATGCTTAATAACAGTTAGATAAAGTTATGACTTCATCTAACATGCATTCGTATATATGTAGTACGAATGTATGTGTACGATACATCCAAAACAATAAATTGTTCGGTAAACAAGAGTTATCAACTTGTGTCACTGTTGTGTTTTAATATTAATTCGCTATCTTTTACGATGGCCGTAAACTGATAACCTTTGTTGACTCTATCGAAACGAGTGCCTCTTGAAAGAGAAAATTCAGGATATGATGCGTTAGAAGCGTTTTACTTGTGGAACTACGTCATGTTTTTTTGACCTTAGAACACAATAATGCTGGACATTTTATAATAATAAAATACAATTATGTGTTCACTTCGAAATATGATACTTCGTCCCAATATTGTTCATGATAATATAATCTAAACTAATACGAGCACACCGATGTCCTACCCTGTTAACTGTTGCCTCCTATCTATTTAAAATATTAGGGCAATATTTTACGACCGTTGCTAGTTAAATGATGGAAAAGACACTTATGTGTTGCTAGCTCTTCTAAACGCATATTTGGTGTTATGAGTATATACATCTTATTTTCTTCCTTGCCTTTCACTCTGTATCGATCATTTTCCACGTTTGTCGATTAAAATTGGAAACATCAAAAATATAACCGAGCCGTATCTGTTACGTTATAATTTATCATAGCTTGTTCGTTGTGAGGAATCGCCGTGAATTTACTAAATTTAAAAGAAGACTATTCTAAATAACCAGTGTTATTATATTTTATTGATGTTTATTTGAACCTGTACTGTATTTAAGCTCTCCTTCTTTGAATAAAAATTTAAAACCTGTGTAATTGGAGACCATTCTGACTCCTCATTCCTCACATTAATTATTAGCCGGTTTTTTACAGTTTCGATCAAAAAGATAAAAGTCTTTCTGAAACTGTATTCCGAGATACATTCTTATTTTGAGGCAGTACACATGTAGGTACTCACAGGCACTAAGCACCTTCAGACCTATTAGAGTAACGATGACATATTTAATGGGAAGATCTTTAACGGCCGATGAAGTAGAAACAATCGTCTTGAACATTTTGAAATGAGAAAAGCTTGTTTCTGGCCATACGTTCACTGCCAAGGACGTCTGGAGTGCTTACCACTGAAATATAGTTTTGTCCACATTTCTAGACTCTTCAACTAACCTTAAGATTTTTATGTTTTTTCCAATGTCTGATTATGGGGATGATATTAATAGTAGTCATAATAGTCGTAAGGGTGTTTTTAAGCTCTTAAGGGTCAAATTTAATTTATATCTTTTCAATGTATTATTTTTTTAGAACCATGAACTCTATTATTCGTTTCAATTATTTTTTCGTAAACATTTGTAAAGCTTACAATCTTTACTGTATTCCGGCCTTGACTTGGTCCTACGTATGTTTGGTAAGCAATTTGTTTGCTCAGGTGGCTCCCGGTGATATCACTAGTCACATCATACGAGTAGGTACCTACTGTGTCTATGTATAAAGTTAGGTAAATATTATCTACTTATAGAGGTATAATAAAGCCACGACTGTGGTGCATTATACATATTATGTCATGAAAAGTTTGATGTACTTTGTGATAGTGGTTTTTTACTGCATGCTCGGCAAATGATTGAGTTGGAACGGAATTCAGCTGTCGGCTAGTGTGATGCTTAGCTTTTGTTCCCCTATCGCTGACTCAATGCTATGACACTGCAGTGCTCGTATTGTAGATCACGTAGCATGTTATCTGGTGAAATTCAATGCCCACCGTTCACCGACCTCAGCTCGCAAGTTCATAATGAATTCGTATTACTCGGCTGCTCGCTATCCTCGTGCAAGCGGAGCCTTGCTTGGGTTACGATAAGCTCGCGGCTTGTTGAATGAGGATTAGTTACACAAATTACTGGCCGGCTGATAACGCGTCTCAATTGACTAGCTCTTCCGTGCTGCCGGGCACGTATTCAAGGAACTATGTTCTGGAACAGTACGCATCTTATTCTTATAGACTTACCCTCTTATCCATAATCACTCGCTAACTCTCTTACCCTGTCCTTTTCTAAGATTAAACAAAGGATAGAGGCTGTCAACTTTTAACACAATGTTTAAGTTAGAGAGTGATTTGGAATAAAAGTGTTATTCTTTAAACGAGCTACAAACTGATGAAATTCACAAGATAAACGGTTTCGGCGACGAATAGCTAGGAAATGACCTCTCAAAGGTGAGAAAAACCTCACAGCCGGGATAAATCCCATGACCGCGTATACCGCTACAGAATCTCCACCATTTTTTCTTACGTTAAATTTGTATGTTCAAGAATTAAGAAGCACAAGAAGTGTTCGTTTGTTTGTAGGCTATTTGAATTGGAATAAGAACGTCATTCAATCCAAGCCTGTACGGCTCCCCTCCGATAGCCATGCAGGGGTCCAAGTTGCCCTTAATACCAGTCTATTCAAATGCGGTATTATGAACTGGCTATTCAATATTCCAAATGTTTGATGTGACCTTGACTCTTTGATAAAGAGCTCCCCTCACCGACTATTTGTACGAAAAAAGTTTTATACAAAAGATTACGCTGGACAAGTTTTTGATACAAGTCAGTAGGTATATCAATGTTTATACGCAGGGGTCCACGGGAACCAAAACAATTATTTTATTAAGTTTAAATAGTAACCGTTCTACTTCAGAAGCAGTCGTGCAGTTACTCCTTTAACTTTGACATTCACTCCCAAACGAGCTCATCAACTAACAACCGCTAATTTCAAGAGCACTTATCTAATTTACACCGGGTCAACGGCTTCTTGTTTTTATTATTAATCTACGTATTCTTCTAATCAGCCTATTTTAATACTTACTACTAGGTTTTTTAATACTTTCAAGACGTTGCGTTGGCGAAATTCGCCATTCATAATGGCACATTCGAAACAGAGATTTTGTCGGCATTGATGGCGGTACTAATCATTTTCATTTCCTAGCAAGCAGTCAACGTGCGCATAAGATTTGTGTCTTACTGTTACACCTTTCACCAGCAATTCTTTAGCGTCAGTTTCCAATAGAAAATTGTCATTTACATTAGTCGTAATCGTAAACCAATGTTTTTCATGCCCTTCTATCAAAAGGCCTTCCTCTTCACGACTTCCAATGCTTTTAGTTAAAATGTAGTGTAACGTCGCACTTTTCCTCATAAAATTGTTTTTCCATTGAATAAAACATGATCTCCGAACTCGGCTATAATTGGCTCGGCGCTCCCCTTACGAATGGACCTGCTGAGTGGACGTGATCCGTGATCAGGGCTGACAGTTATTCGCATCCAGTGCTTATAACAAGGTACCCCTGTAGAGTACTTTAAAGTAGATAATTAAATAACAGTTAAGTTCCCAAAAACGCTGTTATGTTTGATCCCAAGCCAAATTTTTTTTTAGTTAGCCAAGGAGAGGAAAGTTTCGCCCAAAGAACAGACAAGCTGTACAACAGATCTCTTAAAGAAAACACCAACCCTGTCGTCCCTGAATCGCGTTTTACAATCAATTGACAATCACTATGTGAATGGGCCCCCTGCCTGCGCCCGCGCATCCCGTCATGTCGCGACTCACTGCACAAAAACTGCACTATCCACCATTACTCGACTACACCGCACAAAATTTTAGACTCTGTATCTAAAGAAGCAGAGTTAGAAGTCCGTTGGGGTGTTGTAGTCGGATGTTTTTGCCTCGCTCGCTCGCCTCAATCGACGTATGCTCGGAGGAGTAACAGTATCTTTCCTTGATAAAATTATAGTCGCCATAAGTCAGCAAGATGGATAGTTCCTGGGACGGTTTTTGCCATCGCATTTCCATTGAATCAAATTCATTAAATCAGCGTAGAACGGGACTACAAAGACAAACGCCACGAAAATACAATGAACCTGGAGTAAATAGGCATCTACATGTGGTTGTACGTCTCATTGCAACTATTATTTTCGGATCGAGGATTCCGGGGTATGTTCGAGGTCAGTAAGAAATAAGTCATTAGTAAACACTTCCTGCAACTCATTTCAGGGAGACTGGACAGTGCCTTTATGACGCTGGGCGAAAGAGCATCTTGTGCACTCGTAAATCCAGTGGATATATGTATGTACCTCCTATCTAGAAGAAATATTATTTTTTAGTTTATGTAATAGTCTTCTCTAATATGGACAATATTATACTTTTATTTGTGTTTTAAATGTCTGAAATAAAAATTATTGTATTGAATAAGTAACTTCTGATCTCCCGCGTATTGATGTGATTTGGATTTAAAGTTTCCGAGAAAAACATGCATCTAATCGGTAAAGTGTGTGGTGCGCAAGTCATTCCATTTACCCATAATCGCAATCAAAAACGAATTTGTTGAGGATGTGCTTACTCGATGGGATATTAGCGAGATGATGGAGAAAAAAACCGGATATCAATCACGTATTGCATTATCTTTTAAGCCGGCGGGTCGTGATTAGCTCATGTTGTAGAGGCGTAGGTATTAATTCCTTGTAGCACTGATTCTTGGTCACCCTGTGTTACGCTGACATAATGCACTGATGACTAGGTTGAGGATTCAACCTAGTCTACTGAAGGGGGCGGGTATGCTTTTCGCGCGTATCTATGTGAATGATATTGTTTATTAACGCGTAACACCCAAAAGGCTAGATGAATCGAACGAATGTATCGTTGCATTTGTCATGGTTCTGTAAAAAATATAGTGTTTTAACTCGTGTGAAGTTTTTTCCAAACTCTTTGATAAAAGAAAGGTATTCATGAGGCAATTTCAAAAAGTAAACTCATACTATTAGTCAGATACTTATTCCATTTTCTAAATGACTAAACATTTTTCTAAATGTCTTTAGTAGTTTATTCCGTGTAGTCTGACACAACTCCAATGACACAAATGTAAGCGTTCGCTCTTAGTTCCCCACAGACGAATGCTGGTCAGTGGTAAATCCAGCTAGTCAGTTGAGACAACTATCCGGCCTGAAGTCGGTACCACATTTGGCCCGTCTCTAGTCCAGTAATCTCTACGCAGCCGCAGTCCGGTCGTGGGTAATGGGACATGCATTCCATTTGCCCGCTGGTTTGCATTAACTCGTCTATTTCGCAAATAATTGAATACTAATGTTAATTTGTTAAAGCCAATACCGTACCTACCTACACGTTGAAAGACATTATTATACCGATACAAACTTACAGCTTGAAATATTGTTTTCTGTCTCAATTCTGCCAGGGCTCTTTCACTTCTAAACCTTGCGTAAAATGTAACATAGCTATTAGTTACATAAGTGTTGCCATGTTTAAACAAGGTTAAGATTTTTCTGAATACATAGTAATGTGTTATCGTTTTTAAATCTAAAAATTTAAATGCCAATGCTCAACTGTGTAATCTTGATTTTTCAATTCAATTAAGCTACATAATGGAATGATTATCTTATCGTTTTGAGTTTCTGAAATCACAAATTTCTCCCCTAATTCGAGACCTCGGTCACAGAATAATCTATAGAAGGTACCCAACCCCAGTTGCGTTTATGCCCTTGAGGCCTTGACATTAAACTTCGCTTAATAATTTAGCAGTACCCTTGTGCAATTGTGCATGGTTGTTGAATAATTATTTTGTGACGACGGTCCCCTTTCGATACAGTCCTTGAAAATTCACAATTACTTTTTCAATGATGCCCGTAGCCACAGGATATTTTAATAGCAGTGCTTGCCACTCTTGCACTAGAGTGGTGCTGTGATCGCATTCTTGTGGATGTTAATATCTTTGTTTGTGAATAATAATAATAACGCTGGTCATTTTTCGCACAGCATCATCTAGCCCCAAGTAAGCAGAGTTTGTGTTATGGCTCTTAATTCAGGGCCTATGTGTGTATGTTGTACCTCTTAGATTACTCAGTGAACGAATTATTGAAAATACTTTATTGTACCTACACTATAAGCAAAATAAATACAACTCAACAAAACTACAAAACTTAAAGTACAATAGGCGATCTTATTGGTTAGAAGCGATCTCTTCTAGACAATCTTAGTATGGAGAGGATTTTATAAGATGCTTCGTACTAGGTCCTACTCTAATGTGTTTTTTCTTTATTGTGCAGGAGATGATAATGGTACCATAAAAATATCTATTGTCTCTTTGTTGTAAAAATTAAATCGCTTCTGATGCAGTAATACTAAATACATCTTGTGATATTAACATTGTCTTGGATCTTCTAGAATCCTTGTAGTTTTATGGTTTCTTCCTGCAAGGCATTGCAGAGTTGTAGTTCTCAATATAGCTTTTGTTTTGTGCATGCTGTGTTTGGTTTGAAACGGTGCCCGTGGCTCATTGCAGTGCAGAGTTCGGGGCCGAGGTTACAATAGAAACAATGCCGGCTGACGGAGCTCATTGTCGCACGTAAACAGTTACAACAACAAGTTCTGTTACAAAAACAGGGGTAAATATTTACATACCCTGCGTTGGCGTTCTGCTTCTGGTAGAGACTAGCGTAACATCTATTGAATATCACCAGTGTTCAGTTCAGTCACATATATTATAATACTAGGTCCAGTCTTTGGATATAAGTCTGTTAGATTTGACAATTTATTTTCGAAATTAATTACCCCCTTTTTTTTCTGGGACTATAATTACTCGGTGTATTGTATATGCTGCTTAGGTTCTAATATAATTAAAGGATTGTATCTGAATAAGATAAAGCTACTCACAGATATTTTTAATCATATTTAAGTCATCAGGTCAGGGCTCTATCAACAAAATAATAACAACTCAATAGATTGATCTATTTAAATCCCCTTATCAAGTGTTCTATTTAGATAAAATGATAAAAAATAATATTTTTACATAAATTGTAGAGCTTATTGGTATTTCCTAAGTACTTATTTCAGGAACGTGCTTATCTTCATTCTCTTGTCATGGAAATGTGGTAAAATATCGTTATATCTGTCTGAGGCCTGAGCTATGTAGTAATATACTTAGGACGTTAGTATTATAAATTAATGAATTATTTGGTTATGTGCTCTTCCATCTCTATCATCGGTTTCCAGCCTTACCTAATAAATATAGTCACTTCTAAACCAGTGGATTTCAACAACCATAGTTTGTATTTCTTCTGTCACCCATAGTTTTGATTTGAATCTACAATATTATGTCTACACTACATATAAACCCATTATGGAAATAACCCATTCCAGAAATAAATGAAAATATTTGCTTAAACACTCTGGTTATTAGGACATTCGCTAATGGTTTCTTTACATTACAAGCACCACTTAAGATTAAACAGCTAAATACATATAAAATAGTACTCAGAGACTTCGACATCATTATTTTATTGATTGTATAGGTAGGTTAGTTTTCAATGGTCACTTTATTTGTTTAGTTTCTGGAATTTTCTAGCTCTCACGTTACACTGGTTCTTTGCTGGGTCACAGTACACCTGCATGAAGCCTTCGATTGCGATTGTGACCGATCGTACGAAGATCGAAAGTGGTAAAATGATTGGCTTCTTTGATGCTTCTCTTCAAGTAAAGGACACTTACCACGTTCAATTGAATATCTCTTGACGTAGCTAGTATTGGCTCTACAACTAGTTTGTTGTAAACCTACTGCTTTGTCTCTTGATAGTGAATGAGGCCAGTCAAAAGCTGTAGTAGGTTCAGCCTGGTCTTCGGGGAGCACATTTATGTTTGCGTCTTCTTGGTGCGGAATACAGGTTAAAATCAAAATCATAATCATGCTATCAGCAGCATCTCGATCCCTTATGCGTCGTGTGACACGCGGATATACATTATCCAAATCAATACAATAAGAAATCGACTGGGAATGGCGAAGTCGCGTGCGCATCGCTCGGCCCATTCTCAAGATTATGCCTTTTCTGGCCAATCACAACTCAGTGTGCATTTCATCCCCTCCCCCCTCACCGCTTCGCATCCCCGCGGAGTCAGCTGTAATCGACGTGAACCTACTAGTGATAACCACGTTGTCGACATTTGCGCGGTGAGAATTTATATTTGCTCAATATTCTTTTTCGTACACGGTTTACTGTTGATTTCGCTTTTTATGCAATGCATAAATAAGGTACTTATTTGTTTGTCTTATTGTCTAATAAACATAATTATAGTCCTAACCAATGGAGCCTAGTAGGTACTCTCATCGCCATTTTTCAAGATTTCTTTCGTGATTTCAAAGCATTCCAGATGAATCTCCCGTCTTTTCAAAAAAAATGACAATATGTTTATAGAAACGTCAGCTTGATAACTACGTGAATTAAAATTTTGAAGTGAATTTACGCCGATTCATCACGCGTGACAATGCGTAGAAGAATCAGATAACAAACTCTGCTTGGTTTATTTTTCGATTCGATGATCCTTAATTCAAAAGTGTGGTGCCAATCGAACAATTCTGATATCGGAATTCTTTGTTCCACGATCCCCAACACTTCTGCGCGTTTCATAATAAACATTTCCATCATACCTCTCTCGCAGCATTTTAACGCTTCTGTATCACCGTTATATTCCGGCCGCTGATTGACGTCTCCGAGGATATTTCACAGTCGCAGGAAATCAAGATTGATGGAGCCTGATATTGGTTCGTTTACCTCATCGCTCTTATGGTACTTTCAGATTGAGACTGATACGTTTTCACAATCTCAAATCTTTTCTTCATTATTGTAAAACTGGAAAGACATATATATTACATATTGTAATATTTTCCACTGTTGACTACATTCGGCTTCATGAGACTATGAGACTCTCTCGTCTAGTGTCATAGTAGTTTAATGTTTAATTTATATTATTTTTATTTATAAGTTATTTTTGTATAATAACTGTTCGGTTAAATAGAGCGATTTCTATTGATTTTCTATGTAAATAAAAACATCGGCATTATTGTACACATTGCATTGTACACACATTGCCTATGTAGATTTTGAAGGTTCGAACAAGTGCATTCGCATACTAAACATATTGGGCAAGAAATTATGCATATCCAAACAATAACAAGTATGGATGTTGGTTTGCAATAGACGGTCATTCTTATAATTATTAACCAGCCGTGTTGGCCTAGTGAGCGGTACGTTGACTTCCGATCCGGGTGTCGTTGGGCTCGAATCCGGACCAATGGTTTTTCCACTTGATGAGCCCATCGCCGCATATAAGATACACTAACTGCTAGCACAAGCCTTCGATTTATTGGTTCTAGGGCATGTCGGTTTTTCTCTTGATGTTATCCTTCATCGTTTTGTGCACATGTTAATGCGCACATAATCTTTTTGGTACCTACACTACACATCTACACAACCGTACCGGTAGCGCCCACTAGGCCAACACGGCTCCTATGTTTTTGTAAATAACGTAAATACTCTCTCGTTCATACCTGTAAGTAATCTCTTGATACCCAAGATACAAGGTCACGCTTAGCTTAGATCTCGTTAGAAATTTTACTTCGTATGTCCTATCCTATCTGAATATTCTGTATGCATTGTGATATGCATCTATATTCTTCTTTGGTATTAATAAACATAACAAAAAAAATGAGCATCATTTTATAGATATTTCCAATGGATATGTCGTTTCGATGATTTGTCATATCCGTCAACGTTCCTCCGTATAACTAGATATGCTATATTACTACTCTTAATACTTTTTTACCCTGTTTGATTGGCACCACACTATAGCTGAATTGCTGAATGAAGGATCATCAAAAAAAAACAAGCAGAGTTTGTTGCCTGATTCTAAGCAAGGTCGCGCGCGAGAAATCGGCGTAAATTCACTTTAACATTTTAAATTCATGTTCCTAGTATAGTACTTATTTAGGATTTTAGGATACTTATGATTTCAATGATTAAAAACCTTTGGCTTTGGTTATTAAATAAATAGAACTCAAAAACACAAGCAGATGGTAAAATACTAGTAATAGCCTATCGATAAAAGATGTGTTGCTTGGGGTCAAAAAAGGTCCCTGTCTCAGCTTAATGCCTTAAAACAGCTAGTTAGTTAGTGTTAGTAAGTTCCTGCGCTGGTTTTCAGACGGGCTACGGGCTGGTGCTGTACACAAATCTGTATGTACTGGACACTGGTTTTACGCCGATTGCCATATAAGTAGCTATGTACCTACGTGCGATATAAAGTAGGTAGGTAGCACGACTTCAATGTAATTATAATTACTTAAATGAAGCTGGTTTCACCACAGATATATGTATAGTTTGTTTACATCACCGGTACAAGTTATGTCAGGACCGGTCCTGCGTGGTTTTTGCTCGAATATCCGTTTATATCGGACGCGACCGAGACGCCTCTTGAGGTAATGAGCAACTCAACACGCGCCCCAGGGATTTCGTATCCTTCAAATAAATCCGCGTCATTACTTCAAGTATCGAGTTCTCGTGCTTTGACTTCTGGGAGAGCTTTAGAACCTCATCCAATCATTTACAATTTATGTTGAGCTATTGCTGGATAATTTCCTTTCACTTGACGTTGACCAATTCTATCGCTTCTTCTAGTTTGAATACTTTGAATGCATCCATTTCGTCATCTTTTACTTCAGTGATTCTTTTTTGTCTCACGTTAGAAAACCAGTAGTGGGTTTTTACTTTTCTTTTAGCGGGAGGCCTTGCTAAAATGCCTTTAAAATATGAGTTTACAAGACACATTTAAATTAAACTAGTAAAACTGGTTTGGCGCTGATTGCAGATCTGCTCAGTAGAGACTTGATCGAACGCAGCCACGATTGATCAATTTACAATCACATCGATTAGCGCGCAGGCCTTTAGCAATAGGCCTACGAATAGAGCGACGGTTGTTATATGTTAGTAGTGTTCTGTAGCTTTGTAGATAGATAGCAACAGTTTCTGTTTTCGTTGAAAATATAAATTTAAATCAAATAAATAAATCACTCTCTAATGAGATCTAATCATCTAATGATGCACTGTCTAGATCCAAAATACGTGGATACTGAGTTTTCTTTTCTCTCATTTGACGTTTTTTCTTTGCTCCTGAACGTAAATATCGTGTAATTTTTTGTAAGTCCCTCACTCGTCCTGCCTTTGTTTAGAAAAATAAATGGGGATATTTGAGTGGTTATATCTCTGAACAGCCAACAGAGCCTACTCAAAGGCTGTATTTTTCTTCGTCCTTGAAAACTCCTTATTTTTATTTTTGATTGCACTTTTATGGCAGCTGTAAATGCTATTGTTAGCGTATATCGTTCGATAATACTTTCACGTAAGGAACATCATGCTTTACTTAAAATTCAAATATATCATAAAATTGTACGAGGAATCTAAGCTGCATGTACACTAAAAGTTACTTGTGAATAACATCCTACCTTAGGTTTTCTTTACTACTGTGAAGTAGTAGTTGACGTAAACAATAATACTGTGTCTGACAGCATTACTGTGTCTGACAGCATTACTGTGTCTGACAGCATTATTGTTTTCGTTATTCTGGCCCATATCAAAACTTTTACCTTCTTATTCATAATCACTCACTAAATTTAACAGCGCGTTAAAAGTTGTCAGCTTCTATCCCTTGTTAAGTGTTAGAGTAAGCAACTTGCTGAGTTAGCGAGTGGTTATGAATAAGAGAAAAAAACTAATAAACTGTTATTGTGATTGACAACAGAATCTACGAAATCCAAAGGATCGTTATATTAGTGATTATATAATTTTACTACAATCTTTTTTGAATTTCCGCTAATTTTAAACACATTTTGAATGTGAATCCCTTCTAAATACCTATCACCAGTGTGGTGAGCATGGACGCGATTCTGCGTGTTCAACCCTCATTTTTAAATTGAAATACTGGATCAGTTCACTTATTCATGCACTCAATTTATTAATGCACTAACGATCCCATTCCAGGAGATAAGAATTAACTTATTTTCGATCGTGCTCTACATTTTAAGCAACAGGCTTTTGATTATCAAGAATTATCATCTTAATTAATTTCTAAACCTAATTAAGGTATGATAAAAATGTTACTGTACTTTTTAAGTTAGTATAGTTGTGGCTTAATATGATATCTGTAGTGTGTAACTCATCAAAAACATATTGTTTCATTCTTCGACACTGCTCTATGTAATAGCTTTTACCGATTTTGTTGAGACAAAACTTCCGGTAAAAGTAAAAGTAAGAAATTATTGCTAGAACAAATTACATTGGACTCCTCAAAGACTGCTACCTAACCGGCAATCAGCCACATAGTCGGTTGTAATAAGCGCACGCGCAGTTTCAACACCAGCAGACTATGATAGAGCTAGTACTGTAAACATTTTGTATAAAAGCAGCCAGATAGATAACTACTATCATAAATAAATAAACATCCAACAGACTCATAGATACTACTGAGCCCATACTAGGATTCCCTGTTTCAGCAACTACCAGTGGTACTACAGCACAACACTCATATCGGGAAACGAACACGCAGAGGTGCTCTTGCGGCGCAGCCGGCTTCTCGCCCGTCGCGCCATCGAGACCATAAGTCATTATGACAGAGCTGTTAGTTACTTATTAATAAGGGATAACTACTTTTGTCCTTCACAAAGTTGACTTTTGTTTAACATTTTACTTAGCACCATTAATCTATGTCCTTCCTACCTATCCTTCTCTAAAAGTGATTGCCTAGTCATCAATAAATCATTAAATTTCAAGTTGTTGAAAAAATAGGAGAACACAGTCATCAGATTTTCGATCCAAGTTGCGGACCAAATAGTTTTTTTTTTTGAGTGTATACAGTAAATAACTGTAATACACAAAGCACGTACACAAAGTGACAAACGATGCAACGACTAGAGCGTACTCATAACAAAGGAGAACAGTTATGGAGCGCCGTGTCACTGAAGATCAGCTGTTCGCGGCGGGGTCGGCGACCACGCTATCGTGACCGATAACGCGACCGAAACCAAGCATAGATTAGCTGGTGTGATACACCGAAGGATACCTAGGATAGATAGCTAGTGTGATACACCGAAGCATAGATTAAGTGGTGTGATATACCGAAGGATACCTAGGATAGATAGCTAGTGTGATACACCAAGGGATACCTAGCATAGATTAGGTGGTATGATACACCGAAGGATACCTAGCATAGATTAGCTGGTGTGATACACCGAAGGAAACCTAGCATAGATTAGGTGGTGTGATATACCGAAGGATTTCTGGCATAGATTAGCTAGTGTGATGTACCGAAGGTTACCTAGCATTTCTCATATACCAGCGACCCACCAGTACATCATATAAGTTTGCGATCACTTTGAAAACTACATATTTTTGATATGTTGAAATATTATGAAAACTAATTGTTTATTTGTTAAAAATACATATATATCTACACTATAATAAGAATGTAACAGGTCAAATTCTGTACATTGAAGATATTTTGAAAAAAATTTTGGGAGGGCACTCTTTAATCGATACTGAAGCCAAAAATGTTTTTTTTTTTTTCATTTTTTTATGTCTGTCTGTCTGTCGTTGTGAATCTGGACCGCGAATAACGCCGAAACTACTGAATGAATTCAAATGAAACTTGGCACGATTTGAGTTCATACTACGGGGTAGGACTTAGGATACTTTTTATCCCGAAATTCTGCATGGTTCCCTTGGGAGAGGGGATGAAAGTCAAAATGTGTACTTCGTTGTAATTAATTAACGCGTTGTCGATTTCATTAATTTTTTTTGTTAGAAATTAAGTACTTTCAAGATTGTCCCGTAAATATTTCAAGGTCATCGGGTTTGTAATTCAGAAGTTACAGACATCACAGGCCACAGTAATCGGTCCAAATAACTTGAAACCCGGAATGTACAGGAACCTTTGAACGTACGGCTCATCTTAAGCTGGGGTGCGTATTTTATCGTATAGGTATAATGGATAAGGCATACGTCAAGTCAGAGCACTCCAAAGGAATCAGATATTGCTAAACGATCATTCGTTATACACAGCCTAGAATATATAGGAACCTTCGAGTTCACGTCTCAGCTTAAGCTGGCGTAAGATCTATAGCGCACTTTGAAGTGTACACTGAGTAGGTAGCTGAGACTGGGACTGGGACTGGGACTGGGACTGGGACTGGGACTGGGACTGGGACTGGGACTGGGACTGGGACTGGGACTGGGACTGGGACTGGGACTGGGACTGGGACTGGGACTGGGACTGGGACTACCGGGACTACCGGGGCTACCAAGACTACCGCGACTACCGCAATTACCGGGGCTACTGGTACCGGGGCTGGGACCGGAACATCATCATCTCATGGAATCACGACTAGCCGAAACATTTTTTGTGGGCGACATTTATTTTGTTTTTTCTTCGAAAGAATAGGCAAAATAACGTGGGCACGTGAGGATCTGATGCTATTAGAGTGCCTGCAGAAATAGAAACCGTAAACTAGAGACTGCAAGCGTAGGTAACTATCGCTAATATCACAATTTAATTATTATCAACCGACTTCAAAAAATAAGTTTCTCAATTTGTCTGTAGGATTTTTGTGTGAAGGTATGTTACGTGATATCTTCGCTAATCTTAACCAATTTTATTCCGATATTTTTTTTTTTAACCTTGAGTCTTCTGAGAAATACAACCTGGATGTTTTCAAATCCAAAGTAAACAGACTACAGCGTTGCTTTATATGAGACAAACTGAGGTCAGATGCGAATAATTAGTCTGCAGGGATCACAATCGCGAACGAAGTCACGGGTACAGCGAGTATAGAATAAAAACAAACCATTGTATTCTATTGTTTTTATGTATAAGTAAAATGAATTTAACTCAATTCCTATGTAAAGGTCATTAAACGGAAAAGGTAAAAATTTGAACTTTTCAAAATAATTGAGAACTTTTTTTTGATGCGTGTATGTTCTAAATAGATAGATAACACTTTATTGTACATTACATATTATATTGCTTACAAATTCAAACAGAGCAAATTGCAAGCTAATTGCGGAAGTACACTAGGTATTATCGTTAATAGCGATCTCTTCCAGACATGGATGAACAGGAACTGATATGAACTATAAAAGACGATCGTGTATAGTCAGTCAATAAAAATAAATGCATAGTAACGGTCTTCTTTCATCAATATATATAAAACTGTTCCGTTACTGACTAGCGGATCAACGCACAGCCTAAACCATAAGTCCTAGAAGCATGAAACTTGGAGGGAATATTCCTCTTATGCTGTATGGGTGCACTAAGAAAGGAATTTGGAAAATTCTAACTCTAAGGGGGTGAAAAGGGCTGAAAAACTTTGTAGGAATAATCGTATTCCTTGAACTTACAGTCATGAAACTTCACATAAATGTTCTTCAATCCAAATGATAAAAGTTTCATATAATTATCACCCCAAACTACTTCTCTAAGGGGTTGTAGAGGGTGTTCATGTTTGTATGGGAACTTTTTAACGAGTGGTCCAATTTGCTTGAAACTCGGCATAAATATGATTTAGTACAAATGATAAAATACAAATACATTTGTTAGGTTAGGTTATGTTAGATGTTATTATAAATCGGACAAAAATTAAAAAAAATAAAACAAATGTAAATTGAGAACTAATCGTGATTGCACAGAAATTAAAAAGTTTACTTACTAGGGATATGGGTTATTTTTGCAGTCTTATGGTTTTCTCTATGCGTCTGAAGTAAAAGTACTTACAAAGATATATATATATATAGTTATTGTATCGAGCGAGTACTATTTGTAACCGCTTCTATAACTTATATACTTTGTAAAAAAATTATAGATGCCTTGTGAATGGAAGAATTAGTTTATCTCAAGATTGAACAATAAAATATAGCTTTGCTTTGTGAATATTCATAATGGAAATTAATTTATTTTATATTCATTCAAGCATTAGTATAAAATTGGATACATAATCTAGCTAATACAGATTATCATTTGTATTGTGTTTAAGTTTTTCTTTGTCAAAAACCTGCCTACATTAAGGCGAGTGTTATTATGGTCTTATGGGTAAAGGCACAAAAACCATTCATATTGTAAAAACGGGAATTTTCACGTACTGCACTATCGGTGAAGGCACCGACTAAGTTTCGACTCATTCCGAGAGTCTTCATCAGGGTGTGTGGTTGCGACTTTCTCCTTCCGCGTCGCGCCGTGCACACAATATGAATAGTCAAGTTCACGATAGTTTTTGGAATAAAAAAAGGCACAAAAACCGTTGAAACTTCGCAAAAAAACGGTACCACGCTCGTCGTAAAAGTAATTTGAATAATTTGAACGGATGGCCGGTGATGGGTGTCATCGTTAGTCTGTGGATCGCTGGGACATTATGTTTCAATATTCATTTTTGTAATGACACTGCGCTGACATTAGGCGTGATTGCTGTTGGTACTTATAGTTCATAGGTCATGTCGCTTATCTTACTCATCAGTGGGTTACTGTAGCTAGTACGGTATATTTCCTACTTCCTATTTTTCTGGTTCATATTTATTCAGCGATTTCCTTTTACAAATTATTTTCAGTCTGACTTCATTCACTGCGGTCCACTCTGACGTACATCTATCTACAGTCAAAGGCCCAATCATTTAATATTTATTGACCACACGGCAAGTCTATACATACATTTATTTTTTGTCTAAACAGGAATATAGTTGGATGCACCTTTTGTATTGTATATCTTTGATGTTTTCAAAAGTCTCAATTATTTCTGTTTCATATTCAAATGGACCAATTTGAAAACCCTTACCAAAACTTCACAAACATGGTCTTCAAAATGTTCGTTCACATTATAAGTCCCCGTTTGAAATTAAATGTTCCTGCAAAACTTTGTCAAAGGGGAAACTGCCCCCAGGTTTTAAATAGACTTTACAGGGAAACTACCCTCAAGAATTCAGATTACAAAATAATATTCGGGTGTCGTGACACTGACAACCCCTAGAGCGCAGGCGTCGGATGAACGAACAAACAATTATACGGCTCATATTAACAGAATGTAATATTAACAGAATGTATTTTTGGCGATTTGTAAAATCTAAGCGTAGCCTCAGTGATTTTCCAGATACAATGTTTCTTGGGAATGTCTCGTCTTCTGAAGGAAATGTAATCTGTGACCTTTTTAATAATCATTTTCAATCTGTTTTTGAACCAGCTGTTACTATGTTTAGATCTAGTGCAGTTAATCTAGTCGACTCAAATAACAGTCTAATTAACCTTAATTCGTTACATATTTCTATAGAGCAAGTTTCGAAATATTTAAAATCATTGGATATCCATAAGACCGCAGGGCCAGACGAAATACCTCCTCTTTTCCTGGCTAAATGCAGTGACCTTTTGGCCAAGCCATTGTCGATTCTTTTCAATTTGTCACTAAATTTTGGTATTATGCCATTACCTTGGAAGAGGTCATATGTTGTTCCCATCTTTAAATCAGGTAATAAACAGGATATAAAAAATTATCGCCCAGTCTCAAAGCTGAGTACTATCCCCAAACTTTTCGAGAAAATAATTTACGATCAAATATACCCAATTATTAGACCTCATATAATTCAAGAACAGCATGGTTTTGTAGATAGGAAGTCGACCGAGTCCAATCTTTGTGAATTTTTAGATGTTTTGTTTGGTTCAATGAAGGATGGTTTTCAAGTAGATGCCGTGTACACAGACTACTCAAAGGCATTCGATAAGATATCGCACGATATCCTGTTACAGAAGCTTTGGGCGGTCGGTGTGCATGGTGATTTGCTTCGCTGGGTGGAATCATACTTACGTGAACGTAGTCAGGCCGTCGCTATTAAAGGTTTTTGTTCATCTTTTGTACCTGTGACTTCTGGCGTACCTCAGGGATCGCACCTGGGTCCGCTTCTTTTTAATATTTTTATCAATGATGTCATTAAGTGTTTTCGCTCTTCAAATTGTTTACTTTATGCTGATGATAAAAAAATATTTAAAGTCATCAGATCTCCCCAAGACTGTGAAGAACTTCAAAATGATTTAATTAGTTTGGGTAACTATTGCAAAGATAACCTCTTATATTTGAATGTTGCTAAATGTAACTGTATTACATTTTCACGGAAGAAAACCTCAATAATTTATGATTATCACTTAAATGACGTATTACTTCACAGGGTTAATGTAGTTAGAGATCTGGGAGTACTACTAGACAATCAGCTCATACTCAGTACCCATATTGAAAATATTACGGATCGTGCATATCGTTTGTTAGGTTTCATCTTAAGGATTGGTAGGGAGTTTAGTAATGCAAATACACTGATCACACTTTTCAGTTCAATAGTTCGACCTATCTTAGAATATGCCTCAAGTGCATGGAATCCTCAATATCAAATTTATGTCAATAGTTTAGAGCGAATTCAGAATAAATTTTTGAAGCATCTGAAATACAAAATTTCAAAATCTAATCAAGGGATTTTCTTTAATATTGATACACTACAAAGCCGACGCACCATCAGAGATCAAATGTTATTATTTAAAATTTTGAATAATATTGTTGACTCCCCATATCTTGTAGGTCAGATTGGTTTGAAATGTCCTCGTTTAAATGCCCGTCATACAAATAAGCTTTTTTATTTAGAATATTTAAGAACAAACTATGCATGCAATTCATTTATCCCACGAGCCTGTAAGTTACACAATGAACAGTTTTCTGAGTGTGACATTTTTTCATTATCTGCTAATGTGTTTAAAAAACAAGTCACTCTTATTTAACAAGTTGTTGAATAGCAGAGCATGTTATTCAATATGTACCTATTTATATTAATTTTTTTACCTTATGTAAGAAGTACCGTCTTGTTTTAAAATTATTTATATAGGGTTACTATTAGCGGCAGCTTAATTGGTGTAAGAATCATTAGTTTTTACCATTTATCTTGATATTGTAAACCGTTTGTGCCTTAATAAAAATAAAATAAAATAAAATAAATAAAATGTCCTTCATGCTGTTAATATTAACCTTCGACAAGCAACATTAACTACTCCAAACATATATTTTTTAGTTTCACAACGAACATATCGGTAGAAACAGCGACTTACCCTTCTCCATGAATTTAATTAGGAAAGAGCCTAGACTTAAGTTCAGAATCAAAAAAGATAATTATGTAGGTGTACTTTGCTAAAAAACAATCTGATGTAAGAAATGGTATATTTTAGTGAAATTAATGAGTAATTTGTGTTCTCGGCACTATGCAGCCGAAATTATTCTAATGATGAAAGAAACACGTCCGTCGATTCAGGATGAACAGTTGACTTCGATAGCGCGGCGCGCGAGTAGCCGGCTGCCACGCAACAGTAGCAGGTTCGCTTCCCGCTGCGGGAAAAATGTTAGTATGTTCTGCAGAGATTTGTTTAGAATCTGGGTGTTGTGGTACCACGGTACCTGCTCGTAGTTTCTGATACCCACCACACAGGGAATCCTAATGTGTCAAGGCTATGTGTCATTGGGTGTTTATGTCATATTATTATTTATAGTCAATATTACTATTATTATTATTCATAGGCATGCACTGCCTGACATAAAACATTTTGATTTTATCTCGGAATAACTTTATTGCAATAGACAACCATTGACTTAGTCTACACTAAGTATATACAGTATATTTACATAGTCTAAAGTAGTTTTGTATACCTACTACAGGATAATACAAACACACGAAGTAAGACTTAATTTGAACAAACCTAAGTAGATAATTATTACTTATTGTAATAGACATTGTAGAACTCTTACTTAGCATTGCCTGTATTTTAGCTAGTCAAAAATGCAAATGAGCTAAATATCACAAAAATCCTACTAATATTATAAACGTGAAAGTTTGTGAGGATTTTTATTCCTCTCTCGCAAAAACTACTGAACGAATTTTGATGAAACTTTACAGTAATATAGCTTATACATCAGAATAACGTTACCTTTTATCCGGGTACCACGCGAGCGAAGCCGTGGGCAGAAGCTAGTATATTAAAACTGGCTCCTGCCCACGGCTTCACTCGCGTGGTACCCCAAAAAAAAATATTCTACATCACAAACTATGCCTAGCTTTTCAAAATTTCATCCAGATCTTATTTATAATATTAGTAAGATTGTAAAATCATCATGTGTTTCTCGGAATTATTCTGGTTAACCTGGCAGGAGCCCTTTTTTCGCTTGCAAAGATTTACTATAACCAAATATTTTGTTATTCGTTTATGGTGTACATTAAAGTATTTTCATTATTTTCATCCTTAGCTGTTTAAAGTCACGATATGCAGAAACACTCGGGATTCAAAGATCTCCCCCAAGTCTCTAATCCACTAATGACACCAGTCTATTTTAGTGACTGGTTACTTGTGGCTTACTTTGCAATTATAGCATATCATAATAATATCATACCTCGGTGAAGGCACCGACTAAGTTTCAACTCATTCCGATGTCGTCGTCGCGCCGTGCGCAGTGCGCCGACGCGGACGCGCAGGAAAGTCGCAACCACTCACCCTGATGAAGACTCTCGGAATGAGTCGAAACTTAGTCGGTGCCTTCACCGATAGTGCAGTACGTGAAAATTCCCGTTTTTACAATATGAATAGTCAAGTTCACGATAGTTTTTGGAATAAAATATCATACCTGTCCTTTTACATCAGAACTTTATAAAGCCGTTTTCTGAATTCTAAGCACCTATAGACTTTAAAGGTGTCTTTGCGAATATAATTTGTTCGAATTCAAAAAAAGTACCCATAGGAAAAAATCTGTAGCAAAGTCAGCAGGTTTTTATTCACTTATATCACAAGGATCATACCTATATAAATACCTATAAAATAAGTGAATTTACTTCGATTCCTCGCGCGCGACCAAGCTTGGAAGAATCAGGCAACTCTGCTTGGGATTTTTTGATAATTCTAAATTCAGCTTTAGTGAGGTGGCAATCGAACAAGGTAGGGTAGGTTAGTCTGTAAGTCAAATAAAAAAAATGACACTTTAGTTATACCTCTAGTGTTAGTTTTGCTGTCGTATTTTCAGGTAGTTCTTTGTAAACTGTAAGTTGAATAAAACTATTTTCTTTCTTTCAACTGTATGAAACTTCTAAACACAGATTCTTTATTCAGCGATTTAAAGAACTTATGCAAATCCGCAACTTCTCATTTAGCACTATCAGATAGAACCGCGAGTGGCAAGCTAGTAGCTAGGTACGGGAGTAGGTATCGCGCGGGCGTTCACCTCTGAACCGAAACCAGGTCGAGAAGGTTACCCCCCCTTTACCCCCCGGCAGCACAACGCACGCTTGCATGAGAGAAAAAACTGCCGATAATCTCGCTGGCAAAAAATATAGTAAATTTTTGCAAACTAAAAAAAATATCGGCATAATTATGCATCTCTCGGCTTAAAATAGTCTGTGGTAAAATAATCTCCCAGTTAGCTATTTCACTAGAAAAAAATGCATAGCTTTGCCAGATAAGTAGTTGAGAACTTAACTGGCAAAGCTTTGCATTTTTTATTGTTGTTCCAGTCGTAACCAATTACTGCTGAATGATTATGATGAAGTTTGTTAAATTTGGGAAAATGATAAAATTTTCAAGGTCAGGGCAATGTTGTCCTTTGAAAATCATGACTTTCTTCGCAAATTTTTTTGTATTATTTCTTAATAAAATGATTACTATATTGTTCATATTGTTTGTGAATCATAATATTAACATAAACCTCTCCAAAAAATCTTCTTGATTCATTAATTTAGTTAATTTAAGCTCAACATTTCCTTGTACTTGTGAGAGCACGAATTCAATGTTCGCCTTTTCATGTACCTCCATTTTATATTCATGTAAGTATATTCTTGTAATAAGCCCTAGAATTTGAACCTGTCTCAAGTCGGCACTTACGTATTCAATCCATGTTCCAAGAATTTCAACAGCCTTAGACAAACTTCTACAATCGGAGTGATTAACAAACAAATTGGCTCCCAACCGTTGTTAGATATTAATCAAGCAATGAATACTGGAGGCGAAACTGGGTTTCGTTCATTTGTAATGATTTAGCTTCGGATTAGGCAAATGCCTGGGAAGTTCGATTACTATAATACGTCCCCACCGCACTGTCGATATCAATGTTGACTCGAAGGGACTGGAACTAGGGCAATCCGTTTCTCACCGTAACGCTTCGTGTTTGCATTTTAAACTTGATTGCACCTTGGTTAATTTTTACTTCGCCTTTAATCGTCATTTATTATTAGCAATTAGCAAGACCTCTTAGTGGTCTTTGCAATTCTCTTCTCTTCTTTTCTCATTTTAGTGCCATGGCTTTTGGGGCCTACTCGTATGTAACTCGTGCTAACTGCTAGAGCTATTCCTGTTAGCGCCTCAAAATTTTACTGCTTGTGTTTATTTTAGTCTTCTTACGTCTTTAACATAAATCCTCTTGATATGTTACTTGTTATTTATCAACTGGGTAGGTAAAGTCTAATTGTATCTTACATCTATGAATAGCCTCATAAAAACCAACTAGACTCCCTATTGTCTTACACATTCCAACTCGTTCCAACTCGAACCTATTGTTTTGTAAAAGGATCATTAAAAAGAATAACCAGCCTTGTTTTCTTGCCTTTCTTTCCTGGCTTGGTCGCGGAGGAACAGGCACCTAGATAAAAACCGACGTTTCAAAGTGGTCCTTGTGATTTTATTGAATAAATGAATTTTGACTTTGACTTTGACTTTGACTTTGACATTGTGATAAATTCAGAAGACTAGCGGAATTGGACTTTAATTTCTTTAGTAACGATCTCATTTACAAGGTCGTTCGCCTTTGTTTTATTTTCGTATCATCTCAACTTGACTATGTTATCAGCAGCATACTTATTGTTTTGCTAATTTTCCTAATGTTTTTGATTTTCTGCATATTCTATGTATATTTCGCAGATTGTTCCTGCGCCGTATGCTAGCAGCACAATTTTTATTTTACATCAGCATTCTCATGTATAACGTTTTTTGTAAGAAATAACCACATTCGATCCACAGCCGTTTCTAATGTATCGCTTACTAAGCAACATGCAAATCAATTAGCCGGTAAATCGATGTAATTAGGATTGTTCAAATAGTATTGTTCGTGTAGGGCGGAGTTCGGTTCGTCCGCCGCGGCCTGCGTGCTGTGTAATGTTTAATTGAAGCCATCGAGCACTGGCATGTTTCATTAGTTGCTAGTGTTGGCTGCTGCTTCCGACTGCCTTTCACTTTGGGGTGGCAGTGATCTTTCACTTTGTCATTGTCTGTAGTTTTTCTGACAAAATTATTATGAGAACGACGACCAATCTTGAGCTACCTTCATTCATGACTTTACGCCATCTTTTAATGTATTTTATATGCCTTAATTTTGAACACTCAACAGTCACTTACATTCCTTGTATCGTGGGTATCATGGTACCACAACAACCAGACCCGAAACAAGTATCTCCAGAACATGCAAACATCAAAGCAGCGGGAATCAAACCCTTCAGCGTCTCATCCTTCCATTATTGTACCCACAGCATTATGACTGTCTTCGATGTTGTCGTAATTGCTAAACTTATCCGTGTACTGTGTGTACAGAAGGTATCATAATATTCATATACGTTATTCTTGAAAGGCAACAGGAAATAAAATGAACGACAGTGAATGCGTCCGTAACTTCTGAATTCGTCGCATCACTATCGTATCGCCTGTTTATACATGTGGTAGCGTGCGCGCCGACTGTTAGCCAAACGCAGGCCACTGCTGCGTTCATTGTATGCAATACAACACTTTTTTTCATTCTAATATTTTTCCATTACGTTTCATTCTAATTAAAAGAGCCATTGTGAAAATTCCCACTCTCACAGAGCGGAGAAAAAAATATATCATTATGTGTTAATTTATGTTGTTCAAGATTCAGTTACTGAGTCGGCGAAATAAATCGTAACGGCATCTAACGTTCTAGCAATCCGTCTGCTGTAGAGTTTCATGACTTATTAATAAAAAAGGAGCTTCGCAATTACAGGGCTGTTTTCAGGGTTCCCTACCCAAGAGCTGATATCCTTAATGGTAGATATTTGAAATAGTCGTAGAATTTACGTGTTTTTATAAAATGAATTTGTTTGACGAGCACGGGAGTTGCGATACCACGGTACTCGTAGTTGATAATACTCACAGGGAATCCTAGTATGGAGTCAACAAGTCCTGTTGTTATGTGTTTATTTATTTTGAATAGAGGTCATCCATAGATGGCCTCTATAATAAATTGAACAAGTCAAAACCCAAGGAGAGTCCCCGCCCACCCCTATACAAATACAGACAGACAAACGGACGACCAGCGAAGGTTCTGCGATAGGGCTTATTTTATGATAACACGTGAATTCTGTTAAAATGTCAACTGACTACATGTTACAATTAGAGAGATACAACCCTGTGACAGACAGACGGACGAGGGGAGGTGGCTGGTGGCGTAGGCTTTTTAAAAAAAGGTCCCGCTGGCAAATTATTCTATAACGTTTTAAAATAAAACTCAGCTCAGCAGTGTTGTACAAAAGTTTCACGTTACGAAATAAGAGTTCATATTTTGCTGAACAACGATATTTTTTAATGGCATCCAAATTGCAATTGTTTTTGTAATTCGGCGTTCTTCATGTTACAATAATACTCGTACAATACAAAGAACAGGTCCGGGTAAAATATGAGCTATAATTTAGAGCACAATGTAACAGATTCGTTTCTCTTTCAGGTGAATACTGCACGGACGTTGTCATGAAGTGGAATGACGTCACAGACATCAGTAAGTCCTCTTTATCTTTTTGTTACGCTTTAAACTGCGCTCGCTCACTATTCTTATTCATAAATAAGTATGATTTAGTTTCCTGCTTTAAAATGTACCTATATATTCTTTATGTCAATACTTAAAAGTATCGTCTATAACAATATTAGCTTCACAGCTGTTTGTATAACTTGATGATTTATCACTGTATCTGACAAATACCTGACGAGTGAGACATAACGAAAAAACGACTCCTTAGCAGAGGAAGGAGTTTAACTTACCCCGATCCTATATTTATCAGGCTACCCACCAAAACGGCGAAGATAATAATCAAGCTGAAACTAAATTCTGAAAAGGAGCTCCATAAAATATAAGAACGCAGACCGGGCTCAAAGCATACAAAGACTTAAATAGGTACCATTCCAGCGCAATAACTAAAAATAAAAAACTCTTTGTTAGAAATGAAACGTGACGAGACATACGGATAAATCGTAGGCATTATCTCGGGACTCTTTTATAAAACCATCTCATGAAGACCACGTTGGAATATGTCGTGGTTATCTTCAACATGTAGAGACGGTGGACCACGTGGTTATATACTGTATTGACACTAGTTAAATCAGGTCTGAGACTGTAAGAGCGCCTTCAATCACATTCTCCTTCATCAGCAACTCCCTTGGGGAACATTGCTCCATCGACTCATTTAAAATCGGCGTAAATTCTGTAAAAATAAATTTATGCCGATTCTTAAGCCTAGAAGAATCAGACAACAAACTCTGCTTCCTTTTTTGATAATACTTTAATTCAGCTTTAGTGTGGTGCCAATCGAACAAGGTGAATTCATTGCATAATTGTGCACAGCACACCTCGATGCGGGACGTCAGTGCAGATTTTGTTCCCCCACTTCGAATCAGATTAGTGTGGTTGCATGAAGCAGATACGTGTTTATGTATACTGCAGTATGAGTAAAGAAAACTAAATATTAGAGCGATACCAATCAGTTAGCTCGTACACATTAATTCCCGTTATATCGTAACAGTTGCACAAACAAACTTTCTGAGAGACGCTGCTGATCGATTGAGAGCGATCAACGTTGTTTTGGCATCGCTCCTCGCTCGTCCGGCCCACACCCAAACTGTACTATGTGTGTACTATCCTCGTGTGGCCGTGCGGCACACTATAAATAACCCCTTCGCTATAATCTACATCTACACTAATATTATAAAGAGGTTCTGTTTTGTAATATATTTCACAAAAATATTAATTTTTATAAGAAAAAAAGCGATAATCACAATGTTAATACTAGAAATAAAGATAAACTCGCTGTTGCCACTTGTAGACTCCATAAAGTTAGTATATCGTTTAAAGAGCACGGTGTACGCTTTTATAATAAACTCTCAAGAGATATACAAAAATTATAAATTAACAAATTTAAAAACGTAATTAAACAAAAACTTTATAAAAAGGCATACTATAAAATATCTGAATATTTAGATGGCAAAAACTCTTGGGATTGAAAATGCTCCAACTCAAACCTATTGTTGTGTAAAAGGATCATTAAAAAGAATAACCAGCCTTGTTTTCTTGCCTTTCTTTCCTGGCTTGGTCGCGGAGGAACAGACAGTACATAAAACCCGACGTTACAAAGTGATCCTTGTGATTTTATTGAATAAATAAATTTTGACTTTGTAAGTTTGGATATAGGAGGTAACCTCTGAAACTACTCATCCGATAAAAAAAAAAATTTACCAATGTTTAGAATAAACCTTCATGGTGGACTTAGGCTTTATATTATCCCGTTAAAATAAAGCGCATTTCGTGGAGACCAATTTTGCAACGTAAGACGACGAAAAAAACGGTAAGAGCTACTTTTCATCAGCGACCAAGAGGGCGAAGCCGTGGCCAGTAGCTAGTAATGTATTATACAGTATGGCATTGAACGAGCTCTATTGATTGTAATACAAGCCTATCAATTAGCTCGTACACATTAATCTCCGAACCAGTTGCACAAACAAACTCCTCTAATACTATGAAACGAAGCTATTTGCCTGTTAAAGGCCTTCATTGTGCATGAGTACTTGTCTAGTACGCAAGTAGCCAAGTCAATTGCTATGTATATGGTTTTGTCGATAGTGCGACTAGTTCCGCGTAGGAGAAGTATGACCAGTCGTGGGCGTAGAATCGAACTTTGAATAAAAGTCTTCAAGAGGTTATTTAAGGCTACTTCCATCTCTTTGATCCTACAAATCCCTATACGATTCTTTAAGGCGCTCAGAGCTCTAGTGTTATTCTTTGAGCTTTCGAGAACTTTAGATGTATTGGTGTCTGTACATCTGTTAGTGCATTTCCGGTGTATAATTAGTCATATAAAAGCATAGCCAAAACGATGACAGTTATTAACAGGCACGTAGCGCTCGCACCTTTGATGAATTGCATGCTCGATAAATTCTCAATTTCATTTATTAGACACCGAGTTTTGGCTGGGAGTGCAGGAAGACGCGTTTATAGAAATACGCCTACACAGCTACGTGGACTACGCACACATCTTGTTATGCTACGTTATACAACTATGTGGTTTTAGGTATAGCTGAGTAGTATATCGGTTGTAGCGCGGTCATTCATTCGGAAATAATACGAGCGTCCCGCGCCTCTCGCCAAAACGCCGCGCCACGCTGCCAACTTAGCACTTTTCACTACGTCTAGCCAAATATCTTGCACTTGCTTAAATATAAACGAAAAGGAGTTTTTACACTTGCGCAAGTCTTGCAACGTTGAAATAATGGATGTAGTAAAAACTTTTGTAGAGAGGTGTTCCTGACAAATCTATTGCGACGCTAAACGGCCAAGTTTACGGTGGTCAGGAAACTATAATAAGTGTATGACATTTCCACTGAATCACACAATTCATGCATTGCCGGCGCACCGATGACTCGCTGATAAATTGCAGATGGATGTAGACTGACAGTCGCCCTTGTCGTGTCATCCGGGACAATGTAGTCTGAGCTACCTACCTACCTATTATGTACCTTGCATGATGTATTTTGATTTTCATTTTAATTTTGGGCAAAGGATAAACTTCCATACTGAAACGGTTAAATGCTGACTGTTATGATTACCTACAAGAAGTCTGTTTAGCTGAGGACTTATGTCTGATTCCACCAAAAAAAAACTTTTACACAAAGAACCATGAATTGCATAAGTGGTCACTGAATAATTAGGAGTCGATGGTGAAAATTAGCAAAAAGACACGGAATATGATAATGTAGATGATCTAACGATGTAAACGAAGCTATAGACAATATGGCTGAAAAAAAAATCTGCTAGTATATTTATGATCAGCAAGAGCGACCGCCTATTTAAGTGTACCCCCTATGCAGATAATGTTGACAGAGCAGACATTTCAATGGAGGCAATCAGTTTGATTCATAGAATGGAGTAAACAGTTTCCTTCAATTCAATGCTTGCATAACAAACTCATAATGCGAGTATCAACGAAGCTAATGAACATCTGAATGGAATGACTAATGTCATTTATTTGAATTACAGGAGCAAAACTGTATTAATCAAAAGCTTTCGGATAATAAAATCAGTCGAAATCGGTGGGTGAAGTATTTATGAGAAAAAAGGAAGAAGATAATAATCCACGCACCAATTGTAACAGTCATCATAGTTGAGATAATTAAGAAGTATGACCGGGAAAACCTAAAAAGAAGTGCTATAATAATGGAACTACTCTACAAAGTCTTAGTTAGGTGCGCCTTGGGAAACTTACAATTCTACAATCACAATGGTGTAAAAAAATCATCACCTTATTTGTTTATCGTCACAAAGCTTTTTGATGACTTGAGCGTTAGAACTTAAGTTCAAAATTTCTGTAATTTAAGGTACGTATATGTAATTGATTATACGAACCTTTTATGCACAAAATAAAGTATTGAACCCACAGATCGGTTGATTCTAAGATCAACCAAACGTAAATATTTTATGATCCTACCGATTCTTATCGGATAAGATACTCGTTTGTATAAGTTGGCACTTGTTTGCATGTCAGGTTCTCTGGTCTTTTAGTTCTCTTTAATACTCTATCCTACAATATGGATATCTTTTGTCAAACATATATTTAACAGTAATGTATAGTCACGAAATGTGTGAATTCCACTCAGCATCCTCATTTCATTTCCCAACATCTATATCTCGACTCTTTCTGACAAACATCTATATTTCTCCACATTCCTATCTAATTGTTCGCGTAATATGCCTGTGTGGTCACGGTTTGCGGTCGCCTCTCGATTGTACACTCTCTCACTTGCCTACACACAGAATAACCCACAGTATGTGTCATGCACCACAGATACAACATAGCTTGTAAGCCCGTTCGCTTGACAACTTATCACACATGTCGGCAAACACGTTTTCTTTGCCGCAGCTTTATTTGTGTCGTGGTTTGGACGTTTACGATCTAGACGACGTATTATTACTTCTTATTTTCACGTCATTGTTATGCTGTACATTTAGTAGAACAGGTACTAAGGTGGTTGTTGATCTGATGTCTGCCTAACCTGCTGATCCACGATCATGACGACTCTCGAGGGCTGGATGATTGTACTATTACCAACATAAAGGACAGTACTTATTTTTATTTACTATTATAATAACTCCAAAAATATAATGATACATGACAGCGTAATTTTAGTAAGGCACTGAAACTTTCAATAGGCTTTTTCAGCCTTTTAAACTAGAAAAGTCTCTATTATGAACTAGTTATAATAGATAGATAGATAGATAAAAACATTTATTCGTTGCTACAGACACACACCAATATACATTTTATTGTCAGTAAGTTTGTGTTTGTGTGTGTTGCAGTACAACAAAAAGGCCATAGCTCAGTGAATTTTTTTTGCTTAAAAGCAAAAACACAGATTTTCAGCCAAAAACCTGTTGAGAGCAAGCAGAACGAGTTGCAAGTATAATGCTATTAATGTTTTATATATTTTAACCGTCATCCCAGCACGCATGCAAACTGTTTGATAAATAGATGATTGCCACATTATTACGTAGACGTAATGCCCGAGCTCTCAGAAAGGGACACTAATTATAAAAAGATTCTAAGATAATACTAATAACCTTGAGAATCTCGAATACATGTACAATGTGCCTGATTCCACATCGCTAGCGTCGGCATTACGACCTGGAACAATTATTGCGATACATATCAAATTATTCCATATTTAGCGCAGCTGTGCAACAGACTTGCTGCCGAAGCTATTAATAATGCAAATTAGGTTTCTACTAGTACTAGAAGCGTTTTCTAGAATCGAAGGTTTTTGCATACATGAACTCGATGATCCTGCTTTTCATGTTCAACGCTCCGTAGCTGAGAATTTCTCGCTAAAATTAGTTGTGTAGAATGGAAGAAAATTCTATTAAATACTCTTCTAAAAAGTTTTCGATGTTTATCCGAGCGAGTCGCGGCCATGTTGCGCCCGCGCCGAATTGCAGATTACATCAGTGCGCAAAAAATCGCGTGCGTGTGCAGGTGGGGAGGGGGGAGTTGTGCGAGGGGGGGAGGGCCGACCTTGGCCTTGCCCGGCTTGTGGCGGCCAAGGTGAGCTCAGCTCCACCGTAATTACATATGCATGCGCCCACCGGTCTGCCAGCACACACTTATTATGTGGCCAACGTGACCGTATCCGACGTAAGAATCGAACTGTCGATCCTGGAAGATACCGGGGTGCCGCCTATGATCGACTCTGAACCTCCAAGCAAGATCAACAAAATGGAAAAGTAAACAGCAGCGGTTTTGACACCTTTCGAGTACTTTCCGTGGGCAAACGCCGTGCTAGTAATCTTAGGAACAGGTTTTATTGTAATCAAGCCGTAAACGCCTTTGAAAGGCTTATTTTCACATTAAATACCGAAGCCATATGTGCAGTGAGGCAGGAAGCCAAACCTGCCGAGCATGCTGTAGTGGCCGGCCAAATAACAAGAGATTTATAAAACGAGTTAAACAAGATGTGAGATGCAGCGAAAACTTTGGCAATGACCAGCTTGGACTCACTGCCAGTTTTAAAATCACGACAACTTACAAAACTTTACTAATTTGTAATAAAAATACCTAAACAAGAATTGGATAGCTCTGGCACACTACTTGCAATACACTTTAGTTTTGAACAAAATCTCTGAATGAAACTAGCAGAAAAATATTTTCACTAAGTAAATAAAACTAATAAGTATAACAAACAGGAAAGGCATGTTATGTAGGTAGAGTCAAGCATATCTTAGAGCTTCACAAAGCTCATTTAAATTACTGTTTAAATTAATGAAATGAATGAGATAAATTATGTTGTGTCCAGAATGGCGAGGAGATCAGAAATGCAAGCAAAAATACAAAATTGTTTAATCCAGAACAAAACAAAATTGAATATGGTGCAGCACTGTCCTTTGGGTTAGTTTGACACTGTGTTGCAGGAAAGCAGTCTGTGTGTGTGTGAATGTTTTGTTACCACGTATCTCCGTAACTACTTAACCGGTTTTGATGAAATTTGGAATGTAGATAGTTTAGGTTCTGGAATAACACATAGGTTAATCTTATTTTCGAAAATCAACCCCTAAGGGGGTTAAACAGGGCGGTAAAGTTTCTATGGAAAAAAATATACCTTGGTTTTATTCACTCCAAACACACAAACTTAAATTGCGCAATTGAGTTCTAAAATTGTAATCCTTGGTTCGATTCATTCAAAAGTTGGTGGACATACTTTGAAGCCTGGAGACGGTCATATGTTACTTTTACTAACATACCACGCGGGCGAAGCCGCGGGCAACAACTAGTTTATAATATATATAAGCTATAACAGAAATGGGTAAAGTAAGACTAGAACTTAGTGCATAGATTCGGAACCATAACATAAGCAAGGCATGTGTAGTCGCAATCACGGGCGTGCGCGACCGCGGAGTCGCGAGTTGGCTCCAACCTTGAACGTGTCTGCCTAAATCACAATAATAACAGCATTCGGCCTATTGTATGCTATCGATCAGGTTCAAGGATTGACAACCAAACTATTATGATGGCGAACTATTGTATTCAAATGATCGATCGCTATCTATACCCAATAATAGTATAGTATCGTATTCATCATTGTTTAAATGTTTTATTATGACAGACTTCAACAAATTCAAGAGAAATACTATCTGTCTCTCTAAATTATGTATGGTTTTATTCCAAAAACTATCACGTGGTGGTGCACGGCGCGACGCGGAAGGAGAAAGTCGCAACCACTCACCCTGATGAAGACTCTCGGAATGAGTCGAAACTTAGTCGGTGCCTTCACCGATAGTGCAGTACGTGAAAATTCCCGTTTTTACAATATGAATTATGTATGGTATTTGTTTTATAATATCTATGTTTATTTATATACATATGTATATTTATACTTATATGTTTTTTTTTAAGTTTAAGTAACTAAAGTATCATTTTCTTTCTGTACACGATCCTACCTCTATAATTACCTCTCTCTAGCTCAAGGTTTGCTGGAAGAAAACTCTTTTTAGGGTTAAGCTCGCCTTTGTACATGCCATTTAGTTCTGCCTTTTTGTAATTGTTTATTTGTGTGTACAATAAAGAATAAAGAAAATAATTTTTACTTCAATTAAAATTGTATGGTGTTTGTTTCGTGAATTAGATTCAACATTTACAACTTTATGTATTTGATTTATGAACCTCTTCTATAGTCTGGTCTTTCATTTATATTCAGATTGTTATATTGAATTACACATTATTTTGGTATGTCGAGCACGTGCGAGTTGTTATGGTAGGAACGGAACAAATTTACATTTATTCTAAACATCTCATTATTCCCAACTTATTGCAAAATGCCATTTAAACAAGTATCGTATTTTAATAGGATATTCAGTTGAAATGTTAGTTTCGTGTGACCTTTAAGATACTAAACTGCACCTTTAATATGTAACTATAGAAATATATTTATAAAGCTTTATTCGCTTTCGATGCAACCATAATCAAGCAGTGATTCACTTTGACTTTTGCCAATGCCTTGAACTTGACCTCTTGCATCGTTTATATCATTATTTTTATTACGATACAGGCTGACGTCATATTGCTCGGATCTTTACTTCAACACTGCTATATCCTCTTATATTCTGTCTCTTCAAAATCTATCTTTATAAAGCCAATGTCGGTTTTGTCGTTGAGTTTTCAATCTTGTATTCAAATGTTAGGTACAATGATTTGTAGCGTTAAGCCTTGTTGGTTATTTATTAGTTGTGACGCGTCTGAAGTTCAAGCGTGTGGTGTACATGTACAAACACATACATCGATACATTAGGTACATGCTAACAGTTTGAATGCGGTATAAGACTCTTGCCCACGCGCACAGCTCTACCAAAGCACAGAGTTCCTGCTCGTTTAATTCTTATTTCGACAGCTATTAAGTCGAAACTCGTATAATATTCCGTGTTTAAGCACTCTCAGACGTGTTCTCGGTCACATTTGCATCAGAACGGGTGACCATTACGAATTTTAGCTCAGGATCAGATTTACTAGATAACATAAGCCGAGGTTTAAAATATACCTTTTGAAAAAGTTACTTCTTTATTTTATGAAATAGTACCAGAACATCCATACTCATTGAAAATATAAATATTATAGATATTGAGTAGAGATTTCAATGAAATCGATATAGGTAATGATTTGTTTCAAAATCAAGCTTGAAAATCAAAAACGTTTACCGTTACGTTTTCCATGCTTGATGCGAAACTCGACAAAGTTTAGTGTCATTAATATAATCGTACAAAAAACTCAGGACGAAATGTACGGTAATTAAAAACCTTCATAATATGTAATTCAAACAACGCCGTATGGAGCACTCGCTGCGGCCGTGATTACTGAAGAGTTGAAGACATAACGCGTGTGCCTCGCATGCTTGATGCCGACGAGGAAAACCCAGGCGCGGACTCAGTCCGAGTCTCCGAGAGCGCGCAAATGTTGGCCATCGACCAGAGTTTTGACGTTTCGTGACTCGCCCGCGTCAACGGCGCATTGAATCTTGATCTGAAGGAACCCTCTCGCTAGCCACGATACGCCGCGCAGTCTTAACACATCTGCCACGGGAATCTCGACCTTGCTCGTGTACAATTAGACTGAGTAGAGTACTGCCGGTAGTAAACCCGTTTAGAGATGTAAGATAGCATCGGAGCGAGAGCGGTGCGTCAGGCGAGTCAAGTCGAGGCCTTTCAATTATTCACGAGAGAAGCACTATTACAGGACATGTTGTATGTATGCGGCCCTCTGTCGATGTGTTGTGTACTGGGCCTTATCTTTTGTGCTGTTCCGGACCTGACAGGTATTGACAACACGTTTGATTCGGAATTTCTCGGTAATGCCTCCGTTTATGCAAAAACGGAGCTTTGGGTGCGATGACCTTTCAGGTATCATTTTAGCGTCTGCTAGCACCAGCGTCGTTGTTTATGATCTAGGGAAGCTAAATTAGACGCGTTTTTGTATAATTTGCTCTCGATCGTCTTATAGAAGAACAAAAGTGGACTAGAATGATTGATACATTCACAACCTACATGCTACATCTATGTATGTTGTAGATTAGATACGTTTTTATGTAGGTATGTCGTGCCGTGTGGCGAAGGAGTGCTACTGCGGTGGCCAACAACGTCTATTTTAATTTGTCCCACCCCGGATGAAAATAATCCCTAAGTAACGATTTTTATCGTTATTTTTAAATGTATCACCTCCGCGGCGGGTCTATTCAGCCCGTGCCGAATTAAATTTCAGAGAAATGTATTTTTCTGTTTACTGTTTCTTTCTTTTTCTCTACCAGACTCTACCAAACTGGACCAAATAAGTATGGTTCACAGAAATCTTGTTTGAAATTGAAACCTAACTGAGGAAATAACGTTCTTTGTGAATCGTCAAGCTTCCTTCATTATAGAAGGCTTGCCGACGTTTCGGACACTTTGTCCGAACTGACACTTTCAATTTTAATTAATTATTTACCGACATTTCGGACACAGAGGATGTCTCAGGCATAGTTTTGATCATGTTTCATGATCAAAAGACAGCCATTGGGCACGTGTCAATCATTCTCTTTGTCGATTGTTCTTCGTGTTTCTCTAAACGAATACAAACGTAACACCGTGTTTGTATTAGTTTAGAGAAACCCGTCTGACTGGTTCTACGCAAATAACTTGCAATGTTTTGGTCTTCAAACAACTTCGGATTTGAATCTTGATACGATTCATTTAGCAGAAACTTCCTTACGAATATTACTTGAGTACTTCTTATACAATGTACGGGAATTTTCACGTTTTTACTACACTATCGGTGAAGGCACCGATTAAGTTTCGACTCATTCCGAGAGTCTTCATCAGGGTGAGTGATCGCGACTTGCTCCCTCCGCGTCGCGTCGTGCGTTGTATTTATTCCTTTTCAGTGCCTTCCTGGATGTTAATTAATTATTAAATATAAAAAAAAAATTGAGGTAGGTACCTGACAATATACCTACAGCTATAATAATTCAGTGAACAAATCTGTCGCCCATAAAATGTTGCACGAGAATCCGCTCTATAGCGTCCCCCCGATTATAGACGTAGATTTATCGATAAATATTATTATGTAAAATTAAAAAATGATTTTCTTGGACAATTTTCACACAGCATCATAAAGCTCGGAATAAGTATATCAGCATTGAGAATGAAAAGACTGAAATTTGCACTTACACAACATTTTGAAAACCAATTAGGTCGACTTTAATTATTTTATCTTCCTACCTTCTAATTAATCTTCATTCGTGTTCCAGCAATACGTGATATTTATAGTACTTGAACACGTAAAACTGGAAGCAAATAAATTATATTAAGGACCATAACCTTCGTCTTGAATAAATAATAGGTGCTTAATCGAATGAAGCAATTATGAATATATAGGTATATGCATAAACATTATTTATAAATATAAATATATAAACCAATAGTAATACACCAGAACCTAGTTTTAAGATCCTCTGTAAAGTGTTTTTTGTCCTGGTGTATGCAATAAAGAGTTATCTATCTATCTATCTAATACAGGTTCATTCATTCTGGTCATTTTTCACACATCATCATCTAGCCCCAAACTAAGCAGAGCTTGTATAATGCGAACTACACGACTGATATTATACTACTTGTAAATACATACATAATATACATAGATAGAAAATAATAATAAACATAAAAAATATGATATTAATTATTAGTAAATAACATGTTCTCTTGCATTGTATTTTGTTCTTAAATGTTGAAGACAACCGTTTTGTGTATCGTTTTAAAACTATCATGGTAATGAGCTTAAAAAAACAGTTTTTTAATAAACATACTCATTTTTTTTTTGTCTTCTTTTACGTCGACAAAATCGTTTTTTTGGATGCTTTTGCTTCTGGTACAGTTTATGAGGCAGGCATGCATATAACCATCGCAACATTTCCTGATGGATCCCCTGTCCACAGGCATGGGGGGCGAGGCCTGCGCCTGCGCACCGTCGCCCGCGCGACTCCCGCCCGCGCCGGAGCCCGACCTCCTCTACGACCACCACTCCTCGGAGGAGGAACTTGAGGTAAACACATACTACAAGCAAGTAGGTACTAAGAGTTTTTTTTTATTGCACGGATTGCCCCTGTCTTTTTTTCAAGCAAGTCAGTCAGTAGTCTGGGCTAACAAAAAGCGGAAAAGTTAACCTAAACCACATATTATAATACCCTCAACTAGAGACTAGTTAACGAAACGAAAAATTATCATTTTAGGAAACGTTTTCACTAAGTCTTCCTTCTCAAGCTTACATTACATCCAATTAGAAACCAATATTGTGCCTAGCTACATTATAGTATAGAATTTGAGCATCGCAACAAAATTTAAAGCAAATCAAAAAGAACAGTTAATTAAAAAACCTACCAAAAGCAAAACTCCAATTTGGCATCGCTACGCAATAAATGTTTAATTAGTTCTGATCGGCTCTAGTCTAGATTCACATCTAGGTCTCACGCACAGCGTCAATCTTGTTCATTGCCTACCAGCGCAACATTTCGATATTCAATACCTCCACATCATTGTAATACTTATAATATACAATGATAATAAAGTGTGAACAATCGTATAAATTCACGCGTAGATAAATGCACTATTAGTAAATTACCTGCATGGTTTTGAAAAATTATCAGTTCTCTGTACGGTATTATTATTGCTAAGTTCTGCCAAAATCTCACCATTGACGTTTTGAATTGGAACACAGCTTTAATAAGTATTAATCTTAATTTAGCTTGGGCTATTAGCAGTATTTGCCTTTTATAAAGATTAAGTGACGAGAGAAGAATTGCCCTAATTTCTTAGAATCAATTGAACTAAGAGCGAAGTAAAGGCCGACTCAATTACTTCGAGTCAAATTGGGAATAAAATACTTGTAATTCCTGAATTACATCGTTTCCTGAAACGTTGGCATCATTCTTCTTTATTATTTTAGTCAACATGTTTTGCTTTACTTTGTACGATTCAAGTTGGCATTTGGCTCGGAACTGAGAGACTACCAGCTAACTAGATCGTCCTTGTCCCCATGTTAATTATCAAAATCTGTAGCGTCTTTTCAAGTGTTTTTTACAGATTGATTTTTTACAGACAGACGAGGGCATATAAACAAAAAAATACATACTTGATTTTATCTATTTATCTTTCTAACCAGCCCATGTTCACCCACTGCTGGGTATAGACGTCTACTCTTTCCGGTCTTCCAATCAAACCCAAAGAGTTCCCACTGCTTTCACAATATCATGCGATCTGCTGACCCAGGCCTGATCTGTCTGGTCTACGACCGTCGCGTGTACACCACTCATTCATTGTTCCTAATGTATGAATTTTTTACTAGTTTTTCCTGTGTTTCCGTACGATATCATTTACCAGAATATCTAAATGGAAGTGAATAATTTCCATTCCGTGCATGCCCAGCGAAAAATAAAACATCGCTGCCGGCGAGGGCGATTTAGCATTGCCGGGGAAACTTACATAGTACTTAGAGCAAAACAGGGATGGAATACGAGCTGCTAATAAGGGCTTTATGCTTTTGCATATAAAGGCCCATGGTGCGTATGTGTTACGGAATATTAAAATAATAAAGGACTTTTGGCACTAGAATACCAAAAGTCCTTAATTATTTTAAGTATACCTAAAGTTGCACCATGGATTTTGCTAAAGAGTAAAGTAATAAACAGGGCTGTGGCAAACTGAGTCCTGCACTCCAAACATGTCAGTGGGTAATAAGAACACTTGAACACTCTTGCTCTTGAATCCAGGGACTTGGCTAAGATAGAAGTTTGACAAGGAATCTATTGCCTACAAATGACTACTGTAATTTTGTGCAGTAGGTAATAAGGAAAAGCCAACTTGAAAAAAGTAAAATATATTAGAAGTTCTTGATATGTTCAGTGATCGTCGTGGAAAGGAGGTCTATTGCAAGTTAGCTTTTATAGTATTGAACAGCGCCACTCTCGGCAGTGGTTGGAACTATGATGAACTAATGATCGAGTCTATGATAAATAACGTAATTATTTTTGTAAGGGACACGGCAAGTACCTTGCTGTGTTATTCGGCAGTTGGGCCATAGTCAGCACTGTGGTCAATAACCACAATGCAGGATATCAGTGAAGGTGTCCAGACGTGTGAGAAATAGTTCTCAAGGAAGAGTTCGGAACGTCCTAGCTGACTTGAACCCTTGAAGCCGGCCTTAGTAAAGGGGAGTAGTAAAGACGGAAGAACGAACAATTTCAGGCTATCGAGAATAGCTGATGTAGTAATTGGCCACCACCCGCCACCCTTTGCCATACGACTCCAATTGCAGTATAATTCCCCCTCTCCCCCGCTTTATTACCTTTGTCTTTGTGCTTGCTTCCTTTCTGACGTCTAATCATTTTTTAATTTGCAGGCTTCTCTAATAATCGTGTTGGGGAAATAGGTTAATAGTGATATCGTTCAGGGCACTTATTATTGCTTTATTTAGTCTTCGCTAATGCATGGACCGAGAAAATGTTTGCCACCAACGTTGCCATGGGAACAAAGCCTTTATGCTGAATTACTTTGAAAATGTTGTGTAGGAATCTTGTCGATACCGTTCGATCACCGTTTTGACATGCTATAAGTATTTGCGTGCAAGATCCTCAGATCTAGATTGATAATGTCCCTGGTGATTACAAAACCAAACGATAGAGAATCTTGTTATTTGCACAAGGTCCTCTTAGCTCAACTTGCGCTAGTTAGCTAAATAAGCTTATTTGCTTTACTGTGTCTAACTTGTATGTGGTCGCGCTCTGTCTAACGTTTACTGCAACAGAAGCACAGTTTAAACTCAAGCAATTACAAGTAACTACAACTTCGGTAATGTTTCATCCTTTCTAATAATGGCATACCCAATGTTGTTGAAGAGACGTGAAACGATACATCGTATTCAAATCATTAAAAATTTATCAGCTTCTTATTAGCATCTTCGTTTTTCTAGTCTAGTCAGCCTAAGAGTTTTTTTCGTATTTATAGAAAAATCTTCGTTATCAAATTATTGAAATTCATCATTGAAGTTATGATCAATCACCTATTTTCCATATATGTATATACCTCACGTTTATTAAAACCCATGGTAACCAAAACACCATTTAATTTGGAGCAATTTTTCTCTGCATTAAAATTTCATCCCGTAATGTAGCGAAACAAAAAAGTTGTAAACACTTTTTCAGAGCTTTTTTTGGAAGGCCTTCTGCAGGTATACTCCATTCTCCATCCGTTGGCAGTAGACAGTTGCATTGCACTCGAGCTCACAGATCCGTTGTCAGGATTACAACAGAGTGTAACTCTAAAATTTGTGAATTCATTCACAAATTCTCTGACTCGATTTCAAGAGCACGTACCAAACACTATGAACAAAACAAATATTGTCAATTTCAAGATTTATATCAAATCTTCTTACTTCTCATTATATTGTGACGTCATTACGTTCTCCTGTGGCGCGGCGGGTGAGTAGCAAGAGGTGGGGGGCCGGGACTGGATGTTGTGGTACCAGATATTCCTAGTTCCTGATACCCTCGACACGAGGAATCCTATTGCGGGATCAGAACTTTGTATGTGTCTGTTGGGTGTTTATTGATATTATTTTAAACGTGTACTAATTTTGAGATGAACTATAGGCTTTTGAGATTTGTCCGCACGCTACGTACGCTTGGCTTACTGAAGAGGAGGATGTCTTAGCCCTATGCCCCTCTCGAGCTCTGTAGTCTGGCTCCGAGCCTGCACCCACATTCTTCAAGTTGTCGGCTCGTCGCCGTCTCACTCGCTTTCCACCAAAAAGACAAAACAATCCGCGTTTTATTCATTTTTGCGTCTGTTGCCTGCATAACATTTGTTTATCTTTCGCCCCGCTTCAAATTACAAATTCTTTTGTCTTCGCTCTTTTTTAATTGCAAAAAAGGAAACGGAAATAGCTTTCTTGCGAAGCAAAAATGTCGTGTAGCAGTTTTTAAGTATTCGTTATGTACATGAGCATTGTTTAAATGTCTCGTAACTTCCAGAGAATTTTGCAGAACTTTTTCACAAACAAGATGAGAGACGGTAACTTTTTGAAACTTTATAAACGTTAAACTTGACAAAATTAAAAAGAAAAAGTTAGACTTTGTACATATTATTTCTTTGGTCTGCCTTTTGGGCTCTACCATTTTTTTTCTCGTGTTTTTGTAGAAATTTTCCGTGCAAAATTTTGTAGGGTAGAGTAAGTTTTGTGTATCGGAGGTTAAATATTTAAAAGGTAATAGAAATAAAGTAATAAAAGAAATGTGTTTGAACCCAAAAACGTAAACGAGTAGTCTGCTAAGACGCAAGGGGTGCGGTTTCGGTTTCCGCTGTTGGACAAATGTTCGCATTTTCTGCAGGTGTTTCTTTTGGGTCTAAGCGTTGTGGTACTATGGTACTCGACTGGTACTAATATGGTTCTTGATACCCACGATATTCTAGTGTGGGGTCAGGACTATGTATGTGACTGTTGAGTGTTTATTTATTTATTAATAATGCGTGCATTTAATTCGCATTAAATGTACCGATGGCAGACTATGATGAAACCCACCCGATGAAAGACTTAAAATAATATTCCTATTTGTCGTCGACTGTAAATAAAACTAATCTTAGTATCGCTTCCACATCGATACATCCAATATAATGTAATAGTCGCCAGCGGATATAGTCCACAACCTTGAGAGAACGCGCGGATACAGACTTCCTCCAAATAGCGTTTCCGATCCGTCGATCAGATAACACATCCCTCCACGAATCCGCAAAACTATCCGCTAATACTATCGCGAGCCTTGGAGACCCTTGGACCTTTTGTAGATAATTTAAGTCTCGATATATTGAGTCTTGTTACGTCGTATCGTTATATTGAGTCTGTATCATTTATGTCGTGTCTTGTCATATTGGGTCTATTATAATGAGATTTAATACGTTATACGTCGAATCTTTTTACGGCGTGTCTCATCTCGTTTCGTCGTATCTCGCCAGGCCAAGTCCCGTTACGTAGAGTCTCGTTACTTCGAGTCTTGTTACGATCGCAACTGCAAAAAACAGGGCGCTCTTTCTGAGAGTCACATTATTTTGCCGCAAATTATCGTATTTACCCACGTACCGTCTTTTTGGTCGAATAGGATTTTCTTTCGTGCACCAGTTTCAGACGCTTATGCTCTGTTTCTCTTGCTCTCTTTTTGTGTAGGTATTCACATTTTCCAGATCTTAACAAGTTTCAACTTGCGATTCGTGATTCATCTCTCATATCTTTGTCTTCCGTTTGGTTATCTGGTATGTTTGTTGCGAAATCTCTCGCCACATGATTGAGCTATGCTACTCGTACATCGCATCAACGCAGAGCGAAGAGCAACGGACTGATATACGAAGAGCTACCACATACAATACACAGGTGGCCATCGAAGTGTCTAGTTCACGCAAGTGAAGGAGCAAATGGATCAGATGGATCAGCCTGTTGGAAGATCTTTCCCTTTGCAAATGGAGGACACACCAACCGTGTTCTATATAATAATATGTCCTTCCGGATTGTCTTCGTATTCATGGGCACATGGCACATACAACATGGGCTACAGAATAGTCAGCAGTGGCGGTCTCTATAGCAATCAACCCGGGTAGTGTTCTGGCGGACTCATCCATAATAAACGAGTGGACGGCCCTGCTATTACACTCGTAGGGCGTTTTTTGGTGCAAATGACTCGCTGTCTCAGGCTGCTAATAGAGATGTGCTAGAACCGGATAAAGTGCCAAAAGTTGGTCGTTTTACTGAAATAGTCGACCTTGCTGGTTCAACATAACTCTAGCTCTCCTTCTATCGATTCGGTCCGCCTTCTCCAAATAATGAGCAACTGCTGAAAGTAACAAACTAAACACCAATATAACACCAACATCTTCAGTGCGCAATCCTTGATCCTTTTCTGTGCCATGCACGCGTCAGCGATGTAGTCCGTCTATTGGGCTAATGGTCCGCCTCTTGATTTAAATTCTCAATGGATAATCAAATCGAGTGGTTGTCAAAAAAGACGGGCATTGGGTATACTAGTAGGTATCCGGCTTTCAGAGGTTCCCTACCCGCAATTAAACTCTGAAATATTCAACGTCTCTTAACATTTCTTCCCTCGTCTTGACTTCCCTTTGCGTTTCCTTGGGCCGTAGATTAAGAAACAGTTACGTCTATTTAATGTTCTCGGTTTTTGTAAGTACTGCTTTTAATGGTAAGCTGAGGTTCGTTAATACAGCATGTTTTTTAAAACCAACCGATAATGATTTTGGGGTTATCTAACTTACATACTAGAACAGTTTGTAAGTACTCTTACCTCATAGTCAATGAAACTATGCTAAAGAATAAAACTAGCCTGGGTTATATTTTCAAATTCAATTTCTCTGACGTCCGTCACGTAATTTTTAAAGTGGTTCTTGTCATAGTCTTGTCAAGTCTTATCGATCGATTTGAAAAGGTGAGTTCAGAATAGGACCCACCTGTATAGCCTCAGCAATCACTTTAGCGGGATGAATGCATGCGATGCATCGATTGTCTCGTAAACACGCTGACAACTCGCGTGATTGATCGTCCGTACAGACACTGACTAAGTCATATTTAGGTACGGAAACTAGAAAAATTGTATGCACAAGGTGAAGAATTGAGTCAGGATTCCCTTAGATATCCTGACTCAACTCTTCACTTTGTAAGAAACTAGTAAAGTAATAGTAAATAGTACAAATCTAGAATCTGTTCTAGAAAATAGTACAAATTATAAAACATTAGCCTCTGCTCATGGCTTCTCTCGCTTACTCTGATAAAAAGTAGGTATGTGTTATTCTGTGTCAATCAACACAATTATCTTTCTAAAAAACATGTAGAATTTAATGCACGGATAGACGAGGCTAGTTTCTCAAGCCAGGATAGTAACTCTGGCTTCGTGTAACTAGCTTCATTTCTAGTAGTAGGTTAGCTAGTGATAAAGATAGCGTTTCAAGCTAGAATAGTTTAATAGGATGGGGTTATATTTTAACCCCATCCTATTAAAGCATCTTATTAGTAGCACCACCCACTACTGATTTTACTGGCGTGTGTACTAGCTTTACGTGGGCGGCTAGTATTCTATTGTGTTTTCATACCGAGGTTCTAGCTTGTTATCCTAGCTTTGAAAAACTAGCCTCGTGTATATCAGGCATAAAACCTGGTAACGGGCATCACCGGAGTTCGTATTGGCCCCTACATGCTTTTGTCACTTCACTAAGTTTTCCAGCCAGAGAAGCCAAGCCAGTTCACATACAATAAATGTTCTAGGTAGCTTTCAGTTCCTGACGTTCGACAGAATAGTTACGTCTCTATTATAGAACTTACGAGTATGTCGCTGACTCTATATACTTGTGACGTTTCTTGCGGGCTAGTTACGAGAATAGCGTCAACGAATGTACGGTTACATGATGTTAACGAGGTGACAAGCAGGAAGTACATAGCTTTATAACTCTACGCTACGACTAGCTAGACTGGCCGGAATTACTTACTCTATTTGTAGTTGAAGCAAAGAAATTACTTAATTAGTGTACGTATAGCGACTCTAAAAACTGTCACAAAATACGTCATTTACTAGGGCTAGGAAAACTATACTAGAGCTATACAATCTAAATATTTGTATGACCTAAAAATAGAATAACAAAATATTTAGGAACCTTAAGAGGTACTCATGAAAATATATTCGTCTACCCCAAAATCTACGCAGCACTAACATCTTCTTTGACATCAATATCCCCTATTTGCCTCATATAATTCATTTTCATCAAAACAGTTAACGCTGCTCACTGATCAAGGCGCGGACGAAGTCATAGTGACACAATATTCGCCTACCCTCATTTCTCTTAACAAACGTTAGGTATCTCTGTTAGCTGTGTATAGTTAGCTCCATTGCATTGCGTCAGTAGCCCTCAGTTGTGATGTATGGCAGGTGATAAACGGTGCGCCGAGCGCGGCGGGCGCGGCGTGCGAGTCGAGGCGGCGCGGCGCCTCCTCCCCGCCGCCCGCCGCGCCCGAGAAGCGCAAGTGGCCCGCCACCAGCTACGAGCGGGATCTACCGCCGCCTTCCTCCGACGATGACGACACCAAGGTATGCCATGTAGCTCTCATTCACATACTCGCATGCACAGAGCCTTACCTGCACTCCTCGCATAGTCCAGCCCTTCAAGGTACCTACATCAGCTCTATTGGTCAATCTATCGTCTTCTGCAAGCTCTTCAGAGCATCAGATGCTCTTCCCCTCAGTTTCTACTCTAGACCCTGCTTGGTATTCTCACAGATCTACATATAAATTATAGATCTGTCTGAAGATATCCATCCTGGGAACTACAGTCGTAAATGTTTTATTCTACTCCAGAAGAAAAAACTTCTCACAGATGTTTCCTAGTTTCTGGTGATCAGTAGCTTTTACGTGGTTATCTTGATATCTTTCCAACATGGGCTTGGCTGTATTGCTCAGCTCGAATCCTTCTCAGAACTGTCCATGCCCTTAGTTGATGATCTTCTGGTGTGGTTTACAGGTGGAGACCCCGGTCCGGTTCCGTACGTCTCCCCCCCTCGAGGCGCTGAAGCCGCGGCGCGGGGGTATCTCGGCGGGGGGCGCGGGGGTTGCGGGGTGCGCGGGGGGCTCTCCCGCGGCGCCCCCCTCCCCGCGCCGCCGCCGCGCCCCCCTCGCGGCCCCGCGCCGGCATCGCCCCGCGCTCGACTTTGACAAGATGCAGCAGGTAACTGTCCACTCTCCGACAAGGAGAGCCTCTAGAAATAAAATAAAAGAACATGACCAACCGCGATTGCTCCTAGCTTTTTGTCAGTTTGCTCAAACATATGTATATTGCACAAGAAAGCAAAATATAAAAACACAGGTTTTCATAAACATACTATGTATCGGCAGTCTTATCGATCGATTTGAAAGCGATCTCTTCTAAACTTTTGGATAGGCAGGATAAAATGGAATCAAAAGACGGCGGAAAAAATGTATAAAATGGAATCAAGCATAACCTCATTTGGGATTACCCAAAGTGAGGTTTTACATCATGTTTTCCACTTCTTCTTCTTCACACTTTTAAATAGGTATCTTCTAGACATCCTCGACCGCATTGACGTTTTTCATAACGTGAGATTATGGTTAAACAAACGCTTGCCTCAAATTCACAAAAAAAAACTCTGTGTAACATATCGATTTTAATGATTATTTATATAATGGATGCGGTATACTTCTATGGGAAGTACTATATCAATTTTATGAAAAAATACTATCCACGGTGGAAAAATGGGGAATGAAATTTCATATTGTACTTTTTATCTACATCCCGTTAATTATTTATTTTATACTCTATCAGAATACAAAAACAAAGTGTACACATACCGAATTGTTACATAGGTAGATCAGTCAGCGGGCGAGGTCAGGGTTCCCGCCCTCGAATGAGGTCAGTCAATGCCCAGCAGCATCACACCAGGAATTACTTAGCTCAAAAAATATATTTATTAGGTACGCGTCAAAACAGTTGTTTAAAGGCGAAAATTTGTTGGTTGTTTTATTTAGGACACAAGATATAAATCTAGAAGCCACAAATGTATCTCCTGATGGGTAATACTGACCTAAGTAGGTACCTAACCTGTTTAGTAACTAAATGTAAACTGTAGTAACTCTAGCAACTAAATGTAAACTGTCGCTTTTTTTACTGATAGTGCAGGCAAGAAAATGATGGGGAGAACTTTACTCCTGTCAAATTTAACGTGTCGCTCCTCTTCATGTTTATAGTCAGCGTGTTTTGAAATCACGACTTAACTATGGAAAACTTAAAGCTGACTAATTAGACAGCACTAAAATTGTTGCTATCTCTTTCTTTTGTTACTTTTAGTAAAAAAAAACGATAGATTTAAGTTTAGTTGGTGCACAAGAGAATCGATTCCAATGTCTTTCTATTTATGCGGGGTATTTAATTGCAACGTTTTGTAACAGGAGAATAATCTTCTAAATTAACCGTCGTAGTAATTATTGCTAATGGTTAAAACGGCAATTCTTTCGCAAAAAAACGGATACCTATTGCAGTAACAGCTTTATTAAAGTTGACTGATTTCCCTCCGGATTTCACTCGCATCTTATATGTATGACTTACGTTCTTTTTAGAATCTCACAGATTGAGATAAAACTTGATTTTTGTTACTGAACCATTTCTATGAGCTCTGGATATAAATGTCCCTTTTTTTGGAAGGTGGATAACTAGGCTATATTACCAACAACTGTATGGAAAGTATGAAATGTTTAAGTTAATTGTTATGTGTACCAATAGACTGGGATGTAGCAATGCTTCCAGCATTAACGGAGCGAAATTTGCGTCTCTCTCTACCACTAAAGGAGTGAAAGGGAGACAGGATAGCGTGTCTGCGACCCCTGAGCCCGACCGGCAGACTAGACTTGTTGCTGTCGTTGCGATCTCAAGATTACTTTCTTAGATCATATTGTGATGTTCGCGCCGGTTTTTTTTCGCTTATGCTGTCGGTGGCGGTGGTTATAAGGCGGGAGAGAGGAATAACTTTTCATTGTGTTTGAATTGAAAATGGTATATATAATTTTTCGACGTGAGATATGCCTTAGCAGCACATGTTAGCCCACCAGACGATTCATAGTAGAACAACCGTTCAATATTTACCTTTAGATTTAATGGACAAAGTGTAAATTCTTTATTGTTCACTAACTGCTATTTTGACATCTATGCATCGCGTATATTGTCGTTTCTGATTTTCTCGACTATAAGGTACGTGAGATATGTCATGGCGCACATGAGAGCCCGAACACCCCCTCTCAATAAAACGTAGAAATCAAAATCAATAGGTTTTTATTCATTGAAATCACAAGGATCATATAGAAACGTCAACTTAAAAAACAACGTGAATTTGAATGTGAATTTACGCCGATTGCTCGCGCGCGACCAAGCCTAGAAGAATCAAGCAATAAACTCTGCTTTGCTATTTTTTTGATGAACATTGAAGAGTAATTCCATATTGTTCAGTACCTAAGTAATGTCGCGCGGTTGGTTGTAATAACCGAGTACCTACACGCACATGTCGCATGTCGCATGTCGGTGCCGCGTAATGAATGAGTGCAGCGCACATGTAGCGGGTGAGCGGGTGTACGTTCCCACCGCGCCGACACCACGACACGTGGGACCCCGGGGTTGGACCATGCCGTAGTTAACTAATCATGGTGAACCAGACGGGCTTATTAGTAATAATATTACTATACACTACTGCCTACTGCTTCGCCCGCGTGGTACCCGGATAAAATTAGCTCTTACCGTAGGCAGCAGTTTATAAGAGTATAATAACAGTTTATAATAACTAAAAACTGTTATAAGTGTTTTTTATAACAGTTTTTAGTTATTATTAAATGGGTAGGTAATAATATAGCGTTATACGGATGTCCCGGAATGTGTATATAATAAAGGAGGTCATTGACACCGTGGAGGGAATATTGTTTGTTCTACGACTTTTTGGATTTCCACGTTTTTCATTCATGAAATGACCATCAAAGTTTCCATACTACCTGCTCTTAGCACATCCCTAAAATCAACAAAACAACTGTTTAGTTGACTTTTGAGTGTGACGTATGACAATGACCTCTTGTGAGGCTATTTATGTTTGAATAAACTGAAATATTGCAAAATTGGTCTCGACGAAAGCCCCCTTTTCAACAGACTTCAAAAATAATTTATAAGACAGTAAATGCCAAAAAAAACGACTTTAAATTACGATAAAAAGTTCAATTTTATCTTCCAATTATGCCAATTGTTAACCGATTTTTATGATTCATTCGTTGTTGTATAGAGATAATATTGCCGAGGTGGTCCCATAAAAGTTTTATTCCTGTGGGATAGCTATTTTTCCTGTAAAACTTAAAAAAAAACATGTAATTACGACTAGCCGAAACATATTTTTTTTGTGATTTTGCTTTTGTTTTTATTCGAAAGTGTCATCCCGAGTTTGAAGTCGTTTTTTTGACATTTAATGTCATAAATTATACATATTTCATTAACTGCTTATATTCACCCTATCCATAATAAATATTGGTGACATATGTTTTTGAAAACGAATGAGTAGTTTCGGAAATTACACCTTTACAAACTACCTCTTTATAATATTAGTGTACCTCTAGATCACATGAAATAATTTATGACTTTTGAAACTAGCATGCGGGCGAAGCCGTGGACAGTAGCTAGTTTTCAATAAATTGTAACTAATTTCTGCTGTAAAAAAGATCATTTTCATTCAACAAACGTCTTCCATTCACATCTCGTGGCCAACAAGCGCCTAGCTTTTCCAGTTAAACTAACGGTCTACGTCTCTAGCAGTAGGTACTTACTAGCCAGCTGTTCGCAATTACAAAACTGCATAAAAGGAAATAACATTTGTTCCTAGAATAAACAAAAAACACGTAGAAACATATTCACAGATACATTAGCACAAAAAGAGTGCGCGTGAAAAATTATTTAAGTAAGCTCTATTTCTCTTGCGATGAGGCCGGATCTTTTTCTTACCTGTGTGCTGATATCCAATAAATATCCAATGTGCGAAACGCAAGCATGTATCAAATGTAATGTTTGGACATGCCTCTCACTACCCAAACTGGTATCCTCAAAGATCTACGTACCTATTCATCTGAGGCTGTCCTTCATGGGGAATAAATATGTAAGCGTGTTTTTTTCATAAAATAGCAATTGGCTGAGAGCTGATCAACATCGGAGAAGAAATATTTCGTTTAGCTTCAGTTTTCGGGGGTAGTATGAATAGACCCTTACGCACGTACCGAGAAAGCAGTGGTAAATTTCATAAAAAAAAATATTTTTGCGTTCTTGGCAGGTGTTCGTTCGTACTTGTCTCGGTTCATGGAACAGGGCCCTTGGTAGTTTTTCCTCTGTTAATGCATTGTCGAGGTTCCATGAGGAAGTTGTTTGAATGTTTTGTGACGGCTCGTAAAATGTGCAGACACGTTTTGGCTTTTATAGTAAACACGTTTACTTTAACACAGTGAATTGTTCTTCAGTATGATGACCTGTGACGTCACTGTGTAGGATCAGCAGTATACCAGCGCTAAGTTAGCCTACCTATATACCTAGCCTTATGCTGAGCTAACGCCTTTTTGGCTCGACATTAAACAGTCTAGGTAGATAAATTAGCATGGTGCGTGTGGCTTTTCTGTTTACGTTTAATGTACAAGTTTTTTTTCTAATTAAAGTTTGTTATTTTTGTTTCTAAACTGTCCAACCACCCTAAGTACCTGGTACCTACCTACCTATGTACTTGCATAAGTCGTTGTTTTTATGTCGCGCTAAATAAATGTATTTTTAATTTTATTTCATTTCTTCATGTTGCTTTCACACTGCAGCCACTCCGAGATGAATCATTGAATTAGGTAAAAAGTGTGAACTTTTCGGTCGAAATTTATTCAAAAGATCACTACGAAACGAAAAGGTAAACCTTTTGTTCATGATTTTCACAGTACCTACCTAGTACCAAATCGTGTTTACCAATTTCTTTAAGTAGGTATCAAAATTTAATTAAGTTTGTCGATTTTCCTCTTTGCCTTTATCTTTTCCAAGTAAATATTCTGCGGTACCCACAGGAATTGCCAAATCCATACTTATTCAATTTGTCTTTCCAACTGTACCTAGCCTAATCCGGGCATATCTGTGTCCGGACTCCGGGCATATCTGTGTCAATCTACATTGCACAATATTTATCGAATCACTATCAAAAAACTAAAGTTACGCAACTTTTACAATTTCCGGGTGTTTAGTTTCTTGATACCGATAGGTCATACAAATCGTTTGGGATAGCAGGATTTGATAGCTTTATCTCTTATCAGCAGGTTCGATGACTTTAGCATGCAAGCTGCGGAATACAGCTTTACCTGATGCTTCTTATCATCATAAATATTTTTGATAAGGCACCTCACTTTCTTTCGACAACCGTCGGGATTTTGAGTTCATGTTTGCATTTAGGTACCTACATACTCCTAGATTATTTTCACCTATCAAAACCAATGACAATATAAACTACGTAGGTGTCGAAATCACAAGAAATCTCCCTAGAAAAAGTTCGTTGATAGGGATATACTTAAACAACCCGTAATCTTTCGTACAGTCCTTTCCATCCAAAGGGTTGTTAGAGATCGCTAATTAGCGATAAGACCGCCCATTGTACAATATAATCATAATCTTGAGTAGGTACTTTATTTAAGCTGAAATATTATTTGGTGTGCAATAGTATATTCTATGTAGATATCTATCTATGCAATTAATCACATGCAGTCTGAAAACACTTGCGACAAACTATTGCATAATGTAGGTAGGTAACGAAAATAGGTACCTACACTATTGGTGGAGACAGATATCGCGCCTTAGCGATAAATTGTATGTGGTACGTAGATTGGAGTGTGAGGTGGCTTTAACATGGACTTTTACTTGAAATCGCACACGTATCGTCTCCGTCGTCGTCGTCTGAATGGTCTGGTCTCATTGAGCGGTTCGCGTGAATGGCGCGCATTCCGCGCCGCGCCTTGTACGGCCGCCGCGCCGGTGGAATGGAAACGCTGCGTTTTTTCCGATCTTCAGACGATGAAGGTATGGTATGATGGTACACGCGACGTGAATGATTTTCTCGAGGGAACCGTTTTTACAGGCTTCATAAATATGCTATTTGGAATGCCTTACATGCTAATTGTTAAGGAAGTTTGGATTTTTCTATAGCCTCCAGTCCAGTCTAGGTTGAATAATGTAAATTCAGGAGTAATATCTATCGGAGTGACTAAGTACGACTTATTCTGCGTACAAGATGATTGCGAACAACTTAGTTACAATAAAAGGGAGAATAGGGTCATAAATGAGGTTGACCTTATCCTCTCATCCGGTCGACCCTCTGAAATCGAATTTTCGCCGTCGAATCCTTTTCCCCGATATCTCAATACGTTACGTGCGGACGCAAGGAGTATTCTGATGTTTTCGAATCTTTACTTATTCACATCTTACGTGACTTCCCATAGGTAGTGTCTATCAGCAGATTTTGCAAGATGGGTTTCAATCTTAAATGAACTAAACATGTCTATACACAATGAAACGTGCCGTGGACGGGTCAGACCCGGCGATGAACAAGTTTATTCACAACTTCGTTTAAACAAAATTTAAAAACCCCCGACTTGTATTTCATCACCTAATGTATTGAGTTGTTTTCGTAGCTTAGTTGGCAATTAAGCACCTGTGTAATAGTATTTTAGATCAAATAAACAAATTATTATTATTAATGCAGCTATGTATCTACGGAAGAACCATTCGTGAAATCATAAAACGTAAGGTAAAAAAATACTGGATGTAAATTGGCTAGGTTGGCAGTATTGGCTAGGAAACAGCTGACGTAGCTGTTTCACATTTCATGGTCTACATCAACGCATGACTTTTGCCTATAAAACCATTTTAAAAAGGATTTTTAATCGGATAATTTAATTGGAGAATTATAATAATGTTCAGGTCGCGTTTAAACTCCACTACGGTGGCCATCTGTGTATTGTATGTGGTAGCTCTTCGTAGTTCAATCATTTGGCGAGAGATGTCGCTATATATGTTAATAGACAAAGACACGTAAACAAACGCATTGGTTCTTCGCTTCGCGGGTAGAAATATGCCAACCGATGTTCTGATTGGCCACGATACGGATAATCCCAAAGTGGATCATTCCCTATGCCCCCGATCAAAAGACAAAATTCATTTATTCATTAAAATCACAAGGATCATTTTGTCAATTTTACCTACTGCATATTCCTCCGCGACCAAGACAGGAAAGAAATGTAACAAAAAAGGCTTTTTTTTAATGAACCTTTTACAAAACAATAGATAGGTAGATAGATAGATAGAAAATGCTCGTACCTTGTATAAGGTATGAGTAAAACAATTACATAGGCGAACTTAATGCTAATTAGTATTTTCTTCCAGCTAAACTTTGTGTAATGAAGAGTGGGGTGGTAGTGTGCTTGACTGATCACCAAATAAGATAGGTTTCATCGAGTAGGATCAACTTAAATCCCAAGTTTTACGTCATCTAAATAATCCGATATATTGTTATCCAATTCAATTTATTTAATTCAGACAAATTTTGTTAGGTAGTTAAAAAGCGAATGTTAGTGACAACGGTAACGGCAATGGCACAATGGGTCGATGAGTGAATGTGTAGTATGGAGTGTTGGTGTTGTTGCAGCTGAAGGTGGGCGGTGGCGGAGTGCGGTCGTGGCGCGCGGTGGGCGGCGCGGGCGGGGAGCTCTCCGTGTTCTGCTGGTGATCCTCCGCCTCATCACAAGACGGATGGTAAGCAGCTGCTCCCTGACCACCTCCACCAGTGCTTCGACATTCACACAAAGGAGACCTGCACACAAGTTTTAGCTTGTTCTAGTATATAGCTGATTATCCGTACCCACTCTCCCGTACACGACGGTGTACTAATTTATATTAATTTAAGTAATATGACATCACGTCAAGTCGGTCCTAAATTACTGGTCTTTTGAGCCGAGAGCCGAGTTGGCCTGGTGGGCGGTACCCGGACTTCCAATCCGGAGGTACTGAGTTCGAACCCTATCATGCACCAATGGATTTTTCCACTAGAAAAAAATATATGCGCATTAACACATGCTGAAAACGGCGAAGGAAAACATCGTGAGAAAACCAGCATGCTCTATAAAAAAATAAGGCATGTGCCATTAGTTAGTGATCCAATGGGTAACGATGAGCTTGCAACTTGTCACGTTAAATACTAACTAAGTACTTGTAAAACGCGGTCATGTGCCACATGTAATATTTGGACGTGCCCTATCTGATACCCTAAAAGATCTACTCACTGAGTATATATCAGAGGATATCCATCATGGGGATTACACTCATGAGCGTATTTGTTTTTATAACATAAGCCGGTTCTTAAATACCTGGTCCTTCGAGCCGGATTCCACGTCATAACGTATATGTTTGTAATTCCAGATGAGCAGTGCGTCGCGTCTTCGCCGACGTGTTTATTGGTCATGTTGGGCGCTTCGTCTCGAAGCTGCGGGACGTCCGTCTGTCCGTCTCGTCACCGGGACCTATTGGTGCGACGTCGCACTGGACCGTGAGAAGTACAAACTGTAACATTGCGCCGGCTTCGGCGCGCGAAACCAAAATTTTCGAAGTATTTACCGATTTTGAGTACCGTACGCGATTCGCTACCGGGATTATATAGATTTGATAACTGAGAGGTTTCGGGGTTTTGTATCGGAAGTTTTAAGAGGCCATCCCGCGCTCAGAAACAACATGAAATATGTGGTTATGGTTCTGTTTGCTCTAAGCTATAACCAGCTAGTTAGTTGGACATGACTCGTACCTACGTTGATGGATCAGTTTCTGAGCGCGGGATCGGTCGTATGTTTTGATCTCGAGTCGCGCCGCGCGTCGCCTGTCCGACAACCAGCTCTGTTGTGTCGTAATGTACTGATTGCGCGAATATTCGTCACGATTGCACGAATATTCCTCATTGTGCGAACGCTCGTCTCGGTTGCACGAATATTCGCCACGATAGACGCAGACGCGGCCCGCAAAGACACGGGGCGCCGGGCACGGCTCCTTTCTAGATTAACGTATGATTTACCAATTTGAAATGTCAATTGTTATGAGAACGAGCTTGCGCCTTGCCCTTCGATCATGTAACATGTGAGATCGTCGATCGTTTTGGCGGAACTCGAAGGCAATCTCGCATGCGACATCTTTTATGCACCTGCTATTCATTGTTCGTGCGATTCTCTGAAGTGACGACAATGTTGCGGTAGAGTTTCCCCGCTTGCTGTCACTTTTGAAGAGGAGCGGCTTCGCAACGTTGTCTGATATTTAAGAGAATTGCACAATATCGGGTTGAAACGCGCGTTCTCGTGGCTTGTACAAGTCGTCGGTTGAACATACTTGTTGTATGTTATGTTGTAGAACTAAAAACGTTTATTTTTCTCGTATTGTGTTAAAGTTACATAATAATGTGGTGCGAGTGAAGTGTAAAATTACGAAGACATTTAACAAATTTTCAAATTAATACGACGAAAAGTACTAAGACTTTTTTTTAATTTGCTTGATAAATTGTATGTACATAGGGTTAAGTGCGTAGTTTAAGTGCAAACTAGATGTAGTAGGTATAACAAATTGTATGTACTACGGCGCCGGAGCGGACCGTCTTCTTTTAACGTGTTATTTTTATTTTCTGCTATAATTATTGATTATTTCGTTATTGACATTGTTATCGAACCCGACCTGTGAAAGTACTGCGAACCTGGAGTAGTAATAATCAAGCTATGGACCAAGTGTTAGAACCAACAAGATTCTTGTAGCTAGAACAGGCTCCTAGTGGCCATTTCTGTACCAGTTTATCTATCTACCTATTTACCGATCATACACTGTTTTTGTCTTATTTTGGTGTTCATGGATTGTTAAATATTAGGTCGTTTTAATTAACGCTTTTTCACGTTTTTTTGTACCTTAACTAGTATTTAAAAGGCAAGTCCCATTTACCTTCCTTGGTATGAATGTGATCAGTGTTCGTAGAAAGGTCTATTCAGATATTATTACTCTGAAAATTGAGTCTGGTAGTGATGTGCTTCACTAGACATTTTTATCGATATTTCTGTTAGTATTGTTAAAGCACTTCACTACAAAAAATAAGTCATACATGCAATTTGTCTCTCTAAAATCTCCATCACTATCTGTACCGATGTGAGAGACAAATAATTTCAAAATATTCGACAAAGGTTCGCAGTTGCTTGCAAAAATCCAAGGTGATATTTTGAAAGAATAATTTATATTATGTTTATATATTGATTAACAAGCGTAATAAAGAGTGAGGAACGGCACATCTTAAATCGTGGTTTTATTAATTCCATTCCATGTGTCTGTGACCTACAAATAACTATGAAATTAATAGTTTAGTTCAACCATAAGCTGCAAAAGAGATGAATTCTGGAGGTATTCCAAAAAACTCTGAAGCTTTGTAAAGCAAAAAATCTGGGGCATGGAACCTGTAGAGCCGTGTCGGCTTAGTGGATGGTACTCCGACTTCCGGTCGTGTCCGTGGTTTACCCAGGTGAACTGAGGTGGACAACAGGCAAGAAAAAGTGCAAAAAAAGTGTGGTTTACCCAGGTAAATCGAGCAGGTAGACCACTACCTCTGCTCGGTGAGTTCGAACCCGGTCGTGCACGAATGGATTTTTCCACTCGGAAGAATTGTCGTGCGCGTACACGTAAGGGAACTGGGGACACTTAATAGTCCACTATTTTTTACTATAAAATGAAAGTTTTACCTCAAATCTGTGATGATTTGTGACTAAAGCATTTAGAATTTATCTATGTAGTTACATAATGTGTGACAGCACTTACCTACCGTGCAATTCATAGTTAATAACTTCTTTAGGGGACGATTCAGGCGCTGTGTGGCGAATTCAATCTCTATGCATTCCATCGACAAAACAAACTACCATTTTGACAGAAATTAGCGGCTAGATGCTGAAGACCCGAATTCCGTCCTCCTACTGTATTGTTTGTTGGTGTAGGTACGGATATTTTTTTAGGAAAACAATTTAATCTAAAGCACAAAATAAAAGAGTGAGATCAACTTAAATATAAGATCAACTTAAGTTTTTTTGCCAAAATTTTAAACAAAACGGTAAATAAAATCTCGTAACTAAAGGTATAATAATCGGCGTAGGCAGCACTTGTGGGAATTGTGGGAGGCTTGATTCGGGGATCAAAACTATCCAAATTGGGGTAAGACGGGTATCAACCAATTTTTTAATGAAACGTAAGCAGGAGAATTCAACATAGAAGTCAAGTCCGTCCATAGAGTAAATAACCATGGTCAAGCATCGACCTGCAATGGTCAAGATACTGCCTTTGCTCTGATAGTTTTTAATGTCTGTAGTTCATAAGTGAAGTCGATGTTTATGATGTATTGACAAAGCTTACTAGAGCAACAAATTTTTAATCTGTGCATAGTATCAGTGGTTGTAAACATTTTCTGTAAAACAAAATGTTTTTTTTCCTCTATGGTGATTATTTTCTATAAAAAACAATAGTTAAACGTAAAATAGTGATTATTTCCATAGACCACAGACTACTAGGATGCTAACGCAGGAAATAACCACTGATTATTTTCTATATGCAATAGTGATAATTTTTACCAAATTTTCGAACAAACTTCAGAAAAAATGGACTCACTCATAGTAATGCGGCGTCCGATAACGAAAAGAACAACTAAACCAGTAAAAACGGTGAAAGCTAAAAAGACCGTTACGTCCCCCCGAGAGAACAAACCCCAGCAGGGACCATCCCACACTATCTCGGAAATCATCCACGACACTTGCAAAGATAAAATATCCTTCGTCAAACTATACAATGAGATCTTGAACAGTGATCAAGAAGTAGGGAAGAGAAGAGTAAAATCAGCAAGTGATAAAAATAAGCGTTCGATCGAGAAGGAGATAAGTCTTAGGTGTACAAGATCGAAAGAAAATCTCTCGACAGGAGTTCAGAAAGGGAACCAGTCGACAAAACATGCGGAACACCATGCTAAAAAGGGTGTGAGAGCTGAGATCATGCTGGAAATCGAATATTCAAAACAAGACTTACAAAAAAAACATGATTGCATAAACACTTAAAACCCACTTGGGTTTTCAACTAGTTTTTATTTAAAGTTTACCTTGAGATTTGCTATGATTTACTCTTCTACAAATAAATGATACATACAATTTTAAAATTTTATTTACATTTAGGAAGCATATTTCTATTAGATCTAAACATAGCAGTTTTTAAACCCCCATTGACTGTACGACAAAACATTCATAAAGCTTAAAATTGAGATAAAGATATAAAAAAAACACTGGTTGACAATCTACTTACTTACTGGTACTTACTTTATATGATCATGCCATTTAAGTTTTATTTAATGTATTAAATATCAGTCGTTTTGATATACCTACTTATTACAGAACTACTTTTTACTTCTTTGTCGTAACATTAAAATATTTCAACAGTGTTCTAGCGTTCTTACTTGATTTGGGCGTTTTATCAGAAACACGAACGGGTGCATTTTCCTTAGGGCTAGAAAAGGTTACTGATTTTTCGACCACAATTTTTTCAACAACTGACTTCTCCACTACTGGTTTTTCTGCCGTTTCTGTATGTTTACCTTTTTTCTCTCGCCCCATTTGTGTGAGCCAATTCGGTCTGTCTTGTTTCTTCCTGACCGGAGACATAAGTCGCAAATGTGGGGCCTCCCCATTCATTACGAAATTCGGCAAGTCTTTCGTGGGCGTTTTGAAGGAGATTATCCTGACTTTTGGGGACGTTTCTTCAGGCGATCTGTACAATTTATTAGGAGAAATAACTTTCAATATCACTTTACAGTTGTTCGCCTCGTAGTTTTTGGTGGGAGTCATGAAAGAGGTGCCAGCTTTCGGCGAGATGTATCCCCAGTCGTTCGAATCTCCTATACATTTTGTGGGACTCGATTCGGAGATGTGTCTTTTGATGCCCGCTGGTAGTAATTTGTCCTCCTCCTCGATAGTAGACAAGTTATCCAGTTTCAATCTTTTTATCATAATTTCCCCTTCATCCGGTTCTCTGGTAGCGTTCATCAGGTCTGCGAGACATCGCTTGGTTTTCCTAGCGGAAGCTCCTTGCGATTTTAACCTTTTAGCGCTGTACGAGGAAGGAGTAGTTGCCTTACGTTTCAAAGAGCTCGGGGTCCGGTCTAAGGTGCCCCATTTCGGGAGGCTCGTGACATCAGTGCGAGGGACAGCTTCGGCTTTACCTTTGTACTCAACATCGCTGTCGAGGAACTCCCTACCGATCCGCCAGATCTTGTGTCTCGCATCATCGCTGCAAGTGACTATCTTAGTATCGCCTCTCTGGCACCAAGCGGCACAAGTCACCTCCGCCCAATGTCCGGTTAGCTTCACAACTGGTTCTGAATTATTGACATTCCAAATGTATGCATTCTTATCGCTGCTGCCGCTCACGAGGTACATGCAGTCGGGGCTGAGGCTCGTCTTGATGTAGAACGTAGTGTTCTCGTGTCCGACGTAGCGCTGCTCCGGCGTCGCGCTGTACGTGGAGATGTTGAAACAGTAGATGACGTTGTCCATGCAGCTCGCGTACAGCCTCATCCTCGCATCGTCCACTATCAGATTCGTGTAGCCGTTTTTAGTGGAGCTGCCGCAGTACGGTATGGAATGTTTAGGCAAAGGTTCACGTTTGTAGATGTTGTAGTTCTTCCGCAGATCCCAAACCTTGATGTTGCCGTCGCATTCTCCGCAGGATAGAAGCGTTAGGTCGTCTTGGAATACGAGACCGGTTATGCTGATGGCGCGATGGTCTATTCTGGGTCTTTTACTGTGTGATCCGGGTGTTTTAGGGGTGAAGCTGGAGTGACAGTTCATGAGACAGTTATCGGGTTTGAGCACGACCGAGGGCTGGCCAGAGGCTCGGATGTCCCATATGAGGATGTGACCATCTCGAGCCCCGGTGGCGAACACGGAGGATTCATTGGGTCGGAACACAGCTGTTTTTACTGACTTGGTGTGGCTGGCGAACACTAACACCTGCTTGGGTGTGCCTTCGTTTATATCCCAGAGACAGGCTGTGTGATCTCCTGGAATACCATAATGTTTCATTTAATTTTGTAGCACTTTACGATAAAATTCTTAGTGAAGTTTTCTTAGCTAGTATAATTACCTGAGACAGTAACAAAGTTCATGGTAGCAGGCCTCCACGCCAGATCGAAAATTGCATTGTTGTGACACTGAAATCCCTCAAGTTCACTCGCTGATGTCCGGTTGGATGTGTTCTGAAGCATTACATTAGAACTATGAAATAATACATTATTTATTTCAAACACTATAGTTACATTTCTAGACTCAATATCATTATCTCAGTTGAGTACACATACATAATATTTTTTGACACTTAAGTTTTGACAAATACATGACACTTAAGTACACATACATAATATTTTTTGTTCTACAGCAGTCCAAACATAGGTATTATTTGAACCGTAAGATTGAAAAATATTTTATGACATTCTCTAGAGTTTGTTGTAGAGAAAACAATGTCTGTAGGTATGTTTTTTGTGTGTTTGTTATGCAATATAATAAATAAATAATGCTGGTAATTTTTTCACACAGCATCATCTAGCCCCAAAGTAAGCAGAGCTTGTGTTATGGGAACTTGACGGATATACTACTTATATACATATTTTTTTGTAAATACATACATAGAAAACACCCAGACCCCGAGACAAATATTTGCACATACAAACATTTGTCCCACAGCAGGAATCGAACCCGCAACCTTCTGCGTCTCAGGCGAGCCTTCACCCACTGCACCACAATCATATACAAAAAAAAATATCTTTGCCAACTGTAAACTGATTTTTATGATTCTTTTTTAAAATCCTGTTTTACTGTCTTCTAAGAAATAAAACCTAGGAGTTTTCAAATCCAAAGTAATAAGCTTCTTTCTTGATAAGTGCTTCACCGCAGACTACAGCTTTGCTTAACATGAGACAAACTGTGGTCATATGCCACAGCTAGTATTAGATATAATCCAGGTAGATTAGTGTAATCTTAACAATATTACATTATGTGTAAAGTGCTTTGCAGATCAGAGTTTAAAAAAAATACAAGTTACAAACAAGCATATGGCCCACCTGTTGGTAAGCAGTTACTGTAACTTATGAACACTTGCAACAAGGTAGCACTCGCATGTTACTGCACCCGAGACATAACTGGTGGTCTCATGTGCCAACAATTTCCCCAGCACCCATACCCTTCAGACCGAAACAGCAATTCGCAATTACTATGATGGTAGAAATAAGTATAGTGTAATACTTTCTCAGACAAGCTCTTTCAAAAGGAGCTTTACTCTTTGAGGACTTTGGAGGATGCTGACCTTTTTCAGCATTATTGCTGTGAAATCATGTGTATCTCCTGAGGCGCGGCGGTCCCATCAGCACCCTGACTGCATATTATGCCAGAGTAATATGATTAAAAGTTAAATAATCTGCATCTACAATGCAAGTACCTGTATAGCCAGTCGTCCATCCTCGTTGGCGAGCGCGAGAACATGCTCGTGGCCCGCGGCCTCCGCGAACCGGCACGCGAATATCGGCGGGTCCGCCTCGTACGTCGCCACCGCCGACGCGGGGCCCTGGAGCCCGTAGAACGACTCTTCCGCGTCCACCACCAACCTCTTCAGGATTCCGTCGTAATTGAAGCGACAATCTACGAATTTAACGAATCGATTAGACCTGCGTGCGGAATATTCTTGTAATAGTGGTAGGTTACTTGTCAAGTTCTCAGCGCACTTTGTAAACACCACGACAAAACTTACAAATTCCCAGCTGGCGATCGATGAGGCTCTGGATGCCGTTCATGTTTTCATCATATATTCTACGTTATAAACAAAAAACTAGTAATATTGTTAAATTCTTTCAAAGTATTGATCTTTGTAAAACTTCATATATTGTTATTTTTCTTTGTTTTGTTGATACTTGATTAAATTAGTGAATGAATGGAAGGAATCGGCGCGAAAACTTGACAGTTGACATGACCATATTATGGCGTCTATGCTCTTTTACGTACACCAAGCAGACAGCCGGCTCCTTACGTTTTTCTAAAAAAATTTAATCTGTGTGCCTGACATAATTGACAATTATTTCGTGTAGTATTATGATACCATAATAATAGAGGCGTTACTAGCCTCTATTATTATGGTATCTATGCTGACACATTCGCGTGTGGCAGTGTATCATTGCGCTTTGGCGTTAGCGAAATAACACATTCGATGATTCATCACTTTAGTTTTGTTGGTAATTTTGTTTTCATTTCAACTCTTTGTAGCTCCAGTATTTATTCTAAGTTACATTTATTCTTCTTTTTTTGCCTCTAGATTTCAATTTTGCTGAAAGATAATTGTTTTCCTAGGTAATAGATACATATTTCTCATCATATTCGGTTTCTTTGTCATTTATGTTTTTCTGTTCTTTTGTCCTGTTTTTGAAATAGGGTTCCCCTGTCTCACTCCTCTGCATATTTTTATCGTTTCGCCTGTTTTAGCAAGTTTTCTCTGATTGGACTATTACGATTATTATATATTTTTCTTTTCCTGACGGTTTCTGATGCAGAGGATTGAGTTTTGAGTTATCAAACTAATTCGTCAAGACAAGGCAGAACACAAGTTACACAGGTAGTAGTTAGAATTTGTAAATGAAATGGGGCAAGATAAGAAATAAGTATGTTCATAAGTGGTGATGGTACCACCACCACATATCAGTGACGGAAAAATTAGGGATTAGGGTGGTAACTACATGATGCTCTGTGGGCTAAAAGAATGAAATTTTTACTTTTATTTTCTGTGGACCTGTGGTTGATCGCGATCCTTTGTTTCATTCGTTCATTATTTTTATCAGTCGCTTGATATTTTGATTTGTTGTCTTTTTGAGCTAAAAAATAGCTGATTTCATAGTAAATCTTCATTATAATTATAATCTCTATCGCAATCTGCAATCTTCCACGCTTATTTTGTGACAACACCTTGACAAAATCTTCCATAAAGCCCGCCAAGTGACGCCGACCCAGCGGTGCGATTTTCCTCTTCATTTTGCGAATGTGGAGCGTTTTAGAGGTCCGCGATAGATCGTAGCGTCCTGAAAAAGTTTTCGGAAGTAAGTAAAGTAAAAATTATACATAATTTGATCCGGTATCGTAGTAAACCTGATCTTAGGCTTATGCGTTTTCAGGTGCATGGAATGTGACAATTCTGGAGTAAAACGTGATGTCTATAGCAGCAGGGCAGGGCCGGCGCGCGTGTTCGGGCAGCTCCGTGCAGCGCGCCGCGTGCGCGTGGGGCGCCGCGCTCGGCTACGTGGCGCGCCGCTTGCTGTGCCGGCTCTCCTCGCGCCCCGCGACCCCCGCGTCCCCCGCCTCGACGATCCCTTTATGAGTGAGATGGACGAGATATCCTACTGGATCCACACCAAGCGGGCTCCTTGCCTCATGAACTATGACAATCCCATCAAGAAGCGGACCAAAGCTCACAGTTCCAAGGAGCCTCGCAGTGTGACGGAGGAAACGCGCTCACCCAAGAAAAAGAAGAAGAGAAAACTATCTTTGCTTGATGATGACTCCATCTCCTCGGAGAGGCAGCAAAATGTTTACTTTGAGTCTCAGAAGAAAACACCTCAGGTTGAGAATGACTGCAAGTCGGACTCTTTGGGTTCAGATGTAGATTTCAATATAAAGAAAACATCAGTTCGAGAGAAATGTAAGAAACCTAAGTTACAGAAAAGCGACCGAACAACTATACATAAGAAAAACAAGGTGATTACATCCACTCCTAAATCCACAGTGCATTTGAGGAGGAGTCTCCGACATAACAAGGGAGTCAACCACCATTTCAACAGTTCCTTTGAAATATTCAACACAAGTGTGCCTAACGGTACTCATGCCACTAAATATAATGTAAATGCAACTAAACCAACAGATAAAGGAAACCGGTCTGAGTTGCTTGCAGGTGGAGACCAGACTGTTGACAAAAAAATTAACTCCAATATTAGAAATAAGTCAAAAACTCCACTGGAAAATGGTCAATTTGATGACATGAGCGATGTTTCTGGCTTCACAGCTAACTACATTAGATCCACTAAGGTACAATCAAACAAAACTCCTCGAAAGGTGAGGTGTAAATCAAATAAGAATCTAGTGAAAGAGTCACAGCAAACTCAGAATGACCCCACCATGGTGGTGACAGTCAATAAGTCAATGAATACTGGACTACCTAACCATGTCCTGAACTGCAGTACAGACTCATCACAAAATTTAATCAACCTGGTCACCACAAAGAACCTTGATAAATCAGGAAAAGTTGACAAAAGCACTTCATTGTTGAAGTTCATGGATACCAAAAATAAAGGGAAAGAAAAGGTTGAAGGCAGGAGGAGCAAAACTAACCTGAATATATCCTTCCAGTCACAGAGCAGTAGCACATCCAGGTATCCGAAAAGAAATAAAACAGCTGCCTCATCTAATATTGCCGCAGCGACGAGGTCAGCTGACAAGAGGCAAACTAACAAGAACTGCATAGAGTTCAACAACTCAGACAAAAAAGAAAATCCCGGGGATAAATTGGTTTCAAAGACGAGGAGTGGAAAGAATATTGGCTTGAGTGTCTTGCACAGAGAGAATTCAGTCCTAGTGGTCAGTAATTCAACTGAACCAGTCAGTTCTATGGTGAGCTTAAATGTAGCCAGTCCAAACCTTGCCCAATCCAGTAAAAAGAAAAAAAGGCAAGCAAGGACAAAGAAATCATTGAATAAAGTGCTGTCGCCGCGAAGGGACTCTAGAGACCGTAGTGGCTTTGCAGCATGTTTCTCCGAAAGTGATGGTGACAGCGAGCCATTAGTTCAAAGGAAGTACTTCTGTGCTTGATGGGAACTTGAATATTGGTGTTGTAGATATATTTTGTTCTGTTGGTGCACACTGCCCTATTTTTCTTTTTCATTGGGACAGCACAGCAAGACTAACAACTATTATTTTTTCATAATCATAATTTATTTATATATATCTTAAAAATATATTTCAAATTATATTAGGGAAGTACATTCATGTTTGGTCTCAGAGGAAAAAATTACAATAGGTTTATTGAAATTACATTTTGTATTAAAATAGAACATTTTCAAATTCTTACAAAATGTCTAAATTAATGTTATCTAAGAAATAGGTACCAAATAATATGGTAAGCCTCAAATAACTAAGCTTGACTAAAATGCCAGTAATATGGCAGTTTCTGTCGAGGATCAGATTTTCATCAAACATCTTGAATGTCCTAGCATAATAATAGTAAAACACCAGCAAAGGCTTCGAAGTTTTCTTCACTTGGCTAAATAATTTCCCTCCTACTAGTGAAAATGGAAGAAGTTTATCTAACAGCTGTCTTATATGACAGTGACACAAACTTTCTTTGTATGCTTTGTTAAAATGTGTACAAGAAAATTATGAGATTATTAGTATTTCTTACTGTTTTTAAAACCAAGTACTTACAATTATGCACAATTTTTATTTAAGCCTGGACTGATTTAATTTGAAGCTGTGGCATGGTTACAAAGCATCACAGCTAAAAAAAAATAGTCTCAAAACAACAACAGGGACTTGCTAGTCTGCTGACTGATCAAAGGAAAAAAAAATTGGACAGCGTGCAACAAAGGATTTTGTTGGATATTATAAAATTGACAGCCGGTCTGAATCTTAATGTACCCACACAGTTTTCCATAATCAAATTAGCTGTTTGGATAAAGGTAATAATGAGAAGTCATTAAGTTGCACTATCAAATTCTAAATTTATATCTAGCTCTGTTATATTTGTCAAAAAAATTACATAGAATTGCATTTAAAGATAATAAAAATAAACAGTAAAAATGCCCCCCTATTTAGCTGGAAATTGAAACAGTAGTTTAGTGTCTAGAAAGAATGAATTCAGATTCAGAAGATTAGATGTTTGTTTGTATAAAGTTGCTCGGTGCCTGTATGGACTTTTGCACCTGTATTATGCAATTATTGCAACTGCAATTTAACTATTACTAATAAAATAATATAATTAATTGTATATTTTACCAATTATCACAAATATTTTTTGTGTTACGAAATAGCTTGTATGCTCTTTGATTAACATTAACATTTTTTTTACATAAATGAGGTAATTCTAATACAACATTGTAGAATTTACATTGTTTTCCATGATTGAAGATAGACTGAAATCCCATGTGATAATTTTGTTCTATGACCATTCAAACACAATTTTATAGGTTTTTGTATGCACTGTTAAGTATGGAAACTAGTGTTTGAATAATAGGTACATGTTTAATGTTAGGGCTAACGTTATTGATCAAAATTTTGTATCATTTCTACTTGGCAACACATTTTCTCAAAATGTCTGGAACACCTAGGAATTTGTGTTGGACAATTGATTTTTGTTTTAAGCTAAAGTTCTTATTTAGCTTATTGGAATGTATAAGGTCAATAACACACATCATCTTTTTCGTCAATTATGAATTATATATCAATACTTTTTGACGGTTAAATTAAAGTTTGTACACAAACTCCACAAAAAAACATTTGTGTAAATTATTGTGTAATAATTGTGTATTTTATCATTTCCGCATTTCCTCCTGATCGAATTTGAGAATTCTAATTATGATGATGATTACTTACCGAGACTCGGTAAGTAATCATCTAAAAGGTGTAAAGTAAAGTTCTAAAAGGTGAAGACCTGTTTATTAATATGTATTTTATAATTTTTCGAATACTAGTTTAAATTCTAAAAGTGTGATGAGCAATTTATCAATTTTATTTTAAAGTGCCATTTTATGTATTGAAATTAATTGATTATTTATCTGTCGTTTTAAGTTGTTTAGCCACTGATTAATATTTGGTGCCGAAACCCACGCCTCTTGGCATGAGTATTGCAAACTGCGCCATCTACTGATGAGTATTGCAAATTTTTGTATGTGATAACTCGTTCGCGACACGTCCGCTAGGGGCGCTTTTCAGTTTTTGCGTTGATTTGGTGTTATGATACTTGTGCTAAGTGCCTAAGAGTTATTTCTAATCACCGACTTAATAGTTGGCTATCATACTCCATCGTTCATGTCATTACTATGTGGATGATCATTTGTTGATCGCTTTTATTATTTCAATATTTATTATGATTATGATCCTATTGATCCATGACTGCAATTCTGTAATAGCGAATTTTATCTAGAAGTATGTACCTATTGTTTAGCAGATTTCGGTTTGTGTAAAATTAAACATTTTATAGCTTTATGTATGTTTAAAATTACATAGGAAAGGTATGATATCCGTCTGTTCATAGTTTTATTTGATTTTTTTATTATTTATTATTTACCTGTTCTTAAATAGATATGAATATCTTGAGATAAATCTATTGGTCTAATTTAATCAAACGTAGCACAGCACGGCACGGAACGTTTTTGTTTTCGTGGTAAAATAGAAATACTAAATAGATGTACCTACAGGTTTCTCAAGGCTTCTTGTGATTTAGGTCCGAACAGATGAATTATTACAATTTGTCCTCCTGCTCTGTCCCCTTGGGCACAAATGGGGTCAAAACTTTCTGTTCCCCTGTTAGCGATGAGGGGACAGATATAACTTTTCCGAATCGTCAATTTTAGTATGGAAATCTCGATAGATAGATAGACAATACTTTATTGCACACCAAATAACACATCAGCTTAGTTAAGTACTACAAACTTTGATAATGTTGTACAATGGGCGGTCTTATCGCTAAATAGCTTATAATATGCTTTAAAAAATAAATAAAACGGTGACCGTATTGACAATTATAGAATGGAAATCTCGATATGCTTTAAAATAAATGTTTTACACAAGCACATAGTTAACTAGTTGTAACTATCAATATGGCCAGACCAGATCGAGTCACTTTCAGATAGAGATAAAGGGGGCTGGTGCCGCGCCGCCCTGCGGTAAGTTCATGAGTCGTGATATCATTTTCGTTCTGCCGGCGCCGGCAACTCATCCATCTGAGCCGCGGCGAGGTCTGCCACGTCTCCGAAGCGCAGTCCGCCGTCCACGGGCAACACGGCGCCGGTGAGCAGCCGGCTCGCGTCGCTCGCGAGGAACGCCGCGGCGCGCGCCACGTCGCGGCCCGCGCACGCCGCACCCAGCGGCACGCGACGCGCGTTCGACGACAACCACGCCGCGTACTGCGCCGCGGAGTAGCCCAGGAGACGCGGGATTATTGAAGACTCCTGGAAAAACAAGATGAATAGATAAAAACCCTACATACACATACATACACACATCAACATTGTCTAGGGATATTTCATTTCGAAATGATTTGCATAAAAACTATTTGCTATTTAGAAAGTTTATAACGTGGAATTAATCCTCTTTACTTCTATTTTCAAAATTAGAAAAAAATAAAATAACGCAATAAACAAAATAAAATAACGCAATAAAGATAGAACGTGGACTTAGAATTTTACAACGTTAATTTTATTTTGCCTATAAGATTAATTTACTTTTATTTAATTATTAGCAAGTGTTACCTGTGCCTTTTTAATTTTTTACTGATTTTGTGATCTTTATAATGTCATGGAACGTCAACATTTAAGCAGAGAAGAAATGATGAGAGCGTTAGGCATGTTAGAAGCCGGTGCTATTCAACGCGTGGTTGCCGACACCCTAAACAACTATCAAAACGTAATTTCACGTTATCGTATTAATGGGGAAGTAGCAAATCGCCACTGGGAAAACGAGTCATCACCACTCGAACGTCAGGATCGTTTTGTCCATAATTCCGCCAGGAGCCAACCTAATCTCACGGTTATGCAACCAGTGCAACGGCTCCAGTCAGACCACCGGCTGTTAGTAAGCGACCAAACAGTCAGAAGAAGGCTACATGAAGTTGATCTTCATTCTCGTAGACCGCTTCGTGTGCCGGCGACGAGGCGATCGCGGAAGTTTTAGGCTCAAGAATATTGTTACGGAACAATGACCAATGGAAAATGCTTCTCTTTACTGATGAGTCCCGGTTTGGGTTCCAACCCGATTCACGACGACAGTGCAGTCTTCAAAGAGCGATACCAGCCTCATAGAGCCTCATAGAGCGCTGGCAAGACTTGAGTGTCGTTAGCGCAGCAGAACTTGTCTACAGTTACAATCTACGTCCACCGTATGATTCTTTCACATCACCATCATCTCCACCGCAACCCGACATGGACTTCGAGTAGGTACGTGACACCGATTATTGAACCGTAAAAAAGTAATTTTATGAACTTAAACTTAAAAAAATAGTTTTAACCCATTTGTAAACATTGTTAAATTTTGTAATGTTTAGGGTATTCGTTACTATATTTTTTATTAAAAATATAATATCGAGCAGTTGTATTTTATTGTCATTATTAAAACTGCATAAAATAAGATTTTTACCATGCCTACTTTTCCCAAAAAAAAAACATTTCTTAAAATCAACAATATGTTAAATATTCCTAAACAATGTTGATGTAGTCTGCCACACTAAGGTTCGTTGTGTCGTCAGTATCAGCAACTAAGAGTACCGTCGTACCACAACCTCTAGACCCGGAACAAATATCTGCAAAGCATGCAAACATTATAATAATGGGTTTTTAATATAATCTAGTTAAGTTCTTGCTCAATAAAATTTGCATGTTGTCTTCCCCTATTATATTAGCTCTTGGTTTTTATTTTCGTAACGTTGTTAATTTAAATTAGTTTTGTTGGTGATCGTTTTTTAAATAAACATTTGTCTCGTAGCGAGAAAGGAACTCGACCTCCGTGCCACCGAGCTCTTCAATAATTAACTAGTTTGGTACCTACCTTCTTTGGTTGCCATGAATATAATTGAGTAGAATAGAAAAATATTTATTGCTTGAAATTATGACTAAAAAAAACAACCAAGTTAATAATTAAGTAGGTACTTATACACAAATATACTAACTTCATGCCTCTTAGTTGCCAATTACATAACAGTTAAGTGTACCTACCATCCAAGTCTAAATTATCTAAGCCAGCTTTGTGACCGCTCTTATCACTGAAAGAAAAACACTCTTATCTTACCTCTGTGGCGCAGTGGGCGAAGGTCCGCCTGAGACCCAGAAGATTGCGGGTTCGATTCCCGCTGCGAAACAAATGTTTGTATGATCTGCATTCATTTGTCTCGGGTCTGGGTGTTTACTATATATAATATGTATGTATTTACAAAAAAAAAATGTATTAAGTAGTATATCAGTCATGTAGTTCCCATAACACAAGCTCAGCTTACTTTAGGGCTAGATGATGTTGTGTGAAAAAGGTCCAGCATTATTATTATATATGTATGTTTATCTGCGACTATACTTATCTAGCAGAATCGACACCATTAGCTTACTATCTCTATTAATTTTATCTAGGTAGGTATAAGTGGTTAGCTGAGCACGAATTGGTAACATGGCATGGTATGATAAAAAAAAAAGCTACGACTTGACAATGGAAACTTACAGTGAGTCCAGGACTGACTGCGTTAACCCTCACACCCTTCGGAGCTAGCTCCAAGGAAATCAGCCGTGTGAAGTGGTCCAAGGCAGCCTGAAAATCAAAGAAATCTTAGCCTAAATTGTAAGTAGGTATGTAGAAAGTGTGTGCTAAGATAGGATATTTAATAAAAGAAACATTTCACCTATGTACCAAAACTAACTCTTCTAGACAAAAATATTAGAAACTAGTTGTTGCCCGCGGCTTCGCCCGCGTGGTATGTTAATAAAAGCAGCATATGACCGTCTCCAGACTTCAACTATGTCCAACTTTTGAATGAATCGAACCAAGGATTACAATTTATACAAAGTTTAGAACTCAATTGCACACCTCTAAAGGGTATTTTTGAAAAAATAAAAAATACGTGTTTCATTTTTTTTTAAGGTTGTGTGTTTCGAGTGAATAAAACCAAGGAATATTTTTTCCATAGAAATTTTACCCCCCTTAGGGGTTGATTTTCGAAAATAAGATTAGTCTATGTGTTATTCCAGAACCTAAACTATCTACATTCCAAATTTCATCAAAATCGGTTTAGTATTTACGGAGATACGTGGTAACAAACATTCTCACACACACACACACACACAGACTTTCGCATTTATTATATTAGTAGGATCTTTATATTACTCATGTAGATGGACCAGACCCAAATAACTGTCATGCCACGTTAAACTAAGATGTCCTTATCTTAGGTTAAGAACTTTTTAAATTTACCTTAGCCATTCCATAGGGCAAGCTTCCAACAGCGACCACAGTGGCCGATATGCTGGAGATATTCACAATGTTGCCTTTCGAAGCTATCAGAGCGGGCACGAGCAGCCTGGTGAGGTTATAGACTCCTCGCACGTCCAGATTGAAGACCGCATCGAAGGTGGGCATGTCTGCGCGTTCTATGCACGTGCGCGCGCTGATACCCGCGTTGTTTATGAGGACGTCCAGTCTGAATTCGAGCAATAGAATCAAACAGCGTAGACGGGGAGCGATTGAGAAGATGTGCTCTCAGAATAGAAATTGGACTTTCTTCAGGAATAAGATATTTACTAGGAAGAAATTAAATTTACGATCAGGACGCCTTTTTTATTGATTACCCGTCCGTGGTATATTTAACAAAATTTTGACAAAATGGTTGATGCGCCCTTTTCGAAAATAGAGTGGCATAATAGGCGTTTCCAATTTGGATTCTATATACTCAATGATTCCTCATGTTCAGCCCATGGGTTAGCGGATCTAAAGGTACACGCACCTGCCGAAATGGTCGAGAGTCTGCTTCGCCGTGAGCTCGCAGCCGTGGTCGGTGGCCAAGTCCGCCAGCACCATCAGCGGCTGCTGTCCGCGCTGAGCCGCGCACCGCTCCGCAACCTTCCGCAGATTGTCCTCGTTCCTGCCGACGAGCGAGAGTTTCGCGCCATATTCAGCAAACAAGATGGCGATCGCCTCGCCGATTCCTGCGCTCGCGCCAGTCACGAGCACCACTTTATTTGAAAAATCTATATCCATGGTTATTTAATTAAGTACGATGACTTAATTTATATCACTGTAAATAGTTTTTAGAGCTAGGTATATTAGTGTAGCTTTGGCGTTTGGTTGCGTGCGATTCTCAGCACTTCTTTGGATACACTGGCCTTAAAACCGGCTGCTAGTCCAGCCAAGTTGCCTTCACTCGGCATTAAAGAAAGTAGGTACCTACCTACTGTACTAAGTAAACAAAATGTATTGAATGTAGGTAGGTAACTAGTTTTATAAACACGGTCGTTGTTCTGTCTTATCACACTCCAAAGTCACCTTGCTATAGGTTGTTCAGTTTTTTTAATACCTACCTAGTTATTTTGACGAAAATTAGAATGATTACCCAAAAAACATAGGTAGTTAATCAAAGAGTATGCTGCGAGCTCCATGAGTCTGCAATATGCACCTACCTAAACCTTTTCTACTAAAGTAGACACTAAATTCAACGGAAAGACTTATCTTTCATAAGTTGGATTAATTATCTGTCATAGACTTAGATGTACCATGACTATGACTTGCACCTTTCGATTTTAACACTCAAGACAAGTGTTATGCGAATTAAGTTAGGTAGGTACCTACGCATAATGAAAAAGCACACAAAGAGTGTCAGAAAGTCACTCAGATTATTTCGACTCCAATGATTTCGGGTATTGGCAGTGCATTTCAACTTGTATTGACGTGGGAAAAAACGCAAGAGAAGGTGTTGAAAATATTTGCTTCACTGGATTTGATGGACATGTCGTGTGAACAAAGCTAAACATATTTTAGAATTCATTGCTTCTTATATAGGTACCTGGCTAAGTAAAGTAGGCATTTCAGTCTAGGTAGGTATTCTGAATTGACGTTAGGTTACTAGGTATATCTGTTTATTAGGCAATTAAATCAATGATTTTGTAATAATATTTGAAAAAAAATGTAGCTGATCTACCATACCTAGTTGCTTGTCATAAATAATTGATTTAATAGGTAGATTTACCTTACTTCTACCACAGAGCTTTTACCTCTATAATCCTCTACCGAAGTGTCTATCAGTTTAATTTTGGTCTACCTATCTACATCTAGCTCTAGTCCTAATAATGGTTACGCCACTCGATAACAGATGGCACTGCCTGTGTAATTGTCTCGATACCACCGAGCCGGAGATACTTACTGCGTGCTACATACGTTTATAGTTGCCAATGTCCCTATTTAATATTTTACCTTTAGTGTACTTAAGGATTCAATTCATAATGGAAAATTGTTTAGGTTTTTTTTAACAGAGAATTCAGACATGAAGTGTCTAAACTACTCGCCGATAGATGACGTCACCAGTACTGTAGTCATTTTAACCGCACTTGTGTGGAAGTATGGTAGGTACCGACTACTTACCTGCAATCATTCGTTTTTTAAGTAAGACCTATGTTCCTTTTCCTAATGATAAAACGTTAATACTTTGACTCTCAAGTTGGTACTAAATAATGCAGTACATTATTCACACAGCATCATCTAGCTCGTGTTATGGGAACTAAACATAGGTATACATATATAGTACCTAGATACTATATATGTATACCTATAGTAGATATACTAGGTACTAATATACTTTATTTTGTAAATACATATTATGCATATATAACAACCAGACCCGAGATAAATGTTTGCAGATTTGTTTCTGCGGCGGGAATCGAACCCGCAACCTTATGCGTCTCAGGCGGGCCTTCGTCCACTGCGCCACAAAGGCGCAGTAGTTAGGTAGGTTCTTGTTAATTACTTTCCAAAATTGTTCAAGGAGCTTGAGCTTTCAAATAACTTCACTAAAACGAAGACTTCTGCATCACCTAACAAGATCTCTCATGAAACTTACAAAAAACTTTAGCTTTTTCTCAAAATATATAAATAGATCTATAAAGAAGGTTGCTTGTATGCATCCCGTCTTCGACGCGACGCCGCGACGTGTGAAACCCAATATTGCCACACAACAAATGGCTACTGTTTACAAAACTGTTTTTATTCCTTTGATTCCAGTTCTAAAACACTAGAAAAACATTGTGCTGTATCGGTTACAGGGAAAGCGATACTGAAACTGTGGTTACTCTCTACCTACTTTTTATGGTTACATACCATTGATTATAATAGTTTTTTGCAACTAGTTGCAATTAGGTTTACTTAGTTACCATATTTTTATCAACTAACTTGGGTAAGCAATCATTCAATAAGGTTGACGATTTTTTTACGAAAAATATTGGTACTAGTAACGTTGTTACGAAATTATGATTATTATTAGTTTTCTTCCTTTGATTATTCTTATTAATTTATAATGTACCTATTGTTGTTTTTTTGGTATATTATGTTGTAATTAATCTTATTATTATATTGACAAGTAACAATTATTTATTAATAAATGAATGTGTATCTCATCATTTGTTAGCTTACACGATGACATGTTATTGGTGTTATGGATCTTTATCGCGTTAACCTTTTTATTATTTTCCCAACGTTTCGACTGTATTGAAACATAAATACCCGTAAAACTTATAATTTGTATATCAGTGCACGGCGCGACGCGGAAGGAGAAAGTCGCGACCATTCACCCTGACGAAGACTCTCGGAATCAGTCGAAACTTAGTCGGTGCCTTCACCGATTGTGCAGTACGTGAAAATTCCCGTTTTTACAATATGAATAGTCAAGTTCACGATAGTTTTTGGAATAAAATTTGTATATATCTAATTACCTACCAACTTATCTAATCGCGAAAGTTTGAAAAATACTATAATGACATGTATTTTCATGAAAATAACTCGTAACTGATTAGCTCATTTATGAAAGTATTTTCACCATTTAATAACATCTATATAGGTAGTACTTATGTAGTATCTCTAAGTCATTCCTACAAGTCACCAAATCAGGCCTCGGTTAAGTAACTAATTTCCCTGTTAAGCTCATAGGTACCCGGATAACGTAGGCATGTTATAGGCACTTTTAATTACCTAAATTAGGTTAAAACAACCTCTGGACAACCTCTGTGGCGCAGTGGGCGAAGGCCCGCCTGAGACGCAGAAGGCTGCGTGTTCGATTCCCGCCGTGGCACAAATGTTTGTATCTGCAAATATTTGTCTCGGGTCTGGGTGTTTTTCTATGTATAATATGTATGTATTTACAAAAAAAAATGTATATAAGTAGTATATCAATCATGTAGTTTCCATAACACAAGCTCTGCTTACTTTGGGGCTAGATGATGATGTGTGAGTATGTCCAGCATTAAAAAAAAAACTGCATTAGAACAGCAAGAGCTATCGGTAGGTATAGGTGCTTAGTAGGTACCTACCTTCTTTTGAGACGAGTTTAAGCTCTGTGGTAAATATTTTTTTTCATGACTTTACCACCGCAATAATTTCTTATCCTAAACGAATGGTTTCAATTAAGATTTATAAATTAATATTACAATTCTAGACACGATTAGATACTTACTATTCTGTCGTGCCTAGGGGTACACTGAAAATCAGCGCTGCGCCATAGTCTGCCAGCATTTTGCTGAGTGTGCTCCTTTTGCCTGAATTTAATCATGGCAATTGCTTAGTTAGATATAGTTAGTTTTTTATATGTATAAGTACCTACTAATTATGTAACCTGATGCTGTTATGGTCATAATTTCAGGCAATAAATATTTTTTCTATTTTATTCTATTCTATAGATACAAATTCCGAAGTTCATAGTGTTCAGGTAGGTACTTACATAGACTCCCTCGCGTAACGCGATACGCCTATTTGTACAAATGTTCAACGTCTGATTCTTGTTACGTTAACAAGCATAAAAACTGACACAATAACACCGAAATTGGGTACGAAACGGCATATCGTATCGAGGATAAATAAATAACTAGATATTTTACTGCCTGAGTAGTCCTGCCCGTCTGACTCTAAAGGAAACTCACTTCTTAATCATATTGCAGAACACACGCGTTTTATTTGACGACCGATGTGGCGCGGTGGGCGAAGATCCGCCTGCGACACAGGAGGTTGCGGGTTCGATTCCCGCCCTGGGACAAATGTTTGTACGATCTGCAAATATTTGTTCCGGGTGTTCTGGGTATTTTTTATGTATAATAAAAAAATATCTATCTATGTAATGTATTGTATTAAGTATATCAGTCATCTAGTACCCATAACACAAGCTCTGCTTAGCTTGGGGCTAGATGATGCTGTGTGGATTGTCCAGCATTATTTATTATTATTTATTTTATTATTATTATAGAAGACAATGGCCTCCATTCTGTAGTACACTGACTTAACTAAATTTAAACTGTCGCTCTCTTTTACTGATAGTGCAAGCAAGAAAAAGATAGCTACAATTTTAGTGCTGTCAAGTTAGTCAGATTTAAGTTTTCCATACAAATTTAGTCGTGATATCAAAACATGCTGACTATAAACACGAACAAAAGCGGCACGTAAACTGATTTGACAGCAGCACACGGCACTAAAATTGTAGCTATCTCTTTCTTGCGTACACTATCAGTAAAAGAGAGCGATAGTTTAAATTTAGTTTAGTCAGTGTACTACAGAATCGAGGCCAATATACAGTTAGGTATCTAATACATACCCTACCTACCTACTTCTTCATTCTGCGATTTGAGGTAGGTAAGTACCTAGGTAAGCTTCATTCATCCTCATCATATAACTTTGTTTTTTTTTCATCTCCCTTCCCACCCATCATCCTTTCATTCTATATGCCAACCATCTCAACATACCTGCAATGTAAGTTAAACTCTAATAGATGGTGATCTACGCCAATACCTAGGTGAAAGACCTGTAGTAGGTTGATTTAAGCATTACTGATTGTATTGTATTAGCGAAGCAAGTGGCTCCAGGTTACCCGTGAATTCACACGTCCCATACAAAAATATTGGCTATCAGAATCTGTACAACACATCATTGTTGTGAGCCGCCGACACTCGGTACAAAAGACTTTAAAAGGCTCTGTTCTATTTACCTCTGAGAGCTGATTGCCGCTTATTTGTAGGAAAAAGGCTTTGGCACAATACTGGGGTATCCAGTGTCGCCGTAACCCTACACGAAGAGTTGAATCACAGTTTTTACCAAAGAGCGCACCGCTCTGAGACTTTTAATCGAATCTCCAATTGGGGCTTTTGACAGGTGAGAGTGAAATTGGTTATTTCTGGAAAGGCTTATAAACAATTGATTTGCTCCACTGAAATTCTGGTTACTACTCTTTGTGTTTGTGAAAAAGGGACAAGAAATTATTGATTTATTTGAGAGGTCTACCTATCAACTATCCTATTTAGTGGATATTTTTTTTGATGTCGATTTTCATGTAGGTATGATTTTTTTTTTACTTCTATTTTTTTTTCTTTAACTTCTATAATGCATGTTATTAGTATGTATGCAGTTGACGTTTGATTTGGTGGCTACTTACTTTTTCATTACTTTTATTTATCTTATTGGTATATAATCTTATGGAAACGCAATCTCTGCACTCTTTATTACGTAAAAGCCTTGCAAGCTAAAATTATGAGGCTTTTCAAAAAATAGCCCAGAAATTATCTAGATGTCTCTATCTATCTATTTCTTTCTATCTTTGCAGAATTTACTAACAAATATTCTTAAGTATTTAATAATAAAATGGATTGTTTTACTGTACGAAATGAAAACTTTTGAATTGATTTGATAAACTAGCGATAGGTAATATATCTAGTTGTTTTTTGATCGCTGCTATCGAGATAAAAGCCATAGGTCCATAATGATTGCACTCGACAAAGGCTGTGCCCATATTACAGTACCTACCTACCTACCTACCTACCTACCTACCTACCTAGGTAGGTAGGTAGGTAGGTACCTACCTACGGGTTGTAGGTACGTGTAAGGAGGGCGGGGGCGGGGGCGGAGCCCCCTCACCGGAAAACACAGCTGAAGTTACCACTTCCTCTCGAGCCTTCCTTGTTTCGCCTAACCTTTCATGTATTCTATGGAGATAGGAAATGTTGAGGCAAAATAAGGAGGTTTATCATAAATATTATTATTACCAAGTAATTATTCGAAATTAGTTAAATAAAAGGAGTCGTTTAAAAAAAACACGCTTGTATCACGCACTACAAATTATAAAAAATAATTCCACTATCCACCTGCTGACTACATCATCAGATCGTTGTTACCAAGCCCAATCTATAGGACTCGTCAAAACAAATCATATATGAGCTCAAACTCGAGGGGTTTACTAGTAATATAAAGTGCTTATTATATACTTTATACACTCATACTTTATTTATTCTCTCTTTAGAGCTGACCAAGGTTTCTAGACAAATACCATTTTGCTGTTAGCGTTAACATCTGCGGAATTATTTGGAAATAACATTAGCTGTGGAAATGTCACGTGACTGCTGCGAAGTTGACAAATTTGCGTTAGCATGAAAGGAAACCAAAGCGTGAGGTTTTGTCTAAACCAACTAAAAATAGCAAGATTTCCACGACGGATGTATATACAAACGGATGTAACTACAACAGTTGATAACTGTAGGCTAAGTTATCTATATTGCCAATTCGGCAGAGATGAAACATCGCGTCCTAACCAAAGAAACCAATTAATAAAACAACTCACTAAGAACCTTAACAAAAACTAATCCATTTCCAATAAACCCACTTTCATCAGACTCTCTAAAATACAATCGATATCATCCATAATCGATAATTTATCATTATGCCGCAATCACATATAAAACGGTTTCAAGCGCCGGCAAGCATCTAGGTATCAGCGCTTGTACACGGAATCTCGCTACTCTTATAGGTATTCATAAGAACGTGTGAAGTGTAGCAGAAAATATACCAAAGCACACCAAAGTTAGTCAGATGTACAAATCTTTTGGTGCGCATTATCTGATTGAACATCATTTTCTGTACGATAATGTCTCACCAACAGCCGGTGACGCATATATAGATGAGTACTCACCAATGACTGCACATCTGCTGAGACTCCTGATGACCTGAAGACATTATGACCAATACCAACAGCGCGTTATAAATATCTATTTCACACATCACGCTCGCTGCCGCCGGAGTCAGATCTTCCGCGTTGCCTGCCGCGTTGACTGTTTTCTGTGTAAAACGATATTTGGAACCGGAACGAGAGCCTAATGATCGATATCGTCGCAGCTCTAAACTCCTTACACAACACTAACACGTTGTAATTTTGATGTATGAGCGGAGATAAATCTATTAAGGACTTGACATCTCCATCGAGCGGCGGATCAGACGATTATTATTATTTTAATGTTATTATTCGAATTATTATAATCTCGGAGGCCATATTTATGGCAGACGAATAAGCCTTTTAGATACGCCGCATAAGAGCTTAGGGTGGGCGCTCATCGGATGAAATGACGACTTCATTTCAAAGAAACAATGACGACAATATCGACAAACTGTTTTATTGCAATTAAGGTAATGCAATATTACTCTATCCGCCTATGAATGCGAAGCATACTAGTTTTCACTTCATAGTAATGGGGTCATAATGACCATCCAGTTTTGTTTACAATGTCCACTCCACTCTTTTTTTTCAATGTGCGTCGTCGCTAGCAAGGTGTAAATGTATAGTGAATTACGTGTGCGATACATCGGGGACAATTTATTCAAAGGACAGTCGACATACTCCCTTCCTTCCTCTCAATAACCAAACACAACTACCTGCCTTGGCTTGCAAACTATAGAGCTAAGTTTCGTTTACCGTGAAATTAAGTCAGGAATCTTAAAGCATGTTGAGGTAATTTAAAACGTGTTTTATGTTGGTAAGGATGAATTTTGTTTCATAGATGTTGTAGGGCATCGCGCGTACAAGCTCCATGCTGAGCGCAGTTGATTGCGAATTTAAATCGGACAAATAAATGATCACATGTGGAGGTGTCCAACTAATTTAGTTGTCAAGCGCGAATTGGCGTTTATTTTTAAACACTTTTGAATTAAAATGCAATGAGGGATAATTCTATTCAAGGAGCTGTACTTTAAATGAAATAAGTGTGCCTAGGTAAGTTATGGGCGAGCGCGCGTAAGATTTCTACAAAATAGTAGAGCCACAGATTTTTATTTGAGAAAGTTATAATAATGATGTAAGAGAAATGAGTGAGAGAATGAGTGAGTATTTTCAATTTAATTTATTTATTGAGGCAAGAGATGTTTCAATTGAACCTAAACATGGAATAGGACTCTACTTTGAAGCTTTCAAGGTTCATTGTACGATTTGGTTAAATATTTTTTCCTTTATCAATCAATTTCCCAAATAACCGATCAATTACAAAACAAAACGATTGGATTTTCAGCTCAGTGATTACATTGAAATGTCAGAATTGGCGCGCTTTTGTGACACGCCATGTTGGCTACGTTCAGAAACTACGTACCTAATGAACACAGCGAGCGCGCGCCAGTGGGTGGTTTATTGTTTTACAACATTTTTACAAGCGGCATTACACGCTTTACCCGGCTTTGTTCGACTTTTATGGACAATGACGGGACAAATTGTAGGAATTCAACCCTATGTCAGATCGCTTGATAGAGTACCGTAATCTCTCTTCCTGTCACATATTTGTAAGTCCGCTTTAAACTGAGCCTACGCATGATGTGACGATACTAAAAAATTACTGCGTCTCTATAAAAAATAAATTATTTTGTTGACTCATAAACTTTGATCGTTCGGAACCGAGAGCGCTCATTTATAAGATACCTGTGAGTTAATTTTCATGTGAGATACTTAATTTATAAACCTGACTGCACCTAGTGCAAAACCTACGGTCTTGTTCATAATTTTGTATTTTCAAAAGTTGCTTTACAATTTATAAAATATTTTAGGAACCAAACTATAATTTTGTAAAGATTATGCAAATCGAACAATCAAATATGCCAATCTAATCATAAATCAACGTTTTTCAATCAGATCATGACTATTCTCATATCGTTAAATAGTCAATATAAGGATTATGTTATTAACGATACTCGTTTAGGATAGGTACCTACTTAATGATTTGAATTCCATTTTCAAAAAGTTTTTATTTTAGCGAAGTTGCGTAGGAGTGACATAAATAACAGACATTATGACAAGTGTAACAAAAGTGTGAATTCACTTCTCTGAATTATCCCGTATTGTGTTGGTGTTTAAGTCCGTGCTGTGTTTAAGGGCATTGTTTTACGTCACCCGCTGGTAGGATTGGACGTTTTTGAGGGAAAGACGTTGTTTAGGTAGTTGTTTCGGCGGGAGATCGTGATCCGTCATCCACGCGGGGGCTACTGCGCGGTTTTCGAACGCGTTCCGTTACTATTTTTTATACAGTATGCTGTCAGTTTTTGAAATAAAATGTTTATTCAAAAAAATAATCCTATTATGAATGCGAAAGTTTGTGAGGATGTTTGTTACTCTTTCACTCAAAAACTTCTTAACGGATTTTTATGAAACATTACAGTACATTAGATTACATTACAGCTTATACATCAGAATAACACATAGGCTACTTTTTATCCAGGTACCACGCGGGCGAATTCGTAAGCTAGTCAGTTCAGAAGCTAGTCATTTATAAAAAAGTTACAAAAGGTGGACCTTGACATTTTGCTGGAAGACATTTTCCAGCAGCCATCCTAATTTGTCTGTACAAATGCTTGAGCTAATTAATAACATATTGGCGGTTTTATATTACAAAAATTTCCAATCATATAACTTTTGATTGATAGATATGCTACGATTTACACTGTTTTACGTACTATATTTTTCGGGCCAAAAATATTCCAAAACTTTGATAATGTAACGCTTCTTTATTTTTTGTGTAAAAAATCAATGAGATTTTGACTTTAATGAAATTGAAGTATCCACACTGAACATCCTGTATAAGTGGAGATGCGTCATTATGTCTCGTGCATTGTTGTTATTTGCCACATTGTCCGCACAGTGGCCCTCAATGGCTTCTAATGCTATTTACAATTGTTTAGCTTTACAGAAAATTACCAAAAAAAAACCTTTTTGGACTCTAGAACAAAACAGCAGTCGAGGACATCATGTGGCTGAATGGCTCTGCCTTTGCCTTCCAAGAATGACAGTTGACAGATCGAATTTGAAATTGATCGCGATCAATCTTGATCGGTGCCATCATCCATGGATATAGGACTTCTTGGTACGCGAATAAAAGGTAGCCTATGTGTTATTCTGATGTATAAGATATATTACTGAAAAGTTTCGTCAAAATCCGTTCAGTACTTTTTGCGTGAAAGAGTAACAAACAACCATCCTCACAAACTTTCACGTTCATAATATTAATGGGATAGAAGATTACCCACAATGGTTATTTGTTATTTTTTTAAAGCGTTAACCTACACATGAGGAAAGTTTCATGATTTTTATAATATCTAAATATTTATTCAATGCCGGATGTTAAATAAATATTATACCCACAGTTATCTACTGTTGAAAAATTATATAGAATTGTGTTTTTGATACAAAACCTTTTTTTTTTTGCAAAAATACTGGTGTATGACACCAAGCCAAGCAAGTGGATGAGTAAATTTTAAATAGTGTTATTTAATAAATATAATATGAAGTTTGTTCGTTCCTCGAATCGCCGTTTGTTTCTGTGTCACTGTGCGCTAGGTCAGAGACTAATTTTAAGTTCGATCGAAGTGATATATCGACAAGATACTTCACAAAAATATTTATTATTTGAAAATAAAAATCTCTAATCAAATTTTCTCCAAAAAAAACAACGTTTAAACAGTAACCTTTAGACAAAGTACCACCTATTTTATTGATAGTCATCAAAGTTCTTTGCATATTTTGGACGTTTCAAAACGGTTTCTTGCTAGTTGCTAGCAGATTTCTACAATCCCCCGCAGATTTTAAAACAAATATACGAATCAAAACAATAAATTTGAGAAACAATGACACAATTGAACTTAACCAAAACAAATTAGACGGGACCATTGTATTGCATTAGCTTTGTAGAAATTGTGACCATTCAGGGGCTCCATAAAACTAAGTCTTTGGCCCAAAAAAGGAAATATATGGCCGTTGTAAAGTTTGGACGCAAACATATAGAGAGCGTCAAATATTTATAGCTTTGTGCGAGGAATATTAACTTCAGATCGGGGTTCCTTGTGTCTTCCTATAAACTTCTATAAATTTTATTTATTTATTTATTTATCTAAGCACACATTACACGTTACAAACCTAGAAAAAATACAATATCTAAAATACAGTTTTGATCTGGTTAGGAACATAACTTATGTGCGTACACAAAAAATAAATGAGTAACAATGTTGAGCAGACAAACAACTGTGTAGTATGTTTGAGGACCAGATTCTCAAAAAAATCATTAAAAAACAATATAAATGAAGAAAAGCAATTTTACTTTACTTCATTTACTCTGTTATCTCTCCTAGTAAGTTAACATTAGTACGAAGTTTTTCGGAAGTGTAATTTTATAAAATAGTTTTCTTATAACGAGTTAAGTAGGTATTTACTTATTTACTTTTGCAGTAATTTAAAATCTATTTGACAACAAATTTTAGTTTAAATAACTGATTACTTTCTTGTAAAATATTCATATTTATTGGACACACATAAACACATTAACTTATGAGGATGAGAGGACATGTACAAAGGCGAGCTCAACCTTAAAAAGATTTTTCCAGAAAACTTTAGAGGTTAGTGAGAGGTGACTAAGGCCGTGTAGAAAGTGGAAAGTAAAATAGATAATTTCTGAAACAAAACACTAAAAGAACTATTATATCCGTATACATTTGAGAAACTGTGTCGCGAATATTAGTTTCGACAAATAGGTATAGATAATACTATAGACAATGTACTCAACTTTATAGGTATACTATAACTTTATAATTAACGAATAAATAAATAATGCTAGACATTTTTCACACAGTATCATCTAGCCCCAAATTAAGCAGAGCTTGTATTATGGGAATAACTGAAACACTATACTTATATATTTTTTTTTGTAAATACATACATAATTTACGTACAAAATTATATAAAACTACACTTTATAAATACTTATGTTAAACAAATTCAAAACCTTTACTGCATCTTAAATACTTTTTGTGTACAGAACCCTGCTGAATTCAGCCTTCAACAGTTCTTCACCTGGTTAGTAGCAGTTAGTGGTCAAGTCCAGGCCAGAGAAGGAATGTTACTTAAACAATACAAGATATTACAAAACAGCACAAATATTAAAAAAAAACAAAGGGATATATACAGCCCGCACGGCACGGGACACTATTACAGCATCACAAACAATAACAGCATTGTTTTATTTAAACTAGCACGTAAATAATTGTAAAACATTATTTGAGGCGCAGATTTACGATTGGGCGAAAGAGTTGAATGCTTGTCTAGTTTTGATTTAGAATAAAATTGATGTTTTTATTGTTTCGTATTAATACTTTACAACTTTCTCCATGTTACCATATCAGTACCTAAATTAAGTTTGATAAATATCTAACTACCTGTTGCTATGAATGAACACAACAAATTACCAAAAGCTAATCGAAAGTTCGAAACAGACTGAATGTATACAGCATTTATGTGTACACTAGCTTCTGCCCACGGCTTCGCCTGCGTGGTACCCGAAAGTAACCTATGTGTTATTCTGATGTATAAGCTATATTACTGTAAAGTTTCACCAAAATCCGTTCTGTAGTTTTTGCGTGAAAGAGGAACAAACATCCTCACAAACTTTCACGTTTATAATATTATTATTATTATATATATTAGTAGGATAGGATAGAGTACCTATTAAATATATTTTTTATTGGAGGACAGGTAGGTATAAATAGTTCTGTCTGTCCCCCTGTTGCAAAAAGGGGGACAAACCAAACTTTTTTCCTAACTGTCCCTCTAGGGGAACAAAGCAGGAGGACCTATAGGAATAAATCCTTTATTAATATATAAAACAAAATAAAACGCTCACGTTTGCAATCCACATGATAAAGATCCTCAGATCCATACTCAGTTCGCAAATCTGTGAGGACAGTGGGTACGGGGTAGTCAGCCACATGTCTAAACATATTTGGCACATGACCGCGATTTACATAGTAGTTAGCATTCCACGTGACATATTGCAAGCCCACCGCCGCTTATTAACACTAACCAATGGCACATGCTTTCGAATTTTTGGTTTTAGGGCATGCCAGTTTTCCCACGTTGTTTTACTTCACTGTTCTGAGCACGTTTTAATTATCTTCTTAATATAAAACGTTGATACTAAAAGATATTTTTAGAATATTATTACGACTATATTCTACTTTTTCGTCGAGCGTCGTGGACGGTGCTCATGAGGAAGGACCACTAAACGGTCAACGAAACATCAGCAGGAGAATAGTAAAGAATTCATTGTTTTTAGGCTTAGGTTCATAGGTTTTTATTCATTGAAATCATAAGGATCATATAGAAACGTCAACTTAAAAACTACGTGAATTTAAAATGTTAAAGTGAATTTACGGCGGTTCCTCGCGCGCGACCAAGCATAGAAGAATCAGCCAACAAACTCTGCTTAGTTATTTTTTGATGATCCTTCATTCAGCTTTAGTGTGGTGCCAATCGAACGAGGTGAATTAACGAAAAACGTGCTATAGTCTTTTTAATATTGATACCAAACCATGATAATTTCAATTGTATGACATTAAAAATAACTACTAAATATGTAGTAGTCTATTAATTATCTGTAATTTGTAAGGTTAGGTTATGTAAGTAGATAGGTATATGTAATTGTGTTTATTTAGGGAATAGTGTTTAAGTTTTATTAATAGATTACCTCTAGCGTATAATTTATAATTTTTCTTATATTCATGCACTACCTCAAGACTCTTGCTGGAGCTGGAAGAGAATGCTATCTAGCATTAAGTTCGCCTATGTACAGTACTTTATAGTTGTGCAATAAAGAATTTTCTATCTATCTATCTATCTATTAAAATAACTAGCACAAAACGAAGAAAGACCTTACTCGCTGTTTACAAACGGTATATCACCATTAGTAACTTTCTATCACTGGTAATACATTACCGGGTTGTAATACCACTTTTAAATAAATCAATAATCAATCCACTGAGAAGTTGATCTGGTTTAACCGTCTAATGATGACGCGGGGTCAATAATAACTCGACATCTCAATTTGTAGTTCAAGCCCAGAGTAGGAAAAGGGAATGAAGCGGAAGATATCTTGTTTCGAACCAATGGAATTATAAGATCTATTAAGATATGAAAATGTGCTCAAAACAGTGATAGCTTGATCTGGTCAATAATTACTCCACATCTTAATTTGTGGTTAATTAGTTTAATACCCAGAGTAAGAAAAGGGTATACGAATCATATCTATAGATGATGCTGTGTGAAAATGTCCAGCTTATTTATTATTTATCTTGTTTCGAACCAATGGTAAAACCAAGGTGGGCGAGTAGCTATCTGCGACACAAGAGGTGCTGGTCCGATTCCCGCTGCGGGTCAGTTTGTATGTTATGAAGATGTGATTTTAAAAACATGTACGAATAGGTAAAATAAATTATCCCTACTTCCTAGTAATATTACAATGACTGTTTGTTGCCTTGTATTACGTATGCAGAAATTACTAGTTTCTGCATACGTAATACAAGGAGTATTCACTCAATTGTTAAGCCTTAGATGGTGTTATATCCACAGACTAATAAGGGATACTACATGCTGTCGTATGTGTAAACTGATACATACTTTGTTTTAGCTGTAATTTTAAAAAAAAAATGGTCTGTAAAATCTCTACCGTCTGCTGAACTGAAACGTCAATTCTCAATTTGGCTGACCGTAAATTTTACTGTAAAAGTTTCGCCATCAGCTTGAACATCAATTCTCAATTTTGCAAAATGATAACTTTTTTGACGGCAATTTTTTTATTAAATGATTTTTTTTTAATTTAAATTCCGTAAATACTGTACTATCTGCTGAACCGAAGCCAATTCTCAATTTTGCACACAGTGACTTTTATCATATTTTTTGACTATGATATTCGAGTCCTATTTTAGTTATTTTTCGGAACGTCACACTCATCGGGCACCTGTTGACGCATGCCGCGGTGGAGCTGGTATTATTGATGAGCGGGGTCGGAGGGACCCCCGCTGGCTAGCTCGGGACACGGGCCGCCCCGGCACCGGACGCAAGACATGAGCACCCGGTTAAGAATTTCATTATTGAGGAAAATTCATTTTGACAACCCTGTTTTTTTTTAATAATTATGAAAATATCAGTAAAAATACATATGTAACAAGTCTAAAAGGTTCTTTGTTAGTCTTTCAAATCATACAGATGAAGGTACTCTGAACAAATCGTAGATGTTCTGACTTCTGGTCAGTAGAAAGTCCTGATCAAGAGTACCATAACGAATCATGAAAATTTTGAGAAAGCCAAAGAAATATTTTAGGATAAAAATCTGTGGTATCTGTCTACCCCTACAAAAAACAAAAAACACAAAACGTGAACATAATAAGCATAATATATGTAAAAACTTGAAGGAGTGAAAAAAATATAGATTTTTAGATAAATTTAAACGTAATAATAATAATAACGTTTATTCAAAAACAACATGATCCAAAAGTGTTAGTAAGCTTAAGATAAGGGTTAGTACTTAATTACTAATACTGATTTCGTCCTCTGGGAGAGCTTCCACACCAGAGGACATGTGTATTTTTTAGCTATTTCTTTCAGGATGCTGTTGTTGCTCGCGCGCACTCTGCTTAGCAGAGAGGCAGTCTTTTTCCGCCAGATGGCGTCAAATGTATCGGTGCGCGCATCGGCGAACATGCCTGAAGCACTACAGAAGCGCGGGAGCCGCAACAGTGTCCTGAAAGCGTTATTAAATTGGACCCGCAGAGCATTTAATATCTAAATGTACATTTATCCAGCTTCCAACGCTTTAAAAAGTAAAGAAATAGTAACAAAAAAGTAACAGTTATTTCTTCTATGATAGTTAGTCAATACAAAGACATTGGACCTAATTTGGTGAACAGAATCAAAATATATTTAGTGTGCAACTGTGTTAATAAAATAATATATGTAGAGATTGCCTCGCCACGTTATTTTGCAAAAAAACACTGTTCTCCTCTATGCTAAAGATGGCCATTATCGCCCGTTATACCGGGAACATAACTTTGGAACGTATTGCAAAAGAATATAGCCACGGCCACAATGGTTGCCATTATAGAAATCAAATTGAGACGCAAAGCAGTATTTTAAATTGTCATAGATCTTAATCCAACCCCAGGAGATTTTCATGTAATCATTATATCATAATTGAAGTAATAAGAACTTAAATGTAACGTATTTTTAAAAGTTATGTTATGAACCTAAAAACAGACGAGTTTTGAAAGTTATGTATGTACTAGCCTTCGCCCACGGCTGCGCCCGCCTATTACTCGGATATAAAGTGTTATTGTGTTATTCTAATGTATAAGCTATATTTTTGAAAAGTTTCATCAAAATCCGTTCTATAGTTTTTGCGTGAAAGAGTAACAAACATCCATCCTCACAAACTCTTCTCGTAAAAAATATCTACGCTGTTCACAGACAAGATATTGAGCAGATAGATAGCGAGTGATATGGGGGCAAACTTAAGCAGATTAGTCCTACAGTTGGGCACCTCTAGCATGGCAGGGCGGCGGCGCGGATCTAGCTTCCTAAATAATTGCACGCTATTGCTTCTACCTTGTACCAAAGAGATCATCAAATACCGAGCCGCATCTCCATGCCAAAATAAAACATTAATATTATAACAATGTTATAAAACGCTACACCTGCCTTAATTGTATAATAAAAACAGTATCTTAATTTTATTGTAATTCTTTGTTTTGGAGCAACATAGTTTTCGGATAAGTTCGCTTTAAAGCTTGTGTTATGAGTTGCATGATTTTAGAAATTCCTAAATCAATCATAACGTCATCATGACTGTCCAGGATAAGGTTTGGATGAGAAAAAACCCAAAGCTCACATAGGTAGGTACATGGTTCAGATCCCACATCAGGATTCCCTGTATCGTGGGTAAAGATAGGCTAAGAAAAGACAGGAATGGCATTTGAGGGAGGAGGCTTATGCCCAGCTGTGGGTTAGTACGAGCTGCCAATGATGATTATGATAAAATAAATCAGTTTTTTTATGCGAAAAAACCCACAAAAATATTAGTTTGTCTGTGTACACAGTTCCTCAGTTCAAGTTGAGATTCAAAGTATTTATACCCGGCAATGTTGTACATTAATATTTTTTACCACCAGAAATAATGAAAAGTATTAGTAATTATATTTAATTTTGAAATATACATGCCTATAAATATCAAAATATCAACCTCGGTGGGGATGTGGTTCGTTTTAGATGAGTAAAGTTTTTTTTAAATAAGAAGTTTTGTTCTTGTAGGTACTAGTCACTAAAAACTAGATACTTTACAATAATTTCAGGATTACCATTACTTTGTTATTAGGCTGACGTCTTAATTTCAAGATCCATTAAATATACTAGATTTAAAAATAAATGTGTTTCTACTCGTATAATGACCGGTTAATGTCCAAAGTCTGATGGCGACAGAAATAAATAAAGGTTTATTGTTTTTAGAAAACAAGAAAGCGGTCTAAACTGTGGCTTTTTATATTGCTACGTCTTAATCAACAGGTTAAAATCGATATTTTATTAAAATTTGTCTGATAAAATAAGTTATATATTAACTGTACCTAAACACAAATTGACTATTTTTTTACGTTAAGAATTGTTGCGCTCTCAACTCTGATGCAGTGGCAACGGCTTTGAGGACTCTGACAACTCAGTGGGCGTGTAGCTGGTAGCTGGCTGAGTTGATATAGTCGCGGATTTGATTCCGGTGCAGGTACATTTTTCGCATGATCTACAATTATTGATTTGAGGTTGGGTGTTGTGGTGCAATGCCACTTGCATAGTTCCTGATCCAAGACACAGAAACCAAGTGTAAGATAAGATAAGATAATTCATGTTGTTATTTTTAAATTAATGTTGTTAGGTTTTCTCTATAAGTATTAATATGGGAGAGGATGTGACACAAAAGGGTATTATTATTCAATTATATTTATTTAGATAGATTATTATATTTGGTTTAACATTTATAATATACAGTATATATAAATATATATATATATATATATATGATTATTATCATATATATATATATATATATGATTATTATCATATTTTTGTATTTTAGTTACACTGTTTCCCAATTCCCTAATCAAATGTTTGCTGCATCAGGCACCAAATGTTTGCTGGAAGAAAACTCTGGGTTAAGCTCGCCTTGGTAAATTTTGTATTTTTCTGTCGTATTCATTTATGTACAATAAATATATACATACATAGTCACGCCTGTTTCCCAGAGGGGTAGGCAGAGACCAAGGATTTCCACTTGCTACGATCCTGGCATACCTCTTTCGCTTCATTCATCCTCATCACATTCCAGGATAGGTGGAAGAGGAAAGCCTCGGCGAACGTACTCTGACCAAATTGGTGACATTCTAGAAAAAGTCCAGGTCAGAAGTACACTAAACTGTCGAGCTTGTACAATGAAGAAGGATCAAAAGTCCTTCTTTATAGTACATAAATGTTAGTAATGTGGTCAGTCAGACAGACTTGAAGATAGCATAAGGGGCTAGAATTTACCTTAGGAGATCTAAAAATTATATTACCGAAAACAACACTGTCTTTTAGAAATCGACGTCTCTGAATATGAAAGAGTAATAAAAAAACAGCAATTACTTACTCAAAGAATTGTTTAATGAGTGCCTTCGTAGGGGTGTGATGAGCAACATTACAGAGACTTGTTTGGGCGCAGCGGGATGCCAGTTAAGCAAAACTATTAACTTGTTAATAAACAACCCAATTTCAACCCTAAATCACTTGTAATACGAGAGAAAGTAGGAGAGGGATATGTAATAGTAGCGAAATGACCCCATAGCTTTTTTTCTGATGTAGTATGGAGTATTTTGAACTCAACAGTCTTCGAAATAAGACTGATGTTTAAGAAAGGGGATTCAAATTTTAAGAATACCCTCGTTAGAAATTGTAACGCGTTTGTTTTTTATAGTGCTCATGAATGTTTATCCAACTTTATTTAGAAATTTTATTTAATATATCTTAAATTACAATCACATTGGCCTCGATTCTGTAGTACACTAACTAGACTAAATTTAAACTGTCGCTCTCTTTTACTGATAGTGTACGTAAGAAAGAGATCGCAAGAATTTTACTGCTGTGTACTGCTGTCAAATCAGTTTAAGTGTCGCTTTTCTTTGTGTTTAGAGTCAGCATGTTTTGAAATCACGACCAAATTTGTATGGAAAACTTAAACTTGACTAATTTGATAGCACTAATATTATACCTATCTTTTTCTTGCTAGCACTATCAGTAAAAGAAAGCGACAGTTTAAATTTAGTTTAGTTAGTGTACTAGGGAATCGAGGCCATTGTCTTAACAGTAAGGGACACCAAAACGAGAATAAAATCACAAAGAACATATTATATAGCAGCATCTTTGAATTTCGCCAAACTTGTGTGAAATATATCTATATCATTGGATGCGTATAAGCTATATTTAATTTAATTTCATAAGGCATATAATGAAATGAAATTTGAAATGAATTACATTTTATTGTCTGTGAAAACTAGGTATAAAGGTGTTGCCATGTTGATATTAGTCCAGCTAGTTTCTAAAAGAGGCTTTACAAATCTATAGAGAAAAAAAACAAATAGAGGCAAATTGAATTTGATTTGTTTTTCACCGTTTGGATGCAAGGCCTATAATATAACAATCAAAAAAGTAAAAAAAGTCCTCTAGAGCAGGCAACGAATCAGCAACGTATATCCTGGACGGTAACCGCGCACCATCAGATGGTATGTTTGGGTTATTCCACAAATCCCCCCCCTGAAAAACCCCCTTAGGGGGGAAACTAGAATCTTAAAAAAATAGTCTAGAACTCCCTCGGACGAATCGAAAAAATGCTAATTCCACTTTTCCCCCACTAAAATCTACCTTAGTCTCGTCATAGAAAAAAAACATGGTTACTAAATGAGAACCAGTGACATGTAATGTACCTTTCCCTGTGATTTTTACTACTGACTTAGTTACTGTGGGCGCTAAAGTTCTGAAATAAATTAGTTTTTAGTCTATGAAATGAGTGTCTGGAACAAATCGCTGTTTGCGACAAGGCCGCCATCTATGGAGGACAAATGTATGATGTATTTTTTGCTGTATTTTTTTTAATGCATAATATGTCAAATCCACAATAAAGTATTTTATATTACATTTAATGTTGCATTGTTCGAACATGCAGACATTTTCTGTTTTATTAATTATTTTTTTAAAAGCAACTTAAATTTTATCTATAGACAGAATTATACAACTGCTTTAAAAACAGTAAGTAAAAAAAAACAACTATCTATTAAATTACTTTTTTCCATCATGCTTGCTTATGAGTAGGATTAGGATGCAGGCTTCAACTTTTCAGTTTGATTTTTTTCATAACAAAGTCAGAAGATTTTAATGGACGATTTTACTGGCAACACACGTGATAAAAGAAGCATTAAAAATTACCTTAATTTATGTCTTTTGATTGTCAAATACGATAAGCAACAGGCAACTTTATTACGCTGAAGAAGGTTAAAACACAATAAATCGGGAAACAAAGCTTGCCAGTGTAAAAAAAAAAAACGGGCCATTGATATTATATTCGATTCAATTCAATATATTTTATTCCATTTAGATACAGTTATAATAAACTTGGAAAGTAATTTTTAACATTTTTAAGGTGGTGATTAAGTATAGGTACTTATAAATGGCATACCATACTTACTAATACAGATAAATGCCGTGACGGGGTAGTGGGCGGTACTAAGACTTTCGATCCGGAGACTCGGGTTCGAACGCGGTCGTATACCAATAGATTTTTCCACTCAAAAAATGTATGTACACATGAACACGTGCTCAAAACGCGAATAAAAACATTGAAAGGAAAACGGCATGCCCTAGAACCAAGGCTTGTGCCATCAGTTAGTGTACCAATCAGCGGCGATGGGCTTGCAACCTGTCACGTGGAATGATAATGCATGAATGAGGATGGATGTTTGTTCCTCTTTCACGTAAAAACTACTCAACGGATTTTGATGAAACTTTACAGTAATATAGCTTATACATCAGAATAATAAATAGGCTACTTTTTATCCGGGCACCATGCGGGCGAAGCCGTGGGCAGAGGCTAGTCTAGCATAATCTAGCATGATCCTGAGATTAGCTTTGTTTAGCCAAGATCAATGGAAAATCGGTTTAGCCGTTTCCAACGGAAGTAAACTAGATAGATAACCGTTTGATGAAAGACGCAGGTAAGTATTAGAAGATTACATAATATCTAATGATATAACGGCCAACAGTGGGAAGGCGCGTTTTAAAATTGAGTATTGCCATTAAAAAATATTATGACCATCATCAATTTGGGGGTGTCGCCGTGGTTTTAGGAAAAGACTTTACTATGGACGTTTATTGGTTTAGACTGATAATAATGATTTTTATGTGGAGAAAGGAAGCTATTGAGACATTTTGATTAGGCACTCAATAAAGAGCGTGTTTATGTGTTTATCACCTGACTACGCTGTCCTGTCTGAACTCTTTACTTAACCTGGTTTAGTGTCGCCTCTCCAGACAGAGAGAGGAATGCGATACCCCAAGGTTACCCTGAGGCTACGCTATACCTTCGCTAATCCGTCTCTTTGAATAATAGACTGTAAGTGTGCGAGATACTCACATCAATTTATTTGTGAGCAAAAAAATTCATATTGTAAAAACGGGAATTTTCACGTACTGCACTATCGGTGAAGGCACCGACTAAGTTTCGACTCATTTTGAGAGTCTTCTTCAGGGTGAGTGATCACTACTAAGTAGTGCAGTTGCGGTGCCTTCACCGATAGTGCAGTACGTGAAAATTGCTTTTACAATATGAATAGTCAAGTTCACGATAGTTTTTGGAATAAATAAACAATTGCAATAAAAACACAGTGACTTGATATAGTCATAATCGATTAAAACATAAAAATCAATTACTAGCTGTCTCCCGAATACAGTCAGTCGTATAATGTCACATTCTGTTGTATATGTCAAAGTTATTGGCGACAAAAACTAAAACACTCGTTAAAAGGAAACAGGCGGTGGTCGCAATTAAAATTACTTCAAGATAAACACATCGAACGAATAAAACTTTTATGGTCCATAAAATAAGGGATGGAATAGCTTCCATATCAATTACACGTGATCAACTTATATTGGTTTGGTAGATCATTGTTTTGAGATTAATCTATCTTGGTAGCTTTTTGTAGAAATACCTAGAATCCTACAAACCACGATGGAGCCTGTGTAAAGAGTTGTCCTTTAAGTTTTTTTTTTAATAACCTATTGTGTCCCACTGCTGGGCAAAGGTCTCCCCCAATTCCTTCCATCTGCCTCTATCCTTGGCGGTCTCCCACCATTCCGTTTCGAACGCATCGAGATCATCACGCCAACGCTTTCGCGGCCGACCACGACGTCTTCTTCCATCCTCAGGCATCCAAGGTGTGACAAGGTGTCCTTTAAGTAAATAAACAAAATAAATAAATAATGCTGGACATTTTTCAAACCATCATCTAGCCCATAAGTAAGCAAAGCTTGTGTTATGGGAACTACATGAATGATATACTACTTATATACATATATTTTTTGTAAATACATACATATTATATATAGAAAACACCCAGACCCGAGACAAATATTTGTAGATCATACAAACATTTTGTCCCGTGGCGGGAATCGAACTTGCAACCTTCTGCATCTCAGGCGGGCCTTCGCCCACTGCGGAAAGTTAAGACTGCGGCTATGTATGGTAGACATCTAATTTTATATTACAAAGGGATGACAACCCTCTGAGAAAGGTATTAAAATTGCATTATTATTTACTAGCTTCTGCCCACGGCTTCGCCCGCTCGCCGGGTTGTACCCGAATAAAAAGTAGCCTATATGTTATTCTGATGTATAAGCTATGTTACTGTAAAGTTTCATCTAAATCCGTTCATTAGTTTTTGCGTGAAAGAGTAACAAACATACATTCTCAACAACTTTCGTGTGATTTTTTTGTGTGATTGATTATACAAACAAATTATCAAGAGGGATCACCGTGAAAAGTAACTTTCAATTCACGAATATTTCGCCGAAAGTCATCACAATTTCTATCAACATTGTATCATATCACAAGATGTCCGGAGCCGAGCCAGCTGCGGGTTCGGCGCGTGCTGCTAACTTCCTCTGATCTTTGACTCGTCAATTGCCACCAGCTGCCTTCTGACATAAGACCTGCTCAATTGGACCAATCATTCCCCCTCAGACCGGGAGGAAAGAGGGGGGAGGAGGCCCGTCTTGAACGGAACGGATTAGTTGATAACACAAAGTTAATGCTGCAGATGAATCAAGTTGTATACTATTGTGATAAGGTTTGAATTACCGCGGTGTGGTGATTGTTGTACGTATGTAAGGAAATATGTTACTCAATCCCATATTGTCACGAGGATATGAATTGAAGTGGTTCGCGATCAACTAGGTGTTTCCGCCCGGTGTTTCTGACTATTTTGTTTAGATACTTCTTGGTTTGACTTGAAGTGGACAAACTTCTTTATGTCTATAGTTATTCTGTGGTTACTTGCGACGATGATAGTTAGCAATATGGTGACGTAAAATTATAAAGTAAACAAAAACAGCATGAATCAGAAGACGGTTAATTTTAGCAAAAAATATCGTAGAAGTAGAATGGCGAAGGGTCAGGTAGTAAATCCAAGACGAAGATCTACTTTATTCAGTGTGGAAGGTTCAGAACAGCTGGCAGTTGAGAGCTCCCGGGCAAGACTGATCCAGCAACTGACAAATCCCGACAAATCGCTCCCCAGAGACTTTGCAGCCTACTTCCACAGTTCAACAAATAACAGCGACCCCGCCTACGTTGTTACCTCACACCATACGCGAGACCCACTCCCAAAGCGAAGACCAGTGATTCCCACATACCCCTGCATGCAGTCTCTACGCTGGAACCCTCATGTGGAGACTTCATCCATCGACGATGAACCAGACTTGCTGGGCCAGGAACATAATATGAGATCTGATATAAGACCTGACCCGGAGCCTGACATGAGACCAGAAGAACCGAAATTTAACTGCAGATGTGAGAATTGTCAAATGAAAAAGTGTCCTTCTAAAGCGCAGCCTTTCTATGCTGGCAGGTCTCCAGTTTTTAGAGACAATATTATGACGTTCTGCGACCAAAATACTATGACTCCAAGACTGAACGAAATCGGTTGTGGATGCACTCCAATTCATTCCACTCGAGCCTCAGACGTGTCAGTAACTGTTTCTGATATCGCTGTCAAAGATACTCAAGCCTGCATGCAACTTCATAAACTTTACTCTCCTGAAAAGTGCCCTGCATCTATTCTAAAGAACAACGGACAAAACTATGAACAGTATTCAGACGATTACTCACAGTCTCACTGCTGTGAGCACGCGTACCATCCTCCAATATATTGTCAACAACCTGAAAGAGACATTGGCGATGATCACCATATCGAACCTTCTAAAATAAGCTCCATTAAATCCTTCTTCAAATGCAAGAAGAAGAAAGACTGTACCAATCCTAGAAGGAATATCTACAACGAAGGTATAAGCGATATAGTAGCTGACCGATTTCCAGTGACTCCTGTCAGGGTCCCATCTCCAACGAACCTAAAACGGGATTGCAGTAAGTCATCGGTCAGGAGTAAATGCTGTGTCAATGAAGATATACCCTTCTCTCACCGAACCGATTCGAGATACCATCAAAACTGCAAAAAACCTAACCATACCAGAAGCTTCTATGGAGACATGGATGAAGTGAGACACTTGGTGACAAGCCCAGAGATCACCAGAAAGACTTATGCGAGTAGACCGGTGAAGTCCCATAAGATTCCATCTATAAGGATGCCGAAAAGAGTGCTGACATCAGAAAGGGATATAGAGTCGTATATTGACAGAGGATATCCACAGATTATGATACCAGTTACTAGGAGACAAAGAGGAAACTAAATATGAATAATTGAAGGGAGATACCTACTCGTAGTATCAATAAATTGTTTGAAAGATAAGCTGTAGCAATAATTTACAAACTACGCCTATGGACTATGTCTGTTAAGAATAACACAAAGTGTGCATATATTTACCCTAAATAATTGTCCAAGTTAAAATGTATTTATTAATTGAAAATAATAAACAATAGACACATACATAGTCCTGTCCTGACTTCACACTAGGATCCCTGTGCCGTGGGTATCAGGAACTAGGATTAACGTGGTACCACAACATCCAGATCAATTATAAAAACAAGAAAACTCTTCGCATTCCCGCAGCGGGAATCGAACCCGCACCTCTTGCGTCGCAGCTGGCTACTCGCCAATGAGGTAGTAAAAAATTTAAAAAACAAAACAACGAGCATAGAAATGACAACTTATAAACTACGTGAATTTAAAATTAACAGTTATTTTACTCCGTTTCTTATATTAGTTCTATCCAGATCACAAGAAATTAAGCAATGTCCCATCTCACCGCACCAGGATACGCGGATCTCTGCATTCAGGACAGCTGGTCAGTTCCGAGGGTCGGGTCAGCAGCTGCGGAGAAAGCATCCTGATTGAATAATCTCGATGCAATTGGCACACGAAGTCCTGTGGCGTTGACAACCTTTGAGGATTGTGTATGCCTACTTGTCAGTAGTTTTATACATCACTAGCACCCACGGCTTCACCTGCATGTTACCTGGATAAAAAATAGCCTATGTGTTATTCTGATGTATAAGCTTTATTACTGTAAAGTTTCATCAAAATCCGTTCACTAGTTTTTGCGTGAAAAAGTAACAAATATCCATCCTCACAAACTTTCACGTTTATAATTATAGTAGGATTTTCCAAATTTTTATTAGTTTATGATAGCATTTCTAAAGTTTCTTCTAGGAAATTCTTGATTCCTAAAATTCGTCTAAAGAAAGTAGCTTGTGCTAAATAAACTAATAAAATAATATCAAAAAACTTACGACACACTGTCAAGAGAAATTAAATATCTAGACAGTGAACAATTTGCTCAACCAATGGAACTGTTCGACAAAATGTAGACTACATTTTTAAACTTTTAGAATTGTTGAAAGTTAAAAAAAAATAAAGTAAAAGGTGAAGGAAAATATCATGAGGAAACAGAACAAAAAAGTGGAAAGCATGTGCCATCGATAAGTGTTCCAATAAGCGGTGATGGTCTTGTAGCCTGTCATTTGGAGTACTAACTCCTACGCAAAACGCGAACATGTGCCAACAATTATGATTGGACGTGTCTCTAACTACCCCCTACTTAATATACCTACAGATCTGCGTACTGAGTATGAATCTGAGGATCTCCTTCATGGGGATTGCAGTTTTGAGCGTGTTTGTTTTGTTCAACTATTAATCATGCTGACATGGGAATTCAACTATTAGTCGTGCTGACATGGGAATTCAACTATTAGTCGTGCTGACATGGGAATGAAATTCTGGATAGGTTTTAATAAAATGTTCGTGAAATATGCATGGGTAGAGTGAGGCACGTGTCGCCCGCACATATTCAGTCCGCAGACTTGATACTGTTTATTTAAGTGTAACCCCCTTTGGGCTTTTCGTACCTTTTATCAGCTTAAAAAAGCGATGTTGATTTCTTCATAGTTTTTTTCTTCTATGCCTCTCATTTGCTCCACTTCTTCCAAGCTTTTTGCCAGTTATCAGGTTTTTGTATAAAACATATTTATGCGTTATTTTATCAGCTTTTATTGTATGTTGGTGCATTTTCTGCGAGTTATGTTGAGTTAAAAACTTGGTACATAGTAAATTTTCAAACCTCGGTTAAACTATATGACAAGTTTAAAAATATATAGAAAACATTGTCGTCGATTCTCTTGTAAGACAAATAAACTTAATTTTATCGCTCTCTTTTAATAGCAGTAACAAAAGAAAGAAATAGCAATAATTTTAGAACTGTCAAATTAGACAGATTTAGTCGTGATTTCAGAACATTGTGACTGTAAAAACGAAGAAGAGCTTCACGTTAACTAATTTGCCAGTAATAAAATTCTTCCCATCTCTTTCTTACGTGCACTATCAATAAAAGAGAGCGATAGTTTAAATTCAGTTAAATTGGTGTACAAGAAAACCGGCGCCATTGTCTACCTACTAATCAGATTCACACCTGTTATCGAAGAATTGATAGTGCCAAGTACTGAGCAGTGAAAACATCAGTAATAATTAAACATAGCTAATGAACAAGCAGGTGCGAAACCCATTGAACATTATAATCAAAAGTTATACTCAACAACAAAATATATTAAGTCATAATTACTTTATTCGTTTATAATAAAATTATGCTGATCTAATAAAGATAACGTGATGTATCACTCATAAACAGGAGGCTATCAGACGTTTGACTGTTTTGGACACATTGTGTTGTTTTGAGGTTTTTGTAGGGTCACTATGATGAACATTTTAAAATATTTTTTATACCAAAAAGTTTGACGTATTTGCCACGTGAAGTCATGAGACCAAATCAAAGAATTTGTTTTTGTCAAAACGAGCAGAAAAGGCAAAGATTATGAACAGTATTAAAATGTATATAAGTATTTATCAATCATGTAGTTCCCATAATACAAGCTTTGCTTAGTTTCGGCTAGATGATGCTCAAAAAAAAGAGAAAAATAAAGTTCCTCTATGTACTACTACTTTGTGCAATAAATCATTTTCTATCTTTCTATGTACCTATTATTATGTGATGCTTATGGTCTAAATTAAATGGTATTTCTTTATTGTACATATGATAATGTGTTCTCCCATGAGAATACCTATTATCTAAATCGAATTAAATTGTTTTTCAAAACTACAACTTACTAATTTATTTGGATAACATTTTGTCTTTCAGTATTCAAAACTCCAAATTGAAGTTAGATTTTTCACTTAAAAATATATTTTTGATCATTGTAGTTTCTATAATATCATACTAATATGAAATATCATAGAATAATTCATACTTATTGAATAACTTTAGTCTAATTCTAATTATATTTGATCGTCTATAGTTCTGTAATTTTACCAAAGTAAGTCTTCTAAAAAACTAAACTCATAGTCACCATAGCTACGAGGAACTACCAACATAACGGAATGCAGGGGATGGCAAGCAGCGTGACGGGACGCCCACCTATCGATCATCCCCTACGCGGGGGTGCACGCGAATCTATGTCAATACTTCTGTTCTATTAATGTAGCGTTGTGCGTTCATCTACAGCAACGGTTATTTTTTTTAAGGCCATCCCTTTTTATTAATAACTAGCCGATGCCCGCGGTTTACTCTCGTAAGACAGATAATTGATAGGTAAAAAGTAATTGCATGCCTTGCACCCTTAAGGCCTTTTTTAAATACCCTGAATACCCTGATACGTTTTTAGTTATTTTGTATTTTAAGTATCCAAACTAAGTTTACAGCGAATCGCACCACGCGTTAAACATTTCTTAAACAAACGTAACATACCATCTTACCCCCTTTGAGGGGTAGTTTAGAAAAAATAAATGTATTTGTCTTTTATCATTTGTACTGAATAGTATTTGTGCCGAGTTTCAAACAAATTGGGCCACTCGTTAAAGAGTTCCCATACAAACTTGAACACCCTCTACAACTCCTTAGAGGGGTAGTTTGGGAAGATAATTATATTAGTATTTTATCATTTGGATTAAAAAATACCATTTTTTCATACAAAGGTTTTCAGCCTTTTTCACCCCCTTAAGGGTAGAATTTTCCATATTCCTTTCTTAGTGCACTTTTACACCATAAGAGGAATATACCCTCCAAATTGCATGCTTCTAGGACTTATGGTTTAAGCTGTGTGTTGATTCACCTCTTGGACTTTGACACCCTTACATCCCCTTTGAGGGGTATCTTGGGGAAATAATTATATAAGACTTTTATCATTTGGATTGAAAAATATTTATGTGAAGTTTCAAGTAATACGATTTTTCATACAAAGGTTTTTAGCCCTTTTCACCCCCTTAGGGATAGATTTTTCCAAATTCCTTTCTTATTGCACCCCTACATCATAGGAGGAATATATCCTCCAAGTTTGGGGAAATGTATTCTATTATTTTCTTTAAATTAATTATTTTTATCTTGTTTGGTAATTTTCAAACGTTCTACCGATCCATTTTTCATTACAGACGTGAGCTAGAAGAAAATGACGATTAGTATTAATTTCGCCTATTTAATTATTTTATTTTGTGCCATGAACCATTTTCTATCTATCTTTCTATGTTTTGAAGGCATTAAGCATTAAGCATTCTTAGCATTAGCTAAGCTTCTATCCGTGAAAGATACTCTGCTTTTACCATTAAAAATAGTTCTTAGATTATGATTTTACTGAATCATGACTCGAGTGTGCTATGAAAGTAATAGGCCTTTTTTGCCGATCAATTAGGGATTTTTTGTTTGTTTTATCCAGTTATCATTTGTCGGCGTATCAAAGCCTTTGGAGAGGCACATATTCATAGTAATAACTGTGTAATCTGTGTGAAGTGACGTTTGAGGTGCCGCGGCAGGGGCGCACAACTGTAGGCTATTTGCATGGAAATTAATTTTTATGTTTACTTGATGGTTCTATTAGGTTATAATGCGGTTTGGTTTGAGTTGATTTATGAAGTTAAGGGTGCGGTGGCTAGTAACAATATTTCATTGGAAATTAGCTATAGTTGGAAGTTTTTTAAGTTAAACTTAGAGAAAACAAGCAGTGTTTGGTCTTATGGGAACTCTTCGCGTATTTTTTTTTCAGGGCGTCTGGGCAAAGCGATGCGCGAGGAAAGAGCTGGCTTTTCAAATCGAAATCAACTCAAATACAATTTATTTTAGGTAACATAGGTACCACATTGGCGCAGTGGGCGAAGTCCCGCCTGAGACGCAGAAGGTTGCGGGTTCAATTCCCGCCACGGGACTAATGTTTATATATGCAAATATTTGTCTCGGGTCTGGGTATTTTCTATGTATAATATGTATGTATTTACAAAAAAAAAGTATATAAGGAGTATATCAGTCATGTAGTTCCCATAATACAAGCTCTGCTTAGTTTGGAACTTTTTGTAAATACATACACACATATTATACATAGAAAACACCCAGACACGAGAAATATATTTAAGATCATAAAAACATTTGTCCCGCGTCGCGAATGTAACCCGCAACCTGCTGCGTCTCAGGCGGGCCTTCGCCCATTGCGCCAATGAGGTTGTCAGGTAGCACAGATAAGTAACAACAATTTATTGTTAAAAATATTAATAAGAATTGCCTACATTTTTACTGACTTGTTCCAGCTAAATACATCGTAATCACCATAAAGTGAATAATTTCGACACTGCAAGATTTTCGATCCCAAATTGTACGACCCCTGCCTTCCTCTACCGAATCAATCACATCCGTCGCCATGCCATCGTTAGCGATCGAGATCACTCCACACGATCCATAGCAAGTACTTATAGCACCATCTCCGATTGGGGATCACTTCAGATCACATGTCAATAAATAAACAGAACGACTGGTAGGTAGGTACTTATTAATGCCAGTTTTTGCGGGGCCTTGTTAAGACATAAATGAAATAAGCAGAGACTTAACTCTTAAAACTATCTTATTTAACGTATTTTTCACTAATAAACAGCATATTTCCCATAATTTGTCAGTTTCTTAGGGTTCTGTACCTGAAAAGGAAAAAAGGATCACTTTGTTGTCCGTCTGACCCTTTTTTTCAGGAATGGAGGTATCAAGTTGAAATTAATATCTGCGGTCCCTTCTAAATCACAGGTTCTTAAACTTATTTTTTCCAACGCCCACTTTGAGTATAAAAAAATACTAGTGCCCCCCAAAATTTTTAAAAATAACATTCTATGCTTTCCCCTCTAGACTTAGCGCCCCCAATATCTTCTAGAGTCTTCTACCGCCCCTCTGAAGGTCTCCAGCGCCCACAAGGGGGCGTTATCGCCCACTTTGAGAAACAGTGTTCTAAATCGACGCAATCAAAAAATATAGCAATTTATACCTAATGTCCAAATAGGTAAATCAAAACCTATTGACATAGAATCATGAAATTTGGCAAGACGCAAAGTCTCACAACAAAGGTAAAGGTAAAAGTCCGAAAATCGTCACTTAAAGAAAAAGAAAGAAAGAAAGAAAATATTTTGTATTTGCCTTAAAAACTACTACACAAATTTTATGCTACCTGCTAAATATTTATATATACTTAGTAGTGTTATCACTAAATTTTTTGTATCAGACGAATAGTTCGATACCCTTTTTCTTGATTTTATTGCGTACCTACCTACCTACGACAAACAATAAAACTCACAAAAAAATCAAGGAAAATATCCCGTTTTTGGGTAAAAATTACGTATGGACGTACATACCACATTTTTGTGGAATGTTGAATCCAATTAATAAGTAAACTAATTAATGGTGTGTTAAATTGCATTGTGTTCCCGTAATCGCTTTATTAAATATAGATTCATAATTCTACTATTTTTTAATTCTTTACAATGATGTCTGCTATAAAATGATCGAATGTCATTTTCCTCCATCAATCAAGCAAGTATTTATTTTGTTGATATGACATGCAATTACTTTGTACTTATGGTTTATATTTTTTTTAAGAAAAATACAACGGGGAATTTAAAATATCTACTCAAACATAGATTTTGTGATTAGCGCGCGCGTTGATGTCTTTTGTAAGGGAACAACGAAATTAAACCTTAAATAATGCAGCTGGACATTTTCACACAGCATCATCTAGCCACTACTATGGGAACTATATGACTGACATATTATATACATTTTTTGTAAATACATAAATATTATATATAGAAAAAACCCAGACTCGAGACAATTATTTGCAGATACAAACGTTTGTCCCGCGGCGGGAATCGAACCCGCAACCATCTGCGTCTCAGGCGGACCTTCGCCCACTGCGCCACAGAGGTCGTCGTGACTAAGTGTATGAAAATACTTTATTGTACCACAAGATAACAAAATAACCAAAAATATAACTTAAAGTAGAAGTTGCAGTCAAATCGCATAAGAGCGATCTCTTCCTTAAAATAAGTAAGATTCATTTAAGTTTTTCATTTAATTAGGCAAATAAAATAGTTATTGTGAGAAACACGTTTTTGTATTAAAAGTAAACATTTATTTATTTTATAAAGAAAATCGGTACAATAGATAATTTAATAATAATATAATATTAAACATTTATTTCGGGCACCAACATTAAACATGATAGTAATATGCCCACAACACAAACACTTTAGAAACTAACATACTTAAAAAAAAAGTAGTAACTTTTTTTTCCTACTTTAAAACGCGTAAAGTCTGCGACGTGTTACATAATGTCCTATTAGTGGCCTGCGAAAAAGACGAAACAACACATTTTTCAGCCAAATTAATGAATTCATAATTAAACATTTGATAAAAAAATATATCAGTTACTAAACAGAGCTTAAAAATATGCACTCTTCATGAAGCACCTGGCCAAGTCGTACACTGTGCAGTGTGCACCTCTGTCCAGTGCCTCATGAAGAGTTTGCTGGAAGAAAACTCTTGTTAGTGTTAAGCCTTTGTACATGTCCTATATGTAAATTTTTGTCTGTATTATCTGTGTGATAAATAAAGAATAAAGAGTTCTACAACTCATTCATAACCTCGGGAACCGCGGAAGTACTCCGTGACGGGGAGGGCAAATTTCTTTAGACACCCCTTCAATATCCAGTTCTGGCTTGGAAGACGGCTACCTATGTGATTTTAGGGCATTTGGCCCCCTCTGCTCCCCACTTCCGCGGCCGCTGATAAACTGCACCTAAAGGAACTTTGTTCCCCGCAGCAGGTCTGTGGTGAGCCTGTGCAGTGAAGTCATAGCAAATCCCCTTAGAAGTCATAGCAAATCTATAATAAAAATATTATGTCGCAGATGGATTGCTAAGTTAGCTGTTTTACATAATCACTAGCTGTTTTACAAAACCGAAATGTTGTCGGGGGCCATTACCGTTAGGGACTCCGAATAAAATGGACTGCCGGTCCCTGAAGATACTTTTAAAATTAATATTTTTTTCATTCCTAGTAGGGACCGACCATGCCAACTTTTTTTTTTTTTTTTACAAACCTAACTATATTCAGTACAGTCGTAAACAAATTTCTTATGGAAAATCGTATTGACACATTGAGCCGGATTGAGCATTTTCCAATGCGGCTGACAATGTGTAGCCGTTTTAAAAATTGGAGCGCCGTATTGTAATTTAACAAAAAATGATAATTAGGTTAAATTATATTTTTTTGTTAAATTACAATACGGTATATAATATATAATAAATACTCTTCTGTATATAATAGTAACTTCTGCCCACGGCTTCGCCCGCGTGGTACCCGGATAAAAAGTAGCCTATGTGTTATTCTGATGTATAAGCTATATTACTGTAAAGTTTCATCAGAATTCATTCAGTCGTTTTTGCGTGAAAGAGTAACAAACATCCATCCTCACAAACTTTCGCGTTTATAAGTAGGATGACTAAACATTGGCAGCCTTTTTGTTAAACGTAGCGCAATGTCATTCCGGCTGGACGTCAATTAGAATCGATCTTAGACGTCAATTAGGACGTCAATTAGACGCCGAATTAGAAAGAAAGAAAGAAAGAAAGAAAGAAATCTTTATTTGAGCATTTAAACAAAAATAAAAATAAAATAAAATATTAAAGTAAGATATTCTAGTTACTTATACTAATCAACACCATAATAACTACTTATCTACTTATAAATTAGAAACTTAAATGCTACAAAATGGCGTCCGACTCAGCTTATGTTGTAATAGCTATTGCGCATAGCGTTCACAACGCTGATCTTCCGTCGAAACCAACCAAACACGTCACGTACACTAACACAATATAAAAAATAATAATAATAATAAAAAGCAAGAAAATGTCCAGTAAAGAATAATTACATTTTTAAATAAAATAACAAGAACAATACAATATACAAACAATACAACAGTTAGTATCAAGAAATATAAATAAAACAAAACCTAGACCGGTGGCCCAAGTGAGAGAGCAAGGTAGAGCCTTCACACTATGAAATAGAAAGTTCATTACGGAGATCTTCAGAGCTTTTCTGGTGTTCTAAAATAAACGTTTAATTTTGTCCTAAAATTATTAAAACTATGAAGATCCCGTATTGGTGGTGGGATGTTGTTCCAGCACTTTGCTGCAGCGTACCGGAAGCTGCCTCTAAAAGCTGCCGAGTGATGGCGTTGCGCCGACAGCTGTTTCGAGCATTTTCGTAAAGATCTCGTTTTAGACATCCAATTGAGCCTCTCGTATAAGTACAAAGGCGTACGGCATTTAATCACCCCAAAAAGTAGGCAAGCAAGTAGGCAAGTAGGAATTAGAAAATAACACTGTATGTAAAGCGGCTAGTCGTTATGTAAAAAAGCTGATTATACGTTTTGGTTGCGAGATATGTATATATCACTAAATATAATGTCGTTATTGTTATCTATGTTAAATTAACTAAAATAAAACATAAAAATAACAATAAACAAAAAAAACACGCGCATCTTTAAGAATACCAAGTAGGGGGTAGTCAGAAGCATGTCCAAATATTGTATTTAGTACATGTCCGTGTTATACAATATACCTACTCACAAACTAATAACGAGGAGGTAATCATCGAAACTAATCATCTGATTTCAAAAATTATTTACCTATATTTCGAATGGACTTTCAGGGTCGACGTAAGCTGTATATTATCCCGTTAAAATCAAAGAGCTTTTCGTGGAGACCAATTTTGCAATGTAAGACGACAAAAAACGGTCGAGCGAATGCATTTCTTACGAACGATTCATCGGCTACTTTTTATCCGGATACCATGCGGGCGAAGCCGTGGGCAGAAGCTAGTATAAAATTAAAATACGAACACAAACGTTCGTACTTTCGCATTTAGTATCATATTAGTAGAATAGTATTATGGAACCGGTAGGGTAAAATCTAGTCCATTTTAACCCTCTTTCAGCCGTAAAAAGAAAAGTCTTAAAAAATGGCCAAACATTTTGATTCTTTTTAATCTTGCATCGTCCTGTCACATGATTGGTTTTGCCGTAATGTCCCTAAGATGCCGCCGTCTTTGATCAAACCGCCTACTCTCAAAACCGCACAGAAAACTAAACTTTACTTTTTTCAGAATAGGGTTGATTATAGATTGGTTTATGAAAATGCACGGCATTTAATATCTTTATTAATGTGGCCAAGCTCCGATGATCGATGATAACTAATTATTAGAAACATTTTGTTGACCATCCAACCTTAGGATCTCACATTGCCATACAAAATTGAACCTAACTCCCTTGTTATAAGTTGTACGAATCTTTCGGATGATGATTAGTCGAAGATAATCGACATTTATTGTATTTGGTTATCGTTAAGGGTACCTGTAGAGCTAGGAGGCGGATTAGAGGGGGCTTTAATAAACAATTCTTCATTTTGTTTCCAAAATATGACAATGGATTAGCTAGTTTCCATAATAATGGACAATAGAAACAGTTCTAATGAAAATAAGTTCGATAATATTGACAATAGTACTTTTCTATGGCGTAAATTGGGATTTGCGTAGGGTTAACTTTTTGATCTCTTTGATATTATTCTCAAAATATTTAATTCCATAAAAGAGTAAGTATCGATTTAAGTAGGATTTTTGAGGATAAGTTGAAACAGTTTCGGTTTTGAGAAGTTTTTAAAGATTTTTTCACTCAAATACTGTGTGGGGTTCTGATCTGGGCTTTATTTAAAGCCTTCAAAGTTTTTAACTTAATCTGTCTAAGTAAATATGGTTATCTATTGGATTGAGAGCGGAGCCATTTTGTTAAAAGGGATATAAAGGACGATAATAATATTTTATATTCCTAAGATTTCTAAATTTTTCGTCAAAAACGTGAGGTCTATTTTTGTCGTAGTTGACTTTTAGACTCTAGTTTTGATGATGATGAAGTTAAATAAATAAACACCCAACAGACACATACCTAGCTCTGACCCCACACTAGGATTCCCTGTGTCGTGAGCGTGTTTGTTTTTTTTTTTGTTAATGAGATTTTTAGCTCTACGTCCCCCAGATTTAATCGGTCGAGTATTTGTCCAGCGATCAGGAAGATACTTCTTATTGCCAAACAATGATCTACTAATGGAATTAACTTTATTGCTATTGTCTTATTTATCTGCGTGTATCTATACTCCTTTCATTTCCTAGTGGTAAAGGGTAGTTGCGTACTTGTTTTTAGGGTTCCGTACCTCAAAAGGAAAAAACTGAACCCTTATAGGTTATCTCTTCGTTGTCTGTTCGTCCGTTCGTCCGTCCGTCGACTGCCGACTGTCTCAGTGGGGAAATAAGGTCTGCACTGACGTCCCGCATTGGGGTGTATCCGTCGTCTGTTTGTCAAAACCTTTTTCTCAGGAACGCGTGGAAGTATTAAGTTGAAATTAATATCAAATACGTAGCTACGATCCCTTAGAGCTCTAAAAATGCTCAACAAATTTTGATATTCGCAAATAAATCAAAACCTGCAGGGTACTTCCCGTTGACCTAGAATCATGAAATTTTGACAAGCAAGGTCAAGTAAAGGAAAAAGTCCGAAAGTCGTTAATTTGTAGTTATATCACAAAAATTACAAACTTACATTTGCAGTTGAAGAATTGACAGCGAAGTATATATCGATGTATGGAAGAACATTTTTTCAACTATAACGATCAATCCGATTATCTTTTCGTTATAGCAATGTTGGTGCTTTCATAGTTTATGAACTACTCGAGTTCATAAACTATGAAAGCAATGTTAATTATTTTGGTGAACGTAGCAGCTTGTACGGAACGTTCGGTGCGCGAGTCAGACTCGCACTTGTCCGTATTTTAATTTCGTATAACATCCAAAAGACTTATACATAGTCCTGACTCCACTTTAGTATTACCTGTTTCATGAGTATCAGGAACTACGAGTACTGTGGTACCACAACACCCAGCCATGGAACAAATATCAGTAGAACATGCAAACCTTTTCCCGGAGTGGGGATCGAACCCGCACCTCTTTTGCGCAACTGGCTACTCACCCGCCGCGCCACCGAGGTCGTGTAAGAACCACGTTCCAGCATCACAGATTGACTCATCTGATATCCATAATCCTTAATCCGAATCCTTTCCACTTAATTCATTTAAATCCAAAAAGTTTAATCAAATTGTGATGTGAGCGCAGTGAGGTGTGCTACCCTGAGATACCAACTCTGCCACGGATACAACGGGCCACTGTCTGCTAAAGCAGTGTTGTAAGAAGCGTCATCATTATCAGCAGCCGCGAGGACTTCAATACACGGTATACCTCCTCTAAATAATGCCGCGACAAAAGAGCTAAACACTAGAATCTCATAGATTCTTCTCCATCCAAAACGTGAAAACTTAGATATCATCGACACAGAATACACACTCCAATAAGTAGGTACATATAAAAAACACACACAAAACAACGCGATGTGGAGAGCGTCGCGATCACTCACAATGATGAAGACTCTCGGAATGAGTCGAAAATTAGTCGGCACCTTCACAGATAGTACGGTACGTGAAAATTCCCGTTTTACAATATGAATATTTGGAAAAGCTAAATACGAGTTACACAAAGAGACTGGACAAAGAGAAACATGCATTGACTTAGTGGACAGTGTGCTTTAGTTGATGATGTCTCCAAGCGTTGGCAACAGATAATGCAAGAGTGACTACGGCTAAAACAGTTTCCATGTCCCACTCACGCGCAACCGAAGTTGTTATGATTTGATACAGGACATACGCTGATAATGGGTGCAACATCCTACTATGCTAATATTGTAAACGCGAAAGTTTGTGAGGATGGATGTTTGTTACTCTTTAACGCAAAAACTACTGAACAGATTTTGATGAAACTTAACAGTAAAATAGCTTACTAGCTTCTGCCCACGGCTTCGCCCGCGTGGTAGCCGGATAAAAAGTAGCCTTTGTGTTTTTCTGATGTATAAGCTATATAACTGTAAAGTTTCATCAAAATCCGTTCAGTAGTTTCTGCGTTAAAGAGGAACAAACATCCTCACAAACTTTCACATTTATAATATTACTAGCTTCTGCCTACGGCTTCACCCGCGTGGTACCCGGATAAAAAGTAGCCTATGTGTTATTCTGATGTATACGCTATATTACTGTAAAGTTTCATCAAAATCCGTTCAGTAGTTTTTGCGTGAAAGAGTAACAAACATCCATCCTCACAAACTTTCGCGTTTATAATACTAGTAGGATACATCAGAATAACATATAGGCTACTTATTCGGGTACCACGCGGACGAAGCCGTAGACAGAAGCTAGTCTTTAGTGAGCTAGTGATCAACGTTTTTGTCGGAAGTCAATAAGCCACTGTATCTATGCAGCCCTAAACCTGATGGTAGAAGTAAGAGCTCTTGTGAGAGAAGGATAGCTAGTCTGGGGAATTACTATCGACATACATATTTCATCCGCCAAGCTGTAATGCTCGCATTTTTGTGTTTCGATGTGTTAAAGGGTGTGGGTGCCGGTGAAATTACGGATACATCAGACTTTTCATCCGTTGTTACGGTAATCGCTAACTGAATAGGTGGGCCGTAATTCGTATACTTCTTTGTCACTTAAGTTGTATAAAAAAACCTTATTTAAATGACTGTAAAAATTATCACCTACATAAAACAAGTAAGACCATTTTATTCCAAAAACTATCGTGAACTTGACTATTAATATTGTAAAAACGGGAATTTTCACGTACTGCACTATCGGTGAAGACACCGACTAAGTTTCGACTCATTCCGGAAGGAGAAAGTCGCAACCACTCACCTTGATGAAGACACTCGGAATGAGTCGAAACTTAGTCGGTGCTTTCACCGATAGTGCAGTACGTGAAAATTCCTGTTTTTACAATATGAAAAGTAAGACCATTTTACTTTTTGGTCTAGTTTGATAGTCTTTAATAAAATGTCTAACAAATTGCACCCTTTCTCGGCGTATATCGTATAAATGACTTGTCAAAGTGACATATCAATAGTAAAGTCTGGCGCAGCCACGCGCGAACATTCTACTTCACTCGGCGCCGGCAAAAAAACACACGCTTTTATTTATTTATAGACAGCCAGGGTCTATCCGATATTAATTTTAAATATAATTATAATAAATGATTAAGTATTAGCGTTAAACGTATTACTTTTATTGTACACATCTTTTTTCACAATACACAAAGGTTATCTGGAAGATAATGTCTTTTAGCATTTATTTCACCTAAGTACTAATACTATTATGCGCAATAAAGTATTTTCTATCTGTCTAATACCCAAAAAGTTCAACCTCATACCAGTCTCGTTACCAGCCTGGTAGAAATTCTTGGGATGTACCGGCTCGAAGCGCAAAGGCTTCACTTACAGGGGAATCTTTGCAGTTATCCAAGCCTGTTCAATTACTAAAGTTACATTTAGTACAATTGGTTACATTTAGTACAATTGGTTACATTTAATACACTTGGTTACAGTTAGTACAATTGGTTACATTTAGTACAATTAGTTACATTTAGTACAATTGATTACATTTAGTATAATTCGTTACATTTAGCACAATTGATTACATTTAGTATAATTCGTTACATTTAGCACAATTGGTTACATTTGATACAATTGGTTACATTTAGTACAATTGGTTACATTTAGTACACTTGGTTACATTTAGCACAATCGGTTATATTTAGTATAATTCGTTACATTTAGCACAATTGATTACATTTGGTACAATTGGTTACATTTAGTACAATTGGTTACATTTAGTACAATTGGTTACATTTAGTATAATTGGTTACATTTAGTACAATTGATTACATTTAGTATAATTCGTTACATTTAGCACAATTGATTACATTTAGTATAATTCGTTACATTTAGCACAATTGATTACATTTAGTATAATTCGTTACATTTGGCAAAATTGATTTCATTTAGTATAATTCGTTACATTTAGCACAATTGATTACATTTAGTATAATTCGTTACATTTAGCACAATTGGTTACATTTGGTACAATTAGTTACATTTAGTAAACTTGGTTACAGTTAGTACAATTGGTTACATTTAGTACTAGTGGTTACATTTTGTACTATTAGTTACATTTAGGTTCTTATCGGATTATATCTGTGTATTTATTTATTAGTAAATGGTCCTATTAAAAGGAAAAACTTAACTGCTTTCAGGGATACCCGAGAAATGGCAGTTATTTACATAGATACTTTTCTATTTGATAATTATTTTCAGTATATAATGTGTTCAGTAATCTTGTGATCTTAAATAACAAACAACCCAACATGTATCAATGTATGTATTTCTTTAAAAAAACCTCAGTCAGATCCACGTCCAAACATTATATTCGGCACATGCCCACGTTTTGCATAGATGTGAGCATTCCACGTGACAGGACAGGCCCATTGACGCTAGCCGAACACTATCGATCCGACATGCCGGTTTTCTCATGGTGTTTTCCTTCACCGTTTTTGGTCATGTGTGTCGAAAACTAATTCAAATTAAAAATAATATCAAGACATTTGTATTTAATTTTCGGTTTGAATGATGCTTTACAATCAATAAACTGCTGCCCACGGCTTCGCTCGGTACGCGGAAAAATAGTAACCGATGAAAAGTATCGTTCGAAAGAAACTCATACCCTCGACGGTTTCTTACGTTGCAAAATTGGTCTCCACGAAAAGCCCTTTTATTTTAATGGCATAATATATAGCCTATGTCCACCCTAAAAGTCCATATTGGCAAAATATTTTTTTAAATCTGATGAGTAGTTTCGGAGACTTATAAACTTACAAACTTTACCTATTAATAATATTAGTTTGTTACCAATCTCTTTAACTTGACCTAAGCCTGCAAATATAGAGTTACCAAACTAAACACCTCACAGAGTTAATCCAAGAAACCCGAGGCACAAAAGCCTCTTTCAATGTTAAAGATAGTCCTGTATTAGCTCAAGTCTTTAAGCATTCCATTTACCTATTTAGCGAGGTTTTTTTTTAATTATCGGCGTTTGGTATTAAGAGGATAAATCTTAAGATAATCTGATACTAAGATGTCGTATTCATTTTTACTTAAAACCCTTTTTATTTTAATATATCCACTTATTATAAATGCGAAAGTTTGTAAAGATGGATGTTTGTTCACACAAAAACTACTGATCTGATTTCGATGAAACTTTACAGTAATATCCTACTAATATTATAAATAGTAAATAGTAGCTTTATAACCGCGCACAACGTGCGGCAGCGCGTAGTGCACGGCGCGACGCGGAAGGAGAAAGTCGCAACCACTCACCCTGATGAAGACTCTCGGAATGAGTCGAAACTTAGTCGGTGCCTTCACCGATAGTGCAGTACGTGAAAATTCCCGTTTTTACAATATGAATAGTCAAGTTCACGATAGTTTTTGGAATAAAATATTATAAATGGGAAAGTTTGTGAAGATGGATGTTTGGTACTCCTTCACGCAAAAACCGCTGAACGGATTTTGATGAAACTTTACAGTAATATAGCTTATACATCAGAACAACATATAGGCTACTTTTTATCCGGGTACAACACGGTCGAAGTCGGGGGCAGGCTAGTTTGTTAATAAGACAATATTTGGCTTGCATTTTTTTCAGTAGTAGATGCTGTTTTTAGTAGTAAATTAGTTTATTTTATCTTTTACTAAAATACTTTTAGGGATGATTTAAAACATTAATCCCTATACAAATTTCGGGCTACAATACAAACAAAAACAAACACGCTCACTACTGTACCTACTCCCCATGGTCATGCTCAGATTCATACTCAGAGCTCAGTGCAAGAAGAGGGTAGGCGAGGCACATCGAAAAATTACATTTAGCACGTGTCCGCGTGTGAATGCACACAATTTTTTCGAGCAGAAAATCCATTGATGCTCGACCGGATTGGAACCCACAACCGCCAGATCGGAAGTCGGGAAGTCTTCTTGGCTAACCAGACAGCCTTGTTTTCTTGCCATTCTTTCCTGGCTTGGTCGCGGAGGAACAGGCAGTAGATAAAAACCAACGTTTCAAAGTGATCCTTGTGATTTTATTGAATAAATGAATTTTGACTTTGACTTTGACTTTTAACGCGGATCACTTTGATGTTTTTGTTAATTATATTTTTTGGTTTTGATAATGATGAAAACGATAATTTTGTGTACCTATCTTAGATACCTAGATTAAAAGATTGGTTGAAACTGAAATAAAAAATACCTCTCCCTAGTTCAATGATACACACCCAGCTTATAATAGACACATACTTAGTCCTGACCCCACACTATTTCCCTGTGTCTTGGGTATCAGGAACTACGAGTATTGTGGTACCATAATACCCATACCCTTAAAAAATACAACATGATCATAAGGTAAGAAAACACTCCCATTTGCCCCCGCTCAATAACTTGATAATCGAAAGATTTGCGGGTAAATCCCATTGTGCGAGGGAGGTACTTGGTACCTAAGTATATCGCGTTACTTCGGTTTTGTGTGTCAAAAGTGCCGCTTCTTTGCGAACCCGTCGGTTCAATCTCGTGGGAACCCACACAGGTGCGAACGGGTGAAGATTCGCCACTTTTTGCCACCAAATCGCTAATTTAACCTTTGTGTATCACTTTGGAAACAGTCTTTGTGTGAATTCTGACATAAAAGGTTTGGCCTTTTCTATCGATGCGGGGGAGATAGTGTTACGAATGTATTATTAGATTTATTAGCTACTTTTTCTGGCAAAAAATGTAACGAAACATCAATCTTTCATAGTTCGTCAACAACATAATCTTCTCTAGCCTCCATTAATCAAAAACGTATCGATTCCCATACAACATGGAAGATTTTTTTTAATAATTTGACAGGTAAATGCTTGGCATTTAGTGATCATCTTTTTATTTTTTTACCAATCCTTTCCACCTCCAATCTTCATCATTATAAAACTTATCTTTTCAGTTTTATGGTTTAAAATAGGTTGTTGGGTTCATTGTACAGTCGCAAAGAAAAGTTGGTAATATTATTATCTTTTGTGGAGGACTGACTCAATTAGAGAGGCGGCATGTATCGTAGCATCTCGATATCTCGGTTCCGACTCGATTTATTAATTAATCGATATACAAACATGCGGCCGTCATCCGATGTCATTATGAAGAGATTAACTTTTATTTGCCGGTACTTTTGTCAGAAGATAATGAACAATTTTAGCTTTTGAGTGATATTTACGTTGACTAGCAAAGTGGGCATTTTTAAATTAACTTTGACAAATTTATAGGTAAACATACATTCATACAAACATGCGTAAAGACACGCCTGTTTCTCGGAGGGGTAGGCAACCACGGATTTCCACTTGCTATAACTACGATAAAACATACCTCTTTCACTTCATAAATTTACCTACCTCAACGCTATGATTAATACCTTTTCAACGTATTTTACATATGTTCTGGCAAATAAACGTACTTTTCTATCCTATTCATTTATTCTTATCTTATTCTCCATACAAGCTCGTTGGTTTACGGAATATCTAAAACTTCATAATATTGAACTCACTTTATCTGTAAGCTACCAAACTAGGATCCCTGTATCGTGGGTATTAGGAACTAAGACCCAGAACAAATATATGCATAACATGCAAACATTTGTCAAGCAGCGGGAATCGAACCCGCACCTATTGCAATGCAGCCGGCTGCTCGCAAGCCGCGCCATCACAGTCGCAATTTCAAACTCATTGATTTTTTTCATGTATTTTTATATCACCATTCTTACTATTAATTCATACCTCTTTATACAGCTTAGTAGGGTGATTTGAAAAATTAAAAAGTAAACATACATTTCCTAATAAAGTAAGTAATGTACTTACTTTATTAGGAATTAATGTAGGTAAATAATCTATGAGTAAATCGGAAATGTGATATTTTCTAAGAACATCCAACTTTTTTAGATAATAATCTAAAAAACCGCCTTGCAATTCTTAAAAGCACTTATTAAAATCCGATTATATTACCAGTAACCATACAATATCATACAACCCCATACAAAACCAATGTAGTGAAAATAACTATTTCATAATCTTTTAAGTTTTTAACAGACATAATATTTTAATTTTTACAATGAATCCTTTATGTTTTTTAATCCGTATCCTACTCTTAAGAGCACTTAGGAAATGAATCTTTTTGAAAGGCTTTTTAGAGTTCCCAAACTAAAATGTTAAAACGAGTTGCATCGGAAAAGGGCTGCATGAAACAATAATCTAATATTTAGTAAAGACTTTTACTATGTGATAACTCCAAAGGCTCGTAATTAAAAAAAAAATATTTCAAGCCACAGAGCTCATATAAAATTAAATTACTAAAATGACATACAAATTAATTAAAATAAACACACACACAGAGACAACACAGACAACACAACTCAACTCGATATTTTATATCAGCATCCTACTACTATAAACGTGAAAGTTTGTGAGGGTGGGTGTTTGTTACTCTTTCACGCAAAAACAACTGAATGGATTTTGATGAAACTTTACAGTAATATAGCTTATACATCAGAATACACATAGGCTACTTTTTATCCGGGTACCACGCGGGCGAAGCCGTGAGCAAAAGCTAGTAGTATATATTTGACACATTTCCCATTGAAAACTGTTAATCTTTTTATGCTTTACGTAGAAGAAATACATGTACTTTTTTAATTTATTTTAAGTATGTTTGTGGCAAGTTAATGATTATGATTAGATTCTGATTCAGATTCGTTCTGAAATCTGGACCGGATATACCTTTTTTTATATATATTACAGTTTTAGCCAAAAACCGATAACATAAGTACCTACCTACCTTTTTATAGACTATCTATATGAGAACGTATACAAATATTTTTAGTGAAACATACAGTATGACAAAACTTCTATGTCACTAAATTAACTAATTAGGTAGGTATTTTTTTTTATAAATTTGTAATTTACAATCAACAATTTATACAGAACACTTCTAACTCGAGTTTAGCCTACTCTTAACCGATTATTAAACTACTAATCCTAGAAAGATAATTTTATCAGAAGGGTTGGGTGAAATAGCGCGTTAACATTGGAGAGGCGTATGTTTTCGATAAGTTACGTTGGATGCGCTACAAGGTTGCCTGTCGGCTGCGGGATTAGCCGTGAATCAGTATTGCCATATTTGTAGGGTGACCCCACTTGTGAAGGAATCGATAATCGCTGGGGGATTGGAGGTTTTCAAGTGGTGACCACGAACCGAAAGACGGAATCTAGGATCTGATTGGTAGATTATATTGTAACAATTGATTTTCTGCGAAACGGTTCTAGGTCATTCTTCGTGGTATTCTTAGACAGAAGCCAATGTGTAGCATTCTTGCCATTTTAATGATGATGAATGTACGTGTAAGTTTTTCTATAAGTTATTTGCAAAATAGTTATTACTAGTTAAATATAATTAAGAGTTCGGGAGCCTATGGATTCATACAGAATCTGTAACATTTTATTATGAATCAATAACATAAACCCATTTAACTCTTATAGAAATTTGTTAATCAAAAAAATTAATTTTCGTAAATGAATATTATAATATATTTTTAATAAATGAAAAATCTATCATGGTTTTTTAACAACTTTTTTACGTCCAGGGGTGCTAGACAAATACCACTTTCTGTTGACGTTAACGCCTGCGGAAAGATACAATTGTATGGAAATGACATTAGCTGCGGAAATGTCACGTGACATTTCCATACAATTTTATCTTTCCGCAGGCTGATTTTTTGCTGATTTTTCAAAACTTTTTATCTACTTCTCTGGACTGACGGTACTATTTTTACGTTTTTATCTTAAAAAATAATAAAGTTATTGTAAAAGTTGTGTCTTATTTTTTCAGCGTCGTCGTCGAAAGATTAATGGAAAAGTAGCGATTTTGAGAGTGTTAATAGTTGATGGTCACCTCACGACACTCAAGCCGGATTGGTCCGCATCGCTGCCTCCTTTTGCACTTATTAAACATATCTTATATCAATAATAAATCTGCTTATCCCAGCCTCTTCACACTTCTCTATTCCCTCGCGTTAAAACTCGAAATCGCTTGGTGAAAGCGGCCCCTTAAGTGACGCAGATGTGTAATGTCTTTGTTGTTAATTTGTGTTTTCCGGTTTAGTGAACGCGTCGAGGTGGATTATTGTACTTATATGTACCTTAGATGTGAAGGGTTAAAAAGTTTGCGAAAAATGTATATGAAATGAATGACTGTCTGTTCAGGATAAAGTTATCAGGAACTTCTTTGTTCCTTTCATATTTTTATCGTGTTCGATTACTTATACGGTTTCGATAGAGTAAATATGATATTTACTTTTATAAAACACTTTCATTATTAAAAGAATCGTCTATTGATTCTTTTTATAAGCAAAAAAGATTTTTGCCACAAAAGTCATGTCAAAATGTAAAACTTAGTACATACTTACCAATCTTTAATTATAGGTTCCTATATGCATCATTTAAGATGTAGGTAGGTACTAGAATTTTATTTTCCTATAAAAAACCAAACACAAAGATTATATTAATGATCTCAAAAAGGTACAAAAATCCATTGTTATTATAGAAATGACATCCGCATTACGACACAATAAATCTAATTTAAAAAGCTAAATCAAAAGTTGAAATCGAATATTGAAACTGAAACTTTAATCTCAATACTACTAAGTTGATATTAGTTTGATTTGGGTTGAATAGGGTAAAGGGTACAATATTGTCGTCACCGAATTAACCCTGTCAACGCCGCCCTTGATTTATAGGAAACAATTACTCTCTGAATGCAGCAGAGTGAGCGACTCGTCTGTGTCAGTAGGTACCTACATGTGTTGAGTTGTACAAACAGTTTAGATACAGGTGACGTATTCTAGATACTCTAAAATAATCCTTGTCATAACCATTTAAAGAATTTGTGAAAACAAAATTTTGTCATTAAAAGAAAAGAAAACTATGCAACAAAAATGTAAATTAACATACAATAGGTCTGTTAATCAGCTGTTAGCTAGGTAAATACGATTATTTTGTCTTTTACCATAAAAGTCGGAACAGCGATGGCGCGCGTAGCGTAGACTCTGCTTAGCCTCGCAATAGCGTTTGTTTCTCTATTTCGAGGCTATCATGTGCTGAAGCTATGCAATAACACCGTCTTTTTTATTATCAGTAGTAACTTATAGAAATTAAAGACGATTAAATATTCTTGTGATAGAGTATAATTCCATTTTTTTCATAAACTTGTTCTATTTGTTGATTTGACCAAGTTAAATATTTTCAAATACAAATAGATTTGACAATCTATGATGTAAAAAATACGTCAAAACTTGATGAATGATCATTTACGATAATCTTTTTACGCGGACGTCATAACTCAATCCATTGTAAATAGATATACTTAAAAAAAAACCCCGATCCAGAATACCCCCGTACGTGGGAGTCAAAGGCGCGGCGCGGGCGCAAAGCCTTCGATTGAGACATCCGACCTGCGTTCAAACGCACCGCTTTTCTATAGCCCATAACGTATCGACAACGTGCCCATTTACCTTATTATTTACAACAAAATATTTGAAATAGCCTTTAACAGGTTGAAAATAAGATTGCAGTTAGCTATTTAGCTGGGTTTAAGGAACGGTAAAATGAATTTTGTAATGTATTTAACCCTTATATCATTCAATGTGCATTGTTGTCGAAAATTTGTCAGTTGCGTGATGTGTACGACATCTTTGAGTTTTTTATTGGTTCCTTTGTTGGTACATTAGTGTGATATCAGATCTGTAGTGCTAATGTATGTGTGAAGTGGTATGGTCGCGGCATTGTCGCACGAATGGCGATGGGTTAAAGAGAGATAGTGTTGGAATGAGAAGAGATAGTGTTGGGTTATCAGGAGATTGAGCGATAAAGAACTGAATGGGGCTTAATTTGATTCACGATCAACTTTCAAATTTTATATGGGACATTTCAAGAGCACTTGAAGATTTCTTCACTTTAGGATCTTTTTTTTTCATTTTTGGCAGTTTAACACCCGAGTGTGTTGGTGACAACACAAAAACGGATGGTTAGGTCTTAATCAAAGATGTTGGACACATATTTTCTTAGAATCTTTCATCTTACTTAAGGTTTAATATTATTTCTATGCTTACTTGTAAATAGTTGTATGAATAAATGTATTATATAATTTATTCACGAAATACATTAAAATGTCACATACTTGCGAAAAAAGTTTACATAGGAGTAGGTACCTACTAAAAGTATAAGTCATTCTAAGCTACAAGTTACCCATCAAACACATTTTATTTGCAAAGAAGTATAGGTACTTTACATCTCTAAAACTCAAAATGGGGCAAACGTGGAACAAAATTATTAAAATAAGTAAACAATATTTTCGGGGCGTGGAATTTTACATGTGGGGCAAAACTCTGTGCGGGGAGAACATGGAACAAATCCTAAAAGTTGTTTAGCTGAACAGTGTCAAGTTTTTTCAGTTGAATTTGGAATGACACACATCAGAAAGATACAAAACAGCGTTTAGTTTATTTATTAAAGAATTTATTTATAAAGATTATAAATAAGTTCCTTATTTTTTACCCGAAAATAATTTTCTTACTTTTTTAAATGGTTTTTAAATGAATAAATGAATTCTATTGTAAATAAAACAAATCACCATAAACAAAGTAAAATCAAAATAATCATTTTTAATTAAAGTAGGCACAATATTTTTTTATTAAAAAATATCCCGCCTGTATAAGCAATAGTCGCTTAAAGCAATCTTATTTTGCCAACTTTTGGAGAGGATATTAAGACATTGTAAGAGTGGCGGGGGTGGACATAAAAATATTTTGAAAGATTGAGCTTATTGTAAGTTTTAACTAATATACTATAGAACAAACCTTTAGTAAATATGATTTAATAATGAAAATAAAAAATAATATGTTATTCAATCGAAGGCATTTTCTGCAAACTGTCAACGAGTAGGTAGGTAACAGGTAAGTATTTATTTTATTCATTAGCCTTTCTATGGAATTGGCATGTGGATACGATTATCGAGCTTGGGCGGGCATATCCTCTACATGCCTTTGACACACGATGGGATCCACAGCCTGCCAGCAATTACCTTCATTGCAAACCATTAAATATTGACCACCGTGGGTACCGGGCAGGCTGGCAACATTTACAGCAGTAACTACTGATCACGGTTGACCACCTCGCTATTATAGACACGACCGATCAAAAGGTGAAGAGGGGGAATCGATTTACGTGGTGCAGTATTCTGTGCTTAGAGGAGTAAAAGTCTTTTTTTCGTCTCTCTAACAGGGCATAAAGTCGTCTCTCTTGCGCAAATCTGGTTACGAATCGAATCTGAATCGATTTACGGGGTTCAGTATTCTGCGCTTAGAGGAGTAAAAAGACGGTTTGGCTCTCTAGCCAAACCGTCTTTTTTTCGTCTCTCTAACAGGGCATAAAGTCGTCTCTCTTGCGCAAATCTGGTTATGAATCGAATCTGAATCGATTTATGGGGTGCAGTATTCTGCGCTTAGAGGAGTAAAAAGGCGGTTTGGCTAAAGTACTGACAGGGCATAAAGTCGTCTCTCTTGCGCAAATCTGGTTACGAATCGAATCTGAATCGATTTACGGGGTTCAGTATTCTGCGCTTAGAGGAGTAAAAAGGCGGTTTGGCTAAAGTACTGACAGGGCATAAAGTCGTCTCTCTTGCGCAAATCTGGTTACGAATCGAATTGAATCGATTTACGGGGTGCAGTATTCTGCGCTTAGAGGAGTAATAAGGTGGTTTGGCTAAAGTACTGACAGGGCATAAAGTCGTCTCTCTTGCGCAAATCTGGTTACGAATCGAATCTGAATCGATTTACGGGGTTGAGTATTTGCGCTTAGAGGAGTAAAAAGACGGTTTCGCTAGAGTACTAACAGGGCATAAAGTCGTCTCTCTTGCGCAAATCTGGTTAAGGTATGTGCGTATTGTTTAAAGATCTTAAGACTTTTTTAAGGGTTTAGCGTGTTTTTAACAGTTACATTCATAGTCCTGACCCCACACTAGGATTCCCTGTATCGTAGGTATCAGGAACTACGAGTACCGTGGTACCACAACACCTTCAGCGGGAATCGAGCCTGCACCTCTTGCGTTTCAGTCTGTTTGGTGTTTATTAATATAAACAAAAACTAGTACTTGTTAGCAATTAACGATTTAGACCTTTATAAAAGACATGGGCGTTTTCTATAAATTATATTTGTGTTTTGCTGTTGCTATGTTGCCTATCCTGCTTTATTATTGAGTTAGAAGCTCTAGAGTATTCTGTTTTCGTACATTATGCTTTCCATAATGAACTTGTGCGTCATATACCTGTAATTTGAAGTAAGCTCAAAGGAAAACTGCATAGAGCACGTTTGGTTCATTGGTTATTCAATAAATAAGTAATACTGAGACGAATGTAGGTCAGGGCAGTGATTTAGTTCACTATGTCAAAGATTTCTTAGTATAAATTTACCTTCAGGGTTCAGAGAGAGCTAGAGTTGAAGAATGGGGGACATGCCGATTTCATAACTATGTTTACCTTCTTTTTTATATCATCAAGGTGGCAAACAAGTTTACGGCCTACTTGTTGGTAAACGGTTACTAACAACGGCAATACCAGAGGCATCACATGCGCGTTGCCAACCTTTTAAAAATATTAAAACGCATTTTTGAAGAATCTCATACTGTAGTCTCTTGGAAAATCTGAGCAGGGAGATCATTCCATAACCTGAGTGTTCGTGGTTCGTTTAGAGGTGGTAAGGGGTTTGTCCCAGAATTATGGAGTGGAGTTGTGTTTTTGTAGGGTTACTCTGAACCAGGTTTTACCCTCCCCAATTGGAGATTGGTTAATATACCCTCAATACCAGATACAAGTTGTGTATGGCTTTCTTCTACAATTTGATGAAGGATGTTTGCACGGCTCATATAGTTACCGGTGTTGTCACCTGCATAACAATGAATGTCGTCAATGGACAGCATATCATTGATATGCAGCAAAAACAGCATTGGCGACAGTACGTAGCCTTGCGGGATGCCAGAATTGATGTTCATGCAATCGGAGATGCCACCATAAACTACAGCTTTTATGCTTCTGCCAGACATGCTTCATTGCCGTGTGTACTTCTTCTCGCATATAACTTACTAGTACATTCATTACTATCTGGAAAGATATTAAACCTAACAGAAATAATCTCATGTCGAAGTTAAGTTTTATAAAGATGAGCAAAATAGTTTATACTTAGAGCTCACTTAAAAGATAATCAAATCAATTGAGTTGGAATGTGCAAGCTGCAAGAAGGCGGAGGGTCACGACCGGCGCACGCGCACTGAACCTACTATATTAATAAGCCGCAGTGTTTATATCTTTAATCAACATGTGGTAGACAAGATTCACGCACTATACTGCGCACTTTCCCGAGTTAGCCCTGATATATATATGAGTTTTAGTGTCCTTTCTCTGTATAGCATATGAGAAAGAAAAGGAGAAAGATAGCCGTATCGCATCCGTGCCCGCTGCTAAATTATACAGAGGCTGCGTCTATGTTATTTATACCTGAATAGTAAAAATTCGAAAGAGGAAAATCTGTGGAAGAACTAAAATCAAAATGCCCCGAAATCAGAAATCTCATTCTCAGGCTTACCAAGAAATAGCCAGTGATAATGATGAGTAAACATATCGAGACACTATAGTAGTAATGGCCGAGTAGCGCGACGCAGTGCGACGCGGAACAAATTGTTGACACATTACCTTAATATCCTTAGCCAGTGGTTTCCAAACTTAGTCCTACAGATTATACCTAGTCACAATATCATACTTATATTCTCGCATCTTCTATACGAGCTATGAAACTAGGAGACAAAAAAGACTCTGTTACTGATTTTTTGAAATAAATTTGTTTATTAGAAAATATCACTGACATTATACGTACCTAATGTAATTTAGGGATTTTTTTGCATGCTATCTTAGTTGATCATGACTGTATAACACTATTATTATTATACCATATATTGTGAAAGGATGGGGGCATAAAAGGCGTGAAGATGACTGAATTACTCTGATTGATTAGTTTATTACAATTATCAAGTTTGAAAATCGAGAAAAAGTCACAATCACCAATAATACAGGGAATCCTATAGCGAATGCACTCGCATTGTTCAAACCGATTATTACTCAGGAACCAAATATAGATGTCTTTATTATGAAAAAATAAACATATATTCGTCAATTATTGTATGATTTTTTTATGTTCTCTGTAAATTGTAATATCTATAGCTCTAAAACGTTTTGGTCTTTGGCTATAAGTTTAAGAGGTTTTTTTAAAAAATCCTAGTGTGTCAGGACTGTTGGGTTTTATTCATTTTATTTATGTATATTGCATTTTATAAGTTCTGTTACAGTTTGAGTATCTAGTTTCTCAACTAGCATTGTACAGGAGTGCCAGCCAACAATTGCGTTCAAGTGAACACATCCTGATAAGCCGCTGAGAACCGCGTCTTCCTACCACAAGATCGTCCCTACTGCGTTCTACTTTATACCTTGCCGTACCTTTTCATTTTTTTAATTTACCCATTTAGGGTAGGCTATAGTCGTATGACCATACTGCCTGTCTTCCGTAACTTTCTTTTCATTCGTGAAAATGTTAAATTTTTTGTAAATGTATTTTCTTTATACATTTCATTTGGAGTAAATTATTTCATCTAAGTACTTTGATGCATCTGAGTGAACAGTTTTGGAGTCAATTCCAATAATTATTAAAGTCTTATATTTTCTTTTGTCATTAAGTTCATGTAGTCCATAGTTTTTTTTTCGTACCTTTTAATTATCAACATTTTTTTTTTTAAACTAAAGTGGCAAACAAGCACCTGTTGGTTACCGTACCTAATCTATAGACGCTTGCGATACCAGAGGTAACACACGTGCGTATCCGACCCTGAGACATAATGGGTGAAAAGTTTCATGTGTCTGTAATTTCGCCCTTCAATCTTCACAGCAATACGAACATTACTGCTTGGCGGCAGAAATAGGTATGGTGGTGGTAATTCCCCGGACAAGTCCTTCACAATTAGCTCTACTACTTCTACTAACTATTTTTACAATATCAAAATATAATATCTATTTTTATAATATCATATCTGTTTGTTTAGGATGTTTTTCAACAACCATTAAAATACGTTTTAATTCGCACATACTTTTTTCTTATAGTAAAATCTATTGGTGCACGGCCAGGCTTGAACTCAAAACTTTTAGATCGGTAGTCGATATATAGAACACTAAGCCAACACGGCTAGTAATATAATAAATATACACTTATTTATCTTGCAATAGGAAACATAAAAAAAAATTGTTATTGTTTCATAACATTTATGTTTGCAGATTTGTTGCTAGTAATTTCCTTAACGACTGGACCAATTTGATTAAAATTTGGAACCAGATCAAAGAGCTCAAAGATCTGCGCACAAAGCATGTAGGTGTTTGAGGATGTACATAGTGATGGACACAGTTGTAAGCGTGTTTATGCGTGGTGTATTCTCAATAAAAAAACCTGTCATCGGTATCACTGATATTTCTTGTACTTTAAGATTATTTACTGGGTCTAATTTAATTGGAAGAGAACTGTTTCCTGGGCCACAGCTCACGTTTCTCCGGGAGATAGGGACTGAACTGTATAGGTGAAAAACTACAATTTGGCTAAATAAAACATTTTATTGATATTCTTCTCTATTTATTTTAAATCTCAGGATTATGCCTGGAGCCTTTATAGGCATTAGTGGAGCCGAAGCTAACACTAAGAGGCCTTTTTGTACAATACAATATATAAAAAAACTTTATTTCGTGGATGATGAATGATGAAACTATTGGATATATTGGGTGATAAACTGGGCTATTGCAGGAGTAAATGCTTAAGGAATGGTTTCTGGGCTATGAAGTATGAAACGGCATCTGCCAATTCTGACTCAAATTCAAATCAAATCATAGGCAGGTGATGAGTTGCCATCCACTAAACGGGCCTCATAAGTGGCGCCAACGGTAGGCAGCGTAGAGGCAACGTTGGTGTGAACGGCTAAAGGGTGTGGAGAGGTGTGCTGCAGTTTCACTAAACGCTACTCCGGCTTTATGTCTTTAACACTTCCACCCTTGGAGCATAGGTTATTATTATTATTTTTACTAGCTTCTGCCCACGGCTTTTCCTGTGTGGTACCCGGATAAAAAGTAGCCTATGTGTTATTCTGATATATTAGCTATATTACTGTAAAGTTTCATCAAAATCCGTTCAGTAGCTTTTGCGTGACAGAGGAACAAACATCCTTACAAACTTTCACGTTTATAATATTAGTAGGAGAGGATTTATTATTGACACACCTGTTTCATGTTCCATTTCCGTATACACAAGGAAAATATCGTGTGAAAATATCGACACATAAACAGAACAATTAAATCGGAATCTCGTCCCAAAATAACTAATTAATAGTTAATTCGAATTGAATGGGTATCACTTTAAGACAATAGTTTGTTTTGTCTGACTGCCGTGTCTCTGGTCACGTACGCTGGACACTAATTAAAAGGTGATGATGAGCTAATCACACTAATTGAATAATCGACTATACTTATTACATAACGCGGCTTTGCTTGGCAGTTTCCTAATACTGCTTCCTACTATCATGTAATAACTAGCTCCTGTCCATGGCTTTTGCAAGGTACCCGGAATCCAAACCTGTCTTTTTATAGACTAAATGTTTGCATATAAAAATGCTAACATTTAGTTGTTTGACATTATTAATTTTATATAGGAAAATAGAGTAAGACATGATAAGGTACAATAAAAGTCAATGATTAAAGTTAAAGGCTTTTATTCATTTAAAGGACTGAGTTTTCCGAAGAACCATTCTAAATATTAGTGAAACCCGTAAAAACTTATAAAAGTTAAAAAAATACAATACTCAATTAAATCAGCCCAAATTATGTAGTTTTTTGTGGGTAGTTTTTACAGAAAACTACCAATCCACCTTCTTTCCTTTTTCCTTACCTAAATTAACGAGCAATTATTTCTATTTTCTCACCACAAATCGAAATCAACTTCAATATTGTATTAAAATTATATGTTTTCTTTAACAAGACCACATTAAGAACTGCCATTAGAAAATAGGTCAGAATGCAACTCACAAAAACATTATAACAATGCAAACAAGGTTAACCGCATCTTAAGAGAACTCTGACTTCAAATAAAATAGAAAAACATTTATTGAACACAACGTGACAAATGTGACAATACAATATCATTCTTCGCCAACTGTGAATCGATTTTAATGATTCTTAATAGGTAGGGTAAGAGTTTCTATATAAAATTTATAAAAAAACTGAGATTTTTCAATAAAATTAACAAGGTGAAAATGGGGGATATAATTTAACACAAGACTTTTTATCAACTTGCCGTAATTTGAAGTCAGTTTCTATTTTTTCCTGAATATAAAATATGTTTTGCTAGTAAAATTCGAGAAGAATCAATGAGTAACTTATTGATAAGTTTCCTTTCTGAATGAGCCACCCAGCTATATTCGAAGATCCCTTGAGAACGATCAGTCAGTCGGACAGTACGCTACCAACACGGTGGGCAGACCAGACAATAGCGATTATTGTTTAGACTTTGACCAATGTCTTTTGGCTATGAAAAATGCTTTCTTAAATAGCTCCTGCATCGACAGACTTCCCCCGAGACCCATTGTCCCACCGGTGGGGCGATGGGGGAAGGCTGGTGGGACGAGCGCGATTACACGGCTTCAATTCTCTTGCTACACCAACTAAATTTAATTTGATCTATCGTTCTCTTTTCCTAATAGTAAAGAAATAAAGAGATAGCTACAAATTAAGTGCTGAAAAATTAGTCAAATTAAGTTTTCCATACAAGTTAAGTCGTCGTTTCAAAACTTTCTGACTTTAAACACGAAGAAGGGCGATACGTAAACTAATAACATTTTTTTTTATTTACCCATTTATGGTAGGCTATAGTCGATTGACCATACTGCCTCGTCTTACGTAACTTTCTTCAACTTCAACTTTTGTTTATGGCTTCTGTGGTTAGGGTTGCCACAATTTTGCCAATGTCGTATCTACAAGATTAAAAAAGATAAGGCGATGGAGAGGAGTTTACAGAAATTTGGCCGGTCTAAATAGAGAGAGACTTGAACAGATTTTTTCTTTACATATAAGTTGATTTATGCAAGCCTTTCATTTAAACTAATTACAGTTAGACACTCTATCAAATTAGTTGTATTAAAGTAGGTTATATTTATTTCGTAAAGTAGTTTTTTTTGCTACGCTTTGTGTAGTGTCAAATAAACATATGAGACTTTTCACTGTTATGTCACATAGTCATCAACGTGCGACTAGATCCTCAGTGATACCTGAGGATCTATGCTGAGTTTAAACATCGACAGTATCGACAAGATTTCCATACAAAAATCGTTAAAACGGTCTACGTTTCGGCAAGTTTTGAACGTATTTGCAACTCAGCATAGACCCTCTGTGCTGTTGCAAGGTTCCATAGGTTACGGTAACCGCTTACCAAGCAATAGACTGTATGTTTGTTTGCAACTTTAGTTGTATATATAAAAAAACAATAATTGATAATACCTTATTGACTGGTTCCGCTGGAAGTTAGGTGTTTAGGTAAACAATGGCCTCGATTCTGTAGTACACTGACTAAACTAAATTGAAACTATCGCTCTCTTTTACTGATAGTTTACGCAAGAAAAAGATAGCTACAATTTTAGTGCTGTGTGCTGCTGTCAAATCAGTTTACGTGCCGCTTCTCTTCGTGTTTATAGTCAGCATGTTTTGATATCACGACTAAATTTGTATGGAAAACTTAAATCTGACTAATTTGACAGCACTAAAATTGTAGCTATCTCTTTCTTGCTTGGACTATCAGTAAAAAAGAGCGACAGTTTAAATTTAGTTTAGTCAGTGTACTACAGAATTGAGGCCATTGCCTTGAATCCCAGCTGTGGCAACATTACGTAGGTAGGTAGGTACTCGTAGATAGCCAAACAATACTTAACGTTATTGTCGAATTATAATAATTAATTATTCGAATACATCTGTTCATACAACTACATATTTACAAGTAGGTATATACAAAAAATACAGATGAAACAGCTAGCTATCGAAAGACCGTTGCAAACGATCTATAGATAGCTCAACTGATCCAGATCACTACCGAAGCAAAGAATTAAGTAAAGAATAAAATAATAACAAGATAAAATAGCTTGCATTGATAGATACATAGTAACACTTAATTGTCCCCACTTATTTTCCTTAGAGTTCCAAACGGAGCAAATTATAAACTAAACGCTGAAGTACAATGGGCGGTCTTATCGCTAATCATCATCATCATCAGCCTATATTAGTCCACTGCTGGACATAGGCCTCCCCTAATGAGCGCCATAGCGCCCTGTCTTCAGCTTGCCGCATCCAGCATCTGCCTGCAGTCTTTCGCAGATCGTCATCCCACCTGGCCGGAGGGCGTCCTACACTACGTTTGCCGAGTCGCGGTCTCCACTCAAGAACACGTTTACCCCAGCGGTTATCGGTTCTTCGCGAGATATGACCGGCCCACTGCCACTTCAGCTTGCTAATTCATTGAGCTATATCGATAACTTTGGTTCTCTGACGGATGTATTCGTTACGATATAGCTATAGCTCGCTGAGCGACTTTGAACTGGTGGACCAGCCCTATCGTGAGTGTCCACGTCTCAGCTCCGTAGGTCATGACGGGTAGGACGCACTGATTGAAAACTTTCGTTTTCAAGCAGTGCGGTATGGATGACGAGAAGACCATACGTAGTTTTCCAAACGCTGCCCAGCCTAGCTGGATCCTCCTCTTGGCCTCCTTCTCGATTTTTTTTTTACCCAACTGCAGAATCTGCCCAAGGTAAGTATATTCGGAAACAATTTCGAAAAGGTGGCCATGTGCATCGCTAATAGCGATCTCTTAAAGACAGCCGTTGGTTGGACAGTATTTGATGTGAAAAAGCGGTAGTGTATAGTGTGCATTGAAGTATTTAGCTAAAATATTTTCTAGCAATCAAACACCTATCTTTTCTCTATTATATTCCATTCAGAAACCACTGCAGGTTAATCGAAGTAACCCCGAATTCCGCAAATAGACGAATCAAATCATTTACATTATCACAGTATCGTATCACTTAATAAGCAGTAGGTAAAACAAATAATTTTCATTAAACTTAACAGCAATTATTTTAATTTATTTATTTATTTGAAGTAATTAAAACGGGTCAACTAATAACATTAAATATAAATAAACCAAATTAAAATTTATGCAAATTCTTATTATTTATTGTACACACAGAGAATATAGAAGGAAATAGGAACATAATACAAAGGCGAGCTTAAAATGTTTTCTGGAAGAAAACATTTGAGTTCATTCAAAATATGATTATTTGATGGATCATTGATAAATAAATCATATTATTAGTGATACCCATTTGCACTAAACTCTGACAGTTAGGTTCGTGATGTTGTGAACCAGTGTGGTGAAAACATCAGAACTTTCATATGAAATGAAATGAAATTTTCTGTTAATGTCATCACATCTGAAGTATCCCTACTGTTTAAAAACTACATATTCTGTGTCAGAACTAAGAAGTTTTAATTCAACTCCAATAATAGTGAAATCTCAGGAGCCTGGGAGGCTGCGATGCAAGATGATGGATGATTAATGATGGCTTCCTACTGACAAGCGAGCGTGATTGTCTGTTTGTTTGTTTGATTGTATTCAAATACTCAGGTAACTGCGCGGGGTGGGGTCCGAGCTATGAGATGCGGCGGGGCTAAATTTAATCCGCATTAATTATAGTTTCGGCAAAGCAAGTAGTTTAGATTTTAGTAAAAACGACTTATCCGATTTAGATTATATTTTCTTGGAATAGCATCGAAACTGTTTTTGACCAGGAAAAAGTTGGACCCACATGCTAATAAAGCCACTGACTAATCGGCGAAACCAATTTTCCAAAAATAGTGTGAAAAATGAAAACTTATTCTTATTTATAATGTTTTCATAACTCGACTTCATAAAAGTTTGTCTTCATCTTTTGTATATTTTTTTAATAGGACAGAATTCGAGTTATCGAGCCGATAAAGTTGCGGAGGATTTATGAATAAGAGAGTTCATGTGAAAATATTATGTAGGTAATTAATACAGAATTTTGGCAAAGTTCTTATTCGACAGGTAAAATAAAACCTTTCCGGGATTATATTAGCCTTATTTATTATATTATTATTATTATTAAAACGTTACAGCACGAACTCTGCATGCAAACAATGCGCCAACATTAAGGGCGTCAACTTTACTAAATGCATACACTCACGAGTTCCAGCTAGCCGTCAGCTTTAAATTCAAAATTAAGGCTGTGACAGCCCTTAATCAATATTATTTTTTAAGATTAATTTTAATATTTAATTGTGAAAAACTTAAGTTAAATAAACGCAAACAGTCACTTACCTAGTCCTGACCTCACACCAGTATACCCTGTATAAACTGTAAACTTACTATTTTTCTGAAATAAAGAATTCAAATTCTCTGTACAAATCGCAAACACCCCCGCTGTCGCTCATAACCCGCACCAAACCTGATAATGATAGATGGAGCAAGGATGAATGTTAGCACGTCGCAAATTCCATTGTTAGCGGGAACCGTTTTCGTAGCGAACCCCGGGTAGCGGTCTGTAAGACATGTTTCCTGATTGACAAGTTTCTATCAGATATTAAGAAAACCTAAGGCAGAAAAAAAATAAAAAAACACGTTCGCGAAATTATCCTCATGCAAATATTTGTCTCGGTTCTCGGTTTGTTCTATGTATAATATGTATGAATTTACAACAAAAAAAATATAAGTAGTATATTAGGTACATAAGTAGTATATTAGTAATGTAGGTTCTTCTTAGTTCTCATAACACAAGCTCTGCTTACTTTACACATGCTACATGATGCTGTGTGAAAAATGTCCAGCATTATTTTATATTATTTAGCAAATTGCCTATGTTTTGCAAATTGCGGTTTACGTGACAAGTTGCAAGCCCATGGCCGCTTATTGGAACACTAACCGATAGAACATGCCTTCGACCTCCATTTAGGAACTCGTGTACCCCAATGGTTGTCGGTTCTTCGGCATACAATAGGTATAACCAGCTCACTGCCACTTCAGCTAACTAATCCTAACTATGTCAATGATTTTCGCTCACTGTCGGATAATCCATGGATTTTACCATTCGGAGAAACCCCGAGCATAGCCCGTTACATAGCTCGCTGTGCAACCTTGAACCTTGTCCAGACAAGTACCTCACGCTTAGTTTCCCTTTCACGCTATCGCAAATTTGTCAAGGATAAAATTGGCAGCAGTCCTTCGACGTCTCACGAGCTAATGTCATTTTCATATAACTCAACTAATTTGGGTGAAAAAATTAAGTTAAATAAACGCAAACAGTCACTTAAACATTTCAACATTTGTCTCGCAGATTGAATCGAAACTTCATCTCTTGCGTGAAAGCTGGCACACAGGCCGCGTCGTTAAGGTCGTCTCCTATAATATAAGTCAACTATCAATACTATCGGAGTACCTAGTCCTGTCACACCCGTATTCCCTGTATAAACTGTAAGCTTAAAATTTTTCTGAAATAAATAATTCAAATTCTCTGATCAGATTTCAACCTTTCCGAAAGCGTTAACGCCAACAGAAAGTAGTTGTTGTCTATTCTGAGGCCTAATTATCAGGTCTTTTTGCGATCCAATTCAGCGAAAAATTTATCCCGCTTTGTGATGATTATGACAATGCCATAGCGTCCTCAACTGCAAATCAGGAATTGACATCGCAATAAGACTTGATAGTTAGGCCTGGTGTACAAGCGTGCCAATAACAAAATGGTTTTGGCGAACTCGGAGCGATCGCCGGTGGTTTCAGCCTTGAAAATTGTCTTTCTATTTTACCAATACTGGTAATTTCCGTAATGTATTGGCACGTGTAACTTCACAAACAGTATAAAACATTATTACTTGTAACGAAAGAAACAATCGCCCTCATTTAACATTTAAATTTTGGACAAATAATATAGAATCGCGAGGCCATATTGTTCATATGCTAGCTTGTTGTCACGGCATTCATTTAACTAAATATTACAATACAATTGTCATATTTCACGATGTTTACTTAGTCTGTGACTTAAAACAACGAGGTTACCTACCTACGTTACACAAGTCATCTTAATAAATGATTTTGTGCTTTCTATACCATGTCCGAGTGTTTACGCATGGCCTACATGTCTATGAAGGCCTAATAAAACAGAGCAATAAAAAAAACAGATGCAACGTAATTTTATGTTAAGATAAAGATAATTTATTTATATAAACATGTGTAAATATGATGATATTATAGTGTTTGTGACACAACATGCTTTACCGATATCGGTGTGCAAACCGAGAGACTGACATGCATGACATTTAAAATCTTAACCATCTTAAATCTTATCCTAGCCAGTACCTAACGATGAAAAACGGTTTTGGAAGAAACTACCTACTTCTTATTTTGGTATGGCGCTTCTTTCTATCTTTTAAATACACAAAAAATATCTACCAATTGCGTGTTCTACCAAACCAATACAATAACTATTGGTGCATTTTATAATATCTTACTCTCGACTGGAAGAAAAAGAGTCCCCGTTATTCTTAGTATCTAAGCCAGACTACAATTTATTTTTGGTTTCCAGAAAACACAATAAACTGTAGAATCGTAACCTCAGCTTAGATGTAATCCAATGAAAAATGTAATCCATGTAATTCTACGCTATTGTTTATCTTGAGTCTATTGTGATCGCACCAAAGCCTAGGATTACTGCGGAGACAACGTTAGGCTTAGAGTACTTTTATTAATCTGTTTAAAGATAGCTTCCTAGATTAATGTTTGGATTAAAATATTTATTTGTGTTTGACTTTGGTGTTTGAAGTTTCTTCCATCTTGTTATTTTGTCAGAAAACTTTGTAGTTGAAAACCCGATATTATGACATAACCTATCTTCCCTTAAGATAAAGTTTGACCTAGGCACAATCGAGTTTAAAACTACTCTATATCCAATATTATGACATAACCTATCTCTCTTAAGATAAAGTTTGACCTAGGCACAATCGAGTTTAAAACTACTCTATATCCAATATTATGACATAACCTATCTCTCTTAAGATAAAGTTTGACCTAGGCACAATCGAGTTTAAAACTACTCTATACCCAATATTATGACATAACCTATCTTCCCTTAAGATAAAGTTTGACCTAGGCATAACTGAGTTTAAAACTAATAACATCATAATGATTTAATTTGTTGTATTTTATTTTGGCTAAGCTAAAAGAATGTTCGAACTGCGAACTTTTCAAGTTTTTATCAATAGACCCTACTTAAATTATTAAGAAAAAGGTGGTTTCGTTTCAATGAATCACATTTAATTTTATCTATTGTTGATAATGTTGTCAGTTGGAGGTGTGCGCGCATTCAGTTTAGGCCTAGTTATTTATTCTAAGCTTATCTGATATAATCTTAAATATTTATATTGTTTTATGATGGCAGCAAAAATAATACTCTATTTAAATGAAACAAACTGTTTGTTTCATCATCTTAATCTCAAAATGGAAAATTTTGTTCTTTCTATAAAAAAAGTGTCCATTTTGAACCAAGATTGAGCTTTAAATTAGTGGCATTAACTACTGATGTAGGCCTACCTGTAGAATAATTCTTCGAAGCAACGGTAGCATAACAAGAGGTAATGAAAAGAAAATTTAAGTAGAACAATAATTTGTTTATTATAATCTTTTATCCTAATCCTTACACTAAATCAATAAATATACAACTTTGGAATTATTTACACAGAATATAACAGCGGAATGCTATATTAAATCGAGGTTAACAAGTGCGCCTAATATTGCAATATTCAGTGCTATTTAATACGTGATACAACACAGAGATTACCTCCCTTTGCGACGGCACTGGTCCTTCGGTACTATAAAACTAAATCACAGATAAAACGAAAGTCTCAAGCGGTCTCTGAGTATTTGGTTCAGCCAAATTAATATCTGGTGAGTCACTGCCTTGTCAGGACCGTGATGGGCTTGTAGATGTGCGGTGAAAGCGGGTGGTGCGAGGGCGAGGGCAGCTCTGGACTCGATGCGCCCGACGTCGGCGGAGAGTGCATCATTGGAGGTGATGCTGGCAGCAAGGGCGAGGTCTGCGCCATCATCGCAGAGGTCTGCGCGAGGGAGGCGTTCTGAAGCATCTGCTGCTGACTCAGGAACGGAGCCGACGGCATGCGCTCGTACAGCGCCGGGGAGTACGGCAGACTTCCGTAGCCCATGGAATCTCCTCGGAAGGCGGGGTGCATTGCACTAGGGGCCACTGGAGGTGTCTTCATCTGCATGGGAGCGTACCGCTGATACAGCAGCTGAGAGTAAAGGCCGACCAGTTGAGAGTAGGTGGCCGGCGGATAAGATCCGGGGAGAGGCGCTCCCGGGAACAAGGGACGCTTGAAGCAGGCGAGGCGCGAGCGCCCGTTCAGCGCTGAACGACGCCGCAGCTTGCCGGTCGTACCGCCGATGAACACGTCTTCAGCGGAAGCGTCCAGCATCCAGTAGTTGCCCTTGCCGGGGTCGTCGTAGTGGCGCGGCACCTTCACAAAGCACTTGTTGAGGCTGAGGTTGTGGCGGATGGAGTTCTGCCAGCCTTGCCTGTTCTCCCGGTAGTACGGGAAGTTGGTCATGATGTACTCGTAGATACCGTTGAGGGTGAGCCGTTTCTCTGGGCTGTTCCGAATTGCCATCATGATGAGTGCATTGTAACTGTATGCTGGTTTCTCGTGTTTCTTGTCCTTCTTCTCGTCGTCTCCGTCCTTGGGCTTGGTGCAGTCGACGGGTTCGGTGCCGGTCACGTCCAGCTCGGAGTCGCTGAGATCCGCCTCGGAGGGCGAGGCGCCCGTCGACGAGGTGGTCGGCGACGGCGGCGGCTTGGACGCCGCGTGGTTCATCAGTATAGAGTTGATACTGAAATCTCCTTCGAACTTCACCATATTGTTACACTTGTGAGCACTTGTGAGGAATGAGAGCACGTTACGCGTGCGTTGTCACTGCGAGCGTCGAGTGAACTGGCGGGCGCGGAGGCGGGCGCTTCTATTTATAGTTTGTTGGGCGGCACCGCCCCGGTGGCTTTGCGCGCGCATTTTGACCAATGGACGGATGAGCTTTCTTACATAGCGCCACGCCTCGGGTCCGGCGAAGCTCCCCACTCGCGAGCTTCGCTGTCTCTGTTCCGTGGATGCTCTGCATAGTTTTGTTGGTGCGCGGGCGCGGCGCAATGTGCTTGGAATTTATCACTGCGAGCGCTGTAATCGCTCCGGCCACGATTAATAAATCGATTGTGGTTTTGTTATGTGATTGATGGCGATATAAAACTATTGGTATAGAATGGTAATCTCTTATGTTTTCACTTTATAATTGAATGCGTTGTTATAAAATATACGAAAATAGCTTTCCAGAGACAAAACAATGGTGATAAAGGAAATAATTTAAGTTGTTGTGACAGCCCAGATAAGCATAGTACACATTACAAAACCTACTTATCTACCTTTATCTATAATTTGTCGAATTTTTTTTTTTCTTTATCAAGTAAGTATTAGATAGGTATAGTTGAAACCTGGATGGACTTTGTTACTTTTTAAATTATAAATATTTACTGTTTGAACACTGAAAAATGACTACAATAAAATAAGTTTATGAAAATAATGAGTTTATCAGATGGATGTTATTTAATTTTGAATTGAATAAAATAACACAGATAGCAAAATGTAGGTAAGTATTTCTGAAAACTCGCTGATAAATTGTTGAAATTTATAATTTAGTTTGGTTAGTGCTGATAAAAACGCGGATAAATGATTCTGCACTTTTTATGTGACTCGAAATAATATTGTAGACGTTATTATCTCGACATTGGAATGCGTTGGCTTTATCAGATTAGTATACTGTGTTTATTAGTATTATGAGTACCTACATAACTATTGGGTTGTATGTAAAAAAAGAAAAAACTCACAATCACATACATAATCATTTTGTAATTTATTGTACATGAAAGCATGCTACATAAACAGTTCTTTTTTATTACGGCCCAAGTTTACCAACACAATAACGGGTGGTTAGGAATCTATGATCATAATCTTTCGTTATACTTGACCAACCGTTTATTTTGTTGGTGAACTTAGTATGTTAAATATGTAAAACTTTAAAAATATGTTTATGTCAAACTTTTAAACACACGCTTTGTTCATCTATATTTGAAATCACTTGTAATGTAGATCCTTAACTTGTAGATCCTACAGTAGATCCTTAACTAGCAACTATAAGCGATTTTTCATGTAAATTTATTGATGTTCCTAATATATCCTATCCTACCACTGTTATAAACGTTAAAGTTTGTGAGTATGGATGTATGTTTGTTCCTCTTTCACGCAAAAGCTGCTAAACAGATTATGATAAAATTTTACAGTACAGTTTATACATCAGATTAACACAAAGGCTACTTTTTATACGGGTACCACGCGGGCGAAGCCGTGGGCAGAGGCTAATAATGAGTACTTTAATCATGTAGTACATCATTTTTATGTATCATCAATAGTTCTCTCAGCGCACGCCAAATAATGAATTTTCTAGGCAAAATTTTGCTACTTTGAGTTACATTATTGCAATTTTCTAATGGATCTCTAATTTTTTGAAAATAAATTATAGCCTATGTTACTTCCTGATAATTTAGCTTTCTATTGGTGAAAAAATTGTAAACATCGGCCCAGTAGTTTCGAAGCCTATTCGGTACAAACAAACAAAAATATTTCCTCTTTATAATACTACTATAGACAAAATTAGGTTAGATGCGAATAATTAGTCTGCAGATATCGCAATCGCGAACGAAGTCGCGGGTACAGCTAGTTAATTAATAAATAAATATGCATTGACTCAGTCAATGTTAATCTTTGTGAATAATCAAAATGATGATATTGGATAAGGTATCATTAGATTTTACCTACCATTCGATAGGAATGACGGTTTTATTTGTAAAATTTTCATTGTCATCACGGAGTTTCGTCATTTTTTTGTTATAAGTCGATAATTTTTGTTTTTATCAAAACATGCAGCATCAAAACTATGCAGAGTTCCAATTTATTTAAGTACCTACTTCTTATATCGCATATTTGGGTGTTGTTAGATACTTCAGTATATACTTCAGTATAACGCTAGACGATTTTAGAGAGGTCATGTAAAATATATTGTTTTTAACACAAATAATAAAAGTGATTTTTTGAGCTACAGTTTTACAGGAATATTAACTAATTACATCCAAATAGGCAATATAACACTACTTTATTTGTACCTACTTATTTTTAGATAGCAACCAACCTAAGTAAGTCTAAGTAGGTACCTACATTAGCAAGTACTTAATCCTACTAATATTATAAACGAAATTTTGTGAGGATGGATGTTTGTTGCTCTTTCACGCAAAAACTACTTTTGATGAAACTTTACAGTAATATAGCTTATGCATCAGAATAACACATAGGCTACTTTTATCCGGGTGCCGTGCGGGCAAAGCCGTGGGCAGAAGCTTGTTTCATATAAAACTCTAACGGAAAATATATTGAGTAACAATAAGTAATTTTTTGACCTATATAGTTTTTTTTTCTTAATTCTTTATTGTACACAGAAATATAAAACAAAATACTAGACGAGGTATGAACAAAGGCGAGCTTAACCCTAAAAAGACATAATATACATATAGCTTATACATCAGAATAACACATAGGCTACTTTATATCCGGGTACCACGCGGGCGAAGCCGTGAGCAGAGGCTAGTAATATTATAGTAGGATGTTATTTTTATAGAGTTCTTGTAGTCAGTAGATGTTAGCCACTAAAGACTGTTTATCTTGGCACTCTCTTTGGAACTCTTTGTGTTGAAAAGAACAAAATACTTGCTTTAGATAGATAGTTTTTTATTCAACACATACGATACAGCACAGACAAGTACAAATGAAAAGAAAGACGAACAAATAAAAAAACACAGTAAATAACAGAAGAGTACAATACGTGGGTGCTAACCAGTGCTAACGAGGGCAGTCTATGCTGTAATGGTAGGTATGAGTCGAAAAGGTCTTATCTCAGCTTATAGCTGCTCCGCCAAGGCGAGGCAGCGCTGATTTTCAGACAGGACCTAGGAAGTGAGGGGTGACCTCACGATCGCAGTGTTGCAGAAGGAAAACAGTGAACTTAGCTCTTAATTCACAAATGTTTACATGATCTGCAAATATTTTTCTTCGGTCTGGGTGTTTTCTATGATATGTTATGTATTTACGAAAAAAAAAATGTATATAAGTATATCAGTGACGATAACAGACAGTGGCATGTTACAAATTCATAAGTGGATGGTTATGATTGATCTATAATTGATCATAACTTAAATTCGAAGCGCGTCTAAAAATATATATATCTCTTTTTGACTGATGCAGGGCCACCCGTGCTTGCGCGATAGCAATATTAGCCGTTCAGAATTTTGTTATAAATTTGGTGATGTTCCGTAATACCAAAAAAGATGAATGAAAACTTGTTGTATTTTTCACATTGTGTTGTTATATATACCTAACTAAACAATACGTAAGGTATTGTTGTTTTTAATAGGAAACAAATAAGAAGAAAACATGTCATTTATGACGTAAAATTTCCAAAATGCGATTCGTTTTAATTTCATTTTAGGTAAGTATTTTGAAAAAATATGTAGCAAGGTACGTAGATATATAGTATTCGAATGCAAATTACAACATAATATGGTGGAAATAAGCTCTAGTTACAAACGACTATGGTAGTAGGTACATTTGTGTGGGTTATTCATCCAACGCAGGCCTCTTAAGATGGGAGATTTCGACGGCGGACCGCATTGGTCCATTGTGGCGCGCTGTTTGTCACCCGCACCTTAAGTAAGGTTAAATAATTGATGCCCACACAGGTCAATGCAGCTAGAGATGTAGATCCTCGTGTAGAGCCTTTAATTAGGAGTAACTTTTTACCACAACAGCCAGACCCACAACAAATATCTAAAGAAAAGAAAGAAAGAAAGAAAATATTTTTATTTGGTAAAATATTCTTATTTTATCTGCAAAATATGCAAACATTTGTTCCACACCTCGCTGTCACTAGAATCTACACACGGCTTCGGCAACAAAGCGGGTATAAAAATTAACCTCTGTTATTTTAGGTCAACAACTTTCTTTTTTCTAATTTCATCCAAATCGGTTTAGCCATTACAGAGATTAAATAAAATAAAAATAAAAAGCGCTTTATTTCCTTAACACTATACACAAAATATAACTAAACTTAAGTACTTATAATAACTAATTTAACTCTAAGTTAACTAAAATTATCCTAAAAAATGGTTAGGTAGTTTAGGGACCGCCTAGTGCGGTGAAAGCCGATTACAGAGATTAATAATAATAATAATAACGGAGGCGCAAGAGCGGAACCTATGCTCCAAGGGTGGAAGTGTTAAAGGCATAAAGCCGGGAGTAGCGTTTAGTGAAACTGCAGCACACCTCTCCACACCCTTTAGCCGTCCACACCAACGTTGCTTCTACGCTGCCTATCGTTGGCGGCACTTATGAGGCCCGTTTAGTGGATGGCAAGTCATCACCTGCCTATGATTTGATTTGAATTTGAATCAGAATTGGCAGGTCCCGTTTCATCCTACATAGCCCAGCCATTCCTTAAGCATTTACTCCTGCAATAGTCCAGATTATCACACAATATATACAATAGTTTCATCATTCACCATCCACGAAAAACCGTTTTTTATATATTGTGTTGTACAAAAAGGCCTCTTAGTGTTAGTTTCGGCTCCGCTAATGCCTATAAAGGCTCCAGGTATAAGCCTGAGATTAAAAATAAATAAAGAGGAATAATAATAATAGGTATATTTCTTTTATTTCAAGCAATAGGTACATATATTAATAATTTACATAATATTACATGATGATTGCTTATTATAAAGTAGTCGTTCAGACAGGAGCCACACTAAGTCAGTGTGGCTTGTGTTGTATCTCCTGCTTTCCTTCAAGAGACAATCATAATTTCGTAGCAATCACAATTCTATATTAAATAGTCATCATCATCATCATCATCAGCCTATATTAGTCCACTGCTGGACATAGGCCTCCCCTAATGAGCGCCATAGCGCCCTGTCTTCAGCTTGCCGCATCCAGCATCTGCCTGCAGTCTTTCGCAGATCGTCATCCCACCTGGCCGGAGGGCGTCCTACGTAAAAAAATAATATATACCTATATTATATATATTATTTTTATACTATTATTCGTTATAGTAGGTATTAAATAGTACATACAGTAAAATAACATTCCTAATTTCAAATTACATAACGGATTATTTAAAATTATTATGAAACTTATATTCATGGAATTAGAGGCGAATAATTTAAGCAACAATCGTGCTAATAATATGATATGAGAAAATGAAGGATAATAATAATGTTATTACCGAAGAAGATGAGTACAATACACACTGCAGATAAAAAGAGGATGCAATTAGTATGGAATCAGCACATTTATGTTTTAGAAGTTTTGAACACTGCATATTATGGAGCGTTCAATTAGTATGGAATCAGAACATTTATGTTTTAGAAGTTTTGAACATTGCATATTATGGAGGGTTCAATTAGTATGAAATCAGAACATTTATGTTTTAGAAGTTTTGAACACTGCATATTATGGAGGGTTCAATTAGTATGAAATCAGAACAATTATGTTTTAGAAGTTTTGAACACTGCATATTATGGAGGGTTCAATTAGTATGAAATCAGAACATTTATGTTTTAGAAGTTTTGAACACTGCATATTATGAAGGGTTCAATTAGTATGGAATCAGAACATTTATGTTTTAGAAGTTTTGAACACTGCATATTATGGAGCGTTCAATTAGTATGGAATCAGAACATTTATGTTTTAGAAGTTTTGAACATTGCATATTATGGAGGGTTCAATTAGTATGAAATCAGAACATTTATGTTTTAGAAGTTTTGAACACTGCATATTATGGAGCGTTCAATTAGTATGGAATCAGAACATTTATGTTTTAGAAGTTTTGAACATTGCATATTATGGAGGGTTCAATTAGTATGGAATCAGAACATTTATGTTTTAGAAGTTTTGAACACTGCATATTATGAAGGGTTCAATTAGTATGGAATCAGAACATTTATGTTTTAGAAGTTTTGAACACTGCATATTATGGAGGGTTCAATTAGTATGGAATCAGAACATTTATGTTTTAGAAGTTTTGAACACTGCATATTATGGAGGGTTCAATTAGTATGGAATCAGAACATTTATGTTTTAGAAGTTTTGAACACTGCATATTATGAAGGGTTCAATTAGTATGAAATCAGAACATTTATGTTTTAGAAGTTTTGAACACTGCATATTATGGAGGGTTCAATTAGTATGAAATCAGAACAATTATGTTTTAGAAGTTTTGAACACTGCATATTATGGAGGGTTCAATTAGTATGAAATCAGAACATTTATGTTTTAGAAGATTTGAACACTGCATTTTATGAAGGGTTCAATTAGTATGAAATCAGAACATTTATGGTTGAATCGAAAGAAAATATGTATTAAATCTTACAACTACCAGACTACATAATTGTAATGAAATTCATACACATGGTATGACAAATTTAGAAGGGAAATGAAAAGTTTAGTAACAATTCCTACAAAATATTTGTCACAGACATGACTAGATTGTTACATCTCTACTTGAATACAACGATGTGTGTGGAGTGTATGAAATCGAATTAAAGAGCTGACCCGCACGGCGCGTGGGCGACATCGCTTCGAGTCAAACACTAGAGAACTACTATTGAAACTCGAACGAACGGCGATTTTAGAACAGCTATCAAAAACGTTCACAGAATTCGACATTAGTACGGGATTTGTGAAACAAATCTGGTATAGATAGATAGATAGATAGATAACTCTTTATTGTACACCACTTAATATTATGCTTACAAATTCAAACGGAGCAAATTACAAGCTAATCGCGGGAGTACAATGGGCGGTCTTATCACTTAAAGCGATCTCTTCCAGACAACCTTTGGATGGACAGGAATTTACGTGAACGATACAGGACGGTGGTGTATAGACAATACAGAAATACAAAGTGATGAATAATTAGATAAAACATATACTTATACATACATACATGAATACATATACCTACATAAATAATCTATATGATGCAACTCATCAGCATCTGGTATCGCTATATTAAAGGTATAAAAATATGGGCATTGGGATTATGCGGCTTGCCAAAGCGAAAGTATTCAAAAGCGGATTAAACTGATCAGATTAGCTCTACGGCCACCGGGATTAAACCGAATTTAAGGAAACCCAGTTAAATTCCCATTATGTTTACACAAGCCTGACCCATGAATTCACAGTAAAACTTATTTGCAATAACACTTAAAAACTTCTAGTTAGTCTTCAGATCCTCTTTGAAATATAAACTCTTAGTTCTGATCAGGACCACATTATTATTTTTTTATAAAAAGTCATCCAAAAAAATTACATTTTTAATAGAAACCGAAATAACAATAAAGCTTGTTATTGACAAAGGCAAACCATACTACTTATAAAGATGTTTACAGTTGATTAACTAAACACGGTTTTGTCTCTTACTGATACATGCCATTTCAAATTCAATAGTAGAAAACAGAACTGTTTAGCTAAACAACTGTTTAAATATCATTATAAGTCCTTATTTACTTAGTCCTTGTGATTTCAATAAATATCGGCTAAGAGTATTTCCTTAGTCAATAGATTTTAATATAACTTTTTGAAACTATCATGGTTTTGAACATAATTTTTACAAAAAAACGGGATATTTATCATGATTTGTGAGTTTGAATGTTTCCCGATATTTTGACACAGCTGCATGTCCTATGATCACGGGAGGAACAAATCATGGTATATGTCTCGTTTTTAGTGATAATTAATAGGTTATTAAAACCTATCAATTTTCACTAACAATGGGAATAATATATTAAATATCGAAATCACAAGGAATCGACATTCGTTCGTATTTTATGTCACTTTATTTGCAGGCTTGTGGTGGTCCGTAGTAGTGGCTCCGTCGTTGAATTAATTAGATCATGGCTCAGTCGCACTCCGAGGAATATGTATGCATTATCCACTTCCTTATTTCGACCACAAGTGGACCTTGGAATCAACATTATTCTTGCTTTTGTTTTAACACTTTTAATTTTCGTATTCAAGCAGACTCATCGTCCATGCTTGTAAGACCTCTGTGGCGCAGTGGGAGACGGCTTGCCTGATACGCAGAAGGTTGAGGGTTCATTTCCCGCCGCGGAGATCTGCAAATATTTGTCTCGGCTCTGGGTGTTTTCCTTGCTATGTATGTTTTTACAAAAAAATATATCCAAGTAGTATATCAGTCATGTAGTTCCCATAACACAAGCTCTGCTTACTTTGTGGCTAGATGATGCTGTGTGAAAATGTCCAACATTATAATTGTTATTTACTGTAGATTTTTCAATATTAATATTGTCTGAAAAACTGTGTTCATTGTCAGAGGTAATGTTTGAACATCGGTTGAATAAGGTAGCGAATCAGAACGCTAGCGCACATATGTATAAAATCGGCAAACATGGTTGTGATTTGAAATCGCTCTCCTCTTACGACTCGTTAGAAAGTAGCAAGCTCCTACTTTTGCAGGTTCAATCGAGGAAAATTTAGCACAGTTTTTTTCTTTAAAAAAAGGTAACTGGAAGGGTCTTAAGAGAAGGCTTTATAGTCTAGCTTAGGCAACTAACATAGGTTAACATATCCATATATACCCATTTCTTACATTACATTTTAAAAAAAATTACTTATGTAACTTTTGAGTATTTATACATATATTGAATAATAATATAAGACATTAAATGTCGAAAAACCGATTTCCTCACATGCTTACGTTATTTTGCTAACTTGGTATGACAATTTTTCGAATAACATAAGTAAAAGCAGCAATCCTTTAGGAATAAAACTTTTATAGGACCAATTCGGAATCATTTTCTATGCAACAAAAAAAAAATATCATCAAAATCGGTAACAAAAACAAACCAACCGAATTGAGAAGCACCTCCTTCTTTTGTTTTGATGTTGGCCAAAAAAAAAGTATGATCATGGCTACCAAAAAAACCAACCGAATTAAGAAGCACCTTCTTTTGAAGCACCTGGCTACTTAACTTTTAACCGAGTGTAGTCGAGCCGCGGGGACCTGACAGTATATTACAAATTGCATTGCGCTCGCAGTGGGGATGAAGTTGTTTCATTGCAGATGAAGTTTCTCATTATTATCACTAGCGATCCGGCCCGGCTTTGCATTGCATGAGAATCACTACTCTTTGTAAGAGCAACGAACGTTTTTTGTCTATAGAAGATTGTTTTTTTGAGCTTTCGCGGACTGAATTGTTCCAACTCAAGAGATAAAAAACACGTAGTGCACGACGCGATGCGATCACCCTGATGACGATTCTCGGGATGACTCGAAACTTATTCGGTGCCTACACCGATAGTGCAGCACGTGAAAATTCCCGTTTTTACAATATGAATAAAAAACACGCTCAATACTGTATTACATATGATAGGTATACTCTGTTAATAGATCTTTTTTCCAAGTAAAGGGTAGTTAGACAAAAAGTTCAAGGGGGAATACAACAGCCGGGAAATATTGTACAATTTCAGGCTGGGTGAGGATAAAAAGACGCGTAGCAAGAATTGCGATTAACTTCGACCTTGATGAGAGGTGCGGGTTCGATTCCTGCTGAAGGACAAATATTTTGTATACTGTGCAGGTATTTTTCCGGGTCTATTGTGGTGCCAAGGTACTCTTAGTTCCTAATATACACGATACAGGGAATCCTAGTATGGTGAGGATCAGGACTATGTATTTATCTGTATTTATTTATGTACCTTATTTAAAACGGTTACATAAACCAATAACATTAATATTAAGATTATTATTTGATTGTTTGCTGTTTGTTCATAATTCATTATTATATTTAATTATTTTTTTGTTCTTGTTGCCTGAATCTGTTTGTCAGAGGACTATTAAATTAGTCCGAATAATATAAGATTTACGGGGGAAAAAGTTGGTAACTTAAAAACTCAATAAGTCCACTGATATAATCCGATAGAAAATATATGGAGAAAAAGCAGGTAACTTCAAAGCAATTGAACATTAAGAAATGCCTCCTGTTTTTACTAGAGGTAGTGTTGGTCGGTAGCAATTATATACATCCAGTACAGATGTAGCTGTTTCTGATTAAAATAACTGGAATCGAGCTTTGAATAGAAAGTGGCTGAAAATAGATAACTAGAGTTAAATTATGTACGCCGGGGCTTGAATGTAAATCAATTGTAGATAATCGTATTCAAGCTTGAACTTCGATAAAGGACGTACTACAAAAAAGATATCAAAAACAAAGAAAAACAAGTAAAAGTTATTAATGACTAGTTTCTGCCCGCGGCTTCGCTCGTGTTGATAAAAATAGTGTATGACCGTCTTTGCACACCCCTAAAGGGTAGTTTAGAAAAAAAGTTTTTCATTATTTACTTCAAAGCTTATTTATACCGAGTTTTGTGTAAATCGAACCAGAAAATAATTCCATACAAACTTTATAACTCTCTTGCAAACCCCCCCCTCAACGTAAACTGATTTGGCAGCACTAAAATTGTAGCTATCTTTTTCTTGCTTGCACTATCTGTTTGTAAGATCTGCAAATATTTGTCTCGGGTCTGGGTGTTTTTCTATGTATGATATTATGTATGTATTTAAAAAAAAAAGTATATAAGTAGTATATCAGTCATGTAGTTCCCATAATACAAGCTCTGCTTAGTTTGGGGCTAGATGATTAAAAAAAATATATATAGTGGCCAGTGGCGCGCGCTAACGATATCTGGACAAAATAATTTTATGCATGAGAGCGTGTCGCGGGTGACAGTCACGATATATGCGCACGTTCATATTCACTTTATAACAGGAAATATTGCAGAGGTGCGAAATCGCGCAGAAACATAACGAAAAGCATTTTATTTTCTACATAAAAAAGTTCGATTTTGATAGGATTTTTTTGTAATTCGATGGCTATTTTCTCAAATTTTAGTGATCAAATCTCAAATGTCTTGTCAAATGGACGATGTTATGAGACATCATTTGAGCAATTGGACGACCACTGAGGCGTCGTGGGCGAAGGCTCGCTTGAGACGCAGAAGGTTGCGGGATCAATTCCCACGGCGAGACAATCATTTGTATGATCTGCAAATATTTGACTTGGTCTGGGTGCTTTCTATGTATAAGTAGTATATCAGTCATGTAGTTCCCATAATACAAGCTCTGCTTAGTTCGGGGCTAGATGATGCTGTGTGAAAAATGTCCAGTATTATTAGAATTAATAAGAATCTGACTTTTGTCATTCTAACTTTTACATTGTGGTAAAATTACATCAGAAAGAAAACTCATAGGTAGGTGCAGTTAACCTGTTAACATCCTACTAATATTATAAACATGAAAGTTTGTGAGGATGTTTGTTCCTATTTCACGCAAAAACTACTGAACGGATTTTAATGAAACTTTACAGTAATATAGCTTATACATCAGAATAACACATAGGCTACTTTTTATCCGGGTACCATGCGGGCGAAGCCGTGGGCAGAAGCTAAGTTATATACGAGTTTTTATCGCGTTTACCTTTTTTATTATTTGCCCGACGTTTCGACTGTGTTGTGTTAACCATGGTCACGGGTTGACTGAAGTTTATGGAGCAATTGTTGAGAAATAAGGGCAAGCCGCAACTACCCTCATTTCATGTTTAGTTTCAGAAAAACTGAAATTTCGTCTGATTATTTAAATTCACATTTACCACTCACCACACTAACCGTATCACTAACCTTAGGTAAGTCCTTTTGAATTGTTACGTATTTTTAAAAAAATTATAGAAAGAAACTCCCAATAAGTTGAAAATTTGAAAACAAAATAAAAGTAAGCATATAATACAATCACAACATATTTCTAAGTACAATAAAATTAGAGTTTTGGCCGCAAACTGTGCATTTTATGCGCGCGCGCCGGTTACCGCGCACATGTTTCACAAAACTTTGACATTCAATTTTTAAACGGTGAGAAAAAGAAATTAAAATTGTCAAAAGGACTCGTTATATCTCAGATGGTACAGGTTTATTGTGCATTCGGTCGTTGAGAGGAAAACTTTATGCCTGTTATAAAAAAAGTAAAAAAAAAACGCAAAATATCATTATTATTGTCTAAAGTTGGTAGCTTTGTAAAGAATTGATTTGCCTTATTATGTTCATGTGCCATAACAGGTATGCATCCATATACGTAATTGGATTTCAGATTGTTTCCTCAAAATACGAGCAAACGGACAATTTCATTCAATATAAATAGGACTATGGTTTTCTCAAGCTGATTGTTTATTTTGTTTGTTAGTTCTGGTATTGTGTGATAGGACTCGTTCTAATAGTGTGCAAGGTTTTGATCTGTGACACCAATATTTACTGTTACGAATAGTTTAGTGTTTAAGGCGATATAAAAAAGTTAAAAAATAGTTTATAAAACTGTAATTTCCAAGCCTAAGTTTAAAAAGCTGCCATGTATTTTAAGCTCTCGATTTCTGAAAAACTATAATAATATAACATGCTGTAACTAGACATGAGTTTTGACAGCAGATTATTACGTTGATCAGCCTTTCAGAGACTTAAGTAATAATGTTTATGTAAAAATCTGAAATGAAATCCTACTAATATTATAAACGTGAAAGTTCGTGAGAATGTTGGTACTCTTTCACGCAAAAACTACTGAACGGATTTTATGAATCTTTATAGTAATATAGCTTATACATCAGAATAACACATAGGCTACTTGTTATCCGGGTACCACGCGGGTGAAGCCGTGGTTAGAAGCTAGTATAATATTATAAACGTGAAAGTTTGTGAGGATATTTGTTCCTCTTTCACGCAAAAACTACTGGACGGATTTTGATGAAACTTTACAGTAATATAGCTTATACATCAGAATAACACATAGGCTACTTTTTACCCGGGTACCTACCATGTGGGCGAAGTCGTAGGCAGAAGCTAGTGATAATATATATTTATTTGCGCGAAGTATGTTAAGGATAAGTTCTCAAAATATGAGCATGATTAGTTTCGCATACTTTGTAGATGAACAACTTGCAAAATTCATTAGAATTAACGGTTTATATATTAGATAGGTAGGTACTTCATATTTTTCTAAATTCAGGATAAGAGATGCTTGAAAAGGATTTTTATTCGTAGGTGGATTCGCTGGATGCATAGTTTTGTGATTTTATGTCTGAGTTATTTGTTAAAGTAAGCTTCCAAGAAACCGTAAGTAGTTGGATGGTAAGGTAAGTTTATCGTCAAACAACTGAATGGTTTGAAGCGAATTACAAAATTCTAAAAGTGGATAAATGTACTTACTAATAAAAAAAAAACTTATGGAAGAAGTTAATTTTCTTTAATAATACGTGGCTATTAGTAGGCTTAACTAGGCTTTCAGGGTTGAATCCTACTATGGACTTATACTTCAAAATCATATATAATCCTCTCCATCCAAAGGAAGTTAGGTTGTCTGGAAGAGATCGCCTTTAAGCGATAAGACCGCGCATTGTACCTTTATCATAATGTGTTACTGTTTATTTTGTTTGTATCTTAAGGTGTTTTCATTCATTCATTTATCCATTCATTCATGGATTCAACCCTGAAAGCCAAATAACCATGCAAATACCTAGCAGTGCAAATTTCGTATTGCTTGAAGTTAAACCCATAGTAGACAGAAAACTTTAACATCTGTATCGTTACGTTCATTATAGGTATAATCATTAGCCTCTGCCCATGGCTTCGCCTGCGTGGTACCTGGATAAAAAGTAGCCTATATGTTATTCTGATGCTATATTACTGTAGTTATGAAAACGTCAGTAAATTAATCGGAATTGAATTAAAAAAAAAATATTACCAAAATACGAAAACCTCTATCGATAAATACTGAAAAATGGGAAACAAAAAGAAGCATAGTTGTGATACAGAAAATTGTCATAGCATTTGATCGGCGCTGAATAATTGAGTACTTACTTACAGGAGGGTAGCCAGAAGCTAAGGTAGCGTTTCACTGCACAATGTACATTTCTTTTAAGTACGTAGATATCTGTCAACTGTACAGCTGTCACAGTTTCAGGTTCTTTTCCTTACCAGCTGAAACGTAAAGCAACAAATTGACAAACTTGATTCTCATTTATACAAATAGTACTTTATTTTTCTAACAATAGTATGTACCTAAATTGCAACAATGTCAATCTAGACCTAGTGCGGTAGGTCTAGATTGTGTGGAAAATGTCCAGCATTCAAATTGTAAAAACGGGAATTTTCACGTACCGTACTATCGGTGAAGGCACCGACGCGACACGGAGGGAGAACGTTGCGAAGTGCGGTACGTGAAAATTCCCGTTTTTACAATATGAATAGTCAAGTTCACGATAGTTTTTTGGAATAAAATGTTAATTTTAATTAATTATTTAAATAGCCCTTTGAGCTTCCTTCCTTTGAACGTCCCTTTACGTAAGATTCCGCATTAAATCCGTGGTGGAGCGGCGGGCGTGCGAAGCGCCACCTGCTTGAATGATACTAAATTGTCTAAGTAGACGTTATGATTTGATTGCCGGTGTGTTCCGAGGGGACGCATAATATTTAATAATGAAAATTAAGGCAAAATTTCATTGTAGGTATCATTTTTAATTTCACGGTAAATTGTAATTATAGGTAATATAATACTAACCTAACCCCCCGTGTTCTATCACCTCGAGATTTACTTGACTTCGAAAAAAGGAGGAGGATCTCAATTCAGGTTTTTTTGTACCTTGTGTCTTTTAAAATCGGACAATTGTCGAAGATATCGACAATTGTTAACCGATTAAAAAAAAATAGAAAATGATTTTGATGATTTTAGAAAAAGATCCCGATTAGGTCCCATAAAAGTTTTATTCCTGAGGGATTGCAACTTTTTCCGTAAACTCAAAAAACATCATCATCTTATGGAATCACGACTAGCTGAAACATTTTTCTTTTGTTTTTTATTCGAAAAAGTGTCACCCCGAGGTAGCAAAAAACGTAAGCACGTGAGGAAGTCAGTTTTTTGACAGTTAATGTCTTATACACATTACTTCTCATTCATTTCATTCAATCATATTCTCTCGACAGATGCCCTCGACTGAGTGGAACAATGACATTGTCATCTCAAGGTACCTAACAATCTACCTTGGGCATTCCTCACAGTTGTAGTATACGGCATTTTGACAAGAGTAATAGACCAACAAGTTCTGCAGGCTTGATATAAGTTCCCTCGAACTAGTGATAGTGATTACGTAAATACTGCACTCCAACCCGAAACAAACTCATTTGAAGGATTCTCGAAAAGATCAATTAAAAATACTTACGAGGAATTTTTGGAGGGAACATCAAGATGCCTTGAAATGTCTAAGTATAAAAGGGTTAAATATGGAACAAGAAGTTAGTTGTCAAGTTTTTGGGGCTTTTGCAGCATATTAGTTGACGAATCAGTTAAGGTTACGTAGTTTTCTTTTATGATACAATAAAGTACCCAAGGAGGAGGGAGGAGTGGGGGGAACCATTTGCCCAGCAGTGGGACATTGAGGGCTGGAAATAATAATAATAAAGTACCTAAGACGTATCCAGACACGCTATGCTGGGGTCCCAAAGTTCGCGTCTCGAGGAAGAAGAAATAAAATTCATCCCTTATTTTACATTTAGGGTGAAAAAATACTATTATATTTGATTTTCACCGATCTCTGTGGCGCAGTAGGCAAAGGCCCCTAAAACGCAGAAGATTGCGGGTTCGATTCCCGCCGCTGGGCAAATGTTTGATCATCTGCAAAACATCTGACAGACTGTTTTCGCCATTTAACTTCGGAACCTTACAATATGTAATTCTCATGCTTTATTAGACTTTGTCTATATCACCCTAAACTATACATGACGTCAGTGTCAAAGAGAAAAGAAAAAGATTTCTGAGATGCCTTACTTCTCAGAGATCTTAGATCATGCTCACTTAAACATCAGTTGTCCAATCAAGAGGAACAACTCACACTCAAGTACATTTTATTCACACTTATTAGAGTGAGTTGAAGTGGCGTAGCAGTGGAGTCATATTCGCAAGATTACTATGATTCAGTTCACACATTCAGAAGTTATTAAATAAACACATTTATTCATACAACTATTTACAAGTAGGTATATACAAAAAATACAGATGAAACAGCTAGCCACCTATATAAACGATCTATAGATAGCTCAACTGATCCAGATCACTACTAGACGGAAACTAAATAAACTAAATCTTGCAAATATTTTATCTTCATACTCAATATATTTATTTGATTCCAGATGGTAATAAGGTACAAATATGGTGTTTATAGGTAGGTATTTCATGTGAACACTGTCTAAGGTAGGGTTGCCACCCGTACTTTATACTTTTCTAGCTTCTGCGCACGGCTTCGCCCGCGTGGTACCCGGATAAAAAGTAGCCTATGTGTTATTCTGATGTATAAGCTATATTACTGTGAAGTTTCATCAAAATCCGTTCAGTAGTTTTTGCGTGAAAGAGTAACAAACATCCATCCTCACAAACTTTCGCGTTTATAATATTAATAAGACGACGAAAAATTTATTGATATTATTTATTTTACCTATTTTGTCTTTTGAAGGTTTTATTGTATTGTTTACCAAAAGAAACAAAAATATAGATGCAGATAACTTAATTTCCGCCACTTTATAAAGATTTACAGAGAGTTTTTCTCTGATGAATGCTAAATGGCGCGCCATCCTATCATGGCGGGACCGTCTGCCAATTTATACATGGACGTTTTTTGAAAATAATGTTTTGTTAGATGTTACTAGAAGCAACAAAATACATGTATATAAAAGATAGCAGGTTAAATAAATAATATTTTTTTATTCCAAAAACCATCGTGAATTTGATTATTCATGTTGTGAAAACGGGAATTTTCACGTCACCGCACTATCGGTGAAGGCACCGACTAAGTTTCGACTCATTCCGAGTCTTCATCAGGGTGAGTGATCGCGACGCTCTCCCTCCGCGTCGCGTCGTTCACTACGTGAAAATTCCTGTGTTTGCAATATGAATAACACGTATCTACTTTATTTTTTTACTTTAGAAAGTGAAATATACTCTATTAGCTTTTTTCATTTCCTGAGGAAAATCTTTTCCTTGAGCACCGCCGACGACTGCGACAGAAACTATAATTTCATAAACAAATTTAAAAAAATCTGAGCTATATTTTTATAGTTCTATTATATTTGTCAGCATTCCCACGTAAGTACTTCTTTACAGGTACTTGGCTCCGTGACAGGTATACAGCAGGGGGTGGCATTCCCAGGAATGTCAAATCGTCAACTCATTGCACTGAGGAGTGGTTCACATGATTGGAGCCTCCACTGATTTTTCAATCTTTGAAGGAGTCTAGTGTGAAAAAGATTAACTGTTTCGACTTTTATGATGTGGAAATGTACTTAAAATAAATTATTAATTATTTTTAAGCCTAACAAAAATGAATCCTACTAGGATTCCCTGGCAACGTTTTTCTATTTGGTTAAACTTTTTTTTTGTTCACTACTTGAAATTTACACATAATATTCATAATATCACACTAATTAATAGTTTTCTCGGTGTAATTTCTAAAATGTCTATCGAAACTTTTTATTTTAAAATATTATTATGACTATACCACGTACTTTACTATTCTCCTGCTGACGTTCGTGAGGAGGAAATTTTAAACGGTTAACGAAAGTAAAATACGTGGTATAGTCATAATTATATTTTAAAATGATACCAAACCAAATAATCTCGAAACTTTTTACAGTAAATTTTAATTAAAAATCTTTTACCAGTAATTATTTTCCTATAATATTACTCGTTAATATGAACGGTATACATAGATTTCGGCTTGGTGGTGGGTCTTTTTACACTCTGTGTAATAATATAATTTCAATGGACTGCGCCCACTGGGGCTCGAATTTTGTAAAATCGTATTCGATAGTTCTTTTTGCACCCGTGCACCCGAAACGGAAGTCCAAATTTAAAGTATCAATGAAGGATTAATCGCGAGATCAACGTGATCAACGTAGAGCACGTTGATCTCGCGATTAAGGATTTAGGATTTTATAATATCCCAAAAATTCGAGCTTAGCGAGACTCGAAACCATGACCTCACGTTTAATACGCGGGTCTATAACAACTAAGCCACGAGATTGTTACTAGCCTGGTCCACATTCTTGGTAAGTTTCGGCTCAAACGCCGAGGCTCCACCTAACGGGGAAACTTTGCAGTTATCCAGGACTTCAATTACTTTTTCTTGAATCAGTTAATTACTTCTTTCAAAACATAATCGATAGATTAAGAACTAAGTTGTGAACTAAGACGCTCACACGCATGTGTATGTGCCGTGAACTATATTCAATCAAATATTTAGTACAGCAGTCCCCACTAAATAACAGTTTTGTGTCGTTTGCTGTGGCATTACCGAACCACTCGTACGCACTCCGTTTATCCTTGCATATTTTAGTAGTTTCTACCCATTTGGTATTGGGAGTGGAGTTATTGAGTTGAAGGATGTACATTGCTTGTTTTATTAGAACAGATGATATAAATTATTTTAAAACGAAATTATGCCTCGTTTTATCTATATTTTATAGGGTAGCGAATATGTTCAGAAAACTCTCAATCTGCGTAAATTCACTTGGTATTTAGCACTGTTATTAACTGTTATTGAAAGCTACCTATGAGATGTTTACAAAACTCAAGGGTAAAGGATTAGATAGGAAATTAGAAAGAATACATGGGATCATATGTCCTACAGATATTTGTTCCGGTTCCGGGTTTTGTGGTATCACAGTACCTACTCATAGTTCATGATACTCATGATACATGTTACATATTATTCTACTGAAGGCACCATATATGTGTATTTTTGGTGTTTATTTATTTATTAAAGTAACATGTCGCTGACATAATACTGCCCGGCACAGCAACATTTTTCGATTTTTCTCAATATATTTATTCATACAACTATGTAAAAGTAGGTATATACGAAGAATACAGATGAAGCAGCTAGCTATCTAAAGACCGTTGCAAACGATCTATAGATTGCTCAACTGATCCAGATCACTACCAGACGGTTACTCAATAGGTTTTGTATTCATTTCTTAGAAGTATTTTAAATGTTTGCCTTGCATATTGTTAAAACGGGAATTTTCACGTACCGCACAATCGGTGAAGGCACCGACTAAGTTTCGACTCGTTCCGAGGGTCTTCATCAGGGTGAGCGATCGCGACGCTCTCCCTCCGCGTCGCCGTCATGAAAGTTCCCGTTTTTACAATATGAATAATCAAATTCACGATAGTTTGCCTTGCATTTGATTATCTCTATTTCATTTTTTTTTGTGTCTTACTTAATAATCTGGGATATCGCGACACAGCATAGACCTGCGGAGCTAATTTTTAAACTTGGAAATTAGGCTCTTACTAAATGTTGAAATAAAATCCTACTATAATAATATTATAAACGTGAAAGTTTGTGAGGATGTTTGTTACTCTTTCACACTAAAACTACTGAACAGATTTTGGTGAAACTTTACAGTAATATAGCTTATACATTAGAATAACACATAGGCTACTTGGGGGCTTTTTATCCGGGTACCACGCGGGCGAAGCCGTGTGCAGAAGCTAGTATTTTATATTTGTCAAGTCTATGAAAAGTCGTCAATGTAAACCTACCTACAAATTCCATCACCGAATACAAAGCTCCAAGAGCCATGGCTCCAGGCAGCCCTGGGAACCGCACCAGCTGGTAGACCACCAGCCCCACCCCGATCAAGAGGTTGTTGTGGCCGCAGTTCGATCATTACCCTCATCACTTAAACATCACTTAATTATAGGCGGCTGTTATGGAAAATGTTTTTCAATATTTTATGGGAGGCTATTGTGACTGGACACATGTTATACCAGAATTATACTTTCAATAAAACTGTTAGTTATTAAATGTGTATTGTATTTTATGTCAATTCTATTATATAAAGCTTCTAGATCTAAAACTAGAACTATGCGTAAAAAAGCTAAGGAATACATATTTTCGACCAGATTTCAGTTGTTTGCCCCATTGCGTCTTTTTTTAAAGAGAATTTAATCAAAACTGATTATGTCACCCTCGAAATAGCGCTTACAATACAAATTAATCTTTCTACGTTTAATACCTAGTTTAACTATGTTAATAACATTTTTACCGGTTCTGAAACTGGGAAGTCAAAATTTCGTTACATTTGCCAATCATTTACAAATCAAAACCATATTGATTGACAAATGTACATCTTTCAACTTCGTTCCTGACATACTCCACTAGAATATGCGCATTTTCTACCAAGTCACACTCTGTGCAGTTTGGTGAACTGGTTTTTCCCATGAGATATCCAAAGCTATTCAGTGGAATGTATCCTGATCGGAGCCTCATCAACGTGACGATATCAAACCTGGTCATATCCGAACCATCAAACCACGGTAACCTAGCTAGACCTGGTTGTATTGTCCTTTACTAAGAGATCTCTCGTCGAAATATTCATTCTAGTTTTGCCTACATTTCTTTTTAATTAAAGTTAAAAGATCACTGTGATAGAGTAAAAAGTTCATAGCAATGCCATCCACAACAGCTTCCTTGGCGAGTCGATCCACCTCCTCATTACCGGCCAAGCCGACGTGAGAAGGTATCCATTGAAGCGTGACCGATTTATTTGTATTTGCTATTAAGTTGAGTGAAAAGCATGATTTAGTATTAAGTATGGTTTATGCTTTTTTTATTTTAAAAAACTCTGTCATGAAAATCGACAATGCTGTTGAGATTTTTTCCACAGATTTTCTATGTTGCGGGTTAAATAATTTCTGTGGTTCTGCAGATATTTATTCCGGGTATGAGTGTTGTGATACCATGGTTCTAGAGTTTCTGACACCCATGACACAGGGAATCCTTGTTTTGCGTCAGGAATAATGTATGTAACTGTAATAGAAAACGAGTAGGATTTCAAAGTTTATCATTTTAAGACTACAACAAGAATCATAGCATAGAAAAGAAAGAATACTTAATATAATTGACGGCCTTATTTCTAAGAGCGATATCTTCCAATGCAACCTTGAGAAAAAACAATTAAATGTAAATAAGTAAGTGGCGATGTACTTGCAACCTGTCACGTGGAATACTAACTACGTGCTAAACGCGGATATGTGCCAATTAAAATGTTTAGACGTGCCTCTGTTTACCCCCTACTTGCCATCCCCAAAGATATATGAGTATGAATTTGAGGATGTCCACCATGACACATACAGTAGTCAGCGTGTTTGTTTGTTTATTTTGTGATAAAATACAATTCTTCAAAGAAGTTTCTAATAGCAGCTCAAAGTTGAAATAACTGAAATCCAAATTATTTCAGACGCTTCAATATTTAATGAAAATTTTAAAGTACTGAACGACACATAAATTTGAAGACATTTAATATCCAAGGTAAAACCATAATTATGGGCAACTGAGGGTAATATTGAGGAGTTATGTAGGTACCTATGTCCATGTCGGACACGCCCGGTGCGTGATATACCTGGACAATACTGGACATACGTAATTCCTTCGGCCGTATACAAAACCTGTGCTACGTTACCAGTACCGGAGAAAGACTAGTTTTATTTCTATTTATCAGCTTCGTACGAAGACATTTTATTTTTCGTAGGTACGAAACCAAAAAATCATGCTTTAACTTGTATACATTATAGAATATAATAGGTAGGTACTATAAATAGGTAAGATTTTTAAAAAAACACAGTGACAAAGTGTAAGTCTTTGTGCTAATTGGGATCGGCACAACCGATCATATTATTACGATTATGTACAAAATATGAAGATAATATTGAAAATAAAATACGAAAAAAGGGTATTTTATAGCACAATTAATATCAGTAGCCACAGGTGTAGATAAGGGCATCGTCTATCTACCCAATGTTAAAAAACATAGACAGTTCTTCTGATTTAGCATTTTCCACCACAGTAATCTCCCGTTTGGAAATATTTGAGTGTCTGAGGAGATTTACTATCTGTTTTATTGGCTTTCGCGTCTAAACATTGACTAATATTTGGCAATGCTTCAGTTGATCTTAATGTTTACAAGTATCGTGCAATTCTGTATGAAAAGAACTTTGTGGCAAGCAGCCACACGGCACACGGTGCGTTGTGGCGATGGAGAAAGGGCCTGGTTGAACTAACCAGGCCTATTTTATAGGATCGATCTATTTTGCTGATAGTGTAAGTAAGAAAGAGATGGCAACGATTGTATCCTGTCAAATTAGTTAGTTTATGTTTATTAGTTTACGCTCTTCTTCGTGTTTTAGTCAGCATATCTTGAAATAACGACTTAACTGGTTTGGAAAACTTAAATGTGACTAATTTGACACCACTAAAATTGTTCCTATCTCTTTATTTTGTTACTGTAAAGTTACGTTTAGTTGGTGTATAAAAGAATCGATGCCGATACCGATACTAACCTATTACCCTTTCAGATAGGACGCGGTTTTTTTTACATAGTGTATATTATGAAATTCTGAACTGACTTTCATACCAAACAAAGTGGTCAAATACCAAAACAAACTATGAGTGGCAGGCGGGCGCGGCGGTAGACTACCAACATGCCTTCAGTAGCCGAACGCGCGTGAACTGTCAAAAACCTGTCAAAATTATCTACCACCTGACAGCTCCATATCGGCCAGCATCTTCAGAGGAATCTCATCTGTAAGTGTAGCTGGTGTGTGTAAATAGAGGTGGTTTTGGCGTGTTTTGAAGTGTTGGTGTTCAAGCATAGATCTGCTTTGGGTTACCGCTGCTGGTACGAGGTCAGCAAGGATGACTATTGGTTCAGAAAAATGTAGGACATCCTTGAGAGCACTTATCTTTGGTCCTATTTGAATGTTATTTGTTTGTATGCAGGGAATAATCCCCATAAAAACATCTGAATCGTATAGTTTTTTATAAACTTAATAAACTCGTCGATGAGTTCGTTAGTGCACTTTCAGAAATCAGAACATATATTTGCATTTTATAGGTAAAACAATTATAGTCCTTTATATATTTTACCATCCAATATATAATGTGCAAATTGAATATAATTGAATACAAGATTCATTATAAAAAGTCAGTACTTATGCTCCGACCTTTAAATTAAAAATGACACTATCTATTACCTAACATAAATATTTGAGCTCGGAAATAGGAATTTTACAATATAAAAAATATATAGCTGGCTCCATAGGAGACACTGACACTGGCATGACAGATGCTGGCGAACACTGGCATGGAGGATGACACTGGCAAGACAAAGGGAATCAGAGAGGGTTGTTTTGTTTTTGGTGCGTGCTTATAAAATTCACATTTTACATTACATTGGTTTACTTTCTTAGTATTTCGTACCGTCTGTCATAAATGCTGAAGGCTTTAATCGAGATAGCGGTGACAGCCCATTGAAGACGATTTTAACTTGAAAAATAAAGTCTTGTAAATGCAGAATTCATGGTCACCACAGGTCAAGTGTCAAAACTGGTGCGTTACCTGACAGGCGAGATATATCTCCGCATCTGTCCGTCCGTGGGTCGGTGGACTCAATCCGACGGCATACGGTCTAGTTACCCCGGTGGTATCAGTTTAAGTACTGAATTTTGTAATATTCATGACTTTTTAACATGTAATAATTTAAACTGAGGAATTTTTATTTTATTATTTCTACTTGTTGATAATTTAACACTATTTTAATTTTCTGTTTATAACTTTAAGTAATTTCGAATACGATAGTTGCAATTATTGTGAATGAATAAATTTAATTAAAAATTAAATGTTATACAGTAAAGACAATGCCCCATCGTCGGTCATATCATCACCTAACAACAGGAGAGTTTATGAAGGAATTTATTAAAGAAAAAAATGCATATGATACGTATTTTACGTAACTTTTATTAGTATTTTATACATTATTTTCTACTTTATGAAGATGTACTCTAACCAGTACAGTACAGGTACCTCGTTATTTACATACCCTTGGGTAATACGAGTAGATACGTACATAGGTGTTCCGGGTGTCTAGACAAATACCACTTTCTGTTGACGTTAACGCCTGCGGAAAGATTTAATTATATGGAAATGACATTAGCTGTGGAAATGTCACGTGACTACTGCTAAAATTGTTCCTTGACAAATTTGAGTTAGCGTGAATGGAAAACTAAGTGTGTATTTGTTTAGTAACTAAGGTTACATGAAAATGAAAACATTAATAAAATTTAGGTGGATAATAAATTGTAGTATTTATATATATTAAAATTTATAGACCAACTGAACATACATCTTTGTCTAGTCATAACAAACTAAATATAAGTACTACTTATACTTACGAGGACACTAGATAACAATATTTTTCTTCTATATAAATTATATGATTGGGATCGTTTGAAACTAACGTGCTTTGAACACCTGTTTCACCAAAAACGGAATAATTACCAATATTAAAATTTGTGAGTTTTAATGTTTCCAGAAACTTCATCGACATATGTGCATGTACTCACAAATCATGGCAAATATGCCATGAATTGAAGTAGTACAAAATAGACTAAAGCCTGAATTCATAGTCGGGGGTTGAACAGTCCCCCAAAATCCACCGTTCAGCTTTCGCCGTATGGCTGGGTGCATAAAGTTTAAATTCGCACTTGAATTTTTACTTCGCGCCTGAACAGTCCCCTAGGGGAGCCCCTATTTGACTATGAACACGGGCCTTAGAGGTGCGTTTGTTTTAACTGAACAAACTTTTGCATGTTCTGCAGATATTTGTTCTGGGTGTTGTGGTGCCATGGTACTCGTAGTTACTGGTACCAACGGTAATTGAATCCTAGTGTGGAGTCAGGACTATGTATGTGACTGTTGGTTGTTTATTTGTTTCTGTGTCAACGATACCTATTCGCTAATAGAGAGTCCATGAAAAGCATAAATCGGGCTTAATGGCCTGAATAAGAAAACAAAATATTTAAAAAAAAATGCTAGACATTTTCACAACATCATCTACTAATAAACTTTTATTTTTTTACAAAATATGGCCAATTTCTTAAAGGTTATTTAATTATTAGAGTTAGAACAATCTATTAAATATATATATGAGTGTGAAGCCACACAAAGTGTCCATATTTAATGACATTTTTATGCTTTGAGCCTAAGAATTTCGAGTAAGATAGCACCAGATCCAGTGTATCATAGTGATCAAATTCAAAGTCAAAGTCAAAATTCATTTATTCAATAAAATCACAAGGATCACTTGTGATTTTATTGAATAAATCGTCAAACGTCAGTTTTGATGTACTGATAAGTGCGCCCACGTTACAAAAGTGAGAGACCACGCCTAATATCGATGTATTCCCGTTTGAGCACCTATTTTTTGATGCTCAATTCATAAGTGCTCAATTCATAGGTGCCCAAAAAATAGGTGCTCAAACGGGAATACTCCCTAATATCTAACAAAATTTCTGTATTTTTGCGAAATTTAAAAATAGATTAATCATGAGATTTTGAAAGAGCGCTTTCACACACTTCTAAGGTATTATATAAAATCAGTTGACAAACTATTCATACACAATGACTTTATTTGAAACGAATAGGACAAACAATAGCTAATAGGTCCCATCGTGATATTCGTAATTCGACACCAAACAGCTCTCAATAGCCAACAAATAGATAATAATCTCTAAACATATTATTTTTCACTCAACTAAACATGTTTGTCCCTTTGGTTCAAGATGGTATCGCTGCATTCGGCGCTTGCGCAAGTTATTGGCGTGAGATATGGTTATTTTTATTTTATTCTCTATGGTTTTTATGTAAAACGGTTTTTAATGATGCTATTATTGATCCCATTATGAGAGCTGTATACTTTATTATGATACAAACGTTTGTACGGATGTTTGTTATTTGTTACTCTATCGCGCTGAAAAAGCTGTTTCGATAATATATTTTGGTAGTGATTTAGCAAGCATAACTAGAAATTTATCCAAATTTCATGCAAGTTATTCGGAACCTAAATATTAATATAACAAATTTATACAAATAATTAGATAAGTATAGTGTTATTGAATAAGTTCGGTTTTATCTTTACAACAACTGATTCAAATTGGTTTGATAACTATTCCGGAAAATACCAACAAATCCTTATCTACGTTGTTTTTTAGTTTAATAGAAGTGATAGGCTTTTTATTTTTTCTTGGCTTACATTTTAATTGCTACGTTTAGTATACAAATTATGTATTTTAATATTTAAAGAGAAATACCATATGGCGTACAATAGTAAGAGGCAAAGGTAGGTTTATTCAAGCCAGATTCAAAAATTCAAAAATTTACTTAGGGAATGGTTAGATTTAGCACATAAAATGTGCTAAATAAATCTTTACTTCAAAACTATATGGGCCATTCGGTTTTCTACTACTGCGTTGGTTTTGAACCATCTAAGGTGAAATTCCTATCAGAGCTGGAATTCTCATTTTTTTTTTAAGATTTTGAGTCGTTGAGCAATCGTTTTTTTCATGCACACCGAGTTTTTTCTTAGCAAAATATTCTGCAACCGGACATGGGAGAACCGCAACGGAAGATGACACGTCATTGAGTCATTTGAGAACTTTATTTATCGAAAGTCCTCTATTCTATTTTTCCCAAACACTGAATAGGATTATCAATTATTTGGTCACCCCACAAGATGTTATCAGTGGAAATATGATCAGTTTATTATAACGATATTCGCTAGTTTATTCAACGGATATCACTCCACATCGACACTGAAAGTGAAATGAGCTTATATGCGCTTGTTTTTAGGTTCAAAACGACTCGATTATAATTATGAAAAATTGTGACGAACACGGAACTTGTCATCTAATTTTGTGAAGTAGAAATAAGCTGTAGTTAGCTGTATTTAAATTTGAATATTGTGTGTGCAATAGATTCATACAAAAGTATCTGTTATAAAAACTTCGGGACGATAGTACTATTTTCTTTTGTAGTTGCTTTCATTGTTGCAGCAACGATGTAGATAGGAGCTTTTGTGATGGCTAATGTGACAATATTATGTTTCATATACAAAGGTGGTTTGTTTTCGATTTCGGAGATGTGCAACTGTCATTTTAGATCCAGCTAATAAAAGATAATTCGAGTACTCTGTGGTAAAACTAATTCGATACTTATATCTCAATAGCTATATATTTTAAATCACGAAACTGTCACCAAGGGAATTGAAATGTATTACGAGTATACATTGTAAGGAAACCTAATCTCAGCTAGCAAAAACAAATGTTAATATTTTAAGAGAGAGATAAATAACTTTTAAATCTTAATCTGATTCTATTTTGTTTATAAAAGTTTAAAAAAATGTACAATATTGTTGTATTTCATCGTCACCAGCTTCTGATACCTATATGTCTTAGTTGTTGTCTCTATGTAGCCTTTTCTTATTAGTACCTATCCAAAATATCCTTCACTTTTTGATATATTAGATTACCTATCAATACCCGAGTATTTAGTAAATATACATTTCAGACTTTTCCGATCAGTGAACATAATTATAAGTTTTATATTTAAGTTTACACTAAGTAAGTCAGAGAAAAAAAACCAACAGATATACAATATACTTTTTGTTAATGTTGGAAATCAATTAATCCTACTATTATTATAAACGAGAAAGTTTGTGAGGATGGATGTTTGTTACTCTTTCACGCAAAAACTACTGAACGTATTTTGATGAAACTTTACAGTAATAAAGCTTATACATCAGAATAACACATACCTAGGCTACTTTTTATTCGGGTACCACGCGATCGAAGCCGTAGGCAGAAGCTAATACTGACCCTACCACACTAAGATTCCCTGTATCACACGACACGCACTAACTACACAACAAACAGACCCGTAACAAATATAGATATTTTTATAACATGTTCTGTTTATGTTATGTTCATGTTATGTTCATGTTATGTTCATGTTATGTTCATGTTATGTTCATGTTATGTTCAAGTTATGTTCATGTTATGTTCATGTTATGTTCATGTTATGTTCATGTTATGTTCATGTTATGTTCATGTTATGTTCATGTTATGTTCATGTTATGTTCTGTAGACAGAACATGCAAACATTCATCCCGCACCTCCTTTGTTGCAGCTACTCGCCCGCCGCATTATCGAGATCTACTAGGCCTAGACTAGGCCTACTAGGCCTACTAGGCATAAAGGCGTCATAAACATAGGGTACTTTTGATCCGAATACCACGCGGGCGAAGCCTGATTATCACCTACAAAAAGTACACTGGAGCGTACTTTTTTGTTTATACACGCAGAGGCTATACCCAAAACAAATGGATTTAGATAACTAATACGTTACCGGAAACCAAACAAATAATATGATACCACTATCAGGCATTATTACACCTGCCATGCAACAAAATAACATGTTTTACGTAAACAATGTTAATCATTGTGACAAGAAATATTCAACAACTTGCTTTTAACATGACAAGTGTTGGGTATTGATCGTTTACGGCTAATAAAAATGTTAATTTAATTAACATTTCATACATAACAGATATTGCACGTATAACATAACAATAGATGAAACATAAATGTAGGTACTTACATAATAAATTGAATTAAAAAGTATGCGCTCCCAGATTATCGAGATCTACCTACAGATTTAGAAAATTACCTACACGTTCACTTTAAAATCACAATTAGTTACTGATAGCGAAAGTTTACAAAATACTATGAATAATAAGGTTATCGACGAATAGTATTAGGTAACAATTTAAAAAACAATTCGTACACATTATAATGAAAAAATAACCAAGCAGAGTTTGTTGGCTGATTCTTCTACGCTTGGTCGCGCGCGAGGAACCGCCGTAAATTCACTTTCAAATTTTAAATTCACGTAGTTTTTAAGTTGACGTTTCTATATGATCCTTGTGATTTCAATGAATAAAAACCTATTGACTTTGACTTTGACTTTGAAACAAGGGCTTATGAAACCTCTCATTTATTAATTTGATGTTGATTCCTGTTATTAGTTTTTAAGTAGGTCCTAGGCCTAGGTGTAAGGTGCACTTTTCAAAAACGCATTTTTCTTGGCTGGTCTTTTCATGCATTTTCTATGAAATTCATCATCAGAACCGCTAATCATATGAATCCCATAAAGACTATCCTTCTTATTCATAATCACTCGCTAACTTAGCTGGTCGCTAACTCTAAACATGTGCTAACTCTAAACATGAGCTAACTCTAAACAATGGATAGAGGCAGATAACTTTTAGCACGCTGCGAAAGTGGTTATTCATTCACTAAGGGTTTCAGTTTATTTTCATCTATAGAAAAGTTCCGTATCTACGCTTTTTTCCATCATTAGATCAGAGGATGATAATTATTTACTTTGCCCCCGGTTTTTTCTTATACAACTCAAATGGCAAACGAGAAATGCCAATCGCGTGTTGACGTCCCTGAGACATAACGGATGAAAAGTCTCATGAGCATATAATTTCAGCGGCCCTTCAAACCGGAACAGCAATGCAAACATTACTGCTCGATGTCAGAAATAAATATAGTACTTCCCCGGCAAGGTCTTAACGAGGAGCACTATTATAGGTACTGTAAGGACTGTCCATTGTAATCAAATGACAATTTGTTCGAAAATATTACTAATATTAGATACTCAATTGACTTGTTGATATTGAATACATCATTCAACCAGTTGTTGATTTGACTAAGAGTTCTGTAGCCAATCAGGGGCTTTCGTTTTTGTTTAGAAACATTTAGACTGGAAGGGAAGTGTAATGTAGAACTCAGTTGGGGTATTCGAGCCAGTCGTAGAGAACGGAGTAACAAACCACTAACTAATATAATGAAATATAAATAAAGTGTGAAAGTTTATAATCAGTGTTACGTGTTTCAATTCCATCTGACCTTCCCCAAATGTACTTTTTTTCAGTTTGTCCGTATTTAATTCAGAACAGCCGGCTGAAAACGCGTATTATCCGGCTTTTATCAGGCAACCTTATGATGAGTTGCCAAATTAGGTAATGATTCATTTTGATAAAGGTAATTTAATCGACGCAGTTATTTTATCTTTAGAATCTTTTGGACTTTGTTCGTTGTTATTGCAGAGAATAGTTTCAACATAAAGTCAAACCAAAAAAAAATGGTAATTTAAAGTGTTTAATAGGTTTTTTAAACAACCAACATCCACATTCATAGTCCTGACACCACACTAGGATTCCCTGTGTCGTGGGTGTCAGGAACTACGAGTACCAAGGTACCACAACACCCAGAATCGGAACAAATATCTTCAATGTTGAATGCTCCGGGGAACTATTTTAACTTGTTCCTTTATGGTTTTTCCATAGCACCTCACGACACAGAAACAGACCGTCTAAACAAATACCATATATCGATCCATCGATCCATCGATCGATCCGTCTATCCATCTATCGATCCATCCATCTATCGAGCCATTCGATCTATCCATAAATGGCCGAAAATCTGGTGACAACGGGAATAACCCTTCCTTTCGACGTTAACGCCTGCGGAAAGATTAAATTATATGGAAATGACATTTACTGTGGAAATGTCACGTGACTGCTGTCAAGTTTGACATTGACAAATTTGCGTTAGCCTGAAAGGAAAACTAAGTGTGAGGTATTTATCTAGACCACCAGGGCTCATCCAGACATAATTGATATGTGGCTCTCTCGTACTACCCGCTTTACGAGATCCTTTCTTCCCGTGCATTACTAAAAATGACAGATTTCTGTGAAAAAATACAGTAAGATACACATAAATCCTTAGCAAGCCAACGTAGATGATGTACTTACTCAACAAGAAATCTCAATTAAAATCTTTTTCATAACATTACCGTCGTTACAAACCCTCCACACGGAAAGCAATCCATTCCGAAATGTCGGCCTCGATACATAAAAAAACAAAACACAATAACTGAATGACCGACAAAAATATTTCTTTGTATGTATGCAAATAATTCTTTGAGTAACACCTCTTTACACGGGCATTAGAGGTATTTTATTAGAACTCTTTGTGTGCAATTATGGTGATTATGTATGTTCGGAGGGAAAGGCATCGGGGTTATTTTAATCTGTGGTAGTGAGAACTAAAAGTGCAGGTTGATTTCACTGAGAGCAGTATACACTTACCTACATAGCTATAGAGATTATAATGATGGAAGTGCTACTACTAGCTAGGTCAACGCTATAGCATCGCCGTTTAGTGGGGCAATACCTTTGGGTACGCTTCCTTCTAGATTAGATGTAGAGCGTTTGGAACGGTCTATATGTGTAGGTAACTGCTTATCTTCATTTTTTTTAATACCTACTTGTTATCTAGGTACATAAGGAAATTTGAACATCAAACCAAAATTTAAAAAAAATGTTCTCATTGCTGTGTTCCTGAAGGGTATAGTTGCAGGTAGGCCGTCTGATTATTTGCCTCTTTAGTAGTATAAAAAAACACACATTACTATACCGAGCTCTAAATACTACCTAGCCCTGGTTATTAATTTTACACATCTACAGTCCCCCGTCACTAAAAGGGGGGCAGACATAACTTTTTATATCTGTCCCCCCGTTGCAAAAAGGGGGCAGATCGAACTTTTTTGTCCAACTGTCACCCTTGGGGGACAGATCAGGGTGACAGATGTTAATAATTAAATATTACGAGATAAAGTTTGTAAGCTTGCAAGTTTGAATGTGGAGACAATCTTCGAAACAACCAAATCTTCAAATCTCAACCTTCATGTATAAACACATTTATCTCCAAAATCGAACAGCCTGTATTAACCCGCATAGTAATCAAATAAGGTATGTTTTCGGGAAGGAAGCCAAGTTATAATTATGAAAATAGATAGCTCATCGCACATAATAGGTAGCTATTAAAATGTAGGTGCGTCCGTCTGTCGGTAACTCTGACGAATAAATTCATGGAACAAAATAAAAATTAACAAGTTCAATATGCACCGAAGTTCTGCTACACTATCAGATATCAAGAGGTTATTTTTTTTTCGTGTTTGTCATTAGCCTATAGTCTCTCCGTCAAAATTGGCTGCAGCGAAGCCATTTGAATTGAGTATTGTCAAGTAATTAAAAAAAACTTCGCTCAAGACTGTTATTCTTATGATAGGAATCCTCAGATCCATACTCAGTACGCAGACTTGTGAGGATAGTATTAGCATTCCACGTAACAGATTCAGATTGCAAGCCTATCGTCGACACACTTATTGGAACAAAAATCTTTGTTCTTCACACAAGTTTCTTGGGCATGCCGATTTAATAAAATATGTTATCCTTCAGCGTCTTAAGAAACGTGTTAAGCGCAAATAAAAAATAAAAAAATCTGAACTTCGGACTGGGTTCGAACCCACAACCCTCGCATCGGAAGTCGGGTGTGTATTGAACACGAATTCTGATCATGCTTTAATCAAAGATTATAATTTATCAGTTCCTACATGTCGGTAGCACAATAACAGGGGACGTCTCATTCGAGCAAGCGAACAAAGCCCCACAGACTAAATAAGAGCTGGTACAAAGGCACAGACTAAAAAGCGAGTCACGCTCATTAGCCCCGCCCCAATTAAGGCGAACACAGGTGCGTCTTTTCGTGCCTATTGTTTGATCGGCGGTTGAACGGTCAAATTATGTGTTGGCTGTAGAGGTGAATTCTCTTTTCTTTTGCGGCGAATGTAAGAAAGGATGTAGAGCTTGACTGCGAAGTGACTTCAATACCCATCACGGACTATCATAGATTATAAAATAATGTTATTATATTTGCATCTCACCCGATCCATTCCTCGCATTTAATCCTACTACTATATTAAACGCGAAAGTTTGTTACTCTTTCACGCAAAAACTATTGAAGGTATTTTGATGAAACTTTACAGTAATATAGCTTATATAATCAGAATAACATATAGGCTACTTTTCATCCGGGTACCAAGCGGGCGAAGCCGTGGGCGGAAGCTAGTAAATTAATATCTACATCGCCAACCATTCGTATAAACTTATAGATTTCCCTCAATCCAAAGATTGTCTGGAAGAGATCCTTCTTAGCGACCGCCCATTGTTTTGTAAAGTTTTTGTTTTTTGATGTTCTTGTGGTGTACAATAAAGTAATTTCATTCATTTTATTCACGGACATAAAAATTCAATATGTATGCAGATGCGAGAGGGTACCAGGTAGGGAATAGAAGGTTCCAGGACATACTGGTTTCCTCATTATGGTTTCGTTCATCGTTCCATTCACGTGTTAATGATAAATAAGGTTAATGCGCACATCAGTTTTTCGAGTGAAAATTCGGGTCATTACCGTTAGGGAGTGCGAATAAAATGGACTGCAGGGCCCTTGATTGGTGCGCGACTGGGCTCGAGTTTTTTACCAACGATCAATGAGGAAGTGTCAAATAAATATCAATAAAACAAAATGATTTTTTTGTTAGGGCCCGGTTGAAATGACGCGGTGGCTATCAAAAGGAAATGGCTGTCAAGTTGTTTCCAAAGTTAGCGTGAATAAATTGATTTCCACCGCCACCCCGCCACCAAAACCGCTTGTAGACATATAGATATCATAATCACTCGCTAACTTTAGCAGCGTGCTCAAAGTTGTCAGTCTCTACTTATTCTTTGTTTAATGTTTGAAAAAGACAGGGTTAGAGTTAGCGAACTGATAAGTTTGCGAGTGATTATGAAACAGAGGGATAGTCTCTTACACGAGATTAAACGACGACCTAATTCTGAAACTGAAGTATATATGCAAGAAACAATGTAATAGAAATTTGTTTATTTACTACGTAGATTACAATTTTGGCATTCATAGTCCCCGCATGAGGGCTAGCCTGTATCACGGGCCGGTTACAAAAATACATGAATAAACTGAGTTAAGGGCAAACTAAAAAATGTACACTATGAAAATATACCTTAACTTATGATTTTAAATAAAACTATTTTTTTATGATCCTTTTACAAAACAATAGGTAGAATACCTAAATCTTAGGATAGTCATGGAACTTATGACGGCTGTCATGTCAGAGGAGACCGTGACGTCAGCCAATGCGGCCGTGAACTATAAGCTGCATAGCCGCAGCCAACTCCGTATATTATGAAAACAAAATGTCATTTGCATGCGGTTAGCATTAGCAGTTCGTTAACAAAGTGTATCGTAAACATTCCGTTTGAAACCACCTTTCGCCCGGGCGAGATAACTCGGGAGACTTTCCACAGGCTCCAGAACAACAAAACGAATAGCATGCTTGAAATATTAATTACAAAATAAATAAATAATGCTGGGAATTTTTACACAGCATCACGTAGCCCCAAAGTAAGCAGAGCTTGTGTTATGAAAACTACGTGACTGATATACTACTTATGCATTTTGTTTTTCGTTAAAATATATTATTATACATTGAATGCTTATATTACTGGCAATACATTTAATTTATAGACTTTTTTTTTGTGATTACAATATGAAGTCTAAATATGAAAATAGGACGTTTTAAATTTACTATAGAATTGGCAAGGTGTTTCCATAGATTACGGTAACTGCTTACCAACAGGACCGTATGCTTAATTGCACATTGGTGATATAAAAAATATATATGATTTTTGTGATTTCAATGAATAAAAATATATTGGCTTTTAAAAGGTAAGCGCCGCCTAAAAGAAGCCCCTATAGTGAGATAGTAGTTCGTAATCTGACGACCGATATGGTGCGGTGGGCGAAGGTCCGGGTTGCGGGTTCGATTCCCGCCCTGGGACAAATGTTCGTACGATCTGCAAATATTTGTTCCGGGTGTTCTGGGTATTTTCTATGATAATAAAAAAATATCTATCTATGTAATGTATTGTATTAAGTATATCAGTCATCTAGTACCCATAACACAAGCTCTGCTTAGCTTGGGGCTAGATGATGCTGTGTGTATTGTCCAGCATTATTTATTTATTTATTTAATCTTATGGTAGTTTAAAGATGAAAGTCCGAAAATCGATCAATTTTTTGATTGATTTTTGAACTTACATTACCTGATTATTTGTCGTCGGTCAACAAGGTACAAACATTATTTAAAAAAAACACATCCAACAGACATGTATACTACCCCTGACCTCACACTAGCATTCCCTGTGTCGTGAGTATCAGGAACGATGAGTACATCGCCATCACTTTGTTTTAGTTTATAAGTGGCGATAGGCTTGTAACCTGTCACGTGGAATGCTTTCTTCTTGGAAAACGCAGGCATGTGCCAGATGTTTGGACGTGCCTATATATCTGAGGATGCCCACCATAACTGATGTCTCAAAGTTCAAAGTGATCCTTGTGATTTTATTGAATAAATGAATTTTGATTTTGAATTTGACTTTGTCTCATTTTACTCGACTGTAAGTACTCCCTGTATGTACACAGTAGAGTCGTGAGAATGTTTTTTTTTATAGGTCAGGCAATAGCCTTTCAGTCGTCGCCGTCGTGTCGATATCTCCGACACACGACTTTACATTCAGCCTGTGGACAAGCGCACTATTTGGAGTAACGTCTCAAACACATATTAATTTGAATATTAATTGTCGCATCGAGTCGTTGACGGGTGCGGCTATTAGCATCGGACGGGACGGTTAGCTGGATACTGTTTCCATTGTTCTCGTTTTTGGTCTTTTAAATTTAATCCTACTAATATTATAAACGTGAAAGTTTGTGAGGATGGATGTTTGTTACTCTTTCACGCAAAAACTGCTGAACGGATTTTGATGTAACTTTACAGTAATATAGCTTTTACATCAGAATACTTTTTATCCGGGTACCACGCGGGCGAAGCCGTGAGCAGAAGCTAATCATCAATAATGAGACCTGTATTGTACCGATTACGTCTCATATACTCCAGCGACTTGTTTGCTTGAACAGATTTCACACGAGAAAATAAAAAAAAAACAAAGAGAATCACAATTGTATCCCCCATGATAGACATCATAGGATGGCACTGCCGGTTTCCTCAAGATATTTTCCTTCGCCTTTTTGAGATAAGAGAATAAATCAATTTGTGCACCACCGGATTAGGACATTAAGTAATATGTTACAAAATATATGCGATAAAAACGTACTGCGTAACTACCGATTAAGTTTGTTTTACCTGTCCGATTTCGTCCTTGCGCCTCTTCCGTCCTCGACAATTCTCGTATCGTCTCAAACAATGTCTACTTTTTATCTCCCCAATAAAGTACCGTACATAGTAGGTAGCTAATGCGTTCCACGGTTTCATTATTAATATTTTAATTCGGCCAACACCCGCTCGGCGCGGTAATGATACTGTTCCTCATTGAAAGTCCAAGTTATTTTTATCGGAGCGGGTTTAGACAGCGACATGGTATGTTGGACCATCTTGGGCCCTATTGAGTTGTTCCATCTCAAAGATGCGACGTATTTGGACGTTATTTACACGGTGGATTTATTTACAGGACAAATTACACGGTGACCTTTTAAACATATAATTTAGTTCATCTGAGTGTTATTTTTAAATGAATTTCTGCACGATAAACAGTCAATCTGTAGGAGTTTCACAATTGATATTGCTACCAAAAGCGCGTATGAGAAGTTTTTTAGAATTTAGGTACTTGTACATAGTTAGCACTAGAGTCAAATAATGGCCTCGATTCTGTAGTACACTGACTAAACTAAATTTAAAATGTCACTCTCTTTTACTAATAGTATACGCAAGAAAGAGATGTCAAAAATTTTAGTGCTGTGTGCTACTGTCTAATCAGTTTACGCGCCGCTTTTCTTCGTGTTTATAGTCAGCATGTTTTGATATCACGACTAAATTCCTATGGAGAACTTAAATCTGACTAATTTGACAGCACTAAAATTTTAGCTACCTCTTTCTTGCTTGCACTATCAGTAAAAGAGAGCGACAGTTTAAATTTAGTTTAGTTTGTAAACTAGAGAATCGAGGCCAATGTTTACCTATGCAATCCCGAAAACAAAAATTTTACGAGCAATGTTTCCGTAGATGACTGAATAAAACGCTTCCGCTTTCCCACAACACCACACAACATACTTCAATAAATACCAACCATTATTCAGTATCGGTAACTACCCGATTAAGATACAAAAACTAGTGATGTCCCAACACACTAGTTCGTCCCAGAATCGTTTTGTTAACGAGATTCCGTAATCAGTCGATTAAATTAGTGATGGAATTCGGTCTCTTTATAGTGCATGGTCAATACTCTGTTTATGTCCTAATGGAATAAGTTTACAGTATTTCTAGTAGCATTTTAGTAGCCGGCGTAGATGGAGCCGTTAACTTGAAATGTTTATAGAGTTATAGAAAGTTACGGATTATACGGGTACAGGTAGGATAAAAAATGTAAGTTAAATTAAAAAATGTAAGATAGAATCAAGTAAAACGAAAAAAAAAACTTGTATACTCCGATTCATAGTAGATAGTTCGATTTACCTACACTTTTATTGCAAAGTTTTTAACAGAAAACGGATAATTCAATAACAAAAAATACGGTCGAACTAGAATGAGTGTGAAATAAATATAGAAAAATAATTTATATTGGAACCCTTTGGGAAAGTGGAATATGTAGGTGGATGTAAAAATGTTTGAAGATAGATATATAAAAAGTTCTGCATATGAGCGAACTTAATGCTAGATAGCATTCTCTTCCATGAAACCTTTTTGTAATGTGAAGAAACTCAGTCATTATGACGTATTCAGTCTTAAGGTAGTGCATAAATATCAATAAAAAATATGAATTATCCGCTAGATATAGGTAAAGGATAGCTATACGGACGCTAGCGGATAATTCATAAAAAATATGAATTATCCGCTAGATATAGGTAACGGTAGCCTATACGGACGCTAGCGGATAATTCATAAAAAATATTAATTATCCGCTAGATATAGGTACTTACATACCTACTTACTTGCCTAAAATAACCTAAAATAAACAATTAGGTACATCAAAAATTGCAAGCTAGCCTTTAAGTGAAATGTGCTGAACCAATTTTCTGAAATCTGTTATTTTATGCAATACATTTCATTTCAAGTATTTTCATATTTTAGAGATTGATATCGATTTTAAAAGGCCAAGATTAACGTTTGATTTTTATTTCTAAGACAGCATGGTGGTGACTCCTTTATATTATTAATTATAACACGTTTTTATAATTCCTTTCACAATAGGTATAAACCGTCGTATAAAACTTAATTTATTGCATGTTTTTATTGTTAATAAAACATAAGTTATACCGCATCAAAAACGATATAGCCATTTTAGGGTAGGCGCACATCGGCGGCAACCCTTAGCGAAAAACTAATGATTTATGATCAAAAATACCACATCGACTCTACCCTTCTCATAATGCAATATTGCTCTTATTCCGACAGCCGTAAGCTCTATAAAATATAATTACTAGTGATGGTTTAACTTTGCTTGCGGTATTTGACTTTATTTATCTATTACTAAGGTTTTTGTTGTCGATCCCACAGATTTGAACGAATCGCCGACCAGAATGCGTAGCAAATGTGACATCTCAATTTAGAGGCATTGTCTGTTCGCACAATGCCGCCCTGTGTACACGCCATTAAATAAATCACCATGTATCCGTGGACTCGTGTAGAGCAACCCTAGTGTTACTATTTCAGTCGTTGTACAATCAGCGACAAAACTTTCTTTGCATCTAGCGTAAGACCAAGTTCGGAACAGATAAAGGCAGCACTTTTTTGTTGCAAAGTAGCGAACACAATTTCCTTATAGCTAAAATATAAATCAATTAATAGGAACAAATGACGCTAAATTTTATTTCTCTTAATCAGCTCTAACGCATTTTAAATACCAACATAGATAATCAAATTTTGAATAATTATCTACAACTATTATACGTCTAACTAATACCTAAATATCGTATGTCGATGTTGTTACTTTTATCATACATTTGTATATCTACATTCTTGTTTATACAGTTGCACAATAAATATATTAACTCTAAAAGACTGCCTCTCTGATAAGCAGAGTGCGCGCTAGCAACAACAGCATTCTGAAATAAATAACAAACAATTATTCATGTCCTCTGGTGTAGAAAATCTCCCAGAGGACGATATCTGTTTTAGTTATTAAATACTAACCCTTATCTTAAGCTTATTTACACTTTTGGATTATGTTGTCTAAATAAAAAACGTTATGATTACTATTATTATTCTGATTCTGATTAATCAATCTTCTACTATTATTATTGTCAGACTGCGTCGTCCCACTGCAGGACAAAGGCCTCCCTATCTCTTTTCCACTTTTAACGGTCCAGTGCAAATGAGGACCAATCCTTGTCAAACGAGTCCAGCTCGTTTTGCCATCTTCAACTAGGTCTGCCGCGATGCCGTCTTCCATCATTGAGCCTATTTGGTTGTAATTTTTGCCCAGAGTTGACACAAATGTCGACTGTTTCGATGGCTAAATTGGTTATCTACACGATAACCAATTTAGTATAATAGGTCGACATAAAGCGATGTCTGAAGTTTAGTGTCCCAGTGGTTTACACTTCGTACGTAAAGACTGAGTGTCCAATACTTGACTTTCAGAATAATCGTTGCACTATCATCGCTGACTGTACAGGCATACACATGGATAGGTCACTTCACTCTTACGAATTGATTTCTCAAATAAAACCGTTAATGTATTGTATTTCACAAAGCGAGACGTTGTATGAAATTATCATGTCGGAAGTCGAGCAATGAGTTAGCGATTTCCCACAAAGTTGTGTTGTTTCATTACATTTATGTTGCAAAGTTATAATATGTTTTGTAACTTAAATGCTACTTTGAATGAATGAATGAATGAAAATACTTTTTTGTACACCTTAAGATACAAACGAAATAAACAGTAACACATATGATAAAGGTACTTTGTTATAATTATATTATCTACTGTTCTATCTGTCACAATAAAAGAGTTCACTTTGTTCGATTGGCACCACGGCTGATGCTATGGCTATGGCTGAATGATTCTTCTAGGCTTCGCGCGCGAATTTTCATCGTAAACTCATTTTAAACATTTTGATTTACTATTATGTTTTTAAGTTTATGTTTCTTTAAGATCTTTGTGATTTTAATTTGTCGCCTAATTTACATCTGCAACATCGTAGGTGCTGATACGTTGTCTGCCCTAAATACTTGGAAAAACGTAAAAACTTACTTGTAATTTTTTCTACTTGATACAACGATGGATGTTGTACATGATCTTTTGAGGCACACTAAAGACCTATCATCATCAGCAACTTGTAGAAGACGCCAGACACGCATTCCCATGACGAACTGTCCTAAGCTACCTTGATCCTCCAACTTCCCGAGAGACTTTCGATTGCCGATTCAGGATAATACGGCCTATATTTGCTAGTGTCAGAGACTAGTATCTCAGTCTAAGAGCTATGTCATGGTATAGATGCGGAGAAACGTGCAGTAAAATTTACGTTTCAAAGTGATCTTTGTGATTTTTAATGAATAAATGAAATGAATGAATTTGACTTTATAATACTATAGGTCATGTTATATACATTTTGAGATGCACATACGATTAACAGATCACAAGTTTATTTTCAGCTTCATAGATGTTTATTTCTCTGTCTGTATCTCCGCAAGCTACGTTTAGTCACGCTGGCAATGTTATCCAACATGGTTCCTGCCACAACAACAACCGAAGGGTTACATCCCCTGCTTTGTAGTTACACTGTGAATTATTTTTATTCCATTATTAACAATACATTTCACCCGTTTATGAAATATGATTTTCTGCGGCCATATTTTTTCACCCCTCAGATGCGTGTACGCAGTTTTTATTGCTACAAAAGTTTACGCGCATGTGTGTTACGCACACATGCGTCTATTCTTTATGTGACCGTAACTAAATTGGAAAAAAAATATTATAATATCTGTATTTATTGAAGGAACGAGCGTTGCCGTGACTAATGAATAAACGCAGACCGGTTTTTGGATAGAGATATTATGTGTTTTGACATGTTTAAATAAGACTCGATTTAAGTCTGCAGAAGTTAGTTCTGGTTCTACTTATAAATTGAAACAGGTCTCTCCGGCCATTGCCCTTGGTTTTGCAGTAAAGTAATTTTAATATAACATAAACACAAAAGCCCTTCGCGATAAGCGCTTTTACTATCATGAAACTTATAGTGACCATTTTTTTTCCTAACAGTGTTATGTAATATGTAATGTGATTAACCCAGAAGCAAATATAATTTATTTCCTCTGTTATAGAAAACTTTAATAAACTCTAGATACCTATGTATTGATGTTTTCTCTATGTATAATACACTAGGGGCCTTGGCAGACCAACAGCTAGATGGATGGATGATATCGTAGCCGTTCAGGATAAGACCTAGATAAGAAGGGCCCAGAACAGATAGGAATGGCATTTAAGAGAGCAGGCTTTTGCCCAGCAGTGGGTTACTAATAATAATTATTATTATGTAGATAGATAGATAGATATTAATATATTCAGACCACCACTTACAAATTATATTTACTTGAGAACTAAAACACATTATGGAGAACGAAAATCCTACTATAATATTATAAACGTGAAAGTTTGTGAGGATGGATGTTTGTTACTCTTTCACGCAAAAACTACTGAACGGATTTTGATGAAACTTTATAGTAATATAGCTTATAAATCATAATAACACATATACTTTGCTGCGGAAATGTCACGTGACATTTCCATACAATTTTATCTTTCCGCAGGCGTTAACGTCAACAGAAAGTGGCATTTCTCTAGCCCCCCTTGTCTATCCTGCTATAGTTTTTTAGTATTGTCGTCTGAAAACCCAAACTTCTTGGCCAATAGGTATTTGTAAATTTTGTATGCCAGATCGGTAGAATTTTATTGGAACACTCTTATTTTATATACCTACCTGAAAGGTTCACAAAAAATGTAAATAACTTCCTGAAATGTCAGGTTTTCTTACGGAGCTACATGGCGAAGAGTTCTGATGAGGCCGGCTACACGAAGTCTCGTCTCATGGGTCTGCGCGTGCGCCCCACTGTCCCGCTGGGAATCCCCGCGGGCCGCGACATCGACAAATATTTATAAATGTTATATTTCACAGTACGGATCTACAGGATCATATTTTGATGGATGGCTTAGAACAGAAGCGAAAGCGATTAATAGTTAGATAATGTTATTTACTTGAAAGTATTATGTTATCTAGATTTCATCAATTAATCAAGAATAGGTCATGTCACACAAGTACATCACCTACCTATTACCAACAAAACTGACTTCGGTTTGAAGATCCAGATTCTTTTTTTAACCTACCATGTCCCCCTGCTGAGAAAAGGCCTCCTCCATTTCCTTCCCTCTGCTTCTATCCGGCTCGAAGGACCATTTGATGTACGGTACATCAAAGAAAAGATTTAAGTCGGTAAACAAGGTATCAAGGATTGAGAGTCCGAGGCGAGTCGCTGTGACCCCGCAACACAGGCTCAATAGAGGCCTAGTGCAGAGAACAGAGCTCATCAAGGTACCTACATAAAACTTATATTATATAATTCCATATTGTTTATAACATCACTACCTACATACCTTTTTAAGAGATTTAATAAAAAAATATCTTTTTTATCTTATCTTATCTAATCTGTGGAATAGGCAAGTCTGATTTAATAAAAAAATATCTTATTTATCTTATCTTATCTACTCTGAGGAATAGGCAAGTCGCGATCGCTAATTCTTATGCCATGTACCTCACAATTAGCTGTATTGTGCGCACCCTAATCTGGAGCGGTCGATGTAGATCGAATTATGTTTGCACACATGCTTACTATAATGCTTAGGTAGGTACCATTGTAGCATTTTATAGCTGCGGGGATTTAACGGGTTTTTTTTAAAGGCCTGAGGGTAGATTTAAAATTGTAAGGCTCAATTTAGGGTCATTATTAAGATGTGTTTCATATTTTTTTAAAGTTATTTTATTAATTTATGTTTTATTTAAAAGAAACAAATATGACGGTGCTCTCTGTAAAAGCCGGAAAGTGAGGCTTTTTTTTATTAACATTATTTTCAAAATGTTATTATTTTACGACTTTAAGTCAAAATTCATTTATTCAATAAAATCACAAGGATCACTTTGAAACATCGGTTTTTATGTACTGCCTGTTCCTCCGCGACCAAGCCAGGAAAGAAAGACAATAAAACAAGGCTGGTTATTCTTTTTAATGATCCTTTTACAAAACAATAAGTTCGAGTTGGAGCATTTTCAATCCCAATAGTATTTGTCATCTAAATAATCAGATATTTTATAGTATGCCTTTTAATCAAGTTGTTGTTTAATTACGTTTTTAAATTTGTTAAGTGATAATTTTTGTATATCTCTTGGGAGTTTGTTATAAAAGCGTGGCGTATAAAAGGTAGCCGAGGAATGGATTTACAAACGTTGGACGTCGGGTAGCGAGATGGACAGACGACATAGTCAACGTCGCGGGCCGTGGATGGTTTAGGCTGGCGCAGGATCGTGGTGGATGGCACAAACTGAGGGAGGCCTATACCCAGCAGTGGGTGAAGTCGGACTGTGGATGATGATGATGAGGATTATTTTGTGATACTTCACACTGATTAATTGTTTAAAACAAGATGTATTAAAGCTCCTTGTGAAAGTGCTCGTTGAGGAAGTAGTACTACCAAACCTATTTCTGCCACCAAGCAGAAATTCTGCAATGCTGTGTTTCAATTTGAGATGAAACCAAATTCTTTGTAACTTAACTAAAACAGTGAGTAACTTATAAACTAGAGACATCAACTAATATACAAAGATGGTCTTAAACTTTTTAAATTACTATAGGTTATTATTAAAAATAGGTATCTTACAAAACGTGCTAGATTTAACTGTGTTACGGCAGGATACATGCTTCAAACCTCCATAACATATCTTATTTTAAGTGGAGCATTCGAGCATTAATATAATTTTGGACAAAACGATGTCAAATCCTAAACTAAATCAGTGTGCCTAATACCTATACTATCAACTATATCTATATGTAGATGCATTTCTTGATTTAAACTCCGGTCTAATTACGAAATGTGGTCTAAACTCAACCATTTAAATATAAAATAAAATCGCGGGATGTCCATTTGATTTAAAAACTCTTCAAAACCAAAATAAAAAAGAAACACATCATTTTGATTGGCTACCAAAAAAAAAGTAGGTTCTCAAAAAGAGGTTGAGTTATGATAGAAATAAACTAGGGAACCGCCTGGTTTATTTTTTAGCAGTTATTTGTGGTCAAACCTCTTTTTGAAATGTCAAATAGACTCTCGGCTATTATATTATAGCATTCAATTTTAAACCTTGTTTCCTTTGGACAACAATTTGTCTTAAAAATCAGGAATCAAAAGTCTAAAAGATAAACCACTGATTTAAACCTCATTTCGTAATGAGACTCTTAATAATTAACAAAATGGTACCGGTAAAATACATGCACAAGATTTTTCACCCGTTATGTCTCAGGGTCGTCAAAGCTTGAGTGATAGATAGCGTCTATAGGTTACGGTAACCGTTGTACAATTTGTATCTGGTTGCTCCTACCTATATCGTTTATAACGAAAGTGACAAACAAGCATAGGTAGGAGTCGAACCTATTCTTTTTTGTGACTTTCGTACAAAACAATGTTTTCAAAAAAGTTTCAAAACAAACTTAAACAAACGAAAAATATTGTCCCGGATACACTTAAAAAGTAATAGAAATTGTGATCTGATGGTCTCTTCACATGCGACGGTTAATTAAAAGCGCAGTCACACTCGCACCTACTTAATTACTAATTAACTTATCTCGATTTTATAATTAGTCGTTTTAAATATTTTGGGGTTAGTTAAGGTGATTACTCAAAAACACCAGCTTTATAACTATGGGTAAGTTTTAAAATGATTTTGCTTCTGAACAAAACCAACAAGACATTTCGTAAAAACATCTCCGAAGAGTGACAACTATAAAATGATATGAAATATTTTATTCATAGGCAAACATACGAACTTGATATAAATGTCCAAGTGACACACAGACAGACTGACAATAGACTGACATCAATGTGAACTAATTCCTTACGGTCTCCCGCTTTTATTCAATACAATATAATACTTTACTGTAAAAATCAAAATCACACCCTTAATAATCTAACTGCACGACCAATTTTCAACCCTATTTCTATAAAGTTTCTGTTGAAAATAGTACAGAGAATAATTTTATAGGGTAACAATAATTTTGACTTCCGCGCGACATCACAAACCCACACATTAGCGGTAGAGTGCATCGTTGTTGTGTCGCTGTCAAAGTTTGATTTCCAGTCAAAGTTTGAATTATTATTTCATAATAATGAGAATCAACATGTTGGGTTCATTAGTTATGTTCATTTATTAAATTGAATACGAAATATTTAAATGTTATTTATTCACCATAAAATGTAGGTTACATAATAATACGTATGTTACGCGATATATCCACCAATGTAAACCGATTTTATTCCGATATTCTTTTTTTAAATCTTGAGTTACTGTCTTCTGAGAAAAACAACCTGGGAGTTTTCAAATCCAAAGTAAAAAGCTCCTTTCTTGATATGAGTACTTCACCTCAGACTACAGCGTTGCTTTATATGAGACAAACTGAGGTCAGATGCGAATAATTAGTCTGCAGGGATGACAATCGCGAATGAAGTCGCGGGTACAGAAATAATAATTATTTTTAGGTCAAAAATACAAAATATTTGTAATTTCGATGCATTATAGAGTTTTTAGGAGAAATTGATTCTATGTTTCTTCCTAAAATTTATTTTTCTAATTGAGGAGGGTTTGTAAGATAATAGCTTATTTTGGCTTTTATCTCCTTTTTTAGTGTACTATTCAGACTTTGACAACGACATAAACAGACAACTTTACTACACGCAGTTAGACTCTGATAAGGGTGCTATTGTTCACTCAAAATATTTTTAAATGTTCATAAAATGTCATTTACGCGATTTAGATTAGATTATTTAGTTGGACTATGTTAATCAGAAAAAAAAACTTTAGGGATGTCAAGCACCATTTAACTTCGATTCAGTAGTAGGTACTCACTATAGTGTAATATATAATATAATATATATGTATTTACAAAAAAGTATGTATATATGTAAGGTATATCAGCCATGTAGTTCCCATTATACAAGCTCTGCTTAGTTTGGGATAAAAGATGCTGGGTAAAAAAAACTAAACTTTGACTAAAAAAACCACAAATTGATAATAAACTAATCAAATGCTTATCACGTAGGTACCCGTAAAAAATAAATATTGATTAATACACAAAGGATATCTGAAAAATAATGTTTAAGCATAAATAAATATATATATTTATAGTCACTCAAATCAATATAGTATTTTTGACTAAAAGTCAAGAAGACACCTCAATAATTAACATTAAGAAATTATTTATTTATTTTATTTTATTTTGTCAATTTTTGGAAAACTTACAGCTAGGTTACATTGTAGGCAAGGAACTAAGTACATGCAGCGAAACTAAAAAAAGTCTACATATACACAGAAGGCCAATTAAAAGTTTCCACAGATATTAGAAGAAAATTAGAAATAAAACAGTAACAATAGACGACAGAACAATAGAAATGAGAGGATAGTTAGTTCCTAATTTTATAACAGGAAGAAATTGTCATTCAGCTAAGCGTTTAAGCTTACTCGTTGTAGTGTTAAATATGACGTAGAGAAAATTAGGTAAGCGTTTTGCCTTTAGTTCGTCCTAACAACTGGTACATAAATAACGATAGGTTTTCTCAATGAGGCCGTGTTGGTGCGCAATCCTAAATGCTCAAGAAGCTCCGGGCAATCAACATTGCCGTTACAGATGTTCAGAAGATACGCCAAATCCGCTATTTCCCTAAGTTTTAATATATGACAAAACCGCTCAATGAACCAAAACATTTACGAATGCATAGGTAAAAAACTAAATTCTAGTAGATTTAAAAACAAAAATCGCATACTCCTTTAGTGAAATTATTTTTTTATTACAAAAAAAAAGTTAAATATTTTCCAATTCATCCGTGCACAATACCCGTACATTAAAGGACAGCGTAGCGTAAAATCCCCGGCTTGTAATGTAACACATTAGAACATCTTAATTTCAATCTCGATAAAAGGCATAAAGAACAGTTTTATAAAACCGATGCGAGATAAGGACGGCCATTCATGCTGCTTCGGATCTCTTAATATATTGACTACAATTATTGGACTAGTCACAGTTATGTCCACTTAGGTGAAAGTAGAGATAATTATAAATAAAATAAATAAATAAATAATGCGAGACATTTTCACACAGCATCATCTAGCCCCAAAGTAAGCAGAGCTTGTGTTATGGGAACTACATGACTGATATACTACTTATATTTACTTTTTTTTTGTAAATACATACATATCATACGTAGAAAGCACTCAGATACCTACAAATATTTGCAGATACAAACATTTTTCCCGCGGCGGGAATCGAACCCACAACCTTCTCCGTCTCAGGCGGGCTTTCGCCCACTGCACTACAGAGGTCGTCTTATTATAATTATTATAGGTCCCCGCATGAGGCACCCCAATAGATCGTTTTATCACTGCATGGAGAGGTATCAGATACTATAATGAGATGCCAAGCTATGTAGGGAACTAAACTGTCAATGATAGGTGACTCCTTAGTGAAGTCATCTAAAAACGTTACGTTTTGAAGTCGCTCCGTCAATGGCAGCTTTATCTCAATTTATAAAGCGACAGTAACAGGCGACGACGGCGCGCGATTATCGTAATCACGCGGTGTCCCTTTGCAGCCCTTTCATGTACCGCCGCGAGGTGACCACACGTCCCTCCATAAGTACGTACTCGTTACTACAATAAAAAAGAAAAGGTACAGTATCTTAATCAAGGCTAAACAATCTGTTACAATGTTGCTCTTATCCAAAAAAAAAACATAATTAAATTACTATGGTATCACATACATCAATGTAAGTTATACGAACATAAAAGTAAATAGGTTTGATAATGTTTATATTTATTTCAACTAATTAACTTTAACATAGTCAGGCCACTGACCTAACGTATGGTGACCAGGGAAGAACCTATGAATGAATAAATACCGCCTCTAATAAGTAAAATTAAAATAGGTAGATAAATATAAATGCTAAGATCGAAATAAAATGTAAACTAACATTAAATGTAATTTAATGTAATTATGAGTACTTAATTTGTTTATAAATATTGTTAATAAATTTAAAAATATTGAGCTAGCATTGGAATAGATAAGTGGATAATTATGAGATAATTAACTAACTAACAATGTAATAATTGTGCAATAGCAAAGTCTATCTATCAGATATCTATCTATCAGATCGAAAACATGAAAACAATATATTATCATAATTAATTACACTCAAAAAAACAACTTTTTTAGCAATATATGCATGAAAATTGTCTTGGTAGACTGAATTTTTCCCCCAGTAAATTTCCCCCCAGATAGTAACTCTTCTCTACTAACTAACCCTTCTCTACTGGTGATAGTACCCCCATGCCCTACCTTAGCAAGGTCAAGGAATCTATATAGAAAAAAACATAGAAAAATTGAAACTATCTCGTTGCAATTTATTATTATATTTTACAATGTAGGCAAACAGGCATACCTACGGTCTGTATGATGGTGCGCAGTTACAGTCGTCTATTGATATCTGAGACATTGCTGGTGCATTGCCTGCTCTGAGGAATCTTATTCTTCAAAAATACTGTTTATATTTTATGGTGGAACGAAATCTTTGGTACGCGTATCTAACTCACACTTGGTCGGTTTTATTATTGACGCAGAGTCTAGTTCTGTAGAACTTCTTTATTGTTGCTCACACATTAAGAAATTTTTATTTCGGAAAAATATTACAACTAATAGTCTTGTTACTACTAATAGTCTAGACCGTTAGTAGTTTAAACCACATAGCAAGTTTAACCTTCTATCATCAATTATTTAATAAATTTAATGATAGTTGATCCACAAATATGTTATTATATGACAGTACATCAAACCATCGATTAACTTTAATCGTAGATTTACGAAATTCAAGGTTTAAACTACTATTGATCTCGTTAGGCCCTTAGTAGTAAATTCTGCGAGAGGTTGGTATACTTAAAGACATTTTGCGATGGGAAATTATCAAATTTGATTTCACTGATTGTACAAAATGTCTCCAAATAGGAGAGGTATATCATTCCGCAACTGTTTTCAGGATACGTTTGTGACTGCCTCGAACTCCACTCATCAGGAGATGCCGTCTTTTTACGGGTGATGGTATAATATCATTCCATCCTTATCTGTGCGAACATCTCTGAGGTATTACAAAAATGCGACAGCCTCAACAGCATCCTCAAAGTATTATTATATAGGACATCTAGCGATTTTTGGTATAGCTGACCCGTGTTATTATCATATCTATTCCTAATTTCCTCCAAAACATGGTCCCCCTACATCTACCCACCTGAGATTACCATCGCGACGCGCTCAACGACAAAAATTAATATGTTATTTTACTCATTATTACAATATACTGCACTGCAGCCATAGCATTAGTTTAACAGCAGATCAACTGCATAAAAGATGTGAAAATCACTATAAAAGTTACCGTGGTTGGATATCGTAATAATTTTATAATAATTGCTCTAAGAAACTATCTCGTCATCATCATCATGAGCCTATATTAATTCACTGCTGGACATAGACCTCCCCTAATGAGCGCCATAGCGCCCTGTCTTCAGCTTGCCGCATCCAGCATCTGCCTGCAGTGTTTCGCAGATCGTCATCCCACCTGGCCGGAGGGCGTCCTACACTACGTTTGCCGAGTCGCGGTCTCCACTCAAGAACGCGTTTACCCCAGCGGTTGTCGGTTCTTCGCGAGATATGACCGGCCCACTGCCACTTCAGCTTGCTAATTCGTTGAGCTATCGATAACTTTGGTTCTCTGACGGATGTATTCGTGTATATAATCTGTATATAATCTGTATATAATCTGTATATAATAATGAATAATTATGTGTATATAATGGATGTATAGAATCTATCTAATCTAATTAGCCTGTCTGATCCCACTGCAGGGCAAAGACCTCCCTTCTCTTTTCCACTCTTCGCGGTCATGTGAGTCGATTGGTCAGGATATCAAAAATGTGTCGAGCTCGTCGCGCCACCTTCGCCTGGACCGACCCTAAGCCCAGAGAACTTAAACTAAAATACTCAACAGGCATTCTATCTAGTTGAGCCATTATATTCATATGGATTTTACGGAATTGCACAGTTACCTACTTCTGGTAAAACCTAATTATGATTTTGCAGCGTGCAGCTTTTTAAGGTTTTTTATACAAGTATAGCGATAACAAAGCTCAGCGGTCGTGAGACGGGAACTGTTGTGTGTTGTGGGAGTGTTCCCGCCTTAGTCGCGTGGTCGCGTCTCGCGGACGGTGCTCATAAGGAAGGGCCTCTAAACGGTCAACGAAACGTCAGCAGGAGAATAGTAAAGTATAATAATAATAAATCATTTATTTCTCTCACATAGGTTTCTTAAGATTAGAGATAAATTTACATTAAATTTATAAAAACCAGTTTTGTTAGAGGCTGGTGCCAGAGAAAGGTTTTTAAAACCTGTGTTACTGGTCACCAGTACTCTCGCTCTTATATCCTAGAATGATACGAAACCGCGATAATCTCAATGCTATAATATAGGTCGAACCTATCATACGGTAGATACATTAACTCAGGTGCAAACCAAACGCGGCACAACAAAAACGTCAAAGAGAACAGAAAATTGAAAGGTTTTGAAACATAACACCGCTAGAGGAAGGGCAAATTATGTTCGACATTGTTATATTAATATTGTGTTAGAAATTATATTAGATTACTCAATTATTTGCGGCACGGCTTATTAGTGCGAATGACGCGGTACTACGGAACATAGAGTATACGATAGGATAGAAAGGACACGGTGAAATTTTTGTTTTTGATAGTTTAAGATAAAACTAACAATAAACCTCTAACTGACATAACTTAGTCGTCACACTAGAATTTTCTGTATCGTGGGTATCAGGAACAATGAGAAATAAAGAACAAATATCTTTATCCTACATATTTCGATATAACTATACGATAGTATAGTTTTAAATAGTTTTAATGGGTGTGCCTTTCTTTATTTTATATTGTACACAAATACTTAACTTAATAACAAACAAAAGGACAGAATTAAATGACTTGTAAAAAGGCGAGTTTAACACTAAAAAGATTTTCGTCCAGCAAACCTTGAGCTAGAGAGGATTACCTCTCTCTAGCTCAATAATTATATAGAGGTAGGATCGTGTACAGAAATCAAATAATACTTGAGTTACTTAAAAGTACAAAATCCTCAAAGTTCTACTCAGTGAGGATGTGCATCATGTGGAATACAGTTGTGAGCGTGTTTTTTTTTGTTATTTAACATTGAGATTACCCTATCTAAGCCTAACCTAGTACCTACTTATGTAAAAAAATTAGGAATTTATTTCTCAACTCAACATCAACCAGATCCACTTTACACATAGAAAGTAACACAAGTTACTTTCTTGGGTGTCCTTTAACCCTCTTATTCATAGTCACTTACTAACTTTAAGCCATCGATTTACTAATACAGTCTGTAGGTCTGTACTTTGTTTGTAGGTCGATGCTTTAAGCATAAACTATTTTAATATTAGATTAAATAACATTATATTAGGTGAAATTATAGTCATTCATCTCCTCAGACGACCTCATCTGACCTCATCTGACTATTGTAAGTGTTTATAGGTTACGGTAACCGCTTTCCAACAGGTAGCTTGTTCGACACTTTAGTTGCGTAAAAACCCGTGTCTATCTCTTGCATTTTACATTCTATGCATAACAAAAGTCATTAACACACACGGAACTTTTTCTTTACACCAAAAGGTGTTTTAATTTGAGAAGTAGATACCGTTCAGCGGTGTCGGCAAGCTGTTATTAGTTGTTCCGCACCGCACTGTCTATCTCTTGCATTTTTACATTCTATGCATAACAAAAGTCATTAACACACACGGAACTTTTCCTTTACACCAAAAGGTGTCATAATTTGAGAAGTAGATACCGTTCAGCGGTGTCGGCAAGCTGTTATTACTTGTTCCGCACCGCACTATCTCTTGCATTTTTACATTCTATGCATAACAAAAGTCATTAACACACACAAAACTTTTCCTTTACACCAAAAGGTGTCATAATTTGAGAAGTAGATACCGTTCAGCGGTGTCGGCAAGCTGTTATTAGTTGTTCCGCACCGCACTGTCTATCTCTTGCATTTTTACATTCTATGCATAACAAAAGTCATTAACACACACGGAACTTTTTCTTTACACCAAAAGGTGTCATAATTTGAGAAGTAGATACCGTTCAGCGGTGTCGGCAAGCTGTTATTAGTTGTTCCGCACCGCACTGTCTATCTCTTGCATTTTTACATTCTATGCATAACAAAAGTCATTAACACACACGGAACTTTTTCTTTACACCAAAAGGTGTTATAATTTGAGAAGTAGATACCGTTCAGCGGTGTCGGCAAGCTGTTATTAGTTGTTCCGCACCGCACCGCAGCCGTATCGTAGCCGCCACGCCCCCGCCGCACCGCGCAGCTATAATAAATATATCAACTTCACACAGCGCGCAGCGAGACAATAAGCTTTTTGTCCGCTAATAAGGCATATATTTTGGGACACAATAGAATAATGACTCGAACTTTGTGTGAAAATATGCCGACTCTATCACTACTATTCGTGAGTTGTTTTTGTGTATGTCAAGCCGAGAAGCTGTGTTGGCCTAGTGAGTGGCACCCCGGAGGACGAGGATTCGAACCCAGTTTTCAAAGGATTTTTCGACTCAAAAAATATTTGTGCGCATGAACACGTGCTCAAATGGTGAATGAAAAAATCGTGAGAAAACCGGCATACCCTAGAATTTCTAGGCTAGAACCAAAAATTTGAAAGCATGTGCCATTTTATATTTTTATATTATTTTTCAATAAACGGTGATGTGCGTAAAATTTGTCACGTAAATTGCTAACTACCTGCAAAAACGCGCCAAATGTAATGAACGTGCTTCTGACTATCCAACTAACTTCTACTACTTAGTCTCAAAGATATACTCACTGAGTATGTATCAGCGGATGTCCAGCTCGAGGAATAAAGTCGTGATCGTGTTGGTTTGTTTTAAGTACCGAAGCCTAAAGCCGAAGTCCGCTCAAACGTGACTTCTCTAAGATAATCTATTGACAACTATCAATTCTTGTTTACGTATTAACGCAAAGGATTTGCATTGAAAGTGAAAACAGCGTTGACAGACAACAAAAGGGTTATTAAGGAGAATAATAGACGTGTATCGCAAAAGTTCTTCGCCCACCCACGTGACGTGCATCCCAGCTAATTATCTCGAAGACAGATGTCGAATGAAAGTGAACGTTTCCTCTCAAAAAATCCTCGAGAACATCAAAACTAAGCGCCGACGGATTATGAGACACGGATTGAGACAGCAACAAATATACACGCTATTTCATACTTTATCTCCTCCATTGCAACGTCGTATCTGCATTGGTTTAGTTATTTATACTGTGCCAATGTTGTGTTGCAATTATTTTGTTTAGCTTTCGTTTCTGTTGCAGTCGGCTGTAAGCTTAAATTCGCGTGCGCTTTTCTAATTTGGCGCACGGAAACAATTGTCCACTTTTTCATTGGCAAAACTTGTCAATAGACAATACGTCACTATGACAAAGCGGCTGATCTCAGTTATTTATTCATGGCGGATTATTTTCGGAGGATTTATTTATTTATCCGTCGGCGAAAGGACAACGCCAAACACGGCACGCATCGGGCCGTAATCACTTTATTCGGGCCTAAAATGGCCCGAATGCTTTTTTGTTGATCTCGTTTATTCCAGATCATTGTTGGGGGTTTAAATTGTCCATGAAGTTTTGTTGTATCCGTAAATAAGTACTTGAGTCTGTCCGATTTGGACCACCATGTCTATCCTGGTGCTTTTACCAGCTGCCAGTTAATGCTATTCACTAGTATTCTTTGCTATGATGAACTGTCAGATTTTGGACATTTGAATTCTTCCTGATAGGATGTGGTCCAAATATGCGGATCTCCTTTATACTTTCGAACACTAAATTAGTTACATAACTGATGCATCTGCATCAGTTGACTGATCTATAGATCGTTTGCAACAACTTTTAGATAGCTAGCTGTTCCATCTGTACTTTTTGTTTACACCTACTTGGGCATAGTTGTGTGATCAATAAATACAAAATGTCCGACAGATTAGTTTACGTGCTTCTTTAAAATAAACCACTTTTTTTTTAATTGCAATCGCCAGCTAATTCTCCACTCCAGTTTAAATAACATCTCAACATTACATGGGAAGGAATGCGTTATTTATATACGAGTTAATTAAGGCACGGCACACGGATTACGGCGAGTGGCGTGCCGAATCGCACCTGTCAGCACCTTTATGGACTTAGCTTATTTATAGCTCTATCACGACTGCTTAAAACATTTATAACTTTTATAAAAAAAATATGTCTTTAAAGTACCCACCTTAGTAACAACCTTGTTTTTGAAGAAGAGTGGGAGATGAGAATAAATGAAGCAAAAGAGCTATGTCAAGACCATAGCAAGTCCGTCGTCTCTGCCTATGCCTCCTAATAATAGGCGTTATTTATGTAATGAGGGTAGTTGTGGACTTGCGGCTACTGCCTTTATTTCTAGACGATAGCTCCATATACCTACTCCAGTCATCCCGGCAGCAGCATTCAGTCGAAACATTCAAAAAAATAAAAAATAGAGTAAATACGATAAACACTCGTAAAAAACTTATACAGTTATAATAGTTAACTTATGAGGACAAAATAGTCGATCCCAAGTCTCCATCCATTTCCTAGAGAAACGGTTCCGCCCGAATAAGGCCCGAGTGTTAGCACGTGAGACAAGTTTACCCACATGACAGACATACACGTGAATTTTATTAGCTTTGACGTTTTACTGGTTGACACGTCGTTTGGGGTGATCCGCTGCAACCATACACATTTTTTTATTTTTGAAATCCCTGTTTCAGAAAAACGCTAGGTTGAACAAGAATATTAAACCTAAAATAACCCTGTTATATGTTCAATTAGCCTCTGCCCACGGCTTCGCTCGCGTGATACCCGGATAAAAAGTTGTTGTGTGTTGTTCTGATGAGCTATATTACTGTAAAGTTTCATCAAAATCCGTTCAGTAGTTTTTGCGTGAAAGAGTAATACATATCCATCCTCACAAACTTTCGCGTTTATAATAATTGTAGGATACTAAATTTTACTTATTCTAAATATCTACTTTATCCAACCCCGTTTAAGCTGTAAACGATTGACAAAGCACAAATCTGCTAACTGATCCGCACTCGAGCACTTAACGATCCGTCTAAAGACCGACTCAGAGATCACACCTGAGCCCTCTTTTGCTTTCCCTCGCCTTCCGCCCTCCGCCCTCTAGTATCAATTATGATATCATCTCTCCTTCCGATTGCAGGCATCTTACCCTTGTACCACAATGGGGTGTGCTTACGTCTATAATTCCATCTGAGCTTCATCATGTTTGGAGACCAAAAGTTTAAGAAGAACTTTGACTAAGAATGAATAAATGAAAATATTTCATAGTAAACCTTATGAAATAAACAAAATAAAAAATAACATATTAAAAGTAAAGGTACAATGGGTCTTATTGCTTAAAAGCGAGTTTAAGCAACGATTAAGATTTAAAATATTTAGCAAAAGATGATGCTGAAGGCGAGAACAACTGTGTAAACTGAACTGATCAACTCAAATTTTAAGTTTTTTTTTAAAATTAATAAGTAAATAAATTATCACTGCCGGGCGTGAGACGTACATAATGTGCAAGTCTCAAATTGCTCTTATATTATCTGTTTGTAAGTCTACTAAATAACTAACTTTGTATTTTTTTTTATTTCCTGTCCAGCTCACACTCTTTATGCATCCTTACACTGTATCTACACGTGAAAACCTTTTTGGCTTTTTGTGTTATATTATTATGTCTTTCCGTTATTATGTGTTGTTGTTTTTCCAAAAATAAAATAAAATAAATAAATCTTAAGCAGATAAATAGAGATTGGCACTGAAAATAATAAATAATTGGCCTTACAAATACTTTTATTTTAAACCAGTGTTTTAGCTAAAAATTGTTTGTTTTACTACTGTTTAATTTGAAATTATATATCATCATCATCATCATCATCAGCCTATATTAGTCCACTGCTAGGCATAATGAGCCCCTAATGAGCGCCATATTATATATATCAGTAGATAAATGTTTGAAAATAGTTAGATATAAATAAGGCCGCGGGCGTATACTATGAATGTGCCTCTGACTACCTCCTACTTGCTATCTTCAAAGAATTACGCACTGAGTATGTCCATCATGAGGCATACAGTTGTAAGCGTGTTTGTTTTTTCTTTACTCCTACACTCAGCTATGCTTAAATAACTCTTACAAAGAGAACTAAAGAGCTACACAGATAAAATTACTTTCGAGTGGTAGCATCGCCAATATCGAGTTACAAACTATACTTTAAACATTAAAAAAGATAACAAACAAACAGACGTAATGTACCGTGGTGGACGTAATGTATTATTATCGGGTGTATTCTTGTGTGAGGCCCTCAGTAGAAACTAGTTAGTCTTGCAGAGGGTCCGCTTGATACGGTGTCCATTTTCACGCGTGGCGGACTCACAAAGGACGGATAAGATGGTAGGTGTCCGTGGGCCGGTGGAGACATGGAGCTTAAACTGCAGTAGAATTGTCTGTTGGTTAGTAAAGCTAAGCTTGACTAGACTAAAGACCCGGGTAAACTGGCCTACTTGTTTAGATGATTGATTAACTAAACATTGCTTTGACTCTTTCTAATTTTTCATTTGAAATTCAACAGAAATACTGTTTAAAATCATTATAAATAAGGTAGGATCTTGAATCCGATTAAGATCCGATTATGTTAATCGGATTCATTAATAAAAAAAAATTGCTAACATAATCCAAGTAAAATTTAACTAAAATATTTTTTTTTCGTTGATATAATCCTACTACTATTACAAACGTGAAAGTTTGTGAGGATGGATGTTTGTTACTATTTCACGCAAAAACAACTGAACGGATTTTTATGAAACTTTATAGTAATATAGCTTATACATCAGAATAACTAGCCGTGAGGGCAAAGCCGTGGGCAGAAGCTAGTGATTTATAATTGTCCTCTTAAAACTAATAATAAATAAATATTGCTGGACATTTTTCACACAGCATCATCTAGCCCCAAACTAAGCAGAGCTTGTATTATGGGAAGTACATGACTGATATACCTACTACTTATATCCTATTTTTTCTAAATACTTACATATCATACATAGAAAATCACCCAGACCCGAGACAAATATTTGCAGATCTTACAAACATTTGTCCCGTGACAGGAATCGAACCCGCAACCTTCTGCGTCTCAGGCGGACCTTCGCCCACTGTGCCGCAGAGGTCGTCAAAAAACTAATTGAATGTAATCGATTCCGACCACGCCTAGTATAATCAGGTAACAAAAACTTGCCTTGGTTCTTGAAGATCCTTTATTAAATCCATGACTACGTATTCTTGTTTGGAAATCTTGGACCATAGATGAATCAAATACAGTGTCATAGCAATGTCCAAATAACCCCGATTTTTAAATAAACTTCCGTTATAGAAGATAATTTTAAAAATATTAAAATGAATCACTTCGTCAAGCCCTAGATGAACAGTAAACGAGCTGACAGAACGTGATAATAACGGCCATGTTATCAGATCAGCATCTCAAGTGTTGCAAATCGTTCTCTTGAATACAGCACACAGCATCCCTAGCCGGCGCGATTCATCCCGGCACTAATTGGCGTGCCACCCGCGTCGTGAGATGATACTTACCTACCTGCCACCCTACGGGACTCCTCAATGCTGTCATCGTGTATGTGATTGAGATGTCGAGGAGGAAGATAGATTTTGGTTGAGACATGTGAGGTTGTTGCTAAAAAGTATGCAGATTTTTTTTCAGCCAGATCGCCATCTTTTTTAATTACTTCCCTTTGCATGTGTTGAAAAATGAAAATGTCTAGAAAATACTGCATAGACAAATCGATGGATTTTAAGTTAATTCCATAAAATTCGAATGCATTTGTAGCTTTATACAAATAAAATAATTTATTGCGAATATTGGTACAAAGATGTAAAATTTATAATTTAAGATCTCATAAGGAAATTCAAAACATGTAAAATATAGTCTTAAAATCTAGACATTTACCAAGAAAAATTAAACATGTCATATCAATATATGAACTCATTAACACATGGCTAAATAAAAATAAATAAATTAAATTGTGAAAATAATTAATTATTAATAACTTATTTCTTGATCTGGTCATAAACCTAATTGCTTGCGGTGCAATGAACACACATAATTGAAAACTTCTGCGGAGTTACGTGTCTCATTTTCCCTTAATTCAATTTTTAGTCGTGTCTTGAACATCAGAAGTACCCAAGCTCAAGTACGAATAGCTAGTGAGGTATCTGTTTGACAAATCAGACAGTTTCTACAAAAAGTCTTAGGCACCATTAACTACCTACCATCCAACCAGGTGGTACGACCACACATCCCGAAATACCTCTCCTTTGCGGCTCTATTCCGCTAATATTTATGAATGCCAACATTTCAGAGAATGTCACAAGGCGGCACTTTTACTCCCGTGGTATTGGATGATCATCTCGTCAAAAATTCACGCTTTTCTTAACTACTGTGTCATCTTCCAACGCGTTGATTCCGTTTCGGTAATTCACGGTAACCCCGTGGGGAATGTCAACCACCCTTACAGCAATACCTCCTTACTCCGAGATGGATCGAGAGGAAGTGCCAGAATCGTGACGGAGCGTGGTGGAGATAATTGGCGGTGAATGCTTCGCTGGTAAGGAGGCATTGAAGCAATGATGGTTGAGAGAACATCAGTTAGTGATTATTTTGAGGCATACCGGCTGTTAGCTAAGTTTGCAGAGCTTTTGGTGGCCCCGTAGAAATTAAATATGTTTTTTTATATGACAAGACAAACAGTCGTACCCAGTCGGCCCTGATGGTGCGGATATCGTCGCCTATTGACATTTGAAATATCTGGGAAATTGCTGGTATGCTGTCTGCTCTGAAAAACACTTTTTTTTTTATTATAGCCGGATGATAAGCTCTACAGATATTGAGGCCTAAAAAGTTAGCAACAATAGAAACTTGAGGAAGTTTTGTTACTACACTTTAGTTGCAGTTGAGAACTTCATCTGTCGTTAAGAACTCTGTTTTAATAATTATTATATTGACTTATCTTTTCAATAGTTTCTATCAGTTGCCATCCACAAGACTACGTTTTTTTATTTAAAACAGTGTATTTTACAAAAAGGCCTCTTAGTGTTAGTTTCGGCTCCACTAATGCCTGTAAAGGTTACAGGCTAGCCTGAGATTTAAGTGAATAAAGGGAAATAAAAATATACAACATTTATTTCAGGCAACAACATGAACAAAAATACCTTAGAGTAGTATCTATGTCTATACATACATAGTAGTATTGTAATGGTATATAGTGTCAAAGTGATTGAGCCTTGTGATTTTAATGAAACAATGGCCTTGATTCTGTAGTACACTGACTAAACTAAATTCAAACTGTCGCTCTCTTTTACTGATAGTGCAAGCAAGAAAGAGATAGCTACAATTTTGGTGCTGTCAAATTAGTCAAATTTAAGTTTTCCATACAAATTTAGTCGTGATATCAAAACATGCTGACTATAAACACGAAGAAAAGCGGCATGTAAACTGATTTGACAGCAGCACACAGCACTAAAATTGTAGCTATCTCTTTCTTGCGTACACTATCAGTAAAAGAGAGCGATAGGTTAAATTTAGTTTAGTCAGTGTACTACAGAATCGAGGCTAATTAATGTTAACTTTGACTATAACTTATCACTACTTCTTAACACGTAAAGCCTTCTATTAAGTCTGCGTTTTGTAACGAAGAAAATGGTTTTAGCAAAGGTGTTTATGTCATTCGAACATTGTATTCACGGGCACCTATGAATATCAATTCCAGTATTTGTTTTTTTTTCTCTGAAACAAGCATCATTTTTATTTAATTGTTAGACTTATACCAAAAATAGTATCCTTGTTAACCACACCCGAAGACTTGTCAACTATGCGCTTGCATTCCTGGTAAACGATCCATCTTACAGACGCAGTAGTTTGTACCAATTAGTGCAACAACGAACCCGTGAACTGACATCCTTTTGAAGATTCATCCATTATCAAAGACGCCCAAAACGACGTGACGCTATCTTCAGATACTCATACTATCGTATTATGAGTTTTCAAAATGACGTGACGCTAAAACTCATACTATCGCAAACGTATTATGAGTTTTCAAAATGACGTGACGCTAAAACTTATACTATCGCAAACGTATTATGAGTTTTCAAAATGATGTGACGCTAAAACTTATACTATCGCAAACGTATTATGAGTTTTCAAAATGATGTGACGCTAAAACTTATACTATCGCAAACGTATTATGAGTTTTCAAAATGACGTGACGCTAAAACTCATACTATCGCAAACGTATTATGAGTTTTCAAAATGACGTGACGCTAAAACTCATACTATTGCAAACGTATTATGAGTTTTTCGGCGACCTCGGTAGCGGGGTAGGCGAGTAGCCGGCTGCGACACAAGAGGTGTGGGTTCGCTTCCCGTAGCGGGGAAATGTTTACATGTTCTGCAGTTATTTGTTCTCGGTCCGAGTGTTGTGGTCTCCTGGTACGTAGGTCCTGATACCCTCGACACAAAGAATCCTAGTGTGGGCTAGGACAGCATGTATCGTTTGACTGTTGATTTATTTATTAACCACAATATCATAACTTTAAAAAACTCACAATATTTTTTTCTAATTGTGCACACCCTTCCATACTCACTCAATACGCGAATCAGTGATGATGCCCAGTAGTGGTTAGGCAGAGGTAAATCCACTTACAGAGCTCTGTGTTTTGTAAGAAATTAAAAGAAAGTAGGGACACATGAAAGTAGTTTCATGTGTCCCTCAGTCAAAGTTATAATAAACATATAAATATGTAAAACTAGCTTCTGCCCACGGCTTCGCCCGGATAAAAAGTAGCCTATGTGTTATTCTGATGTATAAGCTATATTACTGTAAAGTTTCATTAAAATCCGTTCAGTTGTTTTTGAGTTAAAGAGTAACAAACATCTTCACAAACTTTCGCGTTTATAATATTATTTGGAAGGATAAATAAATATGCACATCCCTAGTCCTGACCACATACTAGGACTCCCTGTATATACCCACGGTATCAGAAACTATGAGTATATCAAAACCCAGATACGAAACGAATATTTGCAGAGCATGAAAACGTTTGTCCCTTTCGTTTGTTTGCGGGAATCAAATTCACACTGAGATCTCTTTTCTATTTTACAACGTCAATTTAAAACCTCTTATAATTTCGTTGAGTGCCGTTCATTAGTAGTGCCTTATTTCCTTGTTAATTTAATGAATAGTTTTAAAGTCATTAGCACCTAGTATGATGGAGCGGCATTCCGTGTCGGAAGCGCGACATCAAAAGCTGACAAATTAGACCTACAAACTTTGTGACACGCTTGTTTTCCTGAAAATAACAGGACAGAACAGAGGCCAAACTATGAAGTCTTATAGCGAGTCAGTTCAGGCAAAGATGTCACTTTCCGCTTTGCGATTGTGGACGCTATGGCATTGTTAAAGCATTGTCATTCGCAAAGCGGGATTTGACATTGTTGCCTAAATTTAATCGCAATAAGGCTTGATGGTTAGGCCCCAGAACTCTTACGGTCTCATTACGAAACGTGGTTTAAATCGGTGGTTTATCTCTCAGAGTTAGACCAAACTTTTGAATCCTGATTTTTCAAGACAATTTATTATAACAAAGCATACAAGGTTTAAAATTGAATGTTAAAATAAAATTGCCGACAGTCTATGTGACGTTTAAAAAAAAGGTTTGATGTAAATAATTGCTTTTTTTTAAATTAATTTACCCATTTAGGGTAGGCTATAGTCGTATGACCATACTGCCTCGTCTTCCGTAACTTTCTTTTAATTCGTGAAAATGTTAATTTTTTTGTCAAAAAAAATAATTGCTAAAAGATAAACCAGGCGGTCATCTAGTTTATTTCTATCATAACTCAACCTCATTTTGAGAACCTACTTTCTTTTGGTAGCCAATCAAAATTATGTCTATTTTTTTGTGGTTTTGAAATGTTTGTAAATCATAATGACATCCCGCGGTTGTAGACCTTATTCCCTTTGCCATAATATAACTTTTTCGATAAGGTATATTTAAACCTTGGTTTAGTGTTTTTGGCAGAACTAGAGTTGAACTCGAGTTTGGGCCACGTTTCGTAATGAGATCGTTAGTCTTTTAATTATGTTACTAACTTAGGTCTTGATAATTAATATAATAATTATTATTATTTATTGCAAACAAGATCCATAGTTACATACAAATAAGAAAAACTACAAAAAAATATTTAAATTTATTTACCTTCGACCTTATTATCATTTCTTTAGGTAGTTATGCAAATTTCGTTTTGTATAATTTATTCTAATTAAATTTATAAGTTTTATGTTACTCGCTCAATAATATTTGCATGCCTATAATTATTATAGTCTTCGCCTATAATTTTATTGTAATGGCGCTCACTTTTGGTTTTTGTAACGTAGGTAATATAAATTAGTTTTGGTGTTTACATTATGTTCACTAACATAATACACCAAAACGTTTAAATAAATAAATCTACAATTTTGCCGTTTCTCTGTGGAAAAGAAATTGAAAATAAAATGCTAATTTTCTTTTTATGACATCGAGGCTTGATCGGAACTTTAAACTGACGATTTTTATCACGAGGATCGAGCCCTGTTCTTTTAAATATATGGATCGTTGAGCAAAACTTCTTTTAAATAGTATTCATAGTAGACCATAGTAAGTACTTCTATCGCATTTATTCATATATATTATTTATTCATATTTAGGATTCTTACATTCTACAAGTCTCCTTCATTGGAAACTCTAAACCACGTTATGTGAATTAATATTTCGCTGGCTTTTTACTATTTGTACCAATTATATTTCAACTTCAGTTTGTTTAATTAATAAAATGAAATTGAAAATAAATTGGTAAAAATTACCATGGGTTTATGAATCATTTGTAAAAATACGTTTATGTAGAGAAGATAAGTAAACTTGACAGACACAAATTAAGCCTAATGTTACAAGTAGAGACACAATTTAGCATATTTTAGCTAAAAACATGACATGTGCAAGTCAAACCCATCAATTTGATATCCATTATCTGCCAGTTAACCCAAGTTTACGAGCCCACTTGACTAGCGCTGCCACCCAGCTCGCCTCGTGCTGATAACGCGCAGACGTTTTACTAAGTGTCGGCACTTTAGACGTTTTCATTTGACCTTCAGGGTTCCGTGTGTCGGTACCAAAACGGATATCTTCTTTGACTCTTCAAGCTTTCTCAAGCAGTCTCAAGAAGTGGGATTGGGCAAGTCATAGGACTCAAATGCATCAGAACGTTGGCCGAACCTAGCGGGTCCTAAATAACGAACGACGTCGCCGTGGAAGACCGCCGTAGAAGACCAAGTAAAAGATGGTGTGACGACCTGGATGCATTCGAATCCAACTGGCCAGAGGTGGTAATGGACCGAGTAACAGAGAAGGAAAAACTGGACACTTTTGCCTAGCAGTGGGACATTATAGTATGAAAAAAATAATACATAAAAATCAGGCTTTGGCTCTTATTTTAGAAAATACTCGCTATACCGGTCGTCTCTGCACGGCTGTATGTAAATACCATAATGTTTTTTTTTTGCTTATTTTGAAATCTGTAAATGTACTTTCTTACTTCTTGCAGCATGTGCCAAATTTAATGTTTGTACGTGTCTCTGACTACCCCCTACTTGATATATTTTTTCTAACTATGTAAAATACACTCCAAGCCGAGACATATTTAACTTATCATTTTCTTTCTTTAATTTCCTAATCAGTTAATTTAATTTTCTTTAGAGAAGTCTTTTGGCTTGTACGGAATCATTTTCGCTAAAACACTCATTTAATACGGCTAGATGGAATCGTGGGTGGCTTTAGTTTTTTGGCGATATTTTAACGAAAACACGGCGCCCATGATCGCACCCATGATGTTGGCCCACGGCCTATATCTGCCGGTTAATTGGTGTTTTACTTCAACTGACAGCTGGGCCTTATCTCAGGCATGTTGCGTAAGATAGTAGCTAAAGGCTACGTTATTTAGTTTTAAAGGTTCAAAGAGCTTTCAAATAAGGTGAGAAAGTTTGAAATAAATAGTTACCGCCAGTATTTTACACAAAAGACCCGCTGATCTTTTACAAATAAAATAAATAATTAATACTGGTCAATTTTCACACAACATCATCTAGCCCTTAACTAAGCAGAGCTTGTTTTATGGGAACTACATGACTGATAGATATACTGCTAATATATATTTTTTTGTAAATACATACATATTAAACATAGATTTAGGTAGGTGAGGTACTAAAAGCAGAAGTCCAATTGATGAAAATCAATGATAGATTATTTCTAAACGTCCTAATCAGCCTATCTATGCAATGGAGTACGAATTTGATTTCTGCAGCATTGATATTGTTTTTGTCTATATCAAACAAATCCTATAATAACGATAGATATATAAATAACTCTAGCATATACCAGAATTAAAAAAACACTTTACAGAAGATCTTATAGAATAGGCTCTGGTGATACAATGAGCAGCCTTAAGTAAATTCTAAATTAATTGCACCAGATTCATATCTACCATCTTTAATTATTACGCTATCAGATCAACAGGTCGCACAGTGGTGCAGTTAACCAAAAACGGGAACAAAAATCTAGGCGAAAAATTCAAAGTTTCAAGTTTAGGACAGACGTGGTGTGTTTACAATAAACATGCAGTGTAGCATGCGTTCTTTTTCTTGCTCCGAGCGGTGCTTTTGAAGGCTCAGGGTATTTTGGAAACTTCTCTAGTTCAACGTCGGTGAAGCTAAATATGCGAGAAATCCGGTGTTTTAGATGGGATTAGCGATGCCGGTGGGCTTCAGGCTTGGTTGGACAATTATAAAGTTTACTAAAATAACAGTAAATACAATGGATAATGGGTCGGTGTTTTTGAATCTGATGCGGGCGGTTACTTTTATCTTGAATCCAAAGAAAAATCATAGCAAATAAAATAAAAACTACATGCATAGATACAAGTTATATACTTAAAGAGTAGATCTTTTCGGATATCAAGTAAGGGTAGTCAGAAGCACGTCCAAACATTAAATTTGGCACATGCCCGCGTTTTGCAAGTTGTTAGCATTCCACGTGACAGGTTGCTCATCGTTGCTCAAAAATAATTGCTTCCGTAAAAAATAAAACGAGAAAAAACGATGACAAAATATAGAATTACATAATAACTTTACATTAAATTTAAGTGTGTGACAAATCGATATATATTTTATTTATCTCACCAAAATGTGCATCAAAATTAGCTGCAGATGCGGATGTTTGGGGATGTTGCCCTACATTTAATTTTACTAGCGTAGTATGTTTCGAGCAATGTTGTAACAATATTATCTATAAATATTAGCCCGATTGTGCGCACAATGAGGGTTGGTCCTTTGTGCGTCCCACTGTGCGGTTCCAGAACAAACATACGCATACGCTAGAAACGAAATCAGAGTCTTATTCCTTTGTGATAGAAGATAGAGTGCCGGTATTTAAAAGTTTGCTAGAAAAATATTGACGCATAAAACAGCATGATCGTGTTTGCAATTCACAGGACATGTGGGAACACGACGTATTCAATTTAATCGAGATTTATAGAGTAGATATCACTCGAGCTCGCGATCAGATCTCAAATTTAAACCTTTTAATATTTCATACATTTCCAAAGTCTTGTAGTTTATCGCCGATAACTGCCACGCTTGTTTCCTCTCATAAATATAACCTGATAGTTTTTGGTGAACTTTGTTATGTTATTCGAGTCTTTATTACCTTTAAATTACTCTGACGACATTTCGCTTATAAACTTGTCTCTTAAATAAAAACATGGTTACGTTTAATGGAGATAAAGCTCACAAAACGTATAATAAATAAATTCTAAAGTTTATATGGACAATATCTAATGCATGGCTTTACGATTCACACAAAACCGAGGTGCGTGTACACTCGAGTGGGTTTTAAAAAAGCGGTGAAATGCGTGTGCGCCGCACAGTGTGCGCAGCGTCCCGGGTCTGGACAAAAACGCTCCATTAATGACTTGAACGAATATCGACAATTTGCTACGTACGATTGAACAGCATCAATGCGATTTGAACACCCTATGCTCAACTTTAACGGCTTCAATAACAACTGAGACAAGCCCACACTCTATACTACTGAAATTACGGTTTATTTTCTCGTGCATTGCTGTGATATTGCTTGCGAAAATAAAGACATAAGCGTCGTGTATTGAGGGCGAATGCCATAAAATATTATCATTTATCATATAGATGTGTTTGGTATTGCAATAGTGGTTATTGTGGTAAACGTCGGCGTTGCCATTATTAATAATCAACCGATGACATCTGCACGTTACGGTTTATTTGTCCGGACATGTCGTAAATCTTCGGAAAAAATCTATGTAAGTGTACTTACATGTGCGTGAAATAAGCTGCACTGATCTTGGTAAACCTAGATACTAAGATAATAATAAAATGTGAATTATACCAAATGTACTTATAATTTATAATTTAGGCAGAAAAACTATTTCCTATTATTTAGAATCCAATTTATAGAGTAGGTAATCTAATTTGTTTGTTTTATCTTTTACATGTTGTGCCAAATGTTTTTATTTTATTTTATTTCATTTCAAATTACAAATGTAGCAAATATATCACAACAGATTGTGACTCAGCACAATGATAATAAAAAGCTGAATTTATTGCAAAACGTTCATTTTGATAATGTAAACGTAGCGACTGCAAGAATAAACAAAAAAGATCACGAAATCTTTAAAGCCGTAGTAACACCGATAATACATTAAGCTTTAAATTAAATCAACATATTTATTTACAGAATCCCAGCTCATTTATCATCGTCAGCGCAATGAATGAGTTTAGCAAACATTCCGCTAATCCACGATGTTTGTACAAATGCGTATGCGCTTCGGCAAAATGGCCGCGCTAATGTTGCGAAACATTCATTTATACAGGGGACCGGTGTTTACCGCTATTATTATGTTGTAAGGGATTTTTGACTTCCGCACATTCATCACGCTGTATAAAACCGCCGGGTTCAGAGCGTGCCAAATCTATTCAGCCGAAGCGCACATTGCGCTTTTTTGTCCAGCGCGTTGTCGACCATCCCACTGTCCGAGGCCATGATGGGTTTATTGCGGGTGCATTTTGAGAATTATTAGGCTCTCATTCTGTGAGTGACGAAGTTATATGGCTGCTGTAAAACAATAAATAAGACGATTGTTTACAGTGTTGGTGGTTTAAAGCAGTGGACCCCATGCGAGGTGGTTAGACATGGTCGCACTATAACCGATGATGGTACATTAAAGATGCTTTCAAGTGAGGTTTGGATGCGATTACGAGGTGTATTCAAACTCTTTCAAGTAATGAACGTCATTTAGCAGTTCCTTTGAGACAAATGAAAGGCACTATTTAGTATTTTATGGGGAACAGTGGGGAGTATGTCTGTGGTTAGCCTTAAAAATTGGTGAACGTTCGTTATGAGCGTAACGTTGCGGTATAAATTAATTTATTGCTTTGAGTTCTGGAGAAAAGAAAAAAAATGGGAACAGTTAAAAGTACCACGCAGTGAGCTGCAAACGTTTCTATGAACTGAAAGAGGAACTTAGACTCAGGACTCAAAGTGACATAAAATGGCCTACAATGTGACTTGCCTCTGACTTACCTGATAACTTCTACTCTTTAATACTTACGAAATTTGTGTATAAAGTGTTGTAAAAGTATTTGTTTTTGTTTTATTTGTATATAGGTTTTTTGTAGATACGCCTAAATTCGATTTAACCGTATTTTCTTTTATCAGTTTTAACTTTTATCAAATCGATTTTATTCTCCTGGGGAATAGTATTTAAAGACATTACTTACATTTTCGATACCAAACCACGATAATTTCAATGCTAGAACGAAACTAGCTTGTTTTGGTAATTCCTTGTCTTGACAAATCCTAGGTGTCTAGACAAATACCACTTTCTGTTGGCGTTAATGCCTGCGGAAAGATTGTATTGTATGGAAATTACATTAGCTGTGGAAATGTCACGTGACTGTTGCCAAGTTTTACCTTGACAAATTTTCGTTAGCGTGAAAGGAAAACTAAGTTGGAAGTATTTGTCTAGCCCCAGGCTCCGTTAACTCAAAATACACATTAACACATGTTAGTGTGTTACACAAGCGCAAATCGGTAAAAGAAAACATGGTCAGAAACCCGGCATGTGCCATAATCGCCGCCGAATTGATTTCAAAATGAAACTCATTTTCATAATCAGCATCCCCAAAGTAGCTAAACTGGAACCCTATTAACTAATTTTTGAGTATAAAATACGTGTTCGCCATCTTTGATTTCAAATACGTGTTCGCCATCTTTGATTTCAAACTAGATAGTAAAAGTGTGAATTTGGGAACAACAGGAATAATCCAGAAATACAAAGACGTGCCATCAACTATTGTTTCAATAAGCGGCGACTTGCAACTTGTCACGTGGAATGCTAACTTCTTGCAAAAGTGAGGGCATGTACCAGTATGACTACCATCTATTTGATATCCTCAAAGATGTTCGCACTGGGTATGTATCTACGACCTCTATGGCGCAGTGGGCGAAGGCCCGCCTGAGACGCAGAAGGTTGCGGGTTTGATTCCCGCCGCTGTACAAATGTTTGTATGATTTGCAAATATTTGTCTCGGGTCTGGGTATTTTCATTGTATAACATGTATGTATTTACAAAAAAGTATATAAGTAGTATATCATCCATGTAGTTTCAATAATACAATATCTGCTTAGTTTGGGACTAGATGATAAGTGAAAATATCCAACATTATTAATTTTTAATAATACATAGTCCTGACCCCACACTAGGATTCCCTGTGTCGCGAGTATCAGGAACCACAAGTACCGTGGTCCTATAACACCCAGACCTTGAAAAAATATTCAACTTTGTACCTACATAGACATTTGAAGCCCTATTTAAGTACTCTTGTTTGAGACTAAATCACAGGGAATCCTAGTATGGGGGCTAGTGATCCCAACTTATTTGCCAAGTAAATTAAATAAAAATAAACAGAGCTTTATTTCCTTAACACTATACACAAAATATAACTAAACTTAAGTACTTATAACAACTAATTTAACTCTTAGTTAACCAAAATTATCCTAAAAAATAAACGTGAAATCCTACTAATATTATAAACGTGATAGTTTGTGAGGATGGATGTTTGTAACTCTTTCACGCAAAAACTACTGAACGAATTTTGATGAAAGTTTACAGTAATATAGCTTATACATCAGAATAACACATATGCTACTTTTCAACCGGGTACCACGCGGGCGAAGCCATGGGCAGAAGCTAGTTATAGATATAAGTGAGTGGTTAGGTAGTTTAAGGATCGTCTTATGCGGTAAAAGCTAAGTAGGTGATGAAAACTGTTTAGTACATTCTAACCTTCTACCTGCAAACATTTGTCCCGCAGCTGGGTTCGAGCCCGCACTTCTTGTGTCACAGCTGGCTACCCGTCCGCCGCGCCATCGCAGCTACTGCCGCCCCGTAACTCGGTAGAAGTATGATGACAAATGGCTTGTACTCCCGAGAGAGACAGCTTGTTGCCTTTTGTTCTTGTTAACCCACAGAATATCCCTTGGGAGCTCTCATTACTTTGCATTTTGGCTTCTGTAGTTAAAAAGAAGCTTATATTTACTCAGAAGTCGCTTATTCTTGGAAAAAAACATACCTTTTTAGTTTATCATCACAACTATACCGCGTACTTTGCTATTCTCTGAAGAAAAGAGCATTATAACGTCAAAATACGACAACCTCTGTCGTGCAGTGGGCGAAGGCCCGCCTAAGGCGCAGATGGTTTCGATTCCCGTCGTGGGACAAATATTTGTATGATCTGCAAATATTTGTCTCGGGTCTGGGTGTTTTCTATGCATAATATGTAAATATTTACAAATAAAAAGTATATAAATAGTATATCAGTCATGTAGTTCCCATAATATAAGCTCTGCTTAGTTTGAGGCTAGATGATGCTGTGTAAAATATTACCAGCATTATTAATTTATTATTATTATACAGGGCAATAATAATGTATTCCTCCCCTTGACCATAAACAAATACACAGGGCTCTGAAGATAATTTCCTGAATTTTAGTTTGTAGTCAAAACAGCATCTATCTTCTTATATCTTGGACTAAGTAGCCTGCTTTAGACCATAAATTGCCTACTGAGGTTTCATTGACCATTTAGATTTCCTTCGTCATAGCACGTTTGCAACTATATATGTAACTATATACACGAAGTGACACGAGAACTAAAACAATAGCTGAGGTTCGGTAAATGATACCAAACCACCGATAATTTCAATGCTATACAAACATGTTCTACCAAAATTTTACTAAAAACGGGATATTTACCAAGATTTGTAAAATCTACTATCTGAAGGTATGTTTTTTCCAAGGTACTCTTTTTAATATTTTTCTCTTGTAATTTATATTAACGACCTACCCTACCGCCCCACTATTCATTACATTAAGGTAAACTAGAAGAAAATGCAAATTAGCCTTAAGTTCGCCTATGTATGTACTTGTTTTATCTTGTGCAATAAAGCATTTTTTATTTACTTTACCTAGTAGGAAATAGATGTTTGATTTGGTTTGATTACAAAGTTTTTTTTTAATTTTTAATAACTAATTTATTTTAACTTTCATTAAGAGAAATGAAATCAATGCACTACCGCCAGAGTGCGCATGATTGGTCAGTCAGTAACAATCTATGATTTCACTATTACGTAGTCTTTCTCCGTGAACATATGTTCTTAATCACATATTGGACATAACCCCTAGAAACTTACCACTTTTAGTTTTGTTAAGTAATTTCCTTGTGATGTACAATAAAGTATTTTCTCTTTTGTTTATCATTCATTCAACAAACAAAACAAAAGCTTTCTTAAATAAACCTACTTAAATAAACTAGGAATCATAGTTCATTTCTCATTCCAGGTCAAATCTTTTCACTTCTTTATCGCCACTTAAACACAGCATTTCCAACCAATCTATTCACGAAAGATTTATTTAACGTAAATCATCAATACGACGTCACCTTCAAAGCCTTCCGGCGGCGGCTTGCATAACCGATCGCTTACCGACACTCTAATTCTATTGTGATCAACACGCATCTACTAAACACGACAAAGAATCGCCGAACACGAAACAGCGTATCTCAGCCGAAAAGAGCAGGTATTTTTTGATTTGAGAAATAAGGTCGATTTAAAGTTTCAAAGTCAAAAGTCGGTATCCTTTGCCCTAAAGGGATAAATGGAGATGTCGGTGGCACACCGGGGCGCAAAGGAGCAACGCAAAAAAGTAACAAAAGCAGAGAGTTTTGGTCACAAAGCGACATCGGGATATAAATTATTTCATCTGTTCAGTCCTTTCATGATAATATTGGCAAATGTTTCCATCTGGGACGAGCCACGCCCTCGTTACGATCCGACACCAAAAAAGGATTTTTAAATTAACAAGGACTTTATGTGGAGCGACATAAAGTTGCTAGTCCGAGAGGGTTCGCTGGACAGTGGGTCGGCGGCGTCGAAAAGTAGACAGAAAGTTTCTTTAATTTTTTTCTATTAACGCAAACATATATTTTGACTGTGATGTTTTTATTATTTTTGTTCGGGATCGAAACGTTATTTGTGGATTTTTTCGCAAAGTCGGCGCATACGCATGCCTAATGTTTAGTATTGTTGAATGCGAGGACGGTTCCTAGAAACTTTTTAAATGCCGACAAAGTGTTGGTTGTAATTATCTAATCGGCACTTTGACTTTTTCAAGTATTTTGGCTTCCGTTGGTAGAGTCATTAATCAGGCGCAAATGGACAGCCCATAGACAATGCTGATTATCTTCAGATATTTATAACGGCCTCTACCGACCGAACTATGCAGTTACATTAGCTATTATTGCTATTATAGTAGAAAAATCCATTAAATAACCCTTTAAAATTCCCCATCTGTTACTTTTATTTCAGTAACAATAAATATAAAACGACAGGATTGTGAATAAATTTAGTAATAAACCGAAAGAATAAATCTAAATCACATGTTGAACGAATTTTTGACCAGCGTAGACAATTAAATGTTGGCCAATACCTGCATGGTTCATACCAAAAAGTCTGTAACATGAGACGTAGTAATGAAGTTTTTCAGATTCAGACAAGTATTCTGATGAAATAACCTAGACCTGTCTTTACAAATACCTCACGCTTAGTTTTCCTTTCACATTAACGATTTGTCAAGGTAAAACTTGGCAGCAGTCATGTGACATTTCCACAGCTAATGTAATTTCCATACAATTAAATATCTCCGCATGCGTTAACGCCAACAGAAAATGGTATTTGTCTAGACACCCTACAATTGTATATCTATTTAGGTAGATGCGTGAATTTTATACAAAAACATCGCACTGAAGCTGCAAACCTATTAAAATCACTGCATTTCGAAACAAACAATAGATCCACATGTCTCTCCAGCACTCTTCCACGAACAGCAGACGCATAGACAATAGCCAGAACGGAAACCAAACAGTAGTATGAGATTGCAACGGTTAACTTAAAAAAAACTCCTAAATGTCACTGTCAAAGTACTGTCATTGCATAATGGAGTCGAAGGAGGGTTATTAGTGCGCGCATTGGGGGGCAGCATAAATCAGACGTATATAATTGGAACTGGAAAGTCGATTTTTGGAAATGTTTTCGTTTGTAATTGTTTGTTTTGAATGCGGACGTAATGATGAAAGTTTTATCTTGCTTGGCAGTTTTTGGAGCATGCTGAGAACGAGAAGCCATCTGAACCAAGTTTGTTAATGACTTTTAGTTCAATTGGAAAACAAAAGTGTCAAAAATATATCAGCACAAAGATATATATCACATATTAACGAGACACGCAAATTTCTACCGGGTCACCATTTTAATTGATCATCATAGTGGCAATTGGAACTGAGTGCTTTTATGCTTTGTAGGGCACTGTATTAAATCAGTTCTGGATATAGCAGTCACTATGTAGGCCTTCGACGACCTAAAACCTAAATGTAGGTATATAAGTAGGCATGTAGTTCCCATAACACAAGATCTACTTACCTACTTGGGGGCTAAATGATGCTGTGTGAAAAATGACCAGCAATTAGTATTATTATTAAAACCACCGACATCAGAAATGGCTCGCGAATACGACGAACGTGTTATTTAGAAGTAGTAAAACTCCTTGTGAAAGCGCTCGTCCGCGAAAGTACTACCACCATACCTACACCGCCGCCAAGCGGTACCTAATGCATTACTGTGATCCGGTTTGAACGTAACAGCTTACCAAAAGCTTACAAGCCTACGGCCGAGCTGGCCGTAGGTTTGTTTACCAATTTAGTTGTATTAAAATCAAGTATAGAGACCATTCCGTATCTTGCGACTGTAGTTTAGTAGCTTGCCAAAACTCTTTGTGGAATAACGTTTGGCATTTTGTCATGCTCACAGTCTAACATATTCCACCTCCCGCACAGAATGTATTGTAATCACAAACAATAGTAACATCATTGATTCAGACGATTCTTGCATGCCGTGTTTGTTACACTGCGCTTTGAAATTATGGAACAAAATAATTCAAATAAGCTTTTTGTTTCATGCTTGTTAGGTACATTGCCAAAAAACAGGAGCAAGCAATTTTTGTAAAGACAGAAGTCGTAAAGTAGCACAATGAGGCATGAAAAGGCATATTAGTTCAGAAATTGACAGAACAGGGCACGTTAGCACCGTAAAATTAATTATTGAAGACACCCAAGTAGTAGCAGAGCGAATGGATGTGACAAATTGAAGAACACATGGAATTAAGGACATGTTTTTGTGCTTAGGTACATTTTTCTAACAGCGGGAATCGAAGCAGCATCTCTTGCGTCTCAACCGGCTATTTGCCCGCCGCGCCATTGAGATCGTATGAAACTGGATTTTAGAAAATGAGAGAAAACTTTACGGATGTTGATGAAATCGTATTTTCACCTTGAATTTGGAATAGCTGTCTTATAACGTAAAGTTTGACAGATTACATTTCTTAAGTTCCTACTACGCGGTATAATATTCTAGAATCGGACTTTTAAAACACGACTTTTTTTAATGAACAAAATTATGTACAGATAAGAAATATAGCGCTTCTGTAATTATTCATCATAATTTAAAATACGAACACTAGTGGCATCTATCACTAAGAAGCGTATCTGAAACACCGCACAGTGGGACAAAGGCATTTGTCACAGACAAAAAATATCGTCAACGCTAAATCAAAGGCATTTGCAACGCTTCACATAAGCTATGCAGCGAGTTAGTGATATATTATTAGTATAATGGTCGAACGCGGGCGGTCTCAAAGATAAGTAGACTAGCTTCGTTCACTGTTCTGGAAAGTTACATTCTTTCTAGGACACTGGGAAATGTGGAACTGAAATACCATTTTCTATAAGTAAAAACTTTTAAACTTTATTCTTTATTGTAAATACAGATAATATAGACAAAAAACTTACAATATAGGACATGTACAAAAGCGAGCTTAACCCTAACAAGAGTTTATGGGAACTTAACGGGTTTTTACATTAGTAAAAACTGTGCAAACTTAAACTAGGTTTGTATGTATATAGACATAGACTATGTCGTATGTATATAGACATAAATATATATATATATATAATAGGTAATTGGTATATATGTTATTATTTATTATATTCTGCTGTAGTGTCTTATGAATAATATTATTTAAGGTAGTTTACACAAAGTACACCCCCGGCCGCTTCAAAATCATATATAATCCTCTCCATCCAAAGGTTGTCTGGAAGAGATCGCTTTTAAGCGATAAGATCGCCCAAGTATGAAAGTATCTAAACAAATTTACTTTTCCAAGATACTGTATCTGAATAGAATAAAACAGTAGCTGGCTGCGACGCAAAAGGTGCGGGTTCGATCCCCGCTACGGGACAAATGTTTACATGTTCTGCGTATGTTTGTTCTGGGTCTGTATGTTGTACCATGGTACTCCTAGTTCCTGTGACCTACTAAAAACCCACTGGTCCTGAAAATCTGAACCTGTGCCTAATGTAGAGCGGAAATAAAAACCCACTGTTCCTGAAAATCTGAACCTGTGCCTTATGTAGAGCGGAAATAAAAACCCACTGTTCCTGAAAATCTGAACCTGTGCCTAATGTAGAGCGGAAATAAAAACCCACTGTTCCTGAAAATCTGAACCTGTGCCTAATGTAGAGCGGAAATAAAATGCCTCTAGTTTGAAGCAGAGGTTACTGTTTACTTCGATAAATCGAAGTAAGAAAATAACCTAATTTAGCCTTTAAGGCTTTAGCCTTAGTCTTAATATACTAGTTTTATACTAGCGTTCCAAAAAACCTATTACATCTTCTTCTGTACTTACCTATACTTAGCTACAGCAATAGCTGGTTCTGGATTAAATACTCGTAACTAAATCGTTATAGGTTTGTTTCATAACAGACACTTCACAATCGAGCCACTTAATATACGAGTATTCTCTGAATTTCCCCAAAACATCAATTATATTCGCAATCAGCAGCGATATATCACGCGCGTAATGATTCGCCGCGTGCGCTCGATTTGTAGGCGCGCGACACGAACACAGCGTATTATTCTTTACCTTTATTTTATTCTGCAGGGCAAAGGGAAAAATTGTATTCTACCTTTTCGGTATTACATTTTTTTTTAATCCAGCTCTTTGAGCCCGATCTATGTATGAGTCTAGCTCATCCTGTCATCTATATAAATACCTAATTTACATACATATTTACTGTGTTTTGTTTTGAAACAGAAGGTAGAGTTCGAGGAATTCATAAAAGTGAAGTGAGTTTCCATTTTTTTATGCTTAAAACTAAAGTGGCAAACAAGCCTATGGCCCATCTGTTGGTAAGCAGTTACCGTAACCTATGGACGGTTGCAACACCAGAGGTATTACTCAGAGGTTGTCGACCCTGAGACATAACGGGTAAAAAATCTCATGTACCTGTAATCGGAACACAGCAATGCGAACATTACTGCTTGACGGCAAAAAATAGGTATTGTGGTGATATTTGTTCGGACGAGCTCTTCACAAGGAGCTCTATTACTTCTACTTCTATTTCACTTTACAGTCATGGCCTGCCAACAATTGTTTCTGGAAAAAAATATGGTGTCTAATTTTGACAAATAAGTGCGCGCGTCCTCGGCGCCACTGTGCAGAGATTAACTGTTGCTCCAACTGGCATATTGTTCCTCTTTTGTCTATTACTCGTTCGAAATTCAAAATAAACGAGCGCGGCTACTGATTTGAATGTCAATAACTATAATACGGTTAGGTAGACAGCATTGTTTTTGGCTAACGAATGCCTCGCTCTAACCACCAGGCGTTGCGTTCCTGGCTATTGTCCGAGTTGAATAATTTGGTTTATTTCTGATACAGAAGTCTGTTGTTGAAATGCATTTGCATATTTTTATAATTAAGTGTGGCACTTTCTCATTAGAATTTTTCGTTTCTAACAAGATTCTTTTTATTGTGTGAAACTGTGAAGGTTACAAAATAATGTCTAAGCACGGTTTAGGCTCAATTATGCATTTACGTTCCCAAATATTGTAAGACAGGTGTTTTATAAAAACATTTTTGATAATTCTACACGGTTTGTCGTTCACAAAACGTCATCCTATACGTCATGTAGATAACAATCGACACAGTTGTGATCAATTCCCTGCAATGACAAAAGGAATCAACTTAGATGAACTCAAATTCGGTTATCAAAAGATAAAGGAACAGGATCACTTTTTGCCCTTTTTGTAGTCGTACCGAGTAGCAAATCAAGTCCGTTCATTAGAATTAATAGAATTAATGTACGTTAGTCTATTTCATATGTTTAGTAAACCCATTCTTTTTACAAAATCCAAGGATTTTTTTTGTGTAAAAAAAAACATTTTGGAGGAAAAACTAGCTTATGTACCTAGGCCAAACATACTAATGTTTATATGGTCTTAGACAATAATAACTACATTATTAGGTAAAATAATTAAAATGTATATATAATTAGTACCTACTGATGAACTACTTACACAGTTACTAGATTTTTCTTAGTCCTGTATTGGGTATATTTGAAGTCGTTTGCTAATAACAAAAAAAAACAAGAAAATGTAACATTAAATATTGATAAATAGCCCGATTAGAAGCTAACCGATCCATCAACGTGCCAAGGAAATATTTATGTATGAAATGTATGAAACACTTCCGTGCGACTATCGCGCCATCTACAAATAATTGACTTGTAATGAACTATTTTTCCTTCCGCCCAGTTATTTTGGGCATGTGATTGTGAAAAACGAACATGAACTGCAAATGAGAATTATGTGTTAAGCAATGTTAAGACGGGACCACATTTGTGACATTTCAACGTATACTCTGTGGTTTATTCGTTACCGTGGCTGGTACGCGTGATAAAAGCGCAAGCGTAGACGCTATTTTGTCACGCGGACAAAAGACCATGCGGTGACTACCGTGGCATATCTACACCGTCACATGTCACGGAGTAATTTGAAATGTCAGAAATGAGAAAATATTTTGAAGAAACTTACGTCATAACGGTTAGGGACATTTTATTTTAATTTCTAATTGGCATAGTGCCCCATCATGGCGAATACAGTCGAGAACTTGTTTTTATCTTTATTTTATTTAAATTATTGCAGTCCTTGTCTATACAAATGTTTATTTCAAGAACTTAATCTACGTATACATCCTACTAATATTATAAACGTGAAAGTTTGTGAGGATGGATGTTTGTTACTCTTTCACGCAAAAACTACTGAACGGATTTTAATGAAACTTAACAGTAATATAGCTTATACATCAGAATAATACATAGGCTACTTTTTATCCGAGTACCACGCGGGCGAAGCTAGTATCTACATATTAAACTAAAATAAAAAAATCGGCTATAATTTGAGTGCGCTAATACTAACGTCATTAAGACAAGTGTAGCCCAAACATTAAGATTTAACTTACTCAATATCTCTTTGCAATCAGTAGGTTTCAATCAATCTGCTTTATATCCAGTTTTTATGTAAAGAATCGGGCAAGGTCTCGGTCCCTACATCATAATTACTATATTTTTTTATCGGATCGGTGAAGTCGGGCAGAATGAAGAGTAAGATACCCTTGTCAAGTGACGTCACATGACTGACGTCAGTAGCACGGGCACTGACGCGGAAACACACGTCTGTCATACCGTCAGAGAACTTGGAAACAATTATTGGATTGGGCCTTACCTATGAAATTGATGACGAACTGGCCACTGAAGTGAAATATCTTCGATTTGACTTGGAATTCTAAATCCAAATTGTGGTTTTTAAGGCATGATATTCAATGTTATTTATCTATCTATTTATTATTTCCTGCTTGCGTTGCTCCCCGTTGTTCGTGACATCACGATGGCCCTGTCAGAAAATCAGCGCTACACCTTTCCTAGGTTTGGTGTAGCATAATGCTGAGATAGGGACCTTTTGACTCCACACAACACATCTTTTTTTTTTTTTTTTGTAGTGTTTTAATGTAAAAATGTAAAACTTTCTGTGTTTGTGTTTATTTGTTTTGTATTTTGTCACCTGTTGTGTTGTGTTTGAGGTTAATAAATGTATTTTCTTTCTTTCTTCTTTCTTTCAATTTTCTAAAATAATTACCTATTCATTTGTTTTGATGGGTTTCGTTTTACCGTTATCGCCGTAACATTGAAGGTGTTCCTACCTCCTTAAGACCCCTTGGCGGGTGTGGTATAGGCCTTCTCCAAAAGTCTACAATCTTTTATTTCCTTCGCTTTCTCAATCCGTAACTTGCCTGCTCTTGGTTATCTCATCCTGTCATCTATTCCATGGTCTCCCACTTCTTCTCTTCCTGTTAGTTGGGCCCTTCCATAGGGTTATTTTTCGGGTTCAACTATCGTCGTCTGTACGTATCAAGTGGACCACCTCCATTTTAAGGCCTGCTGGACATATTTTATGCCTCTCCATATGCGAGCCATGACAAGAGATCCTGATTTGAGCTACGTCCTTTTAGTTTCCTTCCCGGAGCTTACAGATTGCTAATGGTAATCTTACTTCAAGATTTGGTCATTTCCTTCCGCACGACCAAGTACATGATATAAAAACACCGAAAGACTAAGTAAAACATTGCGATCAAACGATCTAGCGTAATCAAACGCGGAGTAAACAGATCGTTACTTCCTGTTGTATACACTGAAAGCTATATTCCTTCTTCCGGGCTAAGATATTTCTGTTTACAAGTAATCAAATCAAAAGTTTTTATTTTATTCCGGACAGTAATACAACCTTTGTAATAGATACCTAAAACCATTTGTTAGTTAATTTTGCGACGGTAGATGATCAAACAATAAAATCATTTTGATTTCACTGATAGATCACCCTCCGTACAAAATGTCTCCAAATGGGAGAGTATCCTCTTAGTAAATACAGGAGAAGTATTACAGGATTTTTAAGTCCTCAAAAACTTAAAAAGGTGTGACTCAAAATAATCTTTTATATCCTTGACAAATACGGTATAAATATATACTCGTATTAAGAAAAGTGAAATTAAAACTTTTGCTAGTAAAAGCAATTCTAACGAACTCTATCGAACAGGAGTATCCTGAAAAGTACCTACGTATTTGGGTAGTCACATTTTAACTTACTCATAATCACTCCATAACTTAACATCTCGATAACCTGCCTTTAACATTAAATAAAAGATAGCGAGCCGATAAAGTTATGAATAAGAGGGCTAAGCTCTTTTATGAAATTTTTAAGCATTTATGTCAAAATCACAACTAAAAACGAAAACGGAATCAATCAAAGGTTGCTTGGATAATATCCTAAAACACTGTCTATGTATCACTTTCTTTGCGGCTTCAAATAGAAAATTATTTTTCTAGTACAAATCGACAAGATTTACTATAATAAACATATTATAAGTATGAACATCTTCACAGGCCTAGAGTACCTACAGAATTAAGAAAAACATCTGCACAAAGTCAACCACTGAACGCGAATTCTTCAACATCCGCCCTTCCCTTTGATCCATACACATCCATACACATTCACACGGAAATATCCATCATTTTCACCGTACACGATCCTGTATTGACACATTTACGATTCCAGCACCAGATATACATTTAAAACATTATTTTACGTTACAAGCTTTGAAATATGATTTAGAAGATTTTTATGAAGTTGAGTAATCTCTGTTTCATGTGAAAATAAACTATTGGTGAACATTCAAAGGTAAATTATCAATAAATCAATACGTAGGTGAGAAGTAGAAAAACTCCTTGTGAAAAAGCTCGTCCGGGGAATTACCTACTACCTATTTTTACCGCCAAGCAGTAGGTAATACTCACATGCTGTGCTCTGGTTTGAAGGGTAAGGGTGCCGGAGAAATTACTGGCTGAATAAAATACAAAAGATAGCTAGTGTCCTTCCAACTTACTTTTATTGCTCGTGGAGCATTCTTTTTTGAGTAAAAAGAGCTTAAGACGAAACTTAAAACCGTAAACTAATATAAAATACCGATCAAACGTAAGGTGTAAAAACCTAAAGTGGCATATCCTTCTTAGCAATATTACCTTTTTACAAGACGCCCGACAAATGCTTAAATCGGTTTAGTTAACCTAATGGCACATTGAAAGATTATCTTTTGAGCAAATTAATTCAATATTGGATAAATCCATCACGGCTTGGGTTTCTTTCTAAATGAAGCCATGAAATGCTGAATTTCCATAATCCAGTAGGACATTTTGTTATTAGCTAAACGGCATAAGTATACCCAATTATAGTACGCAGAATACTTTTATTAGTCCCTTTTTTATCTTATATCAATACCTATAATTCTATTATAATTATAGGTTATTATCGTCTCTCTAGTGAATGAAGCTAGAGAGACGGATTATCGTGGACACAGATTTCATGAGTTATGTTCAGTCTGGGAGTCCTTGAAAAACTCTTGCAATTCCTCTGAGCTGTAGTTATATAGGCGCATAATGTTGTCAAACTATTAAAAGTAAATGATGTTGCGTCGGCGTCAGTTCATAAGTAGCCGATGTTCTGGGCCACCGCAAACAGAAAATAAACAAACAGTACGTAAATAACCAGAAAGCACTTCAAAGTGGACTACGAAGAGCCGACATGGCACACAATATAAGACACTAGCGATGAATTTAACTAATTACAAATTGTCAAACCTTCAATATCAAACCCTCAATGTATAGTAATGCAATAATGTGATTTTACATATCGCCGTTATTATGGACTATGGAGTAATTATTATTAACACCCAAATAGGCGATACATAATTGTCGGCGAAAGGGTATGGTAATCAACTTAAAAAAGGACAAGACGCTAGTTTGAATCAAAACATGTCAGTAGTATGTAGCTATTACCGTTTCGAGAAAATTATTCCAACTCTCCTTCAGACACAAAGCCGAGGTTTCCATCGAAGAAGAGAGAATAGAAGAATTAACATTACGTATAAAAGAGAGTTGAAGAGAGGAAATGTGATGCAGTAGCCAGAATATATTTTGTGTCAATCTTGAGAAGAACAAAGTTGACTTTAGAATAGAACTTGCACGATTGAAACTTTTTTGTAGAGAAGTTTTAACGAAAAAATATCCAATTTCAAATAGGCATAGTATGTTTTTCGTAAAACCTCTTTGGTTTGGCACAAACCGAAAAAGAAAATTATTAGACCACAAACCGACACGATTTTTAAAATCGCCTCTGAGTTACATTTTATTTGTTGCTTATTTTCTTCCTTGAACCTAAATCTTTGCAAGCTTCATCCTTTCACCAGACATTCTCGCGTTCCACTCCTTCCTTGGACCAGGTGTGAGCATGAAAACCAAATTGTCTTGTTTACATACAATATCACTCATTGGCCGAACCAACCCAATGTTGTAATAAACGCTAGTGGAATCGACCAACGTGGAGCTAACTATTCATTATCTAAGACCTATTTCTCAAAAAATACAAGCCACAAAAAACATGGGTGTAATGCAATGGTAGGGTCGATATTTTGTAAATAGAATCCTTGAGTCATCACATCGGCCTTCGCTTTGCCACCTGGTTAGTTGCCACTATAGACTACCAGGAAGCTAACACATATTTTTACTGATCGAGAATCGTCCAGCCTTGATTTCACAAACAAAATAAACAGACAGTCTAGTCTAACCATTGATTATAATAAAATAAATAAATAATGCTGGACATATTTCACACAGCATCATCTAGCCCCAAACTAAGCAGAGCTTGTATTATGGGAACTACATGACTAATATACTACTTAGACTCTTTTTTGTAAATACATACATATTATACATGGAAAACATCCAGACCCGTGACAAATAGATCATCAGACATTGGTCTCGCGGCGGAAACCCGCAACCTTTTGCGTCTCAGGCGCACTACGGCCACAGAGGTCTTCAATGACAGGTTCCTATGAAAAAAGCTTTGATTAGGATCTAACCACCTGTTGTGTTGGTGACCGCGGTCCGAAGGCCTTTTGCTTATGTCACGTGCAATCGCACCAGAAGAGAGGAAACTGTTGAGTAATCCGCCAGTGCTTTTATAAAACTCGTGTTTTCTTGCATCTGCGTGCAATTTATTTTCAATCATAACATCGGCCGAGCGCTGGTGTTGGCGCAAATTGTTTGTTTAATAGAACACAGCGGTGCGCTTCGCGTAAACATGGGCCACATCAAAGTGAGAGAGAATCTCACGGGTCAACTGCTCTTGATAATTGGTTCTTGTTTCGACCTAGAAACACTTCGGTTAAATAAAAATCTTCGACAGGCTCAGACAGAGGAATGGAATAGGTATGGGTTCCACCGTGGCCACTTCCACTAGCACTTTTACTTGTAGTTTTGGAGATTTCATTAATGTGTAATATTGTATTTATTTGAATTTGTTTTATTGATGAGGTACTGCAGTTTTAGAGAGGTTTTTTCACGTATTTTATGTAGATTTTATAATTTTCACAAGACGCGCATAAAGGTCGAACGAGGTTTGCAGACATCTTCCTTTTTTTCATTCAAAAGCTCCGTGGTCAGTTGATTTGGAACGTGGCGCCAAATTTGAAGTTGTGAGTCGTTGCGATGCGATGAAAGGATAGGACAAAGGATTAATATCTAAAGCCTGAACAGTTCTTATTGCTTCTTCACTAATATTATAAAGAGGTGAACTTTGTACTAGCTTCACACGCTGTTGAGGAGAACGTACAGGAATAAACTAGGAGTCTGTTCGCGTTTCTAACTAAAATGCTAGTACACTCCATGTACCTTTGAATTGCTGGATCAGCCGCCTGATTCCAAACGCACGGAGAGTTCGTATTCACAATCACAATCATAGCACAGTAATGTTGGTTATTCCTCAAGTAAAAGAATGCGCTCGCGCAAAATGACCGCCGACGCCGTGCCGTTGTTAAAGACGGAAGTTCATGTGAAAACAGTTCCCATTTGTGCGGTTGGTGGCGATGTTGTCACAGTCCGATGCTCGTGATTGACCGATTGGCAGTAGTGGAAATTCAACCATCTCCAGTAACACAGAGAACCGCCAAATTTAAATTAGGAAGTGCAAACACACGCCTTATTATTTCGACTGACTTAAAGTAAGATAATAAAAAAAAACAATTATAGAACCAATTATAACATTGCTTAATTAGTGTCACTTGAAATTTAGAAGAATAAATTAACTAATCCTTTTCAACACAAAAAAAAGACGTTAAAACGATCAAGACTCATAATCCACGGTCGAGTACACATCGGCGGACTGATCTAACACTTTGATCTCAGGATCATGCGCCCTTTACTTTATATTGCTTTGATTTTAAAATACTTCTCACTCACAATAATAATTACAACACGAAATATCATGTAATTCTTACACAATAAAGTCTACATCACAAAATTGTGACTTATGACTTTTGGGAACTGAAATGCCTTGTTTTGTTTTGAAACGTCAAATCACAACCATTAACATCCTCTTTTTGAACTTTACCACGTTTGTTTCAGAGTCGATAATGAAGTTTACAATAGAAGGCCTTGGAGCTTACTTGTGCATGGTATGTTGTGTGATATGTCAAAATTTGAGGTGTAAACACGTGAATGGTCAATGATATGATGAATTGATAGATAGATAGAAAATTCTTTATTGCACAAAAAAGTTGTACATAGGCGAACTTAATGCTAAAAAGCATTCTCTTCCAAATAACCTTTGTTTATTGTGGAAAAGGATGTGTTGGTAGTGCACAGAATGGTTAAAACAAAAATAATAATATGTAGTGATTATATAACGCAAATGTTTAAATACACCTAGATAATTGATAGCAATATTTAAATACTAAGGACATACATAAATAAAAGAAAGAAAAATAATATATATATTCATACAAATATAAATTTCTCAGATATTAACGGTACAAAAGGCAAATTGCTCAATCTAGGAGGATGCTATTAAAAAATATCAGCACTTCTCATATTCATATTCATTTATTCATGCTCAAATGTACATCAGCTTAGGTGTTACATCAAAGTAGCTGTAGGGGAGTACATGGACCCCTAAGGGTGCTGCAAGTTCAGTCAATATTTATTTAAAATGAGATAATACTAATAACAAAATCGTAATTATGAATGTCAAATAACACATAAATTTAAAGAAAGAAAATAATCTTACTCTAAAAATTGATCTAAAATAATGTCAGATATTATAGTAATTTGAAATGGAATTTATAAAATAAATAAAATTAATACTTAACCTATCTACCTACTTATTCCTACCATGCATGTCAATATTTTAATCACAATGTCCAGATACAAATTAAATAAAATCAAAGAATTTTCACTAACATTGACTATGTTAAATAAAATTGTAAAATCTACGTAAACAGTCACCTTAGTTAACCTACATGTCAAATTTAATTGAATTATTATCTCCAGAGTATTGCAATATTGCAATCAAATCAAATCTTTGCAAAGAGAGTTAGAAAAAACAACGCTTTAATTATAAGTTTAACGGGTGCGTTTACCTTTTTTATTATTTTCCCAACGTTTCGACTGTATCGCAACAGCCGCGGTCACGGGATGACTTATAGGTCAACAATGCTACGTCTAGAGGTGTGTAAGTAGGTAGGCGCTGATTAAGTGAAACAACACATGAGAAGTAACAGCAAATTTATTAAACGGTTCTTCAATACCCCGGTCACTGATTCTACTAGGGCTTTCAAGTAGGGTGGTCGTAGCTATGTACTCCCCTCGGATGGTCCAGATAGTGGAGCAGCGGAGAGAATTCGCTTGATGTGGTCTTCGGTGGCCCAATCGCAGAAGGTTGAGCGGGTCCGTTGTTGAGCGCGCCAAATTAGTTGGCGATGGCGAATCGGCCGGTGTGCGAGGGTATGCAAAATCCCGGACGCGTAAGTAGATAGGTAGGTACCTACTTCCGAGTTTCCACCAAACTTGCTTCGGACCTCAATCCCGAACTTTGTTGGCGTGGCGTAGCACCTTTGTAGCATAGTTTTTAATGTTTTTTAACGGACTTTACCTAGATAACAAACTAACAAATACGTTTAAGACTGTATTCCCCATGATGGCCTACCTCAGATACATACTCTGTGATCTTTGACAATGCCAAGTAGGGAGTAGTCAGAAGCACGGCCACGTACACTTACACAATTTTTTTTAAATTACTTATTCGTATTTTCTATTATTATTTATTATTATTATATTTAGTTAGGTACTTATTTTTATTTATTATACTTTAAGTTTTAATATACTTATATCTTATATCAGTAAATTAGTGTTTTGATTTTTTATATTAATTAAAATTTGTTATTTGACTGTCTGTTTTAAAATTATCCATCTATAAAATGTAAATCCGTTATTGCTCGTAAGAAAAACATATATTTTCAGTTTATGTAGGATAAGGACTGTGGATTTTGTTAGACATATAAAATAAAATAAATAAAAAACATTACCTGTACTTGGCACATACTCGTACATGCATTTTGAAAGTAGATGACAGATTACAAGCCCATCGCCTCTTACTAGAACACTAACATAGGGTGCATGGCTTTGAAATATTGGTTTAAGAGCATGCCGATTTTCTTACGGGTAGAGCAAGTAAATAGTAAGTTTAAGCGGATCTTTTGTGAATCTGCTTTTGTTGGTGACTCTAAGGTCTCTTTCGTAAAAATTCACGTCACCCCTTTCGCAAGTAATCCCTTCCGCTAAACAAATTTAAAAATGTAATGGCATACTATAAAATATATGATTATTTACATGATAAAAACTCTTGGGATTGAAAGTGCTCCAACTCGATTGCAACTTTTGTTTTGTAAAAGGATCATTAAAAAGAATAGCCAGTTGTTTTCTTGCCTTTCTTTCCTGGCTTGGTCGCGGAGGAACAGGCAATAGATACCGACGTTTCAAAGTAAACCTTGTAATTTTAATGAATTAATGAATTTTTGACTTGACTTTGACTTGCTAAATGTTCCTTACGTTTTTTACGTTATAGGGATTGTATTGCTGTCTACTGCCTTCCTCAAAACAATGGCCAGAAAAGGAAAACAAATGAGATAAGTACATATATTGATTAGCCTTCCTCAGCACAAACCAGCAATTACTAGAGCACGGTGGCCTGTGGGCCGTCAGATCAAATTCCTCGTTTAATGCAATTAGGACAATTAAAGAGTCAGGCCAGTAATCTTCCCGTTGGTACAATGAGAAGGAAATGAGAATAAACAGACAACACGCAGAGTTAATTACGTGTAGGTATTCTGAATAAAACGTGGACTCATTTCAAGATGTGTTTGAATAAAATTCACAAAACTTTGACAACCATTTGCCTATGGTCGCTCGCCACCGCCACCGCCACCGCGTCTTTCTGAACGGGCCCTTAGGACTGATCAAGCTTTGTTCCATATATACTGGTAGATGCATAATTTTAGGCGTTTAATATTACGATGTGAACTTTTTTCAGGTAATATTCTTTATCTTCATTATTATTTCTATAGCGATGTAAAACTAACATTGAAAATCAATTAAGTTGCTTTTCAAGTAAATAACTGCTAACTTTTTTGTGTTATGTTAAATTTAACAAAGTCAAAGTATATTAATTGCCTAAAATATATATACCTACAGAAGATAATACAGAAATTCGAAATAGTTATATTCTACCCTAACAAGACATGCAATTAATAAATATAAACAAAATATAATAATATTACGAAAACACATAGAAGGTTATTATTTATTTAGTTTTAATTCTCCTGCTGACGTTTCAATAAAAAAAAACAAGTTAAACAAAATTAGGTATTATTCTAAAATGCCTAATACTCCCATATTCCTACATGACCGCATACTAGGAAACCCATCCAGGAACACAACCATAACCATAACAAATATTTGCAGAATATGCAAACACTAGCTTCTGTCCACGGCTTCACCCGCGTGGTACTGGGATAAAAAATAGCCTATGTGTTAATCTGATGTATAAGCTATATCACTGTAAAATTTCATCAAAATCCGTTCTGTAGTTTTTGCGTGAAAGAGTAACAAACATCCATCCTCACAAACTTTCTCGTTTAGAAGAATAGGATCTACCGCGCATTGGGAATTGAGCCATTATCAGTCACCGAATCGCCATCCTCAACGAAAAACCTCTTCCATATAACCCCATAGGGAATCAAAAATCCTCAGACAATACACAAAACAATTCCAATTGAAGCCCATCAGCGCTAAATCAGAATCAACAAATCGCCACCACATCTATTAGCGTCAGTAACAAAATATCCCCGTCTGAAGTAAACTACAAACAGACAAACACCCCGCATAATAAAGCACAATAGATATTAAACAGAGTTATTGAACAGAATCGTTACAAGATGGGAATCGAACCGCCTTCATTTTACCCAATTCCCACATTTTGGAAACAAGATAACTTTAATAGACATTGTTGGGGTACAATAGAATCTGATAAAAGATCAATAATATTTTCTGTAGCGGGTTTTGTAAATGTTTTGTATATACATTTGTAGAACCATTTCTACAAATGTATATACAATTACAAAATTAGATTTTAATATATCAATTCATTATCATCAGCAACAACCTGTAGAAGCTCACTGATGGACAAAGCCCACCTCTATCATCATGAAATGAAATGGTTTATTTGAAAGTCATAGTCATCCATTTTTTGTTGTTATCAATAAAAAAATCAATCTCTTAGATTTAAAATATCCACAATGTTTTATTTGTATGTCCGGAGCGTATTAACAAATAATTTTAAAATTATCATCACAAGAGTCTTTCAGAGTTGGCAGCACTGTTGGCAGCTACAAATGTCAATAGGCGATGGTAACCGCGCATCATCAAGTAGGCCGTATGCCTATTTATCTCTTCGTAACATAAAAAACAAGTATGTAAATTAAAAAAATACACCCCTAATTTTAAGAAATTTTACAAAAAAGCATAAGAACATAATATTCTATTTCTTTTCTATTAAAACTCGGTTATTTTCCTGCTAGGGTCAACATTCGTCGTGTCTTCAGAATCCAGTGCTTTAGATGCGGGAGAGTAAAGAGGGTCAGAGAGGGCAACGCTATAAATACAAATTATTAAATTATCCCTCACTCTGTCATAGTTCAGAGAGTGGACGCCCGCACTTGTAAGCCAATAAGTAGTTTTTATCTGTTCAACTCACTCGTATAGATTTAAATCCTACTAATATAAGTCTGTGTGTGTGTGAATGTTTGTTACCACGTATCTCCGTAACTACTAAACCGGTTTTGATGTAGATAGTTTAGGTTTTGGAATAACACATAGGCATATCTTATTTTGGTTTGATTCGCTCAAAACTCTGTACAAATAAACTTTAAAGTAAATAATGAAACACGTATTTTTTATTTTTCAAAACTTCCTTTAGGGGGTGTGCAATTGAGTTCTAAACTTTGTATAAATTGTAATCCTTGGTTCGATTCATTCAAAAATTGGTGGACATAGTTTGAAGCCTGGAGACGGTCATATACTAATTTTATTAACATACCACGCGGGCGAAGCCGCGGGCTTTGTCTAGTCACAACTAGTCTTTGAATAAACTACACGTAGCTAGAGAATTCACTTAAATTTAAAAATAACTATTGATAAAATAATTTAAATTCAGAAAAAATGGTTAGAATTTGCAAATGGCGGACTTCAAGGAGGGTTTTAGAAGTTTCCTTCAATCAAAGTTCGTAATTTGATGCCACTTTATTAATAATATTTATAAAGTTTTTTTATTCAGACAACATAATCCATATTTGTTAGTAAGCTTGAGATAAGAGTTAAGATAAGATAGTTAATAACTTACCTAATTTTGTTTTTATTAGCTTTCGTTGTTACTCAGGATATTTTGTATTTACATGAAGTAATTTAAATGTTTGCTTTGCACTTGTTTACCTCTTTTTAATATATTTTCCTTTGTCAAATGCTATCTGGGCTTCCGCGATACAGGTAGACTCATTATTAAACTTGTTACACATACTATTTTTGGTAATAAAGTAATTTGTATTTTGTATTTGCAACTAAGATAGATTTCGTCCACTGGGAGAGCTTCCAGACAAAAGGACATGCTCTCATTGTTTGCTATGAATGAATGAATGAATGATATTTATTTGCAAGAATAAAGGTTTATTTACGTTAGTATTATTACATAGGAAGAAAGAAGAAGCTAACTATAAGCTTCTTTATACTGCATTTTTATAAGTAGGTAGGTACCTATATACTTAGTAACAATAAAATATGCTATTTATTTCAGAATGATGTTGCTGGTCGCGCGCACTCTGCGCAGTGAAGCAGTATTTTTCCACGTGACATCAAATGTGTAGGTGCATCGGAAAAACATGCCTGAAGCACTCCAGAAGCGCGGGAGCCGCAAAAACGTCCTGAAAGCGTCATTGAATTGGACCCACAGAGCGTATTATACTTAACTATCACACATCTAAATTTTTACTGCCCAGGGGGGCTAGACAAATACCTCACGCTTTCTTTTCCTTTCACGCTAACGCAAATTTGTCAAGGTAAAACTTGGAAGCTGTCACGTGAAATTTCCACAGCTAATGTCATTCCCATACAATTCAATCTTTCCGCAGGCGTTAACGACAACAGAAAGTGGTATTTCTCTAGACCCCCTGAACATTACTTTACGTTGAATTGTACTGCAACCTTCCAGAACCAATCTGACTCAATTTAATCCAGTGAGGAAACGATAGCCTGGATTGAGTCAACGACTTCATACAAATGAGTGCCAATTCCACAACTTGTCATAGTATTCATATAAAGTGAATGGAAGAATTCAGGCAACAGTAGACGCATACAATGCGCCCTTTGTGCGCACAATGTGATCAATTGGAAGGTATTGTGCAGCAATTGAAGGCAATGGGCCCGTATGGAGCTGTTTGTTTGGTCTGTGCTGAATGTAAACTTGTACCTAGCTATCTATCTAAGTACTGACTGAAAGTAAGTGACACAAAACGACATCTATCAAGGTATTAGAATGAATGACCTTGTTTAATTGGCACCAAAAAAATAATTTTAAAAAATCCAAGTAGAATTTGCTGCATAATTCTTCTAAGCTTGGCGCGGATACTGCTCCTAAGGGATTTACGGCTCTAACGACGTAACTAAATTTGAAAATAGAACAAGGCTCATTTCATTCATAATAATGCAAGATAAATCCTTATTTCTATTTAAAAATGGAACTGGTTGTAAAATAAAAACAAAGCGTGAAACCGGGAACGAAAATTTTCTTTTTAGCTACAAACTTTTATGAGTATTCCTTGCTCGTGTTCGCTCGCAAATACGCCAAAGTCTCTCGGGTGATTGCTTACAGCCCTTGTGTAACAATATAATATTAAATCACAATGTTTTGTCTTGCTCGTGATCAATATAGCTGACATTCTTGCTTATTCTTTTCTGCCAAATTACTTATACCTAAAACCTCTTTAACACCGTCCTTCACAGTGGGAGAACTCCAAAGGCGTGGAGCGGGAGTTTGGTGGTGCTCTTTTTTTAAGAAGGGAGATAAAACCCTCCTTAAAAACTATAGACCCATCTCACTCCTGAGCCACGTCTATAAGCTGTTCTCACGAGTGGTCACGAATCGTCTCGCCAGAAGACTCGACGAGTTCCAGCCACCGGAACAGGCCGGGTTCCGCGGAGGATATGGCACCATAGACCACATTCACACAGTGAGGCAGATTATACAGAAGTCCGAAGAGTATAATCACCCCTGTGTCTGGCCTTTGTGGACTATGAGAAGGCCTTTGACTCCGTCGAAACCTGGGCTGTTCTGGAATCCTTACAGCGATGCCAAGTAGACTATCGTTATATCGAGGTGCTGAGATGTCTCTACGAGGCCGCCACTATGAGTGTCCAAGTACAGGACCAGCAGTCTAAGCCCATTCAATTACGCAGAGGAGTGAGGCAGGGGGATGTCATATCCCCGAAACTGTTCACGAGCGCGTTGGAAGATATGTTTAAGATGCTGGTCTGGAAAGGTAAGGGCATTAGCATAAAGGGCGATTACATCTCACACCTGCGATTCGCTGATGACATAGTCTTAATGGCGGAGTCGCTAGAGGAGCTAAACCGGATGCTGGACGGCCTAGCTTCAGCCTCCCGATGTATCGGTCTTGGCATGAATTTGGATAAAACCAAAGTCATGATCAATGGCCACATTGTGCCAAGACCGGTGGTTGTACATGGCCACCTTCTCGAAATTGTTTCCGAATATACTTACCTTGGGCAGATTCTGCAGTTGGGTAAAAACAATTTCGAGAAGGAGGCCAAGAGGAGGATCCAGCTAGGCTGGGCAGCGTTTGGAAAACTACGTGGAGTCTTCTTGTCATCCATACCGCAATGCTTGAAAACAAAAGTTTTCAATCAGTGCGTCCTACCCGTCATAACCTACGGAGCTGAGACGTGGACACTCACGATAGGGCTGGTCCACGAGTTCAAAGTCGTTCAGCGAGCTATGCTAGGAGTCTCTCTGAAGGATAGGATTCGTAACGAATACATCCGTCAGAGAACCAAAGTTATCGACATAGCTCAACGAATTAGCAAGCTGAAGTGGCAGTGGGCCGGTCATATCTCGCGAAGAACCGACAACCGCTGGGGTAAACGTGTTCTTGAGTGGAGACCGCGACTCGGCAAACGTAGTGTAGGACGCCCTCCGGCCAGGTGGGATGACGATCTGCGAAAGACTGCAGGCAGATGCTGGATGCGACAAGCTGAAGACAGGGCGCTATGGCGCTCATTAGGGGAGGCCTATGTCCAGCAGTGGACTAATATAGGCTGATGATGATGATGACTTATACCTTCTTCTCTAACATAACTACAATGATTCCAATCGATCCGAGCTTTGTTATACTGACCAAGTAGAGCGAATAATTTCAAAGCAGAGTCTGCATTATACATTTTTTCTCGAGGCCTTGATGAAAACATAAAAAAAACATTTAAAGAGTGTACCTATCATAACAGTGTCTCCAAATCTAATTTTAATTGTTATTGATTTATTTCATGATGGAAGTGATTGTTATTAATTGCTGCCGCAGTCCTGACCCGGTTTACTATGAGGAGCCGTGACAATTGACCCTGGAGATAAAGGGTTATATTGGGGCTTGGTGCAAACGATAACAATCCTATACTGTATCTATTTATTAGCTTCTGCCCAAGGCTTCGGCCGCGTGGTACTCGGATAAAAAGTAGCTTATATGTTATTCTGATGTATAAGCTATATTACTGTAAAGTTTCATCAAAATCCGTTCAGTAGTTTTTGAGTGAAAGTGTAACAAACATCCATCCTCACAAACTTTCGCGTTTATAATATTAAGTAAGACTAGCTTCTGCCAATGGCTTCGCCCGTGTGGTACCCGGATAAAATGTAGCCTATGTGTTATTCTGATGTATAAGCTATATTACTGTAAAGTTTCATCAAAATCCGTTCAGTAGTTTTTGAGTGAAAGTGTAACAAACATCCATCCTCACAAACTTTCGCGTTTATAATACTCGTACTTATAATACTCGTAAATTCCTACTTTCTACTATCCTATCCTACTACTAGGATAGGATAGTAGAATGTAGGAATTTCATAAACTTCCTCATGCTTCTTTTAGAGATTTTCGTGCAACCTTTTTGCTTTCAGGTATTGCTAATTGTCGTGATAAATCGATCTGCTTTTGTTTTGACTTCGTATACGGAGGCACATGCCGCAAACCACAGCTCGCTATAGAACAGCATAAATTTCAATGTGTTGATAAATGTTTGAACAGCGTATATTAGCTAGGCTCGCAGTCTTGCATAACCCACACGCTTCTTGCATATTCAATCCAGGGCAGGTTACAGACGTAGCAATATGAGTTTTTTTTCTCTGAATCAGAATACAGAATTTGAATCAGCTGTTTGGATACTTTAGTAGTGAGTTCCGCCATAATTCAGTAACAACAAAGAAGAAACCTTGACACACAAGCGCGCGTGTTGGCTGCGCACATATTGCTGTTTACTTACTCATAAACGATAAGGAATAAGGTATTGCGCCTGCGCAGCCTAGACCTCCTTACACGCCTAAGCAATGAGTTTAAAAAAGAAAAACAATACCTTACGTTTAGTTAACGGAATTCTTATTATAATGGTCAGTGAAGCCATGACTTATCTTGGTTGTCCGACCACTCGTATAACAGAGACCCGGCAATATCTGATGTCCAATCTAGGGAACATAAAAGTCGGATAACGCGCACCACAGGGTTTTAAGGGCCGATGTACCTACCAACCTACTTCTGAACTACACTAGATCTAAGCTTAAATATGTAGAATGAATAAAAGCAAGCATGAATAAATGGAATTGAAATTTAATATTTAAATTAATCGCTTTCGTCTACAACTTGCACACAATCTAAAGCATCAGTATACAACCCAGGGACCTCAAAGCGATCCGTTCCAGACATGACCACTGTGACCAATTCTCCTAGGGTACTAGGGTAGGATAGGTGAACAGAACATAAAACATTTTAACAATGACGTCATAAATGTTTTTAACAGAGCTAGTTTTAGTAGAAATATTTGATGATTTCTGCTTTTATGAAGGTACCATCAGATATAGTTTCTAGACAAAAGATCCTATTGAGATATAAGATATTGGTTCTTTTACTTCTGTTTGAAGGTACTTTCAGGCCGTAGTCTGGCCATACATAGTTTTACTTATTGACAATTTTTCCAAAAAAATATTCAGATTTGTGAGTAGGGCAAACCGGTTTAGTATGAAGAACATATTAGTCATATCTCTACGGTGCAAACACATACTAACTAAAGAAAAAAAAACCGAAAAAAAAAAATGTGACATATCTTCTATATGTCATAACACGAGAAGATTTCGTGATATCCAATACCCAGGGAACTAATAAAAAGACTGCCCTGCCACAGATAAAAAATAAAACCTCTAATTGTTTGACTACCAAAGAGTAATTATTTATTTATTATTTATTTATTATTTTACATAAGAACTACGTAGTTTGGTTTGTATCTAAAATAACGTAGAATGCAAATATATATGTAGTTAAGTGTAATTTTTTTATTCTACTGTGCTTAGTTTCTCACAGGGATGACACTGTTGGGATGGTGGATACGGACAAACGGACAGCGTGACTGAGCTATTATAATTGCTATATTAGATGAGCCGGCATGCGGGCTTCTGTCGGTCAGCGCAGGGATCACCAACTTAAGGCTCATGAGCTGTATTCGAAGACATCATGAACCTGCAGACGGTGACCTTTCTTTTGACCTTTTTTAATGAAAAGGCTGATAAGGAACTAGTGTTTTGACTCAGAAAAATACTGGAATTGGTACACTAAAACCTGTGTAATCATATAAAAAATATTGAGGCATGATTGTCGCGTTCTGTTTCAATACAATTGGAATCATTGCACCCTACAGGATTAAAAAGTAATCGATTCAAATAAACATCAGAAAAGAAAAGTAAGAAAAAAATCGAATTGACGCCAGTGATAGGCGTTTACATTGACTAAAGATACCTACAGATTAACATAAAAAATAGTCAAATGAAATGAACTTCGATAGCAAGTCAACTTATAAATAATACCACTAAACATTCATACTCAAACATCCTATTTCAAGCAAAATCTTGTCATTTAACGTCCTCTCGTCAACTTGTTAAATCCACCCTTCTTTATGAAGCTCCCAAAGTTGGCCACCCCACTAGTTGCAGAGGGTGCTAATCGCTATGAGTGCCCAAAACCGTCCAATTATGAATATTGACCAACAAAATTAAATGTTTTGTTCTGTCACCATCATCGTGACTAGAAGTTAACTGAACTCTTTACTAAAATGTGAAAGATACTCGCGTCAAATAAAATGTACTCACTGGCTTTGTCGAGCAGTGTTGCCAACCGGGTCATGAAAAAAGTAACCTAAAATAGATAAAAAGTATTTTGGGGCTTGGTGCAAACGATAACAATCCTATACTGTATCTATTTATTAGCTTCTGCCCAAGGCTTCGGCCGCGTGGTACTCGGATAAAAAGTAGCTTATATGTTATTCTGATGTATAAGCTATATTACTGTAAAGTTTCATCAAAATCCGTTCAGTAGTTTTTGAGTGAAAGTGTAACAAACATCCATCCTCACAAACTTTCGCGTTTATAATATTAAGTAAGACTAGCTTCTGCCAATGGCTTCGCCCGTGTGGTACCCGGATAAAATGTAGCCTATGTGTTATTCTGATGTATAAGCTATATTACTGTAAAGTTTCATCAAAATCCGTTCAGTAGTTTTTGAGTGAAAGTGTAACAAACATCCATCCTCACAAACTTTCGCGTTTATAATACTCGTACTTATAATACTCGTAAATTCCTACTTTCTACTATCCTATCCTACTACTAGGATAGGATAGTAGAATGTAGGAATTTCATAAACTTCCTCATGCTTCTTTTAGAGATTTTCGTGCAACCTTTTTGCTTTCAGGTATTGCTAATTGTCGTGATAAATCGATCTGCTTTTGTTTTGACTTCGTATACGGAGGCACATGCCGCAAACCACAGCTCGCTATAGAACAGCATAAATTTCAATGTGTTGATAAATGTTTGAACAGCGTATATTAGCTAGGCTCGCAGTCTTGCATAACCCACACGCTTCTTGCATATTCAATCCAGGGCAGGTTACAGACGTAGCAATATGAGTTTTTTTTCTCTGAATCAGAATACAGAATTTGAATCAGCTGTTTGGATACTTTAGTAGTGAGTTCCGCCATAATTCAGTAACAACAAAGAAGAAACCTTGACACACAAGCGCGCGTGTTGGCTGCGCACATATTGCTGTTTACTTACTCATAAACGATAAGGAATAAGGTATTGCGCCTGCGCAGCCTAGACCTCCTTACACGCCTAAGCAATGAGTTTAAAAAAGAAAAACAATACCTTACGTTTAGTTAACGGAATTCTTATTATAATGGTCAGTGAAGCCATGACTTATCTTGGTTGTCCGACCACTCGTATAACAGAGACCCGGCAATATCTGATGTCCAATCTAGGGAACATAAAAGTCGGATAACGCGCACCACAGGGTTTTAAGGGCCGATGTACCTACCAACCTACTTCTGAACTACACTAGATCTAAGCTTAAATATGTAGAATGAATAAAAGCAAGCATGAATAAATGGAATTGAAATTTAATATTTAAATTAATCGCTTTCGTCTACAACTTGCACACAATCTAAAGCATCAGTATACAACCCAGGGACCTCAAAGCGATCCGTTCCAGACATGACCACTGTGACCAATTCTCCTAGGGTACTAGGGTAGGATAGGTGAACAGAACATAAAACATTTTAACAATGACGTCATAAATGTTTTTAACAGAGCTAGTTTTAGTAGAAATATTTGATGATTTCTGCTTTTATGAAGGTACCATCAGATATAGTTTCTAGACAAAAGATCCTATTGAGATATAAGATATTGGTTCTTTTACTTCTGTTTGAAGGTACTTTCAGGCCGTAGTCTGGCCATACATAGTTTTACTTATTGACAATTTTTCCAAAAAAATATTCAGATTTGTGAGTAGGGCAAACCGGTTTAGTATGAAGAACATATTAGTCATATCTCTACGGTGCAAACACATACTAACTAAAGAAAAAAAAACCGAAAAAAAAAAATGTGACATATCTTCTATATGTCATAACACGAGAAGATTTCGTGATATCCAATACCCAGGGAACTAATAAAAAGACTGCCCTGCCACAGATAAAAAATAAAACCTCTAATTGTTTGACTACCAAAGAGTAATTATTTATTTATTATTTATTTATTATTTTACATAAGAACTACGTAGTTTGGTTTGTATCTAAAATAACGTAGAATGCAAATATATATGTAGTTAAGTGTAATTTTTTTATTCTACTGTGCTTAGTTTCTCACAGGGATGACACTGTTGGGATGGTGGATACGGACAAACGGACAGCGTGACTGAGCTATTATAATTGCTATATTAGATGAGCCGGCATGCGGGCTTCTGTCGGTCAGCGCAGGGATCACCAACTTAAGGCTCATGAGCTGTATTCGAAGACATCATGAACCTGCAGACGGTGACCTTTCTTTTGACCTTTTTTAATGAAAAGGCTGATAAGGAACTAGTGTTTTGACTCAGAAAAATACTGGAATTGGTACACTAAAACCTGTGTAATCATATAAAAAATATTGAGGCATGATTGTCGCGTTCTGTTTCAATACAATTGGAATCATTGCACCCTACAGGATTAAAAAGTAATCGATTCAAATAAACATCAGAAAAGAAAAGTAAGAAAAAAATCGAATTGACGCCAGTGATAGGCGTTTACATTGACTAAAGATACCTACAGATTAACATAAAAAATAGTCAAATGAAATGAACTTCGATAGCAAGTCAACTTATAAATAATACCACTAAACATTCATACTCAAACATCCTATTTCAAGCAAAATCTTGTCATTTAACGTCCTCTCGTCAACTTGTTAAATCCACCCTTCTTTATGAAGCTCCCAAAGTTGGCCACCCCACTAGTTGCAGAGGGTGCTAATCGCTATGAGTGCCCAAAACCGTCCAATTATGAATATTGACCAACAAAATTAAATGTTTTGTTCTGTCACCATCATCGTGACTAGAAGTTAACTGAACTCTTTACTAAAATGTGAAAGATACTCGCGTCAAATAAAATGTACTCACTGGCTTTGTCGAGCAGTGTTGCCAACCGGGTCATGAAAAAAGTAACCTAAAATAGATAAAAAGTAACCTTTTAGTGTGAAAAGTAACCTTTCTTATTTTTTTCCATATAAAAAGGTACTGAAAGTTGATAGACAGATGTTGGTTGTATTAACATACAGAAATTATGATAATTTAGTTGTGTTTTCCATCTTAAGTTTCATTTCACGATAAAGAAAATCTTTCCTATTTTTTGGCAACATTGCCCTGACGTAGTTAAAAATCACCTAAAAGGTTACAAAAGTAACCTTCTGGCAACGCTGACGCCGAGACACAAGTCAATAGGATTTAACACCATTATTGTTACTAACTAAATATTATTAAATTCATCCTATCCTACTTATATTATAAACGCGAAAGTTTGTGAGGATGGATGTTTGTAACTCTTTCACGCAAAAACTACTGAACGGATTTTGATAAAACTTTACAGTAATATAGCTTATACATCAGAATTAAACATAGGCTACTTTATATCCGGGTACCACGCATATGTTTTTTTTGTAAATACATATTATACATAGAAAACAACCAGACCTGAGACAAATATTCGCAGATCATACAAACATCTGCGTCTCAGGCGGGCTTTCGCCCACTGCGCCGCAGAGGTCATCAAATACTATTCTGACTACAAAGTCAGCAGGATTAACACTACGACTATACGTGGTATAGTCATACGAGAAGTATATTCCCACCTATTGAAGCTAATATCAATTCATTTGACATTAGTCATAGAGTATAAACTGTTGCCCCAGCCAATCAGACCCTGGCTAGAGGTCCAATTACGCGAGTTAACCTCGGAGCGGGCACTATCTAATTCAATAGCCCTCGTCTGCAGCTAGTCCTTGTTTGAGGTACTTGTGAGAAGATACCTACTTATGCCTACTTATTAGACGACCTCTGTAGCGCAGTGGGCGAAGGCCCGCCTGAGGCGCAGAAGGTTGCGGGTTCAATTCCCGCCTCGGGACAAATGTTTGAACCTGCAAATATTTGTCTCGGGTCTGGGTGTTTTCTATGTATAATATGTATGTATTTACAAAAAATAATGTATATAAGTAGTATATCAGTCATGTAGTTCCCATAATACAAGCTCTGCTTAGTTTGGGGCTAGATGATGCTGTGTGAAAAATGACCAGAATTATTTATTTAGAAATTATTTATTCCAGAATTATTTATTTATGCGAGCTTCTAAGGCCATTAAAATGGAGGCCCATTTAAATGGAGAGTTTCTCGCACGCATTTCTCGCCCAAGAAGATGACTCGGATTAAAGTCAAAAATGAAAAACTTACCTACTATTATTTTATACGATACTTGGTTACGATTTCTCGACTTGTCTAAACCATAGACTAGACCAGAAAGACCAACAACCGCAACTGGATGGCACGAAAACTCCCATACAATTTTTTTTTAGAGACTTACAATATTCATATGTAATGAAATAGTCGCCCTTACATATGCTACACGATGCAAGTTTTTCAAGACGATAAACATTCTCTGTGTTAATGGGCCTTTAGTTACAATATCAAGTAATGTCAAAAGTCTCTTTACGCGGGTGGAAATTATGATATTGATAAAGTAGAATACGAAGCACATTCTGAGCCGAAAAAGAAGATATGGTACAGTACCCCTCCTAAAAAAACTGTGTTTCGCAGTTTTCAATATACGAAGCTATTAATGTACTTGACGACCTCTGTAGCGCAGTGGGCGAAGGCCTGCCTGAGATGCAGAAGGTTGCGGGTTCGATTCCCGCTGCGGTACAAATATTTGTAAGATTTGCATATATTTGTCTCGGGTATGTATTTACAAAAAAAAATTACATAAGTAGTATATCAGTAATTTAGTTCCCATAACACAAGCTCTGCTTACTTTGGGACTAGATGACACTGTGTGAAAACGTCCAACATTATATATATATATATTATTTATTTTTTACTTAACATATCGATCGTTCAGTTTATTACTTATAAAGAAATCGATATGATTTTTTTTGTCGTTGAAGTTTTGTCTTAACCGACATTTCATGAACAATTTAATTCGAATTTTATTTCTTGTGTAGCAAATGCTATCTGCAAGTTTTTACTGCATCACAAAAGGCATTTTAAATTCAGATTCCACCCGTAATACGAACTTGCAGTTTATTTAGCAATTAAGAACCAAACAATCTCAAAATCACGTCAATACCTGGTCCACTACACCCCCCAAGATTAAGGGCGCTTATTTAGACGCGTAATTACACATAATCGCTTTACGGAAAATATCGTGTTACCCCAATTGTGTCCTGCAGTGTTCCGTACAAAATATTTTACAATAAAACAAAAAATAAACAAAGTGTAATATGAAACGGCATGGCCGATACTATAATTATACCAAACAATGACACTTATCTGATGCTGTTTGCTCTAGCTTGAAAGCACTTTGTTTTGGAACGAAAGAATGCTAAGTAAAAAATACCCTATCAGTTTTCACTTTCGAAAGTTTGGATAGCAGATAATCATAATACGTATTTGAAATAAGTCGATGGACTTGTAACCGGTCGCTCTAAATGCCAACTGCTATCCAAAACGCGGATATGGTGCCAAATATCAATAATGTTTGGGTGCGACTCTGACTACCCCCTACTTATTATGCTCAGAGATCTACACACTGATGTATCTGAGGATGACTGTGAATTATGGGGAATACAGTTTGTTATGTATTTGGAAATACCTGCATGATGCATTTACCCCAGTACAACGGACGAACCTATTTCTGCCGTTAATTATTATTAATTCATTTATTTCAGATTATAATAAATCCATATAAAACATTTTTAAAAACACATTATTCACAATGCAACACACACACACATATATTCATATAAAAACAAAACAAATCAACTTATAAGTATTTCAGAGAAACCCAAAAAATAGCATTGAAAAATAATATTATTCATAGTAAAATGTCAAAAATATTAAGTATCATGATAAAACTTGTCAAAATTGGAATAAATAAAAATAATAATTACAAGATCCCTATCATGATTTCCATTATCCTATTTTGTAGTGGACAGTCCATTCGGGAGACCACCATTTGCAGGATGCTGTTGAAAGAAAGAAAGAAAATATTTTTATTCACCTTAAAAACTACTACACAAATGCTACTCGTATGGTACCTGCTAAATATTTATATATAAATTTTCTTAATTGTGTGCGTAGCAGAGTCTGAGGCAAATATGGCCTCCACTCAGCGTTGTGCTGGATAAACACTGGTGTGTCCACCCAGCTGCTGCTGGCTCGCGCACGCTGGAGTAGGGAACCGGCTTTCTTGCAGATTATCGCGTGAAAACCATCCGTGCGTGCAAACTCCGCAAACATCCCAGATGCACTACAAAAGCGAGGCAGGCGCATCAGCATCCTGAAAATATTATTGTATTGGATACGCAGAGTATTGGCGGTAAGTGTGGCTTACCCACAGGCTGCTCGAGTAAAAAGACTGACAGTATGCCTTAAAATAAGCAGCAATGCTCCCATTGCTGTGTTCCGGATTGAAGGATGTGGTGCTGGTGAAATTACAGGCATACTTTTCATCCGTTATATGTCAGGGTCGGCTACGCGCGAGAATCTGGTATCGCAAGCGTCCAAAGGTTACTTGTAATCGCTTACCAACAGGTGGACATGCATCGGTTTTAGTGAGTCCACGGGTCCGTGAACCTAACATAACCCTATCACACCCTCAATGTGGTAGGGTATCTGTAAGCAGATTTCCCCCTCGTCAAAAAAAAAGGTGGGCTTATAATACTGCGATAGCCCGGAACAACAATAGTGTCAATAATCAAGATAGCTAATAGATCTTCCATCTGCTTTCTGCGAGTTCATGAGTATTTCGGTCATATATCCAGGAAAAGCAGTAAAAACTTTTCAGAAAAGGTATTGCGATATATAAAATTGTTTATTGGAACATAATAAAAAGTAGGTACATAAATACAAAGAAAACGAAGGTGACTGCAAATACTCGTAGTTATAAAAAACTGTGGCCTCAGCCTCTGTATTGAGATATACGACGCGAAGGGGTTTCCTTAATTTTCCCTTTAGATGTCAAACCAAACGCTGTCTACGATGTCTTAGGGCCCACTTAAACTGAGTCAGTTTGACCAGGCCCTTAGACTGCGATGGTGGTAGGAAGGCAGCTGGCCAATTCCCCATGACCTGGAAATTTTCTCCAGAGAAGAAGCTGGAACAAATAGCGCCAGATCGTGGCCGTTACCAGCAGCCCCTAAGAAAAAAGAAAAGCTGCTGACGACCATATTGATTGAAGATGGTGGTAACGGTAAATCACTAGGGAATGGTTGTGAAGTGGTTATCATCGCGCCAGTTTGGCCGAGCCCTAAGAAAGTACCTATCTATCTACAGACATTATCCGAGGTGACTATCCCATTTACATCACAATACTAATAGAGAGGCATCCAAAGCCAGGAGCCCCGACTAGTCGAATAAAGAAATCAATAAATAATCTTTACAATCTAATACAGTACATCAAACGCTAAGATCGGCTCACCTTCGCTCTTTGATCTCGCCGCCGCCGTTTGAAGTCGCCGCCGTAACTGTTTTGTGTTAGAGCGATTACGGTAAACACTGAAATTCAGGAAAAAAATAGTTTACGTGAAACATTAGTAAGTGCTATGTAAACATACACACCAAACAGACATATACATATTATATATAGTCTTGACCCTACACTAGGATACCCTGGGTCGCAGGTATCAGGTACCGTAACTACAAGTACCGTGGTACCAGAACACTTGCAGCATATGCAAATATTTTTCCCGCGCAGTAGAAATGGAACCCGGACTTGCGTCACAGCTGGTCGAACGCGCCCGCCGCCGTGCCATCGAGGTCATAACATTAAATCAACAATTGCTCAAAACGGTTAAGGAAAACATTGTGAGACAATCGCCATCGACATTCCCTAAAACCAAAAATTCGAAGGCATGTGAAATCGCTTTAGTAGGGTTCCAATAAGCGGCGATAGGCTTGCAACCTGTCCCGTGGAATGCTAACTATACCCAATATAATGTTTGGACGCGCCTCTGACTACCCCCTATTTGATATTCTCATGGATCTATGCACTAAGATAAGACGGCAAAACACTTTTAGGATCACTTTTACTAGCGCCATCTAGTTTTGAATTGAGTAATTACACAATCAAAGTGGTTACTGACATGGGCGTGTTTTCTTCTTTTTTCAATAAAACTATTCTTATTAGTGCCGGGAGGGTTACCCAGCTCTATAACCACGAAACATCAGATACTTGTACAACATCTGATAAACACACTACATTACTAAAACAAAAGTTCCAAGAAGGCTGCGTAAAATGTTATTAAACAACATCACACGAAGAGTTCATAACTCAGTGTAAACATGTAGAATTTAAGAGTACTGTGAAGATACATTATGATAGAAAACAAATCTTGCCAACTTTGTTCGTTTGTAGAGTAATTTCTTTCAGATTTCATTTATACATTATAGAAGGCAAGTCGATTCTGTTTACAAATCTAATTTCAATATTACACATACAATTACATAGTAAATTACAATATTAATGTTATTAAAGAACCTAAATTATTTATCAAGAGCACACAATACCCAATCTATTATTCATGAACTCGATCAGACAGTTGGCTTCAAAGAAATATTTCCCGTTTGAAATCAGAGAAGTGCTTCAAATTTAATATTTTTACAGTTGACTTTTCTTGCTTAACCTGCTATATTATTATATTGGTGCTGGTCATAAGTCATAACACACCAACTAGGTTCAGCAACGTTCGGCTTATTAGCGTGTGCAGGTGTCTGCTAGGAGCATTACGAACTGAGCGTGCTTCGGAAGGCATAGCTGTCTGAATTGACCGACGCCAAATTTACGTAACAAAGTTGAATTGAATTAAACGTTGAATATTTATTTATTTTCTCTACGAAATAGATTTAATGTGTATTAAAAATATGTAAAACTATGCATAGGTACCTCGACTTAGAAGAAATCTTTCTTTAAAGCGACTGCAAAATATATTTACGATAAGATTTTGCCGTCGGAAAAACGATTTATCGAGGTCTCATAGTGGGGAAAATCCTCATAAAGGGGCATATATAGGGTTTCAGTTAAGTAGTAGCTTTACAAACGACAACGTGTAGTCGTAGCTGCCAGCGAAAATGTCGCCGCTGAACGAAGATAACATCCATCCCAGTTAAGTTAATTAGACTAATTGAATCGACAAAAACTCTATCTCAATAAATGATTTCACCTTGTTCAATTGGCACCACACTATAGCTGAATGAAGGATCATAAAAAAAACAGAGCTTATTACCTGATTTTTCTAGACTTGAGCGCACTCCTTTCGTACGCAATCTTTTAATTAAATTTTTAATTCACGTAGTTTTTAGCTAACGTTTCTATGTGATCCTTGTGATTTCAATTAATAATTACCTATTGACTTTGACTTTGAGCAAAGCTCCACATAACACGGAAGGCGTATGACAATTAGACATGTCTCTAATGTGGCGTGATGCAATGTGGACTGTGAGGTACCGACCGAATTTGTTATAAGCATTTTGTATTTGAACAAACATTTTTGTTGTTACCAAGACGATATGCTTGTTCATATACAAAAAAAGCTTACTAGTCATTATCCCTATCACTCACCTGTTATTTACAAAATCGCTACCAGTTAGATACCAAGCATTCATTTATATAATTGAGCCTTCAAGAAATCGATAATCAAAGGTCTGACTTGATAAGCCTGATTATTGAAATGGTTGAAGACGGCATTGTTGAAAGTAATTGCCAATTTATCAGATACATAAGACAAATATTTTTATAAAACGGACAGTCTCCAAATATTACCGAAACCTTACAATTCAATACAATTGGTCCGTACAATTCATTTATTTCGTAAAATTATTGTCATTCACAAAACATTATGAATGGAATACTCAACATCTATAATTATAATATTTTTTGCCTTAACTTACGTCCAAACTATATTTTCCATAAACGGACTGATCCTATTCTGTGCGGACAATGTCATAAGAAAAACATCCGCTCCAAAGGGTTAATTCGCTTACTGCAACGTGAGCAAATAAACACACTGAATAAACTAAATGTGGACAAACAACAAAGGAGTAAATAGAATTTACTATAAATATTTCCGATTATCCCATTCTGTGTCCGTATTTGGAAAAAAATAATAACATTTCGTGTCCAAATGCTGGAAAAAAATCTTGAAGATTAGCCGATGTCATGATATGAAAAGGATTATGCATTACAAATCTTCCTGCCAATACCGTAGATATTGTTAAACATTAGATCGGCAGAGACATTCTTTCTTGAGGTTGGTATGAGTTACTCTATTTTTTATATACTTTTAAGTAGCTGTTACCTACTAAGCACAACTTGGTAACATCTTGAATGTGTGCTCAATAAAGATTTCTTTTTCATTATGGGATTAGAAGCACAAAAACAAACAACCGTATCCCTATTTAGAGCGTATTTCCCAAAACCGTAACATATTTAAGGTGAGATTAACGCGGGTTTTGGCGGGAAGTCGTCACTTTCGAACCGATCGCGACGCATAAACTTGAACGTCTCAAAACGGGTTAATCTCGGCCCAATAATCCCTTAACAGATGTATGTGTCGTTGGGTTTTGACATAGATTTACAATTATTTACAAGAAATGGTGGATGTACACCGCTTGTCTCTGCTCACGATAATCCGCGGATTAGCGCGTCACTTGTTTATGGTGCTGTCACCCGCCTAATTGTCTGTGGTCGGGAAAAAGTGCGGGAACAAAATGGCAGATGATTTATAAGTTATGGTTTCAGTTTCAGCGCAAGATGTTTTGTGTCGGATGAGACATGGCTCGTGTTTGTAGGATTATAGTGTTGCGTTTCTGAGAGACAATAATGTTTTTGTTGGCAGCCTTTCTCGAAGACTGTTGTAAGCCGGTCGAGGCTGACAGCCAGTGTCGCCCGCACCACGACGACACCCGCAAAACAAGTCTCGTAAATAAATACCGGAATGTTTGGACGCTGACACCGCTCTCGTTAACGTTTACGATTCAATATTTAACGTGTTAAATGCCAATCCGTATTGTTATAAATAACCCGTGCTAAAACAAATATTTATTTTAATTGTTAATCGGTTCGTGGTGGAATTTTGATAGGAATAGGAGCAGTTTAATATTCTGTTACGTAATTAATTGGTGTCGGTTGACATTTAGAATCACATTTATTCGAAACTAATGGCGGGCCGAATCAAACGAGACGAGAATAGAACGATACAAAAACTTTGATGGTCTGTCAACATCATTAGAATATGTATATTGGGAATAGCGAACCATTAGGATTCTAATTGATGTAAATGTGCCAAATAGTTTTGTCTATGAAAATAGTTTAATATTTGAAAAAAGATTAAAGTCTTAACATATTTAACCAATTAAGAGTACCTAAGTTGGTTTTCCAGGATTTTCATTTCACAATTTGCTGTTTTCTTTGTAAAGTAAGAAAGAAAGTAAGTAATTAGATTATGAAGCTTATTTTACACAGAACAACGTGGTGTCACTTATTAAATTTTATTAGACAAGATTTCAAAATTATCAAAATTATCTCAATTTTTCACCGGAACTTTCATATAATTAACCTTTTGTAAATCTACTCTGGAAAGACCATTGATATAAATTAGAGTATATACTTAGTATATAATCCTACTTTAAATTATATCCTACATTAAATTATACTTGCGTAGTTAAGTACGGACGTTTCTTAACTAGCCCTAATAACGGCTGAACTGGATGCAATTTAGTAAATAGTTCATATAGATCATTACTAGAATATCTCATAACTAAGCTACTAATGATGAGTTTTAAGATTAAGATAACTGAAGCCAGAAATATGTCTCATGTTCTTTCCAGTGGCCGATTATAAGGACTTTATCACTCGCCTAATTTAATACAAACTAAATGTTGGATTAGATTCACCATCCAGGTAAATTGTTAAGACTGCTTTTAAGTTTTTTATTGATGTTTTGATAGGAGTATTACGTTTCCTTTTATGAGAGCAGGTAGGTGCCTACCTAGTTGTGTAAAGCTTTTCCTTTTTTCAATTATGATATGAATACTTTTTTACTACTGAAGTAACAGTAGGTACCTACTTTTCTACTTAAAAAAAATACTATTACTTGTCTAGTGTTTTTCCTTTTTTTCAGTTTATTTTAAGGATTGATCTCATGAAATCATTTTGAAAATAATACCAATCTAATGTATTACTACCTTATACATTCACTTTTGATATGGCCTTTCTTTTGGCCTTAATAAAAGTAAGTAATTAAAAGAAGCATTCTTATTGAACTTTTATCAAAATAACAGTGTGATTCTGCGACTATTATCAACTATCACAGTGCGACTCTTTTTATTACAAATAAACTTATACTGGATAAGGTATTTTATAGCTGACAAAAATAATGAAAATCATTCTTGTGAAAATAACTCAGTGCAATTTTTTTCTATATATACCGGAGTCTAAAAAATATTGGGGAAAGGCCCTTTACCCAGCAGTGGGACACAAATGGCTAATATACTAGTACTGGAGCTAAATGTGCACACAGAGTACTTTAACATTTAGGCCTATGTTAACAAGGAACTTCCAAACAATAAAATACCGTAATTCTCCATCTAACTGCCCGAGCATCCTTTATTGCATTCGATAACTTAAATTAAGCCTCCTAATTAAATTAAATTCATTCGAATCTTATGATAATAATAAATAGCAATATCACTTTATACAACTTCGATTCTATACACTTTCACTATCACAGTCTTTCTACAGTCTTCGTCTACTGCACGGTATATCAGACGCCATACCTTGCGAGACCCAACCTCAACTGTGTTTTATCATGTGATCCGGTTCCGCAGGCGGGCTCCCTGGGGGATCCAAGCCGTGTATCCTTCTATACAGCTGATGGTAAGGGTTCGGAGGTGGAGGGGGCAGCCTTAGCAATGGACTGGGCAGCGCATACCGTCCGTACACTGACAGCAAGGGTGGGTACAGACCCACAAGAGACGCATACGGATTCCCGAACATCGGATGCAGCAACGCACCCCGCTTGAACGCAGCCAATCTCGACCTTGAAGCCGCTGTAGACCTTCTCCGCAACTTTCCCGTCGTTCCTCCGATGAAAACATCGTCAGACGACGGATCCAACATCCAGTAATTCCCCTTGCCAGGATCGTCGTAATGTCGCGGAACTTTGACGAAGCATTTGTTCAAACTGAGGTTATGTCTGATAGAATTCTGCCAGCCCTGTTTGTTCTCTTTATAGTATGGAAAGTTCTTCATTATATATTCGTAGATGCCGTTGAGGGTGAGTCGTTTTTCAGGGCTGCTTCGTATTGCCATCATGATTAACGCATTGTAAGAGTATGCTGGCTTTTCGTTTTTCTTCTCCGTTATTTGTGTCGAGGAACCGGGCGGTGGTGTCTCTGTGCCGGTGACGTCGAGCTCGGTATCGGAGGGTGATGGGGAGCGGGAGGAGGCCTCCGGTAGCAGATCTCGGATGGCGAAGCTGTGCGGAGGCGGCATAGTGGTGCGGCATCGCGGGCCGCCGACGGCTTACTACGGAGAGCTGAGAATGCGCGCGCGAAGCCACGCCTGCCGACACCGCCTAGAACCCAGCCCCTCCCTTGCACGATGCTCGTACGGCTCCGAACCCGCTACTATTGTGCACTTTACGCTCAACAGTTTGGAATCAATATCGCTTGTTTCTGTTATTATAAAGTTACGGTATCAAAAGCTTTCGATAGGGTTGCGTTGGGGTTAAAAACAAATATTAACGCGATCAGTCATGGCGTGTAAACAGTTTTTTTTTTTGTAATTCTTCACGCGTTGTTTAGAAGTTATTTAATGTGAGCTTGTCGTAATTGTGTTTTCAAACATCGCGGCAGATGTTCCGATTCAGGTGTAAATTAAGTTGTAAACGTTGACAAATTATGAAATTAGTTGATGCTTTGTTGATGTTATCATCAGGATAGTTCTTGATCTAATGATCGGTTTGTTTATGCGATGGCATACTGTAAATAAAATTCAATGTTATCTCTTTACATAATTCTTTGTCGATTTCAATCTATATTTAGTTTACAAAGTGAGGTTAGTCCCGGCGAGGTATAATTATTGGGAATATAAAATTTAATTCTGTTTTACAAACTTTATCTATCTTTTTTATTCCAAAAACTATCGTGAACTTGGCTATTCATATTGTTAAAACGGGAATTTTCACGTACTGCACTATCTGTTTATCTATCTTTATTCAATCGAACTATCGAACTTCATAAATTGTGTACCATTCATTTAGACGATTCTATAAACTGTCTACAGCTCTATAGTCCACATAGCTATGTACTTGAACGTGGTAATGGTGGGAAAATCAACATCTAGATAGATGGTATTACCTATACTTAGATGATATGTTGCGAAGACAAATTCTAGGGCTCTACAGTTTCCTAACAGTGGTGCGCGCTATCTATACCAGCTCTACCTTCACCTAGGTACGACTGGGAATCTGCTCAAACGCTAGAGGCCCTAGAAGTAGCAAACTACAATCTCTACATCAAAGCTTCAAGCTTTACTTTGCGAATCCGGGAGCCGCCCACTAACCGCCACGCCCCCGCTTGCTCCTCTATTTGTGTTCATCGCGTATCTTATATTTGGATTATGCTCCCTTTTACGAAAACTACGGACATGGAAGAAATGTTCGTGAAAAATTGCGAATATAAAAGTTCTTCTACGATTTTCTGGTTGTAGGAATTTCGATTTGTGCCGTTTGCAGGAAGGTCCAGAGTGGTAGAAGCTTCTTTTCACAGTTAGGCTCTTTAGCCGATTTTAACCTGTTTGTTAATTTGGAAATTGTAGATTTTCTAGTGAAATTAAGATTTTTAATTACGATTCAAGTCACAAATTTTTCGTCCTTTTTTGAACATAGAAGAATTTAACAAGAGATAGCTTTATTTCTAAAACAAAAGCTGCTATGTGTCACTTTTTTCACGATAAATGAAATACTGATAAAATACAACAGCCATCGAATAAAATAAAAAATAAGTATTGTAGTACTGTAGTAGTACTAGCCCACAGCTTCGCTCGCGTGTTACCTGGGTAAAAGTAGCCTATGTGTTATTCTGATGTTAAAGCTATATTAATGTAAAGTTTCATCAAAATCCGTTCAGTACCTAGTTTTTGAGTGAAAGAGTAACAAACATCCATCCTCACAAACTTTTTAATTTATCATATTAGTAGAATAAGTAGCTATAGTAGTATAAAAATAAAGGTCTGGGTGTTTTCTATGTATAATATGTATGTATTACAATAAAAATGTATATATACTTTAGTATCAGTCATGTAGTTTCCATAACAAAAGTATGTATACTTGTGAACTAAATGATGTTGTGAAAAATGTCCTGCATTATTTATTTATTAACCTCTGTGGCGCAGTGGGCGAAGGCCCGTCTGAGACACTCGAGACAAATGTTTGCATACAAACATTCTACTCAGGTCTGGGTGTTTTCTATGTATAATATGAATGTATTTACAACAAAAAAATGTATATTAGTAGTATATCAGTCATGTAGTTCCCATAATACAAGCTCTGCTTAGTTTGGTGCTAGATGATGCTGTGTGAAAAATGTCCTGCATTATTTTCATTATTATTAAAACGTGAAGCAAATAAAATCCACAAAATCAGCCTACAAAATCGAAGTAAAAAAAATATATTTCTACAGAAGACAGCTGTAATAAATATCAGTATAATAATACATACTGGTTGTTAAATATTTGTCTGAGCATGCCTAAACATGGCTGAGCTGAACAGCCGCCGGAACACGTCGCTACTGTGACCACCAATCCCATGATTCAGGAGACTAGATCACTATCCTAATCTCACTGTACTTATAATTTATTATGGAAATAAAAGCAGAGGTAGGCCAAAGAAAGGATGGATGGATTGTGTGAAGAATGACATGAGTAAGAAAGGAGTGAGTACTAAGATGATGGCTGATAGAGGAGAGTGGAAGAAGGAAACATGTTGTGCCGACAACATGTTTTCTTCTTCCTTTTTCTTCTTTCAACATGACCCCACGTAATGTGGGATAAGGACAAGAAGATGATGACTTATAATTTATTATAAGTTAGGCATGTGGTTTCAAAACAAAACAAATTATAAAGTACAGCCCGGCCATTTCAAAATCATATAATACAAAGATTGGAAGAAATCACTTTTAAGCGATAAGACCGTCTATTATATCATAATGTGTTATTGCGAATAACCAGCTTTGTTTTCTTGCCTTTCTTTCCTGGCTTGGTCGCGGAGGAACAGGCAGTAGATAAAAACCGACGTTTCAAAGTGATCTTTGTGATTTTATTGAATAAATGAATTTTGACTTTGACTTTGTTTATTTTTTTATATCATAAGGTATACAATAAAGTATTTTCATTCACTTTCATTCATTCAAACACGTATCCCCCATTATGGACATCCACTATAAATACTCAATAGGTAAATCTTTGAGGATACCAAGTAGGTAGGCACGTCCAAACTTTATAATTGGCACATATTCGCGTTTTTGCAAGTAGGTATTTAATTAGCATTTCACCTGACAGGTTGCAAGCCCATCGCCATCGTAGATATGTTTTTTTTAATTACTTATATCCTATGTGGTTTGTTTATTTACTTATAGGTACTAGGTGCCCTAGAAACCACTCGAAAATAAATCTCAACGTTTTCGATGGAATATTGTATTCTTCTGTGGCATCATCATCATTAACAGGCTGTAGAAGTCCACTGCTGGGCATCGGTCTCGCCTTAAGACTGCCATGACGAAAGATATTATGCTAGCTCCACCGAGTTACCGAAACCTCGGTTCATTGATTCTTTAAATCTGATATAAAATCTTCGATTATTAAAAATAATAACTCTTTGTGTAACTGGATTAACAGTCGTCGAGATCTTGTTTGTAGAGTAAGCTTATTTTAATCTATGCAAAATAAAATATATTTCTGAAATTCCACCCCGAAAAGGTTGCGCGTAGTTAAAAAACCCTATCGGTTCTGGAACAAGACAAAAGTTTCAGCGCGAAAACTTGCAAAACAATTGGAAAAATTACCAACACGCTCAAAACTGTATTATGACTATGATAGTCATCCTCAGATACATACTTAGATCTTTTGTGAATATCAAATAGGGGGTAGTCAGAGGCACGTTCAAACATTATATTTAACACATGTCGTGATTTGCACTTAGTACTTAGCTAGTTTTCCACGAAACAACTTGCATCGCCGCTTAGTCGAACCTAATGCCTTAATTAACCTATGCCTTCGAAATAATTGTACTCTTTGGAAAACCTGAATGGTTTTTTTACATACAGACCGCCAATGATACTGTGCTGTATGTACGGACATTTTGAATAGTCCCACATTTCCTCTACTTCATGGTCACAGTTCGCCATCCCTCACGAATTGGCTCAATCGTGTTGTAAACACGCGCCGTGGTCTTGCGATATAACTGCGCTGACGCCTGTTTGCGGCTGGATACTTACCTATATATACTAAGGATGGTGATACATGAACATAGTAGGTACCTACGTCGTTCATATTGTAAAACGGGAATTTTCACGTACCGTAGATGAAGGCAACTAGATCCGCGTACAACGATCGGCAGCGCGCAGTGCACGACGGGACTCGGAGGGAGAGTGACATCTCGGAATGAGTCGGAACTTAGTCGTTGCCTTCAACGATACTACGGTACCTGAAAATACACGATAGTTTTTGGAATAAAATACTTAGGTACTTACGTCGTTTTATTCCAAAAACTATCGTGAACTTGACTATTCATATTGTAAAAACGGGAATTTTCACGTACTGCACTATCGGTGAAGGCACCGACTAAGTTTCGACTCATTCCGAGAGTCTTCATCAGGGTGAGTTGTTGCGACTTTCTCCTTCCGCGTCGCGCCGTGCACTACCTACTACTTACGTCGCGTTACGTCGTTATTGCACGTTGGCGAACCTTGAGTTTGTTTTTTTGAATGTTGGTCTGTTCTAGGCACGATTATAATTACTCGTTTTAAAACTAGATGGCGCCAGTATAAGTGACCAATTCTTAGAACGTGCTATCGAAGTGGTTTGCCGTCTTGCCTATATTACTTGAGTTAATTTGATGAAAAGCAGCTACTAAGTTCAAGGGTGCATTCGTTTTTCAATACCCCTCCCAGTACGGAAGTTCAGTAGCCCAGATCTAAACATGGTCAAAGACCAGAGGTCTAACCATCATGTAATGTAAAGCGAGATTTAACATCTTTGCCTGTATTCGCAATAATACTTGATGGTTATGTCCCAGATCTGTGACCATACGTCAGAACGGGGAATGAATGAATAAAATACTCTATTGTACCTACACCATAAACAAAATCTTATTCTTATCAAAGTACAATGGGCGGTCTTATACTTAGAAGCAATCCTTTCCAGATAACTTTAAGTAATAAAGCATTAATAAATAAATAAAAGAGTAACATGATCCCGCAAACTTTAAGATGTCACCGATGGACTAGTAGTTTTTGACTTTGACTTTGACTAGTTCGTTTCGTGGCTGTCATTCGAAAACTTTTCTTTCCCAGAGAATGTCAGTTCTGCCAGCTATACTTATAGATACCAACATGTCCATTGCCACTTCAACATGTTAATATAATAATTATTGGTGAACTAACTACGTATCGTAGATTTGTCTGCAGCGGGAATCGAACCCATCACAGCCGTCTGTCTACATGGCCGCAGCTCTATTGAGGTCGATTTATGATTGTCAGGGTTCTTCCGAAAGACAATTATTTAGATTTTAGAAACCGTCAAGGTAGGTACATCGCAATGTTCGAAAGTTCGAAATAAAACTTTCGTAATAATTTGACAAAATGGCGAAGTTTCCGCCATTTCGCCCGCGGCGCGCTCGCTACTGTTGCCCAGTAAATACAAAGTAAATAAATAAATACGAATGCTGCGCGTGTTTTTGACCCGATTGGGCCAATCGCGCCGCTCGCACTGTACGGCACGGTATAGACAAACGACCAAAGAAAACGAAACGTAATAGCTCCCTGTGAAAGAGCTCGTTCTGCAGCAGTAACGCTCGCATTACTGTATTCTGGTATACAGAGGATGCCGGCGAAATAACATGTAACTTTTATGTCTCAGGGTTGGCAACGCGTGAGTGCTACCTCTGGCGTTGTGAGCGTCATTAGGTTACTGTTAGGACTTACCAATAGATGGACCGTAGACTTTAATTGTATAAAAAAATGCAACTATGCAGCAAGTCAAACACTTACAACTTTACACCTAACCTATGAAGCAACCCCGCTTGTTTTCCATAAATAGTTCGATAGATCGATCCACACGGTCAGTGAGCCGAGCGCTTTTATGGGCACATCCAAGATTCAAGAGTTCAACCCCAGTCGCAAAGCCTATGGTTATTATTTACTAAAATATTTGGTGCAGGTAGTGTGCATAGGTACCTGCTTAGCGCTTCCGCGTCGCTTTTCGTTTTCGACAGGGATATGTTATGAAAAAAGTATTCGTTTGTTGTTTCGTGAAACAGCGTGGAAAGCTTTTTCCGAAATTGTGAGTTTCGCGATAACAATGCAACTTCACAAATTGTTTTGTTGTAGTGATTGGATTTTCGCTTTGATGAAGTCTTCCGCTCTAAAAAAGCGGTCAAATAGTCTAAAAAAATATTATTTTAACCTATTTGACCGCCCATTGTAGGTACTTTAAGTTTAGTTTTGTTAAGTAAGTATATCTATTTCTCCTATGGTGTACAATAAAGTATTTTTCATTCATTCATTTAATAATATAAAATAAAATAGAATAGAAAAACGTGGAAAACGTTAAATTATATATGGAATTTAACTATTATTTAACCAATTTTATCTAATTATTTTATTGTAGGTAGTAAGTATACCTACTTACCTTCGTAATAATTTTCTGATAAATGTTGCTCAACATTGTCATTGCAGAATAAAGAACAATATAATTCAACATTAGTGTTTATTGATGAAAATAGCCTTATAACAAAACGCCTTTACTTTATCACACTTCATTGGAATAGAATCAGACACGATAAAAGATTTTTAAAAACATTTCAATTGTAATTACCTACCTCAGATTTTATTACCTATGTACGAATTCAATACTTATCTTTAGTTTTTAGAATAAATTGTTTCCAAATTAATCATGCTTGTGAATGGGAAACCCTTTTATTGACCATCAACAAGAGACAAATAAGATGAAGCCGGCAATGGTTCCAATTATGATGGCTTCGGGAATGAAAATAAACATTTCCACCCTACAAAGCTTACAAAAACATTGCAAGTTAGGAGTTTTAATTTATTATATCTCAAACTTACAGTCGTAAAACTGCTTTGGAAAAGCCAAATGAGCTAAAAAAAATGCACTCAATTCAGTTGAAGTAGGTAAACGAAAAATATACCGGAAGTAGCCTCCTTTTACTGTCTCAGCTAATACTAACGCAAATTTTCCCTAAACAAAGAAACTTCTCAAAATCCTACTCAGCAAAGTAGGTGTCTCATCTTGAGAAGTCTCTCCAGTTCGCGGCTGTTGTTGAAACATTGATTAATATTGTCGCCATCTTGGATTGGCACTTCACCGCGGAAGCTGCATGAGAGCGGAAGCTGCGCCCTCGATAACGTTCCATTCCGGCTCAGAATAGATACTTTCATCCCTATTGTTTAGCAAGAACCCTCAAAGAATACCTTTAGAAAATTAAATTGAATTTTTAAACAAAGAAAAATATTTTATAATGTACTATTAATAACTGGACGCTCAATTGAGCAACAATTTTAAAACAATATGAAAACTGTACACTCATGGAGCTAGAATAGTTTCGACAACTGCTATTTTAATATATAAGAGCATTTCCTGATAATAAAGGAATACAAACCTTGCTGCCCTCTATTGAGAGCTGTTTTAAATAACAGAGTGCATACATAAAATAGCAATCAATTATTTTGAAAAATAAAAAGGTTTGGTACGTGTTCGAAATTCAAGTGGCGTTCGAAGTTTAAAACTTCAAATGCGCGCCATTGTAGTGACGCACCTGGATTGGAAGCAAGTGCACACAATGAGCTCGGTACACTCGTGAAACAAACAACTAAGGTTGCTGCGTTGGGCTCGGGCGGAGATGTAGCGACAGCGGGGACGCAAGAGCGATGAATTTATCAAATTAGGCTTTTTCGATTGAGGCTCCGTTTTCATAATAATAATATTAAACATCTAACAGACACATAAAAATATAGTCCATAATTAGGATTCCCTGTATTGTAGGTATTAGGAAATACGAGTATCGTGCGTGGCAACACAACAAGCCGGACCCGGAACAAATATTTGCAGAAAATGCAAACCTTTGTGCCGCAGTTGGAATCGAACCCGCGCCTATTGAGTCACAGACGTCTTGAAAGGTACTTGCCTAATCAAACGTCAATTAAAGCCAACTGAAACGTTAGGTCTCTCATTTTATTTATAAACGTGCATTAATTAATTGCGATTTCAATCATGTTATATTGTGCCAAAGTTAAGATCAGAAAATGGCTGATCATGCTCGATTACGATGAAACAGAGTCAATACTGGTTGCCATCTCATAACAATATTTTAATCAACACAACCCACAAACTTACTCCAAACACACACACACACACACACACACACACACACACACACACACACACACACACACACACATACACATCCCCTCACAAACTCACTCTAGACACACACACACCCACCCACCCCTCCAAACACACAAACACACACACATACACATCCCCTCACCTTCACTGACCCATAAAACCTAGTTCTGCCCGACTTACTTGACTTACTTAATTTTCTTTTTATTACTTTGCGATGTTACTCAGGATATTTTGTACTTACAAGAAGTAATTTAAATGTTTGCCTTGCACTTGTTTATCTCTTTTTACATATATTTCCTTGTGAACGCTATCTGGGCTTCCGCGATACAGGCTAGATCTAATGCGGAGTTCATTGTTAAACTTGTAACCTAGGCACACACTATTTTTGCAAATAAAGTATTTGTATTTGTAGATACTCAAGATTTGTGTAGAATTTTAAAGATATTTATTATAGCTCGTATCCATGTCGTTTGCTAATCGTCCTTGAGTAGTGTTTAAACGTTAAAAACATTATACTATTCGGTGATTAGGTCATTACCAATATTTACTTTGGTAGGTACATACTTAATGCAATAGGTAGTTAGGTAGATAAGAGTTCCCTATTAAAGTTAAAGAGCATTAGATTGTTCCTCTAACTACTTTTTGGGTCCCAATGTGCCTCCATGAAAATACTTAAAATACTATGAAAGACTGAAATATTTCACTTCTGTAGTAGGTAGGTAACTAACCCAGCACATAGCTAACCGCTAGCACTCACTCCGTACCCTAATTGTTTTTTTCAACATCGGATATAGAAAGTCCAGCTACCCGCTGGGTTCTAGTTTACTGAACTAACTTATTTTAAAACCATTAACACCGTATTGTCCTTTACATCTTTATTTGATTTCAAAATGGGGGCAGCTGGTTCTAAATATTATTATAATAAAGATGCACGTAGACAATATTGTTGACAGCTCTGCTGGTGCGGTCATGATGAAGGTAAAGAAAGTTGATTTTCTTTATTTGGGTCAGCGTTCATTTGCAGTTGGCAGTAGACTAGTAGACGCAGTAGTTTGTTTCTTAGCATTTTTTGTGACAATGCTGGGACATCCGAGTGGCTGAGTAAGCGTTTAGCGCCATGCCACATAATAATAAGTACCTACAGCAGGTGTAAAGCTTTCATAAAACCTTATTCATCTAGACCTAAATACCTTACATTAGGTTAGTGTAAGCAGAGTAAATTAAGGTCTTAAAAGAACGATAAAAAAAAATTATTAGTGAATTGCCGTTTTGTATGGAAAAATATAGGTATAATCTGATTTAGCTTCTTTATTTTACACAAATAGTCCAATATTGTTTTAACGGTAACATCAAAAGCCAAAGCAAGCTCAGTCGTTCCTAGTTTAAGACGGATCCGCTTAGATCCGATAGGTAGTTTATTAGAATTTCAAGTTAAACCGCGGATATTTAAGTTCAAAGTGGCCAGTTAGACAAAACGGCAATTTCCTATGAAATTACCTATTTAAAGATCTATTTAAACGTTATTTCGAAAATATTTCGAAAATGTTTCGAAAATATTTTCGAAATAATGTTTTGTACCTTGGTGATTAATAGGTGAATACATAGACATAATATCACAGAAGAGCTTCCGAATAACTTCGCCTAACCATGTACCAACCTAATTGCATTCGTTTGGACTAGACACGAATACTGCACGCGCGTGGCGCGCTGTTTAACAATAATGAACGATTTCTGTTAATTTTGGAAGATGGGAAAAGATTCTGAAACTTTTTCTAGAAGATAATAAATACTACAATGCTGAATTAATGTAAGACAATTAATGTTGCGCGTAGTTTTACTAATTACAATGGAACAACGCTGCATGATAATAAAAATCCCATTACCGCTCAACAATATCAATAATACGAAACATTCCAACAAATTGATCACCACATGCCACCCCTTTACTGATTCCACTTTACAAAACAATCGAGCCCCACAAATCGCATGTAACGAGATTCCGAACGCACCTAAAACTTTTTTTTCTAGCATCTGTCGTGGCCGCGTGTCCATTCTACCAGAGCGTTTTGTTTTTTTTATTTTTCTTTTTTCGCGCTCCTTTCGCAACGACAAGTCGATCGGATTTGCCGCCGGGGGGTCCGCTCTGCGGCTCTAACGATCGCCTTACATTTTTGTTAATGTTATTGCACGTTTTTGCTTTTTGATTGTCCGAATGTGACGCTTTTGCGATTACAACGTTATTCCCACTAGAAAGGACGTTTGAGCGGCAAAGAGGATTAGAAAATACCGACAATAGATTGTTATGAATGAAAAACTTTCCACATAAATGAAATATTGCTTAGGCTGAGCTTTCACATTGAAGCAACATTATCTAAATTGTAAGATTCAGTATTATTAAAGAGCAAAATTTGTAAATTAAGTAAATAATTTATTTTGTGGTTTCAAAGAAAGTGCTTGAAAATATTTTCATTATTTAGGTATCAAAAAAAGAGAAGGTAACGTGAGAATCACTATCCAAAGCTTTCTCAGATGACAATTTGCTCAATTTCCTTGTAACAGTCAACAAGCCCCCAGAGACATATCAATGCAAATAAATCATCTGCCTACGTTACAAATATACGATTTAATTAAGTCTTTACGATTTGACACGTGTGGCTGAATGAAGTGCCTGTGCTATGCATTGTGTAGCGTCGCATTGTTGACAAGCAGTGGGAGGTTGGACGGATTCCGAACACACCTGTCAACGATCTCTTAGCATTTGAATTTAGTTTCGAACGCAGCGGTTTAGGGATGTAAATTGAATGGCGAATAGGTTGAGTAGATGCTGAAAAGTAGGTAAAGGTGGTCTACCATAGAAGCTATATTTTTCTAATAGATCGAAATTAGTAATATAATGAAAATTAATACCTAGACTCTTTATCATCGACTATCTAATAGTACTAGTTTTTCAAAATATGCATATTTTGACAACAAAAAGTAAAACTGCAAAAAAAAACGATCTGTAATTATATAAAATGCACTGTTTGTTTTGGTGAAAGAGACGCATTACTTTATAACGTGTCATCATGATACAAAATGTTCATAAACAGATATCGCGTTAACGCAGGTATGTGCGGAGAAAATGCATTTTATCAGCGACACCAACGCAAGTAAGTATTGTAGTCAAAACTACACGGTCTCTGAAGCTACGCATATCTACCTCTATAGCATCGCTACCATTGGATTTCACACTTGGTGTCTATTGAGACACCAACACGGCGCGACATGCTAAGGAAGTATTGTGGCTCTACAAAGGCGATAATTGATCGAGTTCTTGCGCGCAGATGTCACCGCATCCTTTTGTATCTTGTACACGTAGTCACTGAGTATATCAGGGGAAGTCTGAAAGTAACGCCAGTGACGTTAAAGTTGAGGAGTAATAAATATGGTAGTGGCGCATCATGAGGAGGGAGAATGTCAGATCACGAGAAGAGTGTTAAATATGAATGTGGATGGACATAAGAGTAGAGGTAGGCTAGAGAAAAGAGTGCAAGAAGAAATTATCTTGAGCCGACCCCACGTAATGTGAGAAAAGGGCGAGATAATAATGTGACGTAGTCACTATATATGATAGTAGGTAGGTGTGCTTGCAAACCTTCTGTCATGTCCGTATATAATTGTATATGGTACCAAAATTAACAACCCTGTGCCAGACGGAATATTCACTTCGAAATATGTTTCGCCTTTTTTTTTTTTTTTTTCTTCAACTCTTGGCGTTGCCACTTTCGGCATTTGCCATTTTCTAGCGATGGTGCGGTTTAGGTAACTTAATTAAAACTTAACATTTTTTTTTTTATAAAAATTAGGGAAACATTACAAATATTTATAAATTTAAACGATACGGATATTAAAAGGATTAGGATAAGGATCAGCAGAGTTTATGAATGTAATATATTACAGGTTAATATTATTAATGCATATGAAAGAAGCTAAGGAAATATATATATCAGGATCTAAGGAAGAAAGAAGGATATTAACATTAGTAGGAAGAGGAACATGAGAGGAAAACGTTTCGCCTTTCATATAAATGTATACAAATAATGCGGATGAGTTTTAAATTGTTTAAAACTCATCCGCATTATTTGAACGAAACATCCATTGAACAAAAAGAGGTTGGATAAACATTATTATAAAAAAATGGAGGGAACAATCTTGAACAATGATAATTCCTAATAAATGTGAACATAAGGTGTGGCTGTCAGTTTTATGAGTGAATGTCAAATTGCCAAGATGATAACACGATTGCAAGCGGTACCTACTTTTAGTCTTTTGATGAGGGTTTTTATCGGAAACATAAAAGTGGTTGCATTCAAATATTTTTCCAAATAATCATGAAATAATTCGAAGGACAGTAAATACCTATACTATAGGTACTACTTCCCTCTCATATTATATATTGGATGTCATAGTTTGGTACTTAGATAGCTAAATAAATATTGTGATCTGCAGACCATGCACACATTTGTTTCGTATCGGCAATCGAACCCGCACCTCTGCGTCACAGCTACTCGACCGCTGCGCAGCCATGGTGGCAGTAAAACTTAACAGAGACTACTTTAAATAGTGACATTTCGATAATAACGACGACTCTACCTGTTGGTAGCGAAACATCTAACAAATGTTAATAAGGTTTAAAGAAAAGACCCCAAACAATCCATCAAGCATGTCTGTTTGTCTGTCAATAGCTCCACTAGAATGCTACCGTTATGTCAAGATCGACATGGTTCCTCGACTCTTTTGTGTTTCTTGCTTTTGTAAAAAAGAAATTTCAGTTTACTAACTTGTCTTGTTCGTTGATTGAATACAAAATGTTTCTGTTGAAAGTACATAATCAATTTTACAAGAAAAATCAGTTCAAGCGCCACCGAGATAAACTCCATAACTGTTTAAACAACTCAACATTATTTATTTGTTTATTAAAATCTCGCTATTTGTTCTCGCCCGCGCCCGACGAGCACACAAATCGCCAAAATAAAAACATTAATCCCTACAATGGTACTCGTCATTATCAAAACATTAGCGCGCGTCCAGCAGCGGGGTGCCAATTATTTTCACTGGCAACCCCATCATGCATTGATTATTCGCACTGGCAACACAGTTACTCGTTTATCATCGACCGGTCAGTCGCGTGCGAACCACCGCTCGGCACGCGACTCCCTGGGATATTCGTTTTTTCGAAAAACACTAGATGAGATTGATGATACATTCGCCGTTATATTTATTATGCCGTTTGAATAACATGGGAATAGATTATGTAAGAACAAACAGTTTCATTGTTAAAGGTACCTTACCATTTGAATTCGGCATGCATCTTTTAAGTAAATTAATTTATTTTTAGTATTAAAACTAAAAACTTTTAGCTACCTAAGTGTACATAAATTGTGAAACGAGTGAGCACTTTATGCATTCCCGCAACGAATATCTGGCAGGGTGTGTATGATCAAAGCTCTGGCATAAGTTCAAGAGAAACGAATCTTAAGTGGTTCAAATGAGCGAATCGTTCCTTTCTCAGGCTTATTAGGCAAAAATCTTGCTTTAGAAAAGCCAGTGAATCTTAATAACAATTCGAACAATCGATAATCTACACCAGAACGACCGGCCGAGCATGCGAGCAATCACAATAGCTACGTGTTTAATACAAATAACCTTAATCTGGAAATTCGCGCCATTATGCCTCTGTTTGACGTTCACCCGCGATTTAACACCCAGTGAGCCAGCGATTCCCATTCGTTCCCGCCCTTTGTCACCGTGTGTTCGAATCTCGAATCGCCACTCGACCGCTCACAGCTTTTTACCTTTTCTTTTCTTGCAATTGTGGGAACACTCGAATATTTGCAATTTATTCAATTGTGAGAATTCTCAACATCATAATTATTGAGTTTTCGATGGTCATTAAAATGTAGCGGATTCTATTATTCAAGTTTATTTAATTGATATTCAAATTTGAATCCGTTCCCGACTATTGTTCTTGATCATTTCGTAATTTAGCAATTTCATTGGTTTATATTGAATTTAAATAATATGTAGTTAGATATAAGTTATCTTCAATTAGCTAATTACTTTAAAAAAACAAAAAAATCTTATTTTAACCAATTTGGCTACGAACAAAACAAAACTTTCCTTTACAAAACTATCCATTTGTGGAATAAAGTAGCATCCTAAAGTAGGTATGTTATTTTAAGGCCCACACAATGCTCCTTTCGAAAACAAATCGCAACATTCATTCAAATTAAGCATGTTTATACAACGGTGCAAGTTTACCGCCCCGGGGCAGTGCTGCCAACCTCCTTCGAAAACAATTAAACGCGATAAAATAAAGAAAAATCTGGGGTCGGTCGGCCTGAGGCGCGGCTGTGGGAACCCGCTTATTGTTTTAGGGTTAAACGAAAGCTTTTTCCCCGCATCGCCTTTTAAAGCGCACTCATTCGCCCAGAGATGTCCCTTCAAAGCAACTCACTCAGATGTAATTCGCGATTTTAAACCACATGGCTTTATTGTTTGATTATGATTAAATGCGAGCTTGGATTGACTGGGTTCGAATGGGAATATTGATGGAATTGATCTGCCTCGCGGGAAAGTAAACTATACGAGTTGATCAATAAAGCTGGAATACCTGCCTGCATGTGTGATATAACAGACCAGTAGAAATATTTGATATTTTTTTAACTTTCACGATCTTGAATATTATTTTGTTGATATTTCACAGGAAAAATTAGATTCGATTGAACTGGAATGTACACCGCTAAATGATCTTGCGCTAATAATAACGTTTTCAGCCATTCGCCCAGCTGACGGCGAGAACATTCCAAGCCACAGAACAACAATACGCAGTCGACTACATAGGCGACTACACATACAACTCCCTATAGGTAGAGACACGGCCTATCAAAGTAAATACCTATTGATACTTTTTTTAAATGTATATTATTTTGTTATTAATAAATAATCTAGCAACTATTAAATTCTTCTAAAAAATTTAATTTGAATTTTCAACCATTGAAAAATCTACATTTTCAACCAATTGTAGATTTTTTTCTAGCTATTGAATCTAGTTCCCAGTTTTTTCATCTCTAAAGATCCATATCCTGTAAATTTGCGCTCAATTGTTCGATTAATGTTTTATGTTTTTGTACAAAACAGCAATGATGCCCACCTGCCCACTCTATCTCTAGCACTTATATTTTATTGTCATCTCGACACGAGCTAAAACAACGACAGGTCTAGATAAGAGGTTAATGAAGAGGCCAGCGCGTGCCGAATCGCGCTTACCAGCCGCAATAGACAAGTGGCGACGACAGGCTAATGACGCACGTGTGTCTATGGAAGGGCGCGTTAGCCAACAATGGAAAACAGAGGTTATCATCATCTCGTTAATGGGGGATGGGTGAATAGAAAAATCTCTTAAAATGACTTCAAGAGTGAATGATTTCGATTGATGATAAGTTTTAGATCTTGATTAGAATATTTCGTTTCCTTGATAGGAATTAAATATTTTTTTTTGATAGATAGATAGAAAATACCTTATTGCACACCATATACCATATCAGCTTAGTTAAGTTCTACAAAATTTATTAATGTTGTACAATGGGCGGTCTTATCGCTAAGTAGAGATCTCTACCAGACAATCTTTGGATGGAACGGACTGTAAGAAAGTTTACAAGGGTTTTAATTGTACATAGTATCTTAACTATGTACAATTAAAAGTATTTAGGTTCCCTAAATAAATACCTTGCCTACTTGGTGTCGGGAATAGTTCGAACTATACCTACCAATTAATAATTTAACATGATTGCATGTTGCGTTGGTCTATAGAATATGATATAGTCCGACCTAGATATTTATTGATTAATAATTACGTAGGAGCTACATATTATTAACTAAGTACATTCAAATATGTACTTCTTACGTACTTAAACATACTCCACGTCTAGTCTAACAGAAAACTTAATCTCACCTAGGCCAGCTGATAATTTTGCATATCCAAGCTTAAAAAACTTTTATTTAGGTAAGCTTTATGTTAGGTTACAAGTCTCTAAGACTTGTAACGCCATCTGTAGGCAACTTAAAATACTATTATTACAGCGCCATCTAGTGACGAGTAGCAGTACTAACTAATTCATGAATTTTGACTCGAATAAGTAATTAGGTTATTAGCGCAATTGTCTGTTGAAAAATCTAAAAATAATTTAATAAAGACGCGTTACAGTAGCCCTGCATATTTACGTTATCATTTAAAATAAAAGTCAAAATTCATTTATTTATTAATCACTTTGTAACGTGCGTCGGTTTTATCTACTGCCTGTTCTTCCGCGACCATAATTATGTTTAACGCACCTTCAAACCAAAATCTTTTTTTTCGAATGCGATCCGTGAGTCTGCAAACAAGCAACATGATCATCCGTAATCTTGGAAATAAGCAAATTGCCTATTTATTTCGATAACCAATCTAGCTTGACCTGCCATTCGTAGATTCTTGCGTACATTTATGCGAGATCTTGGTAAGCTAGTTATGCGTTCGGTCAAGTTACGAATTACGATCTACAGAGGGCCAGCAAATATTTGACTTCGGTGGTAATTGTCACACGAGAACACATCTCGGTTTACGATGTCCCGAGAGAAAAAAATAAGTATAAACAAGTATGTAACGGTAGATTTGTTTATTTATTGGAATATTTTTTTGCAGGCGAGCTTCTTACCCTTTTGGCCTTGAGAAGGTTGAACGGATATAACGGTTAGCCTAATCTGCCCTTACCCTAACTTTCGAACTGGTGTGATATCTGCGTAGATCACTAACACGTGATGAAAACGGTGAAGGAAAACATCGAGAAGAACCCGACATGCTCTAGAACCAAGCACGTTCACTGGTTCCGATAAGCGACTTGCAACCTGGCACGCGGATTTCTAACTACCATGCAAAACGGGGGTATGTGCCAGATATAATGTTTGGACATGCATCTGACCCCCTGAGTTTAGATCTGAAGATGTCCATCATGGGAATTGCAGTCGTGAGCGTGCGTGTGTTTGTCATGTTTAGAGCATTTGTCGTCGGATGAAAAGCGTAGCCAATCTGATTGGATGGTTGGATTAGATAGTGATAGGATAAACAGAACCATCTTGTTTTTTTTATTTTGAAACTACACTTAGGGTTCATGTTTTTTTCTACCTAGAAATGTTGGCGATATTTATTTATTCGAGACAGTCAAAATTACAAAAAAAGGTTGTGTGTAAATTATGCAGTAACTCCTTTTCCTACTTCCAGTCGCCCGGGTTTTACAATGTTTGACATTTATTGAATTTTTCCGTCAAAAATATATTCGATTCCTTTGTTGATTTTTTTGCTGTAGGTATAACTAGTTTCCACAAAATGAACGTCCACAAACTATGGGAATATAAGGAATATGTCAACGTGAACGGCATGATGCTGACGAGCGAGCTCATGTCCTTATTGCAGAACTCTATAACCCTGCTCCAAGTGGAGAACCATTTTGATCACGTTCAGTACTGGGGGCAGATCTACGCGGTAGACTTTGATTACCACATCGCTGTCGGGATAGGCAACGACGCTTTGGCCGATAAAAAATACTTCTACACAACTGACTTTAAGTTCTGGGGCCTACTTCCTCGAGCCAAAAAAAAATACAAGCTTATGTCGCTGCTAACCACTTTCCCCTTCCGAGGAGACCCGTCCTTGAAAATCAAGGTCCTGGACGAAGCTTTGGAGGAGACGCACCCTGAAAGATGCCAGTTCATGAAGGAGGAAAGCCGCTTGGCAGCAACCATCAGCAACATTTGCGATGAGGCTGAAATTTGCGCAAGGGGGCAGCTGATCAAGCAACCTGACGGCACAGTCATCATCAACCCTAACTTCTACGGTCTGACGGCTGCTGAAGCGAAGCATCTTAAATCGTATCTACACATTAGACCGGCTCAACAACGCTGGAACACCAATCTGCTCACCAGACAAGATTACAACTACAGTATGGATTTCCTGGATTCCATCGACCAAGATATTCCGAATGGGTGCTGGAACCTGTCCCTGGAACAGGCTGGTAGCGTGGCATACTTGAAGAGCCTGTACTGGCCGGGCATGATGTTTTTCCATAAGGTGAAGACTCCAGATGCTGGCTTCTTGTATGTAGGCAACGGGCGCAAGAATCTAGATGTTCCTTTCTTACTTTAGCTAACTAATTTGAATTAAAATGAAATATGTTTTTAGCATTACCAATATTCAGCTATGTGTTCTCTATGAAAAGTAGGGTATTACTTTCACACCACAGTTAGTCGTGCAGTTTAATCATTTAACGAAAAAGTGTACTCAGTCATCCTCACTTAACTAAATAATTTCTGTTCGACTAGCAGTATGAGGGATTTTTTGGTAAACAGGCACAAAAAACACTTTTTGGTTCCACAGATTTTAATCTTAGGTTTTATGAAATGATAAATTATTTGGACAATGTTGGTCAATAACGTTCCGTTCTCTCTCCACGAAATCCCGAAATTGACTTTGCGAGCTACATTTTATGTGTGCTGGCAATGGATATACGTAGCATTCCTAACTACGTAGTCCATAACAAGTCTGTGCCATAGAAAGAATCCATAGATACAGAACAGAATACCAGAAGCTAACGGACGTGCTGACCTTAGAAAAAGTCCTAGCGCCCATCGTAACCGGCTTTTCTGCCGTAATTATATTCTTAGTGATCTCTGGACTTCGAAATAGCAGCTGTGATTTGGTGGATAAACAAATAATATGACCACGAACGGTGATATTCCCGTTGGTGATACAGAAATGGCGGAATGCGATGGCGAAGTTGTTACAATGATGGACGTGTTGAAAGAACAGCAGGATTTCGAGGACGACGCCAATGCTGTGCTCGGCGGCTCCGACGAGAAGGAATGCACCTACACACAGGTATACTTTTAGACATTGTTCAAGGCTCAAAGACGTCACCGATCACAACATGGCGATTCCAATTTTCATCATTGACTTTCAAATTCATTCATCCAGCGAGAACAATAATTTATCGAGGTATCGACTATCTGGCAAAGAACTCGGAAATAATCAAATTAGTAGATAGCTAATATTTGTAATTGACCATCTTGCAAGATATTTTCATTAGTGCTATAATCAGTCTATGACAATCATACATAATATTATAAACGCGAAAGTTTGTGAGGATGGATGTTTGTTACTCTTTCACGCAAAAACTACTGAACGGATTTTGATGAAACTTTGCAGTAATATAGTTTATACATCAGAATAACACAGGCTACTTTTTATCCACATACCATGCGGCGAAGCCGTGGGCAGAAGCTAGTAGAAAGTGTTGATTTAGTGTGCACAGACATGCTCCTCAGAGTTTCCTGTATTATTCTGTAAAATTGACTTTTTCGTTTACAGGGCTACATCAAGAGACAGGCCATTTATTCCTGTTTAACATGCTGCCCCGAATCCAAAGATGATCCATCAAAAAGGGCTGGTTTCTGCCTTGCATGCAGCCTCACCTGCCATGAGAACCATGACCTTGTAGAACTGTACACCAAAAGGAACTTCCGGTGTGACTGTGGCAACCCTAAGTTCAAGAACTCATGCCAATTTATTCCAAACAAACCTGACCTAAATGATGACAATATTTACAACCAAAACTTTATTGGACTTTACTGCATCTGTAGCAAGCCATATGGTGACCAAGAAACCACTCTAGACGATGAAATGATCCAATGTATTATTTGTGAGGATTGGTGGCATGCATCTCACTTGGATGCGGTCATACCGGCACCTGACCAGTACGCTGAAATGATCTGCAAGCTGTGTATGGCTAAGAATGAGTTCCTACATGACTACAGCGACCTCGCCGTCAATGTTGAAACTGGTGATGTGAATGTTGTCAAAGTGAATGGAATTGACAGCACTGTGACTGATGAGAAACTTACCAATGGTACTGAGACTGATGAAAAACTTTTAAATGAAACTGCTACTGATGAAAAACGAACTAATGGCAATATGGAGAGTTCAGCTTGTAATTATATGGATACAAGTGCCACCGAAGCACACACTGAAGATACTGAAACTAACAATGATTATGAAGGAAGTTCCTCTGAGAGAGAAACCATAGAACCTGAGAAATTGGATGATGAAACTGTGACAGAAAATCTAGTCGAAAATAAATCTATGGAGACAGATGAAACTGATAAGGCTGCTGAAGTAATACCTGAAGTAAGATCTGAAGAACCTGAAACCAAGAGCTCTGAAGTTTCTGCCGATAAAACGGAAGAAAGTGAAACTTCAGATAAAACTGAGAAACCTTTGGTAGATAATACTGGAAAAAATGAACCATTAGAAAATAAAACAGAAGGAAATGATTCAGCTGAAAAAGAAACAATTGCAGCTACTGAAGAAACAACAGAAGCAGTTAGTACAGCATCTGGAAAAAAATCTGAAGAAACTAATGAAGCTTCTGCAGTTGAAAGTGGAGAAAGTAGTGAGCTTTCTGCAGAGAAACAAGATGTTGAACCTAGTGAAAGCACAGTACAGTCTACTACTGATGCTGCTGAAACTCTACCAACTGAATCCAAAAATAATGAAAACACTGATCCTGAAAATACAGTAGAAAATACTTCAACAGAGACTGAAAAATCATCTGAAAACATTGACTCTAGTGAAAGCAAGGTCACAGAAGAACAAGAAAAAGAAACAGTAAAATTACCTGATGCTGAGAAAGAAGAAGTAGAGAAAGATAGTACAACTGAAAGTTCTAGCATAGAAATCCATGACCCACCTAGTGATAATACCACTGATGAAACCAAAGCCACTGAAACATCACAAGATGAAGAGATGAATGATCTCGCTAAAGTAAATGAAAATATAGCTGATGATACACCAGCAGCCAATGATGATAATGTTAGTAAAGATGAAAATACTGCTGATTCAAAAGAAAACGATAGTTCAATGAAAATTGAAACCAATGAAAATAAAGTGCCTGAATTACCTAATACAGAAAATAAGAGAAAAATGTCCACCGAAGATGTTATCGATGATAATTCTGCTAAGAAACCCAAGCTTGATAGTAAATGTGTTAGACCGAAAGGCATCCAAAAAGTTCATAGAGGTGCCACATTTTGGCCTTCAAGCTTCCGCCAAAAGCTGTGTACATGCAGTGAGTGCATTTCTATGTACAAGGATTTAAGTGTACTGTTCCTGACTGATCTTGAAGACACCGTGTTTGCTTATGAAACATTGGGCAAAGAGAGAACGGCCGGAAAACCAAATCAGTATGAGAAAGGGATTGAAGCCCTCTGTTCACTCGGCAGGATTCAGCAAATAGATGCTCTCACTGAATATAACAGAATGAGAGACAAATTGCTTGACTTCTTGCAAAGTTTTAAAGATAGGAAGGTAATTGTCACAGAAAAGGACATAAAGACATTCTTTGCTGGAATGAAACCTGAAAAGCGTACTGATGGAGTTTATTTCTGCAGATAAGTTTGATAGGAATATATCCCTTCTTTAATTTTGTATTCATAGATTTTAATTAATGCATTCCCTGAGTTTTCATAGCTAGTAAGCTAATGCCTCATCTCAATATAATCCTTTTTATGAAATTCTGTTTTATTTATAGGTCCCTAGTACTAGCGCACTAGTGGTTTGTGGCTTTCGACCCGAAGATCGCAGGTTCGAATTCCGTGTGCACCAATAGATTGGTCCATGCAAAAATTTATGAGAAAATGATAGATAGATAAAACATTTATTCTTTGCTACAGACACACACCAATATACATTTTATTGTCAGTAAGTTTGTGTTTGTGTGTGTTGCAGCACAACAAAAGGCCATGGCTGTGAAAAATTTTTGCTTAAAAGCAAAAACATAGTTTAAAAATACTTTTAAACTATGAAGGAAAACGTGAAACTGGCAATATTGTTATAAAATCTGTACCGGCATTTCCAAAGACATGTGCCATGTGCCACCTTGCCTCTACCTGTGTACAACGTTTCGCACTTGAGGGCGGTTACTGAAGATCAAGGTGACCAAAATAAAAAACCATTTTGCGAGTGATGCGACGTAAAATATAATAACCAAACAGAGGGGGTCCCTCAGAGCAATCTGTATGTGTTAAAGGCATTTACTTATTAACCCCACCATGCAGTTTGCGAAGTTGAACGTGTTTAGTTGCGTATCCAAACAAATGAAAATAATGATTTAGTTTTTGTTTGAAATGTGACTTGATCGAGAGTTCTTAGCTATGATACAAGAAAGCTATCTCCTAAAGTACCTACTTTGACTACCTACAATGAAAATAAAACCTCGGTCTGCCGCCATACCCTAATACAAAGTTCATTTGAGAAACTTAACTTTTCATATTGTAAAAACGGGAATTTTCACGTACTGCACTATCGGTGAAGGCACCGACTAAGTTTCGACTTATAATCAGCCATACAATGCGAATGAACAAAATTGGTTTCATATTGGACGTTCCGTTTTTTTGATGGATGGGCCATTAAAATAAGGAACTATGTAGTTTCAAAATTGATTGCCATCTCGATAGCCATGAGTTAGTGTGATCGCCCCGCTGGTCTCGACTCTTGAGTTTGAATAATAGGGACGGTTTTTAAATCGATTAGTATATCTTCTAGGATATAGGTTAGCTTAGGTTCTTAGGTAGGACTTATCTTCCAATTTTATAAATAACATTGTATTTTTATATAAGTTACAAACGCTTCTCTAACCTAAACAACCTACTACCTATATCTATAAAGGTAGATACTAATAATAAAGCTAAAGAGTAGTTTTTATGTTTGAACGATCTTATCTCTAGAACTAACAGTCAGATTTAAAAAAATATTTAACATCTCGCCCTTCGGCGCCAAGAAAAAGTAGTAGCACAAGCGGACGATGCGACGCGGTGGGCTGGGGGCCGAGTGCTGCCGCAGCTTATAATCATATCCATGCCTGATTATCTTGAGACTGATCAAAGAACACAAAATAAATAAAAAATCACGCTCAGTCGATGTGTGTAGCACGAGCGCCGCAACGGGTTGGCGGCTTCAATTAAAACACTGTTAATGCAAGATGGTAAGTTTATTATACGGCAAGGTTCACAATCACGCGTACAGGATATCGTAATGGCCGGGCCGATACAACAGGTGCACTACCGGGGCCGTACCTTCAGGGAAATCATGGGCCATTACCTGAGGATGAACAAAACAATATAAGTAGAGAACAACAAACAACACTAACGGTCAAAAATTCTATGTATAATAAATGAATGAATGAAAACGCTTTATTGTACACCATAAGAAAAAAAACAAAACTCAAAGTACAATGGCTCAAAGTAATATGTATGTATTTACAAAAAAATAATTATATAAGTAGTATATCAGTCATGTTGTTTCCATAACACAAGCTTTGCTTACTTTGGGGCTAGATGATGCTGTGTGAAAATGTTCAGCATTATTTATTTATACTGAAACGCTGTGAATTGGAAAGCATTTTTTATACAATTAAAGTGGCAAACTGTGGCGAACTTATAGCTTATAATAATACGGTGCATTTTTCACACAGCATCATCTAGCCCCAAAGCTGTTTTATCTAGGCAACAGAGTCAATTTTGTGTTAGTAAAGAATGATGAATCTAGCGGGGATTTGGTAATCTATGAGCTCTCACTTATGTGTGGACAATTATGAAATAGCAATCGCATGTAGATTGTTATTTCTGCTCGCGCGAAGGCTGATCAAATGCAGTTATAATATTTGTCTAATCCGAAAGTATGGCTGGATGAGCTTCTCTAAGAATCTTCAGAGTAGGCAATAATAATGCTGGATATTTCTCCACACATCATCATCTAACCCCAAACTAAGCAGAGCTTGTATTATGGGAACTACATGACTGATATATTAATTATATACTTTTTTGTAAATACATACACATTATACATAGCAAACACCCAGACCCGAGACAAATATTTGTAGATCATACAAACAATCGTCCCGTGGCGGGAATCGAACCCGCAACCTTCTGCGTCTCAGGCGGGCCTTCGCCTACTGCGCCACAGAGATCAACAATTCCCCAGGACGGTAACATTAAAAACAGCTGAAACGATTAGGATGATATTTTAGAAATAGATATAGTTTTGACCTAGAATTATAGATATAAACGGGAACGGGAGAAGCTGCGGGTAGGACCTTAGTAAAAGTGTCTTGCGGTGTTTAAAACACCGCACTGTTCTCAAATCTTTATTGGACATGATAATCATCACAACATTTATATCATAACCGGGACCCAACACCTTAACGTGCCCTCTGGAGCATGGAAGAGCTTAAATCTAGGTGCAAATACTGGTCGGTCACCCATCAAAATGGTGGACCTGCCCCCTTATTACAATGACGACATCTGTGGCGCAGTGGGTTAAAACTCGCCTGAGACGCAGAAGGTTGCGGGTTCGATTCCTGCCACGGGACAAATGATTGTGTGATCTGCAAATATTTGGCTCGGGTCAGGGCATCTTCTATGTATAATATGTATGTATTTACAAAAAAAAGTATATAAGTAGTATATCAGTCCTTTCGTTCCCATATTACAAGCTCTGCTTAGTTTAGGGCTAGATGATGTTCATTGTATAATTATATAAGTAGTATATCAGTCTTTTATTTCCTATAATACAAGCTCTGCTTAGTTTGGGGCTAGATGATGCTGAGTGAAAAATGTCCAGCATTATTTATTTATTGTGTAAAAAGGCCCAGCAAAAAAAAAGTACGTAAAGTACGTGGTATAGAATGTTACTGAACCAAAATGACATGTTTTAATTGTCAGTTAGGTTAAGCTACATAGAATGTTATTAAAATCAGCTGACCGCCTGATACTTACTTCGCTGCCCTGTCCACGGTCCATGTATTTAACTCTGACGCCGACCTTCAGTGCGTTGCTGAGTGCTATTATGTGGATATGGTCAGACTCCTTATACATAGGCTCCACCTCCTGAAAATGTATTAAGCATAGGATGCATCAGTATCAATACATGTAAAATTTTCACAAAATGGAAACACCCCTGACTTGTGTGCCACATCACATAAACTCTTTATACACACGCTTAACTTACAACGCAAACAGAGGGGCTGTTTGCGTCGGGGGTAAATCAAAATGTCACCCATCAAAAATAGTAAATAATCGTAAATATGAACCAACCTACATATCAAATATTTGAATATTCCTAGCATATCTCTTTTAACAAACTGTTGTATGACATAACCAAGTGTACTTTAAGCTCCTAAATCCTACTTCCTACTTGCTATTATAAACGCGAAAGTTTGTAAGGCTGGATGTTTGTTACTCTTTCACCCAAAAACTACTGAACGGATTTTGATGAAACTTTACAGTAATATATCTTATGCATCAGAATAATACATAGGCAAATTTTACCACGCGGGCGAAGCCGTGGGCAGAAGCTAGTGAAGTATAAGTATGAATTATTTTCATTTAGTTATAAGAAAATTTTCTTTATTTTGCTCATCTTCTTCAAACGTACTACCGCCCCACTCTTCATTACACAAAGGTTAGCTGCAAGAAAATGCTAATTAGCATTAAGTTCACCTTTTTACTGGTTTTATCATTTGCAAAAAAACATTTTCTATTATCCATCTATTGTACTCAATTTGTGTACTAAATAAATCTATCTATCTAATAAAAATCTGTGTATTATGTACAAAGTCAAAAGGCCATAATCACCTGTCTACAAAACTCCGTAACTGAACGGGGGCCCTCAATAAAATTCTGATAGAAGTCTTGGTCGGTCTGCAGCTGCCCTGATGTCACTAGACGGAGGTACACAACAATGTAGTCGGAGTAGCCCTGCTTGTTGAACTTATCGTGCAGATCATCTCTGACTGACTCCAAGTTCTCTGGGGAACCATTGGCTTGTTCACCTACCCGCTGGACCACCTCCATGAACTGAGAACAGATATTTTCGGTATATTGATCTTATTATAGCAAAGTAAACAAGGGGCTTCTAGACCATGGTGTTCCTCATGAACCAATCAGTATGCACAACTTGTTGTGCCATCCATCAAATATTAGTTCCTAAAGACACAACTTAGCAGAACTAGTTTTGCTATAAGCGTTCCTCACATCACCTTGTCTGGGGATAATAAAAAAACCTAACCAATCTGAGTCAGATCTGCCGAGGAAGAATTTTTCTGTTGTGCCAAGTTGAGTCTAACAGAACTAATATTAGGGCAGGTGTTCCAATGACACAACTAGTTGTGCATACTAATTGGTCCGTGAGGAACTCGCTGTGTTGATAAATACCACTTCCTGTTGGTGTTAACACCTGTTGAAAGATTAAAATGTATGGATATGACATTAGCTGTTGAAATGTCATGTGACTACTGCCAATTTTTTTTTTTGTTCAAATTTATGTCTGTGTCAAAAGGTAAATGAAGCATGAGTTAAGTTATAATTATGTCTAAAATATTACACAATCAACGGAAAGCAGACAGTAGTGTTTGAACATAACCACTAAGATGCTTACACACATCTAGTCAGTTAAGTTTACTCCACACACAAGATGTTATAGTACACAGATATGATATAGGTACACTGGTGTAAAAACCTCTAGTGCATCAAAAATAATAAAACAGATACTCCTAATGAATTTTTCAGTGACTAAAATTCTGAAGAGATCTTTGACTCAGAATCCTACTAATATTATAAAGTGAAAGTTTCTGAGGATAGATGTTTGTTACTCTTTCACGCAAAAACTACTTAACAGATTTAGATAAAATTTTACAGTAATATAGCTTATACATCAGAATAAAACAGGCTACTTTTTATCCGGTTATAACGCGGGCGAAGCTGTGGGCAGAAGCTTGAAAATTAAATTTGTTAAATTTTGTCACAGAAGCTCATATAAGTCAATAGTCCAAGGCATGCCAGCTACTCTACCAGTCCATATAATATGGAATGGTTAAGGAAAAATCAATATAATATGAACAGGTTAATGAAAAAACAGGCATCTTTTATTCTAGAGATCATGCAGCTTCTTAAGTTTAACAAATAGGTTTTAGTGACTTATAGGGGTTGATGAATTTAAATACAAACAGATGCAACTATAACTCCTACTATATCTTACAGTTGAACTGATTTGGATTATATTTTGAATCGGTTTAGTTTCTGATCTAGAATAACACAATGTGTGCAGGTGTGTCTTGGTACCACACAGTCCTCGTAGTTTCTTTTACTCTCAATCCAGCGAATCTAAGTGTAGGCCCAGGACTAAGGCCCGAATTCATAGTCAAATAGGGGCTCCCCTAGGGGACTGTTCAGACCCTAGTAAAGATTCAAGTGCACCCAGCCATAAGACGAATGCTGAATGATGGATTTTGGGGGACTGTTCAACCCCCGACTATGGATTCAGGCTTAAGTGATTGTTAGGTACATAAAAAAAACAATAACCTCAAACTCACCGTCTCGTAGAAATCTTCTACCGTGAACTGCGAGAACCCTAATGCGACTAGAATTTCCTTTGAATTCTTCGCGATCTCGTAGAATTTATCATATTCCTTTTTATCAGTGAGTAATTGCTCTAGGTACGCATAAGAAAATGCACGAAAGAAGCAGTTTCCATCGGGTCGAGTCCTTCTAATTTGCTTGTATTTAGCAGACAGATCTTTGACTTTCAGGAGGTATACAGGATCCTCATAATATTCCTTTTCTAGAGAAGACAATGGCTCCAGCTCTCCAACGAGCGGTATAGATTCAGATATCTACAAAAACAAACAAAAATATAACGTCACCATTGTGAATTATTTTGCGTTAATTTACAACTTTTGATAGGCCTAAATTATGTGAAAACTATTAGAGTACCTCTTTCTCTATCTCCCGCTGTTGTTTCATTATCAACTCATCTTGATTTATTGAGCTATCAATAATATTGCCGGCAAAACTGCTGCTGCTTGAGGCGTCGTCCGCCATTTTCAAATAAAAACTGAATTGACGTTTGTTTGACACACAAACAAACAATTGACAATCGAATGGCAAAAAAAAAAAGTCGCGTTCGCAAATCCTGACGGTCGGTGACTACGTTCACAAAAAACTTGTCAGAGTGCAACTCAACCGCTGCGCTTATAGGAAAAATAAAATTGATACGCAAAGCACAATAGCGCACAAAGTTTTTCATTATTTTGAGCAGCTACGTTTCAAATGCCTTAGGGACTTCTAGCCATGTATTTTTTAATGACTTTTAACCTCTGCCAATATTTTCGAATCATACCCAAGACAACGAAAACCATTTGTTTTATGTTTATCTATGAATTTACGAAGCCTCGCGTTTGTTTTTTGCATAAACCTGTGTTCAAGAAAGAACGAACCTAGTGAACGATCGATCGAGCCAGTATAATCCTAATTATAGTTCGTAGCCTAGAATAAAAATAGGCTACTTCCATCCGGGTACACCGAAGCTATAGATATAAAGATGAAAGGTACATTGTAATAAAATTCAATATTACACGCTTTTGATGAAATCAATTTATTATTTAAATTATCAAATAATTTGTACAGCTCTAATTTAAATTTAAACTTAAATATACCTAGTAGTTCAATCAGCAAACATGTCTTCAATTTTCTTCTGCACTTCCTTCTCAGTCTCAGAGTTGAGTTTGTCTGGCAAGTCCTTGACAGACTCTAAGTCAGCTGGTTCTCCGTCATCAATTGCGGGTTTCTCGCCTTTCGCCTGAAAGTAAATACATATTTGTTGTATAAAGAAAAAGCAGGAAATCTCCAAAATCTGACCCCAAAATAAATACCTACTTAATTCCAACCCATAAACGTTTTCAAACCTCTTTGTTCAAACCTAGAACAAAATTCTAACACAACGCCATCTATTGGCGACTTTCCTCCAAAGCGACTCTAATATGGGCATAATGAAATCAAACACTTTTAAACGGATTTACCGTGCTATTTTACCTGACGTATCGAAGGCTTTACAGCTTTCATGGTCGCAATAATTAGACAAAATATTAATGGAGTTAAAAATATGACAAAATAGTATTGCCAAGACTTTCCCACGCGTCACCGTGAAGTGAAGTGATCTTTAGTGAAGGTGCGGGGAGGGGAATGAAGGGAGGCAGTCTTGGGAAGATTTTAACATACAGTAAATAAACAAAGGGGCGTTTGAAGTAATCCTGCTGCATAATGGAACATATCTTGTACATATTGATAAAAAATGTACATATTGTTTTGTAAAAGGATCATCAAAAAGAATAACGAGCCTTGTTTTCTTGCCTTTCTATCCTGGCTTGGTCGCGGAGGAACAGGCAATAGATAAAACCGTCGTTTCAAAGTGATCCTTGTGATTTTAATGAATAAATGAATTTTGATTTTGACTTTGATTGACTTATCACACTTCCCTACTTGGAATCCTTAGTACTGGGTTTGTATCTAAGGTTTTTTTTTCACAAGTTAAATTAGCAAGTGAAGTTGCAATGAGCAGGCCATATAGCTCATAAAACCGACAATCGCTGGGAAGGAAAGGTTCTCGAAAGGCGACCATGAACCGGATAACGGAATGTGGGGAGGCTCGATAAGACCAATGACATTGTAAAGATTGCGTTGAGTGGATGGAGATGGCGCAATATTGTTGGCCATAGCATTTTTTGGGCGAGCCTATGTTCAGCAGTGGACTTCTACAGGCTGATGATGATATAATTAAATTAGGAATAGTATCTTACGAGTTGAGGGCCAAGCCAATGTTCATTTTGCTTCGTAGCTATGTATTTATTTTTTATATTATTTTTTGTGTTACCGAATTTTAGAATATAAAATAGCAAGTGGTTTATTTGACAACAAAAAGCACAGAAAGGTTGTCCTTTCTGTGTGTGGTAGTCCTATCTGTGCCATGTGAGCCAAACAGGTTCTGTCTCAACTTAGTGCTGCTCGGCACAGTAGTAATAAGCAGCGCTGATTTTGAGACAGAACTTTATTTTCAGAATTAACTTTTTTTGGCATAAATCACCCACAAAAATTAACCTCTTACGTCAAAGTCAAAGTCAAAATTCATTTATTCATTAAAATCACAAGGATCACTTTGAAACGTCGGTTTTATCTAGGTGCCTAAATAATCAGATATTTTATAGTATGCCTTTTTATAAAGTTTTTGTCATCTTTGTCATAGTTTTTTATCAATTTTTGTATATCTCTTGGGAGTTTGTTATAAAAGCGTACACTCTGCCCTTTAAACGACAAACGCATATACCTTCTGCAGTTGCGTTTCGAGCTGCATGATGGCGCGCTCGGTGCGGTAGTTGTCAGAGACGAGCTGCGCCCAACGACGCCGCAGCGCGCGCAGCCGGGCGCCGCTCGCCGTCTGCGACCGCTTGCGCTCCCAGTTTACCGCCGCTATCTGCTTCCTGCGCACAGATACCAGATGATAATCATAACAATACGTTAGATGCAAGCTAAATTGTGAATAAACGACTTCAAATAACGGGAAGTTGATAAATGTCCAATATTAAATTTCATCCCTTGTTTTTACACAATCAGGGGAGGGACTTTTTTATAAAATTTAAATGGAACCACCCGTGAAGAGTACCCTTCATTAAAAAAATAATCATTAAAATAGGTTCACAATTGGCGAAGATATCGCGTAATACACACAAAAAAAAGACAGACGAATTGAGAGCCTTTTTTGAGGTTGGTTCAAAATTAAAACGTCTATGACAGATACAGACGTAATTCAGTATTTCATATTAATTTTCTCAAGAGAAAGGTATATGTTATCGAACAATACAAAGCGAGTCACCTCATATTCCATGGTTGGCCGACATTAATTTAGATAGGAAATACATTGTAATTTCGCATAGAAATTTCTTATGAAGTAAGTAAATAGACCTAACTGTGAAGTCTGTGATATGGGCCTGTTTCAAGACATATTAGTTGCGCAAAACCTCAAGCGCAACTATCATCATGCTCTACTGCTCCATATATAAGCTGGTTCATGAAAATGTTTGATGAAAATCGATGGAGTTCTGAAAAAAGCAGAAAAAAAAGGACCCAAAAGAACCCTAAGTATTTCAATTTTCAACTTAAACTATCGTTGGCTTTTACGCCACTGCGGATGTGACAGGCCTATTGTGCCACTTGAAAAACTACCTAAGACCACCATGTGTGTTCTGTGACTTGAGCACCAAGTTCTGCAGCGTGTTGAGATAAGACTTCCACGCCTCGGTGCCGTACTGCAGTTGGAGCTCCAAGTTGAGCACGCGGATCGCCTGGTGCGACAGCTGGGCGTGTGAGTTATCCACCGACTCCGCCCAGGCAGCCGGCTCTCCCAATCTCCCAGCTGGAGGGGGCGGCAGCTCATATCTATAATAAGTAAAAAAGAGCTGTAAGTCTGATAATTATATGAATGAGTGATACATAACATAACTCCAAAGATTTCTATTTAGGTATTGATAACCACTACATGGAATGAGAATGCCAAACAGGTTAGATTTTTTTTCTTTATACAGTTTTAAACCAAAGAGGGACCAAAGATAAGCAAAGGACATCTTGGACCTCCTCGATTGACAAGGACTTTTCCAAAAAGGTAAGGTTTCAATCCATTTCAAATAATTTCTATCATCTTTGTTCACAGAATTTTTGCTGCCATAACTAAAATATTACTAGAATTGTAATTTATTATTTTTCATCATTCGCTTGTGTGATAAAAATCAAATCTAAATCACCTTTTTAAATTTTCATTTTTTACATGGTATTTTTCTGGGATCCAACAAATTCAAAAACTATTTTTTTACAGCAATCCTTTTTGCTATATTTTAATGTGTTTTATGCAATTAATTTGTATATCTTCAAGCTTGGTTCTTAGCACCACAAGCCACTAGGGGGTGCTGCGATAGAGGGTGAAAAACAGAAGGTTTTAATTTTTTTTAAATATTTTCTTTACTTAATACCCTATACACCCCAGTGCAAACCTTAGTTCCCCCACTTATAGATATACCATCTTATTCACAATCACCCGTCCTTTACTAACACTAAACAAATGATAGAGGCAGACAACTTTTGACATACTGCAAAAGTTAGTGAGTGATTATGAATAAGAGGGATAACCACCCTTTGCATAGTGTTTCCAGAGAGAGGCGCCTATCAGGGAGAAAGTCAAATTGTAAAAACGGGAATTTTCATGTACTCCACTATCGGTGAAGGCACCAACTAAGTTTCGACTCATTCCGAGATTCTTCATCAGGGTGAGTGGTTGCGACTTTCTCCTTCCGCGTCGCGCCGTGCACTGATACCGATAGTGCAGTACGTGAAAATACCCGTTTTTACAATATGAATAGTCAAGTTCATGATAGGGAGAAAGTCATTCAAATTCAGAGTTTACCAGCTCTGTTTAGAGCTTTTATAAGGTTGTTGAGGATAGAATGAAGTAGAGGAAAATTAGTAGGATGGCTCAACTCATAGCCAGGAAGAGAGAGAGAATGTAGAGAACACCAACCTTTTCATGGACAGAGGTTCCATGGGCAGTCTTTGCTGAACTCTTTCCATTTCTCTCTGCAGTGCGGAGGTTTCGAAGGCGGTGCTCGGCTCAGGTCCAGAATTTTCTAGATAGTTTTTTGTCGGTCTGTATCTTCTGCATTCCTCTTCGACCATCGCCAATGCCTGGAACATACGTCATACATAATTTATTTCACCTGATTCGGAGATGTTTACTTACAACAGAAAAGCTAAATCGAAAAAAGAAAGCTTATGTGTAAACTTAGAGGTTATAACTATTACGATATTAGTTTCTTACCGCTTCCCTGACTCCTGGGTCATCGTAACCTTGATCAATGTATGGTAGCGCGTCAACTACAACTTCTCCAGCCATTTTCTTCGATTATTTCAATGGAATCCAGGAAAAAATTATTTTTAATAAAAACTACCCCGGCCGACAGAACCGTAATGTAAACAAAACTTTTTTTTTTAGGTGGATGGTTTTTGTTTGGTTACATACAAGATTTAGGTACCATCGCTATTGTTTCATAAGTACTTCCAAAGAGATTTTACTACGTACCGAGAACTAATCAAAATTTGCTACCTTATTACTTTAAGCATAAATACTGTGTGTTCTCTTATAGATATCACAGAATTGTATATAGCTATCGCATGTATCAGGATATCTATTTCCCCAAAAAAAGGAAGGAATTATTTATTTGACGGTAAAGAAAGTTAGTCCATTTTAATTTGACACTGACAAAATCGATCAGCTGGATGTGTTGCAAAATGCAAATTCCAATGCAACAATGCAATGAAATGGCCACAGCCACAGAATATTTTTTTAATATAGTAGACAGCACAGACTATGTCTGACTATGTTATTGCTTGAAGAATTTATCGTTGAACTTTCCTTCATTGAATGAAGATATTAATAATTATAGTGTCGTCAACTTATTTCTGAAAATTCTCAATAAACATTGCTCCGAACCAACCAGCAATCATGGACCCAGAACCTTCTCTAGAAGACCTTTCCAGGGTACGAAAAGACAACAAGAAGTATACTTTTACAATTTTCTTTCCTTGTCTTGACTGAAATTACTGATGATTCTTTCAGATGAAAGCATTACAGCAAAAACGAACCCTTGCGTTCGTGAACCATTGCGTGATGACGAACGTGCAGTGCTTAAACAATTTCATGCAGGTCTGTGAAGATAAACTTATGCAGTTTGAACGGAAGCTAGATCGAGTGGATGCCGCCATGGTGCTGCTCGAGTCCAAGGTAGAATTTCCAAGAGTTTCACATTCAAAGATATAGTTCAGAACAACCAGCGCAAGAACATAGGCAACTAAAATAAAAATGTCCTGAAGGTACTGACCTAGAGTCCATTCATCAAAACAAGTCCAGCGGCCATTGCAGGAACTAAATACCTGCTTGTGGAAAATACTATCATCAGGCAGACTTACCTTCCATGAGAATGCCATGATGAACAGTCTGGCAAAGCCTCCATTCTCCAATTACCCAAAACCTTGGGTTTTATTGGTCAAGGACATTTCCAGCTTCCATATAGATGAATCCACTAATTTCTACTTCTAACTTTTAACATCAACCATTGTTTCAGCTCCTATCAGTACCAGAAGTTAGTGCGATCGTAGCAGAGGCAAGGGACACTTCAGCAGTTCTGGAACCAATCCACGAAGACCCTCAGGCCAATTCCACACAAACCATTGCACCTGTTGCAGATGACAATATCCCCACTCATGATAGTGAGGATAGTCCAGCGAAACTTCAACCAGAATATGATAGATTTGTGAAAATGGTGCAAGTTGGTGTCCCATTGCAGGCTGCTAAGTTGAAGTGTGCTTTGGAAGGCCTGGACCCTAATGTTTTAGCTGAGATTTTAGCCAAGAAGGATCCTTTTTAGGCATTGTTAGTACTACCACTTTATTATGGACTGATTTCTATATAATTATCAAATCAGTGGGTTTTGAAACCACACCTTTACCTTAGATCAGCAATGTGTTGCCATTTCTATATGGATTGGATGATAGTGGTGACGAAAATGGCACATCATAACTAGTTAAGCACCTACTGGGATAAAAAACCTTCTGGTTCAGTGTCTAATTTTAGTTATGGCAATTAAAATTAGCAATGGCCAATAAGGGTTAGAATACACTGTGAGTAGGTTCACACTGCCAAGGGCACTGGCAAATACAGTAGCCTGAATTTCTATTCCATTTATTAAGTTCAGGGGCATCAAGTCTTATTGTGACTCAATTCAAAGGTGTCAAATCTCACTTTTTAATTGACAATAATTTATGACAATGCCACTAGTATCATATCTGTGGCTGTAGTGTCCTCAACTGCAAAGTAGGATTTTTGCCAGAGTTAAATCACAAGGACTTGATGGTTAGGCCCCAGTTTCTAAATTTTATATGTATCTGTAAGTTATATTCAGTTTATTTATTAGTAGAATATAGAATAATCCTCTGGAGCATCTGGACAGATTCAGATAATTTAAATGTTAATCACAAATAAAACAGATCTCATATTAAAAAGGGTTTTCCGTGTCACCTATCCTCCTAGCTAGAACATGGAATAGATATACAATACCTGTGGGTCGATCACATTAACCTATGGCTATCAAGATGGCAATCAAATGCCATAATCAAGAAGTGAAGTGAAGATGGCAATCAATTTTGACACTTCTAGTTCCCCAATTGAATGGCCCATCCATCAAATTGCGATTACACATTCCGCACAGCCTGATTCCCATACCCAGACTATGAACTATGAACTGTCCATGAATGAACAAAACTTGTGATTTTGACAAGTAATTGAATCACGCTAATGCCATGCCTCCATCTCTATAGCCATGGAAATTAGTGTGATCGCCCTGCTGGTCCTGGTTAGTTGATGAGCAAGAGGGCAGGGAAGTTAAGCCTATGCCTAAGTTAGCCAAGGTTACTTGTGCACCTCTTAAAATAATACAAATAAAACAAGGTAGATAGATGGTAGACTTATTTATTATCCAACATCCAGCCTAGAACTGGATCATCTGTCCCTTCCTCTTCTTGTCTCCTCCGAGCTCGAAGTGCTTGCAGCGCTTGAGAGCCACCTGTGACCTGATCTTGCAGTCTCCACATTCCAAACGGAGTACAATCTTTTTGGTGGTTTTCGCCTAAAACAAATAAGTTTGGATGAGATGTTTGTTTCTCAATGTTTTCTACAACTGCATCGGAATATATAGTTGATATATCATCGTCCTACTACATGCTCATTACGGGTTGTATTTCAGGATTTTTTTTAAATATACCCAATCATTTGTATACCTAGGTAGATATTTAAAAGGGGCTTTGACAGGTAATGAGAGTGAAAGAAGCTTCATTCTTAACAATGGAGAGTACAGTAGATATTAAAACAATGAGCTATCCATATCCCATTATGTTCATTAAATTTCGTTTTTTTCTGGTGACTGATTCCTCTTTATGTTAGGAATATTACTGCCAACTTCACATAGCAACACATATAAAGTCGTAAAGTAACGATTCTGTCCTTTCTACAATGCTACTCATTATTTATATAAATAAAAACATTTTCACATGCAAAACCGAAACTGAAATTCACGAAAGTGGATGGATTATGGAATTTACATACTGGTAAATCAATTTAAAGATGGGACAATTTGTCACATGCCAGTGTTGATATTTGAGACAAGTTAGTAGGTATGCCGGTATAGGTTATCTTACCTTCTTTTTGAAGATGGGTTTCGACTGTCCACCATAACCCTGCTGTTTACGATCGTAACGTCTCCTTCCCTGCGCAGCGTGCCTTTCTTTGGACTTTTTGTACTGAGAAACCTTGTGGGTTTTGTGGCACTTGCATTTTTTGCAGTAAGTCCTGCGCTGTTTGGGTACGTTCACCTGAAATTTTCAAGGCGATGTAGAAATACATAGGGCACTAGGACAATCAATACACTGATAATCATTTTCACAGTTGTTTTGTGCATTTCACACAGCAATTACGCCGATTAATAACGATTAAAATTACGAAAAACACTAACCATTTTTGCGTTTGATTCGCACGGTATCAACAAACGTCAAAAAAAGAAATGAAATCGAATGAAGAATGACATTGACAATACGTTTGGTCTTTAGCCGATTTTTTTTCTATTTGACTTTGGCAGATTTGTAAATAGAGAAAGGATTATGAGTTGAACGAATTTGATGAGCTTGTTCCGTGCATTTGGATAAATAAAAGTATAAGTTAGACCGCTACTGTATGCCTTTGATTAACTAGATTTTTTTAACTTTGCGTTTCATTTCCAAAATTTACTAAAAAAATGCTACTGACAAGCAAAAATTTTTAATCTGTGGTTTTGACGCACTCTTTTCTATGGTTTTAACATTAGAAGCCATAATTAAGATGTTGAAGTTGACATTAAAATCAAAGCTACCATCAAAAATGATTTTACTTGATAATCGGGAAAAAGTCATAAATTAATTTATTTTCTTATTATAGGACAACTATACATAAAGTGATTCATTGGTTTTTTTAATTTATAGGAACCCTGTAATACTACTCGTGAAAGAATGAAAATTGGTGATTGAGTTCACTTTGGGGTTTTTCAGACAAGCAAATATGTCGGGATATGTATAACAAATTAATATTCTAATACATTTTAGTTGTCAGCCGAAAATCTGTGAACAAAATAACTAGAATTGATTGAAATAACTTGAAATGGTTTGAAGCCTTACCTAGGCCGCCGTGGTAAACGAGGTGCTCAAAAACCTTTGTCACTCAATGTCAAATATGTGCTTTGTTTCAAAAACATTAACAGAAAAAAAAACTCCTTTAATATAGGTTCGGCATTCTCATTCTATTTAACGAAATAGAATTGGTAACGAGGATTATTGTGGCATTAAACGGAAAATTTGCCTATATTATTACAGAAGGGGTGGCAACACATCATCTTTTTTTGTCTATGGGTTCTACAAAACCGAACGACACGACGAATAATTCGCTCGCTTGTTGTTTATAATTTTAGGTCGTTTTGCAAATTTTACTATGAAAGTTTGTGTGGCAATCCAAGTTAAAGTGAGGCTTTGAGAACATACTGTTAAGTGCTAATTTTTTGCGATGGAGATCCCTACAATGGAGACTGTTTACCAGGCCATCTGCGCATTGTACGATAACCCCAATGCTAGTGAAAAAGAAAAGGCCTCGATATGGTTGGGGGATATGCAGAAATCTGTAAGTATATTTACAATTCCATTCCTAGTAAGCTGCTTTCAGTTCCATAACTCACGGGCTAAAAGCTCTACAATAAAAAATACCATGGTAATTCCAGATTCACTCATGGAAGATCGCCGACGAACTTCTTCAGCAGAAAAAGGATGTTCATTCATGTTACTTCGCAGCGCAAACCATGAGATCAAAGGTGCAACATAATCTCTCAGAGCTGCCACCTGAATCGCTTTTATCTTTGCGAGATTCTCTGGTAGCACACCTGGAGCGCACCTCCCCTGAGACAAGCTCGGCCATACTTACCCAGCTGTGTCTAGCGTTAGCAGACCTAGCCCTACAGATGCCAACATGGCAGAACTGTATAAGTGACCTCATTAAATCATTCTCGACTAAAAATGCTTTCGCACTATTGGAAATACTGACTGTGATACCGCAAGAAATTGACTCGACAAACTTGAAACTTGGAGAGAACAGAAGAGAAGAAATAAAAATGGAATTGAGGAATAATTCCAATATTGTGACACTGTTTTTGAAAGAGAGCATCACTAATTCCCAGAATACACAAGTGGCTTTGAAAATAGTGAAGTGTATGACTTCATGGATACAAGTTAAGGCTATAAACATTCAAGAGGTGCCACAGAATGCGGTCTTAGGATTCTGTTTGCAGGTCTTGAGAGATCACAATTCTATAAACACTCTGCATGATGCGGCAGCTGATTGCGTTTGTGTTTTATTACATTGCCTTGAAGAGAATAATAATAATGAAAACATAGAGAGGCTATTGTTTGATAGTATAGCATCTTTAGAAGAGAGTTACCACCTGGCTGTTGCTCATGAAGAGGAGGAAAAGGCTGCAAACTATGCAAGGGTTTTCACAGAACTTGGGGAAGCATTCCTTGAGAAAATCATAGCATGTACAGCCAGTGGAAACACACACTTTGCTATGAGAAGCTTGGAGCTAGCACTTGTTTGTGTCGGACATCATGATTATGAGGTAATTTTATAAGCACAGCCGAGTGCGGTCTGGTTTGTAAGAACTGTAATAAATATGCCACTTTCATTTTGTTGTGGCGGGAAAAATTGGCAGAGAGCCATCAGACAAAGAAAACATACAAAATTCACTATGCTCAATAATTTAATCAATATTAAACAATAAACATTCAAAATTATCCTTGTTATTTAAACTATCAAAAGCTTTTCAAAGACAAGTCAATAGACTTTTCAGTTAAATCCTAAACTTTGTCTGCATCTAGTTTTTGCCATAGAAACTTTATCATCCTGCTTCAACTTCTAACAATGGAATTAAAAAAAAATCTTATTGCTCTCATACACTGGGTGGGATCCGGGTGTTTTCTATGTAAAATATTTATGTATTTACAAAAAAAAATGTATATAAGTAGTATATCAGTCATGTAGTTCCCATAACACAAGCTCTGCTTACTTTGGTGCTAGATGATGCTGTGTGAAAATGTCTAGCATCATTTATTTATTTATTTATACACATCATAAGACTCATTTACACAATCATAATTTTGAATCACCATCTTTTGAACTTTGGATCAATTTGTAAAACAATATCCAACATTTTGAATAAAATCAGTATCTTAACATTCAACACTATCATGGTTATTAAACATAATTTCCACTTAAAACCACAAATCATCATCAGAACAAGATGAATAATCCCATTTTTACTGCAAAGTTTCATCAAAATCTGTTCAGTAGTTTTTTTGCATGAAAGAGTAACAAACATTCATATCCTCACAAACTTTCATGTTTATAATATTAGTAGGATAGGATAATAATTAGCACCATGGATTTCAGGTGGCAGAAATAACCTTCAACCTGTGGTACCGTTTATCAGAAGACATTTATCAGAGAGATTACCAGCCGCTGAATGATGCATTCAAGCCTCACATAGAGCGTCTAATAGAGGCACTCGCTAGGCACTGTCAGTGCGAACCCGACCAGAACCAACTGCCTGACGAGGGAGACGAGTTTTATGTGAGTACTTACTATTAATAAACATGTCAAATAAGGTAGATAATCCTCTACCTTATTTGACATGTTTATTAATCCTCGGCAACTCAGGGTCGCTCCGCGAAGCCTGCCAAGATCCCAGGAAGCTCCTGTGCTTCTGGGCGGAGCTAGGCTGGCTAGTTTAGCCAGGATCCCACGCATAATGCACCAACTTGGAGTCTAAATGCGGAAAAGGGAGTCCACCTACATACATACATACATACAAGGTAGATAATCCACAATAACAACCAATGGTAGACCAAATAAATAAATATGTCACTATGGAACTGACATAGTCGATAATTGACACAAAGTAGAAAAAAAACTATTATTAATCTAATTTTGTTTAAAAAAAAAATTATATATGTCATGTAGTTCCCATAACACAAGCTCTGTTTACTTTAGGGCTAGATGATGCTGTGTGAAAATGTCCAGCATAATTTGTTTTGATTTTTTATAAAGACAAGGAGACAAAGAGGAATACATTATTATATCTAACGTAATTTTGTTCTTAGGAGTTCCGCTACAAGGTGATGGGCCTGATCAAGGATGTGGTGTTCGTGGTGGGCTCGAGCGCCGTCTTCCGGCAGATGTTCGCGACCCTCCGCCCGGACGGACCCTGGGAGCAGACGGAAGCGGCCCTCTTCATTATGCAGTGCGTCGCCAAGAATATTCTACCGTAAGTATTTTAGACCGAAGATATTAAATTGGTGGAACGGCGGCAAAATGCTCAGAATCGAGGTGACGCTGTGATCTCAGGCTGAAATAATGTAATAATTCAATGTATTTTGAGGACTACCTTTTATGGATATACTTAAATAAATAAATAAATAAATAATTCTGGACATTTTTCACACAGCATCATCTAGCCCCAAACTAAGCAGAGCTTGTATTATGGGAACTACATGACTGATATACTACTTATATACATATTTTTTTTGTAAATACATACATATTATACATAGAAAACACCCAGACCGGAGACAAATATTTGCAGATACAAACATTTGTCCCGAGGCGGGAATTGAACCCGCAACCTTCTGCGTCTCAGGCGGGCCTTCGCCCACTGCGCCACAGAGGTCGTCGTAGCTCACTTAGTAGTTCACGGCTTCGCCCGCGTGGTAACCTGCGTGCGTGGTGAAGTTTTGTAAAATTTACAAAACTTCAATACGTTATCTATATTTGCAGGGAAGAGTACGAGTACGTGCCTAAAGTGGTAGAAGCTATCCTCTCCATCCCTCCAGAGGGTACGCACATCGCGGTGCGTAAGACCTGCATCCTGCTGCTCGGGGAGCTGTGCGAGTGGATAGAGAAGCATCCTGCCTGCCTCGAGCCGGGCTTGGAGTTCCTCATCCGAGCATTGCATGACAAACGCCTGGCACCATCTGCTGCCACCGCCTTGCAGGTAACACATTGCGGTCCGTAAGACCTGCACCCTGCTGCTCGGGGAGCTGAGCGAGTGGATAGAGAAGCATCCCGCCTGCCTCGAGCCATCTTCAAAAATCTTTAGAAGTAAAGCCCCAGAACTATTGAAAATATTTAATTTAAAGAAAAATGTGACTTTACTACAGTTCATCTGGCTCAAGTCTATAAGAATCAGGCAACAAATGTCTAAGCGCGAGGTATTTGCCTAAACGCCCTGGCAACAAACTCCGCTTGGTTGTTCGAGCGTGAGGTGTTTGCCTAGACGCCTTGGCAACAAACTCCGCTTTGTTGTCTGAGTGTGAGGTGTTTGCCTAGACGCTCTGGCAATAAACTTCGCTTGGTTGTGAGGTGTTTACTAAGACGCCATGGCAACAAACTCCGCTTAGTTGTGAGTTATTTGCCTAGACGCTCTGGCAACAAAATCCGCTTGGTTGTGAGGTGTTTACTAAGACGCCCTGGCAACAAATTCCGCTTGATTGTGAGGTGTTTTCTAAGACGCCCTGGCAACAAACTCCGCTTGGTTGTGAGGTGTTTGCCAAGACGCCCTGGTTGTTGAGTCACGCGAATGTTCCAGAACATCTGCAAGGCATGCCGCGTCCACGTGAAGGGTCACGCCGGCCTCCTGCTGGAGGCGGCTCAGCTCTCTGAGGAGCTGCACACCTCGTCCACGCTGATGCGAGCCGTCGCCGCCGCGATAGGCTGCCTGCCTCACCACCAGGTTACAAACTACTCATGCATCCTACAATCCTACTTTACGGTGGTCGCACATTATCATAAACCTATCTTTGCTCTAGAAGGTGGGTTGGCTACTGCGCTACTACACTCTTTTTATTATAATAGACTATAAGCCGATATATTTAACAACAGGTATGCTTTGACACATTCAGTTGAAATATAAAAAAAATCGAACTAACCTGGCGGCCTTGATGCCAGCTACGTCAGAAGCCCGGGTATGCGTTGGACGTAAGAGGTTGTTTGTCTGTCTGTCAGCATTTCTATCCGAGATGGCTTATCTAATTGAAATGCTGTTTTTTTGTATTTTTATGGATGGTTCATAGATAGATTTTAATGCCACTGTTAGTACAAATTGTGGGATGTTCTGAATTTATATGCTGGATCTGAATTCGGACTATCCAACTCTCTGAGACCAGAATTTATATTTTTTGTATGAAAAGATGATCCAGATAAACTAAACGATTACAGATTTTCGTAGAGAAATATGTGTTTGACAAGTTTCTGTGATAATATGATGTACATTTCTTTGTTTGCAACTGTGACCTTAATTAATAAACTGAATATATTGGTATTTTCGGCAACCAATTCTGGTTAACAAGACAATTACGACACAGGAAATCAAAGTGTGGCGTTAGCACTTTGAATGTTGGGTGTTAAAAAACAATTTGATGAAATTTAAATCGACCTTTTAATATGAATTTCTGTGTATGAATTTAGCTGTGTGCCATCATTGGTTGTTGAAATCGGACGTAGAACTTATGTTGATCAGGTTTAATAACATTAGTATGAATTATGTTAATAACATTAGTTAATAATTGCCTTAAATTTTTATGGTTCTGTCTTGTTTGGTTTTGGGAACTAAGATATATTATGGAAGTCTCAGACGGTCTGTGTCTTTTGACTTTATTAATTTAACGATATTCATTATGAGAACCTTTGCAACTTATTCAAAGTGTGATATAACTTTGAACATATCAACCAAAATTTTATTTTGATTCATGTGCCCAAACTCCACTAAAGTCTTTCACTTTGTCACTTTTTTTTACCTACAGCCATACCTTTTTTAAATACTATTCAAAATTATTGTACATAGGCTAGGTATGTTGGTTTAATTGTAAAGAAATAAATGCTCTTTTAATTTTATTTCAAAAATCATATTCATGAATACTTGAGGTATTTACAATTAAATTGCAATTATTTTAACAAAATTATTACTAAAATAATGCGGTAGTTTACTTTGACGATGATGATTTATCATTTCTTCTTTTTATATTAAAGCAGCATTAAGAATTGTATTCTTCTTCTTTGGTAATATTTTATTATTATTATTATTATTATGAATGTAAAATTGACGGCAGTTTCCCTTCCTCCTGGTAATAAAAGGATCATCGTTACAAAGTGAAGCAACCCCTGACTTGGCTCCCCAGCTATCCCAAGCGATGCGCGAAGCGACGTTCGTGCAGACGGGCGGTCTGTCCGGCTGCATCAAGCACCGCGGGGAGGTGAGGAAGGGCTCGCGGACCGACCCGGTCGTGTGGCTGGACCGGCTGGCTGCGCTGTTCCGGGATGTTGACGTCCCGCAGACCGCCGCGCCGGACTCCCAGTCCCATCCCGCCCTGCCCGCGCTCAGCGACGCCTGGCCGACGCTCAGGGACACTATGGAAAGGTATACTTAATATATACTAACAAATAGTAGATTATACCACAAGAGAGCAAAATTATATTCTTACGTACTTTGAATCCCTCGCTGCGTTCTGGATTCAAGCGCCCTCGCCTGAGGATTTAAATATTTTGCCGCCCAATAGTACTCTATTTTTCATCTGTCTTTATGAGAAAATAAGAAGTCACTCTTGGATAAATATTCATGAGATTTTGTGGTGTTATCATATGTACCACAGTATGTATATACATACTGTGGTACATATGATAACACACCAATAAAACCAAGTCATCTGAACCAAAACAAATTGTAATAAAACATAATAATAAACTAATTGATGACCCTACAGTTGTCACCAATATTTTTGCAGAACAGTTTAATTATAACTGGTCTCAAACAGGGAACGCCACAAACGCCATCTCAAAAATGCGAAAGAACACAATTAGAATTGCCAATTAAATGAATTTGCGACACACAGAAAGAAATTGTAAAATCATGTGGCTAAGATGATGACGAGGGTATCTTTCTTGAGCAATTTAAATTAGCAAGAATAGTCCCGGTATACAAAAAGGATCAAAGAACGAAGTTCAAAACTATCGTCCAATATCGTTGTTACCAACTTTGTCAAAACTTTTTGAAAAACTAATAAAATCACGTCTCCTGTCGCATCTCAACATAAATAGGGTTTTAAGCACTATACAATATGGGTACCAAACATCTTTTGGAACAGTTGATGCAGTAAACAACCTCGTACACGACAACTGAATAATAAAAGAAAGGTAGCTGGAATCTTTCTGTATATGAGCTCAGCTTTTGACACGGTAGACCATGTTATTCTAATTGATAAACTCGAACATTATGGTGTAAGAGGTACTGCTTTAAGCTTACTCAAGGCTTATTTGAGTAATCGTAAAATGTTTGTTGAAATTAAATGTAGAACTCACAATGGTAAGCAATGTGAGTATTAATCAAAATGGGTAGATATTTCCACGGGAGTACCTCAAGGCTCCATACTAGGACCAATTTTGTTCATAGTTTGTACAAATGACATGATAAATCATATTAGGAGCATTATTTCTGACATTGAATTAGTAGTATATGCAGACGATACGAATGCAATAGTAAGTGCGGATAACATAATTTCTCTGAACGCAAGGATTAACGAAACACTAGCTGTATTTCAGACTGGTTTTCAGCCAATCAATTAATTATAAATGTTAAAAAGACCAATCCAATATTATTCAAATCCACTGTCATTTTTTAAAAAAGCTTCCAATCCATCATATTGGAAGCTTTTTTAAAAAATGACAGACTAGAAAGCGTAAACTCAGTTAAATTTCTGGGGGTACACATAGACTCACTATTAAATTGGAAGAACGAATTGGAAGCTATAGAAAGCTCCATTTCGTCAGCTTGCTACGCTTTGCGGACTTTACGTGATGAAATCAGGGTCGACCAATTAAAAATTGTGTATTACGCATTGGTTGAATCTAAATTAAGGTAACTGTACCTTACCACCAGATTACCACCTTACGTACCAGATGTTAGTAAAGAGGTTGAGAATTTAAAGATCTTCAAGGGAGTTCAAACTCTTTTCTAGTAGAAAAGATTTGAGTTTGACTTTGAGTGCAGTTTTCAGATGAATGACAATGAAATATTTCGACAGATTGATATTTTGCACAATGTTTTATTATTAAACATAATAAAACATTGTGCAGGTGGATTTATTTTATTCTTAATATTTTTTCTTTGACTGTTTATTCTGATGTTATGTTCCTCTGGCGTTTCATATTCATGAAGGTACTTTGCTAAGAAACTTATGAGAACTTGTACATAAAGACTTGGTACTGTCAGAATCCCTAAGGTTTTAAAATATTACATGATTCTCTCTGAGAGATTCTTAGAATTGTTCGAATGCTCCTTTTTTGCAAAATAATCGCTTTTTCCATGTAATAGTTATAGCTATTACCCTAAAATTGAATTGACATCCCCCTTATCATTAATTCCGGAATAAGACATTTTACTTAAAATAAATACCTACTGTGGTTGACAAAATGGTTCGAATGTAATAATCTATTATTAAATCTAGGTAAAACTAGTCTGCTACATTTCTCACTAGCCACCAATACGCAAAAGGTGCAGTCGGTTCCAGAATCTAGCAATCTACCAATAAACCCTGTCAACGCTATTACTTTTCTTGGCATAAAGTTAGTTGTTTTGCTATAAAGAAAGTCAAGGAATTCGAATAAGATCTAGCTGTCGTCGCTTAACGAAGCCATTTAATCGTCGAGGTGGAGTTCTGTACCCTGACGCGATTTTTTTTTCTTCGATCGGTACCGACGTCGCCTGTGCTCCTTCACGCTTATACCTGTTGCATAGGTTCGGCGGCGACGGGCGCGTGATGGAGCGCCTGTGCCGCTGCGTGCGGTTCGCGCTGCGCTGCGTGGGCGCACACGCGGCGCCGCTGCTGCCTGCCCTCGCGCACGCCATGCGCACGCTCTACGCGCAACACGCGCACAGCTGTGTCCTCTACTTGGCGAGTGTGCTGGTGAGTATCCTACTCTCATGTCCGCTATGTTCGATCCTTTTATGTTTTATTACGTATGTGAATGTTAAGAAAAAAATATGTGGAACACACAAATCTGATTGATTAAAATCTTGTAAAAATCTACTTGTGCAGGTTGACGAGTTAGCTTCGACAACGGAATGCGTGCCGGAGCTGATAGGGCTCCTGCAGGACCTGATGCCCCGCGCCTTCCAGCTGCTTCAGGAAGAGAACGGATTGAGAGATAACCCTGACACGGTGGACGATCTCTTCAGACTTTGCATCAGGTAATATTTCATAGTTCATTTATTAATAACAGTTTATGTTACAAGACAAGTTAAATTATCTCCAGATTTTATGATATAAAAGTTTCGGAAATAGGCCTTTATACAGAATAGGCAAATAAAATAGTTAGCTGGAATCTGGACATGAGCTCGGCTTTTGACACGGTAGACCATGCTATTCTGATCGATAAACTTGAACATTATGGTGCGAGAGGCGTACTTAAATAATTAAGTAATCGTAGCATGTATCTTGAAATTAAAACTAGATCACATGATGATAAACAATGTGTGTATAAATTAAAATGGGTAGATGTTTCCACAAGAATACCGCAAGGCTCTATACTAGGGGCAATTTTTTTCACAGTTTTTAAGAATTTAATGTTAAATGATATTAAAATCATTATTTCTGACGAATTCAACTGGTAGTTCCTGAGAGAAGGTGTGTTTCATAGAATAAATCTCTCAGTTCAGTGTGCCTCTTTGCAAAGTCCAACCTTATTGACTATAATTTGATTATAATCTATTATTATTATTTATTTCGTGACGGTTTACGTTACATTCCTTATAAATAAAATGTATTTTTTGTTAGCGTTGGAATAATTGAACGCTGAGTACTGAAAAAAATCAACAAGTCAATACAAAATCCCTTACAAAAAACACGAATATAATACAGTCTGTATTTTTTTATATAAACGATAAACATATAACAGCCACATACATAGTCCTGCCCCTATACTAGGATTACCTGAGTTGCGTGTATCAGGAGCTAAAGGAAGTAAGCATTTATAAGCTTACTTCCTTTAGCGACCTCTGTGGCGCAGTGGGCGAAGGTCCGCCTGGGACGCAGAAGGTTGTGGGTTCAATTCCAGCCGCGAGAAAAAATGTTTATATGATCTGCAAATATTTTCTTCGGGTCTGTGGGGGTTTTCTATGTATAAAATATATGTACCTATTTACAAAAAAAAAGTATAAGTAGTACATCAGTCATGTAGTTCCCATAACACAAGCTCAGCTTAGTTTGGGGCTAGATGATGCTGTGTCAAAACGTCCAGCATTATTTTATTCGTGATTTCGATGATTAAAAAGGTATTGCGTTTATGAATGTATATCGGTCTGGTTGCAGGTTCCTGCAGCGGATCCCGCTGGAGTTCCTGTCGTCGGGCGCGATGTCGGGCGTGGTCCGCTGCGGCTGCGTGGCGGCGGCGCTGGATCACCGCGACGCCAACGCATCCGTCATGAAGCTGCTCCACGACCTCGCCCGAGCTGCCACCAACGACCGACCCGACAAGACACAAGTGCAAGGTGAATACCCAACACACTCTTATCCTTATACAAACATATTAAATACATTTATTTGACACACACACATACACATGTATGAAGTTATGCATAATTTGTTTGTATAAAACTAAGTTTTTTTTTTCGTCAGCACTGGCGGCGGAGATAATGTTCACGCACGGAGCCGAACTCACGTACGCGCTGCTCGAAGCCAGCGTCCTGCATCTACACTCATACATGCTGGGAGACGTGGCAGAGGTATTTATTATATTTCAATCACTTTGGACGTGTGACTAAACTAAACACATACAAAAACTATAGTGAATTTGATGATTCATATTGTAAAAATGGGATTTTTTACGTACCGCACTATCGATGAAGGCACCGACTAAGTTTCAACTCATTCCGAGAGTCTTCATCGGGGTGAGTAATCGCGACGCTCTCCCTCCGCGTCGCGTCGTGCACAGTTTGTGTCGAGGAAATAACTATTTTGCGTAGTGCACACTCTACTTCTTAACTCTCTATATGATACAATTTAATAAGAAATCACTATTGAATATATTGCACTTTTTCACATTCATCACATTTTCATTTTTTGCGTCTATTATAACACTTTCAGGAGTTAGATTATGCTTTCACAAGACAAACATTGTTTTGAAATTATTGCGATATCAATCTGTGCACAGAGTATATTGCCGCCATTTTTTTATTTTTTATTTCAGTCAACTTCGCATCGGCGCTTCTTTCACCTCCCGCCCTCTCACCGGCCAGTCACTTTATTCATATAATGTTCGGCGTTCGATTTCACGTTCCAAATTTAAACTCATTACTTTCTGCTGTAAAAGTCTAATAGAGTAAAGATCTATTTCGTTCGTACTGATTTAGATATGGTTTATCTATGTTTTGGATCATACAAAAGTTATGACGTATATAATATGTAAATATGTAGGTATATTGTATATAATAAATTATGTGTATTATAATATATTCATAATATGTGGTAAGTACACCAATTAAACCCCTTTTAAACTTTCTTACAGTCCGTTCCATCCAAAGGTTGTCTGGTGGAGATCGCTATTTAGCGATAAGACCGCCCATTGTATAACATTGTTAAAGTTGATAGTACTTAACTAAGCTGATATGTTATTTGGTGTACAATAAAGTATTTTCTATCTTCTATCTATGTAATGAAAAAGTGCTATGTATTTCCAGGTTCTCCTCGAGCTGTTGTCGTTCCAGCGCGCGCGCGCGGCGCCCGACTGGCTGCAGCAAGCCCTGCAGCGCCTCCCGCGCGACCGCCCCGCGCAGCCCACCGACCAGCAGTGCTACCAGTTCCACCAGCTAGCCGTCAGGTAACATCATAGAGTAGACAGTCTCAGGAGACGGGGAAACCATTCTGTCAACAGTCGTGCGAGTCCCGCCACGCCTGCTGTGCTCTGATTGGTCGAAACTGTAGATTCAACCAATCAGAGCACAGCAGGTAACATGACGCAATAAAACGTCCAGCATTATTATTATTATTGCAGGGCGGACAAGGTAAAGGAGTTGACGCGACTGCTCAGAGATTTCGCGCGGCTCTACAGATAGACGCGCGGGAGATTGCAGACGCGATGCGGGACTCGGGGCTAACGTCAATCAACATCACGAAAGCGCCAAGCTAAGCTCAAGGCTCTGTGCGCGGCTTCATCCTCACCAAAAACAGAAAACCATGCTTTGTAAACTTCACTCGTCGAAACTGTATCCGTATGTACAAGATTTCCAGCGAAACTGACCGTTTTTAACGTATTTGTAAATCAGTATAGACGCTCTGATTCGAGAATACGTAAAGGTCCAACGCTACCCGTTCCACGTCCAGTAAACAATGTAAAATCTGTCAAAATTAGTTTCTAGCAAGACTGAACAGTTTATTTGAGTGCTTGCGAGATTGAGATTGTCACCCTTGTCTCACGCGGGCGATGATATGCGATACTGTACCCACGCTGCTAGTATATAGGCTCTTAGCCCGTAATAAAGCTTCACAGTTCATCAATAATGCACGTTTTTCGTGATACATACGTGCTCTATGTCTTTTGTTAAAACTAAAGTGTAATATCTTCAATATATTATGGTGTCGCATTGCCACCTAGGACGATGGATAAGAAAAGTTGAAAATGAATTGATTATACGATTGTGACTATTTACCCGGCGGTAAAAATATATTAACTACGATTGAAACTTAAAGAGGACATGCTATGGTGTTCATTAAACTAAGTTTAGTTTTAGCTATCATGTAGTTTTGTACAGAGTATATTAACGGTAAAATAAGCAAAAATACTAAAACAATAGTCCCAGGAGCAAATACGTTATTCGACTGATAACGGGACAGTCGTTATCAGTTGACACACGGGAGCATATTCCAAAACATTTGCCTTAAAATCCTTAAGAAACAAAAACACGACCGTACTAATATTTTAACCCCTTTTTTTACTATTTTTAGACGTATTAAAAAAAAAAAAAAAGTAATTACGTTTCTCATCAAAATTATTTTCAGGTTTTGCGTTATTTCACCGGAACGTTCACATATTTTTCGATATAAATAATTGTTCGGTTTATCATTTTATCATTGCGTGTGTGCTGAAAGAAAATGTTGCATCAATTTGAACGAAAAAGTTTACTTCACAATTTTTTGCTTAGAATCGGCTGCAGCAGCATCAGATATCTTATCTTTATGTTTATGACCAACCCTATTAGCTTTTAGTTTTTTTTGTTTCTTTTTCCCATATGAGGACCTATTTGTCTACTTGAAATAAAGTTTTTTTTTTAAAGCACTGACATTTGGCTTTGGATACAAACTAAATACCATGTTCGGTTTCCAAAGGCATCCCAGAGCTAATCAACTATTACACGGTTAAAAAGGATTTCTTTGAATAAGAGACTGATTTCTCGAAATATTTGGTGATTACAAAAATATATTTTCTTAGTTTAATGCATTATTTTTAAAACAAAAATACTGCTTATCTTTTTTGAAGACAATATTTTTCTCAATTTTGTTCTTACTTGAAAATAAATATGTTTATTTCAAGACATATTTTATGTCGTATCAAATAAATGTGTTAAATAAAACAATATGCTTCTTGAATTAAATTTATTTATCTCGTAACAAATAAAATAAAATGAGATGATTTTTTACTATTACGAAAAAATTATTGTCTAGCGTCTATAGGGAGAGAATCATTTTCTTGGAGGTAATAAAAATGTCTTAATGGAAAGCAATTTGTCTTTCTATAAGAAATCAGTTTTTACCGTGTAGACATCTCAAATTTACAGCCATTTAACGTAGGAGGCAATCACCCTTTCATACTCCCCTTTTTGTTTCAATCTTAATAGACTATTTGAAATGTTGAAGTCATTATTGTAAGAGTGCAATCTCCTGTCTGTATTCGCACTACGATCACGATTAATAAGTATTATGTTTTAATAATAATAGCCCGAGCGGGAACTATACGCTACGCGGCCTTATTGATTAGCAACATGATTTGCATTATTATTTTAATAATAAATAATAATAATAATAAACATGCAACAGATGGATACATAGTCCTAATAATCAAAATAATTCCTGTATGGGTTGATATCGTTTCAAATACCAACCTGATGTAACCCGATGGTTACCATGAATACCGATACAGGATAAATTCTCACAAAATCGAGAGGATAAATATTTGCAGAACATGTAAACATTTGTATTGCAAGTAATTTTTTTTGTGTGTGTTGTATCGATGTGGTGGTGTATCCTGCAGTCGCGCCCGGTCTATATTAATAAACATCGCTGTTGTACTGTGAATGCAGGCTTGTGAATAAAACTATATTTGTCTTGTAGCGTTTGTAGCTAGTGCTAAGGTGCCTGCATTGTTCATAATAATGTTTTTTTATTCAATCCTAACGCCGTTACCACAATTTAGCCAGTAAAAAAAATTCAGTGATAACTTTTATGGATACTGATTGAAACATTGTAAATTTATTTCAAATTGCATTGATCTGAACGAAAAAAAAAAACAATAACAAACACTTTTTTAACTAAATCGGGTTATATTTTGATATGGACTGGCTGAAGTGTGTTAGCAGCAATTATGCTAAGGTTTTTTCTTATTTGTTTCCTTTTGTGTGTGATTTTTATATCCGTACTAAACAGACATCAACGTCCGCTCAAAGGACCCAGAACAAGTACATAGCTAGGCGATCCTAACGTTTCTTTTTAAAACAACTATATTTTATTATATTTTACTCACTTTTATTTAAAATGTGATAATTTAGGACTGCAATTGTAAATATTTATTAAAAATGTTTACTTTTATATTTGTATTTCAATTTAAACGACGTAAATAAGAATCATCACAATGGATTCATTTTGTGAAATGGAATTTTTCATATACCGTTCTATCGGTAAAGGCACCGACGAAGTTTCGACTCATTCCAAAAGTCTTCATTAGGCTGAGTGACCGAGACGCTCTCCTTCCGCATCGCGTCGTGCATGAGTCGAAACTTAGTCCGTGCAAATAGTACAGTAGGTAAAAATTAAATTTTAATTAAAACCGTCATAACAATATGAACGATCAAATTCACGGTAGTTTTCGGAATAAAAACAATGGATGTTAATTGTTTTAATGTAATAAGTAATAAACATCGGTCTTCTATCGGGGCTGCCACTGCTGGACATGGGTCTCCCCTAATGAGCGCAATAGCGCCGTCTTCAGCTTGCCGCATCCAGCATCTGCCTGCAGTGTTTCGCAGATCGTGGCCGGAGGGCGTCCTACACTACGTTGTTATTCTTAACAGTATAAGACATATTATGTATTCAACGGAATATGAATGCCAGTTTGCACCAACCCACTTTTACAGTTCGCAGCTTACACAGGTCCCCTCGTGACTTGGTATATAATATAATAATAATTTGTTTATTTGATCTAAAATACTACTAAAACACAGGTGCTTAATTAAATAAATAAATAATGCTGGACATTTTCACACAGCATCATCCAGCCCCAAAGTAAGCAGAGCTTGTGTTATGGGAACTACATGACTGATATACTAATTATATATATTTTTTTTGTAAATACATACATATTATACATAGAAAACACCCAGAACCGAGACAAATGAATGCATATCATACAAACATTTGTCCCGCAGCGGGAATCGAACCCGCAACCTTCTGCGTCTCAGACGGACCTTCGCCCCCTGCGCCACAGAGGTTGTAGAATTGCCTACTAAGTTACGAAAACAACTCAATACATTAAATGTAGGTAGTGCCTATGTTTGTAGGTACAAAACAACTTTCGTTACCCAACCGGCAAACAAAGTTTACTAGTCCCCATACTAGGATCCCCTGTGTTGTGGATGGCGTCTCTTCCAAAGGTTTAAGGCATTGAATGTCAAGGCATAAGCTAGGTAGGTTGGTAGGTTTACTCCTGGTACATTGGATGTGGAGCAAGACAGACAAACAGTAGGTAGGTACCTAAGTACTCTAAGGTAAAAGCGAAAGTCGAAAGTCCGCCTGAGACGCAGAAGGTTGTAAGATCTGCAAATATTTGTCTCAGGTCTGGGTGTTTTTCTATGTATAATATGTATGTATTTACAACAAAAAAAGTATATATGTAGTATATCAGTCATGTAGTTCCCATAATACAAGCTCTGCTTAGTTTGGGGCTAGATGATGCTGTGTGAAAAATGTCCAGCATTATTTATTTATTTTATTTAATCAAATATTAAAAATGTAGGGACTTATGTTATTAACTGCTATAATTTAATGTAATACGTAGGTATCTACCACGTCATAAACTAAACATATGCACCTATTGAGTAGGTAGGTAGGTATTAAGTAGGTACCTATTGAGGCCTACTAAGCCATTGAGACTGCGATGTTTCCACAACTAGGCAGGTACCTCTTTTGACTCTAATAATTATCGGTTAATAGTCTCCGTAAGGCGAAATAACAGCAATTTCGCCTTACGGAGACAGCTGAGCCCAGCATCTCACAGAGCAAGGGGGAGGGAGGGAGTTTGCCTACCTCTTAACATTTCAGGAACGTTTCTATCTGGTAGTAAATAAAAACAATAAATAATGCTGGACATTTTTCACACAGCATCATCTAGCCTCAAACTAAGCAGAACTTGTATTATGGGAACCATGACAAATATTTGCAGAACATACAAACATTTGTCCTGCGGCGGGGATCGAACCTACAACCTTTTGTGACTCAGGCGGGTTTCGCCCACTGCGCCACAGAGGCCGTCACAGAGGTAGTGATATAGATAAGTTGAGCTATCTATAGATCGTTTGCAATAGTCTTTAAATAGCTAGCTGTTTTATCTGTATTTTTTAAATATACCTAACAGTATAAAACGGACATCATGTCAATTTTATCCCACAGAATATTAATACTTGTTTGTTTCACAACACAATTAATGTCTGTTGCACTAACCCACTTTTACAAACAATAATTAGTATTCCCGCTATAGTTGACGACCTCTGTGGCGCAGTGGGCGAAGGTCCGCCTGGGACGCAGAAGGTTGCGGGTTCAATTCCCGCCACGGGACAAATGTTTGTATCTGCAAATATTTGTCTCAGGTCTGGGTGTTTTCTATGTATATTATGTATGTATTTACAAAAAAAAAAATGTATATAAGTAGTATATCAGTCATGTAGTTCCCATAATACAAGCTCTGCTTAGTTTGGGGCTAGATGATGCTGTGTGAAAATGTCCAGCATTATTTATATTTATTTATTTATAGTTACGAACTAATTTCCAGAAGTTGAGTATCCTACTAATATTATTAATGTGAAAATATAGAAGTTTGTTATTAATAATCATCTTAACTGATGCCCGATTTGTATAAATTCGGCCTAGGTAGTGTATAACCTAGAAACACAGCCAATTTTGTCCGGGTATCTCGCAAGCACAGACGTAGGCAGAAGCTAGTAGACAATATATCAATATAATTCTACAGTTTCTTCTTATTCTTAGGGCTGGAGAGTGTTACAAAGTTGACGCGTCTGGGCGCTTTCGGGCTAGGAACTGATTTCACGGGCAATATCTTAGCATCAATCACTTTAGCTTGCTTAAAGAACGTGTTTTCGGACACAGAGCTTTTCTCTGGCGAGCTTTTCTTCGGTGAAGATTCAGCTAATGTCGGATCTTCTGTCTCCTCATAAACTAGTTTGATATCTTCACTGTCTTCGATTACCATAATCTCTGGTTTGTCTATCTCCATTTGCTCGGATTCCTTCGGTCTTATGATATCTGTGTTGCTGTTGTCAGACCAGGACGGCATCGCTACTTCTTCTAACACGTCTATTTTGACTGGTGTTTTTGGTTGAGGCTCGGTTTTTTTCTTGGGAGACTTCACGGGCGCCTTAAATTTGATGTACGAGTCTATTTTGGGAGTTTTGGCTTCGGCCTTTTCTTTTGGCGCTGGAGTCGCTTCGGGTTCTTTAGGAGTGTCGACTGCTGCTTCTGAATGCACTTCCATTGGTTCTGTTGACGAAACGTAGATTAATTAACGTAAAAGATCCTCAGAGGTTTGCTGGAAGGAAACTCTTATTAGGGTTAAGCTCTCCTTTGTACATGTTCTATATGTAAGCTTGTGTGTTTCCTGTATGCACAATAATTATTTAAAAAAATATTTTGATTTGGTTCTTGTCATGCTCTGTTTCATGAGGAAGAAATGAGTTGCGAATATGGAACAGAACTATGGCAAAAATGGCGAACGAAAACGAAGATACAGATAATACTACGAAGATCACGTTTTTAAAGTCGTTTAGTCGGACTTCAAAGTAACTAAAAAAAAAGCTGCCAATGCTAACTTTAAGAATTAAATACCTTGTATTAAAAAATCACAATAAAAAAAGCAAAACGTCCAGACATAAAAGTAGTGCGTTGCGGTCATAATCGCCTTGTTGAAGCTCTTTCTATTTTCTCCACTACATTTTCATTTTCACTGATTTATTGATGCTATTAAAATGGTGGGGGTGAGCCCCTTGCTCACCTGATGGGGGCTCCTGCGCCGGCTCGTCGGGCAGCGCGTCGCCGAGCTCGTCCGCGCCGAACGAGATGACGGAGCAGAACCCGTCAGTGCTGCTCGCGACCAGCGTGCAGCCGTCCGAGCTCCAACTCAGGTCCGTTAGTCTACAATGTATTAACAACAAGTCACATTTTTACAATCATGCTGACTATTTTAATTCAATAAAAGTCTGTCATGCTAATAGGTCGTGTATAGTCCTTAGGTTCTGCAAACAAAACTGTATATTGGTACATTGATTTCGGTAACTCGTTTATGTATATAATAAACAACATTGGACCTAGGATACTTCCTTGAGGGACGCCGTAACTAATTTCCGAATATGACGATCTATTACCTGAGTTTTTGTTTCATATCATATTTTTTTATTTCAGTACATTGCTTCCGTTCTCCTAGGTAACTTTCGAACCAGCGCTGTATGCAGGGCCAATTCTCCACAATAATCTAACTTGTACAATAAACTGTCATTACATACTGTGTCGAAAGCTTTACTAATATCTAAAAATATTGCAACTTTGAAATAGGAACTGTCTGTGGATCCCTCAGAGGGTTCAAAGAGTAGTAAAAATCTCACCTGGTGTAGTGTATGTTCGAGATGAGCGCGATGGGCGTCTTCTGCTGCGTGTCGTAGAGGAGTAGCGCGCGACGCGTTCCCACCGCAAGCAACATGCGGTGCGGCGGAGACGCCGGCACGGGGAAGGCCGGGGCGGGGCCGCCGTCGCGCGGACGGTAGCGCCGCGGGGACCAGCGCACCACTAGTGCCGGCTCGCCCGTCGGCAGCACGCACAACGGACTGCACACAGATACCATGTAAAGACTCGAACGGTGGCGATCAGATATAAATGCATTTGTATAGAAGTGTCCACATTGACGCAACCTTAGAGAACCATTAGCTCTCAAGTTGACAGCCACCGCGCCAGCTTGGATGAACCTTACTTCACGAAAAATGCCGCTATTCTGACGATACTGTCACCTCATGCTAAAATCCGGGGACAAATCAAGAGTAATCTTGACCATTGCCTACTGCTGGGAAAAGACTCCTCTTTTCCTTCCTTAGATCACATTCCAATGCAAAATCCGACTGTGCTTCGAATACATTCAGATCGTCTGAAAAAGTACTTACACCTTCAATGAATATCTGGAGTAGATGTAGACCGCATTAATCGGCTTCCCATCCCCCTTCCCCTGCTCCGGCTCGATCCTCCCCGCAGGCACTGCCACCAGCAGCCCGTCGGGGCTGAACTGCAGTCTCCGGTAGAAGGTCTGCAGCGTGTCGTCATGGTACAGCCGGACCCGGGTCTCGTGGAGGCTGTGCCCCGCTGGGAACGGGAGGATGGCTTTGCTGCTTCGAGATACCACTTTCTTGGTGGCCACATCGAATGTACGGAATGTTCTGAAATTATAGTGAAGGTTAAATTCCAGCAACTGATTTATTGCATTTCTGTACATATTTTGTACCATTGGTACTTATAGTTCGTGATACCCACAACAAAGGGAATCCTGTTGTGGGGTCAGGCAGGAGGTAGGTGTGTATGTATGACAGGAGGTATGAGACTGGTTGGTGTTTTTTTATTTTGTCGATTTTTGACTGTGTCTGTGACATCATTCTGTCTTACTTTACTATGTTTTTGGGTGTAATATGAATAATCAGCACCCGTCATAAAATCTAATCAGGGCGACTAGACAAATACCTCAAGCTTAATTTTGCTTTCGCGTAAATGCGCCAAGGAACAACTTGGCAGCAATTATGTGAAATATCAAAAGCTAATGTCATTTCCATACAATTCCATCTTTCCGCACGTTACCGCCAACAGAAAGTGGTTGATGTCTGATTTGCTATTTTAATTGCCACATTAATAATTGGCAATTAATAATTGGTAATTAAAAGAATAATTTACTTAGCAATAATAGGGCTGTAGTTGGCTGTTGAAAATAACTTACCTGTCCGTGCTAGCGGTGGCTATGTACTGTCCTTGGGGGTCCCAGGCGACCCCCTGCACGAACCCCTTGTGGTCGGCCAGGATGCACGAGTACTTGCCCTTCGTCACGTCCCAGAGTAGCAGTTTGTTGTCAACGGAGCCCGAAGCCAGGTACAACGAGTCCAAGCTCCAGGATATGTCGAGCACATCTTCCATGTGGCCTCGCAATGTCTACAACAGGTTTTTAATCATAATCAGCTTGTAAAAGTCCACTGCTGGACATAGACCTTCCCAAAGTGCTATGAGGCAGCTTTCGCTAAGGCTTACAACACAGTATTCGAATTGAAAGGATGTTGTTGTGATATGGCCGCCAATTATAGATTTCTTTTATTTTCTAAGCTTTTATGTATTTCTAAGGTGTTATATATAGTGAGATACTCCTATCTATCCATGTTGTTTTTCACTTTTCTACCCACATATTTCTACACACAGCGGTTGACGACCTCTGTGGCGCGGTGGGCGAAGGCTCGCCTGAGACGCAGAAGGTTGCGGGTTCGACCCGCAGCGGGGCAAATGTTTGTATGATCTGCAAATATTTGTCTCAGGTCTGGGTGTTTTCTATGTATAGCACAATGTACGTATTTAAAAAAAAAAAGTGTATATAAGTAGTATATCAGTCATGTAGTTCCCATAACACAAGCTTTGCTTACTTTGGGGCTAGATGATGCTGTGTGGAAAATGTCCAGCATTATAATTTTTTTTTTTATATATCCTACTATACCTACTATAATATCACAATGTTTGGATGTTTATATGTTTGAAGCTGAAACGACAGAATTGATTTGTGGTCGCCGGACCCGCCAGTGCTACGCCAAGCTGCTTCCGCGCTAAACCTATGTCGCTTTACCTAGCGCGACCCTCGCTAACCGCTTCTTTTGTATGAACTGATATAACTTTTTTTGAATAAACTGATGTTTTATATGTGAAGACGATAGTGTTATTTAACGACCATCTACCTGAGACCAACACTATAAGCAGGTATATAACCTACCGATACTTCCAAACACACATAGACATATACACCTGTTTCCCGGAGGGGTAGGCAGAGACCATGGATTTCCACATGATTTCGCTTATTCAACCACTAGCACCTAGACAGCTGACTACAAAATTACAAAAAAAAACACAACAATAACATCCTGAGCTGGCACTAGGATTCATTGTGATACCACACCCAGGAACACACCCAGAACATGCAAACAATATGTCCTACAGGGGGAATTGAACTTGCACCTCTTGGGTCGCAGCTGGCTACTAATGTGCAGTGCCAGCGAGAATCAAATTACCACCTCTTATGTCGTTGCAGTTGGCTACTCCCACTTAAGGGAGTCTTTGACTTTAAAAGACTTATGGTTATAGGCAGTGTTTACACACCTTATGAATGACCCACACTTCTTTATACTGCTCTTCGGCATCCAAGTTTGCTGCTGGCATAGATTCCTTCTCAGTCTTTTGTTTCCATATGAATATAATGGACTCATCGTCTCCGGATGCAAGCAGCTGCCCACTCGGCGCCCAGCGGACCACATTCACGGCTTTCTGGTGACGCGTCAAGTCTGCTGCCACCTCCACGCTCACAGATCCCGTGTCAGTGCTTGAAATGTACCAGATCTGATGGGAAAATCCAGTACAGGAATTTAGCATTTTATATCAATATTTAATGCTTTTACAGGTAGACACAGATGGTAAAGGTTATTTATTTTATTTTATTTATTTAACAAAATCACACAGCTCTCTAGGAATGATAACTGATAAAAACTTTTCTTACAGTCAATTAAGGATTTACAATTTCTGTATTAAACCAATAAATTAAGGAAGAATAAGGATTTACAATTTATGTACTTAACTAAACTAGAAGATATAGGTTTAAGATTATTAATCTATAGCAGACTTTGCTTCAAGGGACAACAATGAGTTGATACAACCTTAGTGGGTGTGTGTGTGTGTGTATGTGTATAGTAGGTAGGTATCTCATATGAATGAACTCTGTATTGTATAAGAATATAGCAATAGATGGAAAGGCAATATATTGGAAATATGTAATCCTCTCCTGAAATTTAGGAAAAAGTTAAAAGAAATAATGTCACAATAATATGCATGATCATGTTATTATTGCTAATAAAACAGTGCTTTCTGTGATGCCCTATAATTGAGGAAATGCTATGTATTGTACACGAACTAACCTTCTTTATATTGTGTGTGCGGGGTGATAACCAATGTCTTATTAAATAAATAAATTTCTAACTTGTGCAGTATTTTTTTATAACGTCTGTATGTAGGACATATATAGAGATTAATGAACACGTTATGTAGTCAGATTATAGAAAATGACACGATACCGGTTATTCAAGAGTCTAACAAGCAAATAATTAAGAATTTTTTACAGTACCAATACGTGAGAATCAGTTCCACCGGTCGCAAGTCGTAGAGGTCCATTTCCGTCAGTTTTAGGCTGGAAATCTACACTCAACACTGGGTCCCTGTTGTGCCAAGATATTTCTGGGATAGCGAACTTCATTTTATACTGGTATTTAAAAATAAATAGGTAAGATAACTAAACTTTGTTGATTGTTGGAATGTTCAGTTTTTGGCGCGAAATCAAGGCAAACACTAGAAAACAGCTGATCCAGACAGTGACATTGACATAATAGGAATGAGTGACTTCCAATGCGAGGGTACGAGAGTCGCCCCAGACAAATCTATTGTAGGGAGTAATATTTTTAGGGCGAGGAAGCTATTTTGAATCCAGAGCGAAGCGAAGGATTCGAAGGAAGTACATCACCGGAGGAAAAAAATTTAGCGACGAATGGTCCACTCTAGTCATTCTTGAATACAATTTTCCCGGGATTTAGTAGGCTGTTTTTTTGCTTCTATTTATTTTGACACTTTCACTTAACTAGTATAAAAACAGCAAAACATATCCCTCCCTGTGTGCACTGGAGCAGGACGATACGTCAGGAATGACGTCATCGTGCGCGACGTGCAGATGCCCAGCATTGAGGAGTTCGTGGTACAACTGGCCAACCAAATCTATGACCGCATCGACAACAGTCGTCACGTCCACCTTAATGCCCTAGCCCCACTCCACGCCCGGCCTCCTGACTGCTAAGCTTCTTGGCGACCACTGCCTCGCGAACTCCTAAAGTCTCCTGACTCCCAACGAAGTATGAGAGACGCAAAGAAGCCAGAAGGGAAAGAACATTAAAAAAAAGGATTGACCACCGTAGCCGAATAACTGGCCAACGTATCGCCGCTGCTGGAATACCCTGCTAGTCAGGATGGCATCTAAAGCGGCAACACCCATAGACTCGGGAGCAGTTACCCCCGAAGTTGGGGCTAGAAAAAAGAACCTTAAGTTAGATTCTTACCCGCACTTCAAAACGAAGTGTAGATGACCGACGACGACGACAAACTAGTATTACACACTAAGTACTAAAGCAACGTGTTAATATTATGCTTCCAGTAATAGAACACCTTTTTTTAAAATTAATTTCCTTCAATTCAATCAGCGAACATAGTAGGTAAGTAGGCGACTTTTTTTTAATTCAGGTAGCGTCGTCGACGTAGACAGATAATAACTATCATTCCTACTTTTCAGAGTATTCTTAATTTTTGACATCAGGGCAAAACAAAAAGAAAGAGTTCGCTTCTTACCCGTAATTCCCGAAACAAACAGGTTGAAAGTTGAAGTATAGAAGACCGATGATTGAGGAAGTTTGTAATGGCCATCATGGTTACTGCGCGTGATGGGAGCGCTTTTAAAAACAGGTTGACATTGACAACCAATTAAAAAAATACAAGTAGTTGCGCGAAATTTAAATACTTTTTATGTTTCCTACATGCATCCAAGGGAAAATATCGGTTCTATCATGCGTTAGCATCGTATAAAGCCTGTGGTTCTATCAAACCCAGAGGTTTTATAAACGTAGGTACAGCAAATAAAAAAACTGAGTACTAAGTAGGTATTTCTGATTGATTGACCAGTGGATAAAAACACATAATACACTAGCCTCTGTCCACTGGTACACTGGATAAAAAGTAGCCTAGGTGTTATTCTAGGACACAGGCACCATAGATTTATATATTACGCTAGTATATGATAAATCTATGTCAGACACAGACTATATCTGCTCAAAATTGCTCCAGCCGCGCCGTTTTGTAGAATAGTACCACTAATATAATCTTTGACATTTAGGTATTCTATTATTATCATGTACCTATTGGTAAAATAGTAAATTATACTGATTTATAATTTTTATTTAGCACAGTTAAGCTTGATCATTGTTTCATAATCATAACAGAGAGTAGAGGAAACTTCCTATAATTACCTAACTCATAACTATAACTAATTGGACGGAAAATTTGTTGTACATTTTAGTTAATTTTAAGAATACCTAACTAAATTACATTTTCAACTAATGGGATTAGATCATAATTCTACATTCCCACTTTAGGTAAGAGATCTTTATAAAACACCTACATAGAATCTGTGTATTCATCAGCTAGCTGCATCAGCAAGGAGTCCACTGTCCACACCATGTCTGCTGTATCCAGTTCTTCATCAGGGATGTATGAGTTCAACACCTGCAGCACAGCTTCTATACTGTCAGCAGAGCCCGAGATACCTCCACCCACTTCTGCCAGTGCATTGGCTGTCTCCAAGTCGCGGTCTGTGCTATAATCATTACATACAAGTAGCTGTACGGTAGGGTTAAACTGCAGCTGATCCTGTAGAGTGTAACTGTAACAGTTACTGTTCCGATTAACTGTATAACTGTATTGTTTCTAAGTTGCAGTCTGTGCTGTAAACATAACAAATATGTGGGTTTGTGTATGTAATATATATATATTTATGATGTAGGTATTCATATATATTTCGATTTAGGTATTATATCAATATAATGTTTAATTTGTATGTTTATGAATATTTTTCATGATTTAAGGCAATAGCACAATCATTATTTTAAATAGTTCTCTCCATCCTAAGGTTGTCTGGAAGAAATCGCTTTCAGCGATAAGACCACCCATTGTGCATTTCTTTTTTTGTTGTTCTTTTATTAATTGTTTCTGTGTTTATACTGTAAAATGGTGTTGTGCAGAATAGAGTTTATCTATCTATCTATCATAACATACACATAAATAAAGAGTTAACTACCTCTGGCGAAAAAGTTTCTGGAATATGGACTATGAACCAGACAATGCAGAGTGGAAAGGTCACCTATCCAATCGATCAATGACATCTTAAAGGTTGCAGGAAGTCAGGTTGCAAGATTATTTATCATGGCATTTTAAGGAAAGGCCTATTTTTAGTAGATAATTTTTAGTATGGTCTATTTATTATTTGTAATTGGGTGAAAGAAGTAACAGGGTCTTTGACTTGTTTTGCATCACTCATAGAAAAGTAAAGAATAAAATAGTTACTTACGCTGGTGGTGGTATACATATTTCTTTTTCCAGTATATCTTGTAGATCGTCTAAATCTGGTATAGTCGGGATATCATCGCTAGAATCTGGAGATTTTTTCGGGATTACGAATTCTCTGGAATTAGAAAATAATAAATGTATGTAGTACCACACATAAAGAGATATAATGTTCTTCCACTTATTTGCAGATTAAGATTCAGTCCCACCGGTAGGGAACATTATACTAACTGGTATAATTAAAGTAAGATTTTATTAGGGACTTACTTAGCTTCGATGCGTGTTCCTTCGGCCCAAACCCCAACTTTCTTTGGTTCAGGCACATTATTAGAAACTGATTCATTCATTATGAGAAGGTAGATAGATGCGACACGACACGGTTTTTATGCCTTGCTTTTTGTCTCGCGTTGTGATCGATGAATCTCGTTCGGTTTGCTTTGTTTACACTTTATTGTTGTGTTTCGTAACCACTTAATGTCAGTCATTTAATGGAATTTAAATGACTGACCACAGATTAAAAAAAAATACTGGGACTATCTGACATTGACTTGACAGCAAATTGGATCAGACATAACCTTACCCTCAATTGCAGTCTTTAGTTTTTATCATCAGCTTTTTACACACTCCTAGCAGCGTCAAGAGGGCCAGCTTTCTCAACTCAACTAAACAGGTTCTCGTGCTTCTTCGAATCAATTTGTCCTCAATACGTCACTTAGGTATATAATTTTTTATCTTTTATACATTTCTATAATCGTTTGCGGTGTTAATACTTTCTTCATGTTAAGCCAGAAGCTCCCGAGAAGGCTACCCCATGTTTAGATAGTTGGTAAAGATGAAGGATGCCGCGAGGAATTCTAACCAAAAAACGACAAATTTTTAATAAAATTTTATTACACCTTATAAAAAAATAATACAACAATTTTTTTACATTTGTTATGCGTTTTATTGCATGTAGCCGAGAACGGTGAACGTGTAATAAAACCATGCACTGTCGTGTGATTCTAGTGTAGGTTGAAAAAGGTAGGTAATCATGTAGCTAATGTTAACAATAGAGAGGAGACATGCGGAATGAGGATCGTATTATTTAACGTTTATTTTTATATTTACGACGAACTATCCGTTCTTTAACTTGAATGGCGATTGGAGCAAGCCACAATACTTTTTTTTAAAACAATTAGTCAACATTTTTTATTTTTTTATTATGCAGTTTCTATACAAAGGACCATTGAAAAATAATAACTATTAATTTATTCTGTAAAAAAACTAATTAAGAGCTGTTACAACACCTTGCGTTAATAATCATGTAAAAAAAAACTTACAACAATATTTCGCTTTGATCTTGTAATTTTTTATAATATTATGCAAGCTTTGAGTTTGAAGCATCAATAATGGTAATAAAAAACCCGAATAGTCATTTCTCACTCGTAGAAATGGTATTGAGAGACTTACAATTATGAGAAACGTCAAATAGATATTGCATACGCAATATTTCGTCACTAACGGTATAGAAGTCCTACAGGACTTCTGTGGCAGGCCTACAAAACCATCGTGCTTCAGGAGGGTTTTGTTTTAAGCTTTAAAACTGTCCTAATCTTATACAGTTTCTTAAACTGAGATCTATTATTCAATTATAATTATGATAACACTATATTACTATAAAAACAGTAAGAAGCTTTAGCTCACTACGTAAACCTAAAGTATTTTTATACAAAGAAAACTTCCAACTTATGTCGTGGCTGAAGATTTATATTTGATGTTGGCTAAGAAAGAACTTGCTCAAAAGATTAAACCATATTGAAATTGGTTCATTCATTCTGGACTTTGATGCTTACGTCACAACTGCAACGAAATTCATAATTTAATAATGAAATAGTGGTTGTTCAAAGATTTTAATCATCGTTTCCACTTTAATCCAAATTACATAATTAGTTACTTAATTAATTCGTAACTAATTATGTAATTTGGACTTCGGTAGCAAGATAATTAATGATCCATGATAAACTTAAACAAAATCCATTAAATTCGGTATCAGAATACAAAAAGGTTATCCTCTTTTATGATTAAATAATAAGTAGGTATTAATAATAAAAGAGGATAACCTACGTTTAAGAACTGCTTTTGTAAAAATACAGGAAATTGCGTCACTGCTGTCGATATTTTATCTCTTGGTTGTCAAAGTCTTTGCCACAACGTTCAACTTCATTTATAAATATCCAAACTCTCCTACCACGTGATTTTAATCCAGGCCCCAAGTTACGTATAAACTAACTAGTATTATCCAATAGTTAATTTAATTTTCATACTGACGTTTAGGACACTGGTGTAACAGCAAACTTTACATGAAAACCTGTTTTATTTAGTTCACTATAATCATATTGGAACTGTAGAGACTTATTCGTTCAACTTCTTTAGGCCCACTTGCGTGACGCAAGGGTTAGCAATTTAACTGGGTTTTAATTTTAATAATAGTGTGCTATTTCACAACGGTGAATACATACACGATATATAGACGGCTGACGGCTAGAAATTTCCACAAAACTAGCACGTTTACCAACGCCTGAACCACTAAATAGTCCTTGGAATGTGGCTTGGCCCTTAGACAACAGCCACTGTATATTGGCGTAAACGCCTGCGGAAATGACATTAGCTTGTGGGATGACACGTATGGTTTCCCTTGACGCCTTTTCGTTAGCGGGAAAGGAAAACTAAGCGACACGTATTTTTCTAGACGCCTTAAACCATATAGACACCAAGTAGAACAGGCGGTAGATAAAACAGACGTTTCAAAGTGATCCTTGTTATGGATTTTGACTTTGACTTTAGAAAGCACATCGCAATTCACGTTCACATGTAACTTTCTTAGAACTGTTACAGTTGCATAATTGCCACAAAACTAGCACCTGAACCACAGAAAAAAGGGTCCTTCGAATGTTCTGTGGCCGGATCCATAGCGCACATCACAAAGTTCACGCATATATTAGTTTTTCTCTTAGAACTGCAGTTGTTGAAGGTCGCTGGTGGAGAGCCGCGTGAGGCTGTCGCTAAGGTTCTGGTCGCCCATGGAGGAGAGGTTGAAGAGTTCGGTAGAGTTCAGCCCGAGCTGAGGCAGGTTGCCCGCGTCGGTGGCCAGCAGCCCCGAGATGGAGGGCGAGCCCACGTCCATCGGCGACTGCTCCACCATGTGCTGTGGGATATAACCTCATTAGATACCATCAACATTCATATATATCTATACTAATAATAAAGCTGCAGAGTTTGTTTGAACGCGCTAATCGAAATTCTTACTGCATTTGATAGCCCGATTCTCGAGGAAGGTCCGATTCTCGCATGATGTTAAATAGCCTACAGGCTATTTAACATCATAGCTAGTATCTATATAAATAAAATCAATTTCCGATTGCATGAAATATTTTTTTCGGAAAATCCACTGGAATATTCGGAAATTTGGGCCGTGCTAAGCCGGGGCGGGTCCCTAGTTAATAATAAACGAATAAGTTGGACATCCTCAAATCCTTTCACTTAGAACGCCGATTCGTGAGGGATCCCAAGTAGGGGGTACTTAGAGGCGAGTCCAAAAATATATATGTAGCACATGCTCACGGTTTGCATAGTTTTGCAGATTGCAAGGCCATTTGGAACACCAACCATCAGCAAATGCCTTTATATCTTAGTTTCTAGAGCGTTCCGGTTTCCTCAAGATGTTTTCCATCACCATCTCGAGCACGTGCAAATAAACAAACTTACATACATATAGTCACGCCTGTTTCCCGGAGGGGTAGAAAGAGACCAAGGATTTCCACTTGCTACAATCCTGGCATACCTAGCTCTTTCGCTTCATTCATCCTCATCAAATTCTTCATACAAGCTCGGCGGTTTAATGTACTTCTGACCTGGCCTTTCGCTAATATATCTCCAATTTGGTCAGAGTATGTTCGCCGAGGCCTTCCTCTTTCAACTATTCCATTTACGCTCGCCTTGTATACTTTGCTCTTCTTTCGTCCATCCTTTCTATATGCCCAAACCATCTCAACATACCTTTCTCAACTCTCGTTACTACATCTTCATTCACTCCACGCTGCTCTCTTAACCACGCTGTTCCTCACTCTATCACTCTATCACTCAAAGTTACACCACACATATTTCTCAAAGCTCTCATCTCAACTGCATTCGCTCGAATTTGTTATGTGTGCAAACAAACATACCTGCTGATAATTCTGCTGTTGCTGCAACCCGGGCGATATGTGTCCCATCGGCGCGTGCTGCATACCAGGGGACACCTGGCCCATCTGCCCCCCAAGTCCAGGGGACACGTGTCCCATCTGCCCCCCAAGTCCGGGGGACACGTGACCCATCTGCCCTCCAAGCCCAGGAGAGGCATGTCCCACCTGTCCTCCCAAGCCCGGGGAGATGTGTCCCATGGGGGACTGCTGGCCCATCGGGGAGAGGGTTTGCATGTGCATGGGGGAGGGTGATTGGGTGTACTGCCCGCCCTGCGCGGGGGTGAGCGTCGGCTGGAATTGCCAGTTCATGTCCTGCGTGAATGGGTTCAGGTGACTTCCCGCTACGCTGAGTCCGCCTATCTGATCGGGCATCCAGCGCTAGAACAATACAAAGGAAACTTGGAAACAAAATATTTTTTATTTGGCTTACAGTTTAGAAAGATGAGAAGATGATCACTTGGGCGTCTTTACAAATGCCTGACGCTTAGTTTTCCTTCAACAAAACATCTAAATAATACGACCCAGACCGATGGTAATAATCAGAATTATCAAATCTAATTGTATTTATTTTGTAAAATAGGTACCTACATAGGTTGGTGGGTATCGAAGAGAATATAACGCTGTGGTTATCGGAGCTACCGACAGCCTACTCTGTAGAGGTTGCCTAACTGAAGAATCAGCAGCCCACGTAATTCTAGAATGTGTGGGCATAGCAACTCAACGCGAACAAATCCTCATCAACCCGAGGTCACTCCGCGAAGCCTGCGAAGATTCCGCGAAGCTTCTGTGCTTCCGGGCGGAGTTAGCCTGGCTAGCCAGGCATAGTGGACCTGAACCGAATGCGGAAAAGGGAGTACATCCACATACATACTCAGGTTGGTGGGTGGCTCCTCTATATTCTGCCACCATGGTAGCGATATAAAATTATATAAAATTAATGTCAAACTTAAGTTATTATGCGTGTGAAAAACACAACCAAGGTCCTTGCCATCAATGTTCCTTAATATCGTAATTGTAATTTATATCGTAATATGCTTTTCTAGTAAATAAGTCATTTGATTTTTGATAGATAGATAAAAGACTTTATTTGAACTTCAGACACACACATACAAAATACAACAATTATACAGTAGTAAAAATAAACAATAATAAAATACAGTTAACTATTTTCAATAATATAATTAAAATCTAGGTATAATGTCTATGTGTGCTGCAGTATATCAAAAAGGCCTTGGCTCAGCGTGATATTTTGCTTTAGAAGCAAAAACACTGATTTTCAGCCATCACCTATTGAGAGCGAGCAGAACGAGAATGTGTCTGTCAATATCTTGACCAAGGCTCAAAAAAAAGGGTTTTGAAAAAATAACTATTAATGTAGTCAGAGACAACTCCGAACATTATATTTAGCACATGATTTCTTTTTTAATAATGATTATTCCTGCAAGCCTAACGCTACTTATTTGGACGCTGTCCGATATCAGATGCTTTCGAATTTTTATTGCTAACAATCAAGGGCCAGCAGACGTCATTAATTAAGATACTTTCCTTCATCGTTTAGGGCACGTGTCGATGCTCACGATTTCAACGCATAGACTCACCTGTTGCTCTCCGTAGGGCGATACTGGGGAGTACATTTGCTGGTGCGGTGGACTTGTCACTTGATGCGTCGGTGACCGATCTATTATGAAATCAATAAACAAAATAATCCGACAACCGTTGGGGAAGAGATTTTATTTTATATAATTAATGTGGCAAACAAGCTTACGTCCCACCTGTTGGTAAGCGGTTAACGTAACCTATGAATGTTTACAACACAGAGTTTAAACTTTTCTTTTTCCTCAGCTGTATTCTTCATAAATGATTTCTGAACTGTATAATTTAAAATCAGTTATACCACAGACCAGTTAAAGTAAATAGCGACATAATTTTTTCGTACTACTAAGAGTGGCAGTAAGCTAGAGTTGCAAATAAAATAAGTGACATTTAAATTATTCATCGATTCGCAACACGTAACTATATCTCGCGTCCTAGCAGGTAAACCGATATCGGAGTACGATATTTCGTAGGCCATTGTCAGTCTATTTATTTTAACTGGTCTGTGGTTATAGACTTACTTGGTTCAATCTTGATTTGCTGGTCGGGTTGAAAAGGCGTTCCTGAAAGTATTACCGTAAATTATAACTTATTTGAAATTTATTGTAAAACGGAAAAAAAATAAGATACAAAAGCACTTATCTTAATAAACACAAAGACTACATTATTTCGTTTAATTCAATGGATTATGCTCTATTTCACGAACATGCAGTTGGTGAATTAATTGAACAAATTAACACCAATTTTAAATATGAGCTGAAAGCTTAAAAAATTGAACAAAACGAAATATAAATAGCATAAAACGAGCGATAGATATCAGTATAGGCATCTTCATCAAAACTACCTAAATATTAGAATAACACTACTTTACAAGTCATATGAGAGAAGTGACTAACTAAATACACAAGTACAAAATCAAGAAAAATCATGCAGCGACCTGTAATGGTTTTTTTTTAAATATAATTGATTAAAGGTACAATAGAAAGTTTTATAAGTTTAGATTAAAATTTCTGCGTTGCAGCAATTTTAATTTTTTTTTCGTCTCCCGTAATTTAAGTATGTTGGTTCAATTAGGGAAATTCAATAATATAATGTACTAAGTAATCATATGTTAGATGTGACTCAGAAAATATATACGTAGTCAAACTATTTGTTAACACAAATAACAAAAAAAAACACATTACATTATAGATTTCCAAAAAGGCAACTCAAAACATGCATATATGACCGATAACTAGTCTAAATCTAACATGAATATGTGTGAACAAAGAAAACTTTACAAAAATAAAAAATAACCACAACCATGCCACTTAAAACGATCCGTACCTTATTGAGATTCTTGGTAAATAAGGCGAGGAGATAACCGACTGGGCTTTAAGGGTGATAAGAGTCTAAAATAATTATTTATCAAAAATAACACTTTTTAGTTTGCTTGTATATCTTGCCGGAGCAAGTTACATGAGAACCTAGCCTTAAGTTGTTTTTTTTTTACAATTGGTTTTAAGCTGGTATTTAATTATGTTAATATTAACTTAAAATCATGGCTTGTCGTTGTCGATAGGGCTTTCTATAACGTATATTTTGTATGCAATTCATTAATTAATGTTTACTAGGGAATTGTACTAACACTGAAATTATGTATGTAACTTACTAAAAAATATGGATCAAATTATCTGAGTTAATTTATTATTAGGTATTATTTAATTCCGCTAGGTCTATTTATTAAATTAAAGATTAACTAAATCAGACAGTAGATATCTTACTGTATGACTATATGTTATTTTTATTTACTTTTTCATATATTTTTTTACATATAACAATAACTGTTAATACTTCGTTTGTTACCAAATTTGTTTTTAGACGTGAAAACCTTCGACTGGCTTCCTGTTTTTATAAGGTACACCCCGCTGTTGGTTTTCCTATACAGTAAATAAAATAAAAAAATATTTATTCTCAAATTTCTGTTTTTTATTTTAATACGGTTAGTGTGATTTATTTGACTGACGTGTTTTTATTTTTTAACAAATAAATAAATTATTATTTTTATTATTATTCTGTGTTTCGACAATCGGGCCCCTTCCGGCACATTTCAGTATTTAGAGGACGTAGCTGCGTTGTAAATAAAAAACGATCTTATTAGCACAATAGAATCTCTTACACTCAAGCTAGGCTAGTCATAATTTCCATAAAAAAGTGAAAAATCTTATCAACTAGTTAGGATTCACTTAGCAAGCAGACTGTGTACCGGAGCGGGACGGGCGGAACGGCGCGGGTGCACTTCATAGAGAATGGCGTCATTCTTTTGTTCACCAACTAATCTTAATTTTACCTACCGCTCGTTAATTGTCAGCAAATTTTGAAATCACGACTGACTTGTATGGAAAACTTAAAGGCATGTCAACCCAGCTTTCGCGGGTCAGATTGGTGGTCAACCCAGCTTTCGCAGGTCAGATTGGTGGTCAACCCAGCTTTCGCGGGTCAGATTGGTGGTGCTCGCGGGTGTGGGCCAGTGGGCCGTAGTTAAATTTCAGATTAGTCGGACTGAGTGGGAATATATTCGAATGAGAAACCTGTAGAGAACATCCATCTGAATATAAAATGTCCTAAAAATGTTGACTCAGCGTCACTCGTTTTATAGTGGAATTGGTCAATGTACTGCCGATTAGATGAAGATGCTGGTTCCAGTCTTAGAAATCTGGTGGATTTGATGGGTAATGTTTGACATTAGATATCGGATGTATCGCGTAGCGTATCTCTTTTAGATTTTGGTAACTATGATCTGCTACATTTTTTTTATTACTACGGTCGTTGCTAGCTTAGAGTACGTTTGTATGAAAAGCCGCGCCAGTACACAAGGTGAGCTTGCTTTCTGAATGTGACTTATTTGTGCCTTAACTCTTCGCGGCTGGATGTATGATTTTTCAAATTACTTGCCATAATTTAAAGTTCAAATAATGGAGCTATAGAAAAGTTATATAAAAGTAGTAAAAAGAGTTGAAGTTAAACAATAAGAGTTTGTATACCGCAAAGAATTTAGACATTTTACATATTTTTAGTTAATAAATACAAGAATGATGCATATTTTCACCATCATTTAAAAATATATTTTAAATTAAACTATAATTCAGCTCAGCTGTGTAAGGTATTAATTTTCTTTCAATTAGTAGGTATATCTAATATAAGTATTTTATCTAAAATTTCATTTTTGTAAATTCTTCTAAACACTACCAAAATCGTTCCAATAAAATTTCAAGATATGTCGACGTTTTATATCAATTAACAACAGTATAAGCTTATAAACATTTCAAAGTTTTTGAATTACGTACAATCATTAAAAAGAATTAAAAAAAAACATATACCATAGTATAGGTATAAGAAATGCTTGGATTTTTGAATCGTAAAAAATCTTGGAATCGTTATAATTTATGTGTGCAAACGACATACCGTTTACAGACATAAATTATATTCCTTCTTCTGAAATACATTGATACCACAATTATTAGAAATATATATGTTAACAAACCACGTCTGCCCGTTTGCACTAAACTTAGACTAAGGCGGTGTCTTACCGATATTTTTTTCATAATAAATCTATCACTAAGCTAAGATATGCGTTAGTGCAACCGGGCGTTAAAATAGTAAAGTTGTGAGCACACATATTCACATTAGGCTATGACTAGACGCGAAATAAGAAATGTACTAGCATTTCAACTGTAGAATGTACGCTATGAAAACATAGGGCTCTCTCAGTTCTCTTCACCACACCAGTTATTTCTGCTAACGGACACAATGGCCTCGATTCTGTAGTACACTGACTAAACTAAATTTAAACTATCGCTCTCTTTTACTGATAGTGTACGCAAGAAAGAGATAGCTACAATTTTAGTGCCTTGTGCTGCTGTCAAATCAGTTTACGTGCCGCTTTTCCTCGTGTTTATAGTCAACATGTTTTGATATCACGACTAAATTTGTATGGAAAACTTAAATCTGACTAATTTGACAGCACTTACGTGCCGCTTTTCTTCGAGTTTATAGTCAGCATGTTTTGATATCACGACTAAATTTGTATGGAAAACTTAAATCTGACTAATTTGACAGCACTAAAATTGTAGCTATCTCTTTCTTGCGTACACTATCAGTAAAAGAGAGCGACAGTTTAAATAGTTTAGTCAGTGTACTACAGAATCGAGGCCAATGTCGAAGAACCGTAACAATTTAAGCTGCGTGAATAACTTTAGAATAAATAATAACAAGGCATTAGACATTTCACAAATTAACAATAATAAAAATTAAACAAAAAAACTGTTCGTCGGCATTAGGTTCTTTTCAGGCCCACCTTACATCAACCGTAAGGTGTCTAGGAAAGAACCGATGCGATGTACACAAAACATGAAAAACGACACAAAACTGGTCAACTATGCCCGTACTAATAAATTAAACTCAATTTAAGAGCAGGTTTTAAATTTGTCGATTTTTAATTTATAGAAAAATAACAGAATGACCTCTGAAATTATATTAATGAATACGGGCTAATGGTTTTTTAAAGCTATTTCTGACCACTCATAATAAATTATACTATGGATAAGAAAGGCCACAAAACCTACACGGTAAAAACTGATTTCTTATAGAAAGACAAATTGCTTTCCATTAAGACATTTTTATTACCTCCAAGAAAATGATTCTCTCCCTATAGACGCTAGACAATAATTTCTTCGTAATAGTAAAAAATCATCTCATTTTATTTTATTTGTTACGAGATAAATAAATTTAATTCAAGAAACATATTGTTAATTTAACACATTTTTTTGATATTTATTTGATACGACATATATTTTATGTCTTGAAATAAACATATTTATTTTCAAGTAAGAACAAAATTGAGAAAAATATTGTCTTCAAAAAAGATAAGCAGTATTTTTGTTTTAAAAATATTGCATTGAAATAAGAAAATATATTTTTGTAATAACCAAATATTTCGAGAAATTAGTCTTTCTTATTCAAAGAAATCCTTTTTACCCGCGTATAATAAGTAGGCACAAATTTTAGGCCATATACTAATAAATATTTAATAAAAATTTACCAAATAAGTAGTGACTTATTTGGTAAATTTGTGTTAGTAACAACGCAATTTGTGTATTAAATCTATAAATACATAAATACAATATAGAACAGACTGAAAGTATTTTTTTTCTTCTAAAAACGGTGTTAATGATATCGCTCGCAATTAGATTAAAGGAAGAGGGTAGATTCGTCTGCCACCAATATCCACCCCCAAACACTTCAGTTCATCCCGTGATCATGGCACATGCAACTGTGCCGAAATATCCGGAAATATCTCACAAATCATGGTAAATATACTGGTTTTTATTCCAAAAACTATCGCGAATTTGATTATTCATATTGTAAATTGTTGAGTGCACGACGCGGAGGGAGAGCGTAGCGATCACTCACTCAGATGAAGACTCTCGGAATGAGTCGAAACTTAGTCGGTGCCTTCACTGATAGTATGGTACTTGTTAAACACCGTTTTTAGGTTTCAAATGTTGAAAGTATCGTCCTTAAGAAATATAAAATAAACTATTATTTTGTTAGTACAATATAAAATGTATTAAACAAATCCTCCACCAACGTTCAATATCATAAATACCATCCCATTACATAAAGATATACCAGTTAGTACACAATGTTTATTTTTCTCCACGCTATGAGAGGTGCAAGGAAAATGAACCCGTGGTTTCATGCATTGCAAGAAAAATGACAATTTAATCATAGTTTTCATAATTGGTAACTAGCTGACCGGATAGACATTCCGTCCTTCAATATGACAGATACGTAACGTCAATTTGACAACCACAGAGCAAGTAACCACTACGTTCGACAACCAACATCAGTTTGTATGGAAGAAACAACCTTTTTTTTTACATATTCCGAGCAATTTTTTTTCCATAAAAAGTTTTTAAGACCTGTTTAATATTAAAGATTGTTTTTTTTTCATGTAACTGTAATGTTTGTATATCACAATAAATTTCAATTTCAATTTCAATAAAAAATCCGAATTTTGTTCAAATCGTTCCAGCAGTTCTCAAGTGATGCGCTTACCAACGAACAGAATTAAATTTTTGTTTATATAGATGATAGATAGGGTTCACCCTTTGCACCTCCCACCCCGCGGAGGGAACATAAGAGTTGGACACTTACTTTCCGGCTCGTAATGTATTAACGATTGTAATATCGTCTTCCGTTTCTTAACTAGAACATTCAAGGAACAAATTAGTTTAACAAAACATTTTTCACATAAGAGAATAGTTATTCAGAAGTTAAATATGTTATATAGCGCATATACCGCCGAAACATGTCATAACATAAAAACACCTACATTCTAGACATCGTAGAAATAAGCAGGTTTTTTTTTATTTTTTTTTAACACAAGCCGAGGTGAACTTTAGGCCCGGACAAATTTAGATATATCTATCTAACGATTGATAGAAAATACTTTATTTCACACCAAATAACACAGCTTAGTTAAGTACTTCATACTTTGACAATGTTGTACAATGAGCGGTCTTATCGCTAATTAGCGATCTCTAACAGACAACTTTTTTGGACCAAATTACGCGGTGGCGGTGGGGATCAAAGTTAGCGTTAATACTGATCTCCACCACCACCGCCACCGCCGCCGCGACCGCGCCAGTTTGCGCGGGCTCTTACATCACGTACATATGTTACGTGTTTGGGAGTACTAATACTCATTCAATACTTACTAGTATTATTTAAATACTAGTCAAATAATCCTACAGTTTGTGAGGATGGATGTTCATTACTCTTTCACGCAAAAACTACTGAACGGATTTTAATGAAACTTTACTGTAATATAGCTTATACATCACAATAACACATAGGCTACTTTTTATCCGGTTACCACGCGGGCGAAACCGTGGGTAGAAGCTAGTAATAAATAATGCTGGACATTTTCACACAGCATCATCTAGCCCCAAAGTAAGCAGAGCTTGTGTTATAGGAACAACATGACTGATATATGTAAGTATTGAATAAGTATTAGTACTTTTAAGCTGTACTTATGTTGCATTAAATATATTGAATACGGAAAGTATTGAGTGTTAATAGGGATATTAGGGGGTTAGTACATGTTCGAGGTGATATTAAGGTATTTTTGTAGGTATTTTGACTAGAATAAGGAGGAAGGGATAGGGAAACCATCAACTTCTGCTCATCTCAAAATATGTATAGATTTTGGTTCGCAGTAAAATGTGTAAAAATATACAAATATTTGGCATTTCCAATGCTCTAGATCTCAAGTGGAATTCTCGACGCTAGTTATATTGCATATAGCAAATTTTGTATACCGCTTCAGTCTTTGGTAATAAAGGACTAGAAAAAGTTGTAAATGTACTCGAAAATTAATACTTGGGAAGTTTCACCGACAAGCTAAATACGGCAAGTAACGGCAGGGCGAGTAATCAGCACGTTTGATTCCCGCTCCGAGACCTGTGCACCTGGTCTGGTTATCGTGGTACCATAGTACTGGTAGTCACTGAGACCAACGAGACACAGGGAGTGTGTGCGGTCAGGACTATTCATGCGAGTTCGTTAGTAATTTATTTTTTGTTTATCCATTTTCAACGTTGGAAAAACGCATGGTTTAGCTCTGAAACTTGCTGCCATCTATCGGTGAATAGTAACAGCTGGTCTCATCGAACTCTGACACCGTCGCATGCGGAGCCACCGCCATATACAGGGCGTAGTGCTCCGCGTCCGTCAACTCCAGATCATCCTGTAGCTTCTTGAACGTCGACGCATCCAGCGCGAGCACGCTCTCCGCTACCAGGATGGTGTCGGCATCCGTCGGCGGGAGGGGATGCAGGCTCGCGGGGCGGCGCAGGGAGCTCTGCGAGGCGGACTTCTCGTTCTCGTCCGCGTGAAGCGAGATGTGAGTTATACTGTCCGCGTAGCTGAGACCGGCGGTGGAAGCGTTATCTTTGAGCGAGGTGTGAGACACGGACGATTTGAACTTGGACGGACGGATGCCGGACACGCTGCTGACGGAGCGACCGACCGGCTTCATCTTAGCGCCCCTGCCCTCGGATATGACGCTGGGAGCCGGGGATCTGTGCTTCCTGCGGAAGATGCGGTCGAAGAAGGAGCGTTTTTTGACGGGCGGCAACGCGGGCTCGCTTTTAGCGGCGGTGAGAACCTTATCGTGGTTCAGTAGATCCGGATTTCGCGTGACCGGCAGCTGTTTGCCGGGTTTGATGATGCTGTCCACGGAGGTTTGGCTGGATTTGAAGGAGTTCGAGGATTTCCGGACGCGCTTCGGCGGCAACGGCGGGGCGTCTTCCGATACCGGTTTGAGATGCGTGAACTCTATGATCGGTCCGCGGAACGAGTGCACCTGGACGTCCTCGTACGGTGCGGTGTCCGGCTCCGCTATGTCGACCGGGTTGCGGAATGCGAGCTGCAAGCTGGTGTAGGTGCCGGCGTCGTTGAAATCCTCCGGATCGGTCTCGTCGACGGAGCCCGAGGCGACGTTCTCCAAGCGCGTGCGGTTCTCCGAGTAGATCTCGTCTAGTTCCGCGACCTGGTCTAGGAGTTCGTTTAAGCTTTTCTCGGTGGGATCGAGCATTTCTACGTCGATGGTGTCGGGAGAATGGGGGGAGTGCGAGGAGTCGGGGTCGGTGGACGGAGGGGAGGAGTTGCCGGGGTCGGGGTCGGGGTCGGTGTCGCTGGAGGAGGTGACGGGTTCGAGTCCCGGCGGGGCCAGCAGCAGCGCGAGGGCGGCGAGGTTGGGCGGCGGCTTGCGCGCGGTACCTGGGTACTCGGGGATGTACTCGAAGGGGAAGGGCTTGCTCTGGTCGTCCTCGGATGTCGACGCTCCTCGTTGCAGTCGGTACTCCACCTGCAATCAATAAAATATCGGTTTTTGGTTTATAAACTGTTAACAAACACTTATGGATCAGCTCAGTGGAAGACTACCATTGGAAATTGAGGATACACTGCCAGCCGTGTTCTGCTTCGAAAAGGCCCCTTGTTGCAGTCGGTGTCGACGAGGATGGATATATTCACGTTGATGTGGTCCATGGAGGGGTCGCGGTAGGGTGGAGTCTCGATGAGGATGGATATACTCACGTTGATGTGGTCCGTGCAGGAGGGGTTGCGGTAGGACGGAGTCTCGATGAGGATGGATATACACACGTTGATGTGGTCCGTGCAGGAGGGGTCGCGGTAGGGCAGAGTCTCGATGAGGATGGATATACTCACATTGATGTTGTCTGTGCAAGAGGGGTCGCAACAGGGCGGAGTCTCGACGAGGATGGATATACTCACGTTGATGTAGTCCGTGCAGGAGGGGTCACGGTAGGGCGGAGTCTCGATGAGGATGGATATACTCACATTGATGTTGTCTGTGCAAGAGGGGTCGCAACAGGGCGGAATCTCGATGAGGATGGATATACTCACGTTGATGTGGTCCGTGCAGAGGTCTTGGTAGGGCGGAGTCTCGATGAGGATGGATATACTCACGTTGATGTGGTCCGTGTAGGAGGGGTCTTGGTAGGGCGGAGTCTTGATGAGGATGGATATACTCACGTTGATGTGGTCCGTGCAGGAGGGGTCTTGGTAGGGCGGAGTCTCGATGAGGATGGATATACTCACGTTGATGTGGTCCGTGCAGGAGGGGGTCTTGGTAGGGCGGAGTCTCGATGAGGATGGATATACTCACGTTGATGTGGTCCGTGCAGGAGGGGTCTTGGTAGGGCGGAGTCTCGATGAGGATGGATATACTCACGTTGATGTGTTCCGTGCAGGAGGGGTCGCGGTAGGGCGGAATCTCGACGAGGATGGATATACTCACGTTGATGTGGTCCGTGCAGGAGGGGTCTTGGTAGGGCGGAGTCTCGATGAGGATGGATATACTCACGTTGATGTGGTCCGTGCAGGAGGGGTCTTGGTAGGGCGGAGTCTCGATGAGGATGGATATACTCACGTTGATGTGGTCCGTGCAGGAGGGGTCGCGGTAGGGCGGAGTCTCGATGAGGATGGATATACTCACGTTGATGTGGTCCGTGCAGGAGGGGTCGCGGTAGGGCGGAGTCTCGATGAGGATGGATATACTCACGTTGATGTGGTCCGTGCAGGAGGGGTCGCGGTAGGGCGGAGTCTCGATGAGGATGGATATACTCACGTTGATGTGGTCCGTGCAGGAGGGGTCGCGGTAGGGCGGAGTCTCGATGAGGATGGATATACTCACGTTGATGTGGTCCGTGCAGGAGGGGTCGCGGTAGGGCGGAGTCTCGATGAGGATGGATATACTCACGTTGATGTGGTCCGTGCAGGAGGGGTCGCGGTAGGGCGGAGTCTCGATGAGGATGGATATACTCACGTTGATGTGGTCCGTGCAGGAGGGGTCGCGGTAGGGCGGAGTCTCGATGAGGATGGATATACTCACGTTGATGTGGTCCGTGCAGGAGGGGTCGCGGTAGGGTGGAGTCTCGATGACGATGGCGACCTGCTTGTGAACCAGGATGACGGTGGCCGGCGCCTTCCAACCGCTCTTGTCGTAGAATATCACGCTCACCTCCTCACGGGACACCTGCCACACAAATACACGATTTACTCAAAATTTCAATATCAAGGGCGAATAACTTATTAACCTCAACGTACTTTTAGATATATTAATAGATTTTTCACTTCTCATGCTATAGTGTTTATAATTATAGACTCGGCTTTTCGTTGTTCCATTAGAGAAATAATTAAAAAAAAAAATATAATCATTATTTTTTTCATTTGGATTGATTTTAGAAAATGGAACTGAAAACGCTGTCCTAGCGTTCTTGACGATCGTTAGATGTACGCGTCAGTGCGTCTGTCAACAAAAAAAAATTGGTGGTGCCGCAAAATCTGTAGAAATAATACTGTATTAAGTTTGCTGTAGCCGGCGCGGAGGATGGCGAGCTCGCCCATGGCCTTCTTGTCGTTGATGACGTCGGAGGCGACGGCGCACAGCGGCAGCCGCATCTGTCAGCGCTGGTACCATGCGTCAGCATCCCTAGTAAGTCAGCGCTGGTAGCATGCTGGCTGACGCACCCTACCTTCTCAGTGAGCAGTATGATCTGCGTGCCGCCGCGCGCGGTGCCGGAGCAGTGGCTGGCGCGGAGGATGGCGAGCTCGCCCATGGCCTTCTTGTCGTTGATGACGTCGGAGGCGACGGCGCGCAGCGGCAGCCGCATCTGTCAGCGCTGGTACCATGCGTCAGCATCCCTAGTAAGTCAGCGCTGGTAGCATGCTGGCTGACGCACCCTACCTTCTCAGTGAGCAGTATGATCTGCGTGCCGCCGCGCGCGGTGCCGGAGCAGTGGCTGGCGCGGAGGATGGCGAGCTCGCCCATGGCCTTCTTGTCGTTGATGACGTCGGAGGTGACGGCGCACAGCGGCAGCCGCATCTGTCAGCGCTGGTACCATGCGTCAGCATCCCTAGTAAGTCAGCGCTGGTAGCATGCTGGCTGACGCACCCTACCTTCTCAGTGAGCAGTATGATCTGCGTGCCGCCGCGCGCGGTGCCGGAGCAGTGGCTGGCGCGGAGGATGGCGAGCTCGCCCATGGCCTTCTTGTCGTTGATGACGTCGGAGGCGACGGCGCGCAGCGGCAGCCGCATCTGTCAGCGCTGGTACCATGCGTCAGCATCCCTAGTAAGTCAGCGCTGGTAGCATGCTGGCTGACGCACCCTACCTTCTCAGTGAGCAGTATGATCTGCGTGCCGCCGCGCGCGGTGCCGGAGCAGTGGCTGGCGCGGAGGATGGCGAGCTCGCCCATGGCCTTCTTGTCGTTGATGACGTCGGAGGCGACGGCGCGCAGCGGCAGCCGCATCTGTCAGCGCTGGTACCATGCGTCAGCATCCCTAGTAAGTCAGCGCTGGTAGCATGCTGGCTGACGCACCCTACCTTCTCAGTGAGCAGTATGATCTGCGTGCCGCCGCGCGCGGTGCCGGAGCAGTGGCTGGCGCGGAGGATGGCGAGCTCGCCCATGGCCTTCTTGTCGTTGATGACGTCGGAGGCGACGGCGCGCAGCGGCAGCCGCATCTGTCAGCGCTGGTACCATGCGTCAGCATCCCCAGTAAGTCAGCGCTGGTAGCATGCTGGCTGACGCACCCTACCTTCTCAGTGAGCAGTATGATCTGCGTGCCGCCGCGCGCGGTGCCGGAGCAGTGGCTGGCGCGGAGGATGGCGAGCTCGCCCATGGCCTTCTTGTCGTTGATGACGTCGGAGGCGACGGCGCGCAGCGGCAGCCGCATCTGTCAGCGCTGGTACCATGCGTCAGCATCCCTAGTAAGTCAGCGCTGGTAGCATGCTGGCTGACGCACCCTACCTTCTCAGTGAGCAGTATGATCTGCGTGCCGCCGCGCGCGGTGCCGGAGCAGTGGCTGGCGCGGAGGATGGCGAGCTCGCCCATGGCCTTCTTGTCGTTGATGACGTCGGAGGCGACGGCGCGCAGCGGCAGACGCATCTGCCCGCCCGCGTCCGGGAGGAACACTTGGAACGCGAGCCGTACGGAGTTCAGCTCGATCGAGGGGTACGTGCGCGGGTCGAAGCCGGCTGGAACGCGCAGAGACAAGACACTTCAGAAAAGCAAACCCAACCTTGGGGACTAGACAAATACCACTTTCTGTTTACGTTAACGCCTGCGGAAAGATAAAATTGTATGGAAATGTCACGTGACATTAGCCAGCACACTGTGGTACCACAATTGAGGCGAGGCAGCGAGGCAGTTTCTGAACGTAGTTGAGTGAGGCAGTCTTGGGAACACAGTGTGCACGTGTTGTGTGGTGTGGTAATGGAGTGGAGTGCTATGTGCGAGCCAACACGATCTTTCCTCGCGCCTCGGCTCGCACCTCGCGCCTCGCGCCTAGCACGAATGTGCAACTGTGTTGGTGTGCAGGTGTGCTAGCTCGTCCAAACGAAAAGAGTGAGGCATCGTTTCGAGAAAGTGTTTAGCTACAAAAGTGGTGCCACACGTGCTGAGGACCCACCACTATTTGATTCTGAGGGACTGCGCTTTTTACTTCTACGAGGAAAATAAATTGTAAAGTAGTTTAAATGGCCACGTGGCTCATCATTTCGTTATTTGTATGCTCTACGTAGGCCGCGATAATGTATTTCCCTACTTCATTTCATATTTATTTATTGCTGTCATGTACACAGTTTGGGTGTTAAAATAATACATAAGAAAGTAGGTACATGAACCCCGTTAGGGCGCTGCATTTTGAGTTCGATTGTATAGGTTGGTAAAAGTTCTAGTAGGTGAACTGAATAGACACTTTTGATACTTTTTAGAATATTATTATAATTTTTACGTACCGCACTATCAGTGAAAGTACCGACTAAGTTTCGACTCACTCCAAGAGTCTTCATCAGGGTGAGTGATCGCGTCGCTCTCCCTCCGCGTGCGTTAGTGCACGACGCGACAATATGAATAATCAAATTCACGATAGTTTTTTGGAATAAAATGCCTGCCTGCGGAAAGATAAAATTGTATGGAAATGTCACGTGACATTTCCGCAGCATATGTCATTTCCATACAATTTCATCTTTCCGCAGGTGTTAACGTCAACAGAAAGTGGTATTTGTCTAGCCCCCCTTATCATACTACTATATTATTAACGTATTTTTAAATATGAATATTTTTATTTAGGTATATAGTTTACTTCTATTTTAAGGAGCTTGTTATTGTCTTTAATAATTTTTTCTCTTATTTTGGTAATCTCTTTCAAACGAACTACCGCCCCACTCTTCATTACACAAAGGTTAGTGTAAGAAAATGCTAATTAGTATTAAGTTCGCTATGTACTTATTTAATCTTGTGCATTTTCTACCAATCTATATCTAACTGTACATCAACATTTTATCAATAGATAGATACTTTTGTAATACTTCAATAAATCAACACACAACCGACACTTAGTCCCTGGCCCCAATAGGATCCCTGAGTCGTGAGTATCAGAAATTACGAGTAACGTTGTACCGTAACACCCAGACCCGAACAAATATCTGCAGGACATACAGGATAGAAACGGTATCCAAAGATATAACTCGCGAGTTACCGACCCCGACGGGTGAAATGTCTCATGTGCATGCAATTACACCGGCACCCATACCTTTCAATCCGGAACCCAGTACTGCGAGAATTACTGCTTAGCGACAGAAATAGGTATGCTGATAGTATTTCCCCGGACGGGACCTTCACAAGGTTTTCTAAACACAAAAGTCATCAGCTAGGACTTCGAGCTAGGTAATTCTATGAGAAGATTTAATAAATAAATAACATGATTTTAGCATTAAAAACAACATGCTCGACACATGCCCACGATGGCATGTTTTTGATTTTTATTGGCCTTAAAAAAATATTGCTTGAGCGGATATATATGGGATAAGAGAACCCGCGTGGTTAAAGCGTTTAGCCTCTATCTATTTAGTGGATATGTAACTATCCACTATCTACACAGGCTCTAAGCTTAGCTAATCTAAGCTATTGACCTGACTGAAAGGATAACCTTACATTGAATATGGGACATGACTGCCAGATAACGCGATGTAAACAAATATATATACTAACTAGCTGCGCCAACCAACTTTTGTTTCTACCGGCGATCGAATTAAATTTTAGAACACAAAAGCTGCTATTGTGACTTAACTATGATAGTTAGATATATTCCCTCACGGACTTTTTTGTAGGTATTAATGAGTACTTTAATCATGTATTACATCATTTTTATGTATCACCAATAGTTTTCTCAGCACACGACAAATAATGAATTTTATAGGCAAAACTTTGCTACTTTGGGTTACATTATTGCAATTTTCTTAAGGATATCTATTTTTTTTTATTATAGCCTATGTTACTTCCTTATAATTAAGCTTTCTATGAAAAAATGGTTAAAATCGGTCCCGTAGTTTCGGAGTCTATTCGATACAAACAAACAAAAAAATCTTTCCTCTTTATAATATTAGTATAGATAATAGAGTTGAAGAGTATGTTTTTTAGTTTGAACGCACTGATCTCTGGAACTACCAGTTGGATCTTCATATAGCCTAATTCTTGAAAGGTGGCTATTTAACATCTCGCTACGACCCTTAGGAGTCGAGCAGAAGAAGTAATAGCGCGGAAGGCGATGCGACCCGGTAGGTGGCCGTGGCACAGGTAGTATTATTATAAAGAGGTTACATTTTTAAGTTTGGATATAGGGAGTAATCTCCGAAACTAGTCATCCGAAAAATCTTTCACCAATATTTAGAATTTTACACGGTAGACAAAGGCTGTATATTATCCCGTTAAAACAAAAGCGCTCTTCGTGAAGATCAATTTCGCATCGGGCTACTTTTTATCCGATTTGCATCACACGGGCGAAACCGTGGGCAGAAACTAGTTTTATAAACTCAATTTAAATGTGTCCCAAAAAATCCAATGCAACAGAACTTGATCCTGCATCTTCGCTTCTTCGGCAGTGCGTTCGCCAATTCCGTTGAGAATCGAGCGACGCTGAGTCCGAATTTATTGGAATTTATAGCGCGTGTAACAGCTCTTAGACCAATGAGATCTACCAGGGTACCTCAACGTTATCTTCAATAGATGGATAATCTGTGATTGATATATAGTCTGTGGATACAGTAGGAGAAGAGTTTTTTTGATTTTGGGTGATTGACGGGTTTAAGTAGTTTTTACCGGATCTTATAAAAAACGTTTGTGAGTTTGATTTACTATTCTCAAAATTACCAACATTAAAGAATCTTTGAAGCAAGAACCTTTCTTATTTTTCGCCCAACTGAGTTGCCGGCTGCGAAAAATTTCACTTAATTCTTTAGGACTACATTTCAAAATTAACAAACTCGCTTATAATCTCGCGAGACTTTCCAGTAGCGCAGCCGCTACCGCGTACCAAAATAAACGTACCGACACAAATATCCATAACATATCACTCTTTGTTCGACGCGGTATACGGATGGGGCATTACCTAATCACATGCCAACAACCATTTCAATAGACTGCAGAACTTTTTCTTTCCACAGTACCAATCATTTTATTCCAAAAAAATATCGTGAATTTGATTATTCATATTGTCGCGTCGTGCACTAACGCACGCGGAGGGAGAGCGACGCGATCACTCACCCTGATGAAGACTCTTGGAGTGAGTCGAAACTTAGTCAATGCCTTCACCGATAGTGCGGTACGTGAAAATTATAATAATATTCTAAAAAGTATCAAAAATGTCTATTCAGTTCACCTACTAGAACTTTTACCAACCTATACAATCGAACTCAAAATGCAGCGCCCTAACGTGGTTCATGTACCTACTTTCTTATGTATTATTTTAACACCTAAACTGTGTACATGACAGCAATAAATAAATATGAAATGAAGTAGAGAAATACATTATCGCGGCCTACGTAGAGCATACAAATAACGAAATGATGAGCCACGTGGCCATTTAAACTACTTTACAATTTATTTTCCTCGTAGAAGTAAAAAGCGCAGTCCCTCAGAATCAAATAGTGGTGGGTCCTCAGCACGTGTGGCACCACTTTTGTAGCTAAACACTTTCTCGAAACGATGCCTCACTCTTTTCGTTTGGACGAGCTAGCACACCTGCACACCAACACAGTTGCACATTCGTGCTAGGCGCGAGGCGCGAGGTGCGAGCCGAGGCGCGAGGAAAGATCGTGTTGGCTCGCACATAGCACTCCACTCCATTACCACACCACACAACACGTGCACACTATGTTCCCAAGACTGCATCACTCAACTACGTTCAGAAACTGCCTCGCTGCCTCGCCTCAATTGTGGTACCACAGTGTGCTGGCTCAGTTGTAAAACTGAGCCCCTCGCACGATCCTCGTTTTCAAACAGTGTGGCTACTCATGACTAGAATCAAAGTTATTTACTCGTACGCCTTCGGTTACCTTGAATCCCTCAAGATTCTATAAAGGTCCAATCAAACTAAGTAACTAACTATTGTAACTCTATATTTTCGGTAAACAAATGTATTTGTATTAAAAAACCTGACCGCGGTGGCGATCGGTACATTCACGTGAACTTTGACAACAATTTCCCTTTGAACGCCACCGCCACAGCCACCGCGTCAGTCTGACAGAGCCCTAAGAACAAATAATTCGTTCTTCTCTGATGGATCCCATCTTCCACCCTCGTGGAAATACTACTTTGTCATCGAACACATAACCACACAGCCACCGCGTCAGTTTGACAGAGCCCTAAGAACAAATAATTCGTTCTTCTCTGATGGATCCGATATTCCACCCTCATGGAAATACTACTTTGTCATCGAACTCATAACTAATCTTAGCTCGATGTACTCTGGTGTCTTTGTGACACAATCTGCTATTGTTAACTGTTCGGGAACACGCAAGTTACGATAAATCAATGCTTCAAGTTTTGTGTTTTACTGTTTCAAGGACTAATTCAAAGCAAGGGTTTACTCCCTCAGGAAGTTTAAAGAAAGGGTCTGTTGGAGGGGATGCACTGTCAAGGCAGATACTATCAACCCTTTCAGAATTACTTATTTATGGAATAGGGGACGTAATTAATGTCCAGCAACGCTAGGGTCTATTTTTAGAAACTACAACGTCAGTTTTGTATTTACACTGTAAGGGCATTGTTTAGTCTTTGTAGTTCTAGTATAGAATTAAATGTACCGAAAAGATACTCGTTCTTGTCGAAAATTCATTTTTTTTACCCTGCATGTTCATAAGAATAATACCTCTTTCTATAATCCCATTGTCCGCATGTGTCGAACGTATAATGAGGTGAACGTTGATCTGGATATATTCGACATGAAGAAGCTGTATTCAAAAATAGCGTCATCAAGTTATTGTTTGATAATAAGAAAGTAAGATTTGTAGATACTAACTAAGTAATTAGGAATCTACTGTTTGCTTATCCCAGGTTTTAATCTGATCTATATTGTTTTTATTTTTCTTGTCACGTGTAGGTACTTAACATTGTGTCTTGCCTGATCATGCCATGTAAACATGTTTCTGGGAACTGAACTAGATCTGAACTCAATGTTATGTAAACTGTACTGTTTTTTTTACTGTAATGCTATAACTGTTCTTTTCCTGTTTTGTTTACTGAATAATAAAATAAAATATGAAAGACTATGGAAAAAGAAATATTTATAATAAACAATGTATGTAAGAGGAATACAACAGCGGAAATACGCCGAGCTTAATAATGAATGAAAATACTTTGTTACGTCTTGGGTTGTAGAAATCAAACATCAATATAAGTAATCTACGAACTATATTGCATTTAAAATAACCTACCTAATGACCTAAAGACTTGTGAATCAATTCCTATATTTAAAAATAAATTTAAAAAATAAGTCTATGATAACATTTTCTAAGTAACCGCTAGATCTCTGTAACATTAATACTTGAATAACTAGTAATTCATTAGTTATATTTGTTAATTGTTAAGCTCATTATAAGTGAATGTTCTTTATGAGTATTTAATAAACTTCTATAACCATAATTTTCTTTTTTTTATGTACGGTACCTTAAAATCACGCCGTAACGGTGTATCGTTCCGTTTTGTTATTTTGGAGATGATAAGACCACCGTTACAGTGAAATACATACACTAATAGAAAGAGAGTTATAATCCTGAATGTATGTAAGAGGAATAGAAAATCGAAAGTAAACAGATAAATTAAGTTAGTACTGATACGATTGCCGATGTTCTAAAGAGCGCTTTTGAATATAGCCTCTGCCCACGGCTTCGCCCGCGTGGTACCCGGATAAAAAGTAGCCTATTTGTTATTCTGATGTATTAACTTTATAACTGTAAAATTTCATCAAAATCCGTTCAGTAGTTTTTGCGTGAAAGAGTAACAAACATCCTCACAAACTTTCGCGTTCATAATAGTAGTAGGATTATGGCTGCTTTCGCGTAAGCCAAAACATCAAACAATCATGTAGATGACATGCAAGAGATATTTAGGCCCGAATTCATAGTCAAATAGGGGCTCCCCTAGGGGACAATTCAGGCGCTAAGTCAAAATTTAAGCGCGAATGCACCCAGCCATAAGGCGAATGCTGAATGATGGATTTTGGGGGACTGTTCAACCCCCGACTATGAATTCAGGCTTAAGTAAGGCTGGGGCTTTTTATCACAAAACAAGTGCAACGTCATAATATATTGGGTTTCCCTTTAAATGAGTAAGGAAATTAATATAATAGGCACTCATGACCAATTTCGAGTTAAGTAACAAACAGGATAAGAATTCGTATTAGTAGCAGGATAAAGTGACGAAAGTCGAGTCTCTAAATCGTGAATAATACCTGCATGTACCTATTTTTCTGATGAATCATGATGTATACGTCTATGATATATTATCTGTAACTTGTAAGGTTAGGGTAGGTAGGTAGGTATGGGTAACCTTGGGTGAGAGGTGGGTGAGGTTACCCCTCCCTGAGGCCGAGGCCCTGGACCGGTTCCCGGGCCGCCCGCCGGGACGTGATGGTGAATGCGAAAGCGACCCCATCTCGTCCCACCATGGCGGAGGACTGCTCACCGGGGGGGTTTTAGTGGGTTTGAGCCCCACATACCCCCTTCCGTCACCCCCATGGCGGAAGGGAAATGCGGTGGGCATTTTCCACCCCCACAAAAAAAAAAAAAAAGTAGGTAGGTATACGTAACTAGCCGCTGCCGGCGGTTTTACTCGCGTAGTATAGGTAATTGATAGATGCATCAAAAATAATTGCATTCAGTTGTCTTGTATTTTAAGTATCCAAACTAAGTTTACAGCAAATCGCACCAAACAAACTTAACACATCATCCTACCACCTTTGAGGGGTAGTTTAGGAAAAAAAATTGTCTTTTATCATTTGTACTAAATAATATTTATGCCGAGTTTTAAGCAAATTGGACCACTCGTTGAAAAGTTCCCATACAAATTTGGACACCCTCTACAACCCCTTAAAGGGGAGATAATTATATTAGTGTTTTATCATTTGGATTGAACAATATTTATGTGAAGATTCAATACTGTTAATTCAAGGAATACTATTTATTCATAAAAAAGTTTTTAACCCTTTTCACCCCCTTAGGGATAAAAGTTTCCATATCCCTTTCTTAGTACACCCATACACCATAAGAGGAATATACCCTCCAAGTTTCATGATTCCTAGGGCTTATGGTTTAGGCTGTGCGCTGATACGCCAATCAGTAACCGAACAGTTTTATATATATTGTGTTGTATCTAGAGAATAGTTTTTGTGTTTTATTAATAGTATAGCTCTAGCATATCATTACATCATGGGGTACAGTTGTGAGCGTGTTTATTCGTTGTTATGTAAGGGGCTGAGGATTTATTTACGTTTAACATCGTGCGGGTAAATTTCATACTCAGTTTGCGATAGCGCTTTTGCTCCACATACCGCATTAATTCTAAATCGGACCGCGAGGTGCGCTGACCCACTACTCAAATTAGCTTTTAGCAACAGTTGGTGTAAGAACAATGTTCACGGTAATTGGTACTTAGATATGTATGTTTTTTTTTATCGTACATAGGCGAACTTGGTGCTAGTCTCCTTCTAACTCTTTTATAGTCAAAACAAGAACCTTAATTATTTCGATTTAGCAAAATTGTGACCAACTAAAGGGAGACGAAATATATGAGTGAAGTTGGGCGAAGCGGAAAAAAAATCCATCGTGCGTAACAAAATACATGCTTAAAGTGTATAAATTCTAATTCTAAATGAATCAAGTCGGGCGGAACGAGTCGAATTAATAAGGTCAAGTCAAATCGGGTGGAATAAAGTCCGGTAAAGAGTCTGAAAAGGTCGAGTCGGATAAAACAGTATCAAAAAAGGTCAAGTCGGGTGAAACAGTGTCAAAAAAGGTCAAGTCGGGTGAAACAGTTTCCAAATGAGTCAAAGTCGGGTGAAACAATGTCAAAATAACATTATATTACTCATTTTATTGATTTGGAGTGCGCACAAAAGTTATGTTCCCAACCAGATCAAAACCGTGTTCTAGATTTTTTTATGTTTGTAACGTGTGCTTAAATAAATAAATAAAATGAGTCAAGTCGGGTGAACAGAGTCATAATGAGTAAATTTGGATGAAAAAGAGTGAATATGAGGCAATTCGGGCCGCTATGCGCCGCGTCGGTCGCTGTGCACTCACTCCTGAAGGGGTCGACGCGGAGCTGCTCGCGCTGCCGCAGCGCGTTGTCCACCTCCTTCTTCTTGACGCACTGGATGCCGAGGTTCTTGAACAGCACGGTGGGGTTCTCGCTGGTGATGTTGGCGCGCAGCGTGCACACCCCGCGCTCGCAGCGCTCGCGTCCCACCAAGTTGTGCGGGTGCGGTCTGCGGCAACACCACTCCCTCCGATACACTCATACTCCCTACCATACTGTCCGGACCCCGAATAAACGCCGCCTGACACGCACAAGCTTGCGGGTTCGAATCCCGCTGCGGGACAAATGTTTGTATGATCTGCATTTATCAGTCTCGGGTCTGGGTGTTTCTATGTATAATATGTATGTATTCACAAAAAAAAGTATATAATTAGTATATCAGTCATGTAGTCCCCATAATACAAGCTCTGCTTAGTTTGGGGCTAGATGATGCTGTGTGGAAATGTCCAGAATTATTAATTCATATTAAAGATAACATTGCAAAGCTTCTGGGAAAGGGCTCGTCCGGGGGAGTAGCTATTTGTGCCACCAAACAGTAATGCTCAGATTGCTGTGTTCCAGTTTGAAGGGTATGGTTCCCGGTGAAATTACAGTCACATGAGATCTTTCATCTTGATATCTCAGGGAGGCAACGAGTGAGTACCTCTGATATTGCAAGCCTCCATAGGTTACGGTAACCGCTTACCAACAGGTGGACTGTATACTTATTTGCCTCAAAATAATAAAAAAAGAATTTAACATTGCAGTTTGCACAGTTAGACAATGACAAATAATCATTTTTTTTATTTGTAAAGGATTACGCTTCCGTGTGGTAGTGATCTGGATCAGTTGAGCTATCTAAAGATCGTTTGCAACGGTCTTTAGATGGCTAGCTGTTTCATCTGTATTTTTTGTATATACCTACTTGTAAATAGTTGTATGAATAAATGTATTTAAATATAAAAAAAATAACATTTGGCCAGATCAAATCTCATTCTTCTTCCGATGAACTAAAAATGTTTATATGTTCCGGTTTGATGGATGCCGATGGAATTACAAGCACATGAGGCTATTCCCCCGTTATGTCCCAGGGTCGGCGACGCGCGAGTGATACTGCTGTTATTTATATCATCGTTATCATCGCCCCTAGTAACTAGAGATAAATCTTAGGTATCTATGAACCAACCTTGAAATAAAAAAAAACTTTACTAAAAAATTATAGCAAAAAAACCGCTTTACAATCCGATAAGCCGTTTTGGCGATAAATGTTAACAGACAAACGAACAAAGAAGCTTTTCAAACTCCGTGGGTAAATAATTGCCTTACTACACGCCTGTAAATGTTTGTCAAAGTTCGCGTGAATGTATTGACCGCCACCGCCGCGCCACCGCCATGCGCCACCGCCATGCGGCACCGCGTCAGTTTGACCGGGCTACCGTACCTGTAAGGTTCGTCCTTGGTGACACATGACGCGACTATGGTACACGGCCCTACATAGTCATTTATCCTGAGTGTGGGGTACGTTTTGTTCTCCGCCGTGCTGTTGGCGCCGGGAATCGAACCGGCTGACCGGCCTTCGCACTCATATCGAAATCTGTGAACAAAATATTTAGATTAGGCACGTGTATTGAGCACTTGTATGTGTGTACACATATATTTTGTAAATGAAAAGATCAATTATTGCAAAAAAGAAAACCCTTTTTTTTATTTTTCGATGGAAAAATGCTTTTACGCATGTCCCTCGGCCTGAGGAGCCAAAGGGGTCTGTCGGGATCACCAACCAGACCACTAACAAAGTGTTAGTGGGTGGTGGTATACCGACTAAAACCCATCGATATTCCGTTTTTCACCTTAGGGCTAATGCGTAGTCAAACCAATCGTCACGAGACGATTCGTCTAACGCGCCGTGTTAGCACTGGACAGAGTTCTTGGTTCTTGGTCGGATTCGACCGCGGATCTGTCGGTGATCGCCGGTGGGGGAGGGGGATGCCGTGGAACATTTAAGACATCCTCCGTCGCAGGAGGCCAGTGCAGGGACAGGTGTCCTCGTACCCAATCCCTCCAACCCCAACCCCATCGAGCGGAAGAAGGCGGAGGAATTGCCGCCGCCTCCTTCCTAGAAAGAAGACCCTACGCCTACTAGACTAACATGGTTAAGAGCAACAATTGTCGCTTTTGTTCAGCCAATCAGAAACTAACTTTGATTTATTTATTTTACTATTATTTTATTATTTCAGCCTCTGTGATCCCATTGCAGTCCCCTTATACAACTACCACTTTCTGTTGGCGTGAACGCCTGTGGCAGGATTAAATTGTATGGCAATGACATTAGCTGTTATCACGTGACTGCTGCCAAGTTTAGCCTAGAAGCATTTGCGTTAGCGTGATAGGAAAACTAAGCGTGTGGTATTTGTCTAGACGCCCATGGGTAAAGGCTTCCCTCCGTTTTCCACACTTCTCAATCCTTGGCCACTGTGGGCCAGTGTCAGTTGAGAGTCGAGATAGACTCGCCATCTTATTCGGGATCTGCCGTGATATGATACTATGCCATCGGCATTTCAGATACATCGGAGAATTACTTAGGTAATTATAAAAAAAAAAACAAATCGTATTTATTTTGTAAATATAAGGAACATAGGTCGGTAACAAACACATGTTCAAATTAAGGCTGTGTGACACACAAACCTGCAGATTCTGCAATGAGGCGGACGAATCGCCCCTTCATCTGTTAGGAGAGTGTGGACCACTGATACACAAGCGTAGCCTTCATCTGGGAAAACACATTCTTAGCCCAGATGAACTAAGACTCATCACATCCAAAAAGATACTGCAGTTCCTAACATCTGCAGGGCTAAGAGGTGAACTTTGAACGCCCCCTGAGGAGAAAAGTGAAGCAAATGGCGACCACAATAGGCCTGTCACGGCCACAGTGATACCAAAGCCACAAAAAGCAAATTAAAAAAAAAACATAGGTTGGTGGGTGCTTTGTACAGCTTCTCTATATTCTGCCTATAGTCAGCGTGCAAAATTTAGGATTTTTTTCCGTTGAAACTAACATAAACTGCATAACCACAGATTAGATGTATAACTTATTGCGGATAGAATCTATACCTACATAGTGCACGCCCACGCAGTGATACCAAAACCACAAGAAGAAATTTAAAAAAAACATAGGTTGGTGGGTGCTTTGTACAGCTTTTCTATATTCTGCCTATACCTGCGTGCAAAATTTAGGATTTTTTTCCGTTGAAACTAACATAAACTGTGTAACCACAGATTAGATGCATAACTTATTGCGGATAGAATCTATACCTACATAGTGCACGCCCACGCAGTGATACCAAAGCCACAAAAAGCAAATTAAAAAAAAACAGGTTGGTGGGTGCTTTGTACAGCTTCTCTATATTCTGCCTATAGTCAGCGTGCAAAATTTAGGATTTTTTTCCGTTGAAACTAACATAAACTGCATAACCACAGATTAGATGTATAACTTATTGCGGATAGAATCTATACCTACATAGTGCACGCCCACGCAGTGATACCAAAACCACAAGAAGAAATTTAAAAAAAAACATAGGTTGGTGGGTGCTTTGTACAGCTTTTCTATATTCTGCCTATACCTGCGTGCAAAATTTAGGATTTTTTTCCGTTGAAACTAACATAAACTGTGTAACCACAGATTAGATGCATAACTTATTGCGGATAGAATCTATACCTACATAGTGCACGCCCACGCAGTGATACCAAAACCACAAGAAGAAATTAAAAAAAAAACATAGGTTGGTGGGTGCTTTGTACAGCTTTTCTATATTCTGCCTATACCTGCGTGCAAAATTTAGGATTTTTTTCCGTTGAAACTAACATAAACTGTGTAGCCACAGATTAGATGCATAACTTATTGCGGATAGAATCTATACCTACATAGTGCACGCCCACGCAGTGATACCAAAACCACAAGAAGAAATTTAAAAAAAAACATAGGTTGGTGGGTGCTTTGTACAGCTTTTCTATATTCTGCCTATACCTGCGTGCAAAATTTAGGATTTTTTTCCGTTGAAACTAACATAAACTGTGTAACCACAGATTAGATGCATAACTTATTGCGGATAGAATCTATACCTACATAGTGCACGCCCACGCAGTGATACCAAAGCCACAAAAAGCAAATTAAAAAAAAAACATAGGTTGGTGGGTGCTTTGTACAGCTTCTCTATATTCTGCCTATAGTCAGCGTGCAAAATTTAGGAATTTTTTCCGTTGAAACTAACATAAACTGCATAACCACAGATTAGATGTATAACTTATTGCGGATAGAATCTATACCTACATAGTGCACGCCCACGCAGTGATACCAAAGCCACAAAAAGCAAATTAAAAAAAAACAGGTTGGTGGGTGCTTTGTACAGCTTCTCTATATTCTGCCTATAGTCAGCGTGCAAAATTTAGGAATTTTTTCCGTTGAAACTAACATAAACTGCATAACCACAGATTAGATGTATAACTTATTGCGGATAGAATCTATACCTACATAGTGCACGCCCACGCAGTGATACCAAAACCACAAGAAGAAATTTAAAAAAAAACATAGGTTGGTGGGTGCTTTGTACAGCTTTTCTATATTCTGCCTATACCTGCGTGCAAAATTTAGGATTTTTTTCCGTTGAAACTAACATAAACTGTGTAACCACAGATTAGATGCATAACTTATTGCGGATAGAATCTATACCTACATAGTGCACGCCCACGCAGTGATACCAAAGCCACTTAAAGCAAATTAAAAAAAAACAGGTTGGTGGGTGCTTTGTACAGCTTCTCTATTGTCTGCCTATAGTCAGCGAGCAAAATTTAAGATTTTTTTCCGTTGAAACTAACATAAACGGCATAACCACAGATTAGATGTATAACTTATTGAGTATAGAATCTATACCTACATAGTGCACGCCCACGCAGTGATACCAAAGCCACAAAAAGCAAATTAAAAATAAACATAGGTTGGTGGGTGCTTTGTACAGCTTCTCTATTCTGCCTATAGTCTGCGTGCAAAATTTAAGAATTTTTTCCGTTGAAACTAACATAAACTGTGTAACCACAGATTAGATGCATAACTAATTGCGGATAAGCTCGCCCACGCTTTGATAGCTTAGAAAAGCATAAGTCCACTTTAGATCAAGATACAAGGAAAATGCGAATGCGAATTTCTATTGCAATCTTAGTAGATTTACTAATTATTCATTAATTTATACGAGTTTCTGAATTTTGTCTATTTTTCACAACAACAAAGTACTACCCACCCACTCTGCATTACACAAAGGTGCTCAGGTTTCAGCTACTCCAATAGCAAAAAATTGCAATCAATGCTTTGAGGAGGGATGGAAGAAAATGCTAATTAGCATTAAGCTCGCCTATGTACTTAATTATCTTGTGCAATAAAGCATTTTATATCTATCTAAAGCAAAAAAGAGACAGATACAATATATAGACAGGATAAAAAAAAAGTTACCATCATCTATTTCAGCGTTCCCTAGTGACTTGTTTCGATAAAATCTATCTAAGAACCATCCATGAAGATATACAAATCGATGACAAACAAACGGCTGAACATATTTTCTTTTTAAGTTATTAAGTTCTTGATAGGCCGAGCCGCAGGGCCTTCAAACTAACTCGACCTGCAATTGCCTATTTCGCGGCCTCTACAATAATGTACTATTATTTACGATAGTTATATTTGATAGGAGGAAGGTAATTAGGTGCTCGTAGGTACGCTTATTTTACAGGTAAAAGTTATTTCAATATTTGAGGAAAACTACGAGGAAAGGTAGAAAACAATCGCTTACCGGTTGATTATTTTTTTGTGACTTTTAATATTTCCTTACAAGTATCATACATACATCGTAGGTCAACACGAGACACGCCATTTTTATGTGCGTAACGGAATCAACTCCATGATGACCATTCAATATGACAGCATCTATTATTAGAACTCAAAATACCTCATAGGTTATCCACCTATGTCCAGCAATGACGACCTTTGTGGCGCAGTGGGCGAAGGCCCGCCTTAGACACAGAAGGTTCGATTCCCGTCGCGGGACAAAAGTTTGTATCTGCAAATATTTGCCTCGTGATCTGGGTGTTTTCTATGTTATATGTATGTATTTACAAAACAAAATATTATAAGTAGTATATCAGTCATGTAGTTCCCATAACACAAGCTCTGCTTACTTTGGGGCTAGATGATGCTGTGTGAAAATATATATTGCTGGACATTTTTCACACAGCATCATCTAGCCCCAAACTAAGCAGAACTTGTATTATGGGAACTACATGACTGATATACTACTTATATGCTTTTTTTTGTAAATACATACATTTGTCCCGCCTCGGGAATCAAAACCTCAACTTTCTGCGCCTCAGGCGGGCCTACGCCCACTGGGCCACTGTATAACTAGGTATGTACTAGCACATAGGTAGGTGTCCTGAGAGAGGGGAGGAGTGTCCAAGAAAAAAGTGAGTTTAATGACCAAAATTATTTGGCTAGTGTAGGAACGTCCGAAACACATCGATAGCGCGTTCTAGGATTCGGCCTTATTTAGTCGCGACATCTAGTTGTGAATGGTGACAACTAATGAAATTACCTTTTAAACAGCCACAGAGGTCGTCGAATTGAAATCACAAGGATCATATAGAAACGTCAACTTAAAAAAATGGGATGTCATGTCAAAATTCTACAACGGCAACGACATGCAGGTTATTGGCTGCCATTTGTAATTTGTATTGAACATGGGCGTGCAGGAAAACTAGAGGTTTAGTCATCTGCCGTGCCGATGGACAATTTCATTGCAATAATTACCACGTCGCTAGACTATTGACAATGTGTACGTATTTTTTTTATAACGCTTTACTTCCTACATTTTTTCCTGTTCAAAATAATGCAGCTATCAAGAATGCTGGCTTTTCGAAGTTTACACATCTGAGAATGATGGTATGTGATAGTTTGACGACCTCGGTGGTGCGGCGGACGAAACGCAATAGGTGCGGATTCGATTCCCGCTACGGAACAAATAATGAAATGAAAAATCACTTTATTGAGGAACACAATGTAAGTACGTCCTACAAATGGCGGTCATATCGTTGACAGCGATCTCTTCCAGACAACCGTGTATTATTGCTACAAAAAAAATTAAACTAAACATAAATAATATGTATTTACGAAAAATGTATATAATTAATATTTTTTTTCTTTTTATCTGTAATGTAACTTCTCTTTTTATCTGTAGTTTATCCTACTGACTTATATGTACCTCGTGTGTTCATAAGTTTTGAGACGAACTTATTTAATTAATTTAAAAAGAAAGTAATTCATGCAACCTTTTTTAAACTTTTAAAATTTTAAATTTCGAATGTTTTGAATCAGAAAAAATATACATTTGAATATTTGTTTCATTCTCCGTGAAAATGGTGCCAACAAAAGATTTGCGTGCGACTGTAATTTCACTGTTTCAAGCAGGAAAAAAACCAATGCAAGTTTTTAGTGAAATCCAAAGTTTGGGATGTAGTCGGAACTTTGTGTATTATACCATAAAGAGGTACAAGGAGACCGGCTCTTTAGAAGACCGTGGAAGATGTGGCGGCCCGCGGTCTGTAAGGACGCCCACCAACATCAAAGTAATCAGAGAGCGAATTCGTCGCAACCCTTGCCGGACTCAAAAGAAATTAACTCTGCAGACCAACTATTCGCGAATATCGGTGAACAGGATACTTAAATATGATCTTAAACTAAAGGCCTACAGTCGAAGGAAAGTGCATTATTTAAACGAGCGTCTTCGTAAATTGCGACTGGAACGATGTCGGAACCTATTGAAGAGACACGATCCAAAAAATATCCTGTTTACCGATGAAAAGATCTTCACGGTGGAAGAAAAGTTTAACCGGCAGAACAATAAGGTTTACGCCAGAAGTTCAAAGGACGTCCAGCCATCTGTACGCAATGTCCAGCGCACTCATCATCCAGCAAGTGTGATGGTTTGGTGGGGTGTTTCCTACGAGGGGGTCACTTCGCTTCATTTTTGCCAGCAAGGTCAAGGTGAAGGCACAAAATTACCAAACCGACATATTGGAAGCGGTGGTTAAACCATTAAATGATACGCTATTCGCTGGAAAATACTGGGTTTTCCAACAGGACTCTGCTCCCTCCCATAAAGCTAAGACTACCCAACGTTGGCTGGAGGCCAATTTGCCAGGCTTCATTCGGAGCGAAGATTGGCCCTCGTCAAGCCCTGACTTGAATCCTTTGGATTATTCTTTATGGACGGAATTGGAGCTGAGGGCATGCAGAAAGTCTCACCCAAACCTGGATTCTCTCAAGCGAGCCCTTATTAAAGAATCGAAACGGATTCCCATTGAAAAGATTCGTGCCGCCATAGATGAATGGCGCACGCGTTTGAAGGCCTGCATTGAATGCAAAGGCGGCCATTTTGAATGATTTATTTTTAAATACAGATCTAGATGTCAGTAGTTTTAATTTTAATATCCAATAAATGAATACTCAACTTAGCTCCAAAAATATTTTAGTTTTACTGTGTCTCAAGACTTATGAACACACGAGGTATATTTGCATGCCCTCGATTTAGGCAAAACATGTATGGTGTTTACCCTTTACCATTCTTCCATCTTTGTGACCCATGTTTGCAAATAAAGAATTTGATTTTATTTGATTTGATAAGTAGTATATCAGTCATTTGGTTCCCATAATACAAGCTCTGCTTAGTTTGTGGCTAGATAATGCTATGTAAACAAATTCAGCAGCATTAACCTAACTTTTCCACCGACACAGCGAAGTTGAGTGGTGTGGATATTCACCGTCTCCCGAACTAGTTATAGAACTGTATCTCAGAAAACGGTTCCATTCTCACCGCACAGGCTTCGCCATCATCGGCCATAGACATCAGAAATAAATAATGCTGGACATTTTCACACAGCATCATCTAGCCCCAACCTAAGCAGAGCTTGTGTTATGGGAACTACATGACTGATATAATATACTATGTTATTTTTTGTAAATACATACATATTATACCTACATAGAAAGCACCCAGCACCCGTGACAAATAACCGAGTGTGACCGAGTTCTATTCCCGCGGCGGGAATAGAACTCGCAACCTAATTCATAATTTCAATTCATTGAAGTAACAAGGACCGTTTAGAAACTAAGCAAACCAATAATAAGTAATAATCAGCTTGTGAATTAGTTTATCGACACGCCACGAGGATAAAGGTGCAAGCTGCTGTGACGATTATCATGTTAATACGGTACATTCATACAAATAAGCTTAGCACAACTTTTTGGCTTCGGGCCAAGCGTTTAAGGTCATATTTTCAAACAACTTAATTTCAGACGGAGCTTAGATAGATAGAAAATTATTTATTACAATTAAATACTATACTGGTAATTAAATACAAAAACTATACCCTAGATAAACACACGTTATAATGGTATATAGAGTTTCAAATATTTTCAAATGTTTACGAGGGGGTCTCTCTAGTCGGAGAATTGGCTCCGATCTAGATAGATAGAAGATAGAAAATACTTTATTGTACACCAAATAACATATCAGCTTAGTTAAGTACTATCAACTTTAACAATGTTGTACAATGGGCAGTCTTATCGCTAAATAGCGATCTCTACCAAACAACCTTTGGATGGAACGGACTGTAAGTAAGTTTAAAAGGGGTTTAATTGGTGTACTTACCACATATTATGAATATATTATAATACACATCTAGGCCAAATACAGAATTGGGGTCTCAAGCATTTATTGCCATATTTACAAAGCAGCTTAATTTTGGACGGAGCTTAGACACAGTTTAAGAGTTTCAAATATTTTTAACCGATCGGTTCACGAGACGGCCTTTCTAGTCGAGGTTTTGGCTCCGATCCAAACCAGCCCGATTCGTGCCGCAGAAATCGAATGACGTACGAAATGGACTAGTTTTTCTGGCAAACAGAAATATTTATACGTCCACGTCGATTCTGCGGTTTGCTCTGGACCAGGAAGCATTATAGAGAACTTTATGTATGAAAACAAGATAAGATAACGTTTATTCAACTGGGTGTTTCTATGTATAATATGTATGTATAAACATAAATGTATATAAGTAGTATATCTTTATAAAGTTCCTGTAACACAAGCTCTGTTTACTTTGGGGTTAGATGATGTGTGAAAATGTCCAGCATTATTATCATTATTCAGTAACGCATGTTACAAATAAATTGCAGTTTTGCTAAAGAGCCATAATATTCCGTAGGGACAACAAAGATATCAAAAGTAGATAAAATACCTGTAAAAATATGTACATTTACATAAATAAAAGAGTTAATTGCAAACAGTAGATTGTACCATAATGGAGAAAAATAATATTTTTTACGGCGAGAGCACTATTTTGAACACAGAGCGGAGCGAGGCATTTTAAATACGTTGTCCGAGGACAAAAATATTTGATTATAACACTGTACTTTTCATCTTCCTCTATCTAACGTCGGCGCGCCGTACGCCGACCAGTCCTCACAGGCTTTAACTTTATTCATACAATACTAGCCTCTGCCTACGGCTTTGCCCACGTAGTACCCGAATAAAAAGTACCCTATGTGTTATTCTGATGTATAAGCTAAATTACTTAGTTCATCTTATATATCATTATAACGTAGTTTTTCGAATAGATGGGATCAAAAATAGAGATCCCACAGCAGATGAATTCAATTTCAATTCTTCAATTCAATTTATTTATTTGCGAAACATGGGTACAAGCAGTAGATAATACAGCTAAAGTAAGTCCAACCATGATCTGCTTTACAGCATGCAAAATTTAATACAAAGCATAAGAAAGTAAAAAGTCTAAAAAGTCATACATTTGATAATACAAACAGGCTAGCATGCATGGAGTCTGCTCTTTTTGTAAAAAAACTTAATAACTTTTTTGTGAAGGCTAATGAAATGTATTTTAGAAACACTAGAAACCGAAACAGAATTGTGTTGCCAAAAGTACATAGGACATCAATGTATCAGAATATGTAATGCGTGGAAAGATTTATAATATTTAAAACCTACCACTCAATCAATTCACCAATAAACTTAAACGTTGGTTATATGAAAAATGTTTTTATGATGTAAAAGAACTAATTAGGTAAAATCTAAATGTTATTAAAAATAATATGACATGTTATTAATTTGATCTAACAATGTAAATTAAAATTATAATGAAATTAAATTGATGTTAGGTTTAACTAAGATAAACATTTGCATGCCAATATGTTTGGTGAAATATGTGAAACTATAACTCCTTAATATAAGATCTTTGTAACCATATTTCTCGCAAATAAACATTACATTTCACCATATTTTATGTAAGAAGAAAAAAAAATGTATATAATTATAAAATGTCAAATTCTTAAAACTATCTAAAATTTGTCAGAAAGTTATTCATGAACAGCATGACCTTCACAATGGATTCACAGCAAACCTTTAGTGCTATGATTAAGTGAAATGGACCGAAAGATTTACCTTTAGGAAGGACACTAATCAGTGGTATATGTAAAACTCACGCTCGGCCCGCTTGCCGACTATTGATGCAAGCCAGCCCGTGCGTAAACAGGTTCTGATTTGGTTCATAAATCGTATGACATGCAATTATCAGCTGTTTTTTTTCTCACTACCCACAATGTTTTTCTTAACTTGCATGTAAATTGTATGTTAGATTTGTTTCTGTGTTTTTTTTAAAATAAAAAGGCTTTTCGTGGACACCAATTTTGCAACGTAAGTCGACGAAAAAATGGTCGAGCGAATGTGTTTCTTATGAACACTACTTTGACGATGAGAGCTATTGTTCACTCGAGACGTGGTCGAAGCCGTGGGCAGTAGCTAGTAATATTTTTTTACAAATGCTCGAAGAGCACTGAAATTCATATCTAATTACTAGTAAAACTAAAAACTACACCATATTCATATTGTAAAAACGGGAATTTTCATGTACTGCTCTATCGGAGTAGTGCACGGCGCGACGCGGAAGGAGAAACTCGCGACCACTCACCCTGATGAAGACTCTCGGAATGAGTCGAAACTTAGTCGGTGCCTTCACCGATAGTGCAATACGTGTAAATTCCCGTTTTTACAATATGAATAGTCAAGTTCACGATAGTTTTTGGAATAAAACTACACCGTATGTTACAAGAACTTGGGGCCTTACCATGAAGTCTTATAGCGATTCAGTTCAGGCAAAAATTATAAATCCCGCTTTGCGAATGACAAAGCTTTAGCTACACCATAGCGTCCTCAATCGCAAAGCGAAAAGTGACATCTTTGCCTGAACTGACTCGCTATAAGACTTGATGGTTAGGCCCCTGTATTTTAATCAATGCTGATCTAAACACAGTTTTTATTTTAAACAGTTTCATGTAAACAACTAAATATTATTATAGGTGATTCCCCGCGCGAAGGACGGTCGCTATAACCAGCAGAACCTGATTAGCATATAACTGTGCCTTGGTACAGGTTTGCTTATAAAATTACAATATTTCTACATATTCAAATAATATCTATAATTGTGTATCTATGTGGCTCGAAAACGTGAAAATTACCAGCGTATTAGAAGACAGCGTTATAATACACGGTGTAAAAAGACTAATCCCCAAATCATCCTTGGGATATTTTTTCCTTCTAGACTATACATGGGGAGAACTGGGAACGCCCAGTGCATTCCCAGTTCTGGAGATATTGTAGTAATAATATATATTATTTTATCTATGTAAGTATGTCCTATATATTATATTTATATATTATTATCAATTGTTTAGGTGTATTTAAACATTCGTTACATAATCACTATGTATATGTATATTATCATTTTTGTTTTGAACATTCTGTGCACTACAAACACATCTTTTTCCACAATACATAAAGGTTATGTGGAAGAGAATGCTTCTTAGCGTTAAGTTCGCCTATGTACTACTTTTTGTATGTATCTATCTATCTAAGTCTCATTTTTTTATTTTTTGAGTTCTTTACGGAAATGAATTACAAGTTTATTATAAAGAGAAGTAGAGTGATCAAATGAAGATGCCTTTTTACAGTATTTGTCAATTTTATACCTACTAAATATTTGACGAGTCAAGGATTTTTATGCTTACCTATAAGTAAATCTTACTATTAGTAATGTGTATCATCTTTGCCAGTAAATTAATTCTGATTCTGATTCTAAAACTTTCGCTCAACATTGTAAATATTTTCTAATTTTATTAACAAATTACGCATTTGAAGTTGCAGAAAAGCAATGAATATACATTGCTTTTCTGCAACGTACACCACAGCTTCGACTCGTGCGTATGGAGGAAGGAGCACGCACACAAACGCGCAGTCAGCGTACATTACATTGCGCACTGCAAAAAACATATATTTTAAAACCCAAAATTAAAAGTCGTTTCCCAGCAATGTTATTCGTTAGATGAGCAGTATGCGTAGATTTCTGTTTTTTCGCTGATACGTCTTTTTACACCCTGTATTGATAAATGTAGAGTTTTTTTTAGTCTTTCAACGCAACAGCCAAATTCATACTTTTTGCTCTATTCATTGTGTTAGATAATTTCTTGATAGGACCTATGTGCAGTTGCACAACTGTGTCTAATATTACCCCGGCACGCCCCAGTATGGAATATAGAATCTTTTGTGAGTATAGCGCTGATACAAAGATTTTAGACTCCACCAACAATAATAAAAAAAAAAAAAAAAAAAAAAAATGCTGGACATTTTCACAGAGCGTCATCTAGTCCCAAAGTAAGCAGAGCTTGTGTTATGGGAACTAAATGACTGATATACTACTTATATATATATTTTTTGTAAATACATACATATTATACATAGAAAACACATAGACCCGAGACAAATATTTGCAAATCATACAAACATTTGTCTGCACTACACTTTTCTGCCACTGCACTACAGAGGTCGTCACTCAATAATATGTCTATGTAGGTTCGTTCATTCATCTGAGATTACCATAAATTACGTGCAACCCTTTTAATTTGCATGCAATGGCAAAGCGCGCATTTGTTTTTTATAGAGTCGCAAAACATTTTTTGGTAAAGCGTATTTCAGCATCAGCCTCTTTTTCCAAACACACTTGTCTTCCCACTGCACTTTCTGTAGGCACATGTATACACACTAAATACCTCATCATCATCATCATCAGTCTTCTACATTTCGACCTATTCGGAAGAAGAGGCGAGCTTAAGCTTTGACTTCGGGAGCCACTACTCCCGAGCCCCTTGGTTTTGCCCCGGGGCCATCCGGTTAATGGTTGGCCTTTCAGCGGCTTTACGTTCGCTTTCGCGGCTTTCGTTTTATTTTTTGTGTTTTATGGTGATCGGCAATCCGAATTGCCATCCAGCGGAGAGTTGGGTGAGCCCAGGAGCTCACGTTAGAGGTCGCCAGGGAGTTATGGTGTCGGGCGGTCGCGAGTGCAGACAAGCTATCCCGTTGAGATGAGTGCGGTGGTGGCTGCTATCGGCGCGATCAAACATCCATCGCGCTAACATCACCACAGATTTCTCAACATCGCGAGCGATCGTGTTGTTCCTGACGTATCGCCCCGCTCCTGTGCGCACTCGTGGACAGGAGCGGATTCATTTCGAACAATCCTTTCTTGGTTACTCCCTTTGTACATCAAAAGGAACCTTCCACAGGTTTCGAGGATTTCTTGTTTAAGCTGTGCGTTGATTGTCTATCAGTCACGCAACGATTTTATATAATTAAGATAAAAGATAGATGACTCGTCAATCAAACAATCAGTTTTTAAGTTCAATTTACATCCATATTGATGTAAATGACGACCGATGTGGCACGGTGGGCGGAGGTCCGCCTGCGACACAGGAGGTTGCGGGTTCGATTCCCGCCCTGGGACAAATGTTTGTACGATCTGCAAATATTTGTTCCGGGTGTTCTGGGTATTTTCTATGTATAATAAAAAAATATCTATCTATGTAATGTATTGTATTAAGTATATCAGTCATCTAGTACCCATAACACAAGCTCTGCTTAGCTTGGGGCTAGATGATGCTGTGTGTATTGTCCAGCATTATTTATTATTATTAATATGTTTGGTGAAATATGTGAAACTATAACTCCTTAATATAAGATCTTTGTAACCATATTTCTCGCAAATAAACATTACATTTCACCATATTTTATGTAAGAAGAAAAAAAAAATGTATATAATTATAAAATGTCAAATTCTTAAAACTATCTAAAATTTGTCAGAAAGTTATTCATGAACAGCATGACCTTCACAATGGATTCACAGCAAACCTTTAGTGCTATGATTAAGTGAAATGGACCGAAAGATGAACCTTTAGGAAGGACACTAATCAGTGGTATATGTAAAACTCACGCTCGGCCCGCTTGCCGACTATTGATGCAAGCCAGCCCGTGCGTAAACAGGTTCTGATTTGGTTCATAAATCGTATGACATGCAATTATCAGCTGTTTTTTTTCTCACTACCCACAATGTTTTTCTTAACTTGCATGTAAATTGTATGTTAGATTTGTTTCTGTGTTTTTTTTAAAATAAAAAGGCTTTTCGTGGACACCAATTTTGCAACGTAAGTCGACGAAAAAATGGTCGAGCGAATGTGTTTCTTATGAACACTACTTTGACGATGAGAGCTATTGTTCACTCGAGACGTGGTCGAAGCCGTGGGCAGTAGCTAGTAATATTTTTTTACAAATGCTCGAAGAGCACTGAAATTCATATCTAATACTAGTAAAACTAAAAACTACACCATATTCATATTGTAAAAACGGGAATTTTCATGTACTGCTCTATCGGAGTAGTGCACGGCGCGACGCGGAAGGAGAAACTCGCGACCACTCACCCTGATGAAGACTCTCGGAATGAGTCGAAACTTAGTCGGTGCCTTCACCGATAGTGCAATACGTGTAAATTCCCGTTTTTACAATATGAATAGTCAAGTTCACGATAGTTTTTGGAATAAAACTACACCGTATGTTACAAGAACTTGGGGCCTTACCATGAAGTCTTATAGCGATTCAGTTCAGGCAAAAATTATAAATCCCGCTTTGCGAATGACAAAGCTTTAGCTACACCATAGCGTCCTCAATCGCAAAGCGAAAAGTGACATCTTTGCCTGAACTGACTCGCTATAAGACTTGATGGTTAGGCCCCTGTATTTTAATCAATGCTGATCTAAACACAGTTTTTATTTTAAACAGTTTCATGTAAACAACTAAATATTATTATAGGTGATTCCCCGCGCGAAGGACGGTCGCTATAACCAGCAGAACCTGATTAGCATATAACTGTGCCTTGGTACAGGTTTGCTTATAAAATTACAATATTTCTACATATTCAAATAATATCTATAATTGTGTATCTATGTGGCTCGAAAACGTGAAAATTACCAGCGTATTAGAAGACAGCGTTATAATACACGGTGTAAAAAGACTAATCCCCAAATCATCCTTGGGATATTTTTTCCTTCTAGACTATACATGGGGAGAACTGGGAACGCCCAGTGCATTCCCAGTTCTGGAGATATTGTAGTAATAATATATATTATTTTATTTATGTAAGTATGTCCTATATATTATATTTATATATTATTATCAATTGTTTAGGTGTATTTAAACATTCGTTACATAATCACTATGTATATGTATATTATCATTTTTGTTTTGAACATTCTGTGCACTACAAACACATCTTTTTCCACAATACATAAAGGTTATGTGGAAGAGAATGCTTCTTAGCGTTAAGTTCGCCTATGTACTACTTTTTGTATGTATCTATCTATCTAAGTCTCATTTTTTTATTTTTTGAGTTCTTTACGGAAATGAATTACAAGTTTATTATAAAGAGAAGTAGAGTGATCAAATGAAGATGCCTTTTTACAGTATTTGTCAATTTTATACCTACTAAATATTTGACGAGTCAAGGATTTTTATGCTTACCTATAAGTAAATCTTACTATTAGTAATGTGTATCATCTTTGCCAGTAAATTAATTCTGATTCTGATTCTAAAACTTTCGCTCAACATTGTAAATATTTTCTAATTTTATTAACAAATTACGCATTTGAAGTTGCAGAAAAGCAATGAATATACATTGCTTTTCTGCAACGTACACCACAGCTTCGACTCGTGCGTATGGAGGAAGGAGCACGCACACAAACGCGCAGTCAGCGTACATTACATTGCGCACTGCAAAAAACATATATTTTAAAACCCAAAATTAAAAGTCGTTTCCCAGCAATGTTATTCGTTAGATGAGCAGTATGCGTAGATTTCTGTTTTTTCGCTGATACGTCTTTTTACACCCTGTATTGATAAATGTAGAGTTTTTTTTAGTCTTTCAACGCAACAGCCAAATTCATACTTTTTGCTCTATTCATTGTGTTAGATAATTTCTTGATAGGACCTATGTGCAGTTGCACAACTGTGTCTAATATTACCCCGGCACGCCCCAGTATGGAATATAGAATCTTTTGTGAGTATAGCGCTGATACAAAGATTTTAGACTCCACCAACAATAATAAAAAAAAAAAAAAAAAAAAAAATGCTGGACATTTTCACAGAGCGTCATCTAGTCCCAAAGTAAGCAGAGCTTGTGTTATGGGAACTAAATGACTGATATACTACTTATATATATATTTTTTGTAAATACATACATATTATACATAGAAAACACATAGACCCGAGACAAATATTTGCAAATCATACAAACATTTGTCTGCACTACACTTTTCTGCCACTGCACTACAGAGGTCGTCACTCAATAATATGTCTATGTAGGTTCGTTCATTCATCTGAGATTACCATAAATTACGTGCAACCCTTTTAATTTGCATGCAATGGCAAAGCGCGCATTTGTTTTTTATAGAGTCGCAAAACATTTTTTGGTAAAGCGTATTTCAGCATCAGCCTCTTTTTCCAAACACACTTGTCTTCCCACTGCACTTTCTGTAGGCACATGTATACACACTAAATACCTCATCATCATCATCATCAGTCTTCTACATTTCGACCTATTCGGAAGAAGAGGCGAGCTTAAGCTTTGACTTCGGGAGCCACTACTCCCGAGCCCCTTGGTTTTGCCCCGGGGCCATCCGGTTAATGGTTGGCCTTTCAGCGGCTTTACGTTCGCTTTCGCGGCTTTCGTTTTATTTTTTGTGTTTTATGGTGATCGGCAATCCGAATTGCCATCCAGCGGAGAGTTGGGTGAGCCCAGGAGCTCACGTTAGAGGTCGCCAGGGAGTTATGGTGTCGGGCGGTCGCGAGTGCAGACAAGCTATCCCGTTGAGATGAGTGCGGTGGTGGCTGCTATCGGCGCGATCAAACATCCATCGCGCTAACATCACCACAGATTTCTCAACATCGCGAGCGATCGTGTTGTTCCTGACGTATCGCCCCGCTCCTGTGCGCACTCGTGGACAGGAGCGGATTCATTTCGAACAATCCTTTCTTGGTTACTCCCTTTGTACATCAAAAGGAACCTTCCACAGGTTTCGAGGATTTCTTGTTTAAGCTGTGCGTTGATTGTCTATCAGTCACGCAACGATTTTATATAATTAAGATAAAAGATAGATGACTCGTCAATCAAACAATCAGTTTTTAAGTTCAATTTACATCCATATTGATGTAAATGACGACCGATGTGGCACGGTGGGCGGAGGTCCGCCTGCGACACAGGAGGTTGCGGGTTCGATTCCCGCCCTGGGACAAATGTTTGTACGATCTGCAAATATTTGTTCCGGGTGTTCTGGGTATTTTCTATGTATAATAAAAAAATATCTATCTATGTAATGTATTGTATTAAGTATATCAGTCATCTAGTACCCATAACACAAGCTCTGCTTAGCTTGGGGCTAGATGATGCTGTGTGTATTGTCCAGCATTATTTATTATTATTAATATGTTTGGTGAAATATGTGAAACTATAACTCCTTAATATAAGATCTTTGTAACCATATTTCTCGCAAATAAACATTACATTTCACCATATTTTATGTAAGAAGAAAAAAAAAATGTATATAATTATAAAATGTCAAATTCTTAAAACTATCTAAAATTTGTCAGAAAGTTATTCATGAACAGCATGACCTTCACAATGGATTCACAGCAAACCTTTAGTGCTATGATTAAGTGAAATGGACCGAAAGATGAACCTTTAGGAAGGACACTAATCAGTGGTATATGTAAAACTCACGCTCGGCCCGCTTGCCGACTATTGATGCAAGCCAGCCCGTGCGTAAACAGGTTCTGATTTGGTTCATAAATCGTATGACATGCAATTATCAGCTGTTTTTTTTCTCACTACCCACAATGTTTTTCTTAACTTGCATGTAAATTGTATGTTAGATTTGTTTCTGTGTTTTTTTTGAGATATTATAATTTTTTCTGTTTGTGTAGGTAGGTCCCTTACCTACCTACTTACCTAGCCATGCATGTTACTCTCACTGCATCTAAAATGCATCTTAGTACCTACTTGTTAAGTAGTATAAGAATATTGTGATTTCTCAGAAAGCGATTTATATTGTAAATCTTTTTGAGAAATAAATGATCTTAAACCCTAAAAGATACGTCATTAGCAAGGCGCTATTTCATCTCGGTGACTAACGCGTGCGGTGAAACATCTACGTCAGCGGCGAAATAGTATAAGCTTTAGGTTTTGCTATATTTGTTCAAATTGTTTGCCGATTGGCCACTGACTCATGGCGATTCGGCTATTTTTCTTTTTAAAATTTTTGTAATGTTAGAATTAGATAATTGTGGAAAGAAAATTTGGTAAAATATGCGCGGAATATCTGGAAAAAATCTTTCTGCTATACAAACTGAAGGCCTATGCTGAGTAGCAAATACGTTCAAAACTTGTCGAAACGATAACCGTTTCGACAATTGTTGTATGGAAATCTTGTCGATTCGGTCAACGTTTTGACATATTATTAACTTATCGACGTGTCGACGAAAAGAAAATGTCAAAGTCATCTCATTGCTGTCAAAAAAGAAGGGAAAAAGTGACGAGTCTCTAAAACCGGTAGATTCCGAAAGAAAAATAAATAAATTGTTGCCATAATTTGGTAAATAATCCAAGATACATCTCTAAGATACACTTTTGTTATCGCGCAGATAAAGTTTGATTATGCAACACCACCCGTTAGAGTATACTCTATCCACTTAGAGTACGCTTTAGCTAAACAACACCTAATATCTCGTTCAAGCGTTTTTTATGAGACAGACCGATAGACTTTTATTGTCAAACTTATTGGTTACTTTCTCTATGGTTGACGAATTGACGATCCTTGAATGTGATGTATGTCACATTCAAGGATAGAACTTTTGTCGGTTCAACTATAATATAGGATACACAATGGATGCATGAATCGCAGTCGAATTGGACGTGTGCCAGTATGTTAATCGGCCGCGTCGCATTTCACGAGTTTCGATGCAATTGTTTAGGAATTCTAAAAAAGTACATAACAGTTAACATTCTGAAACTTAAATATTTTAGGAATAATTTTTAATTTGAGTACTTTTTTCTATGACAGTTACTTATAAACATAGATAGTCCTGACCTCATATTAGGATTCCCTGTATCGTTAGTACCAGGAAATACGAGTACACGAGTACGAGACATTTGTCCCGTAGCGGGAATCGAACTCGCACCTCTTGCGTCTCAGCCGGCTACTCGTCCGGCCTCGCCAACTTTGTCGCCGATTCGCTCGTAATCGTGCAGTATCCGCTTTGAATCAGTTTTCACTATAACCTGACCTTGGGTTGCATTCATTTCCCTTTTGACACAATTTTCCGACGTCGATTTGCCGACAAGCGATGGATTGACAAGACAACAATATATATGGCGCTGTTTATATTATGCTCTATTTACAGTAGCATGTTAGCGATCGCAGAAGCAGCACTTTTAGAAGTTTCTTTTTAACAACTAAAGTGGCAGAATAATAGACACTTAAGCTGTAGGATCATACAAAAAACCAGCAGTTTGTTGTCTGATTCTTCTAAGCTTGGTCGCGCGCAGCGCAAGGAAACGGCATAAATTTAATTGAAAATCTGAAATTTATTTTCAATACTCAATGCATTTATTGCTTTCACATGGTAGGTACATAGATGGTGTTTATAGGTAGGTATCTCACATGAACCCTGTCTAAGGGTATAGCAACAGATAGGTAGGGAGGTTTTGCGTAAACAAACAATTTATTAATATCTACAGTAAATAAAGTTAAGTCTCTCAATTGAACTTTGTATTAGGGTATGGCGGCAGACCGAGGTTTTATTTTCATTGTAGGTAGTCAAAGTAGGTACTTTAGGAGATGGGTGTAAGCGCATTATTTTGTTATTAATGTTATTGCAATCCGTAATGGTCATATTATTTAATGTCAAATTTGAAATTTTCTCAAGCCTCCGGAAAGGCGAAACTTATATTTTTAGGTTGAATATATTTTAATGCATACTACACGTAACAGAGGCGTAAAGATTAAAACTTGCTGACGCGTACTATCGTTCTATCGATCTATAAATAATGTTGATACGTATAATCTGTGGATTAACATAATATAAATAAATAAATAATAAATAATGCTGGACAATACACACAGCATCATCTAGCCCCAAGCTAAGCAGAGCTTGTGTTATGGGTACTAGATGACTGATATACTTAATACAATACATTACATAGATAGATATTTTTTTATTATACATAGAAAATACCCAGAACACCCGGAACAAATATTTGCAGATCGTACAAACATTTGTCCCAGGGCGGGAATCGAACCCGCAACCTCCTGTGTCGCAGGCGGACCTCCGCCCACCGTGCCACATCGGTCGTCATTTACATCAATATGGATGTAAATTGAACTTTAAAACTGATTGTTTGATTGACGAGTCATCTATCTTTTATCTTAATTATATAAAATCGTTGCGTGACTGATAGACAATCAACGCACAGCTTAAACAAGAAATCCTCGAAACCTGTGGAAGGTTCCTTTTGATGTACAAAGGGAGTAACCAAGAAAGGATTGTTCGAAATGAATCGACTCCTGTCCACGAGTGCGCACAGGAGCGGGGCGATACGTCAGGAACAACACGATCGCTCGCGATGTTGAGAAATCTGTGGTGATGTTAGCGCGATGGATGTTTGATCGCGCCGATAGCAGCCACCACCGCACTCATCTCAACGGGATAGCTTGTCTGCACTCGCGACCGCCCGACACCATAACTCCCTGGCGACCTCTAACATGAGCTCCTGGGCTCACCCAACTCTCCGCTGGATGGCAATTCGGATTGCCGATCACCATAAAACACAAAAAATAAAACGAAAGCCGCGAAAGCGAACGTAAAGCCGCTGAAAGGCCAACCATTAACCGGATGGCCCCGGGGCAAAACCAAGGGGCTCGGGAGTAGTGGCTCCCGAAGTCAAAGCTTAAGCTCGCCTCTTCTTCCGAATAGGTCGAAATGTAGAAGACTGATGATGATGATGATGAGGTATTTAGTGTGTATACATGTGCCTACAGAAAGTGCAGTGGGAAGACAAGTGTGTTTGGAAAAAGAGGCTGATGCTGAAATACGCTTTACCAAAAAATGTTTTGCGACTCTATAAAAAACAAATGCGCGCTTTGCCATTGCATGCAAATTAAAAGGGTTGCACGTAATTTATGGTAATCTCAGATGAATGAACGAACCTACATAGACATATTATTGAGTGACGACCTCTGTAGTGCAGTGGCAGAAGGTTGCGGGTTCGATTCCCGCTGCGGGACAAATGTTTGTATGATTTGCAAATATTTGTCTCGGGTCTATGTGTTTTCTATGTATAATATGTATGTATTTACAAAAAATATATATATAAGTAGTATATCAGTCATTTAGTTCCCATAACACAAGCTCTGCTTACTTTGGGACTAGATGACGCTCTGTGAAAATGTCCAGCATTTTTTTTTTTTTTATTATTGTTGGTGGAGTCTAAAATCTTTGTATCAGCGCTATACTCACAAAAGATTCTATATTCCATACTGGGGCGTGCCGGGGTAATATTAGACACAGTTGTGCAACTGCACATAGGTCCTATCAAGAAATTATCTAACACAATGAATAGAGCAAAAAGTATGATTTTGGCTGTTGCGTTGAAAGACTAAAAAAACTCTACATTTATCAATACAGGGTGTAAAAAGACGTATCAGCGAAAAAACAGAAATCTACGCATACTGCTCATCTAACGAATAACATTGCTGGGAAACGACTTTTAATTTTGGGTTTTAAAATATATGTTTTTTGCAGTGCGCAATGTAATGTACGCTGACTGCGCGTTTGTGTGCGTGCTCCTTCCTCCATACGCACGAGTCGAAGCTGTGGTGTACGTTGCAGAAAAGCAATGTATATTCATTGCTTTTCTGCAACTTCAAATGCGTAATTTGTTAATAAAATTAGAAAATGTTTACAATGTTGAGCGAAAGTTTAGAATCAGAATCAGAATTAATTTACTGGCAAAGATGATACACATTACTAATAGTAAGATTTACTTATAGGTAAGCATAACAATCGACTCGTCAAATATTTAGTAGGTATAAAATTGACAAATACTGTAAAAAGGCATCTTCATTTGATCACTCTACTTCTCTTTATAATAAACTTGTAATTCATTTCCGTAAAGAACTCAAAATATAAAAAAATGAGACTTAGATAGATAGATAGATAGAAAATTCTTTATTGCACAAATAGTAGTACATAGGCGAACTTAACGCTAAGAAGCATTCTCTTCCACATAACCTTTATGTATTGTGGAAAAAGATGTGTTTGTAGTGCACAGAATGTTCAAAACAAAAATGATAATATACATATGTAGTGATTATGTAACAAAAATGTTTAAATACACCTAAACAATTGATAATAATATATAGGACATACTTACATATATTAAATAATATATATTATTACTACAATATCTCCAGAACTGGGAATGCACTGGGCGTTCCCAGTTCTCCCCATGTATAGTCTAGAAGGAAAAAATATCCCAAGGATGATTTGGGGATTAGTCTTTTTACACCGTGTATTATAACGCTGTCTTCTAATACGCTGGTAATTTTCACGTTTTCGAGCCACATAGATACACAATTATAGATATTATTTGAATATGTAGAAATATTGTAATTTTATAAGCAAACCTGTACCAAGGCACAGTTATATGCTAATCAGGTTCTGCTGGTTATAGCGACCGTCCTTCGCGCGGGGAATCACCTATAATAATATTTAGTTGTTTACATGAAACTGTTTAAAATAAAAACTGTGTTTAGATCAGCATCGATTAAAATACAGGGGCCTAACCATCAAGTCTTATAGCGAGTCAGTTCAGGCAAAGATGTCACTTTTCGCTTTGCGATTGAGGACGCTATGGTGTAGCTAAAGCTTTGTCATTCGCAAAGCGGGATTTATAATTTTTGCCTGAACTGAATCGCTATAAGACTTCATGGTAAGGCCCCAAGTTCTTGTAACATACGGTGTAGTTTTATTCCAAAAACTATCGTGAACTTGACTATTCATATTGTAAAAACGGGAATTTACACGTATTGCACTATCGGTGAAGGCACCGACTAAGTTTCGACTCATTCCGAGAGTCTTCATCAGGGTGAGTGGTCGCGAGTTTCTCCTTCCGCGTCGCGCCGTGCACTACTCCGATAGAGCAGTACATGAAAATTCCCGTTTTTACAATATGAATATGGTGTAGTTTTTTATTTTATTAGTAATTAGATATGAATTTCAGTGCTCTTCGAGCATTTGTAAAAAAATATTACTAGCTACTGCCCACGGCTTCGACCACGTCTCGAGTGAACAATAGCTCTCATCGTCAAAGTAGTGTTCATAAGAAACACATTTGCTCGACCATTTTTTCGTCGACTTACGTTGCAAAATTGGTGTCCACGAAAAGCCTTTTTATTTTACCCGGATAATACCTCTATACAGCCAATATTTACCCTGAAGGTCCATTCTAAATAATGGTGAAACAATTTATTTAATTGGGTGAGTAGTTTCAGAGATTATCCCTTACAAACTTTTCCTCTTTAGAATACTAATAGCTTCTGCCCACGGCTTCGCCCGCGTGGTGCCCGGATTAAAAGTAGCATATGTGTTATACTGATGTAAGAACCAAAGGGATTGATGAAAGAAGAGTGCACGCAGCTGAGATGCGAATGTTGAGATGGATGTGTGGAGTTACGAGAATGGACAAAATAAGGAATGAGTATATCAGGGGAAGTTTGAAAGTAGCACCCGCGACGGAAAAGTTGAGGAGTAATAGGTTAGGATGGTATGGGCATGTCATGAGGAGGGAAGAATGTCACATTACGAGAAGAGTGTTAAATATGAATGTGGATGGAAATAAAAGCAGAGGTAGGCCAAAGAAAAGATGGATGGATTGTGTGAAGAATTACATAATTAAGAAAGGAGTGAGTACTGAGATGACGGCTGATAGAGGAGAGTGGAAGAAGAAAATATGTTGTGCCGACCCCACGTAATGTGGGATAAGGACAAGATGATGATGATATGTTATACTGATGTATAGGCTATATTACTGTTAAGTTTAATCAAAATCCGTTCGGTAGTTTTTGCGTGAAATAGTAACAAACATCCATCCACACAAACTTTCGCGTTTCTAATATTAGTAGGACTATAGATTCTAATGTAGATGAAAGACTTGTTTCTTTGGAGGTGTGGGCAGGAGGTAGCCAAGCACAAACCTGTTATAATCATGTGAAATGGAAACGTAATTGCACAGAAACTTATTCAACGACTTGTTTGATGGGACTCCGCCAGACCGGTACAACCTGCCTCTATGGCTTGAAAAGAACGGATTCAGTCGAAGTAAAAATATCATTATTTCATTAAAATTACAAGGATCACTTTGAAACTTCGATTTTATCTACTGCCTCCGCGACAAAGCCAGGAAAGGCAAGAATGCCGTTTAGAACCATATCTTCGAATTTGGCAATTATGTATGTATATTTGAAATATATTATTATAAGCCTAGTGTTTCCTACAGCAGGGCAAAGGCCTCCCGTCCCTCCACTGGTCTCTATCTTGAGCTATTTCTGGCCTATAGTCTACCTCATCATTTAATATGTATGTTATTCACTCCTTCACTCCACTCCCAATAAACACAAGTACTAAAAAGACATACTCTTTCTTCAGACAATAGGTGCCACCCTAGATGAGTCCAGCCTTCTTAGCATGAAGACCCTAGACAACGGTTTGTCTACTGCCGAGAAGACAAAAAATATTTTGTTCCTCTCTTTTGTTTATCAGAATAAGCAACAGAATTAGTTTTAGTCTTCTCTTTCGTAGACAATAAAAGAAACCCATGTCTTGGGTGCTCATGCTAAGCGGACAGCAGTCAGCTGCTCTTGGCTCGGATCCAACGAACAAAGAAAGTGGCCGTGTCCGGCACATTACGTAACTTCATAAGAATCGACACTGATTCTGGATGAAGCTTACTTATAGACCGCATATAACCCAAGGCCTGAATAAAGGTATATTTTCTAAACAGTCGACGGAGCCGTTTTGATAACCGTGTTATAAAAACTTTACACAGTGGTATTAGCATTGGATCAGGGGGTCTAAATACCACTTTCTGTTGGCGTTAACGCCTGCGGAAACATTAAATTGTATGGGAATGACATTAGCTGTGGAAATTTCACGTGACAGCTGCCAAGTTTTACCCTGACAAATTTGCATTAGCGTGAAAGGAAACGTAAGCGTGAGGTATTTGTCTAGAACCTCTGTTCATAGGAACTACTGTCTTGTCATATATCAGCGTAGTAAAAAGTTGAGTTATGCACCGACTAAATTTCGACTCATTCCGAGAGTCTTCATCAGGGTGACTGGTCGCGACTTTCTCCTTCCGCGTCGCGCCGTGCACTACTTTAATAGTGCAGTACTTGCAGTACGATACACGGTAAACACTGATTTCTTATAGAAAGACAAATTGCTTTCCATTAAGACATTTTTATTACCTACAAGAAAATGATTCTCCCCTATAGACGCTAGACAATAATTTCTTCGTAATAGTAAAAAATAATCTCATTTTATTTTATTTGTTACGAGATAAATAAATTTAATTCAAGAAACATATTGTTTTATTTAACACATTTATTTGATATTTATTTGATACGACATAAAATAAGTCTTGAAATAAACATATTTATTTTCAAGTAAGAACAAAATTGAGAAAAATATTGTCTTCAAAAAAGATAAGCAGTATTTTTGTTTTAAAAATATTGCATTAATCTAAGAAAATATATTTTTGTAATAACCAAATATTTCGAGAAATAAGTCTTTCTTATTCAAAGAAATCCTTTTTACCCGTATAGAGTCCAACATTGTTGATTTGGTGATCTTTCGCGATCTCAATCTTTATAACTATATAAGCCTAGACCCGGAACAATATCTGCAGAACATGCAAACATTTGTCCCGCAACGGGAACCGAGCCTTTTTACGTCGCAGCCTGCCGCGCCGCCAAGGTCGTCAAGAGCGGTCATCAAGGATGATGCATTCTGTTGCGGATATTTGGTGCTTAACATGATAGGTGGATGACGAATGCAGGATATAGTTGTGTTGACTTTTCACTTATGTGTCTTTAACTCTGTATCTTATGTTGTAAGCGGATCTTACTACCGAAGCGCACAGATCATTACTAACTTCTTATGGACTTATTAATGAGCCCGCAGGCGCCCGTATTTCCTTATATGCGGCGTGTCGGATGTCAGGGCGATTCGCGTGTCAACTCAAACAGAAAGTAAGTGAAATGTATTCGATGCCTACCGTACTAGTTATGTGTATTGTAGCGTAGATAATAGTTTGTATGGCTTGGAAATTTGAAAGTTGATCGTATAAAATAAATAATACTGCGCGACTGCCGAGGTAGCTGTGAGATGTTGGGAAATGGGAACAAGGAATTGCCGAGTTTAAATCGATGGTTTAAGTTTTTAACAGATCAGGGGGTTAGACAAATACCACTTTCTGTTGACGTTAACGCCTGCGGAAAGATAAAATTGTATGGAAATGACATTTGCTGCGGAAATGTCACGTGACATTTCCCCCTGATGGGTTAAGCAACGGTTCGCCAGGTCACCATTTTTTTGTTTATTCCAAAAAGTTCATTTTTACATATATTTTTTTACTAAAAACAGCATATTTGCCATTATTCATTGTTAGTTATTCCGATATTTCCCGGGGAAAAAATAGAAATATATTTATTTACCATTATGTATGTTACAGTTTTACTATTCTGGTGGTCCCCGCACGAGGGCTAGCCTGTATCGCGGGAGGCCGGTTATAGTTACAAAAGATAGACCATTTTTAGTAAGTTCCATGATTATGTAGATATCTTAATTAAATTTTAACCTAATTACCTACACCTAGCCGGATTATTTGGTTGGTCGTAGTTGGTGCCAGTAGTAGCATTAAGAATTAAGCGCGTCCGTGCTTTAGATTCGGAGGGCACGTTCATTGGTTAAAAAAAATCAGGGCGAGTTTCAAGCCTCCCTTACTTTCGCTAGAAGGCTTTGAGGAGTATTGGGAGTAATTGTTTTTTTATAAACCTGGAAACATAGTGTAAGAACTTCTACACAATGCAGTATGCGCATAAATAACCAACAGTCTAGTCTAGTTCTGACCCCACAACACCCAGCCCCGATCAAATATTTTAAGTAAACTTTTGTAGGTAGTCGGAAGCAAACAAGGGGGTCCAGACAAATACCTCATTTCCGCAGGTGTTAACGCCAACAGAAAGTGGTATTTGTCTAGACACCCAGATCTTCGTCTCGGCCGGCTACTGGCCGACCGAGCCATGTTTTCGTAATTCATCCAATAATGTGGCTAGTTAAGAATGGAAAATCTACAAGTTGACAGAAGTATAAGTAAATAAATATTAACTTTATATGAAATACATAAATAAACAGTAAAGGATTCTATTGCTATTCACCGAGGTAATGTCGCATGCTTGCTTGCTATTACAAGAGATAGAAAACAGTCTTCTTTTCCTAATTATGCAGAAAGTTTAACCGATATTTTAAAAGTAGTTGTATTATTCTAATCTAAACTGTACAAAGATTCCATAGGCACCAGAACTAGTAATCAGTTTATAACAAGAGTGGCTTCTCCTTAGAAAGAGATAGAGAAGCATTCTCGTGTTTCTGCCTATGATGTGTGGTCCTAGATGTTCCGCTGAGCAAAGCGCTAGATCATTGTCATTGTAGGACTCACCTGAGCGCTTTGGAGGCCGGCTGCTCCACTATTTCGACGGTGGGCTGCCTGGCGGGCGGGCGCGCCATATTGTCTACGCCGCCGCCGAACAACGGGTCCGCGAGATTGATCGCCTCAACTGTGGAGAAAGACGGCAGTTGAAATAGCTGTCATACAGCGACGAACCGGCCGGCGAGCCAACGGTCTAATCGGCTGGTCTATTCTCTACCGCCCCACCCGGGTCGCGAAGTTGATTAATTGGCAAACCAAACAGTACATCATCATCCGCAACCCAACTTCACTCACTGGGTATAGGTCTCTCTCAGTTTGTGCCATCCACGAGCCTGAGCTAGTCTAAACCATCCACGGCCCGCGAATATGACTATGTCGTCAATCTTGTTGCCGGACCTTCAACCACTACTCTATAACCTATAATATAACCTATAATATGTTTCTATAACCACTACTCGGCCACCCTACAGTCATTGTCCTACTCTACCTACCATCTTACAATATGTACTGCCCAACTCCATTTCAGTTCCATAATCCTAAATATTCGATTATTTTATATTAAAAAAAATATGTGTTTTTTTTCAGACTTAGGTTCATATGCCAAAAAGAGTACGTTCGAGTCAAAGGGAAAAGGAATAAGAACTGCTTTCTAAATGCTATTATCATATAGGTAGACAGATAGATATTGCTTAGAAGCAATCTCTTAGATCCTTAGTAATTCCATTGGTAAAACGCTGTTGATGTTGAGTTCGGGAGGTACCTAAGTACTGACATAACTAAGCTGGATGCTAGCCATTTGCCGTACAATAGATTTTTGACTACGATCTAAGTGATTGCAGTATACTCACGGACATCACTGATATTCACGTTTTCCGGCTGTTCACCGTCATTTTGCTCAGCGTTCAGCTGTAAGGCACCAATGTCACCTGCAAAGCGACACACATCAGGATTCAGGGCCTCGCACACATTCATTAGATAAATAGATAAATCTAAATAAATAAATAATGCTGGGCATTTTATACAAAGCATATAACGCCAAACTAAGCAGAGCTTGTATTAAGGGAACTACACGACTGATATTACATATAGAAAACACCCAGACCCCGAGACAAATATTTGCAGATCATAGAAAACATTAGTCCCGCGGCGGGAATCGAACCCGCAACCTACTGCGTCTCAGGCGGACTTTCGCCCACTGCGCCACAGAGGTCGTCAATACGAGGAGCATTCTAGCAAGACTTCTATAGAACCGCAATTCTCAAAGTTACAATTCTACATAAGTTAAAGATATAAAAAACAAAAAAGTGGTATGAAAGTATACATAACATAACTGAAATATAGAAAGGATAATCAACATGCCGTGAAAGGAGCCAAAATTTATCGGTACCTATATTTTATAACATGACATGTGAACTACAAATATACAACTTAAAATCAATTTTATCAATTTGGTATGTATGGACACAATGTTAGGTACGGACATAATGGCATATCCCTAATCATAATGAAGAGGTTGGTCGAATACTTCTCCTCGAAGACCTGCACTTTTATATTAAAAGTTTATATCTGTTATGTATTTCCGCCCCAGCCCGTCCAAAGCACGAAAATTGCATGAAAAGGTGCGGATAGTTTGTAAAGCGTTCCTGACAAGATCTTCATACGCAGGCAACATCGCATCTACGATCCCGGCAGCTGAAGTATGCAATTATTTACATTCGTTCATTATGCTCATATTAGCCAGACTGTTTCATACTTTCCCGTAGTAATACATACAATCAATAAACCACATAAAGGTGGCTCATTGGCTTCAAACCTTATCGTTTGAAGCCAATGAGTGTGTTAGTTTTAAAATGTGCGTTTTTAGTGCCTTATTAACACCTGGAATACCCAATTTTATACTTCTATATAGCCCACACCATTTATCTTAGAATAAAATAATACATTTATTCAGACAACTGTGTAAAAGTATACAACAAATACAGATGAAGCAGCTAACTATCGAAAGACGATCTATAGATAGGTCAACTTCTCCAGATCACTACTAGAGATTTAATGCTTCCATAAAGTTATAAACGATTTAGATAAAAAAAATTGGTTAATATCTATACAACAAATTGTGAAATTAATTAAATTCCCACTATTCTTTGATAACATAGTACAAAACATATCGAGAACTTTAATGTACACTACTTCCTCACCAGCGGGGCGATTACACGAATTTCTCATGGCCGGTATCATCGGATGGGATGAATCGTATCACGCTAATTTGTAAGCTGGATAAACCATAGATGGACAATGCGAATGAACAAATTTGGTTTCATATTGGACGTTCCGTTTTTTGGATGGATGTGCCATTAAAATAAGGAACTATGTAGTGTCAAAATTGATTGCCATCTCGATAGCCATGAGTTAGTGTGATCGCCCCGCAGGATCCCAAATCGAGTCCCCAGGGGATCGATGGACACTTTGTGGTTCACCAAGAATACTTTCAAGCTTTCTTTGCAGAGCAATAGGTGGTCGCAAAGCCGCCATTTTTAGCGGTTTAATTTTGGAACCGATTGCAACGAAAGTCACGTAATCGCCCCACTGGGGTATGTGTTAGACACACATATCCATCCTTCGTGATAATCCATATTGACAAGTGTGTATTGATATAAAAAACATCGTTTTCAAAGTGAAAAACCGTAATAAAGAACTAGCTACGAGCAAACTAAGCTCCAAGGTCTAGGCAAGGTTCAATGACACAAAAAGTAAATTACATCTGACCAATTAAAGATGTGATATCTACTTTTCTTAACAAGCACCGCGGTACAATCACTATTGAACATTGGTTCGAGGCAATGGGAAAAGGGATGGAAAATACTTTTGTTTAGTTTAGGGGTTGAGAGCAAGTGCTATACCAAAATCAGATAGGTATGTATAATAATCTGAATCTCTACTGGAATGGTAGAGGCGATGGGCTTGCCACCTGTCACGTGGAACGATAACTACTTGCAAAATATACATACTGAGTATGTATCTGAGGATGTTCATCATGTGAAATATAGTGTGAGCGTGCGTATTTGTTTTATTAGTGGAATTCCCTGCGACTTCGCCTTTAGTTTTTCCCATAGAAACTTTAATCTTCCCGTTGAGCCCTCGAGGAATATAATTTCGGGATATGCTTTCTTAATGTACATCTACATATTCAAAGGAGCATAGGCTCCAAATTCGAGATTACTAGGACTTACGATTTAGGATGTGCGTTTATTGTCGGTTAGTAAGTATATCACGCAACACATTTTTGTATATTGATGCTAGTTTTTTAAATGCTTGAAATAACTCAGTGTAGAGAGAACGGTTTCCTTATTTAAAGGAAGATTCAGAAAACTGAGGCGTTTTGATGAAATAAATGTTTATCATGGAGTTGGTGATTCTACAAATCTATTTTGGAAGGTATCTTATTACTTATTTCGGTTTAGTTTGTGCAATAAAACAAAATTTATGTTAGGAATATATGATTGATCATATTACTATGATCTTGTTTTATCGAAGCAAGATTTTACTAAATTATCTTCAATTTTTTTTACAAAGTCACCTCTATAATTGTAACTTACGAGAAAAATACCTGATAGTCAACAGATATTGATGAAATTTAAAATACGAACTCATTTAACTCAAATGAATCTCGTTTTGCTTTTTTATTGTTTTTGTGTTCGAAAGTACAGGTACTTTTGGATGTGGTAATTCTGGATCTGTCTGCCATTTAATCCGCTTCTGGACAAAGTACCACTGAGCCCAGCACTTCAATTATTTTGTCTCTCATCCACTTTTCAGCCTACGATCTTTCATAATTCTTCACTCCCGCTTACTGATAATTTTGTGCAGAGTGATAATGAGTGCCTACTGTCTACTTATATATTAGAAACCCGTATATCGCGATACGGGTTGCTAACGTGTATTTCAGTATCGTAGTTTCGATCTACAATGCGACTGAATAAGTCTCGTTTCTTGATGTAAAAATGCAAAAAATATTTACATCATAGAAATTATCTCACGATTTTAGGACTTCAATGATGTTAGTTTAAATTAATAATAAAGTTTATTATATACTTTGCATTTATTGTCTAATAATCTAACTTCTAATCATGTGTTATTCTATTTGCAGTGATTTTGGTTTATAATTTCCTAGTTAGGTTAGAGAATAACCAAAATTTAGTGAATTTTTAACCCAATATCCACCAGATTCTTTGTAGGTACCTTTGTTGGGTACAAACGTACCTAGAAAGAATATGATGGATATTGGGTTAAAAATTCACTAAATTTTGGTTCATTTTGGTTATGAATGTAGATAGACTCTGGCCTGGTTAGACTCGAGATTTATATGGGTGGTGCATATAGAGGACTTGACAAAGAAATTAGGCACATATGCTATTCTGTAACATATGCTATCAAAAAAATTTAGGAATTTGGTGGTGTTAAAGCTGCAAGAGACGTAATAATTCGCCTACTTTCATTGTTTAATGACCCAATGACACATAGGCTACTTTTTATCCGGGTACCACGCGGGCGAAACCGCAGACAGAAGCTAGTGGTATATATAGTGTTTTGGGGTACAGCAGCTGAGTCAAATATTTGTACTCAAAAAGCGTTTATATTATGTATGAAAAGAATGGACTCCGTATTGATGATTTAGAGTTTGTTGTAATGATCATGACTTGTGAATTTATTTACCAAAATACAGTATACATAAGAGAAAAGCCTAAGCCTAAAAGAGGACACTTATAGTTATAGCCGCCGCCCTGCCATGCTAGAGGTGCCCAACTGTAGGACTAATCTGCTTAAGTTTGCCCCCATGTCACTCGCTATCTATCAGCTCAATATCTTGTCTGTGAACAGCGTAGATATTTTTTACGATAAACTGCAGAAACTCCTACAATTAGCACAGGTAGTTTTAGAAACTATAGATTAGTCTACAAATCTTATATATTATATTCTATACTATATACTTACATATTTCATCGATTTAGGCTTCAAAAAAAAAACCTGTAATGATGTCATAATGTATTCTGAATAAATAAATAAATAATAAATAAATAAGACAAGACGCAAGAAAAACATTGTAGTGCCGCATACTAGACTTGCAAAAACAGGGAAAAGTTTTATTTCTATATCTATTAAATTGTATTGACTGTATTCATATTGTAAAAACGGGAATTTTCACGTACTGCACTATCGGTGAAGGCACCGACTAAGTTTCGACTCATTCCGAGAGTCGTCACCAGGGTGAGTGGTCGCGACTTTCTCCTTCCGCGTCGCGCCGTGCACTACCAATGTATTCCTATTGATATAAGAAATAAAAGTGACATTGATATTTACAAAGTATGTGTGTAAAAATAAATAATTATTTAAAAGTTATATTACAAAATTGAGGAAGGCTTTGCTGATAAAAAATTGTTTTGTGATGCTGACTAATTCTTGGTCATACTCCATTTTTAGAATAAGACGAAGTGTAAGCATCTGATTATTGTTTTTATTTTCCTATTTGTAACCTACCTTAAGTACTTTAGTAATTTTGTTTTGATGAATCTAAGTACATGTGGTAACATGTCAAAAGATAAATAAAAATTATGATTACGGATAGCTTGTCATAAAAAATACCAAAGAAAATGCCTTTACTTACAAAGCTTCTGTGTAACTTACACAATCATAAATGGTGACCTAAAATTATTTTTATAAGTTTTATGCCAAAGTATAGTTCAGGGTTATCAAATATTATTCGGTTATTTAGCTGCTTGTATGAGAAAATTATGTCGCCAACCTGGCGCTTATCAGTAAATATAAAAAGATTAATAATAATTAATAACAATTATTGATAATTTCAAGCAAACCTATAAGTAGGTGCCTAACTGATTGGTTAGGTACCTGCCTATAAGATACACTAAGCATATAAAAAAAGAGTGAATTTTAGTGGCTTTTAAAATTTATTTGCCTCATGTAATAATCTATATTTCCTATTAATAAATAAACTGGGAAAAACTGGGGCAATACCGTAAAACCTTACATCTTTGGCCACATATAACAGAAAATTTAAAATATCTCTAAATAAATGTATAGTAAGTGGTGTGTTTAATGGTTTGCAAGCAAAGTATACATTTATTACTAACTGTCAAGCATAGAAAACTCTTAAAAAAATGATATTTTATGCCTTAAAAGTGAATTGAAGAGCCGGCCAAGTTTATCTCCACTTTCTTACAACATTTTCCACTGCTTATATCTACTGAAATATAACTCTTACATGTTTACTATTAAGAGCTATATATAAATGGTAGAAATATGACTAAAGATGGCATCAAAATGAAGAAATCCACTAAATGTGGTCATCTCTACTAAACAGCATAGTGGCCAATGTTACCAAGTCATTTTTGATCGTTTTCATACAACTGATTTTAGGACCCTAGGGTTGGCACTAAGATTGGGACAAAAGAAATATAAAAATAACGTAGCAAATATTTGTATTCGTCTGGAATGAGGAACAAGTAAATTTTAAAATTGTTAAATGTGTGTTGTTTATCGGATTCTGTTCATTATGGTTTGTTTAGGAATGGAGATTTGTCGTGCGGCCTCTCGTGACGATAACTCTTTTTTTTCCATAATTTCAACGGCAAGTTCAAGAATTTGTTCTGAATAATTTTTATATTGACGGGACCCAAGACGCCTACGTATCCTTTCTTTTTTCTTCGGTTTTGCCTTTGCTCTTTGATACATCCTGATTATTTAACAATAAAAAGTATTATACTACTGCATAGCAGTACTACAAAACATCCAAGAACGGTTAGAACGGTTTCTCTAAATATTTCACTGGCTTCCACCCGCGGCTCCGTTCGTGTGGTACTCGTATGTAAAAAGTAGCCTATATGTTATTCCTAGTCTAGAACTACATTATGTAAGTTTCTGCACAAACCATTTAGCATTTTTGGCGAGAAGGGTGCCCATCCATACCCTCCTAATAAATATCCAAAGAAAATTTTGCATTTATAATAGGTGTATCTACTACTACAGGGGTGCTAGACAAATACCTCACGCTTACTTTTCCTTTCACGCTAACGCAATATTTTCAAGGTAAAACTTGGCAGCTGTCATGTGACATTTCCGAAGCTAATGTCATTTCCATACAATTCAATCTTTCCGCAGGCGTTAACGTCAACAGAAAATGGTATTTGTCTAGACCCCCTGGTCAAAATGTTTTGGCAGCCCTAATGCATATTTGAAGACGGCAAATGTTTACGACTCGAGGTACCGGCAGCTGTAGGTATCAATGGCCGCTCGCATTTCTCACATACAAAGACTTGTGGTAAGCTACAGAACACATCAAAACATTCCCCTGACATTATTTCATATCATAGTTAGAAACTACTTAGCTAGGCAACTCCAAATGTACACACGAAAAACATTCCGAAAACCAAAATTTGGTCCGCACTTCACACACTGATTTTGACAAGTTCTGACAGAAAACTGAATGAAGTTTGCGAGCAAACAGCAGTCAGTTTTACTAGAAAATTTTCGAATTTCTACTACTTTAAAAAAAATGATTGTCTAACGCACCGTTTTATTGCTACCAATCAATTTAGTTATTTTTAGGGTTCGGCCAAAATTACAGTTAGAAAACAAAGTTGCCGGGTTTTATGGTATACTTCTTGGGACATTTCAAGATGATAATGGTATATTATTGGCTTAATAGAACTATTTTAGTTTTGATAATAATTAAGTTTTTTTGTTTTGGTTTTGAGTGGAAATACCTTACTTAGTAACCTGACTAATATGAGGCTAATATGCCTAAAATATTGCCTTAATCCTCAGATCTGGATACATATTATATTCTGATCTGAGTCTGGGTGTTTTCTATGTATAATAATAAAATGTATCTATTTAAAAAAAAAGGATGTATAATATAGGTACATATATCAGTTATGTAGTTCCCATAACACAAGTTCTGCTTACTTTGGGGCTAGATGATGCTGTGAAAATGTCCAGTATTATTTATTTATTAAATCTGAATTAGCAAGGGGTATTTTGCCAGATGCCCAGTTATTGCAAGTACCTAGTAAGAATTCTATATAAGAAGTCCCTCAGCACATGCTTAGTATATGAAAAATTCCTTAGAATTTTTGATTCTAGGACATTTCAGATTCCTCAAAATGTTTTCCTCCACTGTTTTGGGCATGTGTTAGTTAATATGAAATACATTACATTTTACAACCATCAAGTACTATGATTTTTTTATCAGAAATGGAGTGGGCCAGAGGTGTTGTGGCTAGTAAGCGCATATCCATTTCAATAGGCAAGTAGCTGGTACCTACTCTGTAAGTACATTTTAGGATGGTAATAAACCCTGATATGAAATATTGATACACAATAACGAAGGTAGATAAGTACCTACCTTCGTTATTGTGTATCAATAGTTATTCTGCAGAAACGAAATAGTTTTATTTTCCAATTGAATGTTTGGCTAAAAGGTGGAAGTGGTGCTGAGTGTCAAAGATGTGTTTAAGCAATGTTAGAGTGCTATTATTTCCAATTTATGTAAGAAAATTACATATTATTAAAAACTAAAATGTAGCGTTCAATTACTTTGTAAAAAAACACACACTAAAGTCAAGACTTTATTCCCCATGATGGACATCCATACTCATTGTGTAGATCTTTGAGGAGTAATCAGAGGCATGTCCAAATACTACATTTGGCACATGCTAAGCTTTGAAAGTATGTAGCATTCCACATGACAGGTTGCAAGCATCCGTTGTAAAACCTTTGAATATCTTTGAAATATATTTTAAACATATTTTTTAAAAATTTTAAGACTTTAATGAGTCTGACAGGGCTTTTGTTATATACTATTTAATCACATTGTCACATTGTTTCTATGTATATTGTGTTGGTTCTATTATGAAAATGCAGGTTTATCTATTTAAGTACTAGATATATAAATAAAATGCTTGTAATCAGTAATACATACTAATCTAATTAACTAAACATAAAATAGTAGGTACTTATCATTGAAATGATTAAATCGTCTTGGGTATATAAATCAAATTCAACACTACAAGTGATTTTGAGTGGGTCCTGTTTTACTAATTCTCCTTTGAATTATAATTGAGATCACCCTAATAAGTACTTTGGGTCCTGTTAATAATTTTGTAATCAGTATTTTTTGTATAAACTTTGTAGAATTTTTGATAATGTCTACCGTACCCTAAAAAGTATATTGTGATAGAAATATTTGCATCTAAATCACAGGTTCTCAAATTTATTTTCCCATTGCCCACTTTGAGAATAAAAAATCCTAGCACCCCTCAAAGTTTTTAAACATAACAACATATTATGCTTTCCCCTCTAGATCACCTCAAACACCCTCAATATCTTCTAGAGTGTTCTACCTGAAAGCCTCCAGCACCCACAAGGGGGCGTTATCGCCCACTTTGAGAAACAGTGATCTAAGTCAAAGTTGTTGAAAATTGTTTCTAATTAGAAAATTGAACAAATATTTAGAATACATATGGTCTAACTACTAAATATCAACTAAGTTGCAACTCAAGTTGTGATATTGCAGTAATCAACAACAGCAATTAGTCTATTGCTTGGTTTTGTAGAAAACAATAACTTCTAAGAGGATTTTCAAAAAAAATTGTTGAGACTAGACCTGGGGCTTAAACATCAAGACTTATTGTGATTCAATAAAATTTTGTACATAAGCTGGTGGGTGCTTAGAGCTCCTGTACATTCTGCCACTATAGTAGGGTACAAAATTTAGGTACCTACCTACATAAAATTACATGTCCTTATATATAGAATTATTGTCAAATTAAAGTAATTATATGAGCGAAAAAGTCAACCAATATCCTTGTCATCAAAGTATTAATTTATATTGTAATATGCTTTATGTATATTTATATTCTATATACAGAGATGTCAAATCCCGCTTTTGGATTGAGGACTCTGTCTTGATGGTTAGGCCTTTATTGTTAAAATTGATGATAGCAAATAAACTATGAAGAAGTGTGATAGCTATTATTGTTTTGATAACAAATTTATTGATATACCTAGTAGGTATGAAGTGTAAGGGCAGGAATATACAAGCAAGTTGTTTATACAGCTTCAATACAAAGTAATTGCTGCAAATTCAGAAGCATTCTACGCTAATTCCAGATGGTGAGACTAGATTACAGATATTTATAGAACTACCCAGCAAACTAGAACAGCGAGAAATAAGCTCAATTTAAAACTACTTTCTTAAGTGCACCCCAACCAATCCCAGCTGAATCACCTTCCCTTACTGATTTTACAATGTTTACGTGCATACTTGCAAAGTGCTAGGCGCAACAAGGTGTTGTTTCGACAATGAAATGGGCAATATCATGCATGGCTCTCATACTCTTTACCTCCGCCGATGTCCATGGCACTTTGCAAGGAATACGGTGACTGCGGAAGTCTCACAGCGGTCCTCCCGCACTCGGCAATATCAAAACGCACATTTATTTAACTTCATCATAGCGCGAACAAACACTGCGTTTCAATGTGTCCGTAAACTACCTACACTCACTCGAAACACTTGTAACTTATTCCCGGTTAGTGGTTGACTAGAAAACGCGACAGACTCCAAAATACGTAAATTAAAGACGTACCTCCAGCATGAATGATCCTATATTAAACTGACGTTGGATTCGCTCGTCCAAGGAACAAGTTATCAAGGTCTTGTCTCGTCTCGGAGACGCAGTCAACACTTCCACGAATCGACACAAGTAGGTACGACGTGGTCTGTGACACTTTTAAACTGACACCGAACACTTGGTATATACAACAATATCACTAAATTGATAAGGATTAAACTAACACAACATACTAACTTTTGGCTTTAGAATTTAATTTGTAAGCTCGCCCGTAGGTTAGCACTGGCTAGCTAATTTTGTTCACGGAACGAACGTCAAATCAAAAAATAAACTTCCTTGCTGCTCGATGCAGCGCGCCAGTGTGCGTGAGAGCGCGAAGTCACACCACGAATGAATGAAAACGATTGGCCACAAAATGTCACATGGGACACGAGAAGTTTGCGCGCATGCGCATCGTGAAACTAAACTTTTGCAGCGAGAGCAACAGAGAGCACAGCAGCGAGCGAGCGAGATAATTATTGCTATTTTTTAGGGTTCTGTTCCATACTCAGAGGATCCAATGGGCTGATTAAGTGTTCAAAATAGTAGGGTAGGTACATACCCACTTGTAAGCATGCGATGTTTTATCATTTTCTTATTTTGTTGAGTGTATGTAGTAGGTAAAGAAGAAAAGCATATTTCAGTTTAAAATAAATATTAAGCATTCTATTAATTACCGGTACCTACGGAAAATATCCCAAAATACCTATTTATCGAAAACAATAGGCCCAAATAATGCTTATTAACTAAAATAACAACGTAGAAGTTTCACTTTGATTTTAGAAGGAGGTAAGCTTCTAAGATCAAAATGTAAGTATGTACAGTATGCAGCTACAGAATTGTAATATACCTATTTTCTTGTTTTTCAAAGATCTTACTCATGGAGCAGAACCTTCGATATTCAAGTGAACTCACACTTCGGCAAATAATTTTGGGCCAAAGAGAACGTAACGCTATTTTGGGCAAAATGCCGCCAAAATTCAACACAACATTTTATTATCTGTCACGGTACTTACGGTTTCATTTTTCTTTGGATGGGAGTGAACCAAAGATCAAACTACAAAATATTACTTGATTTACTAGCGTACGTTTATCTCCGAAGACCTTCTTAAGAAACTTGAGCGCCTCCTTAATACGTTTTATTTTCTGCCTTCGCAATTTCCATCATGTGAGTAAATTCCGCGCAGAATTAAAATGGCTCCCCATTCGGCAGCGTAAAAACCTAAGGATTCTTTGTGTTCTTTTCTCTGTTCTTAAGGATCCCTTTGCACCTGAGTATCTAAAAAACCGTTTTCGTTTCCGGTCTGACACACGAAAAACAATTAAGGTCTTCTGACAATCTCCTTCTAGACACCCCCGAGCATTGCACATCGTTCCGTGGAAACTCTTTCTCTGTCGCATCAGCCCGGCTCTGGAATAAACTACCATTTGAAATAAAAAAGGTAGACTCTAAAGAATGCTTCAAAAGATTAACTCGCAAACACTTCCTCGATGAGTTGTATTCATAGTTTATCTACCCTACCCTCAAACTATTATTTATGTGTATAAGTGCCTATAGGTAAATATATAACTATATATAATTAGTAAATGTGATTAGATATATAAAATAATATGGTATCTATTATAGGTATGAGTTGATAAATCACAACAAATTGCAATTGCTGGTAGAAAATTCTTTAGCATTTAAGTCCGCCTATTGTTTACGTTTTAATTAAATGTGCTTTATTGCACATTTAATAAATCACAGAGTTAATAAATCAATAAATAAAAAAACCTTATATTGTGTGGGAACCGCGGAATCACGCAAATATTTTCCTTTCCATGCTACTCTGCCAAGCCCAAATTTAAACACCACTTAAAAAAATGGGTTAATTAAAAAAGAGATCTCAGGCTAGACTAGCATTTTAAGAAATGTTGAATGAGTCACCGCAAGGTCAAAGATTTTTAGGGGTTGTTTCAAAGCGTAGGTGTAACCCTAACCGCCTAAGGCATGTACTTATCTACCAAAATATTAATTTCAGTGGCAGTGAGTCATTTTACCTTAGCTACAAGTAGGTATATTTTATCAAGCTTGATTAAACAATAATAGGTAATTAGACGATAAATACATACATAAATGCAGCAATTGCATCCGCAGCCTCCGTTTTGCCAATGGTGAATATATTTTTAATATTACCATGATTGACATATAGGTACTGCCCCGCGGCGAAAAACAAATACAATGAGCCCTATTATAACATGTTTGTTTGTGGTTATAATATTATCCTCTTCATTTGTAGGTAGGTAGATACTTATATTACTTAGTACCTACCTACCTACCTAAGTATAAGTAGGTAAGCTTTGTTGTACGTATAGCACAAACCATTTAACCACTCTTCCATTAGAACTGGGTACTTTCTTAACTAGCTTTGCGTTCACATTAGGTAGGTAGCGTATTTACTGTAGTACCTACAGGCAAAAGAAGTGATTGGTGGAATCCGGAATTTTGAGTCACGTCAATAGGGCTACATCCCACCACATCCAAGCCCATTGTTCTTGGAAAAGACAACTCTCATACATTAGTTCCCAATCACATCCACGAGCATTTAAATAATTTTTGAGCACGATTGAACATCGTCGTCATATACAAATAAATAAAACCCAGAAGCCTTGCTTATGTTGACTGTACTTAAATATTTCGTGGATGTGAGTGGGATTTTTTTTTTCATTTAATAAATGCTGCTGGATGTGAGTGGGAATCTTTTTTGGATGTGGTGGTAATGACCCGCCAATGGATTCATTGACGACTTTGCTATCTACTCAGAACAACTGTTACAGTTTTCATAATTTTCCTTATTCCTACGCGTAAGTGAATAGAAAGTGCGCAAATGACTCATGCAGCGGAATTTATAGTAACTTTACGGTATGCTGTGTCGTGGGCGGCTAAAAGCCGAGCCGAGCCGTGTGTATTGCGTGAGGCGCCATGTCATGTCAGATTAGGCCCCGTTCAACTTGCGATTCATAAACGTTTCTAGATTGTCTAGGTAGGTACGCTGCTGTATTTGAAACATTTTTTCAGTCATTTCATTACAGATTGACACGCCCGATAGAAAATAACCTGTTTCAAGTTTAAATCTGAAGACAGTAGGTATATAATAAAATTATGATCGAAGAAAACACCTACCAATATTACATAATTTTCCATAGTAATAAAATTAATCAAATAGGTAAAATTCTTCCTAGGTAGGCAAGTCTTATGTAGGTAGGTACCTACAATCTTGCAAAGATTCCCGCCCTCCAAGGCTATTTCACAGATAATATATAACCACAGATCCTGTGCGAACATCATCACCATTTGTCAATGTCATTCTGATTTTGAGCCCTATAATGAAGGAGAATTGAGATATATTTATTATAGGTAGGTATATGCATGCCCGTTGGTTTGTATGTAAGTAGTTACCTACCTAGGTAAGTTTTTACAAAGTAGATAGTTACTTAGTAGATAGGTAGACGTTTCTACCTAATTGGTTTGAATGTGCTTACTTATCGTGGTAGGCACTCAAGTAGGTAGTATTTTATGGTAAAATTTTTCACTTTGGAGCATTTAGACTACAGTTTCAATGAATAACATATGTTTTACCAACTTAGGTAGGTACCTTGGGAGGAAGTTTGATTTATTTAATGAAAAAAATACTATACCTACTTAAGTACCTACCTATATACCAACATAATACAATTATTTTGAGAAGGTAACCTGTGACTATGACTATTTTAAAGCTTACCTACCGTTACGTTACGGTAGGTGCCTCTTAAGGCACGGTGGAAGAGATATCCGCTCCAAACGCCCGTCTTTACTAAGCTAAGACAAACTTAAGCGTCAAAGTCCCAATACAAATTGAGATAAAAAAAAACTTAATCACTGTATTTTTTCATAGGAATCTGTACCTTAGGCACGCCCAAAACTTTGTCTAGTGTTTAGGGCTTAGTGAAGACAGGCATAGGTGCCTTATTGGATGCGTCACGTAGGGCGGGCGGGCGGCGCCAATGCGACTGGCGACCGCACGGCGCGACACCCTGGCCCTAGGCGCGACCTAGCGTCGCGACGTCGTCGGGCGCGACCGAACGGACGCCCTGCACGCAATTCTCCGTCAGAAACACCCTCAAAAGTACAGGTCCAATTAGGTACTATCACTGTTTTATTCTGTGCCTCAGGCATATTATAATATCAGTGTGTTCCTGAAACTGTAAAGAACATAGGCGTATTATTGTCAGTGCGTGCGTATTGTTAGGTATAACATTTAAAGCTTGGTGGTAAGATGATGGCAGGCACACATGCTTGAAATTGGAACCTGCGACGATCGACGCCCATAAAGGTCCAGTCAAACTAACGCGTTGGCGGTGGCGATCTATACATTCACGCGAACGTTGACAAACATTTCCCTTTAATCGCCACCGCGTTTGTTTGACAGGGCCTTATCTCGCCCAAGTAACAAAAGTTATAATTGTAATAAAAACCATGTAGAAAGGATGTACGAAAGGAGATTGACGAAACATGTATACAAGGAAGCGTGGATGGGATAATTGGAAAGCGTAGATCCCGGTGAACGTACTCTGATGAATTGGAGACGTTCTTGAGAAAGGTCAAGTTAAGAGTACTCTAAACCGGCGAGCATGAAGGAAAATGTAATGAGAGTGAATGAAGCAAAAGAGGTATGACAGGGTCGTAGCAAGTATAAATCCGTAAAGTCTGCCTATCCCTCTGGGAAATAGGCGTGAGTTTATGTATCAATCTAAAACCTCCATAGCTGAAGGTATAGAAACTCCTTTAAGACAAACACCTTTAAAATTCGAAATTCAAATTGCCTTCGAAATCATTTCACTGCTTTCCATCAATCAATCAATTCAATCATAGCAAGCTGTCATTCACAAAAAAAACAATAATTTTGAGCAATTTTGGAATTAATTTAGTGAAAATGCCAGATAACGTGCTGAAGATGCCTCGGAGCGCCTCTCCAGTGGCTAGAGCCGGCGCGGGGGACATTTCTGAGAGGGAACTGTCGAGGGAACGACACACACTGCAAACAACTCCGCCAGCGTAAGTATCTGACCCTGTACCTAGGTACCTGTAGAAACCTTCCAGAAAACTAGGTAAGTTTGCTTGGGATCATCGATCTAATACCACATTTACACATGCGTCATTCGTACACGAATGTGTACTAAGTAGTAACTAATCTGTGGCTAAAAATGTATTAGTATTTCATCACAAATTAGTACCTACTTAGTTTTTTTTACCACCGGCGTTTTTTTAGATGGTTCTCAGATGGGCCACCTACTGTCAACCTCGGTGGTGTAGTGGGTGAGCCAGTTGCGACGCAAGAGCTGCTGGTTCGATCACCGCTGCGGGACAAATGTTTTCATGTGCTGCAGATATTTGTCCTGGGCTGGGTGTTGTGTTGCCACGGTACTCGTAGTTCCTGATACCCACGATACAGGTATTCTTAGTGTGGGGTCAGGACTATGTAAGATTTAAATCGTGAACTTGTTTGTGACCTGCTTTAAGCCCTTCTTTTAGGTACTTACAAGGAAGGTAGGTGCAATAGTCAAGGTTAAAGATATTAAAGTTAAGTTAAAAGCAACTTAACTTTAATTTCTTAAGTAAAAAAATGCAGGAAAAATCGCCGCTTATTGGAACACTAACTGATGACTCATACCTTTGAGGACATGCCGGTTTCCTTATAATGTTTTCCTTCACCGTTTTCAGCACGTGTATCATAAGATTCTTAGTAAACCTAAGTCGCTAAAGGTCTCATCTCACAGGGGTAACTTCTACTAGATTTTTAACTACCCCTAGGAGACTAGACATTACGGTAGTCCAGCCATCCCTATAATGACTCTCTAGTTTCGACTCACCTCTACCAGCTAAATTATTTATCTACCTGGCTACCTAACTATGTTATACTAGCTTTTTCCCACGGCTTCGCCCCCGTGGTACCCAAATAAAAAGTAGCCTATGTGTTATTCTGTATAAACTATATTACTGTAAAGTTTCATTAAAATCCGTTCAGTAGTTTTTGTGTGAAAGAGTAACAAACATCCATCCTCACAAATTTTCACGTTTAAAATAGTATTAGGATTTAGCGAGAACTGATAAGTTGGTACTTTTAATACCAGCTAAATTATTTAACTACCTCGCTACCTAATTATGTTATATTTAGCGAGGGCCGAGGGTCGAATGGGGGCGATTGTCGCTAGGCGATTTCACCCTTCTTTGCGTATGTTTGATTACGTGAGGCCGGAGGTTAAGTTACTATATTATGCAATGGCCCTGTTTTTACTTGCGCATATACTTAGGTAGGTTAAGTCGTTTATTATTGACGAAGTTTTGGTTATGTTAGTCACCGACGCTCATTTCGAAGGTTTTCCACGACACCGCAATTCCAAAAGCGGGTTGCGGAGTCCGTATATGCGTTTGTCATAAGAGGTTTTTGTTTGTCGCTACTATTTATCTGCAATAGACAATGTTAAGAATGTTAGGGGTTTAGATGTTAGCAAAAATTTAGTTTTTACTTATTTACGCGTGACGGGTTTTGTTATCTCCTAATCAATTGAAATTATACGGTTGTTGCAAAGATTTATGACTTCAAGGGGTAGGTTTTATTTATCACTGTAAGTTTCTAGGGGGTGCTGCAATATACGATAGAACACATGTAAAGGGTAGTTTTTAAAAGTGGACTTGTTGCATTGTGTTCTTGTGTGCTACGTGCTAGCTAGTGGCATGGTAGTTACCTAGTGGCATGTTGGTTACTGGATTGGTTATGTCATTGTGGTGTGGGGCAAGTAAAAAGGCATCAATATTAAAATTTACTATTTTAATACCGTCGTGTTATTCCAAATAACTCACGCTTACTTTTCTTTTCATGCTAACGCAAATTTGTCAAGGTAAAACTTGGAAGCTGTCACGTGACATTTCCACAGCTAATGTCATTTTCATACATAACAATCTTTCCGCAGGCGTTAACGCCAACAAGTGGTATTTAAAGTCAAAGTCAAAGTCAAAGTCAAAGTCAAAGTCACTGGTTAAAAAATTGAGTGGTCATGCAATTCTGTTTCCAGTCGCCTGCAGCCTGTCCATCCGAAGAAGCAGCTGTTCTTCACGCCCGTCAGCAAGTTCACGGCGTCTCACGGACCGACGCCGCACCTCGCGCGCATCCGCAGCTGCCTCGAGGAGCTCACGGCCGCCAACACAGCCGGCACCCGCGTCTCCAGAAACAAGATGTCCAAATACAACTCCATGGAAGACCTTACGCCCACTAAAAGGATGAAGAAGGAGAAGTAAGCTTTTCTCTCTTTCTCTGTCATTATATGTCTAAGTAAGTTTCAATGAATTTTTTTACCTAGATTTAGCTTAACAATGTTTAATTTTCTACTCTTGGATTTAACATGGCAAATAATCAGAAAGAGACAAAGCAGTGTTTAGATAATCAACTGCTTCAAAATCATTATAAGGGCTCCTATGTTTTTCCTTTGTACCAGTTTTTGTAGCCTTGCCACGAGTCCAAACCTATTCAGGGCGAGGAAAAAGGACCGATGATAATATACCTAACGAATCTAACTGCCTACGCAACGCAAGGCAAGCTCTGCATCGAAGAGCATACAGAACTCTATTAAGGACTATTTACTCCCCTCAAGTCCGAAGAACGACAATCTCCCCGTGATCTGGTCCCCGTCGTCGTTGGGAGTGGGCGCAAACGCGGCGGCCGCGAGGGTGGCACGTTTCATGGTAGTCTGCGCATGGCGCAAGCGACGGAACGAAGTGCGTTGTCTCAGGAAGACGCTGGAATTCCAGGTCAGTCTTTACGTGAGGTATCAGATAATACCTGGCTATTGCCATCTTCGGTAGTCTTGATGCATGGTCATGATCGAACAGTGATACACATGTCGTAGCCCGCAGTAGCGAGTGATCTTGAGGTTCTGGAATTCCTAACTAAATCCATCTCTTTTGGAAAGGTGGAGGTGTCTAGAGGTCATGGTAAAACAGTGGCGGTTAATGTGTCATCTGAAAAAATCTGTTGAAACGCTGGCAGCAATGTGTCCATAGCTTGTCGTTTTTGGAGCAGCCCTTTCATGGGGATTGGGCGCAAGATATCATCGATGTTAAAGATTTCACTATAGATCAGCATTTATCACTCTTCGTTAAACTTTCGGTTTCAGTTACCGAATAGGTAAAAATCTGATGATAAATGTTGTCCACCAGGTGTCATGCTCTGAACGGCTGCGCATGCAAGTGGTGGCTCTCAAGTCTCTCTTGGACTCTGACAACGCCAAGGTGCGGATGGCGATGCGCGAGTTGGAGCGGCTCAAGCAGCTCGTGCGTGACAAGGATAAGGAGAAGGCGGTGTTGGAGCGAGTAAGAAACCTTTCATTCACCATCATCGCGTGGACATACCTATTTAAGTAGTCCCTTAAGTATGTCCATGCGAACACCAATGTCCCATAAAATCTTATCATACAATTTCTGTTATTATGTTTCAGTTTGAATACTTTCTCCATTTATTCCAACAAAACTAATTTTCCTCTATTCACAGGAAAAGCTTGCTCTAGAAGAAGACGTTTGCGCGGCAGAGGACCGAACTTCCGAGATGAGCATTGGTGAGAAATCATTTGGCAAAAGCCTTTGTACGAGAAGGTTCCTTATTTCGTCCTAGACAAACAACACATTCCCTAAACAGTGGACAGACATCATTGTACAGACCGGACATGGCTGGGTAAGCTTAAGGGGAATTTCTCCCCTACGTTGAAGTGTCTCGTCACAACTGAAAGGGAAAACATATCAAGGGCGCTTCGGTACTCGAGTGGGACCTCATGCCACGATCGAATCGCCCCAGGGTCTCGTGGTCTAGAGCCGCTAGTAGCCGCCGATATCCTGTGACCCTGCGTCCTCTGGATCATAGTTTACCACGTGTCATGTGATGGCTGGATGTGTTCGCGCACGAATGTTGACTACTTAGTACTAATCTGCAATGGAATACTTATACGTTTTCCGCCACAGATTAGAATGAAGTATTAAAGTAAATATTCGTGTGCGAATGACGCATGTGTACATGCGGTGTCACACCTGTTGTTGCAGGCTGGCGCAACTGCCGCAACGAGTTGGAGAGCGCGCGCGCGGGCGCCGCCTTCAGTGAGCGGGCACTGGCTGCGGAACGCACCGCCGCGGCCGACGCGAGGGCGCAGAGAGACCATACCGAAGCCAGGGTACCTACCTCTTACTTTATCGGCTGTCCTTACGCACCCACTTGCACTCAAAATGTCGGTACATTCTCTATTCAAACCAAACGGCATTCGAAGGAAATCAAAATTTCTTACAGAACATTAGGACTGGATCTCAAAATACCTAATTTCCAAAATGTCTGAATATCAAAATAACGTTTTCCCAAAATGCCGGAAATCCACTATGATTCAATATCATAATGCCTGAAATAATATATGGCGGATTAATGAAGGTCCAGTGAATGGCATACAAGTGTAGGGATCTAATCCGCAATCTCCCAGTAGGTCTAGGTATTAACTTTCTAAGGAGGTGGTACTCTGCTTACCTTCTTTGTAATGACCACTTAAAGGTTAATCTCAATATAATATCCTGTATCTAAGAAACAAATTACCTGATTTTTTTATATCTAGCCACAAAATGTTTTTTAGTTAAGTTTTACTGTTTCGGGTTTTTAATTTTGTTATTAAAATGTATAAATATTTTTTTTAGTGAGTGAAATTTTTTTCAGGCATTTTGGGAAAAGTTATTTTGAATTTTAGACATTTTGGAAATAAGATATTTTGAGATTTAGTCTTAGTCTTGTGTAAGCCTCGAAAATGAGCCAAAACCATAAGCTGTTCTTTTAATAAACCAGATGTTCATAAAATGTGTGATGGTATCCAGACGTTTTATTATATTTTTATTTTAGTTGTCAGCAGCGGAAGAAGAGGTTTCCCAACTAGAAGACCAGCTAGCGGTGGCTGAAGACGAGGCGGACACGCTGCGCTCTGAGCTGGCTGAATCACAGCAGGCGTACGACGAACTCTGCGAACAACTGGCTAAGGAACAAAAGTGAGCATCTTTCTTAACTGTACACTAGCTTTTGCCGATGGTTTTGGTGTGTATGTGTTATTCTAGATTACTAACTAACCTTTTTTAAATGTCAATTCAGATCACTATTAAGTGTTATTTACATACCACAGTATACTAATGTTTAATACATTAATTGGAGCTAGCATCGGCAGAAGATCTGTCAGCCAACAAACCAGCAGACTATTTAAGCCGAGGGATAAATACGCAAAATCCAGAAAGCTAGTATGAACGAAAGATGGCATAATGCATATCGAGCTATGAATGATTCGCTAGGATGTCTCGGCAAATATCATCTGCGAGTAATAAGTGACGCTAGAAGCTTCATATTGTAAAAACGGGAATTTTCACGTACTGCACTATCGGTGAAGGCACCGACTAAGTTTCGACTTTCTCCTTCCGCGTCGCACGCGCGTAGTGCACGGCGCGACGCGGAAGGAGAAAGTCGCAACCACTCACCCTGATGAAGACTCTCGGAATGAGTCGAAACTTAGTCGGTGCCTTCACCGATAGTGCAGTACGTGAAAATTCCCGTTTTTACAATATGGACGCTAGAAGCATTTGCGACTTTTATTTTTTGTCACAGATAGGTAGAGCGGCTTTGTTGTTATAGCCACCGCGTACCAAAAAAATGGTCGCAGGTTGGAGACCCGCCAAGGTTGATATTTGTGGGATAGCTAATAAAAACTTATGTGAACTTAACTAAATGTGGGTTAACACTTTAAAATCGATTTAACCACATATATTTCTGTTTAAGTGCTACTGAGCTGTAGTTACCAGAGGATGTGTTCTATCAGTTTCGCCACTTTATATTCATAAAAACACTGTTTCAGTGGTCGCCTTGCGTGTGGACTCGAGATAGCTGCCCTCAACATGAGAGTGTGTCGCGCGGATGACGACATCGCCGCGCTCAAAGCAGCAGCCGCCGAACTAAGGACGCAGCTCGAGCAAGCTGACCTCCAGCTTAAACTAACGCGGGAACAGCTGGACTGGTGGCCCAAACCACTCACCAAGTCAGTCATTTACTTACTCCTCAGGTTTAAAGAGATCTGTCTTGAATTACGACAAGAAAGATAAACAGACGATTGGCACATACCCACGTTTTGCATAGTATTTAGCATTCTGCGTGACACGTTGCAAACCTATCGCCGTTTATAAGAACACTATGGCAGAATCCTTCGAATTTTTGGTTCTTGGGTATGTCATTTTCCTCATGATGCTTTTCTTAACCGTTGTAAGCACGTGTTTAGCTAGCATACATTGAACAATCCTTTCCATATCCCTTGCAATTAAATAGGTACTAAAATCAATCATTGCATCGTAGTTCCAAGTTCCAACCACTGCCGACAGTGGCGCTATTTGACTGGAATAAAGCTCTATCTTGACAACCCAGAGTCCACTCTGTCCTGTCTGGTACTGTCAGTTGTCAAATGACCTTAAGCACATTTGACAGCACTGACCTAAGAACATCTCAATGTATTTACACTTTCTAGCGAGCTTTTCATAAAAAGAACTAAAATATTCCCTAACTGCCTACTGATCGAATTTTTAAATCAAAAGTTAACAGTTTGGTGATTTCCAGAGATCACAAAAAACTGGTTATTATAGGTTGTAATAGTCTTCTATGCTCTACGCATAGATTATTGTTACTCAGAACAATGTTATGTTCTACAACGGTTACATGCCCCAGGTTGCTGGGCGCCATGCATTGGTGGGTGCGTCGGCCGAGCTCCCTGCGCGCAGCGTTCCTCTGGAGCTGCGTGCCTCCCACGCACGGAGCCACGCAGCTCACGCACACACTCTATCTTATATAGACAACACACAATACACTTTTTAATATTCACGCTTTTGGGAATTTTTCACTTCGGAAAAAATCATGACTTTATAATGCAGAAGACACACTTTTGATTGTTTTTATGGGACTACCCTCCACGGCTCTTTGGCTCTATTCCTCAGTTACAAGCTCCAAGTGTATAACCAGAGTAACAATTGTGTTCACAAAGAGAAAGCTCTAGTTTCCTTACATACTAAGTTAACTTTTGAGAAATAGACCCTCGTTCTCATTGTCCATTGAAGTGGCGGGTAGAAATATAAATAATCAAAATGACACAATCAAACTTTTATAGCAAGATGCCAACTTGTAGTTTTTACACGGATAATTTGTAAGGTTTGTACGAGGTGGGTATTTATCATGTTGTTATTTAATTTTACAGTATTATTCCTATTGTAAGTTGATTTATAAGTGACTTTGCTGACTAGTTATTTAATGTATTTAAATAAATATTTATTTGTATTTCGTATTTTTATTTTTGGTTGTTTTTAAAAATGGCACTTTATAGGTGGTCATAAAATAAAAGATTAATTTAGAGTTATCAATTTATTTCAGTCTTACTTTGCTAAACAACTCAACAAAGAATTAAACTACAAAATAGAAACAGTTTGGAATGCTATCACTGGAATTATATAATTAATAACACTTTTTGTGCTTCTAAAAGCTTATTTACATGCTCAAGAGACACAAAACTGAGTAGGTATAAATAACATCGAAATAAAGCCGTATTCAGAAACAACAGCATGGGCATCTAACAAAAATATATTATTCAGAGGTGTAAGCACGAACCATGCCCGTAAATTACGATAGGAAATATTAAATATTGTGGTCAACAAAATAAAAAGATTCCAAGCAACGTCGATGTAAATGGCTTTTAAATCTGACCTTTGCTATGGTAACACTACCGTAGATATACAGGGTGTAAAAAGACTACTCCTGAAAACTTCGAGAGGTGAAAATACCCATCAATACGAACAACTTTTACTATGGAACCAACACTGAACGCGAAAAAAAAATCAGCTGTTCCATACATTTCAGCCAAGTAGGTATTGAACTTTAGTATGGAACAGCTGTTTTTTTTTCGCGTTCATAGTGTTGGATCCATAGTAAAAGTTGTTCATATTGATAGGTACTTTCACTCCCCGAAGTTTTCGGGAGTAGTCTTATTACACCCGGTATTTACATGGTTCGTGTCTATGCCTCAGATTGACAATAAAATAACATCATACTTTCCTAGAATTTTATTGTCATACCTACTATTTGTGAATACGGGGCTTCTTGTAGCGTTTATAATTTCAAAAGAAGTTGTAAGTTTCAGTTTTGTTTTCTATGCCGTAGGTGTAGGCCATAGGAGTATGTATTAATTAAATGCACTTCTCGTTAAAAGTTATAATTTACAAACTTACTAGAGCAAGTTCCTCATGCACCAACTAGTTGTGCCATCCCAAGTATTAGTTCTGTTAGACACAACTGGGCACAACTGAAAATTCCTTCCTGGGCAGATCCGACTCCGATAGGTTAGGTTGTTAGGTTTTTATGACCACCCAAAAAGGGTGATGTCATATGGAAGATTTCTATAATAATAAATAAATAAATAATGCTAGACATTTTTCACACAGCATCATCTAGCCCCAAAATAAGCAGAACTATGAACAGTTCTATGTAAAGAACACTGCACAACTAGCTGTCTCAAGTTGTGGTTAACGAAACTAATATGGCACAACTAGTTGTACATACCAGTTGGTCCGTGAGGAACACCTGCTTACTAGAGATGCTAACGCATCAGACCCCCGTCTGCTCAACATTATGTAATTTTTTTCATTTGACTCAAACCTACTGTTGATTTTTATGATTGTTAGGCCTGTCAGTAGGTTACAAAAATCTAGATGACTAGATAAGAGCTAAGTTAATGCGTAAAACTGCACACATTAATGTAAATATAATGGCTGGAAATCAATAAATAAAATACGGCTTGTTAGATACCACTGTTTTTCGTAGATTTTTCTGACGTAGGTAATTTATTTCCTCTCAATAAATTACCGTCCCGTTATTGTTTAGAATAGTAGATGGTTGGAAGATTAGTAGTTCTCATCATGTAGGTACACCGCCCACAGTATATACTTCGTCTGCCTCACTATATAGATAGTATACTATATTGTGCATAACTCCAGTTTCCATAAAAAAACATAACTAAACAAAAAACTACATAAATGCACAATGGGCGGTCTCATTGCTAAGAGCGATTGCTTCCATATAACCTAGAGTAGGTTAGAACCATTTAATTAAGTCAGTCAAAGTCTATAGGTTTTTATTCATTGAAATCAACAAATTAAATTAATCATATTTCTCAAAGCTCTCATGCATTGAGAAATATGAGTGGTTTGACTTTGGGAGATAGAGTGAGGAACAGTGTGTTAAGAGAGCGTTGTGGAGTGAAAGAAGATGTAGTGACGAGAATAGAGAAAGGTATGCTAAGGTGGTTTGGACATGTAGAAAGGATGGACGAAAGGAGATTGACGAAACGTGTATATAAGGGAAGCGTGAATGGGATAATTGGAAAGGGTAGACCCCGGCGAACGTACTCTGACCAGATAGGAGACGTTCTGGAGAAAGGTTAGGTCAAGAGTACCCAAAACCGGCGAGCATGTATGAAGAATGTAATGAGAGTGAATGAAGCAAAAGAGGTATATCAGGATCGTAGCAAGTGGAAATCCGTAGTCTCTGCCTACCCCTTCGGGAAACAGGCGTGAGTTTATGTATGTATGAAATCAACAAACTCTGCTTGGTTATTTTTTTGATGAACCTTCATTGAACACTCATTTACAATTTCAGCATTTTTTATTCAAAATGCGGTTATTTACTAATTAATGGTCTTTGTCAATTTTCCGAACTTCGAAAAACAGTGGTACTTATTAACCATAGACGTCATCATCATCAGGTATGTTTAGTTTAAAAACGATTTCCCTCCGTTACTTGGGTATTGGTTTCAAATGTGCCGCAATAATTCGGTCATACCTATGTTAGTGTTTCAACATTTTCATAATCACATGACCGCGACGACATTAATTTAACCTCAGAAGATAAATAAACACTACGATTGCTAAATTAGGTACTAATATATAATTACGATAAAGCCTCTGTAATACTCAATGTACTATATAGAGAAGTATCTATTACAATTAATAGTTAATGTATACACAAACATCAACAGATGTCTACTCTTTTTATACAAAATTCTTACTAGTTTTTTCGAAACTTTATCATATCTTAAGACTAATCAATTTAGACCTCGTAGTTGGACAGTATCTACAAAACTATGTGCGATTTACATAAAATACAACACAAGAAAATAATATTTGATCTTTCTTGTCGCAAAATCAAATAATTTTACAAATATAATAACTTTTAAACTATCTGTGTTATGAACATATTTTCACTAAAAACTGAATAAATACCATGATTTTATCAGTTAATGTTTCCCGATATTTCGGCACAGTTGCTTAGACTGAGATCACGAAGGGAATGGAAAGTCTTTGCGGGTAGATGTTAGTATAGGAGACGAAATCGAAAGAATATATTACCAGCTGTCTAGACAAACACCACTTTCTGTTGGCGCTAACGTCTGCAGAATATTGAATTATATAGAAATGACATTAGCTGTTGAAATGTCACGTAGTCACGTGACATTTCAAGTTTTTCCTTAACATATTCACGTTAGCGTGAAAGAAAAACCAAGCGTTATGTGTACGTGTGTGAATGTGACAGTAAAATCGACTGTATAGCTAGCAAAAAAGAGTGCGTAAGAGGGTATATCGTTTCGTTTACCACTAACATCCATATTCGTATTTCGGTTACTAAGATGCATATATCGGTTCCTCCCGTGATCACGGTACATTACATGCAACTGTGCCGAAAATCGGGAAACATTCAAACTCAAAAAACCATTACCACCAAATTTGCTTTTTTTTTAGGTTCCAGCCGCGTTCTGGGGGTCTAGACTAATACCACTATCTGTTGGTGTTAACGCCTGCGGAAAGATTGAATTGTATGGGAATGACATTAGCTGTGGAAATGTCACGTGACAGCTTCCAAGTTTTACATTGATAAATTTGCGTTGGCGTGAAATGTTTTTCTTTTACGCTTACTTTTGTAAGCGTGAGGTATTTGTCTAGACCCTGATCACCTAGATGCTGTCTTTGACTAAAAATATCTGCTACTCTTGAAAGGTGCGTTGATTAACTTAAGAGTGTAACATATGGCATGCTTATTTGTAATTCCGTTGAGATTCAGTCCGCTACACTTGCATTTTATATTATCTGATTAGGTCTTCCCAGTTCTAGTATTTTGCAAAATTTCGCGATCAGTAAACTTGATAATAAGATTTATATGGGTCTTTATGGCGTTTATCTTTTATATTACAATTAATGGCATTTTTAAGGCTGTTGCAACACAGTCGACGCGTCGGCAAAATAATAACGATAATACCGCCCGTTGTTCTTTTAGTAATATTAAGATTTTGTTTATTTTTTAATCTTGCGGTGTACAATAAAGTATTTTTATTCAATCATTTCTTATATTTCTTAGATCAGGTACAGGTCCGTGAACTCCTTGAAGTGAAAACTATTAAAAAACCTGTTTTGCGAGAGACTGGTGCCTGAGATAAGTTTTAAGAAAACCTGTAATTACAGGTCACGATTGATAGATGTAAACGCGATAAAGACTCGTATACAATCAGCACTGCTTCTCACTACTGTGCACTAAGCTGAGACAGGACCTGTTTGGCCCACACGGCACAGATGGGACTAATTAGCACAAAAATCTTCTCTTTGTCGCTATGTTTTTGTTAAAATCTTAGGTTCTTAGTGTGTAGTGAGTATCTTATTTTTTAGTGTGTAGGTAGCTGTCCTTGCTGTGCATTGCTGTTGCCAAATAAATAACTTTCTTTCTTTCTTTATGATTTTCCTAATTTTACTTACATAACAGAATATATATTAAATTCAGGACCTTATTTTTCACAAGACAATAAACTAAGGTGTAAGTGGTTTTTATTGTCAATTGTTCTTTTAAGATGGACTTCAACTTTGGCAGGATTCCTTTCAAGTTAACTAAGGGAGAGACGCTATTCTTTCAATAAACTTATTTGTCACTATTATTGCCATAGAAGTGCTCGAATCACGCTCCGCGACTCACTAATAAAGAACATTGCTTTTTTCTACTCTATGTGTATTGACTAGTAAATATTTATCTTATCTAATCTAAGCTTCCGTGTCAGAACTAACCTTAAAATGAGATAAAATGGTTGTAAACAGAAAAAATGATGTCTGCCTTTGGAAAGACGTAACATCCATCGTGAAAGGAGGAATAAATACAGAATCTCTTATACTTATTTGCAACGTTAACTAGTTAACGACGCAGGAAAAATGGCAGCAGAAGTATAAAAATGGCCGGTATTTTAGAATACAATTTAAAATAGATGAATTTTTTGAAAACTGACAAAAATCTATGCTTTATTCTGTTCAGGGGGGCTAGACAAATACCACTTTCTGTTGACGTTAACGCCTGCGCAATTTTGCGGAATAAAATTGTATGGAAATGTCACGTGACATTTCCGCAGCAAATGTCATTTCTAAGCAGGTATTTGTCTAACACCCAGGACCGTACAGGCCATAAAATGTGTTTCACTTATATTTAATTTAATAACAAGATATTTTTATTTTTCTCCCACAAAGGCACCATATTATTACGATATCTTAATGTTTGAAGTTCTCACACAAATTCTAAATATTAGGCCTAAGTAAAAAAGAAATTTATACGTTTGCTTAGCTAGATAGATAGCTGACTTAAACAGAAAGACAAAAGCTTCTTATTACACCTCTATTTTTGCATCGGGAGCTAATAGCAAGTAAATAAGAATATTAAAAAATGTATCTCCCAGTAAAAGGATGCTATGAAAGAGGATGCCTTTTGCTATGAAACAATTGACTTAATTATTACTGTGCATTAAAGCCTACCGATTTTTTTCACCGCACTCTTTGACCAACGGCCATAGCATACCAAGCGATACTAAGTAACCGATGAAACTATGTACCGACATCATCAAATAATCTCCTAACTAGCGACGAATGGAACACGCTACCATCGTCTGTCATTCCTGAAAAATACAATCTGGGTCTCTTCAGGTAACAGTGAATAGGTATCTACTATATCACCATGCTCCATCGTCGGCCATATCATCAATTACCATCAGGTGAGATAATAATAAAGCTGGAAAGTTTATTTGTTTGCAAACACTTATTTCTCGAACTATCAGTCGGTTTTGAAAAAATATTCATGCATTTGATAGTCTAACTCTTGAGGAAAGATACAACATGTAACATCACGCTACGACCCTTAGGAACCGAGCAAAAGAAGTAATAGTGCATAGTAGAAAAAAAACTAACAATTCTTTATGCCTCAAACTCGATAGATTTCTAATCAATTCCTCTGGTATTGGTTCTTGAGTTGCGATGCTCAGATCATGTGAGTGGCGTAACTCTATCTATTCTTTATACCAATAAATTCTTATCAATTCTTTATATATATTTTTCTTAAGGAAGGTTATAGGCTATGTAACATCACGCTGCGACCCTTAGGAACAGAGCAAAAGAATTAATAGTGCGTAGTAGAAAAAAAAACTAGCAATTCTTTATGCCTCAAAATCGATTGATTTCTAATCAATTCCTCTGGTTTTGGTTCTTGAGTTGCGATGCTCAGATCATGTGAGTGGCGTAACTCTATCAATTCTTTATATATATTTTTCTTGAGGAATGTTATAGGTCATGTAACATCACGCTGCAACCCTTGGGGACCGAGCAAAATAAGTAATAGTGCGGACGGGCGATGCGATGCGGTGGATTGGGGCCGCCCGGCCGGGACACAGCTAGTTATTTATAGAAAAAAAAACTATCAATTCTTTATGCCTCAAATTGATGGATTTCTAATCAATTCCTCTGCGCTTCGTGAATTGCGATGCTCAGATCATGTGATTGGTGTAACTCTATCAATTGTTTATAGCTCACAATTGATGGATTGCTGTCTGTTGGTTGGTGGGTGAGCGGGGGTGGTTGGTGAGTATGGTCAGATCAGGTGAGTGGCGTAACTCTATCAATTGTTTATACCTCACGATCGATGGATTGCTGTCTGTTGGTTGGTGGGTGAGCGGGGTTGGTTGGTGAGTATGGTCAAGTCATGTGAGTGGCGTAACTCTATCAATTGTTTATACCTCACTATCGATGGATTGCTGTCTGTTGGTTGGTGAGTATGGTCAGATCATGTGAGTGGCGTAACTCTATAAATTGTTTATACCTCACAATCGATGGATTGCTGACTGTTGGTTGGTGGGTGAGCGGGGTTGGTTGGTGAGTAAGGTCAGATCAGGTGAGTGGTGTAACTCTATCAATTGTTTATACCTCACAATCGATGGATTGCTGTCTGTTGGTTGGTGGGTGAGTGGGGTTCGTTGGTGAGTATGATCAGATCATGTGAGTGGCGTAACACTATCAATTGTTTATAGCTCACAATTGATGGATTGCTGTCTGTTGGTTGGTGGGTGAGCGGGGTTGGTTGATGAGTATGGTCAGATCATGTGGAAGCCGACGCCGCCCTCGTTGATGGCCCACAGCAGCGCGTGCACCAGCTGCTCGTAGGAGTCGTAGTCCGGCAAGCAGAGCTGGTTGAAGCACGTGTGGGCGGTGGGCAGCGCGCCGAACGTCGCCGCCGGCGTTATCTGGAAGCGTGGGTTCAGCTCCTGCGGGCACAACACATACTTTCATGTATCTGGTCCACTTCATCCGCTACAGGTTTAAAGTGATATAACTTTTGTAACTATCATAGTTCATGGAGGTTATCTTATCATTAATCATTATTATATAGAAAAAAGTGAATGAAATTTCAGTTGTTTCAGTTTTTCTTTCCTTTATAAGTTAAACACTAACAAAATTCAAAATTTAAAGTTTGTGTCTGCTACCAGTACCTTAAAAAAATTTTGATGGTGAGTGTATCAGTGACAAAATCAAAGAACTTCGACTGGCGATAGTTCGTTCGTTCGGTATGAATAGTAGAAAATTTGACAAAATAGCTAGTTATAGTATGTATGATCACTGAAAATTCAGGCTTCTAGCTTGATCCACAACGAAATTACAGGAGGGTTGAAAGTGCCGTGAGTGGCTTTCAGAAAAGGATGGTACGACTGTGCTTTGCTCGACTCAGCGGGAGCAGATAAAAAATTATGACAAATTTGTCGAATAGGTGCTTCTATAGATAATGGACTTAGTTTTACATGAGATTTTTATACTAAAAATCGGATATTTACCATGATTTGTGAGTTTGAATGTTCCCGATAATTTGGCACAGTTGCATGTACCATGATCACGGGAGGAACTGAAGTAATTGCGGGCGGCTGTTAGTGGAAATATCGGACAATATTCGATCTCACAAAAAATAGGAAGTGTTTGCACTGTAGTGACCTGGAATCCGCCCGGAGGCAGCTGGGAGCAGCCCGTGGTGAACTGCAGAAGTCGCGCGCGCTCCTCGTTGGTGAAGCTGTCGAGCGCCGCCCACAGCCAGGAGAGCAGGCGTTCCCACTCGCGTCCCGCCCCGCCCACGCCCGCGTGAGCACGCCAGTCCGACACGCACACCTCGCCCGTGCCGCACGCCAGCAGCTGCAACCGAGTGTACTCATGGTTAGCTCACAGCCAGGAGAGCAGGCGTTCCCACTCGCGTCCCGCCCCGCCCACGCCCGCGTGAGTACGCCAGTCCGACACGCACACCTCGCCCGTGCCGCACGCCAGCAGCTGCAACCGAGTGTACTCATGGTTAGCTCACAGCCAGGAGAGCAGGCGTTCCCACTCGCGTCCCGCCCCGCCCACGCCCGCGTGAGCACGCCAGCCCGACACGCACACCTCGCCCGTGCCGCACGCCAGCAGCTGCAACCGAGTGTACTCATGGTTAGCTCACAGCCAGGAGAGCAGGCGTTCCCACTCGCGTCCCGCCCCGCCCACGCCCGCGTGAGCACGCCAGTCCGACACGCACACCTCGCCCGTGCCGCACGCCAGCAGCTGCAACCGAGTGTACTCATGGTTAGCTCACAGCCAGGAGAGCAGGCGTTCCCACTCGCGTCCCGCCCCGCCCACGCCCGCGTGAGCACGCCAGTCCGACACGCACACCTCGCCCGTGCCGCACGCCAGCAGCTGCAACCGAGTGTACTCATGGTTAGCTCACAGCCAGGAGAGCAGGCGTTCCCACTCGCGTCCCGCCCCGCCCACGCCCGCGTGAGCACGCCAGTCCGACACGCACACCTCGCCCGTGCCGCACGCCAGCAGCTGCAACCGAGTGTACTCATGGTTAGCTCACAGCCAGGAGAGCAGGCGTTCCCACTCGCGTCCCGCCCCGCCCACGCCCGCGTGAGCACGCCAGTCCGACACGCACACCTCGCCCGTGCCGCACGCCAGCAGCTGCAACCGAGTGTACTCATGGTTAGCTCACAGCCAGGAGAGCAGGCGTTCCCACTCGCGTCCCGCCCCGCCCACGCCCGCGTGAGCACGCCAGTCCGACACGCACACCTCGCCCGTGCCGCACGCCAGCAGCTGCAACCGAGTGTACTCATGGTTAGCTCACAGCCAGGAGAGCAGGCGTTCCCACTCGCGTCCCGCCCCGCCCACGCCCGCGTGAGCACGCCAGTCCGACACGCACACCTCGCCCGTGCCGCACGCCAGCAGCTGCAACCGAGTGTACTCATGGTTAGCTCACAGCCAGGAGAGCAGGCGTTCCCACTCGCGTCCCGCCCCGCCCACGCCCGCGTGAGCACGCCAGTCCGACACGCACACCTCGCCCGTGCCGCACGCCAGCAGCTGCAACCGAGTGTACTCATGGTTAGCTCACAGCCAGGAGAGCAGGCGTTCCCACTCGCGTCCCGCCCCGCCCACGCCCGCGTGAGCACGCCAGTCCGACACGCACACCTCGCCCGTGCCGCACGCCAGCAGCTGCAACCGAGTGTACTCATGGTTAGCTCACAGCCAGGAGAGCAGGCGTTCCCACTCGCGTCCCGCCCCGCCCACGCCCGCGTGAGCACGCCAGTCCGACACGCACACCTCGCCCGTGCCGCACGCCAGCAGCTGCAACCGAGTGTACTCATGGTTAGCTCACAGCCAGGAGAGCAGGCGTTCCCACTCGCGTCCCGCCCCGCCCACGCCCGCGTGAGCACGCCAGTCCGACACGCACACCTCGCCCGTGCCGCACGCCAGCAGCTGCAACCGAGTGTACTCATGGTTAGCTCACAGCCAGGAGAGCAGGCGTTCCCACTCGCGTCCCGCCCCGCCCACGCCCGCGTGAGCACGCCAGTCCGACACGCACACCTCGCCCGTGCCGCACGCCAGCAGCTGCAACCGAGTGTACTCATGGTTAGCTCACAGCCAGGAGAGCAGGCGTTCCCACTCGCGTCCCGCCCCGCCCACGCCCGCGTGAGCACGCCAGTCCGACACGCACACCTCGCCCGTGCCGCACGCCAGCAGCTGCAACCGAGTGTACTCATGGTTAGCTCACAGCCAGGAGAGCAGGCGTTCCCACTCGCGTCCCGCCCCGCCCACGCCCGCGTGAGCACGCCAGTCCGACACGCACACCTCGCCCGTGCCGCACGCCAGCAGCTGCAACCGAGTGTACTCATGGTTAGCTCTCAGCCAGGAGAGCAGGCGTTCCCACTCGCGTCCCGCCCCGCCCACGCCCGCGTGAGCACGCCAGTCCGACACGCACACCTCGCCCGTGCCGCACGCCAGCAGCTGCAACCGAGTGTACTCATGGTTAGCTCTCAGCCAGGAGAGCAGGCGTTCCCACTCGCGTCCCGCCCCGCCCACGCCCGCGTGAGCACGCCAGTCCGACACGCACACCTCGCCGTTCCCACTCGCCTATGCTAGACGCACGGCTGTATCTCTAGAACCGTCTAGGGCTTGCAATAGTCTTCGGAGGCGAGACCATGGCGATCCTCCATCAGCCTGCGCGACGCTTTCCGGACTAGGCTTCCATGCTTCACTGCTTTGATAGGTGCAATCAACTTCAGGACTCCAATATCTCCTATACAGGATACTGTAGAGATAGGAGATATCCTACTTTAGGAGCAAACGAAGTCTCCAATTCCATGGGTCCAAGGTCGATCCAAAAAGGCTCTCAATCTCCAAAGCGAGCGCACGTGTTCACTACAGACCAGTCACCGTCTGAAGGAGTCCTACTTCATCCGCGCGTGGGCACGACTCTTTGTACCACCGCGTCCCGCGTGACGCGTCTTTTTGAGGTCTCTCTGGCGCCTTCTGGACCAAGCGTACTGTCTTCATGACCACCCAATCGAATAACAGCACGATTGACTTCACAGCAGTAAGTGCCAATAGTTTGATCTCGTCAGAAGTCTCAAATCACCCGCCATTTTCTAATCCGGTCGGATTATAGCGTCTCCAAGTTGTTTCAATGTCTCCAATGACATCACAACCCTTCGCGACATGAGCAACACAACACCATATACTTACACCACACACCACCTTTGAATAATAATAATAATAATAATATAAATGATGTGGCGTAAATAAATCTTGGTAAACAATTAGGTGCACTTTATATATTCCTAGCTACTGCCCACGACTTCCGGATGACAAGTAACCAATGAAAAGTAGCTCTTAGCGTTGTTCGTAAGAAACGTTCGCCCGACCGTTTATTCGTCGACTTACGTTGCAAAATTGGTCTCCACGAAAAACCTCTTTTATTTTAACGGTATAATATATAGCATACTAGCTTCTGCACACGGCTTCGTCCGCGTGGTATCCAGGTTAAAAGTAGCCTATGTGTTAATAAATAAATAAATAATACTGGACATTTTTCACACAGCATCATCTAGCCCCAAACTAAGCAGAGCTTGTGTTATGGGAACTACATGACTGATATACTACTTATATACTTTTTTTTGTAAATACATACATATTAAACATAGAATAACACCCAGACCTGAAACAAATATTTGCAGACCTTACAAACATTTGTCTCGTTACAGGAATCGAACCCGCAACCTTCTGCATCTCAGGCGGACCTTCGCCCACTGGGCCACAGAGGTCGTCAATAATTCGAAAGTCGTATATTATAACGAGGTAAAGTTTGTAAGATTGTATGTAGGAGGTAATCTCCGAAACTCCTCATCCGATTTCAAATTTTATTTCACCAATATTTAGAATGAAGTTACTCTTTCACGTAAAAACTACTGAACGAATTTAGATGAAACTTTACAGTAATATAGCTTATACATCTGAATAACACATAGGCTACTTTTTACACATGTACCACACGGGCGAATCCGTCGGCAGAGGCTAGTGTTCGTAAGATGATAAGTCACCTCAAGTTCGTTTTCATCGAAGATAGCGAGCAGGTTCTCGGGCACGAGGAGTGCGACTCCGCGCAGGAACGCCTCCACCTCCAGTCGACAGCGCGTCGCGAGCCGCCACTGCGCCAACGCATCCAGGTACTGGATCTTATTCTTGTTGTTTACCTTTAAATAACAAATTATACGGATCAATAAATAAGTAATGCTGGATATTTTCACACAGCATCGTCTAGCCCCGAACTGAGCAGAGTTTGTGTCATGGGAAATACATGACTGACAATTATCGAAGGTAATTTTATTGATAGTCCTCACATTTTTAAATCAACACTTACAAAGATATTGTTGGAGAAGTGTTTCTATATCATTAATTAATTTTTAACATGTGATAATTTATACTAAGAAAAGTTGGTGATTTTTTTTTTTTTTTACTTGTTGACATTTTATCACTATTTTAATTTTATAATTTTAAGTGATTTCGAATACGATTGTTAAAATTGTGAAATAATAAATGAAATAAAATATTACCAATATATATTTTTTTCAACTTTTAATTTTTTACCTGTATGCATCAAATGTTTTGGATCGAGTATAACTTTTCAGTGAATGTCTTATTAGTATTTCTATGAGTTTTGTTGTGCCTTGTTTTTTAAAGAATATACAAATAGAATCCAACTTACTAAGTGGAATTCCTAGGGAGATTCAAACTAAGCGTGAGTTTATATCTTGGATATAAAGGGGAGAACTTAACAGAGAGATTGAACACTGCTGAACTGAAGGACATATTGCGGGTGATTTTGATATTAGTGTTGTATAAATAATTACGCATTGGAAAGGTGTGATAGATGAGGAGGGAGGTGATAGATATAGTGTGGTGTGTCTGTATGCGTGAGTAATAGTTATTTATTTGGCAACAACAAAGCACAAAGGGCAGGGAAAGATATCCCCTTAACCCTGGGTTTTCTTACTCACACACCCTGGATGATGAACAGGGAAAGAGGTTCCCTTACCCCTGGATTTTCTTATCTCTATTCCCTGGATTAATGAACAGTGAAATATGTTACCTTACCCCTGTATTTTCTTATCTCTATACCCTGGATGAATGAACAGGGAAGGATGTTCCCTTAGCCCTGGATTTTCTTATTTTTATACCCTGGATGAATGAACATGGAAAGTTGTTCCCTTACCCCTGTATTTTCTTATCTCTATACCCTGGATGAATGAACAGGGAAAGTTGTTCCCTTACCCCTGGATTTTCTTATCTCTATACCCTGGATTAATGAACAGGGAAATATGTTACCTTACCCCTGGATATTCTTATTTCAATACCCTGGATGAATTAATAGGAAAAGATATTCGCTTATCCCTGGGTTTGCGTACCCACACACCCTGGATGAATGAACAGGGAAAGATGTTCCTTTACCCCCGAGTTTTTCTTATCTCTATTCCCTGGATTAATGAACAGGGAAATATGTTACCTTATCCCTGTATTTTCTTATCTCTATACCCTGGATGAATGAACAGGGAAGGATGTTCCCTTAGCCCTGGATTTTCTTATTTTTATACCCTGGATGAATGAACAGGGAAAGATGTTCCCTTACCCCTGTATTTTCTTATCTCTATACCCTGGATGAATGAACAGGGAAAGTTGTTCCCTTACCCCTGGATTTTCTTATCTCCATCCCCTGGATGAATGAACAGGGAAAGATGTTCCCTTACCACTGTATTTTCTTATCTCTATACCCTGGATTAATGAACAGGGAAATATGTTACCTTACCCCTGGATATTCTTATTTCAATACCCTGGATGAATTAATAGGAAAAGATATTCGCTTATCCCTGGGTTTGCGTACCCACACACCCTGGATGAATGAACAGGGAAAGATGTTCCTTTACCCCCGAGTTTTTCTTACCTCCATACCCTGGATGAATGAACAGGGAAATATATTCCCTTACCCCTGAGTTTCTTACCCACATACCCTGGATGAATGAACAGGGAAAGATGTTCCCTTACCCCTGGATATTCTTATCTAGTTACCCTGTTGAAAGAGGCTCACCCGCATGGAGAGTCCTGTGGGCAGCAGCTCATGAGTATGCAGCAGACGGCCGGAGTTGGAGTAGACGTCGTCGGAGAAGCTCAGCTCCATCAGGCAGTCAGGCGCCTCCAGGTCAGTCTCCAGCACGTACTTGATCTTCGACAGGAACAGCTCGGGGTCATCTTGCTCGAAGTACTGAAATAGAAAGGCATAAGACACAATAGAGACAATTATATTATACTAGCTTCCGCCCACGGCTTCGCCCGCGTGGTACCCGAATAAAATTAGCCTATGTGTTATTCTGATGTATGAGCTATATTACTACGACCTGACGACCTCTGTGGCGCAGTGGGCGTAGGTCCGCCTGAGACGCAAAAGGTTGCGGGTTCGATTCCTGTCACGGGACAAATGTTTGTAAGTTCTGCAAATATTTGTCTCGGGTCTGGGTTTTTTCCTATGTATAATATGTATGTATTTACAAAAAAAAAGTATTTATGTAGTATATCAGTCATGTAATTCCCATAATACAAGCTCTGCTTAGTTTGGGGCTAGATGATGCTGTGTGCAAAATGTCCAGCATTTTTTTTTTTTTTTTTTACTGTAAAGTTTCATCAAAATCCGTTCTGTAGTTTTTGCGTGAAAGAGTAACAAACATCCTCAAAACTTTAGGATGATCATAACCATGATAATTCGCGAAAAGCATACGGTCGACCTGTCGGTATGCGGTTACCGTAACCTATGCACTGTGAGCGTAACTTACTTTATAATGCACCCGCAGTCCTATGATCTGTGCGAGGAAGGACCGCGTGAGCCGCGCCCGCACCAGCTGCCGGTAGGAGCTGCCCAGCGCGCTCTCGTACAGGCACTTACCGAACAGCTTGCCGGCCAACTCGAAATGCTTCAGCTGAAACCAGTTTAACGATCATTATGTTTTATCTTAAATTAAAACATAATCCATTCGATGATATGATGATATAAAATCTCTCGCGACGGGAATCGAACCCGCAACCTTCTGCGTCTCAGGTGGGCCTTTGCCCACTGCGCCACAGAAGTCATCTTTGGATGGACAAGATAAAATGGAATCGAAAGACGGCGGTGTACAAGCAAACCTATAATAAAATATAAACCTGCATACATAATATACTTTTTATGTTTGTTCCATATATATGTTTGTTTTTCATCGGTCCCTCAGGTGGGGTGCCTTCTTTCACTACGTCATCCGGTTAGCGATGGCTATTCGAGAACCTTTGCCCCAGCAACTTATGACAGTTACCTTCAAATGCAGAGGGCGCTGCGTAGCCGGGTTGGGATGTACGAGTCCGGCCGCGGACTCGTTGAAACTGACGAACAGTCCGTACTTGGCGTCGAACAGCTGCGCACACAGCAGCGAGAACCACTCGCGCCTCACCCCGCCCCAATCCACTCCTGAACAGTTAGGTCGTCAGATTATCACCCTCTTCCCGCCCCATTCTTCCACTCCTGCACAGTAAAGGGTCTATAGGTCGTCAGATTATCACCCTCTTCCCACCCCAGTCCACTCCTGCACAGTTAAGTCTATAGGTCGTCAGATTATCACCCTCTTCCCGCCCCATTCCACTCATGAACAGTTAAGTGTCTATAGGTCGTCAGATTATCACCCTCTTCCCGCCCCATTCCACTCATGCACAGTTAAGAGTCTATAGGTCGTCAGATTATCACCCTCTTCCCGCCCCATTCCACTCATGCACAGTTAAGAGTCTATAGGTCGTCAGATTATCACCCTCTTCCCGCCCCATTCCACTCATGCACAGTTAAGAGTCTATAGGTCGTCAGATTATCACCCTCTTCCCGCCCCATTCCACTCATGCACAGTTAAGAGTCTATAGGTCGTCAGATTATCACCCTCTTCCCGCCCCATTCCACTCATGCACAGTTAAGAGTCTATAGGTCGTCAGATTATCACCCTCTTCCCGCCCCATTCCACTCATGCACAGTTAAGAGTCTATAGGTCGTCAGATTATCACCCTCTTCCCGCCCCATTCCACTCATGAACAGTTAAGTGTCTATAGGTCGTCAGATTATCACCCTCTTCCCGCCCCATTCCACTCATGCACAGTTAAGAGTCTATAGGTCGTCAGATTATCACCCTCTTCCCGCCCCATTCCACTCATGCACAGTTAAGAGTCTATAGGTCGTCAGATTATCACCCTCTTCCCGCCCCATTCCACTCATGAACAGTTAAGTGTCTATAGGTCGTCAGATTATCACCCTCTTCCCGCCCCATTCCACTCATGCACAGTTAAGAGTCTATAGGTCGTCAGATTATCACCCTCTTCCCGCCCCATTCCACTCATGCACAGTTAAGAGTCTATAGGTCGTCAGATTATCACCCTCTTCCCGCCCCATTCCACTCATGCACAGTTAAGAGTCTATAGGTCGTCAGATTATCACCCTCTTCCCGCCCCATTCCACTCATGAACAGTTAAGTGTCTATAGGTCGTCAGATTATCACCCTCTTCCCGCCCCATTCCACTCATGCACAGTTAAGAGTCTATAGGTCGTCAGATTATCACCCTCTTCCCGCCCCATTCCACTCATGCACAGTTAAGAGTCTATAGGTCGTCAGATTATCACCCTCTTCCCGCCCCATTCCACTCATGAACAGTTAAGTGTCTATAGGTCGTCAGATTATCACCCTCTTCCCGCCCCATTCCACTCATGAACAGTTAAGAGTCTATAGGTCGTCAGATTATCACCCTCTTCCCGCCCCATTCCACTCATGAACAGTTAAGTGTCTATAGGTCGTCAGATTATCACCCTCTTCCCGCCCCATTCCACTCATGAACAGTTAAGTGTCTATAGGTCGTCAGATTATCACCCTCTTCCCGCCCCATTCCACTCATGAACAGTTAAGAGTCTATAGGTCGTCAGATTATCACCCTCTTCCCGCCCCATTCCACTCATGAACAGTTAAGTGTCTATAGGTCGTCAGATTATCACCCTCTTCCCGCCCCATTCCACTCATGCACAGTTAAGAGTCTATAAGTCGTCAGATTACTTTTTTGTGCATTACCTAAAAGAAAAAGCTAGTTAATTTTTTTTTTCAGTTTTTCCATCAGCATATTACAACAGAACATTCATTAATTCATGTACATTCTGCCTTATTTTGAAATAAGTGTTAATAAGATAATTTCCGAGCAGGTAAAAAAGTATATAGGTAGTTCATACCTTGTTCGCCTTGAAAAGACACGTCGAAGTTCTTGCACCAGTCAGCGACGGAGAAGTGCCTCGTGGCCTTCAGGCTGGAGGCGACCAGCTCGGACCTCAGCACGCGGACGGCGATCTTATCGTGCGGGTGACGCGCGTGAGCCTTGCGCAGCTCGCTGTAGAAGAACTCCTGCTTGTTCTGGAATACCACAATGAACACATCAGGAAACCCTACTGTGAGCTCAACACTATGCATGTCATTATTCTCGCTCGGGCGTGGCGAGGAGCATGGGGGGAGGGGGGCTACACTACACTACAGTGAATGCTTGCCTTGAAGGAGTCCTCTCCCCCGCAGTTGGCGAGCAGCAGCCGCGTGAAGGTGGCTGCGAGCAGGTCCCGCTCGGGCGCGGCGAGGCGCAGAGGGGGCTGCACTCCGTCCTCCACCGTGAACTCACCGCCCGGCGCCCCGCCCGCACTACGCGGAGCTAGCACCAGCTGTAAATACACATTGTTCCCTACACGAGCAATTCCATTATTCTTAACAAGCAATCCCATTATTCTTAGCGAGCAGTTGCCTTTTTTAAGTAAACGAGCAATTCCAATATTATTAATAAACAATGAAATTATTCGAAGCGAAATTTAGTTTATTATTTTAACAATACCACGTACTTTAAATTCTCCTGTTTTACTTTTCGTAGAGGTGCTTCCATACGAGCATAGTCCGCGACCACAAAAACACGGTCGTGAGACGGAAACATCAGCAGGAGAATAGTAAAGTACGTAATAATATCCTAAAAAAATACCAAACCACGATAATTTTTTTAAAGAGAAATCATAAACGGTCTTATTCAATAAACGAGTAATTCCCTTATTCTTAAAAAAAAAACCAATCCTTTTATTCTTCTATCATGTAAAGAGCAAGTCTCTTGTTCTTGAAACGAGCAATCCTCTTATTCTTGAAATGAGCATTATTTTTATTCTTTAAATAAGGAAAACTAGTAATAGCAGTTAAGTGCCGCTTCGTTGCTTAGATATGGCTAGTATGATACCTTAGTCGTGGCTTGCCGGTGGGCGCCAGCAGCCGCGCCTCGTAGCAGATGTAGTGCCGCTTCGACGAGATGTTGCTTAGATAGATACCTTTGTGGAGGGGCACAGGCGGAATGCGGTGATCCTCTTGGGTATGATCTTGAGGATGTAGTCCTTGACGGTGAGCTGGCGCGGGCTGAGGCAGCACAGCACGCGGCGCGGCTTGCCGGTGGGCGCCAGCAGCCGCGCCTCGTAGCAGATGTAGTGCCGCTTCGACGAGATGTTGCTTAGATAGATACCTTTGTGGAGGGGCACAGGCGGAATGCGGTGATCCTCTTGGGTATGATCTTGAGGATGTAGTCCTTGACGGTGAGCTGGCGCGGGCTGAGGCAGCACAGCACGCGGCGCGGCTTGCCGGTGGGCGCCAGCAGCCGCGCCTCGTAGCAGATGTAGTGCCGCTTCGACGAGATGTTGCTTAGATAGATACCTTTGTGGAGGGGCACAGGCGGAATGCGGTGATCCTCTTGGGTATGATCTTGAGGATGTAGTCCTTGACGGTGAGCTGGCGCGGGCTGAGGCAGCACAGCACGCGGCGCGGCTTGCCGGTGGGCGCCAGCAGCCGCGCCTCGTAGCAGATGTAGTGCCGCTTCGACGAGATGTTGCTTAGATAGATACCTTTGTGGAGGGGCACAGGCGGAATGCGGTGATCCTCTTGGGTATGATCTTGAGGATGTAGTCCTTGACGGTGAGCTGGCGCGGGCTGAGGCAGCACAGCACGCGGCGCGGCTTGCCGGTGGGCGCCAGCAGCCGCGCCTCGTAGCAGATGTAGTGCCGCTTCGACGAGATGTTGCTTAGATAGATACCTTTGTGGAGGGGCACAGGCGGAATGCGGTGATCCTCTTGGGTATGATCTTGAGGATGTAGTCCTTGACGGTGAGCTGGCGCGGGCTGAGGCAGCACAGCACGCGGCGCGGCTTGCCGGTGGGCGCCAGCAGCCGCGCCTCGTAGCAGATGTAGTGCCGCTTCGACGAGATGTTGCTTAGATAGATACCTTTGTGGAGGGGCACAGGCGGAATGCGGTGATCCTCTTGGGTATGATCTTGAGGATGTAGTCCTTGACGGTGAGCTGGCGCGGGCTGAGGCAGCACAGCACGCGGCGCGGCTTGCCGGTGGGCGCCAGCAGCCGCGCCTCGTAGCAGATGTAGTGCCGCTTCGACGAGATGTTGCTTAGATAGATACCTTTGTGGAGGGGCACAGGCGGAATGCGGTGATCCTCTTGGGTATGATCTTGAGGATGTAGTCCTTGACGGTGAGCTGGCGCGGGCTGAGGCAGCACAGCACGCGGCGCGGCTTGCCGGTGGGCGCCAGCAGCCGCGCCTCGTAGCAGATGTAGTGCCGCTTCGACGAGATGTTGCGCTGCACGGTCGCCATGTCACTCGCTGCAACCGACCACAGCATAAATACAAAACAAAATATGAAAAAAAATAACTGTTTGAGAAAAGTAACATCAATGTGGTAAATAAAAAAGTATTGTGTTAATAAATCCTGTCATCAGGCTTAAAACCAACACAATCTGGTTCTCGATATGGTTTCCGTATATTTTCTTTGAGAATATCTAAGCAAGGCGTAATTTATGAAGTATTTCACCTGTGAGTACGATACATTCGAACTGTCCATCGTGAAGTATGCTCCCCTCGTAGTAGACGGTAGCGTGGTAGACCCCCGGCGCGGGGAAGCAGAGCGTCATGGTGACGCGCTGGTTCACGTTGTCGTACGCGAACTTGACGCTGCCCGACAGCTCCGCGTCGATCGGCTCGCCCAGCGTGTTTATCTCTATACTAAAACCCTGCCCAAAATGTATTTTAAATTGTAGCTACTTAGTTGAATCAAATCTACAAATCTCATTAGAAAACTAATAGAGATACCGCAACAAAAACGTTTAATCTGCTCTTTTACATAACGGCTACCCGCTTTACAAAACCGTGCTGTTTTCTAAATTGGTGTATTGACGTCCAGCTGGAATGTTAAGAGATACGTTTAACAAAAGGGTTGCCAATATGTATTTTAAATTGTAGCTACTTAGTTGAATCAAATCTCATTAGAAAACTGATAGGGATGCCGCAACAAAAACGTTTAATCTGCTCTTTTACATAACGGCTAGCCGCTTTACAAAACAGAGCTGTTTTCTAAATTGGTGTATTGACGTCCAGCTGGAATGTTAAGAGATACGTTTAACAAAAGGGTTGCCAATATGTATTTTAAATTGTAGCTACTTAGTTGAATCAAATCTCATTAGAAAACTGATAGGGATGCCGCAACAAAAACGTTTAATCTGCTCTTTTACATAACGGCTAGCCGCTTTACAAAACAGAGCTGTTTTCTAAATTGGTGTATTGACGTCCAGCTGGAATGTTAAGAGATACGTTTAACAAAAGGGTTGACAATATGTATTTTAAATTGTAGCTACTTAGTTGAATCAAATCTCATTAGAAAACTGATAGGGATGCCGCAACAAAAACGTTTAATCTGCTCTTTTACATAACGGCTAGCCGCTTTACAAAACAGTGCTGTTTACTAAATTGGTGTATTGACGTCCAGCTGGAATGTTAAGAGATACGTTTAACAAAAGGGTTGCCAATGTTTAGCCGTATTGCAAACAAAAGAGAGGTTAGGTTCTTAGGTTTCTTTTCATTTACAAAATGGAGCTCCAATTTTGTAAAACGGCTACACGTCATCAGCCGCATTGGAAAACGCGAAACGCTTTATTTATCCGAATTATAATCCGGCTAGACGTCAATACGCGGGATTAGAAAACAGCACTGACGTAGACTTCTTTACTTTAATACTATTACGCGCCACCTAGTAGCAAGTGGCGTCACCAATTAAGAAGAAAGAAAGAAGGAACAATTATACGAAACGAACAACAGTCAAAATTTAGGAAGCAATGCCTATAAATTACAACGCCATCCAGTAATGAGAGGTGGACACTAGCGCGCAAGTAAGAGTCTGTAATGTGTTAGAAAGAGATTCACGAACGTCACGAGTCGCATGTTCGAGAACCTTTGAGTACGTACGAGGTTGCGTTTCGGCGGGATATACAAACGTACCACGCGATTTGTTCGATAAAAGCTTTGAGTGCGTGATTAATCGAGTGATTCACGACAATCTCGCATCAAGCGCCGGTGCTACTACGAATGCGTTGGAAAGAAGGAAGATACAGACGCGAAGTTTCTAGAACATTCTGGATGGTATCATGGGATGATTATGAACAGGATGCGCGAACCAAGGAAGGCAGTTAATTTTCAACTTTGGAGCGTTTTTTTTGTATGTCATGTTGAGGCAAAAGGTATGCGGGCCATCTGATGGAAAACGATCACCGTCGCTTCGCATATTGAAATCTGCAACACCTGGCGCATTTGCCAGCTCCGAAGGCCTATGTGATAAGGAAGAGGCAAGCAGCGGACAGAGCATAGATACCGGCGCTGTGGGTTCGTGGAGCGGCGCGGGGTTGTCGTACTGGTCTCTCGGATGCAGGTAGACGGCGCGGTCGCGCTCGGCGCACAGCACCAGCGCCGCGTGCGCGCGACCCACGCGGGAGCGCCGCGCCTCCACGCGCCCCGCACTGAACCACTTGCGGAACGGAGACCCCGCTATGCCCACGCCTCCTGCGCCATCCACCAAAACACTTCCAGAGCCGCCCTAGGCCCGGTCAGACTGACGAGGCGCCTCCGCCGATCGGCACATTCACGCGAGCTTTGACTACCTTCTCTTGATCGCAGCTGCCGACGCGTCAGTTTGACCGGGCCCTACGGATTCCGCACGATGGAAAGCTTATAAGAGAAACATTGGCCCGAAAATTCAAAAGTTTTATCTATCTCTGGATATTTATTATGGTCTATTTAGCATGACTTTCAGAACACATAACTGCGCGTTCCAAAGGTAACATAACATGACAGTACAAAAAGTACCCCCCCAACCGTGATGCAGTAGGATAGCAGAGATTGTGCGATCACAAAATAGCGTAACATCCGTTGAAATGGCTGGTCGGAGTTTTGAACACATTGTATTTACTTTTTTTATGCGGGAAACAACTGTCTGCAGGTGCACCTTACAACTCGAGTGTTGTCCAAATAAAAGTACAGGTATCTAATATAAGTAATTCGTAAGATAGAGTTACAGATTTCCTTGCACGTGATGGAACACAAACATGTACGAGCTACGATACCAAATGACTAGTCTGGTGGTTATTAGAGTTGGGAGAGAACGTGACGTACTTGGTTTTGCTATTTAATGTGAGAATATTTCCAGTAAGCCACCTTATGACAAGCGCCAGTCCTTGTTCAGAAATTTTACCAACAAGTTCCCAACTCTGATAAGAAGTGTTGTACCATGTAGGTAAAATATGTTACGGCTAGGTAATATAAATAAAGTAAGCCCAAGCACCTTACCCTGAGGTATACCATACAAATCTGTTCATCAAAGCTAAGATAACCTTCTATTTTGATACACAGCTGTCGATCAGAAAGATAATCTCTGAAAACATCTAGTGCAACACTTCTCACTCCAATATTTTTCATTTTCTCAGACAAAAGCTGAATCGAAACAGTGTCACACGCTTTGGATAGATCAAGAAAATGCAAACCGATTTATCGTTTTGGTCTAATTGTTGTACAATGTTGTTGGTAAGATCCAACACTGCATCTTCAGTAGATATGACTTTCCTTAATCCTTATTGATTTTTCGAGATAACATTATGGTTTTTCAGGTAGTTAATAAGCCGTTTGTTTCTGATCTCAAAAACAATGTTGTCAACACTGAAATATGTCTGTAGCTATCGACACTCGCATTTCGGTAGTGTAAAATGTTTAACTTCCCCAGTTTCCCATTTCCGAGGATAGACGATGACTGCTGAGTCTCATATAGGTGATACCTGGCAAACACTCACCGATAGTAATGGAGACGAGGTAGGTGCCGGCGGTGCGCACGGTGAACTTGACGCGAGCGGTGTGCGCCAGCGCGGGGTCGCCCGAACCCAGCTCAGTCACTGCGGCGATCTGCTTCACCAACTGCGTACAGTCAGTGACAATCACTTTTAAGATGCTCTTTTTTACTCGCGACGTAAGTCAACGTCAATAGATTTTTATTTAATGAAATCACAAGTGTCATAAGGTATAAGTGTTCAAGTTTATTTCGATACGACAAAATTAGAAGTATGTTAAAATTTACTTCCAAGATTTGATTACATTGTTTCTTCGTTTGTTAGTTAGTTAGTTAGGAGCACTTTTTTACTCGCGACGTAAGTCAAAGTCAATAGGTTTTTAACTGATAAGCGTGTTAAAAAAAATCTGATTTGGATGGTACCTTCCTGTTTCCGTGGCTGATGGCGACGCAGAGTCCGTCTGTATCGCAGACGGGGTACGGCTGTCCGTTCCGCTGGAAGCAGACCACCGTGAAACACATGGTCTCACCCACCGCCACCGGCTCCTCCCAGCCCCATTCTACCTGAAACAAACCGTTCATACCATACATACACTATAAGCAATAAGACCGCCCATTGTACTTTCTTTATATGATTTTGTTATGTAATTTCATTTAAGGTGTACAATAAGGTATTTTCATTGATTCATACACTCACATCTGTTCCTCGGAGAAGTAGGCAGAGACCACTTGCTACCAACCTGACATATTGCTTTTGCTTCATTCTTTCTCATCACATTATTCAAGGAAGCACGTCGTTTTTTAATAAATAAATAGTGCTGGACATTTTTCACACAGCATCATCTAGCCCCAAAGTAAGCAGAGCTTGTGTTATGGGAACTACATGACTGATATACTATTTAAATACTTTTTATACTTACATATTATAAATAGAATATTCTCAGAGCTGAAATGGATAAATATCTCACCTTACAACTGCCAGGATGTAGATACTTCCCGGTAACGTATTGCAGTAGCGAGTGCTTTGCCTCGGGAGCCAGGGACGGCTGCGTCATCGCCGCCAGGGTCACCAGCCCGCACACAGAAACGGACACCACCAGCATCCCGCCTAAAAACGGAGGGTTCAACATCACAACACCTCTTCACGTTACGCCTAAAACTATTCATAACACAGATATCAATATTTACAGAAATAAATATTTGAAATTTGTATTTTTATCTGCAGATTCAGTAAAGTTTATTGAGCTGTACCCAGATAGAAAGATACATAGAAAATGCTTCATTGCACAAGATAAAACAAGTAAGGCGAACTTAATGCTAATTATTATTTTCTTCCAGCTAACCTTTGTGCATTGATTACCAAAACAAGATAAATTTTATTAAATTAATAACTGACTTAAAATAGAAATAAACTAAATACATAAAAGAAAATAATTCATACTTAAATACATACATCCAAATACATATTTAGATACATACAAATATATTATAAATGCTAAATTGTGTTGACTATATACTTACAATATGAAAATTTAAAGGTACTTACGCTCAAATACTTATGTGTGTGCACAGATAATTACTACGTTCACACATACATAGTATATAATATATGTGCAACACGTCAGCAGGTTCTCGAAACGATTGAGGTAAATGTCATGACTGAACCGACATGCACATCAGTGTTTGTTCTAATATGATATACGATGGGCTTGCAACCTGTCACGGGAGTTGCTTACTAGGTACTCATTCAAAACGCGACCTTATGACATATATAATGATGGAACGTGCCTCTAAGTAGACTCAATTAGGTATCCTCGCGGATCTACGTACTGCGTTATGGATGTCCATGTCTTTCATGGGAAAAACAGTCGATGTTGGCCCTCTTGGAGATGACAATCAATTTTGACACTGGTTCCCCACTGGAATGGCCCATCCATCCAAAAACGGAACGTCCAATGGGAAACTAATTTCGTTCATTCATTGTCCATCTATGGCCCATCCAGCCTACAAATTAGCGTTATATGATTCATACCATCCGATGATACCGGCCATGGCTAATGCCATGCCGCGCCATCTCGATAGCCAAATTAGTGTGATCCCGCAGCTTGTTAATAGTAAAAGCAACTCACCCAATGTCCAAGCGTCCTGATGCCTGCTGCTTTTGACCACAGTGTTCCAGAGGTCCGCCTTCAGCGCAAGAAGGGTATCCTTCCCCGTGGGCAGGCTCTGCCTCGCCGCCGACCATGCGTTGAAATCCTTCGGGTCCAGGACGTGGCGCGCTGTCGAATCCTCCAACCAGTACACGTCCTCAATAGAGGACACGTCCAGGCTGAGGAGTCTGGAGAGAATATGTATTACTTAGACTACATGTTTAAACTAATATCAGCTATTTTATTAGAAGCTATATGTTAGTTGGTAAATTTTGGATACCCGTGATTGTCATTCGATCCAAAATGTCGTAAAAAAATTTGGACAATGACAATGCAATAAATGGTGACAGCGAGTTGATCTGATGATGGAAAAGCAATTCTTCGATGGATATAGTTTGTAGATAATATAACTGATGTTTGAGCTCAATTTCATCAGCTTGCGGTTCCGAATACGAATGTCATATAATTTTCTTCAGATAAAAGACTCTGAAATCATTCGTAAAATTTAGATGATCCTAATTTTGAGCCCATTTCGATCGCAAAGTCTTCTTCAACAAAGAGAAAAGCAAAATTGACCTCATTCCACACTTATATAGAACTAGTTATTGCCCGTGGCTTCGTCCGCGTGGTATGTTAATAAAAGTAGCATATGACCGTCTCCAGGCTTCAAACTATGTCCACCAACTTTTGAATGAATCGAACCAAGGATTACAATTTACACAAAGTCAATTGCACACTCCCAAAGGGTAATATAAAAAAAAACGTGTTTCATTATTTATTTTAAAGTTTATGTGTCTTGAGTGGATAAAACCAAGGAATATTTTTTTCCATAGAAACTTTACCACCCTGTGTAACCCCCTTAGGGGTTGATTTTCGAAAATAAAATTAGCCTATGTATTATTCCAGAATCTAAACTATCTACATTCCAAATTTCATGAAAACCGGTTTAGTAGTTACGGAGATATGTGGTAACAAATATTCACACACACAGACTTTCGCATTTATTATATTACTAGGATTACTTTGCTGCCTGGGAAATAGATAGCCTGCATAATCCCAAACTAGAATTCTGTGTCGTGCGTTATAGAACTATGGGTACCACGGTACCACGCACCCGACTCGGAACAAATATTAACTTTTGTTTTGATAAAATAGCCAACCGTTAATATTAATGCTGAGTTAATGGAGCTTTGGAGTTTGATAAACGAGACGCGGGCGGATATAAATATATTTACCCCGATACAAACATACGGTAGAGGTCGTTACGGGTCAGCTATTTAGGGTCACCGAGAGTGAAATTCAGTTCATTTCTGTCTTAATTTAAACCCGCAATTCCCTAATCTTCTATGTCAAAGGCTTTTAATTAAAAGCCCTTGTTTATCGACCTATTATTGCACCTTCAGCTAAAAGGCAAAAAGATTCGATGGAGGAAATACTTGACCAAACCAAACCTTAAACAGGAGGTTAATGTGTTTGATCCCTTAATGTTAATTAGGCAAAAGGTTACTATGGAAATTAGGGACACTTTTACGGCAGCGGCTTTAAAAGTGACTATGAAGCTTTTTGGTAGGTTTACCATTTTCCATAAGTACTACAAATGAAGGTCCAGAAACTTTGGGGATAAGGATGGTACCTTAGCGAAAACGAAATGAATCATAGAATGAAAATGTAAATGCTTTCACCTGAAACTAGTACTAATTCTAGAGTACGCGCAAGTAAGCGGCCTACAGCTTGATTTGCATCTACGCGACAGCTCGAATCCGATTAGTTTGCTCTAGCAATGCGGGAGTGGTTGACAAGTGAATTATGAAATCGGTCCAAGCAGCGCAATAATTGAATCACACAAGAGCACTAGTAGTGTAGCGGTTAGATTTATCAAATTTCCATCCGCACTTAGTGGATTCGAATCCCATCTTGCACCAATTTTTCAATCATGACATTTGGGACTGGGCTGGACATGTGTGTTGTATCTACTAGCCAAGATACCGAAAACGTGTCGAGTTCGTCACGCCACCTTCTCCTGGACCGACCCTGTGGCCGCGTCACACCCTGTGGGACCCACCTAATGGCTATTTTAGTCCATAGCTCGTCCGGTGTCTTCTGCACTTCGTGGATGCGAATCCCATCGTGCACCAATGTTTCTACGTGAGACATTTGGGACTGAAGGAGAAGGTGGCGTGACGAACTCGACACATTTTCGGTATCTTGGCTAGTAGAAACACAAGACCGCGAAAAGTGGAAAAAGACAAGATATTTGATATTTATTTATTTAACCATTTCATTATAGTTACATAACATTGGCATGTCAAAGTGTACATACGTTCCTTATCTAGAAATGTCAGTGTATATAATTATTATATTTTTAAAGTTATGGTATACAACCATTTCCTTTCTATGTCTCAGAGCTGCTAGTAAATAGTTTTATATATTATTACATATTATTATCTCACATTATTATTATTTGTATGTATATTATATAGGATATGTATATATATTTGTAATTTATGTAGGTATATATATATATATGTGTTGTAGGTTTAGGTACTCGTACACCGCCATCTTTTGATTCTATTTTATCCTGTCCATCCAAAGGTTGTCTGGAAGAGATCGCTTTTAGCGATAAGACCGCCCATTGTACCTTATATTATTGTGAATTCCTGTGTCTTTTTGTATTTTGCTTTGGTGTGCAATAAAGAGTTTATCTATCTATCTATCTATAAGTACCTACACAAGCAGAAGGGAGGCCTTTGACCTGCAGTTGGATCAGATAGGCTATTTAGATTTAATTAGATAGAGACACATATTTGCGCAATGCTAGTTCTCAGGCATGTCCTAGAATCAACAATTCGTATTCATTCAAGAGTTATATGGCCAACTCTTGTGTCGAAACTTTGATAGCTGGGACCGACATCTCGCCGTGCTTCCGAAGAATGATAGCACTCAGTACAAAACGCCGATACCAGTCACACATCCATCAGTTCATTGATAGATATCTAAGGCAAGTAAATAAGCTTGTCTTAATAAATAATCTACGGTCTAAAATTGCGCGCTCACTAAGCTCACATAAATTTATATTAAAAATACTTTTGTATCCAATCGCAAAACAAATAGATAATAAGTTTTAAAAAGTGCTCTTATAATTTCGAATTTTGTTAAGAGGCTCCTAAAGGCGCCACAGCCTGCCGAGTTATTTGTAATTTTCTGTGCTATGTAGTCTGTGTCCAGTTACATATTGAATTGTATATTTGTACCCACTAAACAAAGAAAAAAAAATCGCTTATCCAAATGGTGACCTACACGGTAAAAACTGATTTCTTATAGAAAGACAAATTGCTTTCCATTAAGACATTTTTATTACCTCCAAGAAAATGATTCTCTCCCTATAGACGCTAGACAATAATTTCTTCGTAATAGTAAAAAATCATCTCATTTTATTTTATTTGTTACGAGATAAATAAATTTAATTCAAGAAACATATTGTTTTATTTAGCACATTTATTTGATACGACATAAAATAAGTCTTGAAATAAACATATTTATTTTCAAGTAAGAACAAAATTGAGAAAAATATTGTCTTCAAAAAAGATAAGCAGTATTTTTGTTTTAAAAATAATGCATTAAACTAAGAAAATATATTTTTGTAATAACCAAATATTTCGAGAAATCAGTCTTTCTTATTCAAAGAAATCCTTTTTACCCGTTATTGAAAAGTGAAAAGTTATTAAATCTAGCTGATTTGTGAAGAGCCTAAAACTAAGCACAAACGCGTCACATTTTCCTGTAATGTAATGAAAGCCCTTGCTTAAGGGATAATGACTCGATTTGCATTCGGAAATCCGGGTGACGCTAACTGGATGGATTCCCTCTAGCGATGCAGTGGAAGAGGATTAGTGCGCTGCGCTCCTACGATGCATGGCAGCGCACTAATTGGATCAGTCAGCGTATCGGAATTGGAACTGTTGGCCGAATTCTATTCTGAGGGTAGAGCTGAATTGAATAGGTTGAATTGAAGAGAATAAAAATGCAATTCGAAGTTCTTACTTGAGCTCTCTTAAGCAAGATTTGCGCAAGATTGGTTTGTCGTAGAAATTTGTGGAGTCAAATTAAAATTCTTTATTTAAGTAAATTTAAACATAACGGGTAAACTATTCATTTGGAAAAACGGGAATTTTCACGTACTGCACTATCGGTGAAGGCACCGACTAAGTTTCGACTCATTCCGAGAGTCTTCACCAGGTGAGTGGTTGCGACTTTCTCCTTCCGCGTCGTGCCGTGCACTACTAGTGCCACTTCACCGATAGTGCAGTACGTGAAAATTCCCGTTTTTACAATATGAATAGTCAAGTTGACGATAGTTTTTGGAATAAAACGGGTAAACTAAATGTCTTTTGGAAATAACAAAAGGGTAGGTAATTATAGACTTCTTTTTCTTGCCCTTGTCCCATACTATGTGGGGTCGGCACAACATGTTTTCTTTTTCCACAGTCCTCTATTTAGATTTATATCAAAGCAGATCTGAACGACGGACTGAAAGAAGTCCCTGTTAAGCAATATTTTTAAGGACCAAGCTAGTAAAATTTTGGGGGCCAGCACGAAACAATAACACGAACATATCCAATTTGTTGAAACTTGTAAACGATGTTATGGAACATTTCAGAAATAGCTAGTTGGCAAAAAGCTCGGGTGAAAGTCGGTGCAGTTGAAAATCATCGCGTGTATGGACACACTCTTGCTATAATTTTTTCCTAAACTATAGATTATTTCTTCCCCGTAAACTGAGGAATGAGCAGCCTTCGGAGGTGTTCCGCTGAAATAAAAAATGACCAACTTAAAAAAATAATTAAATAGAGTCCTTTAGAGCCGGCCGCATACCTATTTCCCTCGCCATAAAATTATCTTATGTGAACTCATAGAACTTCAGTTTCAAATAGCATTAGGTATTGCAAACGCTCATTAGGTATTGACGAATGTAGTTCTATTCATATTGTAAAAACGGGAAAAAAAAATAGTTTTATGAAATTAAATGTATTGCATAAAATGTGGTTAATATGAAAGATATCAGTAGTTTCAATATTCAGAAAATTAGTCCAGCACATATTGCTTAAAGAAAGTCTAGCATGAAATTTTTATATACTGGTCAACTTTTAACTTTAAGAGTTTTTATTCGTCTAGCGTTGCCATACTGTAATTTAACATTGTTATAAATTGAAGGCATGCCGCGAACTGGCCAACCCTAGAGCAGTCATTTAACAAGATTGCCGGCAACTAGCGCTCGTTGTGAATAATGAACGAGGCGGGAATAATTTACGAGTTGCATCGGTTGGTTCGCATTCATTTAAGACTACCCGCTTTTAGAACCAATGTTCTGAACTTTGGAATTAAGTCGACGATCCATACCTTACTTATTTAGATGAGAAAAGTACCAACTTGGGTTTATTTGTAGAGAATTCTATAGTAGATAAACTATAGTAGATCAGTTAAATGAAGTGGAGTAAAGTTCGTCTGCACTAAACTCAAGCCTTTGTCTAGGCATATTTTAGAGACCTCTCAGTTTAATTTCAATGTGTTCGTTACTTACACTAAAAAAGTTAAGTTGACTGACCTACAGAATACTGTAATTTTTATCCTATATATTCTGACTCTAAGCTCTATTTTAAGGTTCTAGTGCTAAGAGTTAGTAAGATGATCAGCTTTGGGGTATCGTTCTATCAAAGATGAGTAGCAAGCTAAACCTTTTGCAAGAGATCGACAACCTATCTGTTAAGAATAGCAATATAGAGTTCTTAAATGTAGAGTTATCTAAACAGACCAATATAATTCTATTGGTCTATTGATAAGCTAAATTCTTAAATTTCGATAACCAATAGCCTAAAATATTGACTTAAAGTCAGAATTGTTTGTCTTTCTGGGTCAAATTCCGTCGAATATGCTATTCTTAATAGTTATGTTGTCGATCTACCTACTGTTAACCGTAACAATTTTACATAAAAGCGCAATGCAGAAGGCTGAAATGTGAGCGTGTTATTTTAACTGAAAAGTAGGGGGTTATATTAGTCTCTTCACGGAGAAAGACATACAAATATAGGGCGCTCTATTATACATTATTGCATCTGGGTGTTGCGATACCATAGTACTCGTATTTCGTGATAGCCACAACTCAGGGAATCTTAGAGTGGGGTCATGTCTATGTATATGAATGGGGGTAACACTGTCAGTTGGGTGTTATTAATTATATGAATAACTTTCATATATTATATGAAAAGGACGCGCTCACCAAGTAACCAAGAATGGTCAGTGGCGACCAATAATATGCAATACCTGTATTTACCTTTTAGTTTTTCTCCGTGAACAACGTATTAATCTAATAAATCGTACGGATCCCTGGCTCCCAGATTTATACTCAATATAGATTGCACACAAGATTAAATAGTTAAAAAAGAGAGGTCTTGCCGGTGACAGCTATTTCAAAGCTAAAAAGAACGTATTTATGTAACAATTTGGTCGTACCAACCTATTTGGAAGAAATTCCAATCTAAGCCTAACTTGAGTGCCTATTCAACAACTAGCGAAGTATACAAACAATTTATAAGCTATACAAACTTGGAGACAATAATACCGTGACATTGTAACTTTACTTTAATTTCCAATTCCCCTGGCACTTATGGACAATGGAACTGTTTTGCTAAGTTACTAGTGTGAGCACAAGTTCAAAATGTATGTCGAAATTGCATAACGCCTCAGTTTCATTTCGGTGAAAATAATTATTTAATTACTTTACTACTAAGAGAACTGCTACGAAAACTGAAAACAAAAGAACAACCACCTCTAGGTTCTTGTACTATTAATTATTCTGTGCCCTGAGGACAAAATAGCTATACAAAAATAGCCAAGATTCAAAACCTAAGGAATACTTTCCTTAGGTTTTGAATCTTGGCTATTTTTGTATGGGTCCCGTTTCTCGAAATAGCATACTTGCAGAAACCCAGGTCCTGGAAATGCTAGGAAATAGGAACGTGCTTACACTATTTTCAAATTAACCCAAACATAACTGAAATATTTGAATATACCTATATGTTCAAACATCTGAATTTTAAAACAAAACAAAAAAAAAGAAGGCCTAAAATTTGATAATTTCAATGCAAATCGAAACAGAATCACGGTCTGAAAGTCCCGCTTCCAACGCATCGTAATGGCACTAAGAAAAGTGTAGAGAGCAGACGAAAATGTGAGGAAAAATCAGTATTATGAGTACCCTAAATCTTGCAAATAAACTGAAAACATTTCCCCAACTGCCGAAAATTCAATGAAGCGAAAGATAGCATGCCATACATCAGCGCACCGTACGTGGACCAATTTGAGTCCTTACGAGAGATAAATGGGCGCCATAAGAACACCGGGCTGATAAATCTGAACCTTACTCCAAATATTGCCGCGATGAAGTCTTTTATGGTGCTTTTCGCAATATCAGATGAAAGATTTCATGTTCCCGAGAGATAAATTAGCCAAGGCGCTATCTGATAGTAAAATTTCACCAAAAAAAAAAAAAAAAAAATTCACCCAGCTTTTACGTATTCGGTTTTATTCTAAACTCTTAAATTTTAGGGAGGGATTCTAGGAAGCTATATAGAAACAGGGCAGGTCAAAGCCTACTCGTAGCTAATCTAAACGGACGGAGTTCACTTTAATCCAATTGTTCTCGCGCATGCCCAATTGCCCACGCTTTTAGGCAAGTTGGTAAAAGCGAACATTTTAATTAGTTCTACACTCAATGTCATAGCAATATTCGCTGCTATTTTTTAAACGTTCTATATACATACGTTTTATACGGATCTTTATCGCGTTTATCTTTTTATAATTTTCCCGACGTTTCAACTGTGTTGCAACAGCCGTGGTGAGATACCACTCCGCTATTCTAGTAAATTCAAACTATAGGTAGCTTTGGAGAGTGTTGACCTAGTTTCAAACAATACCTAGGTTATTGATGTCAGCACATGAAAAAGCGAGCAGCCGGTTATGAAGTTAGCTTTTTATATCTCGCAGTTCAAATTGACGTAGGTGTTTTTTTTGCATTTTTTGCAACCCAGATGGCGAATTACCCTCTTATTCGTATTACTCACTAACTTTAATAACAATATATAATAACGCTGGACAAATTTCACACAGCATCATCTAGCCCTAAAGTAAGCAGAGCTTGTGTTATGGGAACTACATTATTGATATACTACTTATATACATTTTTTTTGTAAATACATACATATTATGCATAGAAAACACCCAGACCCGCGACAAATGAATGTAGATTATACAAACATTTGTCCCGCAGCGGGAATCGAACCCGCAACCTTCGCTCACTGCGCCAAAGAGGTTGTCTTTAGCAGCAGATAAAAGTTGTCTACCTTTGTCCTTTGTTTAGTGTAAGAAAACGACGTCACAATACCTGTTCGAAAGTCAAAGTATTATAGGAGAACCCAAAAAACCAATACCAATACCAATTCTATTCACTAGTACTAAAGGTCTGCCTCCGTATGAAAGCTGAATTCAACAGAATAAAAATTTCAATACCTACTCTTTGTAAGCAAAGAGGGGAGGGAGAGGCCATGAATAAAGAAACGCGTCCGTTCGTTAAATAGAATCGAGCTTGGATTGACCTTTTCCTATAAATTTTAATGCTTCTTTATTGCCACTATGATTTCAGCTTGAATAAAGTGTAAATAACTTTCCTTTTAATGTCTTCATTGAATAATACAATTTGGGTATCTATGGTACAAGGCAAGAGTGAGTAGATGTTTTCTGTACCTTCGTTCTTCATTGTCCATTGGTAAGACTATGTTCAAACGAAGGTATTTTCATGATAAAATTAAACTGCCCAAGACCAAGACGTGTAGAAATACGCTAGGTCCCGAAGTCGAAACTTAAGTTATCACTTGAAATAAATTCTGTCGAATCAATTTTCGTAGATTCTTTTACATTTTACAACAGAGAGAGTGCGCGAAAAAGTTAATGTACTAACTATGTTTTCATTTTAGTTTTTAGGTTAGAAAAACACTTTTATACATCAAATTTTAACGCAGATAAGCGGACATTACGTTAGATTTCTGAAAGGGTTTAATAGGGTTCGTTTTACACCTTTTAAATTCAGAACCCTAAAATAAGAGGCTGGCTGCTTAGGATCATGCAATTTTTAGTTTTTGAGGAATGCTAATTAGCCTACTTTTGGATTTTAATGGAGATAAAAAACGCCAACGGTGTGGTTTACGAGTTCATCCGAAAACTTAAATTAATGGAAGTACATTAAGAGTTTATATAGTTTGAATAAGATGCGGGATTTCCATTTGAAGTTCCAAAGAACTTGTTCTGGTATAAGGTGAATAAGAAAGCTAATTTCTGGCCAGTCCAAACTTGTAAGTTTCTGCAATGAGAAGTTTTACTAATGAACTACTTAACCTAAAGTTGGCGTTCTCTGAAGTTTAAAGTTAGTTTGGCAGCAGCTGGAACATGACATCATACTAATATTATAAATTCGAATGTATGTTTGTTGTTTTATTCCAAAAACTATCGTGAACTTGACTATTCATATTGTAAAAACGGGAATTTTCACGTACTGCACTATCGGTGAAGGTGAAGGCCGTAGTGCACGGCGCGACGCGGAAGGAGAAAGTCGCAACCACTCACCCTGATGAAGACTCTCGGAATGAGTCGAAACTTAGTCGGTGCCTTCACCGATAGTGCAGTACGTGAAAATTCCCGTTTTTACAATATGAGTATGTTTGTTGATTAGAATCTACTACTTTAATTACTTGAATGCGAATGTATGTTTGTTGATTAGAATCTTCGTAATGGCTAATCCGATTAGGGCAATGCAGTGTGTTCCGCGGGCATACTACATGGAGGACAAGTACTTTATAGGAACTTTTCTTAATGGAGATTTCCCTTTATTTTTAAAAGTAAGTAAAACTTCATTCGAAGATTTAAAAAAAAGTCGATTCCGCTACATGAGAGTAAAACCATTCTGTATTTTCATGATGACAATCAAAAGTGTAGGTAATTTACAAGCATCAATTCCTTCTCAAATTGAAGAAACACCGAGGATGTCCATTTTGGGGAATACAGTCGTAAGAATGTACGAATGAAAAGACATTAATTTGATTTCTAAACATGTTTTCGCTGACACGGATATCTGGGTTCGCCATTCCTCTTCGCTTTCATTGAAAGAAACACTCGATTGAACACTTGATGATATCTCAAGGATCTCAACTCGAGTGTTTGCTGCCGCATTCAAAGATACACCTCTCACCCTCTCAAGTCAAGATATCTATTTTTAACCGCAGACTCAAAGAGGCAGTTTTATTATGATGGACCCTCAGTCTATTGATAAACTGAAAATATCTACACTAACATTAAAGTTATAAAGAAGTAAATTGGATGTAGGGCTCGAAACTACTCAGCGGATTTTAAAAATTATTTCACCAATATTTTTAATGGACCTTCAGGATAATATACAGCATGTGGCTGTATATTATCCCGTCAAAATAAAAGGGTTTATCGAGGAGACGTTTTTTTACAAATTCTGGGCTACTATTTATGGCAACATTTTATCCAGATACCACGGGGGCGAAGCCGTGGGCAGAGCTATTTATAATATACTCATATAAACACAGAACAGTCAAAAACTATGTAATTATGGATCATGAAAAAATTAAAACGTATAAAATACTCATATAGTTTGCATATAAATTTGGTGGAGAAAGAATCTTTAGGGAATATTTATCCCACATGTCGAATTTTCTATAGCTTCCATAAAAATGCAAGTTGTTCCAACTGCGGTCGCGATCGAAGGAGAATATAAAGTGGATGGCAGCAAGCACTCCGGAATCTGGATATTTGTTCCACTTTTTAATTTTTATCGTGCTCCGTTGCTAGTGGAGTTTAACTCCGGAAAAGTTTGTATTGTACTACAATAGATTGTCTATGACTAGACTACCTACTCCTGCAAAATTCAAACTGAATATTTTAGCCAGACTGATTCGCCGATGCACAGCAATCGGCCGTCCGTCGCTGTACCGATTAGAGCGCGTTGCAGTATTTAGTTTTCGTTTTCAAACAAAAAAAAATGGAACTGCTTGTGTTGAGGCTTGAGGCGATGCTGATTGGTTGCCTGAACGATGTATGGTACAACTTTTGCTCATTTTAGGATATAATTACGACTATGCCACGTACTTTCTTGTACGTGTACACCACTGTGGCGTAGAGAGCGAAGGCCCGCCTAAGACGCAGAAGGTTGTGGATTCGATTCCCGCCACGGGACAAATATGTTTGTATGATCTGCAAATATTTGTTTCGGGTTTGGGTGTTTGGGGTCAGTCTTGTAGTTCCCATAACACAAGCTCTGCTTAGTTTGGGGCTAGATAATAGTGTGTTAAAACGTCCAGTATTACTGATTTAATTTATTTATTAGTCTCCTGTTGCGACCACGCTCGACGGTCGTGAAACGGGAACTTTTGCTCAGTAGAGGCGGATGTCTGTCAATGAGTAACGTGACGCGTAGAATACGTACTTGGAGTAAGCATGCTGGAGGCGGTGCGTGGAGAGCCATTGGCGCAGCACCAGCCGCTGCTGTAGCACGTGCGCCGCGCGGCGCAGCCTCTTCTCCTCGGCAATCGGCAGCTCGGGCAGCTTGTCGATGGTGTCAGGCGTGCCACAGCTGGGCAGCGTTGATATACCTGCGAGATTACCAACATTCAATCTCGGTCGACAATCATCAATATAGGTACATACTCGTGAAATTATTGCAAGCCACGCTGACTTTATTGTATCACTAGCCTCTGCCCACAGCTTCGCCCGCGTTGTACCCGTTAAAAGTAGCCTATATGTTATTCTGATGTATAAGCTATATTACTATAAAGTTTCATCAAAATCCGTTCAGTAGTTTTTTCATGTAACAAACATCCATCATCATAAACTTTCGCGTTTATAATAGTAGTAGGATTGACTGACAATCAACGCACAGCATAAACCAAAGTATGTTAATTTGTGTGTGTAAGGACGCACTAAGAAAGGATTTAACATCACTAGAGGAGTGGGAAGATGGAAGTTTGGAAGCCAAATTCTTTGTAAAGGGCATAAATCAGCCGTTTAATTTGATGTCAGTCATAATCGTCGCAGCTGACTGCCCGTTACGTCACCAAGGCCATCAAATTCTAAGTCAGTCTATTTTTATTAATTTAAATCACAAGGATCATTTTGAAGATTAGAGAAAAAAGAAAGATAGAAGAAAAGAAAGAAAATCTATTTGTTCTTCCCCAAACAACACAAAAGTTAAACAAAAATAATAATAAAGACAAAACAGATACTTAACATATAATAACAAATCGAAACGAAAAACAGACAAACTTAGTACGTCATTTTGTGTTGCGTGGGGTCCAATAGGTCCCCATCTCAGCATTATGCTGCGCCAGAACCTAGATGGGTCAGGTGCAGCGCTGGTTTTCAGACGGATCGATCGTCATAAGAAGATCGATCGTCTAAAGATCGTATGTAACTCTAGTAGGATAATTATTAATCTCTTCCGCATGACAGGTCATCTGTTGAATCTGTCAAACTATTGCTGCTGTAATTGGGATGTTCGACGTGATAAATGGGTTATCCGAGCTATGCTGTCATCAAACAGGTCTCTTGCGGTCTGATAGAGCACGTAATTGCACTGCACTATACACATACATAAACTAGCTCAATACGGCTAATTCAAACACGCAACGGATTTATGCTTGGCGCCCAACGTGGGCCCAAACTTCATACACGAACCAATAAAATGTTGGCCATAAATGCATTTGTAATAAGTACTTGTAAAAGACATTGGAATGGTAATTTAATAACTCAAATATTAATTTCAATTCCAGGAACCATTTGTACGTAAAAAAACTATTCAGCATAACACTATAATGGCATCCGATATGTTTAAAAATGTAAGTTTAAATGGAAAAAAATAAATAATATTCAGATTTTTTTTATCGCTACAAGAGACAAGGACGATGGGAAATATGCCTGAGTTTTAACATTTTGTTTCATTTAACTTGTATATTGTTTAAAAAAAATATCTCTTTTAGTTTAATAAAACCACAATATTGCATAATACCAACGAGAAGTACCTTAATGTTTCTCAGCTCATCAATCTCGAATGACAATGTCGAGGTGTATATTTAACGCAAAAACCGTGTTCTGAAGCATTAAGCCATACTTAATTCACATCCCTTTGTTGTCGGTGGAGTTGCTTAGAAACCGCCTGTCCTTGACCTCGCCGCTAATGGTACCTAGAATTACCATCTTTATAATAGATACGGCTAGTAAAAACGGCAGCTTATATGTATCTATTTTCAAAAAGGAAGATGAAATGGCAGAGACGCCGAGTGGCGAGGGGATCCTGTGCCAAATAATTAACAGCAGTAAAACCTTGGGTAATTTTTTGTCACCTAAATTGGCAACATTTGATTTGAAGAAGACAGTTGCCAACGACGAAGCCTGGGAACCGAAATCACCCTTCATTTGATTGACGATACGACGGTCGAAAAAGACCTAAAAGCAGCCCGGGGCCACTTGGTTGACGACTGTCGAAAAAGACCTAAAAGATGCCCGGGGGCCACTTGGTTGGCGACGGCCGAAAAAGGCCTAAAAAAAGCCCAACTTGACACGGACACTACACAAAATCGTGCACAGTTGAGAAAAAGGACAAGGAAGTCGGCCTGACTTCAAATAAATGAGATAAACGGTCGAGGTATATATTTATATAGTAAAAATATTTAGAAAGTCTGAAAAAGGTATTGGAAAAATAGAATGAAATTTTGTCATACCATTGTAACTCTTATCTGTAGTACCCACGTAAACCCATGTGTCAATTCTTTGAAATTGATTGTGAGAACCAAAGTTATAGAGGTGTAGGTAAACTTGGACCGCAAAAATAAAAATAACGGGTGAGATTTTCGCTAATAGGTACCTATGTATAAACTTTACTCAACTATTTGATAGAACACGATGATGGAACTGTTATAAGCTATGTTGAAGTTCGTAACCAACATTGCATACTTCAACAACTTTTCATTAAAAGTATAAGTCATATATACCTACGTAATACTACACTTTTCGGAGACATACATTTAAATCCAAATACCACATTATTACTATTAAACTTATCCTCTTTTTTTTTGTATTTTTAATTTCCTTTTTTATCCCTTGTGTACCATAGAGTTAGTTTTAGCGAATTAAGACTATTGTGAGTAGTTACAGGAAACAACTTCGAAGAGAGTCCGCGGTGAATCCCTTGTGACTCCACTATACAGGCTTTCCAGACCTATTACAGACCTAGTGTGGGAAACAAAGATAAACCGAGGTATAATTCTTGTTGATTAGGAATCTTTCCTAATTTTGTAGTGCTCAATAATTTATGTGTACCTACCATGTAAATATTTTTGTGTCTAATAAATGTTATTTTATGTTTAATAAGATTGTTCTGTCTGGCATCATCCTCGTCTCATCAATAACCATATGACATGATAATGGTTAAGGTATAACGCAGGACAAGGCATTTAAGTCCAGCGTTCAGCCATCAGTATCGCCCATGTGTTCTACATGTCAGACTGACACCTTGCTAACATCAAAGTTAATTATTAAAGAGTTATCGACCATTGTGGTGCCGACAGCTGGATTATACAGTAGGTATATACTTACTGGGTAGTACCTACCTATATCCATGCGTAAACATGTAATAACTAAGTATCAGAGACCTAGCTCTCATCTCGGTCAACGCATTGCCATTCAGCGTGGCAATGCCGCCAGCATTATGGGAACGCTTCCGTCTGGTAGTGAACCGGATCTGTTGACCTATAGATCGTTTGCAACGATCTTTAGATAGCTAGCCTCATCTATATTTTTTGTATACCTACATGTACATTGTACGAATTTTGGAAGTATCAACATGAAGTTTAAATACTAATCATGAAAAGTCACATTTCACAAACTTTATGAAAATAATTTTAAATTTATCTGCAAAGATTCACAAAGTCACAAAGTTGTCACTTTGTTTGAAACAAATTAACTAAACAGGAGAAATCCCCTGAAATCACTCTTAATTTCAGACGAAGGACATAATCGCGCCTGCTTACAAAGATAGCCGAGTTTAAAAGTTAAATTGCAAGTTAGCACGCGTCACGCAACTCGTGTTACTTGGCAGTTTTATCGCACGAACTGCCGGCAGTTCCATTGTACAAAATTACACGGACATCAGGCTCTATAATTAAGTTTAAAAAAAAAAACAAGAATTCTGTGTGGGCGGTCCCTTCTAGGAATGAAAATAATATTAAACTTGAAAGTTTATCTAGGGCCCAGCAGTCCCTAACGGTAATGCCTGCTGGGCGTAACGTAGTAATTTAACTAGTAATCTGAGTTACATTAAAACTTTAATAATAATATAAAAAATATACAATCAAAACAACTGAATACATCTAATAAGCAGGTACTAGGTTAGTAAGTACTAAACAGTTTTCACCAGTTTGGCAAATAAGTTAGGTTCACGAGGCCTCCTTAACACTAGGATTCCCTGATTTCTTTCAAGAGTACATAAATCAGGCTTTGAAAGTCTAGGTAGGTAAGTCCAAAGTTGATTTTTAGGGCTTTAAATCGTAACCTCGACGAATCGACTAGCAGTCGAGCGGTTCGAAATGACCCTTGTGATTTTAATGAATAAAATAAATAAATGAATTTTGACTTTGACTTTAACGGTTCACTGATGAACTTTGGGTTTTGATCCTGATGCACACCCAACAGGAACGAACAAACGAACACTTGGTAGGTACATAAGTACTCGTAACGTAATAGGGCAAGGTAGGCGCTTTCTAAATATAAAGCTAGGAAAGCTCTACCATTCGACTCTTAAAGCTTTGTCAAAAAAAGATTTGAACATGTCTTGCAAAATAAACTATGTAATTACACAATTAAAAATTAGAAAATTCATAAACACAGCTGTGAATTTCCACACTAACTTGTGACGCTAGGAGCATTAAAAAAAACTGTGAATCCAAATCCAAGTTAATTTCCGAACGGTTTTCGAACACCTCGCTTTATTGGAAATCCTTCGGGGGAAGCATTTGTTGCGGAAGTTTACAGACTTTTTATCGTGTTTAATGGTTTTGGGAATATCGGTTGAAACAAATGCCTCTAAATTCCCTTTCTGAATGAGGTTAATGTGTTTTGATAAGTATGATTGAAACATTCTAAAATGCAAAACCATTTTAGAATTTTTCAATCATACTTATCTTATTTGTACTTTTGCAAACTGATACTGAACTGAAATTAGGACGCCTACTATATTACCCATCTCTTTATTAGTCTTCTACTAAATTGAACCTTATTACAATGTGTAGTATGTCTTATTTTTTATTTTACTAATATAATTATTATTATTTTAGTTAACCTGTATCGTCCCACTGCTGTGCAAAGGACTTATTATTTTATTATATAATCTTAATTTGTAATATTAATGCTGTGCTTATAAATAACTGAATGAGGGACAGTTTATTTGACTGTAGTATAAATATAATTAGCAATTATTTGCTTATTCTGATTATTCAGTATTTTTCCGTAGTCGTTTACGACGTGGGACGATATGGTAATATTATTTCCACGAAGGTTAAAGCTCGCACGGAATAAAATCACGAAACACCATAAAGCCGTCTTGTTATTACAGCAGATACTTATTTAAATATCTTCTGGAAAAATCGTTCTGCTCCCACTTTTTTCCTATTGATAGAACGAATTGGAATGATTTATCCAAGTAGTAACATTGATTATGAAATGAATATAAATAATGGGAGTATTTTTCTCCAGTTTGTTTTATTTAAATTCAGAAGTCTATAATGAACTCTTTTAAACTACAGCCGGTCTTTGTCAAAAACATACAAACACGCACACGACTGTATTCCCCATGATGAACATCCTCATATACATACACAGTGACAAGTTCTTTGATGATACCAGGTAAGGGTAGTCAGAGGCACGTCCAAACATAAAATTAAGTGACAGGTTGCCAGCCCATCGCCGCTTATTCTCCTTATAGAGAAATGAATAAATACGTCATCTTTAAAGCGAGCACCTCAATCCGCCGGGCCAGGACTATGTGGGGTGGCTACTTTGCTAATAATCGATTATTGGTATTATTCGGACTTACTCATTATTATTATAAGCCTGATTTTTCCCACTGCATTTACTCATAAACGCAAAAAAGCCAGCATAGAACGCCAAGTACTTTACTAGCTTGTACCCACGGCTTCGCCCTCGTCGTACTCGGATAAAAAGTAGCCTATGTGTTATTCTGATGTATCCTACTAATATTATAAACGTGAAAGTTTGTGAGATGTTTGTTACTCTTTCACGCAAAAGCGAAGATACTTTTGTAGAAGTAGAGCATCCTTGTCAAAACTTTGTCCAGCCTGTTTAGCATGAAGGCCTAGGACAACGGTTTTGTCTACCGCCGAGAAGACAAAAAACATTTTGTTCTTTTGTTTGACAGAATAAGTGACAGAAATAGTTTTTATCTTCTCTTTCGTAGACAAAACGTTGTCTTGGGTGCTCATGCTAAGCGGGCAGATAAGTACTTGACGAGATAGTACATTTCTGATATAGATTGTTCGTATTCTATTTCTGTCGTCAAACAGTAATGCTCGCAATACTGTGTTCCGACTTGAATAGTATGGATGCCGGTGAAATTAGACTTTCCAACTTTGTCTTTACTGCAAAGGCGACGAATTCGCATTGCCATTGATGTTGCAGTTACCGCCTACAATACCGCAACCGCTTAAAGAAACACACTATACTGAGTAGGTACATGTTTTTAACCCTCCACCATACTGGTTATTTCAGCATCGTGACTAATGACGAAAAGAAGTAAACAGAGGTGTAGTGCAATGCAACGGACAGAGATTTGGATATAGCGAATTGAAATGCTTTGGTCATAATAATTGCACGGGTACGGTGTACGCTTTTATAACAAACTCCCAAGAGATATACAAAAAATGACAACTCGCACCTATTGTTTTGTAAAAGGATCATTAAAAAGAATAACTAGCCTTGTTTTCTTGCCTTTCTTTCCTGGCTTGGTCGCGGAGGAACAGGCAGTACATAAAAACCGACGTTTCAAAGTGATCCTTGTGATTTTATTGAATAAATGAATTTTAACTTTAACTTTGACTTTGCTGAAAAAACACAAATAGTAGACTTTTTTTAAGACTATTGAAGTAATTTTCATAAAACATGGATAAATTTATACGAATAAACTTTGGAGTGTCTGAAAAGGTTATTTGGTATTTATCATCCATGATCGCTATAAATGTCTATGACCAAATATTCATTTCATTACCATCCGAAGTTAGCGGAATGGCCGACATGGCCGTGTGCTCAAAGTATTTAGTGCAGCCAGTAAAGTGCACACAGGACAGGACACTACCAACAAAAGAATATACATAAAATATAGCTGAGGCAAAAAGGTAAAGGAGATAGAAAGGATATATAACTTCGCAATAAAATAGAAGAGGGTTTCAAAAATGAACGCATAGAAGTGCATAATGCACTGTGTATCTTGAAGTGCAGATGTCGGAAGAATAAGATGTCGGAGAAATCACTCACTCGTATATAGTAATATATAGAGCGAGTTTCTCACGGACCAATCAGTATGCATAACTTGTTGTCATCGGAACACCTACCCAAATATTCGTTCTGTTAGACACAACTTGGCACAACTGAAAAATCCTTCCTGGGCAGATCTGACTCAGATAGGTTAGGTTATAAGGTTTTTTTATGACCACCCAGAAAAGGTGATGTTATAATGGAACATATCTATGTAAGGAACACTTATAGCAAAATTGCGTCTAGCTAATATTTGGGATGGCACAACTACTTGTGCGTACTGATTGGTCCGTAAGGAACACCTGGTAAATAGTGATGGCTCCAGACTATCGTCCAACCCTCCAATTCCAAATGTTCGGCCGAAACTACGCGCAATCGAACGATCCCCAAACCGGCTCATCACATCGAGGGCGAACTTCCAACCATCATAATCATGAAAGACGTCGAAGTGCCAGCCGCAGCCGCCTATGTTCATCATTACGAAGAGCATAAGCTATTCTAAAAATATTTTGCTATTCTATTCAAAAATATGTTAAAAAAAATATATGTTACTCGTACATCTTAAGCATTAAGAGGTACGAGTAACATACCACATGGCATTAATGAGTTCCACATTTGTTACTTTATATTTTGCCATCGATCGCCATTTTCCCGTTAATTAATATTCCGGCTGATGAGAATTTACGTGATATCATGGTCCCGCTTTCGAATTTTCAAAAGCCGGGGAGCGCCGGCTCCCCGGCGCTCTCCGGCTGCCACCCTGGCGAACTTCCAATGCGCTATTGCAGATGGACGACTGGTCCGCTTGCATTGTTAATAAATCTTCATCATACATATAATATTATGGAGGGCCAAATGACCCATAGAAAAAGGTGGTTGCAAATTCTAAAACGCTCTTTTTGCATTTTAGTATTTGCAACCACCTTTTTCTATGGGTCCCTACGCACTGCCAAAATTTAACTAAGCATTTCAAGTGAGTCTCCACCTTCTAGATTTGACAGAGTTCACGCAGTAAAGTAGCTGAAGTGAGATGATGATGTAGTTGTCTTTTGTTTTCGATGATTAGATTTTTTTTTGCTATTTGGAATCAAACCGATACACCTACATGTGGAAAGTGGTTACCTATTGACATCTTTAACATATATAAAGGGGCATAGCCTGCGTTGAAGGACTCTCTTATTTTATTTTCTGAAAGCCGGCTTTTAATTTTGTTTTTCGACATACAATTATAAAACATTACACAATGTTTTGGCACCAGTTGTCAAGGTCAGAAGGCTTTCATAACTCGGGAAAACCATCGGATGAGCAGCGAGTAGCCTTTTTGAATCAGGTCCAAGTCTCGTGCTGTAGTGAGATGCATCACATAGGATTACCATTTTAAAATGGAGGGATGCATATCTCGGGAGCGTAAAATGCCTGATTTGCCAGTGTTGCAAAAAGCAAGAAATTAAAAAATAACTCAATAAAAATCTAACGATGGTACATGTACCTGCCTACTTGCCAAGGGCGGCTCCAGCATTCGAACGACTTCAAAATTAGGTACTTATAAATAATTAGGTACAATCACACAATCTGATCATTTGTGTATGTGCAATAAGATTTTTAGGGTCCCATACATGAAAGTGCAAACATAGAACGAATAAGAGGATCAGATGCTAAGCCGCGCAAATTCTATGATAAAAACAAAGACCACACGTTAATAACGGAAAATTTGAAAGTAAGAATACCTTCTTAATTTCCAATTTTCCGTTACACCTTTCGTTTGTATAATAATTATGGAAAGAATTGGCTGATGTTGGGACGACAGAAGCTAATCAGATGGTTTGTTTAAGGATTTATTGATTTACCTGGAATTCTTGCATTCTTTTGCGATCGTAACTAATGAAACTGGTAAGGAATCGCTGACACCTGTATCTTATTCCGGACTCCAGAAAACATAATAATAGCCAAATGCCGTAATGTTTTAACTTTTTGTGCCACCATCCCACCAAACTCCACATACCTATCTAGGTAACTTTAGAAACTTTGTCTTCTGCTGTCGCTTAAGACTTTAATATTCTACGCAGGCATTAATGTAAAGTTTTACGATAGTAAGCAGGCTGTGTTTGTTCCGACATGCTCGCACGATATCGTAAAGGATCGTGGACCCAGTTTAGCACTGTTAATCCTTTCAATAAAGTCATCGCGTTAAGAAAGCAAAAGCAAGGGGCCTATCAGTGGGTAAAGTCAGTCTGCAGTAGACAATGCCCACTGCATTGTCTTGGCAATATTTGCGACGTATAAAGAATAAAGAAAGCGTAGGTATTGATGCCACTGTATTTTTACCAATAAAATTACCTGTAAAATGCGGTATATTCGACAACCGCGAGAGGCCAGAGTTGCGACTGTTGGACGGATGCACCATCCCAATGGAGCATATCTCATTATCCTCAAACTGCCACATTTTTACCAAACTTCCACTTCTTCAATCAAAAGTTCTAAGATTCGAAACAACCGGTGTATTTTTTGGTAGAGTTAATTGAACTATATATTTTAGTGATGTGTGGAGTAATGATATGCATGAAGGCGTGCGCGCGGCGCGGGGGCTGCGGCGCAACTGACGGTCCCGCGCGCCTTTGTGTTTGTTTGCGGGTAGGGAGTTGGGGTGGCACGGGGAAAGGAGGCTACGTCATTCCAATCCACCCCCAGCGCTGCACAAAGCTCGCAAGAAAACTCTGCTTTTATCAATATCATAATTCGACGGGCGATGCTATAAGAATGTTCAACTAAACTAGATACTTAATTCTTTTTTGTGCGTTATTTTATAATGAATGTTACCACTTCGTTGGCAGTTCTTATCCAATGGCAATACTTTTTATAGCCTGCACTAAATTATTCCTTTATAGTGCAGACACTACAAATAGATAAGAGCGGGTATGAGATTTTATCAAAATCCTTACAGCGTTTGTTTAAATATTTTTTACCTTTTATGATTTTCAATTTCTGAACGCAATCTCAAAGAAATACCTACCCTGTATAGAGTTTTTGTTTTCAGCATTTGGATTCAGAAGCCTAAAATGAGTAGGTATTTAAATCATGATAAAGAGCCACAAGGAATAGCTCTGGAATATAAAGTATTTGCCTACTTTCAGTCAGCAAAGATATGGACAGACCAGAACATACATAATTTTATATTGTGTCTCAAAAGTGACTTTCATTTGACATTTTATCGTCCACTAGCTTATGCCCGCGGTTTAACACGCGTAGGATAGGTAATTGATAGGTGCATCAAAAATTCTTAGGGGCTTTTTTGAATACCCTGATACTTATTCAGTTATTTTGAATTTAAAGTTTACAGCAAATAACACCAAGCTTTAAACATTTCTTAAACAAACTTAAAACACCATCCTACCCCCTTTGAGGGGTAGTTTAGAAAATAAAACTATTTGTTTTTTATCATTTGTACTGAATAATATTTATGCCGAGTTTCAAGCAAATTGAACCACTTGTTAAAAAGTTCCCATAGAAACTTGGACACCCTCTACAACTCCTTAGTTGTAGAGGGTGTTTGAGAAGACAATTATTTATGTAAAGTTTCAAGTTTGTAAGTTAAAGGAATACCATTTTTTTATGCAAATTTTTTCAGCCCTTTTCACACCCTCAGGGGTAGAATTTTCCAAATTCCTTTCTAATTGCACCCCTACACCAGGAATATACCCTATAAGTTTCATGCTTCTAGGACTTATGGTTTTGTGAGTTGATCCGCCAGTCAGTAACAGAACAGTTTTATATGTATTGATTTTAGGTACATTATTAACTATAGGTTTTGGGTACATTATATATTTAGGTATTGGGTAGGTAGGTACGCAGACCTTTATAAGCTATTACTTTACTCTGAGGAGAGGATGATCCCCTGAGATTGATTACCTACTTGTTATTGTCTTGTCCAGGAATTACTAATGAGAAGATGAGAAAACAAAAAAAAGTAAACATTAAAATTATCATTTCTTATAATTAAATAAATATAAATATACACCCAACATACACATACATAGACCTGCGGGGCGATCACACTAATTTCCCATGGCTGGTATCATCGGATGGGATGAATCATATCACGCTAATTTGTAAGCTGGATGAGCCATAGATGGACAATGCGAATGAACAAAATTGGTTTCATATTGGACGTTCCGTTTTTTGGATGGATGGGCCATTAAAATAAGGAACTAGTGTCAAAATTGATTGCCATCTCGATAGCCATGAGTTAGTGTGATCTCCCAACCCAAATGATGATTCCATGAGTATCATAATAAAACAACAACTTGACCAAGAAATATGCAATCATTTTTTCTGCAGAGGGAATTGAACCTGCACCTCTTGCATTGCAGTCGGTAACTTGCCTGCCACACCACTGAGGATGTTATTTACTATTCATTACAACCAGTTTATTCCCGATATTCCTCTTGTGTAACCTGACAGCACCCTACAGGGAGACACATGAATTAAACCAGAGTTTAGAGCACAGGTTGGTTCGTTTTATTGATAAACAAACCTTCTATTCCAATGATATTGAAGCAGAATTCAAATTACCTACATTTGTTTTCATTGAACAGAAATAAAAATACATTTATCTGAACCATACTTTAATATTAGTCTACCTATATGTACATACATCTATAAATAACATCTACAATCGTTAGTAGATGACCTGTAAAGATTTGTCTTTTTTTACCAATAAATTACTATTGAATAGTGACCATGAATAGAAAATCATTGCTTTTCAAGTAACTGCAAAGATGTTGATAATTGAAAATGTTACAGTTTGTTTAAATTCAGTCACTGTATCGACAATTTTTGAATGGAAAGGTGGAGAAAGCTGTGTGACCAGCATCCAGAACTCAATGGAAAATGCCGGAGATCCTCGTCAAGAGGCACACTAAACGAAGAGACTAGATACGTACCGTATTCTCTGAAGAGCTTCTTGTACTCCCCAAGATCGTTCTGGTCCAGCCATTCGTCGACTTGGTCCCTCTCATCTTCGAACATTTCAGTGAAGACATTTTTCACCACGTAAATAAGCGAAAACAAAATTATTATTGAACCAAAATAATGTACTTGTTTGTACATAATTTCAAAGTAGTACTCTCGTCATAATGCCATTGTGTTTTAATTCAGAAATTAATTAAGAAATATATATTTTGATAAGGCGAGGCACAGGCAGACGGCCTTGTTTTTTGTTTTGGTTAATTTTGATCGACGATTGTTATTTTTTTTGACATTTTGTTTCGAACATTCAATGTCAAACTCTAACAGATTTTTTTTATCCATACATTTCTGATATACCTATCTATCTATTCTACCAATACCAATACCAAAAGGATTAGGATCACAAAATAGGGAAGTGGCAGTTATGTTCTTTGCTGGCTCCTATACTAAAAAGCCCGAATACTCTTTCTACCTGGCATCAAGGAGCTGTACTGACTAGAAAAGTACCTAGTACTTAGTACTCCATCTACAAGCACAGACTTACTAGGGAAGTGTTGTAGTTCCTAAGTTCTATAACAAAATTATAACAGCTCCTACCTTTAATTTCTCGTAGGTAGGTACATCGTAAATCTTTAAAAACCTTAGGCAGGAGTAAAAATGTAATCAGGACCATACAGTGGTACATACCTATTAAGTTTTTATCTCCCAGAACCAGTGTATTGCCTCCCAGGTAGGTATAGTCTGTCTAGTAGCAAAAAAAAATCCTTATGATGATTGTAAAGAATATGTGGCTTTTGGCTTGGTGAGAGATCTTATTACACCCGATATTGTTTGGTTTTCTACTGTTGATTATTAGAAACAGACAAAGGAGTGTGTAGTTGAACTGTTTCATAAGGCCCTCTAGCTGGTATCTAATAGGTATTGGTAGGTATCTACTGCAAAGCTCTATATAGCCTTCCAGTAGATCTGGCTAGAGACTAGTCAGTCCAGATTTCAGGAACTAGCTCTAGTATCAAGCTGCAATATGTTTCATGGCTACTAAATCGACAACTGACAGGGTACAAGTAATAAAAAACATACACCATTAAATTACATTTATAATTAATTGATTTATATCACAACAGGGTGCTGTGCAGTCCATGATCTGCGTAAAGCGAAGTGTTGAATCACAATATTACAGTGCTACTTATGAGCCCCTATTAGACATCACACACTTGTAGGCCTGTCAAAACAGCTGGATTGAATGCTGTCAAAACCGCTGGATTTAACAAAGAGACTTCCAGACTTGTTTGGTGCATTTGATCTGAGTTCTTCAGTCTCATTTACACCGGCTCAGGACTGGAGTAGTGCATGGTCCCTAAGCAATAGAAAGCTCTTAACATATATGAGATTACTTCTTGATCTTAATCTTGTCTGCAAGGGAGCATGACAGGCCAGTGCCATCAGGCTCTACATTCAGCTCCTCAACCTTGCTGTCATTGATGACCATGGAGAAACGTTTGGAGCGGAACCCGCCGAGTGGAGGCAGGTTCGTGCCAAGGTCCAGAGCCTTGATGAAGTTACCGCTGGGGTCAGCCAGCATGCGAAGCTGAAACATGAATAAAAACACAATATGAATCATGGCACATGCTTTTTTTTCTTCTGTTTCACCTCAATATTATAAATTAATGCCCTAGATGAACATAAACAAAAAATGATTGATTCTTTAACAGTACTTTAAAGTCAAATAGATGGTGCTGTAGAGAAAGGTTGCTCTGTAGTTATTTGTAATGTCTGAGCCATGGCCTTTTTGTTGTACTGCAACACACACAAACACAAACTTACTGACAATAAAATTGGTGTGTGTCTGTAGCAACGAATAAATGTTTTTTTTATCTGATGAAATTGTACCAAAGTCAAAGTCAAAGTCAAAATTCATTTATTCAATAAATCACAAGGACCACTTTGAAACGTCGGTTTTTATCTAGGTGCCTGTTCCTCCGCGACCAAGCCAAGAAAGAAAGGCAAGAAAACAAGGCTGGTTATTCTTTTTAATGATCCTTTTACAAAACAATAGGTTCGAGTTGGAGCATTTTCAATCCCAAGAGTTTTTGTCATCTAAATAATCAGATATTTTATTGTATGCCTTTTTTTAAAGCTTTTGTTTAATTACGTTTTTAAATTTGTTAATTGATAATTTTCGTATATCTCTTGGGAGTTTGTTATAAAAGCGTACACCGTGCCCTTTAAACGATTTACCAACTTTATGGAGTCTACAAGTGGCAACAGCGAGTATATCTTTATTTCTAGTATTAACATTGTGATTATCGCTTTTTTTTTTAAACAAATTAATATTTTTGTGAACATACATCAGATTTTCATAAATGTATTGACAATGGAATGTCATTATATTTATTTCTTTAAACTTTTCGCGAAGTGATGTCAGGGACACAATGAGTACCTTCATTGTGTCCCTGACATACAGGCACCATCTATATTATAAATATCTTCTGGGAAATTATTCAATTCAAGGTGAAGGAGAAGCCAATCTATTTCATTTGTCTCTTCTTAAAAAAAATCACATAATATGAAAACTCCTAACATGTATTTTCATCATTGATTGCAGCACTCCTTAATAGTGACTTCCGGCAATAAAACTATCTAAGAATATAATATAATAGAAAGTGATTTATTTGACAACAAAAAAGAATCTTCTTTGAAAACATACAAATCAATTGCAAAAAACCATAATTCCAGAGATCACAAGCCATTTCAGAGATAAGAGACGGGGTCTCTTACGGGGAATACTTATACGGGCTCCTGTTGCCGCAGGTAAAAATTACAAGTCATTGAAACATACCTATATGCATAAAAACATCCATATTCATGAGAATAGGTACAGAGTCTGAAACTGAATCATTTAGCATTTAGGTGGTTAAAGTCCAGTGTGCAGGTCAAGCTTCAATTATATATATTGATTTCCTAGGCCTTGAACATACTCACAGCTAGTTTGGAAATAAAGATTGTTTAGTTTTAAATAAAGATACAAACAGTACAAGATCTGTCATCTTGTCACAAGATTGAAAAACAGCAATAATTACTTTGTAAATATTTGATTCTTACAGGGTGATTCAAGCGAAATAGTCCTAAATTTACAGGGTGATAGAGGACCTTGTGACCCATCTAATGTCACCATCTAATCACCCTGTAAGTTTTGGACTATCTTGCTTGAATTACTCTGTTGGTAAAGACAACTTACAAACAAACAATCCTTATCTGTACACTACAAGTCAGAAGTTACTGCTATATAATAATATGTGTTAATCGTTTTATTGGTAATGGGATAGGTAGTTGGATGAAAACATTCTCAATGTTCTATTTTCAGAGTCGTAAGTCTTAGCAGGGTGATAAGGGCCATAAATAAGGCTAGCTTTAGCCCACAGCTTCAGCTGTTGTACCCAGATACAATTTTTATTCTATACTTGTTTAACACTAGGATCAAAATTTTTTCATGATATGTGTGGAATGAAAATTTTGCTGTCCATTTCGTATTTGGGAATAAGCCCTCTATATGTTTCAGTCAACTCAGTCGCCAGGCAGAGCTTGTGGTGAGTGATAAATAAAAAAATATATCCTTTTATGAAGACTTGAATATGTTAGTTGATATGTAAGATGATTTATTATCAGATATTGGCTGTTAAAGCGGCATAATGTCAATTAATCATATGATTATCTTTTCATTAAGTCATTTATTAAAGTACAATAGATTTTAAAAAAATGTGAATTAAATTTAAAATATATATGTTTAAAAGGCTCATACAAGTTAATGTTTAAATTTTAAATAGTTTTAAGTTAAAATTTTTGCATGCTTTAAAAGTAGATGATGGAGGACACAACATTATTTTATAACATATATTGTACCCATTTTCGCAAATAAAATATTTCATTTCATTTCATTTAAATTGTTAAAAATATGATTATCTTTCTAGGGTTAAAAACTTCAAGATTATTAGCAACAAACTTCCATAGTCTCACATTTATAATATTAGAAGTCACTGCAAAACTAGGGAACCTCATTCATAGTGAGTGAGTAACATATTTTTTATTTTAATTAAACATTCCCAAGGTTGAGTGTAGATTGAATATTTTTTCAAATAAATGTTAAGTTTTGAAGGTCACCATTCACATCCTGATATTTAGTGTCATAACTGTTATGTTATTTTGCACTTTGAGTAAACTTTAATTTATTGAGCAAACTGACATCATCCACTGTTTAGAATTCGTTTTTTGATGAATATAAGACGTAAAATAAACAGATGAAAGGGCACTGACCTTTCCCTTGGTATTGTGCTGGGCGCCCCAAGCAGCCATCACATACGGGTCATTCACAGAAACGCACACAATCTCCCCAACTCCCTCGGACTTCAACTTTTCTGCATTCGCCACGTATCCCGGTAAATGCGTCTTGGAACATCCCGGGGTGAAGGCGCCGGGAACCGCGAAAAGAATCACTTTCTTCCCCGCCGTCAATTCGCAGATATTCACTTTGTTCGCCGGCGAATCTTCGAACAAATCTGCTGAAGGCAGCTTATCTCCAACCTGCGAACCACAAACCAGGATAAACGCCGGCTATTACATAATTACTGATATCAAACACCACCCAGCTATGTCGTTGTTATAGTCTGACCTTGATTGGTGCCATGGCTAACTGTGATGTGTGGAGCGCTCGTGCGGTCGCTTGCTTGGTGAACGCGGCAATACCACGAGCAATCGATGGGGCCGTGAGAAACATTTGTGGCTGCTTCATGAATTTTTTATCTTTGTTTTAATCACGATCGTACTTCAAGTTTTACGAAAACAGATGATAAATTAAATAAACGGACTTTAATAACTTGTTTGTCACTGTCAACTGTCAACCAAGTTATCACTGTAAATATATATATAAAAAAGTTTGTATTGTGTTGTCCTTTTTTCAGATGATGCAATTATTTTGCTTGGATGCAATCATTGGACTGAATATTTTGCACCACTGTCCTTTCTTCTCACCACCGGTCATTCTCCTTCGTGTAAAGGCCTAACTTGCAACGTGACATTGGTGAAATTGTGGTCTCATTAACACGCAAAGGCCAAAAAACAAAAACGACAACTACAAAAAACAAATACAGCAACCAAAGCTGTATTTGTTTTTTTAAAGGAAGCAAAGGACCATCCAAGCAACACTGAAGATGAAATCCTAAAGCTTCACCGAGTTGACGCCAGGGTAGAGAGGGACTTCCTCGGAGCCCTAACTAAACGCCTAACAGCACGAAGCGTTTGAAGAAAGCCTGCTACTGCTGAACGACAACATGATTACGAACGAACGTACATACTTTTCTCAATTCTATGCTCCACTGCACGCTCAACCTTCAACTTAAAGATCGTAATTAGACGGTCTTCTGCCTTAAGGAATCCTGAGCATGTACCACTCTTCCTAGTTGCAAGGCATCACCACCTGAGTCCAAAACAAAAACTACGCATGGATTATCTGAATCCAAGAAGGTATCAGGGCATTTTTCTAACTTGGAAAAAGCTAGGGTAAGAAGTGCCAGCTAGAAAAGAAAGAAAGAAAATTCATTTTTCATTTGACACACAATACAGAGAGGATACAGGCAGAAGATACAAAGAAAGAAAACAGGTTATTCCTCTCCGCTACGCGTGGGCCAAATAGGACCTGTCTCAGCATAATAAGCAACTCCACATCACCAGGATGTGAAGCTACGCTGGTTTTCAGACAATTTCAGCTAGAGCACAAAAAAGCTGTTGAACGTAAATTAATTAATAAATTGAAACTGCTGACGGACAACCATTAGGGATGATCCCTAACTAGCCATAGCATAATAATTTGATCCATTGATTGAAGATTGATTGATATCGACCTCGATGGCGCGGCGGCCGTAGTAGCCGTTGAGTCGAAAGAGGTGAGGGTCTGATTCCCATAGCTGGCCAAATTTATGTATTGTTCTACAGGTGTTTGTTCCGGGCCTGGGTGTTATTATTTGTTTTGTAGTTATAGTACCATTGTTGCTCGTAGTTCCTTACATCAACGATACAGGGCAGTGATGTCAAGTTAGGGCCGATCCCGCTCGGAGCAGGTGGCGCAGCGGCGGGTGGCGGCCCGCAGCGCCTTCCGCGAAGGGGCGTAACGGTATACCCTGCCAAATAGGGTGTCTAGACAAATACCTCACGCTTGGTTTTCCTTTCACGCAAATTTACCAAGGTAAAACGCCAACAGAAAGCGGTATTGGCATGGCATAGACCTTTGAGGACTTTTCAGGCCCGCGGTGGTTGAGAATAGTCAGAGCCCTCTCTCCGAGATGGCTCTGACTATTCTCAAGCGAACCTCGGGAGGGCGGCTGTGCATCGTGGCATATGCAGCCTTTAGCACCGCGAGGGTTCTGGGGGTGGTTCTCCAACTGCCCGCGGGACGTACGTGTGAGGGAGGCACCGCTGTTTTTGATTTTATGCAATAGAATTAAAAATAGGTTGATTAAGGCTACCTGACTTTTAATAAGGCGATTTTAGGCTACTTTACAAAATTGGCGACTTGGACCGGTCTAGACTTGGTAGCACTGATACAGGAAATCCTAGTGTGGGGTCAGACTATACCTGACTGTTGGATGTTTATTTTTTATTTTGTTTTGTAATTAAATTAAATTTTACGTTGCTACCTTCTAGTTAGACATATGTATTTTTATATTTTTTTAAATAGGTAAGTATCTACTATATTTCCTCTTGCTTATGGGCCAACCACAATGTCATAGCAAATTACGAAATAAGAAATTGCATTATGTTAGCTGGATAAAAGTTTTTGGTACCAAAAAGTAGGTAGTTGTAGGGACTATTAGTAGTAGGTAGGGACCTAACTACTATGTTATGTGGTATATATAAATTAACGCAGATATTTCGTGATGCCACTTGTGAATTCCATGAACCAATATTATATCTGAGGCCAAGATACCTAGATACCATAGTTAGGTATGCTAAATTTTATGCTCATACGTGAATCACAGAATCAGTAGATACATTTACATAACTAGCCCCTTCTCACGGCTTCGCCCGCTTGGTACCCGAATAAAAAGTAGCCTATGTGTTATTCTGATGTATAAGCTATGTTACTGTAAAGTTTCATCAATTACCATTCAGCAGTTTTTGCGTGAAACATCCATGCTCACAAACTTTCGCGTTTATAGTAGTGGTAAGTTAATTAGTTCTTAGTGCGGCAACGAGACATCACGCAATACCTACCTCGAAGTTTTCGCGCGTTGATCGTCAATTTTGGCGGATTTCACTTTTTTGAGTTATTGCAACTAGTGAAGTGATTATGTTGAAGAATTAGACTGACTGCAGTGCCCCAGGCTGTAAGTCCTACAGCAATATATGTATTTGGGTTTGTATTTAACTTTTGATCAATCATTAGCATAATAAATAGGGATGACCAATTATCTATTAGATATCTCTGAATTGGGTCGACGAGATCAGCTAGTCATCGTCTGGCACCGATCGATCCAACAGCGAGTGGTCAAAACGGACGATTTCGATTAGGTAGGTACGGAAGATAAGTTGCAAAGGGCCCGATCAAACTGACGCGGTGGCGGTAGCGGTAGCAATCAAAGCCACCGCCACCTGTCTGTTTGACCGGGCCCTTTGACGTACCTTACCTACTGAAAGACTGACAGTCTGAAAGAGAAAAAAGCTTAAATGAACAGATGAAAAGATGGTTGGTCATCTTCACAGATTTTGAACTAAGTAGGTCGATAATAAAACCTTTAAAACACATAATAATACTTAGTACCTATGTACATAGGCGAACTTACCTAATGCGAAAAAGCATTATTTTCTAGATAACCTTTGTGTTGAGGAAGAAGTGTCGGTAGTGCACAGAATAAGTACATTTTTTTTTACGCTTAAACAGATACACCTAGTAGGGGGGATAGGGTCAAACCTTACAAATCTCTGAAATGGATGAACGTATAAAAATTGTTATTAGCCCATGTTAAAGGAAAATTATTTGACTAGGATTATTAATTCAAAAATAGCTGTAATATGTAGGTATAGTATTAGTAATAAGTAAGTATACATATAAGTAGAACTAGTATTTTTTTTTATAAAAAGTTTGCTGTTAATGTTAACCCCGTTTTCGGGGCCAAATAATCAATCATGAAAATATTAATCATCTTTAATAGACTAAGCCTTAACTAAGAATTCATTGAAGAATGTAATCTGATAACTTTGCTTCTTTCTCTAGTGTAAAAATATGCCGTCTTCTTGTATCCAACTTCTATGGTCTCCACCACTGGTGTAAGTACCCTTTTTCATTTTGTTTACGAATTTCATCATTTTTGCCAAAATTTTATTAAATATACTACGATGATCAGTAAAAGAAAGATGCATTTGATCGTAATTATTACTTTTTTTCTGAAAAAGTTATCAAAAGCAAAAGAGAGCATCTACACATTTTTTTCATATAAATACTTATTCACGGTTTCGTTTTTTTATTTAATTAGAACGGGACAGATCCAATTGCACTAATTATTTAAAAGTCATAGGTATTCACACAACAAAATAATATGAAAATTTGAAAAAAGGACATTATGAACAACATACAAAATTAAATTAGAATTTAAATTAATTTGAAATTACATACATACAACCACTCATACGCCATTTTCGCAGTACCAACATGAGTTCCTTCCATTTGTCCGCAAATATATCAGAATCGGGGTAGGCAGTTAGTGCGAGGTAGCGGGGAATTAGCGCGGGCTGCGGTGCGGCACATTGCTACAGCAAAAAAGCTTGTGCATTCTGCTAAGAACGTAGTTGTTTGGGAGGTGGAATCGAAGTAACTCGTTACTCAGATGGAGCGTCAATTTCGTTGCGGAACATAAAAAAATGTTCCGCCAGTCGGAAAACACAGTCGTTATCTGGTCATATGCTCTCCTTGTTTATAGTGAATTGTAACGCAAATAACAAAAACATTTTATTTTTTTTCGGTTATAGCGGCAAATTATATGCCACGTAAAGGTGTTACCACGAGCTGTACGAGGTAGTTAAGCGATACAGTAAGTGCGTATTGTAGCCATCACTCTTATTAAAACATACCTATAAACAAGTTTTTTTTTTTGCAAAATTGTTAAACCGACTTGTTTTTTTCGTCTGTTGCAGTGCTTCTAGTGACTTGTGGTGCATAAGAAATACAAATAGATTATAAGAAAACAATTTCTATAGAAAATGTCGTTTCGTAAATAAATGCTGAACGGCTGAACAGATTTCCTTGAATCATAGCTAAGACACTCTCGATCAAGTCACCTTGCAAACATAAAATAACTAAATCAAATTCGGTTCATCCGTTTGGGAGCTACTATGCCACAACCACATCCATACATGTTAAACTATCACACCTCAGTTTGCATCGGAGGTTAAAAGATACACATACTCTTTCTTACCTCATTACCTACATCAATGTTACCTTTCTAGCCATAAAATTGTAGATAAGTATAATTTGAGTAATAGAATTAAGTGTTTATTTTTTATATTAATTTTATTTACATTAATGTCACAATAAAATAAAATACTAAAATGTTTAGTTTTTTGAATAACAGACATATTCTTGTCTCAGTTGACCTTTCTTGTAGAACCTGCAACCTGTCCTTATTTTTGAAAAGGTTTAATTAATTTAATTAATACTTAAACAATGCAGTGCTAGGAGGACTTAATGACTCCATTTCTTGTAGGTATGCCCTTATTATTGTAATTATTTTCAGACTGCACATTTTAAATAAATTCAATCTTTGCCTGACTGCCCAGGGTTACTCCTAATCAAACATTATTGGTGTTTTTTTTATTCCAAAAACTATCGTGAACTTGACTATTCATATTGTTAAAAATGGGAATTTTCACGTACTGCACTATCGGTGAAGGCACCGACTAAGTTTCGACTCATTCCGAGTCTTCATCAGGGTGAGTGGTTGCGACTTTTTCCTTCCGCGTCGCGCCGTGCACTACCTTAGTGCACGGCGCGACGCGGAAGGAAAAAGTCGAAAGTAAGTGCATTATTGGTGTTTTAGAAACATTTTGTAGAAAATGCCATGCTCAATTCCAGCTAATTCAGTCTATTTCATCTATCCTAATCCCTTGGTGTAAAGCTTTGGATGAAACTTTTAGCCGTACCACCTGCTGTTTTAAATGCAAACAACATTGTTATGATAAGAATAACATATGATGGCAAAATAGTTGCTGCATATACCTCTCTTGTATTGAGTAAGCTAAGGCCCGAAACAACAAAGTGAGAGACGATAACCCAGCCGATTTTAATACAGTTCTTTTCATCCATTCCGCTGAAGAACACCACACTCCAGAATGTGTTGAGTAGAATCATGCACAGGGTCATGGCTGCGCTCGTTACAAAGAAGTACTCTGAACCACTCTTGAGGCCGAGGGTGCCGGGACCAGCCTGGAATTGAAGGCATCCTAATTTATATAAATGATATCATCAACTCACCGACTGAAAATCAATAAATAACTGACAAATACATAGTCCTGACACTACACTGGGTTTCCCTGTGTCGTGGGTATCAGGAACTACGAGTAACATGGTACCAGAACACCCAGAACTGGACAAATATCTATAGGACATGCAAGAATAGCTTTCATAAAAAAGCACTCACAGAATCAGCCAGCACATTAACAAATGCGAAGGCTCCGCTCATGATCCCAAAGCCGAATCCTGACACATACGCCATCTCAGACCTGTTGCTGCCGATGTCTTGGTTCTCTGATATCTGCTTCATGCCATTCTCTGTCTTCCTGAGCAGTAGGTACATGCCGTAGCGGAAACCCTCCTGTAACAACCAACAAATTATATATATATTGATAGAGATTAAGATTTTGAACACCATAGAAAAAAATACATGCCTTAAATAAATCTGTCACTATTGTAGGTGTATTGGTCATAGTATTTAGGTAACAGGATGCTATAGAAAATGACTATATTAATGTATTTATTTATTTTCCCTGTTAGCATTCTTTGTTTACAGCAACATTTCAGTTTGTTTTGCATAAAATTTTCTGCAACATCCCTTTAGCTACACATTAAGACCTAGGTTCATCAACACAATAAGGGGTGGTTAGGTCCTTATCAAAGTTTTTTGACACATGTTTTCATAAGAATCTTTTATCATAACCAATTAGACTTTACCGTCCGTTGATTTTGTTGGTGAAATCAAGCCTAACAGGTGTATTTACCGACCTGGAATATAATCGCAAACACCATTCCGAACGCTAGATACGATCTCAGAGGCACCACCGCAAACCACACGAGAGAGGACAGGACGAACGCTAGAAGCCACCCGAACGCAGCCACGATCATTATAATGATCCGTATAGGGTCGTTGGCTACCGTCATCGCGAACATAGCCAGGGGAGCTCCGAAGGCAAGCAGAGAACAGCTGAAGAACTCGGCGAGAGTCATCTTGCTAAAGTACACTTAATATTACAATTGAAAAGATAAACGGATTGCACAAGCAGCTATATAAGAAGCAGCAAATCACAAATATTAGACTCTAATTCTTGGTATTCTTAGAATTTTCAAAAAAAAATACGAAATCTTTTCAGATTAGTCACAAACACAAACTGCTACAAAAATAATTGCATTGCAAATTTAAAAGCACAGACTACTAGGATTAGAATATGAAACGTAATGTCAGATTGATTGTCTGTCAGTGTCGATCAGTCTGTAGAGTCAGACAAGTTGTCAAGCATACATAATAAACACGCGTTGTTACTTGTGATGAGCTATTGTATTGATGAGTTACAATAGAGCACTTAAATCTGACAAATTAGTCACATTTAAGTTTTACAGCACTAAAATTGTTGCTTTCTACTTGTTTTTCCTCTTAGTAAAAGAGAGCGATAGACCCATTTTAGTTTAGTTAGTTTACAACAGAGAATCGACACCAGTGTTTTGTGCAAGCGTGATGCAATGTGAACATAGATTTATTATAAAATAAACCTATGTTCTATGTTCTAAATCTAGTTTTGGCTGTACGTTAATAGATCAGTCAGATAGTCAGGACAGCCTTTTACTGGGGCTATTTCCCTAGCTTCATCTCTGGAGGTGACATTGACATTTAAATAACGTTTAAATAACCTAAAAAAATACCAAAACTAACCTTCAAAAGGCGCTCAATTAAACATAATAAAAACAAACAATAACAATCCAAAGTTTCGTTAATAACAAAAAGAAATCGTAGCAAATTCATCTCAAACAAAATCCAATGCCACCTAAACAGAAGAAAACGTTGTGGGTGGACTGCGAGCGCTGCGGCTGTAGTATAACCTCAAACGACAAGAATAGTCACGTAGAGTTGAACTGTGCCAAAGACCAGGTGAAATGTCCTTACGTGGAGGGCGGCAAGCTATATACATGGCTGCAGAGGACCGGTCCGCTGCCTGAGGGGCTCCCAAAGGACGCGGTGATGGTACATCCTTCGGCCAGCGCGCTTATAGGAGCAGTGATCGGCGCTCCGTTGGAGCTGGCTCGGGAAGGGGCTCCGTTGATGGTGAAGAGAATGTGGCCTTCCAAAGCGTCGGCCCCGGCCGCGGTTATACTACCCGCTGCTAGTGAGCTATGCACGATATTTTTTAGTTATATGAAAACTGACCATTACTTTACATGAAGCCAGACAGACAGCTGTTAAGCTACCGTTTGTGTTTATATCGACTTGCCTAATTTACATCCACATTATTTAACTAATAGTTATTGGTCTTTATCGCGTTTACCTTTTTTATTATTTTCCCGACGTTTCAACTGTATTGCAACAGCCGTGGTCACGGGATGACTGGAGTATACGGAGCTACCGTCGAGAAATAAAGGCAGTAGCCGCAACTACCCTCATTTCATCTTCGGAATCAGAAAAGTCCATGTTCACATGGACTTTGGCGATTTTGTTAAACTTATAATAACTATGTTATCTAATCGCGAAAGTTTGAAAAATAGTAATAGTTATTGGGGCAAAAGAGCTTCTTTAATAGCAGAGTGTCAGACTAGGGCCTGCTACATAGCATCTGTTGATACTTAGCCTGTCTTATATTATATATAACCTTGTAATATCTGGACTGATTCTCATTTAAGCATATTTCAAATTTCAAGAGTATGTTTTTCAGTTCTGTGTATTTCTTGAAAAACACCTCCTGATCTGTCTCGGGCAACTCTAATGCAAACTCACTTACAGCAGTGAATTTGATCTCATCCTCTAATTTCTGGTCTACCTCTATCGAGAAGGAGAGTTGTCCATCTCGGCTCCTGTTGCCATGCAACGTATCTGTGTTGCCTGTCTTAGACAATGTTGAATAGTCTCATGTTTAAGTGCATTTACTGGCACACACCCTTCAAACTGAAACACAGCAATCATGCATCACTGCTTGGTTTCAGAAATAAATATGTTCATCTTCATATAAATATCTCTAACAATTTCTTCCTCTAACTAACTCTTTCTCAAAAAAGCTCTGCTGCTATAACTGAACAGTCATAAGTTTATAATTTCTAGCATTCATGAGTCGTATGGAGAAGATGATAACCTAATTTATTTTATCCTTCTCTTGTTGTTTGAAATGTTACTTGAAGCAGTAAATCACTCTTCAGTTCTGTGTATTGTTTTCTTAAAAACTGTGTCATTTTATTTTCAGGTTTGTCGGAAGCATGGAGTAATGACAACAAGACCATAACAGTTTCAGTAATACCAGATGAAATCCCTAAAGCTTCATACATTACTATTAAAATCCTGAACCACAAAACTGATACAGACATCTGTGGCATTCTAAAGGAACATTTCTACAACAATTTTGTATCAATCGGTGCTATTCTTACTTATTATTATTTTGGTAAGAAATTAGAGATTGAAGTAGTTAATATAAAAGCAGAAAATCAAGGTGATGAATTTAACAAAACTTGGTTTGTTCTTGTGGACAATACTGTATGGGATATGCAAAAAGAAACTATAAAAAAAGTCAAAAGAAAACCCATAGCTTTAGGAGGTATTGGTGATATTTTGGAAGAGATACAAACTTTTATAAATATTTCTTTTGACAAAACCGGTCTGACTGCAAACTTTCAACCTACAAGGGGTCTTTTACTCTACGGACATTCAGGGATTGGAAAGACTGCAATCTGCAAGTACCTTATTGAAAATATCAATTGCTTCCACATAGAAGTCAATGGACCAGCAATATTCAGCAAATATTTTGGTGAAACAGAAAGCACTATGAAGAGTTTATTTGTGAAAGCTATACAAAATGAACCAAGCATCATTTTGGTTGATGAAATCGAGACCATCTGCCCAAAAAGAACATCAGGCAGTACAGAGCAGGAGAGAAGAGTTACATCATCATTTGTTTCACTCTTAGACAGTTTACATGAAGACAACAGTAGGGTATTTGTTTTAGCTACCACTAGAAAGCCAGAAACTATAGATCCTATGTTACGGAGATTTGGGAGACTGGATAAGGAAATAGAAGTACCTGTACCTGATAGGATAAGGAGAAAAGAGATCCTGTATAGTTTGCTCAAAAGTCTCCCGAACAAAGTGTTTGCGCAAGACATGGAAGCTATATCAGACTTAGCACATGGCTATGTAGCCGCCGATATAGTAAACCTTTGCACTCAAGCTTCCATGAAGTGTATCAAACGGTCCAGTGAAGTCATTGAGAAGGAAGATCTGATTGCAGCATTGACTTTAGTTCGACCCAGTGCTATGAGAGAGTTGTTGATAGAAGTACCGAATGTGAGATGGTCAGATATAGGTGGCCAAGCTGATCTGAAGATGAAACTACGCCAAGCTGTTGAATGGCCTCTGAAACACGGAGAAAGCTTCAAACGATTAGGCATAAAACCGCCAGGAGGCGTTTTACTGTACGGACCACCAGGATGCTCTAAAACTATGATAGCAAAGGCACTGGCAACAGAGAGCGGCCTCAATTTCCTTTCTATAAAAGGTCCAGAATTGTTCTCGAAATGGGTGGGCGAGTCTGAGCGAGCGGTAAGAGATTTGTTTACAAAGGCGCGGCAAGTGGCTCCATCCATAATATTCTTTGATGAAATGGATGCGATAGGAGGCGAGAGAGGCGCGGGCGAGGCAGGTGTCCACGAGAGAGTATTGGCGCAACTATTGACGGAACTAGATGGCGTTGTTCCATTGAATTCCGTAACGATTCTAGCGGCAACTAACAGACCGGATAGAATGGACCGCGCGCTGCTGAGACCGGGACGTCTTGATAGAATAATATACGTGCCTCTGCCGGACTTTGAAACGAGGTTGCAGATTATCGAGTTGAAGGTTGAAAAGATGAGCGTCAGTGATGACGTCAACTCGCACAGCCTGGCGACCAGAACTGATGGCTTCTCAGGAGCAGAGTTGCAGGCGCTTTGCCACGAGGCGGCGCTGCGGGCGTTGGAAAAGGATCTGGACTGTCCTGCAGTTACTATGGAGCACTTTGAACATGTTTTGAAAGATTTCATGCCCAGAACTCCTGCTTCTTTGTTGAAAGTTTATGAAACATTTGCTTTGGGACAGAAGTCTGGTTAAGAAAGCTAAGCTTCAGGTATCAGTATCATTTTTCCAGTGTCTGAACACCTACCAGAGTGAATAAAGTTAATGATAACAAGCCCTTAATAAGTTTTAGAAACTGTTACTAACAAACGAAAACGTTTATCATTATTGAATTATTTATTCAATGAGAAATTCTTATTCTACATGTTGTATAAATAAAATTATTCTCTAGTCCTTAGGTACAAAGTTTTCTAATAATTTTTTTTTACAATTTCGTCATAAAAATCGTTTGAATTCACAAACACGAATAAAAACCTGATATATGAAACACCAAAAACCTCATTGAGGAAAAACATTATTCATATCTCAACTTTTTTATGAAAAGTACGGGATGTCAAATTTTGAATAACATTATTAAAAAAAATTGGAAATATTTATGTAATCGAACATTTTGATTCCCTTATAATATGTTGAGCTATACAGCTACTTCACTAAATTTTCTTCTATACGCACTTATAATAATCTACATTTTAAATGCAGGTTGTCCTATATTCCGTCAATTTCGAGACACTGATTCGTCATGCCATCCATACTTCTCACATTAACCCTTTACCACAAGGAGAATAATTTAAAATCAAATGCTACGGTAAAATACATACGGAGCCTTCCTATTATTTTGCAGATCCATCTTCAGTATATCTGAATATTTGAGATTACATGAAGAAGATGGCTATCGAAAAAAGTATCAGTCTTTGTAAAGGAATTGCACAATCCACCAATCAAAAAATTACACAAATGTTCCGCCACAACAAGTTAGTATTTTTGGATTAAAAGGTTCTTTGAGTTCACTTCCTTATTTCCATCAAATGCACTTAAAATCTGGCTTATGATGCGCAAATCTTGCTTGAGCAAAATACATCCAGATATCTGATATTATTTAATTTAATGCATGAAATAAATTATTGCTATCGAAGATTAGCTAGACTCACAAAATGTTGTAATGTACAATTGAGGCCACACTTTTTTTTGGATATTTAAAAGGGATATTTTAACACCTTTAAAATACCCAAAAATTAGAAGGGTAGGAAGAAACATTCAGGGTAACACACAAACACACACACTCCAGGGTTAACACTTTTGTACTCATGTACTGAGGGCCTAGTCATTGCCAAATTGTTCACAGTAAGCATGAACTTTGGCTTCACTTGATGAAAACTGTAGTCATGTTCAATGAATGCGATCGAAAAAGACGCCATTTTGTTTGATCCTCGACGCCATTTGTAACATTTGTTTAAAGAGTTGCCACAAATAACTGCAATGCGAATTCAATTTCAAATATTATTTAGAGACAACAGGCCTACTGCCTATTGACAAATCTGCTAAACTCGAGACATGATGCGTCGCCTGCCTTGTCAAAGATGAATAGCTCATGTGCCAGTAATTTCACCCAATACCACCACCACTTAAACCTGAACAGCAATGCAAGGAAGAAGATACGATACTAGTACTCTTCCTTTGTAAATACAAAGGAACTCAAATACTAGCTGACTTTCTGCAATTGCATTAATTTCGAATGGTCGGGCCGCGATGGCCAGACTTATGCGTTTCGGTGAAGAACGGCGTCTTTCGGATTCCATTACAGTATGAACAAGAACAAGCTCAATAGCCCGCAGTACTCGATTTGAGCGTTACACAGGACGGCTGTTTACTAGACGCGCAGTATCTCGGTATGCTTGTTGTAGCAGATTGCGATCCAGTCGGGCTGCGTGGCGCCCCACTGGATCTGATTCACCTCGCCCTCGGCCGCTGTGTACGCGAGGATCGGATCCTCGATAGCGCGCGGCATCTGCTGGATGTCCCAGATTAACGCCTGGAAAGGGAATTCATGGTTAGGTTAGCGGTGGTGGAATGTAGAATCCCCATCATATTGTTAACCAGGGGCGTTAACATGGGGGTTTTAGTGGGTTCGAATTCCACATACTAAAGGGAAATGAGTGAGCATTTCTTACCATCAAAATTAAAATTGGTGGAATGTAGAATATAGGCAAAGTGATCTATGACGAATGCTCTTTGGCTACCTTACTTCACCGACTTGTGATCTTTAAGATATTATCGATGCCGATGACGCAGGCGAGGTGGTTGTTGAGGCGCTCGACGGTGCAGATGTGCCAGGAGCTATAGACAGTGGTCACCTGGTGGTCGTCCCCGGCGATGCAGATGTGGCAGGAGCTGTGCGGCGCCCAGGCGATGCCGTTGACGCAGGCGCGGTGGTTGTTGAGGTGCGCGATGGTGCAGATGTACCAGGAGCTATAGACAGTGGTCACCTAGTGGTCGTCCCCGGCCGTGCAGATGTGGCAGGAGCTGTGCGGCGCCCAGGCGATGCCGTTGATGCAGGCGCGGTGGCTGTTGAGGTGCGCGATGGTGCAGATGTGCCAGGAGCTATAGACAGTGGTCACCTGGTGGTCGTCCCCGGCGGTGCAGATGTGGCAGGAGCTGTGCGGCGCCCAGGCGATGCCGTTGACGCAGGCGCGGTGGTTGTTGAGGTGCGCGATGGTGCAGATGTGCCAGGAGCTATAGACAGTGATCACCTGGTGGTCGTCCCCGGCGGTGCAGATGTGGCAGGAGTTGTGCGGCGCCCAGGCGATGCCGTTGACGCAGGCGCGGTGGTTGTTGAGGTGCGCGATGGTGCAGATGTGCCAGGAGCTATAGACAGTGATCACCTGGTGGTCGTCCCCGGCGGTGCAGATGTGGCAGGAGCTGTGCGGCGCCCAGGCGATGCCGTTGACGCAGGCGCGGTGGTTGTTGAGGCGCGCGACGGGCGTGCACGGAACTCGCACGTCGAGGATGATGACCTCGCACGCATCCATCGCGACCGTCGCTAGGTAGTTGGGGTCCTGCTTGTTCCACGCGAGCCGGAGCAACGGAGTGTGCTGCGGGTCCTATACCATTGCACGAGAGTAAATGACACAAGAACAATGAATCGGAATCACAGAACAGAATACAGAATTTATTTATAATTTCTCTAATTTAAAAACAAAAAATCTTCCTCTTTGTCTCTGTGTTTCTTTTTTCTGTGTTTGTGTTTACCCATAAAGTGTGTATTTTATTTATTTTGTACTTGTCCTTTCTATGCTTTGTCATGTCTATTATACCACATTATATTATATTTCAAATAAAACAATGTGTGAAAGTAAAGCAAGTTTAGGTAATTAGTAAGGTAACATGGCCTCGATTCTACTGTCGCTCTTTTTTACTGATAGTGTACGCAAGAAAGAGATGGCAAGAATTTTACTGCTGTGTGCTGCTGTCAAATCGGTTTACGTGCCGCTTTTCTTCGTGTTTATGGTCAGCATGTTTTGAAATCACGACTAAATTTGTATGGAAAACTTAAATCTGACTAATTTGACAGCAGCATTGTAGCTATTTCTTTCTTGCTTGCACTATCAGTAAAAAAGAGCGACAGTTTAAATTTAGTTTAGTTAGTGTACTAAAGAATCGAGGACATTGTCATCAAAAATGAAAAATAGTCGAGTCAAAGTAAAAGCCACTTGGAAAGTAATCAACAGTGAGACTGGAAGAGTCACAACTAATAACAATAAGTTTAATTTGAAAATTGGCAAAATGCCACCGTCAACTAATTTTAAATCAATGGACAATAAACATAGATATTTCAAAATAAATAATTTACTGCATAATAAACAGTTAGGAATTACTAAGGGTCGCTCAAACATTAATGCTGGTATTGAGTTAATATCGCACATATTTCATGCCTGGGAGAAATCGTATGACGCTTTAGGCGTTTTTTGTGATTTCTCCAAGGTATTTAATTGTATAGACCATGACATATTGACCAGAAAACTATACCATTTAATATTAGGGGCGTTGTTCTAGACTTTCTCACTTCCTATTTAAGTTACAGAGAACAAAGAGTTCACGTGAATATTCTCAAGGGTCTCTGGTTACTATGGGTGTACCGCAGGGACCAATTCTTGGTCCATTTATGTTCTTAATATACATTAATGATCAACCCCGTTTTGTGAGATAATGGGGTTGTTTTGTTTGCAGATGACAAGTCACTTTTATTAAAGCGACGACAAACCGTTTTGACGATGTAAACAATGCAATATCTATAATTGTAAAATGGTTCAATGTAAAAAATCTTCTAAATGAAAAGAAAACAAAGTGTATTCAACTACCTAATGTTACACAAGTCAAAGCGAATATACATAAAGATAGAGTTGGCTCTTGTGGACACCACCGTATTCTTAGGTATAATCCTAGATAAGCTTTAATGGGGCCCTCACATTAATAAGTTGTCGAAGAGACTTAGTTCTGCGGCTTACGATCAAAAAGATCCGTCTTTATACTGACGTAGACACAGCTAGACTAGTATACTTCAGCTACTTCTACAGCATTATGTTGCATGCTGCATGTTGCATAATGCATGTTGTATGCTGCTGTGGGGGAGTGCTGCAGATATAAATACAGTTCTTGTGCTGCAGAAGAGGGCTGTTCGAGCAATATAATATGGGCCCCAGAGAATCACTTCGCCAAAAGTTTAAAGAAATAAATATAATGACATTCCCTTGACAATACATCTATGAATAGCGATAATCACAATGTTACTAGAAATAAAGATAAACTCGCAAACCAAGAGATTTACAGAAATTTACTTTAAAATAAGGCATACTGTGACGAACTGCACTAACCGCGCTAGAAAAGGACGGAAGTTTCCAGAATGTTTGAGACGGTACGAGATGGGGCGGAGCGAGGCATGCGGGACACGCCCCTAGGAGAATGTTCTGGAAGAGACGTCTTACGAGATATATAAGCGCGGCAAGCGACCGGTAGGCACAGTTCAGTTCTAGATTTTGGAAGTGAATTATTGGAAGTAGTTTGAGAGCGATACCCAGTGACTAGTGAAGAGACAGTTGCGCTAGTGTTGTACCATGTGATATAGTGTTTTGGTTTTAATTATGTAGTATCGTAGTGTTATTTGTTCTGTTGACATTTTTATTGAGTGATTTATTAATACAGTGTTAATTTTGGACTTAATTATTTTATCCAGAAAACTAGCTCGTAACAATACTATAAAATATATGATTATTTAGACAAACTTTTGGGAGTGAAAATGCTCCAACTCACACATCTTTTTAATATTAATTGCGGTATCAACCCGGGAACAGAGTAAGTTGCCGCCATTTTTTTTATATTCAGGGTGCCGCTCGGTCCACTCACCGACCAGTAACTTTATTCATACTATATTACAACATTTGTCGTTCGATCTCTTTGGCACGGCACATTAGAAAATTCATGTTCCAAATTCAAACTCATTACTGCCCGCTGTAAGGCTACACAGAAAATACTTATTTTCCTCGCACATAATGAGGAACAAAACGTCGTTTTTGGAATAGATGGGATTAATATTCTATGTCACATCACACACATCATCAGCCTATATTAGTCCACTGCTGGACATAGGCCTCCCCTAATGAGCGTCATAGCGCCCTGTCTTCAGCTTGTCGCATCCAGCATCTGCCTGCAGTGTTTCGCAGATCGTCATCCCACCTGGCCGGAGGGCGTCCTACACTACGTTTGCCGAGTCGCGGTCTCCACTCAAGAACACGTTTACCCCAGCGGTTATCGGTTCTTCGCGAGATATCACTGCCACTTCAGCTTGCTAATTCGTTGAGCTATATCGATAACTTTGGTTCTCCGACGGATGTATTCGTTACGAATCTTATCCTTCAGAGAGACTCCGAGCATAGCTCTTTCCATAGCTCGCTGAGCGACTTTGAACTGGTGGACCAGCCCTATCGTGAGTGTCCACGTCTCAGCTCCGTAGGTCATGACGGGTAGGACGCACTGATTGAAAACTTTCATTTTCAGGCATTGCGGTATGAATGACGAGAAGACTCCACATAGTTTTCCAAACGCTGCCCAGCCTAGCTGGATCCTCCTCTTGGCCATGTACAACCACCGATCTTGGAACAATGTGACCATTGATCATGACTTTGGTTTTATCCAAATTCATACCAAGACCGATACATCGGGAGGCTGAAGCTAGGCCGTCCAGCATCCGGTTCAGCTCCTCTAGCGACTCCGCCATTAAGACTATGTCATCAGCGAATCGCAGGTGTGATATTCTATGTATCTAGATGTATTTACCTCGTATATGATGGTGGAGTGCTCGAGATGCCGCAGGTCGAACATACGCACGGATCCGTCGGCTCCCACCGACGCGAACATGTCGCGTCCGCCGCCCGCGCGACTGAACGCTATGTCATACACCTCCTGTAATAATCATTATAATAATAGGTTCCTCTCTCTGCAGTCCTAGCCACCGCTCCTGGTTTTCATCAGCTTAGTGGAATAAAAGAATATACTTAGTAGCGCTCACCTTATCATGAGCGATGAGTTGCGTCTTCACGTGTCCGGAGACGTCGTTGACGCGTCCCATCACCTGACCGGTCTCCAGGCCCCAGATGGTGCAAGTGGTGTCGATGCTGCTGGTCCCGATCAGGTTGGGATCCACCTCGTTCCAGTCGAACGAGGTCAAGGGGGCGCAGAAGTCGGAGTTCTTGTTGTTGTTGAGGACGCACTCGAATAGGGTGTAGGGCTCGCCGGCGCGCCATATGCGGAGGTAGTCCCCTGTGGTGCGCAAGATTTTTGTCACCATTTTGTATTTTTAAATATTACTATAGCGACATCTCTCGCCACATGATTGAACTACGTTACATCACATCAACGAAGAGCTACCGTAGTCAATATACAGATGGCATTCGACGACCTCTATGGCGCAGTGGGTGAAGGTCCGCCTGAGATGCAGGAGGTTGCGGGTTCGATTCCCGTTGCGAGACAAATGTTTGTATGATTTGCAAATGTTTATCTCGGGTCAGGGTGTTTCTATGTAAAATATGTATGTATTTACAAAAAAAAAGTATATAAGTAGTATATCAGTCATGTAGTTCCATAATACAAGCTCTGCTTAGTTTGGGGCAAGATGATGCTGTGTGAAAATGTCCTGCATTGTTGATATTTATTTAGTTTACTTCTCACCGCTGGTAGCGAGTAAGTCGGGGTACACCCCCTTGCTATCAGGTATCCACATGATCTTCGTAGTCGGGTAAGGATGGTCGAATGTACTCTTAGCACTGAATTCACTTGTTTCCTCATCTAACGATATTATTTGTACCTGGAATGGAATCACAGAAATCAACATTTATTTGCATGGATATAGGTCAGCTAATACATGCTGTTACAATTTTTATAGTCTGTCACTATATTCTACCATCCAAATGGTGTTCAAATGTCAATAGGTAGATTGAGAATCAATTTAAATACAAGAATAAAAGAATAGAACACATGTCAATTTGTTTTAGTGAATTTTTCGTCAGATAAGTTCATGACTTCATTGGGCATGTCAACAAGCCAACTGCGACGATAGAAGTGCAGGTTGGATCACCGCTGCGGGACTAATGTTTGCATGTTCTGCAGATATATGTTTTAGGTACCACAGAAATTGTAGTTTTTGATACCAAAGACACGGGATCCTAGTGTGAGGTTAGAACTATGCCTGTTGATTTTTTGTTATACTGTTTAATTTTTGACCAACCATTGACCACCACTATTTTCTACTGTGTCTGGAATCACAGCAATCCTAAGATCAAGGACTTTTATTCCAAAAACTATCGTGAGTTCGATCATTCATATTGTAAAACAGGAATTTTCATGTACTGTACATGGTGAAGGCACGGACTAAGTTTCGACTTATTCCGAGAGCCTTCAACAGAGTGAGTGATTGCGACGCTCTAATTTCGAGTCGCATAGTGCACTGACTCTCAATACACTACATGACGAATGGTCAAGGAGTTTTTTTATTGTTCACCTTATTATTATACTCTTCAACAAAGCTACCCAAAGCGAGGCGGAACCTCTTGTCAGGACGAACTGACCAGTTCATGGAGTACAGCGGCCATGGGGCTTGATATCTGAAAAAAGAAACAATATTTTTCAACTCAAACACAAATTGTATTTTTTGTGGCTGGGGCAAAAAGTAATTTTAAGTTTAACAGGTCTTTATTGTGCTTACCTGTTTTAATATTTTCCCGACTTTACTAACAAAAAATATAATGGGGCAAAAAAATGAGGAATACTGTAAATCCTATTGGATATAGTAAGTGTGGAAGTATGAATAATTTTATGAATAAATCATTATTAGCAACTAAGACTACACTTGATTATACTAACATAACATAAGAAAGCAGTAATTTAGTTACATACAATTCTGACTGCTGCCGCATCGGATTAGTTATTTGTAATATTTTATTCAAATCGATTCATTACCTCTTTTTTGATACCATGCAAAGTAGTGTATTTTGGAGAAAAAAGGCTATGAAACAATATTATAGCCACATATCCTATGTCACTCTATAATCAAATATGCATCTACTAGGCTTTGGGGAATGCAAATAAGCAGCAACTAAAAACAAGAACTGACTGATGTACAAGTTGGGAGGCAAACTATGACTTATTACATACACACTAGGATTCCCTATGCTGTAGAGATCAAATAAAATTACAAATTGAACAATACAACTTAATAATATATAAATAAACGCTGGACATTTTTCACACAGCATCATCTAGCCCCAAACTATTGTATTATGCGAAATACACAACTGATACACTACTTATATACTTTTTTAAACATATTATACATAGAAAATACCCAGACCTGAGACAAATATATTCTGTTCATTTGTTCCACAGCAGGTATCGAACCCACAACTTTCTGTCTCAGGCGGGCCTTCACCCACTGTGCACAGAGGTTGTCAACCAATGTAGCCACTGCACTGATTTTGATGTAATAAGGATAGGAATTGATTTGTTAGACCTGGCTAAATAATACATAGCCTAGGTTTTCTCAAGTGAGCATATACAGGTTTCTATAGAAGCTAGTTAATAATAAAGATGTAGATTAGTTATCCTTTACACAATTTTTTAATAATGAAGGAGCTAAAACCATTGGTCATTTTTATACTTACTGCTTACTGTAAATAGAATAATGTTACATACAGACTGACCTAATAATGCAGGTTAAAAATAAATTAGCTGCATTGCTAACATTTTATAAAGATTGCTACTAGCCACATGAAGAATCACCATTAAGAGCTTCTAAAACAGCTCGAAACGCCAGCAAATTGACGTTCATGTTCTAAAATGAAAGATAGCTCTGTTGCTGGCTTTATGTTTAGTGACCATTCTTTTGATTCTGAAGTAATTGATTGAGTTCATTTGACATTTCTACTGATGAAGGCTTGGGTTTTGTTATAGAAACGGTGATCTTACTTGTATATTTCCTTTCGTTTAGTGCTGGAGCTCGTGGTACTTGGGTTTTGTTATAGAAACGGTGATCTTACTTGTATATTTCCTTTCGTTTAGTGCTGGAGCTCGTGGTACTTGGGTTTTGTTATAGAAACGGTGATCTTACTTGTATATTTCCTTTCGTTTAGTGCTGGAGCTCGTGGTACTTGAACTGCTATGTGGCATCGACATTCTGCAGCAGTTTGCAGATCCTGTTTACAAAGTAAATAAATGAGCCAATAACTTAATACAGCAGGGGGTCTAGACAAATACCACTTTCTGTTGACGTTAACGCCTGCGGAAAGATAAAATTGTATGGAAATGACATTTGCTGCGGAAATGTCACGTGACATTTTCATACAATTTTATCTTTCCGCAGGCGTTAACGTCAACAGAAAGTGGTTTATCTTTCCGCAGGCGTTAACGTCAACAGAAAGTGGTATTTGTCTAGACCCCCAGCCCCGCTTTGATAATAAACTCTTGTAAGTTAGTTTAAATACGTTAGTCAACTTCCCAGAAACACTAGCTTCCCAGTAAAATATAAATAATGAATACTGAAAAGTTTTCAGTTAACAGATAGGCCGCTGAACTTACCTTCTTACCGACTTGTTTTAGGAATAAAAGACTCCCGAAGGAGTTTCGAAGTAAATGAAACTTAGCGTTTTACTGAAACGAATTCATTGGGTTTACATTTAAAACATTTTTTTAAGGTTTTTTATGAAAAACCAAAACGCACAACACCACGCAATGAAAACAATCGATATTCTTATGTAGTCTGTGGATATGGATATTCTGCGATCGTGCGTGACATTGACAAATACGACATAAATGACATTTCGTACTATGCTGCCATTAATAAAAGCAGTTTCTACCAATTTCTACCATTGAGAATCGAAATAATTCCTATATACTAGGCTAGATGGCATTGCCCATTTCCGATAGGAACCCGCGCGTTCACAGATACATACATACAGTCACGCCTGTTTCCCACAGGCAGAGACCAAGGATTTCCACGTGCTACGATCCTGGCACACCTCTTTCGCTTCATTCATCATCACAACATTCTTCATACAAGCTCGGCGGTTTAGCGTACTTCAACGCTAAAGACCTGACCTTTTTCTAGAATGTCTCCATCATTTGGTCAGAGTACGTTCGCCGAGGCCTTCCTCTTCCACCTAACCCCTTTACGCTCGCCTTGTATACTTGTTTACAGATAAGATGCTATAATTCTACCTGTATGAAAATCTGATTGATTGACCGCTAACTTATATCACTACCATCATCGGCGTTTTAACAGATGAGACACAAATAGTTTTTTTTAAGTTATTCAGTGCCGCCTGGTTTTGACAATCTGCTAGCATACCTACTATACTTACCTTCTCATGTACCTACCTAATTTAATTGTCATTAGCTTTAATATATCTGACCCACATATTTTTATTCATCGAATCCCAGCACGCTGCAAACAGCGACCTTATAATTCAACACGCGCAGCCCGGTTAAGGACATAGCTTTCTTTCTTACGTCAACGTGTTTAGGGACCGAATGTGATATAATTACTTGTGCAAGAGTTGAGGAATGCAAGGAGTGAAATAGAAGGGCTTACCAACCATGCGTAGATGGGTTAGTCTAGGCTGCTGATGGCCTCAGAGAATTTTGCTCTAATCTCAAAGCCAATGGAATTTTACCAAAGCTACCTACATCAAAATGGTCAGCCTTTCATCGTGATTGTTTCAAAAGGTCGCCGGTCAAGGCGCGCGCATTGTCTTGAATGCCTTTAATCTGATCTGCAGGAGGCCACTTCCTATGACGAACATAGATCAACTTACGCCGCACTTACGTAGAAAACGTTACGTGGGGGCAGAAAAGGCGTACCTGAATCTTTTCACACTGGTTTTTAAAACATAAGTCACTAGGCTCTTTTCAGGGAAAATCCACTTTGTCAGTCACTTGACACAGAAATAAAGAATGTTTTGTTGCAACGTAGGTAGTGTTGCAACAAAAAAGTGGCACACATTCAGACCCTCCGGAGCATCTGGACAGATTAGTAACTGGAACATCTAAAGCGCTACAACCGCGAGTGGGCCTTGGCCTGATCCAGTAAAATTCATGGCACACCATGTAGTGTATATTTTTCCACAGCTATGTAGGCTATCTACTTTTTATACGTCTAGTCTAGCTCAACCACAAACGAAATTCGTTAATAACGTTACTTCAGCGAAAACTAAATTTCTTGAATATCTAACTGAAAAACGGCTGGGGGCACAAATTTAAATTTCGGGCACATTTATACGAAAATGTGCTCTAATTGTTTATTTATTGCTGAAGTAAAGGACTTTTTGTCTGAAGCCGGCGACATGCATTCGTTGTAATTGTGGTCGAGTGTGAATGAGTTATTGAGATTATAGTCAATAAATTGCAATCGCCTTGGATTGACGCAGCGATTAGGTAGGTAGGTTAAGTAGATTTTTAAGTTTACCGGTACATTATCTACCTACTTGTAAGTATTTATCAGGCCCCTCTGAAGTTAGCCGCTTGGCTACGCAATAAACTTCTCAGGATCAAGTCTATCGGGCAGTAGAAATTGTTTACTTCGCCGGCCAAGATTCCGGTCGGCTGATATTCTGACACTGCTAAAGTCCGTCCTATTGTCTCCATGATGGTAGTTGGTAACGGTAGATTTCTAGACGTAGGCACACCCGATGGCATCGTATCTTTGAGTCGCACGTTTCTGTCCGATGTGTTATTTTTGAGTCAAAGTCAAAGTCAAAATTCATTTATTCGTTGAAATCACGAAGATTGAAACGTAATTTTACTGCGTGCCCCTCCGTGATCAAGCCAGGAAAGAAACAAGGTCTTATTCATAGTAATCACTGAGATAATTTAGAATCGTCGATTTAAACTAAGCTCAGTTAATTTAGGTCCACCGAGATTCCTTAAAATGAAGCCTACTAAAATAATCAGACAACAAACACGGCATTATCTTTATTTAGCTTTAGAATCGTGCCATAAAACTTACGAGTCATTGGAGTTTGGCATTTGGAGTTTTTTAACCTAACCAATAAGGTAAGTCGGTAATTTAAGAATAATTAATAATGTTTTACACCGCATAAAGCAGCGGCTTCTAGTGACTTTTGGCAAACGCACGCCCGTATATGAGTCACGGGTGGTAAAGTCATAAAAATAAAATTGTCTATGTAGTTTTTTATGTTACTTGGAGTCAAATAAGTACGTATACGACCCATGCAAGACCGGGCATTGCTTATGTAGGTTCCTCTGCCCTCAACACAAAGTTGAAAAGTTTCAATTAGGAAGCTTTTTAACAGATAAACGCCAATCAGCCATTATTACCTATCAGGAAATATTAAGAATAGCTTTATTGCGGATGCTTTGTAATTAATAATTCCTTAATTATTCGTAGGCACCTTATAACACCGCCTAGAAGGATGTAAAACCTAAAGTTCAAGGCAACAATTATATATCTTGATCGTAAGAGTTTAGGATAGGTACCTAAAATAACCGCAGACCTCAGCACAACAGACGTTAGTACTTATATCTATCATGAACCAGCTCAAGATAAAGATAAGATGAGAAAAAAAAACAAAAAAAAAACAATCAACCCTTGAAAAAAGCTAGAGCTGGAACAAATATTTGCAGAACATGTTAACATTTGTCCAGCAGCGGGAATCTAACCTGCAGATCTCGTGCCTCAGCCGGCTACTTGCGAACCCAGCCACTGAGGTCGTTATACGAATGAAAGTTATTCAAGACAAAGTCACCATAACAGATTCTTTATAAATCTAAGTCACTACATCTAAGACTATAATAAAATTTAATACAATAAACAAGCGCTTTTATAACTACAATGAGCGTTCTTATTGCTTCGATAAATCTCTTCCAGACTAACCATCTCGAACGACTTATATAACTTCTTTCAATTTCAGCCCGTGTATGTACGGGTTGAAAGAGGTAATTTAATTAGTTAGTCAAAAACACTTTCGTTGCCTCAGCCTATACAGCTTATTCGATTAGTCAAATTAAAAAAAAAGTTTAAAACATAGGGTATATACGATTTTGAGTTCCCGATCTATAAGTAGATAGATAAAACATGATTTACTAGCTTCTGCCCACGGCCACGCCCGAGTTGTACCCGGATAAAAAGTAGCCTTTGTGTTATTCTGATGTAAAAGCTATATTACTGTAAAGTTTCATCAAAATCCGTTCAGTAGTTTTTGCGTGAAAGAGGAACAAACTTTCACGTTTATAATATTAGTAGGATAGGATTACACGCCAACTAAAAAGTATTATAAATATGAACTGCTTGACATTTACCATTCAGATATTCAGAAACGTCATAAGAAACGCTAAGTTACCGCTCAAACTTACCGCAAGTTGGCTTTAGTGATTATCTGTCCAAATCCAAAACGATCAACCGACCAAATCGCACAATTTTAAACCAAATCTAAGATCAGCTAGGAACAATTCATAATGCCGTTGACTAATATATCTGGACTGACATTAAGTGAGTAGCTGTGACCTTCTGTTATGGCGAAGTAATAATAGCTTTTCTATCCAATTGTATAAAGACAACACGTGACGAGATAAGCTTATTAAAACGTGATTGTAGAAAGGAAGTCAAGACAGTTGTTGAAGTAATACGCTTATTATAAACTAGCTTCTGCCCACGGCTTCGCCCGCGTGTTACTCGGATAAAAAGTAGCGTATGTGTTATTCTGACGTATAAGCTATATTACTGTAAAGTTTCATCAAAATCGTTAATCAGTAGTTTTTGCTTGAAAGAGTAAGAAACATCCATCCTCACAAACTTTCGCGTTTATAATATTAGTAGGATTTGTTTCAATGCAGAATGCTATAGAAAAAGTAAAAAAAGAAAGCTTTTTTAAATGCTGGAAATTTTTCACACACCATCATCTAGCCCAAACTAAGCAGAGCTTGTGTTATGGGAACTACATGACTGATAAACTACATATTTTATTTTTTTGTAAACATATATATATAATAAATAGAAAACACCCTAATTCGAGACAAATATTTGCAGATCTTACAAACATTTGTCCTAATAGCGTGTATTGATTTGGTCAGATAAAGGAAATTAAATTCCACCTTTTATACGTGTTTCGTCAATCTCCTTTCGTCCATCGCCCATCAATCATTAGTGCAGCGGATGCAACAGAGCAGATTTATCAACGAACGTAGGTACGATAATATTCTGGATCAAGTAATTTATTCACTCTTGAATGGTGTTAGAAAAAATGAAAGAAAATGTATTTATTATCCCCCAAACAACACAAAAGTTAAACAAAAATAGTAATAAACACAAAACAGATACAGGTGCAGCGCTGGTTTTCAGACGGGGCCTTCATGATGCCACGAAGATCGCTGGACAACCGGGTGCAAAATAATCGATATATATAATAATAATAATAACCTAACCAAATGTATAATACATACTACACATATATATACACAATGTAATGAGACAAGCATTATTTTGTTGTCAGTTTATTCCATCATCGAATCATATCAGATCTTGAATAGCTAGAAATGCTCCCCCTTGAAGTTCCATTACTGTACTTGTGGTACAAACTCCTCAGGATAATCATGATGAGGAACAGCACTCCGGCCCAGGCGACCACGTGACAGATCTGAGAGTTAAAGGAGTCTGGAGTCAGGCCATGCGTTTTCATGTAAAACGATTTTTTCATGCGATAAAGCTTGGTTCGTTTCGGACGTAAGCCGAACATCTAGGCGGTTATTCTCATGCTGGGTAACCTGGAATTTGATAGCTTAATGAACATGGGAACAATTTTATTTTAAACTCCGCAGTTTAATCCTACAACATCATTAGCCTGTCTTATAAATTCTGGACTCAAGCGTCCCCCTAGAGATTACTAAGGCGAACGATCTTTTAACGAACTTTGCACTCTTAAGGGAAGAACGAGCTTCGGCAAAGTTTTAAGAGATTAAAACTTTGCCGAAACTCGTTCTTTCCTCTTTTTATTTGCTCAATACTTCATAAACTTATTTTGTAAAATGGAAATTTTCATGTACCGTACTATAATAAAAAAAATATCTATACTAATCATATTATAATAAGGAAGATTTTTTTGTTTGTTTGTATCGAATAGTTCCGAAACTACTGGACCGATTTTAACCATTTTTTCACCAAATGAAAGCTAAATTATCAAAAAGTAACATAAGCTATAACTTATTTTCAAAAAAATAGAGATCCTTACGAAAACTGCAATAATGTAATCCAAAGTACCAAAATTTTGCTACTTTAATAATAAATTTTTAATTTATTATTTGGCATGAGCTGAGAAAACTATTGACGATACATAAAAATGATGTACTACATGATCAAAGTACTCATTATTACCTACAAAAAAGCCCGCGAGGGAATATATCTTCCTATCATAGTTAAGTCACAATAGCAGCTTTTGTTCTATATTCCCACGGAATCGAAACTTACGCGGGTGAACCGCGGGGCGCAACTAGTATATAAAAAATAAATAAACATCCATAGACACAGCCACATAAATGCATTGTCCTGACCCCACACTAGGATTCATTGTGTCGTGGTATCAGGAACTACGACCACCGTGGTACCACACCACCATGCAAAAATTTATCAATCAAAACATGCAAACATTTGTCCCGCAGCGGGAATTGAACCCGCTTGCATCGCAGCTGACTTTTCGTCCGCTGAGCCACCGAGATTGACATAAATACTTCTTTTACTTTACTATGTAAATGCTAATTAGCATTAAGTTCGCATGTGTACTTGTTTTATCTTGTGCAATAAAGCATTTTCTATCTTTCTATCTATCTACGAGATGCATTCAATAAGTACCTAACCTCATCGCCAGAGGGCGCTGTAGTTTCAAAAGAGTTTTACCACAGTGTAGCACATTCTTTTTTAATTCTTTTTTCAAATTTTCATTCCAATCCCTTCATTTGTTTTAATTTGACAACTTATGGAAGCGAACGTGTCGATCGGTTTTACAAAAATGGAAAAAGAGCAATATCGTTCGGTGATTCGATTCCTATTTTTGGAAGGGAAAACGCGCATCGAAATCAAAGAGCGCTTGGATGCTGTGTACGGTGACTCTTCTCCATCGATGGCCACCGTCAAGAATTAGTTCAACGAGTTTGCACGTGGCCGTACGTCGGTTTTTGATGAACCACGTCCAGGTGCACCGAAAACAGCTGCTACGGAGGAAAACATTAAAAAAATCCATGATCTCGTATTGGCAGATCGCCGATTGAAGGTTCGAGAGCTAGCTGAGACTGTAGGCATTTCAGAAGGAACAGTGCATCATATTCTTCACGAGGAACTCGGCATGAGAAACTGTCGGCGCGATGGGTGCCGCGTTTACTCACACCGGAAAACAAGCGCAACCGTGAGACCACATCGGAGACGTGTTTGGCGCTGTTTAAGCGGAATCCAGCTGAGTTTTTGCGTCGTTTTGTGACCGTCGATGAAATCTGGATCCACTGGTACACACCAGAGACCAAGGAGCAATGAAAACAATGGATCCAGACCGGGGAATGTGCTCCAAAGAAGGCGAAAACTGTAAAATCGGCCGGAAAAGTTATGGTCACCGTTTTCTGGGATTCACAAGGTGTGATCTACATCGATTACCTCGAGAAGGGTAAAACAATTACAGGGCTTTACTATGCCGATTTATTGGGCCGATTCGACGCCGAATTAAAGAAAAAACGACCCCATCTGGCGAAGAAAAAAGTGATGTTTCACCACGACAACGCACCGGTTCACACGTCTGCCGTTGCCATGGCCAAATTGGTCGAATTACGCTACGAATTGCTGCCCCCATCCACCGTATTCTTCAGATTTGGCCCCTTGTGACTTTTTTCTGTTTCCTAATCTGAAAAAATCACTCGCCGGGAATAGATATGGATCAAATGAGGAGGTCATCGCCGCCACGGAGGCCTATTTTGCAGAGTTTGACAAAAACTATTTTTCGGACGGGTTAAAAAAGTTGGAGCATCGCTGGGCTAAGTGTAATCAGTTTTGTGTGTAAGCGAGAACCATGAAAGAGCGGCGATCGTCAGTTACTGTGCACTGACTAGTGGTGGGTCCTCAGCACGTGTGGCACCACAATTGTAGCTACACACTTTCTTGAACCGAGGCCTCACTCTTTTCGTTTGGACGTGTTAGCACACCTGCACACCAACACAGGTGCACAATCATGCTAGGCGCGAGCCGAGCCGCTAGGAAAGATCGCGTTGGCTCGCACAATGCGCCTCGCACATAGCATTCCAGTCCATTACCACACCACACCACACAACACGCACAGTGCACACTGTGTTCCCAAGACTGCCTCACTCAACTACGTTCAGAAACTGCCTCACTGCCTCACCTCAATTGTGGTACCACAGTGTGCTGGCTCAGTTGTAAAACTGAGCTTCTCGCACGATCCTCGTTTTCAAACAGTGTGCTACTCATGACTAGCACTGACCGATCTGTGTGCTTGTGATAGATTCGGGACATTCGGAATAAATAATAGTGACGTAAATTTTATGTTCTAATGAGTTACTTTCAATGCAGACTCCTAGTTCGTTAGGCCTCCACTATGCCTACAGTGGTAACCATTTACCATTACCATTCAGGTCCCTTCTGGCTTCATGTACATGAGGTAAAGCGAACGAAGCACGACGAGGAATACGATGATTGCTCCAGTCCACGCCACCAGGTTGCACAACTGTAGCTGCCATGCGTCCTGGCAATATATCACAAATAAAACACATTTTCATTCACACCCATACTTACATAGACAATATTTATTCTAGAGAAAGGCCAAGCAATATGACATGGCTGTATATTATCCCGTTAAAATAAAAGGGCTTTTCGTGAAGACCTATTTTGCAACGTAAGTCGACGAAAAAACATATCACATCATTATTATCCTATCTGCTGCATAGACGGACTATTATTTGGTAGCCTTTATTCAATCGTTCTGTCCCCTGACGGAGACGAGACTATTCCATAGTGGGGACAAGAATACTAGTAACAAGTATCTGTTTTAAATAGAAATGAAGTCAGACTATGCAAATTATTATAAACGGGACAAATAATGCTGGACATTTTTCACACAGCATCATCTAGCCCCAAAGTAAGCAGAGCTTGTGCTAGGGGCTACATGACTGATACACTACTTGTATGTATTTCTTTAAATACATACATAAAAGAATCAGAGACAAATATTTGCAGATCATATAAACATTTGTCCGAGGCGAGAATCGAACCTGCAATCTTCTACATCTCAGGCGGGTCTTTGTCCACTGCGCCACAGAGGTCGTCAAAAGTTGTATTATATCCAAACTGTTATCAATACCTACTTTGAATGATTGCATTAATGAAAATACTTTATTGTATATAACAAAATTAACAAAAACTTGCTTAACTAAAAGCACAATAGGCGGTCATATCGCTCAAGAGCGATATCTTTAAGACTTTGAGCTATGTTTCTTATACTTCGCGTGTACTGGCTCTTTTTAGTCACACTACCTGAGGTGACCTAGTGTAAGGATTATGTATGTAGCCTGCTTTTTCAAGTATTATTTTCTAGATTATTTTCATTCATTGATTCCTTTGAGATAAAGGCCTATAGCTACAATCAGAAGTATCTAGGTACGTACTCTATTTATTAATTGGATATATCTCCATAGCCTCAAACAGAGACACGGATCTTTTACCTCTTCAGCAGGCTTGCCCACGCGATAGCAGTTCTGAACAAACTTCCGAAGTCTTGTTTGCTTCTCAAGGCTGGGAAGCAGTGATTTTTTCGCCAACTTTGCCATTATGTGTCATTTTTCTGAATTGGGGTGACTGTAGGTATAGATTGGGTATCGTATCACATGTTTATTGCCTCCAGTTTGCCGTCATTGGGTACTTTTTAAGATTTTCACGTTTTTAATTTTGATGAGATGCATTTTCTAAATCTGATTGATTAACGTAAATTGTCATTATTTTAAAGTCAAAATGTCATTTTTGTGTCGATGAAAAAGGTTGAATTGTATTCTTTAACTTTTGCATTAAGACCGCCCATTGTACTTTAAAGAAAAAAAATTATATTGCTATTTGTTTATGGTGAACAATAATATATTAAAAATCATTCTTGCAAAATTTCACCATTAAAGAATGAAATTCATTGTGAAATTTTGCGGGCGTTTTTAGATTGATAACAAAGACAAGAAAGCAAGTCTCTGGCTAAACCTGTCTAGAAGTACCTGTTGGAGGGTTGGAGTCTAAAGGATAGTCCTCGTAAAGGCCCCCGACATGGTCGAGACCGACAGTTTAACGTGCCAGTTGCGAATGTCCATAATAATACTGAAGTGGTCCACAAATTGAAGGTCCATATTATAAAAACGGGAATTTTCACGTACTGCACTATCGGTGAAGGCACCGACTAAGTTACCACCGTGCCGTGCCGTGTAGTGCACGGCGCGACGCGGAAGGAGAAAGTCGCAACCACTCACCCTGATGAAGACTCTCGGAATGAGTCGAAACTTAGTCGGTGCCTTCACCGATAGTGCAGTACGTGAAAATTCCCGTTTTTACAATATGAATAGTCAAGTTCACGATAGTTTTTGGAATAAAATTGAAGGTCGACAATAGGAATCTAAAAGCGAACAAAATCTCTACACTAATCTACGATTTTTGTGGAAACTAATTTGCAACGTAAATCAATGAAAAAACGTTCAAAGCAAATGACTTCTAACGAACACTGCCTCAGCAGGAAGAGCTAGTTTTATCCTGGTACCACATGGACGTAGCCTTGGGCAGTAGTATCTAGTAGTAGAATAAAGATACTTATTGTGAAAAGTAGTATTGCATACAAGCATCAATTTGAGCAAGAAGGCGCTTGCTTGCTTGTTTTCTTGTGTTTGTGCAACAAAGCATTCATATCCTATCCTATCCTAGTAATGTTATAAACGTGAAAGTTTGTGAGGATGTTTGTTACTCTTTCACGCAAAAAGTACTGAACGGATTTTGATGAAACTTTGCAGTAATATAGCTTATACATCAGAATAACACATAGGTTATTTTTTATACGGGTACCTTGCGGGCAAAGCCGTGGGCACAAGCTAGTATTATTATATTGTGGCCAAGGAATACCAAAACACATTTATTTTGCTGTCTCTATCACGTATTTCTCAGGGTTCTTTTAGTTACAAAATGTTTCTATTATGCGTTTACCTAGATTCTAGCCTGACCAAAATATTCTTTGAGAGCAAACTTCAGGGGTGTTATAAAACTTATAATCATGAAGAACTTTACTGTTATTCCAATTTCTAGAATCTACATCAATGTCCTTGGTAAAGTTCAATACAAAAGTACTTTTTTTTTTTTTTTTTTTTGCAATATTTTATAAGTTATTCTCGTTTTATTTGCTAGAATGTTGTTTTATGTCACTCGAGGTTTAGTATGTACGCATTTTAACAAGATACGCAATCGAACTTTTCCACTCACTTAGTATCGAAAGAAAGCACGTTTTTTGCAAAACACGAGTCCTTGACACATCTGGAACAGTAAACGTAAAGATTGAGGCAACCCTGTCAAGTACGAGTACTTACCTTCTTATTTCAACTAAGCAGAGTCGAAAACTACAATTTGATTGGTATAAAGATTTTGTAATTCTTCACTTGCGATGCGAAGTACGACTTTAGTTAGGTACATATTCGCTTCGGTTTCGGAATGAAGTTATCGTAAGAATGTGCTGGTTGAATAGTCAATGTGTCGCTTGCCTTATGGGAATCACACCTGGCCAATTTGGTCAGGGAAACGCCTGAGAAATTTTTGCACATTATTTACTAGATAATAGAATAAAGGGAAGTTTTAATAACTGTTCAATGATCAACAATGATTTTAAATTTACGAGGAGGTTGAAACAATGAAACTATAAATTTAGTAAAGAGTGGTGATGAACCAGAATTTTTGGATGGCTTAACTGTTTCATGTTTATGCTTTGTAAATATTCCTTGTATTATTCTTTCTTTAGACAACTTTTTATTTTTTGTTTTTTGTACATCAAGTATGTATATACAAAAAATACACATGCAACAATAAGCTATCTAAAGACCATTGTAAACGATCGATTGATAGATCAACTGATCCAGATCGTAGTTTTTTTTTGATAAATTATTTGTACATTGTCTTTTAAATACCTTGAGATACCACAGCTGTGGATTTTACTTTGGATTTATGATACCAATGATAATGCAAAATTATCCAACTGCTCGGCTACTAGCATTTCGTCTACATCCTTTATTGGAACAGGAAATAAAATTAATTTAAATACGCTACCGTGAAGTACCATTGTAGTTCAGGATCACGAACTTAGATCAAAAAAGAACTTAGAGGGCAAAAAGTGATTCAAGGCGTGGGAAGTAAACTATATACCTACCTACCTAGAAATTAATAAGTAGGAAGGTAACTGCATTTATGCGCTTTTTTAATTGGGTATACTCCAATAAATAATGAAATTGACGACCTCTGTGGCGCAGTGGGCGAAGGCCCGCCTGAGACGCAGAAGGTTGCGGGTTCAATTCCTGCCACGGGATAAATGTTTGTATCTGCAAATATTTGTCTCGGGTCTGGGTGTTTTCTATGTATAATATGTATGTATTTACAAAAAAAAAATTATATAAGTAGTATATCAGTCATGTAGTTCCCATAATACAAGCTCTGCTTAGTTTGGGACTAGATGATGCTGTGTGAAAATGTCCAGCATTATTTATTTATTTATTTGAAGCGGAGAGTTGATACATTAATTTAGAGGCGAGATTTATTTTGATGTGTGCACTGTAAATTATCTTATTCATTCACCCTAGAGGCTGTAAGATTAAATAAATGAACACCTCATATGTATGTACATAGTCCTGGCCCCAAATTTGGATTTCCTGTGTCGTGGGTATCAGGCATTACGAGTACCGAGTAGTATCACAACAACCAAAACCAGAACAAATATCTGAAGAATAAACAAACATAAAAATATTAGAATAAGAATTATTTATTTAAAAAAATAGTAAGCGTACAGTATGTAATAAATTATGTGTATTATAATATATTCATAATATGTGGTAAGTACACCAATTAAACCCCTTTTAAACTTTCTTACAGTCCGTTCCATCCAAAGGTTGTCTGGTAAAGATCGCTATTTAGCGATAAGACCGACCATTGTACAACATTGTTAAAGTTGATAGTACTTAACCAAGCTGATATGTTATTTGGTGTACAATAAAGTATTTTCTATCCATCTATCTATGACACCAAAATGCTAACTATCTTAGATTAAAACTTTAATATAATCTTAGCGAATTGAATATTGATGACGGGTTGTTATAAAAAAAATCGATATGCTGGAACTCGTGTGTGCATTGCATGCATTAAGTAAAGTTATCACCCTTAATTTCGGCGCATTGCAGATATGTACTGCAGAGGGAATCGAACCCGTACCTCTTACATCGCAGCCGCGCCGTCAAGGTTGTTAGATTCAAATTGCATGGAATCAAAAACGCGAATGAAGTCGCGGGGTGTTTCCTTAATTCTATGGATAGATAAGCAATTAAGGCATGTACGTACATGTCATATATTTCTATGAATAAAAGTTATGACGAATGGACAAACCGGACTAAGGTGACCTTGCTAAGACTGCCCGCCTCCTGTGAATGGACGCGGGCAAAACTGAAGTTCATAACAACGAATACTCGTACAACGTGAACAATTGTCAATTAAGTGTTAAGATCTGAGATACAATAAGCCCGTCAATTAGAGAACAAAGCTCTATACCTCTAGAATTTACAAGCTGAGTGATAGCGGATGCCAGACTAGTCAAAATATCACAAAAACGTTGTTAGCACAGATCAAGTAAAACCGTGAACTAACGCACAGTTTAATTATAGAAGCTTATAATTATGTCAAGTGACAGTTTTATGGATTCTGGAAGTAATTGTCAGTTAATTGTTAAGGTCTAGTATATAATAAGCCGGTCAATTAGAGAACAAAGCTCTACATAATTTACAAAATATCACAAAAACTTTGTTAGCATATATCAAGTAAAACCGTGAATTAACGCAGTCTATAGAAGCATATAATAATGCCAGGTGACTGTTTTATGGGGTCTGAAAGTAATTATCAGTTAATTGTTAAGGTCTAGTATATAATAAGCCCGTCAATTAGAGAACAAAGCTCTATAGAATTTACAAGCTGAGTGATAGCGGATGCCAGACTAGTCAAAATATCACAAAAACTTTGTTAGCACAGATCAAGTAAAACAGTGAACTCACGCACAGACAAATTATAGAATAGTCAGATTATTATTGTAGCCAGGTTACCGTTTTATGGGTTTTGGAAGCAAAAAAACGGAAACGGAACCTATCTGTTTCTGACTGTCTGTCCATTCGTTTGTCATACTCCGATTTATCCTTTGGTATCGAAATAATTGGTGCACCTACCAACGTGTGTGACGTCATTTCTTTAATCCAAAAACAAAAACAGAGAATCATATAAAAAAGTAGATATCTTACTTTTTAATAATGACGCAATATTAACGACGTATCGCAGAGTAAGTCTTAATTCCGTATTCCAATAAATAAGTTGTGATACTGTCATTCGGATTAGGTAACTTAGTGTGGTGGTACACTTACCTAAAGGGTGGAGATACCGTCAAAGAAACGACCTTGACTTGGCCGACCAACGACGTGACGTCAGCCAAAAGTGAAATGAAAATACAATGCACGTTGTCTATGTATTCACTCAGCTGTATATATTGTATGGATAAATTTCATGGTATCATAACTGTCACAAATAAGGTATACAGTTACGATTGTTATAGATATCTGTGGGGAAGTATTTCGTAACAATGTTTATTTTAGACTAGCTTCAGCCCACAGCTTCACCCGCGTGGTACCCGGATAAAAAGCCTATGTGTTATTCTGATGTATATAACTGTAAAGTTTCATCAAAATCCGTTCAGTAGTTTTTGCGTGAATGAGTAACAAACATCCATCCTCAAAAACTTTCGGGTTTTAATATTAGTAGGATTACAAAATCGTTCGTAGATTATTTTCTCACTTCCACATCTCACTTAAGCTTTGGATATTTTTATTGCTTTGGCTCTTCAAAGGTACAAAAATACTCCCAAACTACTGGACCAATTTTAACCATTTTTTCACTAATAGAAAGCTAAATTATCAGAAAGTAACATAGGCTATAATTTGTTTAAGAAAAAATAGAGATCCTTAAGAAAATTGAATAATGTAACCCAAAGTAGCAAAATTTAGCCTATGAAATTAATTATTTGGCGTGAGCTGAGAAAACTATTGATGATACATAAAAATTATGTACTACATGATTAAAGTACTCATTATTACCTACAAAAAAGTCATAGAGCAAATAGATATATCTATCATAGTTAAGTCACAATAACAGCTTTTGTGTTCTTAAATTTAATTAGATCGTCGGTAGAAACAAATGTTGGTTACATTCGTATCGTAGTATTCATTCTTATTTAACATTTGATATGTGAAATAGCGCATTTAAAAAACTACGCAATAAACTCGTTAAGAAAGACTTCAACGCGCTCCAACTACAAAATGTTAATTGCCGAGATTTTCTGAACAAGTAAAATTTATTTGTTATTTTATTTATTTGTATTTACCTTGCTTATTTACTATAGTATTTATAATAGACAAGGAGTGACAGTTGTGGTGATTTATACCTACAGAAAAGGTATAAATTGAGCGTTAGCGAGGTTGTAGGTTCTCAGGCGCGCCTAGATTATGTTATTTTTGTGCACTCAAACGTCAGAAAATTGCTTTCATAGTTAAATTCAATTTATTTAGGTTTAATTATCAGACTGAGTTAGCAGTAGCTGTTATTTTTCTTGCTCTATGTTACATTTGAAAGGATATCTATCAACAACTTGACGTCAAAAGAAATAATACATTACGCCCAATAGATTTAGGTATTTAGCGGTCAAAGAGGTAAATCCAGCTGTTAAGATACAAATTGGAATCAATTCAAAAGAAGAATTTTAGTGTTGCTTACTACATGAAGAGTTCAGTCTCAAGCAAAAAAAACTTTTTTTAGGGTTTAAACTCGCCTTTGTTAACCTCATATCATTCTACCTTTTGTGTTTATTTTTGTGTACATTCCTACTTCCTTATAACATTATAAACGCGCAAGTTTGTGAGGATGGATGTTTGTTACCCTTTCACAGAGTACAGAGTGGAATTCCTATGATTTGTATGTTTTATACATTTTCATAATGCAATGCACAAAACACGGACATTTTGTGTGTTGTACACTGTATAAAATCCACAAAACATGGGGGATGTTTTGTGGATTTTATACAGTGTACGACGCGACGCAGAGTGAGAGCGTCCCGATCACTCACCCTGATGAAGACTCTCGGAATGAGTCGAAACATAGCCGTGGCTAACGGTACGGTACGTAAAAAATCCCGTTTTTAGAATATGAATAGTTTTGTGGATTATCCTTCTGTATTTTGTGCATTGTCACCGTATGTTTTGTGTTTTGTTTTCTATGAAATGTTTTCTAACACCTTTATTACATAGTCACACCACACTGGTCACCTACCTCTTAAACTCTTCAACTTTGACACCTGTACAACACCTCCTTCTATGATAACTCCTTTACAGTGCAGGCTGTCCGTTTATGGAATAAACTACCTGTTACCATCAGACGTGCAAAATTACTAACTATCTTAATAATAAATCCTTGAAAAGAAACACTACTGGTCCTCGAGTCACTGTTGCCTGTTTCTGGATTATTTATGTTTTGTATCATACAATTGTTTTGGTAGGTATGTTGGTATTATGATGTGTATAGTATGTAACTATGTAGATATATTGTGTATTATATATGTATATTGCGTATATTCATAGTATGTGGTAAGAACACCAATTAAACCCCTTGTAAACTTTCGTACAGTCCGTTCCATTCAAAGGTTGTCTGGTAGAGATAAGACCGCCCATTACTTAACTAAGCTGATGTGTTATTTGGTGTGAAATATCTCCTAAGTATTTTCTATTTATTTATCTATCATGTTGCAACTGCGATTGGTACACAGTCTGTTGTTATTCCAAGTTGGTGTAGCATATTGGTATGCACACCTCATAAGTGCCAGTAAATGCTTAGTTAAAAAGACAGCACGGGGGAATAGATTAGCAAATTAAAGCAACCTCATAAAGAGTAGTTTTAACCTAACTCAAGTCATCATCATCAGCCTATATTAGTCCACTGCTGGACATAGCCCTCCCCTAATGAGCGCCATAGCGCCCTGTCTTCAGCTTGCCGCATCCAGCATCTGCCTGCAGTCTTTCGCAGATCGTCATCCCACCTGGCCGGAGGGCGTCCTACACTCAAGTAGTGTGACCAAAAAAGAACCAGAGTCAAGAGAATAAAAGGTATGAGCAGAGAGTAGCAGAGCTAAACTCATACCTTTAAGGGAACAGGAACACAGCAATGTTCCTGCGGCAGTCATACATATGGTGGTAGTACTTTACGGGACGAGCTGAGCTCTAACTACTGTTTAACCAATACTAATCGACTTGAAAAAAGTAGGAGGTTGTCAATTCAGCTGTATGTTTTTTATTGTGTGTGTTTTTTCTTGGTATCTTCGCCAATTGTTAACTGATTTTGATGTTTATTTTGTTGTTATATAGAGAATGATCCCGAGGTAGTTCCATAAAAGATTTATTCCTGAAACTTGCTATTTTGCCGTAAAACTTGAAGAAACATCATCATCTGATGGAATCACGACTAACCGAAACATTTTGTGGGTGATTTTTCTTTTGTTTTGTTTCTATTCGAAAGTGGTAAATATGTGAAAGATTTCCACTCGTGAGAGTGAAAAACTTGGTCAAGAAATTTCATATTGGACTTTTTAGCAATTTCACGAAATTTGAAGTCGGTTGCTTTGACTAAATTATTAATTTTATCTTTATTATTGATTTATGTTTCCATTTTCTAGACAAAATGACAATCATCTACAAATTAGTGTTAAATGCATCCAGTAGCTTAGTAATACATAACAGAGAAAATATGTAATCGACTGATAAAATAGGAATGTAATCGTACCTACCTCAGCTCAAATCTAGTTTGTTATAATTTGTTACGTAGTTATAGTCAGGTTTTTATTCTATAATGTTATTAGTTCATTAGGTATTTGTTATGGAAATAGGTTAAGCGTAATCCTGAAGTAACCAGTTCTGATCAATTAAATTGTTTCATGAGTTATTTTAGTGCCATTTTTCCACACCGGTTCATTACGAGTGCTGCAGAAATCGTAGAGGGTAAAATTATGTCATAATTAGATAAAAACCTAATTCCATCAATACAATAACGTGTGGTTTAGTTCTAATCAAAGCATTTTGACACAGGTTTATATAGAAATCTGACAAAAAAATGTGTTTATGTAGTAATATCTGCTTACATTGGGGCTAGATGGCGCTGTGTGAAAATGTCCAGTATCATTTATTATTTTTATTACTTATGTTTAGATTTGGGCGTGCGTCTATTTTGTTAGTGAACACAAGGCAGGTTATGATAATTGTTTTCTACTGGTGTTGTTTTAATAATAAACCGAGAAAAAATACATAAATTTTGGGAAAATCGATAGGAAAATGATACGCAGATAAATAACTTTGAGTTATTTATTACACATTTTCAATTTCAATATCTATTATTGATTTGTGAAACACAGGTTATTAAGTTGTTACAGTATGTGCATTTAAACTCATATAATTTTAATTTTACTCTTTAAATCTCACACAGACTACAATTTTATTTACTATAAATAGTACAATTTGAAACAATGTCAAGTATAATTATAAAGTAGAACTATGTATAAAATAAATATGTAATGTCAAAATAATAGTAAGATAGTCATTGTGGTCAAAACATTGAATTATAAACTGAGTACTTACAATAGTTAATAGTAGAAACCTATATTAAGTTTGTCTAGACACTAGGGCACACTTCTTGATGTATTTTAATATTTTTATGTTAATTTAATCTCAATTAACTATCTACCTCTTAGCATCAGCCGTAGACTACAATGTCTACAAATTATGATGTGATAATTAAAGCTGAGACACCAACAATCATATAAAATCTTGCAAAGCAATCAGGCAAATTGCTTCGTGTGAACAATAGAGGAACTGTTCCGAGCATTACTTTCTCTACATTGATGCTACGTATCCCGGGATTATCTTTGTAGGAAGACTGATCCAGATCAATCGTTCAGTGAAAACATCGAATGTAATTAATATAATAATCGTTTGGGGGGGAGGTTATAAAGTAGAGTCAGAAGCTCGGCCGCCATTCGCCGTGCGTAACCTCCGCGCATGCGCCCGCGTCGCGAGTGACAAGTGACAGTTTAACCCCCCAAATATGGCGGCCAAAATTTACGTAAGTGTCAAAATTAAGTGTAGTATGTGGTCTAGAACGCACCGGACTCTGGGCTAAGGAATTGAAAAGTGATAGTGTACTGTGCTCCGTTCAAAGGGTGGTTCTAAGCCACATTTCTACGGCTATTGTTGCATGTGAATTTGTTCGTGAGGTTCTGTCTGTGCAATGCATTAAATGTTAAGTTTTTACGGGTGTGATGCGAAATCGGATATGTTTTAATGGAAGGACTTTCTCAGCTATTGTTTAAGTTTTATTAGGTAATTGTTTCTTAATTTAATTTTGAACCTTCTCGAATAATGGTATAGCGGTTACCTTCACGTTAGCGGTTACTACCTTCTTCATGTTTTTATTCAAATAAGTACGCAATATTTAACAACTCTATTATTTAAGAGTAGATCACTAAATTGGTCTTACGTTTTAATTACTTTCATCTTAAATGTCAACTACGCTACACACTCGGTAGCTACGCCATTCCAGACAGAATTTTCTTGACAACACAGTATTCTTTTATTTAAATACTCTATCTGAATGTTTCATTCGCACGTTTCCGTAATAGATGTACTATCTGATATTTAAAGTTAGGCAATAATAGGTAGCCTAGGTACCTAGTATTTTATTATCTGTGGTTGTCTCAACTGCAACACTTAAAGGACAACTCGACTTCGGTTCGTTAACCCTTACTTTTGCTCTCTGTTACTTAGATTTTCAGCTAATTCAGTGTTGGTACGTTTTATTTAACATTTAAGGGTCAACACGTAACTTTAGCGTAGGTACCTAACTAAAAACGTCATAACTTATAATTGTAATAAACAGTTAACTTGTTATGATACCATGTATACAATATGTGATCAAAATGGTAGGTAATATAAAATATTGTGAGGGCCAGAATGCCCTTAAACCAAAAACTCGAAGACCAATGCCATCGGTTAATGTTTTAATAAGCGGTGATGGGCTTGCAATATGGCATGTGGAATGCTAACTATAACGCAAAACGTAGACATGTGCCAAAAAAGTAAGTAAAAAAAGTAAACCTACTAAACGTATACTTAGGTAAGAATAGGTATTTACTTACTCACCAAATTCGACTGTCAATGTCGACTTCTGTGGCGCAGTGTTTGTATGATCTGCAAGTGATTGTCTCGGGACATTCTATGTATGTATTTACAAAAAAATAGGTATTGGTAGTATATCAGTCATGTAGTTCCATAACACAAGCGCTGCTTACTTCGGGCTAAGATGATGCTGTGTGAAAATAGTATTATTATTATTAATTGTATGCGGGAAATGGTTCCTGGAATGGAACCTTTTACAGTAATGGTTTTACTGTAAAAGGTTTTGGAAAAAATGACCTTTCGAAACAGTATTGAACATCGAAACCTTGATAGCATTTCCTAGGTTTAAATTGAGGAAAAGCTTTTTGACTACCTACCAAAAGAATAAAAATTGGCTCTGTAATGACTTATAATTACCAATCTTTGACATTTATGAATATTCATAAGTGGATCTTAAATTACACGTCTCTTAATGCGAAAATTATAATTAACTAGATTCTGCGGCTTCACCCGCGTGGTACCCAGATAAAAATTAGCCTATGTGTTATTCTATTGTATTACATATGTTACTGTAACGTTTCATCAAAATCCGTTCAGTAGTTTTTGCGTGAAAGAGTAACAAATATCCATCCTCACAAACTTTAACATTTACTATATTAGTAGGATTGGTACATACATCTGTATGCCAGGATAGTAGCAAGTAATCCATCCAGCTTTTATTACATGAACAAAATCGTTCCAATGTCTTCAATATTTCAAAGTGGTACTTTTATTTACCAACAATCTACTTACTCCAGAGTTCTTCTATGAGTACCTACCTAGGTACCTTAATCCGAAGACTGTCTCGAGTGAAGCTGATAATCTACAGATAATCTAAATTTATAACATTTATTTAAAATTACTCATCTATTAACTCCGACGATTTCGGTGGACGGCAGGCGAATAACCAGCTGCGGTGCAAGAGATGCTGGTTCGATTCCCGCGAATGGACAGATGTTCTGCAGTTATTTGTTCCGGGTCTACTTGTTCCGGATCTGGGTGTTCTTGTACGTCGGTACTCGTAGTTCCTGATACCCACTATACAGGGAATTCTAGTGTGGGGTCAGGACTATCTATGTGTTTATTGGGCGTAAAAATATATATATGTGAAACCTTGGAATTAGCAAACGTTCTTTCTTCTATTTGCAACAATCGCATATTAAACGGTTTAGAATATAGTACGCGTGCAAAGCATTTAAATTATTACGTCATGAAGTGTAGTATAAGTGTATCGAAAGTGAAACGAGACGAAAGCGAGTTAAGACGGAAAGTGAAACTGCGCAGGAAACGCTTCGCCTTAACGGCGATAACTCGAATTACTGTGATACGAAGTTATTAGCAAAAAGTTTACGGGGTTTATCACGTTTTTATAACTGTCAAAAAAGAACGGAAATAATTTCTTTATTTTTATCATGTTTCGCAAACTATAATTTTCTCTCGTAGTGTGTCTTCGGAAGGGTTCAATTGTATCTGTGCTATTATTTAAAAGTATGCAGAAGTTATTCACGAGATATTCCCGCTGCAGGCAAATGCATGTTCTACAGATATTTGTTTCGATTCCATCTTCGATAATATATTGAAAACAAATCTCATATACACAATGGTGGGTAATATTTCAAAATTATCAGTCTTCATGTCATCGGCTGTCATTCATAGCCAATAATAGACTGGCACAAAGCAAGCCTGCTGTGTGGGCACATTGCAACATTTCTTATCAAATTAATCATTTCACTGTTTTGGTGTTTTGAGTTGCTGTATCAAATACAACCTAGAAATCTCTAGTTTGACTCATCAAGACCCGACTCCGACTCTCTTCCTCCTAGCTAGTCCTCAACACTATCTCTTTCTGTGGCAACTCTTTCGAAGTAGTTTCTGTACGACTATGGAATTCTTTTCCCATCAATATCAAAATGGCATCTAGTAAAGGCTTGTTCCCACGAGCCTTATAACATTAAAATAGTATTATTTCTGTCCTATAAATAAATACATAAATAATTCAGTATGTATTGTTTTATTTAAATTTAGTTATTATTAGATGAATTTTAAATATATTTGTGTATATTAAGTAGGTATTATGTATTTATTAATAATATGGAGTTCATAGATAGCCAGCTGTTTCCACTCATGATATTATATTATTTTTATCGTTACCATTAACTTTTTATCGTATTTTTTTTGTTTCTTTTCAAATGTATAATGTTGTATGATAACCGTTTTTATTTTTATTACTTTTAAGGTAGAACGCCTATCTTGTTTGTATACCTTTGAGGTTCGCAGGAAGAAAATACTTTTTGCAGTAAGCCCACCTTTTGTACACGTTTATTTCTTGTGCAATAAATAATTAAAGAATAAATACCAAGGTAACAAGTTAAAGAAAACACCTAATTCTGTTTGAATGAGAAGGGTCTATGAATAGGAGAGCTCCATATGGAAGATCTCGTTGGGAAGTACTACCATCATACCTACCTATTCCTGCCGCCAAGCAGAAATGCGAGCTGTTCTGTGTACCGGTTTGAAGGGTGTGGGTGTCGGTGAAATTATGGGTTGTTCACGTTGTCTGGCCCCTGAGACTTTTCACCCGGTAGGTCTCAGGGTCGACAACGCACGCGTGATAGCTATAGTGTTACTAGCACCCATGAGTTGCCGCTAGCCGCTTACAATTTGATGAGCCGAATGCTTGTTTGCCACTTTAGTTTTACAAAAGTCTAAAAAATCTACTGGATGTGCCAAGCGTTTGTGTCATGCAGGATAAAATTATATTTATTTTATTCCACTTAGAAATAGCCAGTTTATTAAAATTTCCTGGCTTTTAAGCTGGCAAATCCAGAATATGCAGTCAAATGCAAAGCTGGGTCATAGTATACTTAAAGAAAACATGCCGTGGAGGCGTGGAAAAGTCACAGTGGTGCAATCGGCCCCGTTCCCAACACGAGGAAGTCAGGACCGTGTGTGGGACGGCACACGACTTTATCTCGACAGCTTGCCTACGACTTATTTCGGAATAAGCGTACAAGGACAAAGATGAATGCACTGATAAAATGCGAAGATGCTTGGAATAACAAAAAACTGCCCAAGATGTGTCAAACTACTGTGTGGCGCCGTGAGAGCCGTCAAAAGCTAATGTAATTTCCATACAATGCAATCTTCCCGAATGCGTTAACGTCAACAGAAAGTGGTAGTTGTTTAGGGGCCTACCAATTGCCCGGTACAGCATCTCTAGCGGATAATTTAGGAAACTCTTTTTGTGCTTATCCAATGTATTTCCCGCGGGAATAAGGTCAAAGTGAACCTCCAAAGTTTTGGCGTTGAAATCTAAACTATGATTCGCGAACCTGTTATTAGCAAACTAGGTCAGCTCGCAAACTACAATGGGTGTTTGCAATGAACATTGTACGACTAATCTTATCGGATCTACTAAAATGTATCGTGTCCATCTAAGAATATGTATGAGTTTCAGTGATTTGTAATGGGTTATTCGAGTGATTACGATATACTTTGTGCGTGGGCATTTATCTAGCCACGGGTTTTATTTTTTTGTCTGTACTGATCAGAAAGAATAAAAAACCTTTTTTTTTTGCGTTCTTTTCATGGCTTGGTCGCGGAGTCAGTTAAATTTTCATACAAAATGCCGGTCCATTTTTTTATTCCAAATTCAAAACTGATACGAGACTTTGCGTGTTCTTTTTTCAAAAGTAATGAAAACATTTTCGCGCATTTTATAGAAACAAACTATTGCTAGTTTACGGAACGCGAATGTTTGCGACTGAAGTTTTGTGATTAAGCTTTTATTTGCCTACAGCTAAATATTCTATTGTTTAATGTACAAACTGGACCATGACCTTTCAGTAGCTGTTTAAATTCAGTTTATTATTTTTTTATTCGACTGTCACCAATATCTATACATTTTACACTAGAGTAGAGATAATTGTAGAGAGTGCGTTTGACGACATCTTTATCGTGGGAAAGTTACAGCGAAACTTTACTAAAAACTGACAGTGTTTATTCTCTAGTAGACAATGACAATTTAAGTTACACGGCGGTGAACAATCATGCTATACATTAGATAGGTTGTAGGTATTTTCTGTACCTACATTTAGATTCATGAACATCGTTTACGAGACGATCGGTCGTCTCGTAAACGACGGTCATGATTATTTTGCGAATAGGCATAAATTCTCTTATTGCTAAAAAAAATTACAATCAGCTGTTCGGTTTTATTAGCAATAAGTGCATTTATGCTTCATAGCAATCGTTTCGAAATCACTTAACTAAAAACCGCCCATGATTCGATTATCGTTTGCGAAGTAACTACCTTCAATTATCTTATTAATGGAACTTTACTTTATTGTGAAACTTTTAAAATGTAAGTTACAATACACAATGTTAAAATGTACAGATAAGAACGAAAGTAGGGCTTTATTGATGCTAAAGCAAGGATTTGTTTTTTTATCTATGGCAGGTTAGTTTATAGAAGCATATATCTATGCATGTTTATAGTCTTTCCACAGTAGTTTTTAATAGTAGAGCTCCTTGTGAAGGGCTCGTCAGGGGAAGTACTACTGCCATACCTATTTCTGTCCCTAAGCAGTAATGTTCGTATTGCTGTGTTCCGGTTTGATGGACACCCATAGCCGATGAAATTACAGAATCATGGAACTTTTCACCCGTTACGTTACAGGGTCGAGAACGCGGGAGTGATTCCTCTGGTGACGCAAGCGTACTTACGATAACTGCTTACCAATAGTTTGCGCCATATGTATGACTGTGTAAAACTGTAGAATCATACTTTTGAAGACCTCGGTGGCGTGGTGCGCCATCTGCGACACCAGAAGTGCGGGTTCAATTTCTCCTGCGAATGTTTAGATTTTTTCTGGGTCCGGGTGTTGTGGTCACGGACTTCCTGATACCTACGACACAGGAAATCCAAGTTTCCATTCAGGACTACGTATGTGTCTGATGGGCCTTTACTATGATTATTAACTAGCCTCTGCCCACGGCTTCACCCGCGTGGTAACCGGATAAAAAGTAGCCTATATGTTAATCTGATGTATAAGCTATATTACTGTAAAGTTTCATCAAAATTCGTTCAGTAGTTATTGCGTGAAAGAGTAACAAACATCCATCCATCCTCACAAATTTTCGCGTTTATAATAAAAGTAGAATATATTACTTGCCCTCGTCAAAAAATAATAACTCTCATATGTTTGGCAAGGCAGGATCCCGAGACCACAAACCAGAATACTTACCGTAGAATTTCTCCATTACCCACTACTCTGTGGACCGAAGAAAATGGAGACATCGAAGACATTTCTCATGGAAGAAGAAAGAACTCAGAAGATAATCTCCTCCTTTGGTTCTCACATTTAGAATAGCCATAACTCCAGCAGTAAATGTCTGATAATGTTGATCATAAAGAGTATGTGTTTTTCATTCTCAAACATCATTATTGACCAAGGATTATTTATATTTTGGGCAATTTTAAGTTTTTATTGAGGAAATTCTATATAAAACTAATTTTGATTGATTTATTCGTTTCTATTTTAAAACAAAATCATAAAACTAAAGAATACCTTTCGATTTTTATTTTTTTTATATATATGCGTATGCATATAAATGACATCTATCAACATCTATCTTTCCTGTAAAATACAATCTACAGTAAGAGTGAAATATATGTATATATGTATATATATATGTATATATATATTTATATATTGTAGTGTATGTACATTGTACTAGACACGCCACACCATCTTTTTGCACGCCCAGGATGACTGGTAGAGAATGCTTTAGCATTAAGTCCTCCTAGCACTACATTGTTTTTGTGTGAAAGTATTAAATAAATAAATAAATAAATAAATAAGGTCTATTCTCGATAACTATAAACACTAACGATGTTATAGTGTTCCAACTATCGCAACTGTCAATAATTGTAATAGTTGGAACACTATAATATCGATTGATAGTTTTTTATGACAGTTATGAGCATGGATCGAATTTATTATATGGAAAATGTATGGAACAGTCTTTTTAAGTTTTCCTGAAATTTACAATTTATTTTAATGGTTTACTTTGAAGCAAACTTTTTGGATTTGGCTCTGTTTCGTTGTGACTCACTCAATTTTTATGAGAAAATGGCCTTTAATTCTTAGTCTGACTGTGGTATTTTTTAATGTTCCAAAAATAAATAATAACTTTAATTTTGTTTATCAAAATTCAAACAGTGTTTTCTTAGAATAAAACTTTCTAACTACAAAAGAAAAAGTAGATTCATTGCGTGTCCCATTACCTAAGCACTACCTGTATACGATCAACTTCACTGTTCTTAAAGGGTAGTTAAGAAAATTTCAATCATAAGATCATAATCAGGCACTCTTTCGAACTGTTTTACATTTAGGTCTTTCGAATCGGATTATAATGCCCGGATTCAAACATAAACCAACTTCACTCCCGACACTCTTTTGAATAAAAAACAAAAGTAAAATAGCCCACAAAAAATATTTCGGCTAGTCGTGACTCCATAAGATGCTCATGTTTTTTCAGTTTTACGGGAAAAGTAACAACTCCTAGTAACAACCTTTTATGGGACCATTTCGGAATCATTTAAACAACAAAAAAAAGTATTAACAAAATCAGTAAACTATTGGTAAAGATATCAAGTAACAAATATAAAAAAAAAAACAAATGAATCTTAAAACTCCTTTTTGAAGTCGGTTAAAAAATCTTGGATGTAATCGAAAGTCAAGTAGCTGCAGAATTCAGGATAGACGCAAATGAAACGCCGCCGTCGCCGCCGGCCTAAAAACAAAAATATCGAATGTATATGTTTTCGCAACGAGTCGAGAAACACAAGGTAAGCAAGTATTTTCCCACGGTCGCGTCTCTACCAGCATACATTACTCTGCATCCCGATCTCACGCGTCAATTTGAACTTTGATTTCAGGCAACACGGTTTGTATTCGAAGTAGTCGGTTTACAAGATGATATACATTTAAATCGTGTTGACATTTGGTAATATGTCAAAATTATTTAATTGGTACTGCTTAAAAATATGAATAACGGCGTCTCCAACGTTGAGAAGTGCACTTACTTCTCAACGTTGGAGACGTTAAAGACACCATCTTAAAGATTTAAAGACACCATCTTAAATTGAACATTTTGTATTGAGTAGGGAATTTTATGCCGCGTAATTATTTTTTTAGCAAAAGAACGAGTGAAGTGAAATAAACAGGGGGAGGATTTAACCAATAAAGACAAAACACGAAAAAAAAAATTATTCTCGTAATTCTTAATGGGCTTGCAATTTGTCACGCGGGACTCTAGCAACTATGCAAATAGTGCATAAGCCATATATTATGCTTGGACGTGCTTCTGACTACTTCTACTTGCTTACCTCACTAGTTTACAGTTTGATTTTATATCTGAGGTTGTCCATCAATGTTGAGTTAATCAGTTGTTTATTTAAACAGTATTTAGTCTTTTACTATTGAATATGAAATTACACATATGTACCTATAGGAATAGACAGAGCAGTGTTGCGTTAATCAACTGTTTAGAAATCTTATTAAGCTTACTAATCTTAGTCTTTAAGCATAAAAGCGCAATTCTAAGAAACAATATTAAATACACATTTATATGTACAACTATGTACAAGTACAAAAATACAGATTAAATACAGTTGTCTATAGATAGGTATAGATATTTTGGACATGTCAACGTATTGTTTACGAATATAGGCGGAAGCGTTTCCAGAATGATAAAGTTATATTGACAACTTTATTTATGGCTTACATAGTCAATCAATGATTCAAAACCCCAATAAAAATCGAGATTAAACAGAAAAAAGAGGTATATTTCGAAAGTACAATATTGACGTTTATCGGGTCTCCGCTATACTGCGGTCGTATAATAGTCACGTATTAGGTAATCGTAGATTTACATAAAATTGCTAAATAAATCGTGAGGGAACTTCGTGTTTGCGTTTCGATACGGAACCGTGGGGATCGGATTAGGAAGGACCATTGTGTAGTGACCTCTAATATTAATTGCAGAATGCTGTCTGTTGATTAATGTGTAATTGTTGGCATTTTTGTCGGAATATCTCAATGATAAGATTCTTGAAATACCATTCGATAAGTCTACCGAACGAACATTTTTCACACAGAATCACCTAGCCCCAAACTAAGCATAGCTTAAATTATGGGAACTACATGACTGATATAGGTACTAATTATATACTTTTTGGCCAATTTTTTGTGGTACATAGATACAAATTAAACTTACATGAGAGACACTTAATGTAACCGCATGTCCCTATTTTTGGATGGTCAAAAAATAAACTTAACACAATGAAGACTGTGGTGGTCCTACTCGTATTATTAATGTGAAAGTTTGTGAGGGTGGATGTTTGTTACTCGTTCACGCAAAAACTACTGAACGTATTTTGATGAAACTTTACAGTAATATAACTTTCTAGCTGCGCCCCGCGGTTTCACCCGCGTAAGTTTTGACTTTATACTCGTGATAACTTCGAAATTAATGTCCGATTCGAATGAATTTAAAAGTATTTTACTGCTATATAAATACCCTTGATGAAAAAACTATTTATTTGAAAAGTAGGTTTTTGTAGGTAATAATGAGTACTTTAATCATGTAGTACATAATTTTTATGTATCATCAACAATTTTCTCAGCGCACGCCAAACATGCGTACATGTCATTTAATTCTGCCTTTTTGTAATTGTTTATTTGTGTGTACAATAAAGAATAAAGAATGAATTTTACAGGCAATATTTTGCTGCTTTGGGTTATATTTTTGCAATTTTCTTAAGGATCTCAATTTTTTTTGAAAATAAATAATAACCAATTTTACTTCCTGATAATTTAGCTTTCATTTGGTGGAAAAATGGTAAAAATCGGCTCAGTAGTTTCGAAGCCTATTCGGTACAAACAAACGAAAAAATATTTCCTTTTTGTTATGTGTTATTCTGATATACATTAGTATAGATATATCAGAATAACACATAGGTTACTTTTTATCCGGGTACCGCGCGGGCGAAGCCGTGGGCAGAGGCTAGTAATAAAAAAATGTCGTGTTCAAAACTTCAAACACGTGACATAACCGTTCTCAGAACGTGACGGCGCAAGTGCTCGTCATTATTTGCTCTCCACGCGTTTCTAAACGCAGTTTTTTTACAATGTCTAACTTCCTTATTTCCATGATTTCTAATCGTTTATGAGCCGGAAATATTCTTTCTCTTTTAAATATTGTTAATTACTATTAATAGAGGAAGAGGCTATCGCTATCGGGAACATTGTTTGCCGACAATGTAACTGTCGTCAAATTAAAATATATGAAAATCTAACTCTAACATTCTAATAAATGGAGTTTTTCTACTAGGACCAAGTACTAAAAGTTTAAAAAAAAAGGTGAATCCCTTTTTTTAACGCTACTGGTGACAAGAGGGCTGGCTCTTTTCTCAATCCTTTGGATATTCTGCGAGGAAATGCCGGTGGTTTTAGCACCTTACCGCTTTTTTTTATTAGTAAGTTAATTCTGAGCACTTAGTTTTTCTTATTTTTGTTATGATGTTTCAGTTGTTGTAAATAAAATAAGTGTGTCTACCAAAAAAAAATTGTTAAAAAAATTGTTTAAATAATCTTTGATTTCTTTGACTAGCCTGTGCCCATAGTCTCGCTCGTGTGGTATGTGCGTGGTCCTGATCCCGCACTTAGATTCGCTGTGTCGTGGGTATCAGAAACTACGAGTACCATAGTACCACAACACTCAGACCCGAAACGAATATCAATCATGCAATGATCATGCAAACATTTGTCCCGCAGCGGGAATGAAGCGTTTGTGATTGTGGGGTGTTTACTTTTATATTATTTACTAGCTGTACCCACGAATTTCGGGATAAAAAGTATCCTTCATCCTACTCCGTAGTATTATCTTAAATCATGCTAAGTTTCATTTGAATTTGTTCAGTAGTTTCGGCGTTATGCGCGGCCCAGATTCTGACAGACAGACAGAATTAAAAAAAAAACATTTTTGATTTCAATATCGATAAAAGAGTGCCCTACAAAAAATTGTTTCTAAATATCTTCATTGTACAGAATTTGACCTGTTACATTCTTATTATAATATATATAAAAGATAGATTATATTCCTGCAATTTATCGAACCCCATATCAAAGCGTCGTCGATGTGCAAGTGGGTCGTGCAGTATAGGTCACTTGCTGTCGCACGCACTGAGACTTGGGCAACTTAATTGACGAAACATAGATTATCTGTCACTTTTGACTAACCCACATAATCTATTGCAGCTTAATTCAATTTCAGGTTATTTATGGACAAAAACTGAGGTAACAGTGACGGAAAAACGGCACTTTATATTTAATCACAAGAGGTTTTATGAGACGATTTATTTGAATACGGAAATGGTAGACATATTTTATGACTTTCACCATGAGATGCTTGAGCTGAATTCGATGGATTTTAGTTTTATATCATACTAGATTCTGCCCACGACATCGCCCGTGTGGTACCCGGATAAAAAGTAGCCTATGTGTTATTCTGATATATTACTGTAAAGTTTCATTAAAATCCGTTCAGTAGTTTTTGCGTGAAAAAGTAACAAGCATCCTCACAAACTTTCGCATTTATAATATTAGTAGGATCTTTAATCTTTCATATTATTATTATATTAATAACTTATAATCTTAACCCTCTAACCTATGTCTTGAACTAAAACTAAAATAAAACTTTAATTTTGTAAATTATTTGTAACGAAGCACTTTCTTATGGTACCCCCTGTTAACTGGATTTTTATTGATTGAATGGATTGTACTTGAAGCCTGAAAAATAAATAACAAAAATTAACAACTAAGTGGTATGTTATGTTAACATACCCACCTAGGTTAGGTGGGTATGATCACAGATCAATGGATAGGTTTTCAAAAGTTATCTTCATACAATCATAATTTTCCCATACACACAGTATGGGAAAAAATATACAAATGCCGTTCGCTAAAAGATTTCGCTTCGCTCAATCAATAAACGGATCCAATATGTGTATAAAAATAAAAAACATATTAATCAAACCCAGGCTGATTATTGTGTAGACATGTAAATATTGAATCTATGATTTTATCATGCTAGGGGCATTCGCGAAAACTATGAAAATGTATTACCTACTACAGCACTGAAGGTTACCTTGTAAAACAAAAAAATACCAGTGACGGATGTAAAATGCATTGTTGACGTTATCTGCGTATCGACCTCGCAGACATGTAATCAAACGAACTTTATTCCATACATAAAATAGATAATGCAGAGGTCATGATCGCTAAAAGCGCTCATAGTGGCCCTTATTAGCCCAAAATACAGATGAAAGGATTCCTGCGCCCGACAGTGAGACCACAGACTTATAAAATCTGCAAATATTTATCTCGGGTCTGGGTGTTTTGTTTGGGTGGGTGCTTCGGATGTTTCGCAAGAAGTCCCTTGCATATTCAATTCGTCATATGATATTCACTTGGTTAAGGCCCGTGCGCTCAAACAGTGATTTTTTAAATTTAATTTAGTAAAAAACAATTCATATTAATAATAAAAATTGTGTCCCACGCTGGCGGAACCGCGAGAAAATGTTGCTAGAATATAAAATGTCGATATTAATCAAATAGCCAATTGATTAGACAACCGTTCGCTGAACATATAAATCATTGTTAACAGTTTATAGAAGGTCTTATATCCGCGCCGATTTGGCAACGTTGTGCACCGAGTTTTTGTAATATGGCCCATGGTACATTAATCATGTACAATATTTTTAATCATGGACAATTTGCGTATATTTTATTACACAACGATTCGTTGAATAAATCACATAAACACATTCTTACAATAACTTAAAAAAATGCTTGATATTTAAAATGTCTTTTTGTGGGCAATACCAAAAAAGGCTATCCTACTAATATTATAAACGCGAAAGTTTGTGAGGATGGATGTTTGTTACTCTTTCACTCAAAAACTACTGTACGGATTTTGATGAAACTTTACAGTAATATAGCTTATACATCAGAATAACACATAGGCATACTTTTATATACACTTTTTATCCGGGTACCACGCAGGCGAAGCCGTGGGCAGAAGCTTATCTTTTATAAAGTTGTATAGGTATACCTAATTTGTTCCGTTTATAGATAAATGCTTTAATTAATTAATAATAATAATTTTTCAGCGAAAACATAAAATGGAAAATAGTGTTTCTGCGCGTGCGCGTTAATGTCTTTTGTTAGTATAAAAATAATGTTAGTTGAAAAATAAACGCTCACTTATTCTTCATTATGGACTTCTACAGATACATGCGTAGAACTTTGATGATACCAAGTAGGTGGTAGTCAAAGGCACATCCAAACATTATATATAGCCTACGTTAGGTATTTTAAAATTATTAGAGTGATCGTCTCCGCCGCCGCTAACGCGCAGAAGATTGCGGGTTTGATTCCCGCCGCAGGACTAATGTTTGTATAATCTGCAAAAATATTTGTCTAAGGTCTAGGTGTTTATATATAATATGTATGTTTGTATGTATGTGCGTTTATGTATGTATGTGTAAACTATCTACATAATATTTAACTAAATAAAAAATACCGTTTTCTACTCTACTAGTAATAAATATATTAAGATATGGTCTGCGAATATTTGTCTTCGGTCTGAGTGTTTTTCATGTATAATATATAAGCATTTACAAAAAATATATATAAGTAGTATATCAGTCATGTAGTTCCCACAACACAAGCTCTGCTTACTAGATGACGCTGTTTAAAAATGTCCAGCAAAAAAAAGTTACACAAAAATAAGTTTATCTTTTTGTATGTTGTACTGTAAAATGGTGTCTTGCACAACAATGAGTTTATCTAACAATCTATCTATTTATTTTTAAATATATCAGAGCAATCGAGAGCTTTCAAGATATCCATCGTTTAATAGTTATGCTTACGCGTTATCTAAGATAGTTTCCTTGTCTATTTCTCGTTCGCGAACTCGATACACTTTCTAGCTATTATTATTTTTCTTGGAGTTCCGTATACAGTAGACTTCTCAGACAAGAAAATACTTTATGGCGTACCAAATAATACATCAGCCTATATAATTACTACATACTTTGATAAAGTTGTACAATAGGCGGTCTTATCGGTAATTATTGATTTTTACCAGACCATCTTTGAATGGAACGGACTGTACAAAAGATTACGAGTTTAATTGGTGTACCACATGCTATGAATCCTATTAATATTATAAAGGCGAAAGTTTGTGAGGATGGATGTTTGTTACTCATTCACGCAAAAACTACTGAACAGATTTTGATGAAACTTTACAGTAATATAGCTTATACATAAGAATAACACATAGGCTTTTATCCGGGTACTACGCGGGCGAAGCCGTGGGAGGTAGAGGTTATGTATTTGGGATATTATAAAAAAAACATATTATTATATTGGATATTTGGGTGTTATGTTACTATGGTACACTTTTTTATAATATCCCAAATACATACAAATATAGATGGATAGAATTTTTTTTATTGCACAACTAAAAAGTACTGTGCGAACTTAATGCTAGATAGCATTCTAAAGAAAAGTTATAAATTATATGGAAGAGCTTATCTATCAATAAAATTACTATTCCCTAGATAAATATAATTACATATACCTACCTATCTACATAACCTAACCTTACAAGTAAATACCTGTAGAACATAAGCATTTTGTCTCGCAGCGCACTTATTGCGTCATACTGTAGTTTCAACTGTACGAACGAAAACGATACATATGCCAATTATTGTCGCTCGTGGTCAAACGATGCCGCTTACCGAGCGCAGGTCACTATCTAAATATAAAGAAACCAGTTGGAAACTCAAGGACTGTCTACTCTACATTCTGCCCTTCGGACTGGTTCGTTGCCCCATGCGTACTTACGTAATGCGTCTGCGCCGATCTTTGTATAGCTTTTGGTACTACAATGTGTTTGTAATCACAAGTAAAATGTTTATTGATCTATTTTAATCACAAAAATCATTACATCCCCAATTCAATAGTGTAGTAATCAATTCATGTAAAATTATATATATATAAAAATATATAATATATTTATATATCTATGTAGCTGTTCGGTGTATTTATATAAGTAAAGATATGTACATATGTAATTTATGTAGTTTTTTTTTGTTTTTATTTTTAACTTCTATCGGTCTCTATAATGTCGGTTGTACGCCGCCGTCCTTATTTGTTCTTCCAGTTTCTGTCCATCCAAAGGTTGCCTGGAAGAGATTGCTTTCAGCGATAAGGTCGCCCATTGTATCACTAGGTATTATTATAATTTATTTTTCGTGTTTCTTTTGTATTAACAGGTGTACAATAAATATATATTTTATACTATTCTAAATTAATAACTCTTATAACAAAATTTACACCAATATTGGTAAGGTTTGTAAGTTTATATGTAGAAGGTAATCTTCGAAACTATTTATCCAATTTAAAAAACTTTAACTAATTTAAAAATGGATCTTTAGGGTGGACATTGGCTTTTATATTATTTCGTTAAAATAAAAGGACTTTTTGTGGAGACCAATTTTGCAACGTAAATCGACGAAATATCGGTCGAATGAAATGCACTGAAATAGTTCAAGTTTTAATTTTGTACCTAAATAGATTTACTCGCAATTTAAGTAAAAAGTAGAGTGTTTAATTCGGGAAGGCTAAAACATCTTATATGTAATGGCTCATTTTAGGCCCTTGTTGAACTATCTACTATTATCTGATAACGTCACCAAAGCTTGCCTCAGTCACAATCATGTACATCGTAACTAGCATAGATTTATAAAAAAATAACCTTCTGTTTCACAATCACTCGCTAACTTAGTAAGTCGCTAAATATAGCCCTTTCCTTTTCTAGCACTAAACAAAGGATAGAGGCTGACAACTTTTAGCAAGCTGCAAAAGTTAGCGAGGGATTATGAAACAGAGTGATTATATTTATAACATAAACGGCCGTTATTTCTTTGGTTTAAGCTGCCTTAACATAAAATAAATATTTGCTCTTTAAGCTGATTTATTACATAATTCGTTTAAAACACTTTAACTGTGGTCCTATGCCCATAACTATTTAAGGCAGGTTTAAAACCAATCTACTTTCTCTAGCACTATGTAATCTATACCTTGAAGCCTGTTTAAGTATGTACCTACCTATACCAGTTGTACTGGTTATTATTTAAGAAGGCCGCGTTGGCTTAGTGGGCGGTACCTCGGCTTCGGATCTGGAGGTCGAATCGGGTCGTGAACCAATGGATTTTTCACTTGAAAAAATGTGCTCATTTTTGAGCACATTTTTGACGACGAAGGAAAACATCATGAAGGACGACAATCATAGAAAACATCATGAAGGAACCGGCATGCCCAACCATGAATCATACATTTTAAAGCACGTTATGTCACGTGGAATATCAACTACTTGCAAAACGAGGGCATGTGCCAAATGCCTTGTTTGAACGTGTTGGAATCTTCACCTCAAGAATTCACTGTACTTAGTGTCTGATGAAAATTGTGAGTTTGTTTTTTTTTTTAATTGAAATTAGTAATTTTAACTGAAACCAAACCACCATAATTTCAGTGATATGATCAAAAACTGTTTAAAGCAAATTCACAACAATAAATTTGTAAGTAGATTTTAGACTTAATTTTTTTATTATCCTACTTATATTATAAACGTGAAAGTTTGTGAGGATGTTTGTTCCTCTTTCACGCAAAAACTACTGAACGTATTTTGATAAAACTTTACAGTAATATAGCTTATACATCAGAATAACACATAGGCTACTTTTATCCGGGTACCATGCGAGCGAAGCCGTGGGCAGAAGCTAGTAGACTATAATTTCCCTAATGAAAAACGTTATTATGATGGAAAATAGGTAAGGCTTGTAAAAGGTGAGCTTAACCCTAAAAATATTTTCTTTCAGCAAACCTTTGAGGAGAGAGAGAAAGAAAGAGAGAGAGACGTGATGATGTTAGAATCTTATAAGTAACCGCAACATGATTATAAACTACAATAAAAAAGTTCAGAATGCGAGTTATGCAAAATGAAATTTCTCAATAAATACTGAAACTTGGTACTTACATAACCGTTTCATTTGCAACACAACAATCGCACATAACAAGAAAAATCATAGACGCTAAACAATCTGTTTGCGAAAAAGAATTGACTATTTAATCATTTCATTAGAACATGACAGTCAGCATATAGACTACCTATTCATAAGTGGTTACCGCAACCGTAAATATTACGTCTTAAAAAATATAGCCCTGCCCCATCATTTGAAAAACAAAACTAAAAGTGAAGCTCTAGAACTGACAATAAAACTCATGATATCGAATGAGACCTGCCACATTTGCTCGGTTTGCGGTTTCTGCTAACAAGATTTGTATTATCAGTTAACAAGAAATAGAAACATATTTATTGTGAAAGGAGGAAGCATACTCCGGTGTTTTTATCGTATCTTTTTTTAAGAAGATTTATGAGCAGACCTTTCGCATATCAAAGCTATAAGTCCTAAATCTGTATGTGTAAACAAAATCGTCAGCGATTGTCATTTCTGACAAAACAGTACTGAATTGTGGAATTGTATATCTGTGGTATCATATTTTTTAAGAATAGGTTAAGCATTACTATTATAAAGCGTATAGTGTGTTGTCATAAGAACTTAGGTTGATACTTTTTAGACTTTATTTAAGTCTCTGACTAGTACTTTTTTCTATAAATGAGTCTCGTTCATTTACGTTCGATTGGCACCACACTAAAGCTGAATGAAGGATCATCAAAAAAATAACCAAGCAGAGTTTGTTGCCTGATTCTTCTATGCTTGGTCGCGCGCGAGGAACCGGCGTAAATTCACTTTAACATTTTAGATTCACGTATAGTTTTTAAGTTGACGTTTCTATATGATCCTTGTGATTTCAATGAATAAAAACCTATTGACTTTGACTTTGACTTTGAATATTATAAAAAACTAGCTTTTGCCCACGGCTTCGCTCGCGTGGTACCCGGATAAAATGTTGCCTATGTATTATTTTGATATATAAACTACCTCTATATTACTGTAAAGTTTCATTAAAATCCGTTCAACAGTTTTTTGCGTGAAAGAGTAACAAACATCAATTCTCACAAACTTTCGCGTATATAGTAGTAGGATGTAAGTGGTTGGCACAAAATTAACGGTATCATATTAATACTCATATTGAGCAATAGATAACTATCGATTTCTTTGACAATCGATCAATCGTATTTGGTATACGCTTTTATTGAAATTAACAGGGTTTTCTGTATAACCTGAATATTTAAGGCTTATTGAAGACATTGTGGTATCCTGAAATTTTTGACACGAGAATGAACACCAGCTTACCAAACCACCTATACAGGGTGTCCCGGAATGTATATATAATGCCGGAAGGAGGTCACTGACACCGTGGTTGGGAACATTGTTTGTTCTACGACTTTTTGGATTTCCATGTTTTTCATTCATGACATGACAAAGTTTTCATACTACCTGCTCTTAGCACATCCCTAAAATCAACTAACAGCTGTTTAGTTGACTTTTGAGGGTGACGTCACAAGAGGTCATTCCTCACCACGGTGTCAATGACCTCCTTCCGGCATTTTATACAAATTCCGGGACACCCTGTATAGGCAACAAGGATACCTTATTATGAAACTCTAGCAATTACGTACATTGCCGTATTGACAAGATCAAGAAGTAGGTAGGTACGCATCAATAAAGTAGAAATAGATGTTGCATCAACAGATAGACATGACCTTCCATCTGCTAATGAAACTAATTTAAGGATAGCTTAAGTTTCCGCAGCGTTTAGTACGGGATTTCAATGTTTCTTTTCTTTTCAGGTAAGTACTTGTATTTACTGGGGTTTATTGAAGAGGCTGAAGGTTTATAATGGCTGAAGAAATTATAAATATCGGGCAAGTGATCTTTTGTCTGGAGACAACGTCTAGGCAAATTTTTAACCTTTGCCTAGACAAATTGTTATGTCTCAGGGTCGGTAACGCCGTGAATGATACCTACCTTTGGTTTTGCAAAAGTCCATGGTATGATTGTTTGCTATTTTAGTTGTTAAAAAAATATATGTTGCAACTATTAAGTAGAGAGTTTCAGACTAGTCAAAGATTCAGCATCATCTAGCATTAAAACGGTGGGTTTTTGTCACACCGCAAGTAGCGACCATTTTCTCGTCGATTTACATTGTAAAATCGGTCTACACAAAAAGGCATTTTATTTTAACGGGATAATATATCATTTTTTCACCCTGAAATTCCATTGGTGAAACAGTTTTTTAAATCGGACTAGTAGTTTCGGAGATTATCCACTACATAAAAAAATTACAAACTTGGCCTTTTTATGACAAACTCCCAACCCTTTGAAAAGCATGTGAAGCTCTGACCCGTAGAACCAATGACGCAAAATGTCAAGGAGTAAATGATCGTTCATGAGGCGACGAGTTTTCTTGATTGATGTTTGCTATCTAATTGATTTGTGACTATTCTTATCTGATAATGATATACGCACCACGTCTAGACATATATCCAGGCGTGGACTAATGAGGACTGATGATGGGACGATGTGTCGCTGACAACATTGAATCTGCAATAAATTAAGTAACTAGACTTCATTTTAGGTACCATAAAATAAACAATTCTGTTGTCTTTATTTTATTAATAAAATCATTGAATAAATTTACAACATTTCCATTTTTCCTACGGTTTTGAATGGCTAGACTGTGTCGTCTGTATATTTTGTAAATACTTATCGAGTACCTATTTAATATTCTTATTATTATATATTAATTTCATTATTAAGTAAGCTCCTCCTAGTGACTTTTGACGATAAAACCTTTCAGGTTCAAATCTATAAAAATCGATATTATGTCTTTTTGAGAAAATTTTCAAAGACAAACGAACTTGCCTAAGCTCGCAGATGTACAATATGTTTTTTTTGTCAGAATTATTTGTATGTACAATAAAGAATAAAGAACAAAATATACCGACGTGGTGCCTTGTGTCGCGGGCAAGCACCGCTATAGGTGATAAAAGTGATAGAATTATATTGATAAGTGACTAGATATTCCAGATAACTTAGTGATAGCAGTTTTACTTGATCTGCGTGAGACCCGTGACTCATATTATAAGACAACTACCACCGAGTGTTGGAACTTAGGAAAATTCTATCACGCACGCTTGTCCAATTATGCATAATCGCTTAATTAACCAACTGAAACTGTGAAGTTCTAAAGATACGGTTGGGTTTTGAGCTTTAGAACCGTATGAGTCAGATGCATGTTTGCTAAGAGACCTTTATGTATTTTCCGGTAGCTGAACCGGTTTGTGCAATGGATTCATTTAGACCTTGTCTTGGCTATCTATGGAATATTTTTTTAAAGACACCTGTCGGGTCCATTGAGGTACATATTAGTACGTTGCAAAACCCTGCTCCTTCCTGTGTCACTCTCAAGAAGTCTAAATACCTGGTATTTTATCAGTACCAAAACCGATTGACATGGTAAGTGCCTAAATAAGGATGACGCAGCAATTGCTGTTTTTGACCATACCAGAAACGAGGATATTTTATCCCAAAATAGAATTAAAAAGAGTAGTAGAGTATCTGTGAAAGGGCTCGTCCGGGGAAGTGCTACCACAACGAAGTATGGGTATGTATGCATACAAACATACATACCTACCCATCTGTTGATAAGCGGTTACTGTAACTTATGGATGCTTACAAGACCGGAGGTATCACTCGAGCGTTTCTGACCCTGACATAACGGATGAAAAATCTCATGCATATAATTATGTGTTTGTAGGTATCTTATTATTTTGAAAGCTATAAAAGAATTAGTGCTACTTATAGTGGGTTGGATAAAGATAGGGGTGGGTTGGACCTCCATATTAATATCCAACACACATAGTTCATCGTTGAGTCGTGAAGCGGGTGCCATAATATCGCAACATCTAAAATCTTTTTTTAGGGTATACGTAGTCTGGTATGGATATAATAAAAAAGTACGTGGTGGTATCAGCTCTACCACAGATAAAATAGTTAGCGTTCTTTTTTTGCACAAAAGTAGCATCCTGTTCTGTATAGAATATTTTGTTTGAGAATACAAATCACCTTGTATAATCCTTTAGGTACCTACATATCACTCATGGACCTTTAAGTATTGTTAGTTTGTTAGCGGACACGGGGCGCGACCTTGGCCGGCCTTTCTAACACCATTCCTAGGGCTGCATACAGTGTTGCTAAGTCTCCACGACGTGATAACAGATGGCACTGTTATTCCATTCGGAGCTTCCCAAAAAAGGTTCAAATGAAATTGCTCATACCTATGCAAGTAGCCAAAGAAACAAACAAACCAAACACGCTCACGACTGTACGCCCCATGTAGAGATCCATTCTCAGTGCGCAGATCTCTGTGAGGATACCAAATAGGTAGTCAAAGGCACGATATTTGGCACATGTCAACGTTTTGCATACCTAGCAGTTGGTATTCTACCTGACAGGTTCGAAGTCCATTGACGCAGTTTAAGTTTTAGCACGAAACATTAATAATGCTATTAGCAAAAACAATAGAGAGGAAATATAGAACGACATTTAATTAAATAACAAGAACAGCGTTAAAGTTTTAGAAAATATATAACTTGGAGATTTGATACTGATATGAAGTAATGTATAAAAATTAACCAACCAATACAAACGATTCATGCTGGATTGGACTGAAAATAACTTCACCCTTTTATAGTGTCAGTAATGAAATGGCCGGTTCTCAGGTCATCTCTTCTGAGGCCCATCATAGTGTAATGAACTCAACTCTGACCGATTTATTTTGAAATTCCCAACAACACCGTGAATAGCTACTTTCTTCAAAACTTTTATTGAATGGTGCCCTTTTCTTCATTCTCCTTGATTTGATCTTGATCTTTTTTATTTAATGAGTCACAAAAAACTTAGACAAAAAATAAACATATTAAAGGTGTCTATTCAAATTCGTACGTCACTTCACAAATTGGCGCCAATTTGCTCCTAAATATTGGGACGTCAAAATTTGAGTGTCAGAGTGACAGAAAACTGATAGATTGTATGTAAGCAGTACGAGTCAAGGACACGCGTGTCTCTTGAAAAAAGATAATTACTCAAAATGGCGGCCGGCTGTCAAGGTCACATGGTGAAAGTGAAAGATAGCGCCGTGGTTATAAATCGATTCTTTGTTACCGATTTATGATGTAAAGGTGAAGGTCATTGCCCGTTCGGTTTCCATTCGGTTCGATTAGCTGGAAAGCTATTAAATGTATGAGTAAGTAATAGTTTTCGTTTTGTTCAGAAAGTTTATGATCGTTGATTGCATGTGATGGAGTGTACATTGCTGTATTCTTCGTTCTAGGATTATTTTGTTTAAGTATTTGACGTGGCTATACAATATCCCGGAACTGTGTTATTAAACAAATAATTAACGTGTAAGCTTCTAACTACTATTCTTGTTTAGCAATATTAATTATTTCTGAACTAGGGAAACAACTAAAAAGTTCTCTGTAATTTAAGCAACCGACATCACCATTCAATCTTTTATTTTTTTTATCTGCATCTGTTATTTCGCTGGTTATCTTGGTAACTAAAACTTTGTAATAAATACTTTAGGCCATCAATCACCAAAATGGTAGATATATAAATCATTCACATTTATTTTAATTAGCAAATATAAACAAAGTTCAAACCAACATGGCCTCTCATAAAATGTAATGTGAGTTGCGTGTTGTTGATTTAGGTAATTTATTTTAAAAATATATGGTCAAAATTATTATTGGACATTGATAAAACACACGGTGAGTCTTCTTGACACCTATGATAATACTTTATTTCTACAGGAAGTTTAGTTTACCTACCAATCTGATGATTTTTATTTGACTAGTGACATTTGATCTTCTGTCAGCTACTAGTCCACTTGTAAAAACAAACAAAGCTTAGAAATATTATGTATACTTTGATCAGCTACAAAGTATTTTTATTGTATGGGATGTTCAATAATTGTTCACTTATCTTAAGTGTTTGCATTGTAAAACTATTATGTTAGTTTCACAATTGTTAATGTTTCTATGGGAGCCATTTTTTGAGTTTTTCTCACACAGATAACTATTGTTAATTACTTGATCAAATCGATATATTGTGCGTTTGAATGTCGATGAAAAATTTGTATAAGTACCTATTTGTTTGTGAAGCTGTAGTTTAGGTTAACGTAATAGGGCTAGGGATGAGTGGTTTTCGGGTCACTCTAAAAATAAATATTATGTTTCCACTAAACTTCGACAAAGACTTCGGCTTAAATGGCAGATTTCTATGAAAAAATTAGGTTTTGAATCATTATCATACGGAAGACATTTATTGCTAAACAGAAGCATCTCATAAATTATACCAAGACAAAGGATCTTTCCGACTTGTAGTCGAAAGGACCTCTTATGCTTATGAGAAGAACCGGTTAAACGGTTTACGAAACGTCAGCTAGTGAATAGAATACGTGGTATAATCGGAATATATTCTAAAACGATATCAAAACACGATAATGTCAAGTCTGCAATTAACCATATAGGATAATCCTAAGTGCATCTCACGGTTACAAAGATGCATCAGTCAATAAACCCCAACTTAACGCGTCTAGCTTTCTACAACACACAGTGAATGCGAAATCGGCATTTAAAAACTGTCTCGGGAGAAATCTATTATCATTCCTCGGCTGCTCTGCGATGCAAAATAAAGGATATTTGCTTTAGTTTATATCAGTATTCACTATCGTTAGAGCATTGTATATATGGCTAAACATTTAGATACTTTTATATCGATATTTTTTTGAATAGTTGTGTCTAATTTATTTTGATTATAACGAGGGAAAGATCTATGATAGCTCATTAGCTATCATATCTCTATATCATAAATCTTCACATAGTGTGGTAGGAAAAGAAAATAGGCTTAATTTTGTATGTTAATTTTGCTATTTTAAGTACTCAATAATCTAACACTACACCGTATCACCCGGAAACGTACGGGTCAACTGAACTAACCTCTAAAGGGCAACCTCTAAACGGCGATCACTCAATGAGCAGCCATCAGAAGCAATGACTCTTTATAGTCGATAAATCAGAGTTCAAATTGCCTTTTCGTGCACGCGCAGTTGGTTAACGGCTTTAGTGCTATGTGATTTAGGTGTGCTGGGTCATTAATGAGTGATACATTATATTCCTGTGCTTATAACATGAAGTCATAAAAGATGCTGCAACAACATACACAAACATCTAATAAAACCATCTTTAGAAGAGTTTTTTGTCTAACTTTTGACCTCAACCTCAAAGTCTTCAGACATATTAGTTAAAGGTTTTTTTATCTGTGATAGGTTGGGCTCGCTCCCTGAAGTTTACTAGATGGCTCTTCTTGTATCATGTATGCGAGGCTAATAATCTAAATCTAAAGCCATATTTATGACAGTTATATAACGCACGCTGGTTATTTTTCACACAGCATCATATAGTCCCAAATTAAGCTAATATACTACTTACACACTTTTTTTGTAAATACATATTATACCTAGAAAATACCCAGACCCGAGACAAACGTTTGCAAATCATACAAACATTTATCCCGCAGCGGGATTTGAACCCAGTAACCTTCGTCTCAGGCGGGTCTTCGCCCACTGCGCCACAGAGGTCGTCATAACTTCGCATTTAGGTTTTAGGCACCGTTTTAAGTGCTGTATGATTTTATCGTCATTATTTCCGTTTCCCTTAAAACATGGTACAGCGCTGTATGTTTAAGAATTTTAAAGATACTGGCACTAATAAAAAAAAACTTTCATTATTTCAAATACACTTGATCGATTTCCAAACAGATAATGATCGTTAATCCGAATACAGATCAGCAATACATAGGTACAGCTCCGCATTGGACGCGGCTGACCGTAATGACCGGTGAAGTAACGTGGTCACGAATTGGTCTGATCCAATGATGCCGCAGGGTATAGGTTAACGTGACGAAAGGTATAATTGGTCGATTGTATACCAGGTCCATATTTGCTTTGTTAGTACAAGTCAATTAATGTAAACAATATATTAGAACGCTAATGCAAAAGAAGTTTGCGATCAGTTCCATTTTCAAAAATAAATTATAATAAAAAAAGTATCTAATGATCTTTCCTTATACATTTTTCTAAGAAATTATCTCATAATTTGAAGTGTAAATAACTAAATTATGTTTTTAGTTATTTCACCACAAGGAAAGTATCAGCACAGTGCTAAAAACGTGAACAAATGATACTGTAAACAAAATGAATTAAGTGTTATTGTTTTTTTTTCTACCACCGTTACTTACTTTTAATTTCGAAAAGTAAGTGACGGTGGTGGAAAATATAAATGACTCAAACTCCACCGCACTATATTCTTATATCCTCCACCTGCTCTACGCCACTGCGCCACAGAGGTCGTCGGTGAATATTGATTAGTGGTTTGTAAAGAGTGTTTATTGTCAATAACTTTTTTATTTGAATAAAGCTCTTTCCATCAATTCCACGGGATGAATTTTAAGTGAACTTACAATGAGGCAAGATTTTTATCGGCAATTGGCCAACTGCTGGACTTATTTAAGTGTCCGTTTTGCATTCCGATGGTGCAATAGGTACTTACCTAAATCTCAGAATAAGTACCTACTTAAATAAGTAAGGCAGGTCCTTCACAACAGGTTAAGTATTTATAGTTTGTAGCATAAACTTTTGTGGTTGGACGTATAGAAAAACATAAACGTCAGTTCTCAAATTCCATGTGTTGATATTAGTGTTTTTTTATATTTAGAATCCCTTGTATCAATATCGAGAATCATAGGAAATTTTTATAGAAAGTGATTTTTCGTTCGACATAATATCGCCCTTATTTCAAACTATTTGATGCCGATTTAATGTCAATTTACATGTCAGAGACAAGGCATACGTCATCGGTCGGTCGTCGGTGAAATGTACTGCAAACGAGAAATAAATAGCAACAATCAAATCACAATTTGAATACTTTCGACACTGACAGTTGTATTGGTATATATAATAAACATGTTTTTTTACTAGATTACTAAGTTATGTGGCTTAGCCAATACAATTACAATGACGAAGTGAGGCGTAGTGGGCGAAGGCCCGCCAGAGATGCAGAAGGTTGCGGGTTCGATTCCCGGCGCGAGACAAATGTTTGTATTTACAAATATTTGTCTCGGGTCTAGGTGTAGAGTATTAACAAAAAAAATGTATATATGTAGTATATCAGTCATGTAGTTCTCATAATACAAGCTCTGCTTAGTTTGGGGCTAGATGATGCTGTTTGAAAATGTCCAGCATCATTATTATTTATTTTAAAGCTTCTTATGGTCACCAATCCAAGTATTGATGATGCTCAATGTACTGATAGGCTTGATTTGGCACGAGCGCTAGCGCTTGATACTTTTTACCAGTAAAAGACTTCAACGCGTTTCTTGCTACGAAAGCTTGTTCATTTTGGTCCTTGTTACGAAATTGACAATCTTCACTGGTCGCTAACGTGCGGGTCAGAACATTTTTTTTTAATCTGTGACATGCGGTTACAACCAGAGTCCAACGTCACGTCGTCGTGATGAGAGATTTTATGTTCTGTGCATTTGAGGAGACGGTACAGATTAAAAATGTTTTCTCCTAGAAGACGGTCGACGCTCACTGTTTTGAAGACTCGGTGCAGTGGTGGCTCGAAGCCAAGGGAATGATTTAATTTAATTTGTTGTTCTTAACAAAAGATGTTTATGGTGCCGGAACATTAAACATAATATACAAAGTACTTTTTTTTAACGGGAGCTTACACTAAGTACATTTATTCATACAACTATAAACAGGTATGTAGGTAAGCAGTTTTTACAAAATACACATAAGAAACAGTTAGCAGTTGCAAACGATCTATAGATAGGCCAAATGATCTGGATAATTACCAGACTGAAGTGTTCCCAAAATACTGTTTGTATTGCCACGCTGAATGCCAATGCGTTAACCCAGATAAGAGCCAGCTAAAACACGCGTCGCTTCAACCTTGAATTACTTATTACCTACAAGCTTAAAGCTATGGTCAAAAGAATGGTAATAATTATGATAGGTACCTACCTACATTCATACAAACCATTTGAGCCATTTAACAATCGATCTTTATATATTTCAACTAATCCAAATCATTACCTGACGGAAGCGTCCTCAAAAAGTTGGCGGTGTTCCCACAAATTAGGGAATTTATTTTATTGCACGTCCGAGGGCGTATTTATATCACAAAAATTCAGGAACGTAATCATTTAATTTTGTTCATGATAAAAATTGGTCAAATATATAAAAAAGAAATGTCAAGGAAACATAAAACTTTGATAGTAAAGAATGACCATCAATCATTTCCACCTATGATGATTTATGCTAGGTACCTACTAATATCATTGCAAAAAGAACGTCCTTGTGGTTTTGTTGGACAATGGCTCGTTACTACAGTTACCAATATCATACTTTTTATAAATTAGTTTTTTGCTGCAAGTTGCCATCTATTTATAACAAGAGATTGCACGGTGGAACGTCTTATTATTAATGGCTACTGTGACAGAAAAGGTTTTGTACAATGTCACCACGAAAGCAGAGATTATTTACAGAGTTATAAATACAGAGTTATAAAATAAGTAATAAAATTTATTTACAGAATTTATATTATTCTATCTTACACTAATCAGTATAAATAAATAATGTTTTCTGTCACAGTAGCCATTAATAATAAGGCGTTCCAGTCTTATTATTAATGGCTACTGTGACAGAAAAGGTTTTGTACAATGTCACCACGAAAGCAGAGATTATTTACAGAGTTATAAATACAGAGTTATAAAATAAGTAATAAAATTTATTTACAGAATTTATATTATTCTATCTTAAACTAATCAGTATAAATAAATAATGTTTTCTGTCACAGTAGCCATTAATAATAAGGCGTTCCAGTCTTATTATTAATGGCTACTGTGACAGAAAAGGTTTTGTACAATGTCACCACGAAAGCAGAGATTATTTACAGAGTTATAAATACAGAGTTATAAAATAAGTAATAAAATTCTATCTTACACTAATCAGTATAAATAAATAATGTTTTTAATTGATTAGACTGAATTTCTTGTTTGGGATGAACTGTCAAAATTTGGGTAATATTATTATTTAAAACTAGGTACTAAAGTTAAGTTACTTGTTTACTCTTCTCGTTTTAGTTTTAGAATGTGTACCTATATACCTGTATGTGTACCTGTTTTCTTATTTATTTTTGTTTTGTATAACTGTGTTACCTTATGTGTCTGAGATAAACTATGTTTAAAAGTCCTTAAATAAATGAAAAAAAAACTACTAAAGTGGCAAACAAGCATACGGGTGACTGTTAGTAACTTGTTACCGTAACTTATAGACATGCTCTGTGTTTCATAATCACTCGCTTACTTAGCAAGTCGCTAAATCTAGCCCTGTCCTTTTCTAATACAATAAAGGATAGAGGCAGGCAACTTTTAGCACGCTAAAGTTAGCGAGTGATTATGAAACAGAGGGATGGCATATGTCCACGCTTCATCTGCTCTATAGAAACATCATATAAATATTTTTTATTTACTAAACATTCTCACAAATCTACTGGTTTGTGAGACAGCTCTAAAACGATTTGACTCTAGTAGGCTACTGCCTAGTCCAATCGTTAGTTAACCATCTACTTTGTGTAAATTGGTATTCCCAGCTCTATAACGATTTGGCTGTAGGCTACTCTGCCTAGTAGCACACAAAGTTTACACAAAGTAGATGGTTAACTAAAATAACTCATAGGTACAAATATCATCTAAAATAATGTTTAATCACATAAAAGACAACTAGGTACATTAATATTATGGGTTCTTATGTAGTTCTCCTTGATATTATGTCGTTAAAATTAAGGTCAGTGTAAGGAGGTTTATGTGCCGATTGCATAGAAATTAGATCAGTTTTTATTGATTAGAAATATATTAAACTAGTAGAATGATTTATTTTTAATTGATCATGTTTTATCATCAAGTACAACATGGTGATTAAAGTCAAATGTTAATGAATGCGATAGAGTGAAGATATCCTCTTTTATATGGATATAAATCTTTTTTCGCGATTTACATAGGTACCGGTTAAGACATCATGTCATATAAATTCCTAATTTATGTGCTAGATACATTTTAATTAATCCTGTTATTAATTAATTTTAAATTCAGAGTAATTTTGATTCCGTTACCTGAAACGTAATTAGGTATGTGCATATGTGTATTATTTTTAAACGTAGATGGGGTTTGTTTGGAAACTATATATCCTTCTATAATATATTATTTGAAGGCATGTGCCATGAGTAAGTGTCGTTGGGCTTGCAGCCTGACACGTGAAATTTTAACTACTTGCAAATACGCGAACACGAGACAAATGTAATATTTGGAAGTGCCCCTGACTACCGTAAATACCGGATGTCCATCATTGGGCATTTCTGTTTTTCCCATTTGTTTTTTTTAACCGTTCCAACATCCTATTTCTAGCTCATAGGGTAGATACCACTTTATTTTTTTCATGTAGTGCCAAATAATATTTTTCATTTCATTAAATACATACATAAATTTACACATTCTTCCTTAGCATAAGCACCACAGACAAAGTTTTGTCTACGAAAGAGAAGACAAAAACTATTTTTGTCGCCTATTCTGTCAAACAAAAGAGAGGAACAAAATATTGTTTGTCTTCTCAGCGGTAGACATGCATGCTGGTCAGTTTAGGGTATAAGTATTTTACCTGACTTTTATTCAGAACGTCTCTAATTATCCTTCCAATTTCATTTTATTTCATGAATAACTAACTAATAAACCTATCGTCATGAATACAATTACTTTTTCATAGCCACGAGTATTTATAACGATGGAAATAAGAAAAAAACACAATCCATGTCGAAACAAAAGCATGACAATACAATGTAAAAACTTTCACAGGTACCTAGCCGAGAGAATTGTCTACTATAAAATATTCTCAACTGCTCAAGACGTATCGAGCTACTCTATTTTTAGGGTTCCAAAGTAACCTACAGTTTTTTAGCTATCATTATGAAAATAATAAATAAATCAATAAAACTGGACGTTTGCGCAAAAAAAATATTAAAATCATGAGAGGTACCTATTTAATTGGGGTGTTACACTTGTAAAGACAGATGGACAGGTAAATGACGAAAAAGACATAACCATGTGCTTTTTCATCATTTCACTTAGAAACCATAAAAATGATGTCATTATCTAAAATGCTATTTAACTTGACTTTCACTGTTTATGCATGAGCATGACACGAGTAGGGTGAACATGCTGCACAAAAAAATAGGACAAGTCCCCTTCGTCACGCAACTCATTATGGTGACTCTGTATAAGGATGTCTCTAACTGCAAGTGAATGTCAAAAGTAACGCAAACATAAATCCCAAATATGGACGGAGTTAATGAAATTGCGGTGAACGTTGGCAAAATAAAGTTATCATTTTAATTATGGGAATGAGAGATTCGATTAATGTCAAAATGAAACAAAACATTTATTAACGTACACAAAACTCTGCATTTGATTAAAGTCCAGAAACCCTTCTGGTTGTCAGAACGCATTTCCACGTACTACGATCCTGACATACTCTTTTGCTTTTGCCTGACTCTTATGCTAAATGTATTCTCATCACGTTCTGAATACATGCTTTGGAGACTATATGAACCTTTTTCCAGAACATATTCACATAATAAAGTACTGCGTGTGACGTATTTGTTCAGAACTTCAGAGAACTGTATGATTTACGTTCGCCTAGAATACTGCTTGTTTCGCCACTTTCCTTTCGTCCATTATTTCTACATGCCCAAAAAAACATATCAGAATAATAAAAAAAACATGCCAATACCTATCAACGCTTGTAAAATTTATCGAACTGTGAATGAACGACACACTACTCATTATATAATCTTAATGTTAGTGAATATATACACGTAAAAGTAATTTAAATTCTAAACAAACGACGTGCCCATATTCGTCACGCAAATGTTGTAAATGCAGTACCTGATTCATACTAACGGCTCTTTTTTTATGGAAACGTATAACTTTTTCTTGCGTCATTGTCGCCCCAGAGTGCGTTGCTTGCATGCTTTGCACGAAACCAGTAACTAGATCCAGTACTTACTACGTAGTTTTTCTGGGCAATTATGACTACCAAGGTCTGGATTAAATAAAATGTATCACAACCATAAAGCCTTCGCTGCATCCTGGCAGGTTAAAATATTTTCCATTACGAGCATGATCGTGTCAGCTAAGTGAGATGTATCGCGACTTTTGGCCCAAAGGTCCTGGGTTTGCTTTCACACGGTTTAAAAACAATAGATTTATCCTCTAAAAAATGAGGGATCGTCCTGTCCAGTCAGAACCAAAAATCCAAAAGCATGTATTAGTTGCAAGAAAAGGGAAGATAATTTTTATAAAAGACTTTCCATTGGCCTGGGTTCGTTATTTGTCAAGCAAGAGTGCAAGTATTTACCGAGTTGTAGAAACGCCACCCATTCGATGGTTCGATGACTTCGCCATAGTTGTGGAAAGTAGGTTAGCTAAGGCTCTTCTGAACCGTTCGTCATGGCACTCCATAGGAGAAATCTGTATCCCGAAGACTTCCATTTCACATTCTCTTGATGCCAATGAGTGCAAGCATGACAGAATGCAATCATGTTTTGTTATTGGGGAATAAAATAAAAAAACGAGCAATAATTTCGTGAAAAATCTAATGAACTGGCTCGCTCTACTGGCATGTTAGTGGGACAGTATACGTACTAGTATCGTGTAAACTTGCATCATGGTCGTAGCGGGTTATGTCACGCGCGCGCGTATGTAGTGCAAGTGGGCTGGAATGCGACCAAGTTTTGTAATTACTCTGATTATTGCGTTTTGTGTAACATTATACTTGATACTTTGCTGTGGGTTAGTGGGTTGTATGTAAAGTTAATTGTTGTATTGTCCGTTAATGTAAGTTTTATGAAAATTAGATCATCAGAAAGCTACGGCTTGGGTAATTAATTTGCGCATTATTTTAGTTTTAAATCCTGTACAAGCTTGCTCATATAAGTAGATTTTAATTTTTCATGCAAACTGGTATCGAAATTGCCCATAAATTAAAGACAGTGACTGTACTTTATTTTTATGTATGCACCAACTAAACGTTCATAGATATTTGCATTAAACCACATTGAAACATGTGAACCAAAAACTTAGCAATATAACATAATACTTCCTGTATATTTGGCACAATACAGGTACAATAAGGATCTTCAATATAGCCTTTGCAGATATCTATAAGCGATCCTAATTGCTTATCATCTAGAAGAATGAACGTCTGATTGGTTCCAAATAAAATTAAAAGAAAGTTATGGGCAATTTTCTAAAGACTTCAATGGAGAGAGATAGAGGAGGACTATGCCAACATGCACTCTGAATCAAAAGACTACTACTATTTTAAACGCTCAAATTTGTGAGGATGGATGGATGGATGGATGTTTATGACTCTTTCACGCAAAAACTACAAAACAGATTTTGATGCAACTTTACAGTTACGAGTATATAGTTTATACATCAGAATAGCACATAGGCTACAATTTATAATGATATTATGTAATTTGGCCATATTATAGCGATAAATATAAAGTAAGTCGGAAAAAATCCTGCCCTCTGTTAGCTAAAATGGTTAGTTGTGGGTAAACGTTGTAAGTAGAAAATAGATAAATTTGTATCTGTTTTACGTTGTTTGAAGTCTGGAGAAGGTCATACACTACTTATATCAACATATCATGTGAGTGAGGCTTTCCACGGAGGCTTCGGATATGAGAAATAATATATAAAGGATAATAAGGATAATACATGTAATAGGAACGTTGATAATTAAAGGCAATTAAATATAAGAGCAATATTCGCAATCTCGATGGAGAAAAAACTCAGCGTCGTTTCTTGATCATTACTTGGAAGACGTCCAGTGCCGGACATAAGCCGCTAAGTATGCCACAGTACAATGTCATCAGCTGGTCACCGATCCATCAAGTCAATCTTGATAAATATTTTGTTAGCGTGCCGGCTGAGCAGCCGGCAGCGACGGGTTCGATTCCCGATTTGCATGTTCTGCAGATATTTGTTCCGTATCTTGATGTTGTAATATTACATAACTCGTAGTTCCTGATACCCACACGAGAATCCGAGGGTCAAGACTATGTATGTACGTTTTATTATTAATAATTATTTGAGTTTCTGGAATATATTACATTTATTCATACAACTATTTACAAGTAGGTAAATAGTTGTATATACAAAAAATATAGATGAAACAGCTAGCCATCTAAACACCGTTGCAAACGATTTATAGATAGCTCAACTGATCCAGATCACTAACAGATGGAAGCATTCCCAAAATACTGGCCGCATTGCCACGCTGCATGGCAATGCTAATGCGTTGACCCAGATAAAAGCCAGCTCTCTGGTCACGCGTCGCTACGACCAGTCGCCCTGAAATAATTTCGAATTTTGAGTTTCTTGTGTCAGACAAGAAAACAGAAGCTCTAAGATAAAACGACACACCTCTACGCATTTCATATAACTATCGGTAGGCACGGCCTCATAATGACATATACCTAATCGGGTGACTGGCCGATGAGGCGATGACGTTGACCTACTGACCTTGACCGGCACTGACATCTTCGAATACGTAAGCTAAGTTTTTGGCATATGTTTTGAGGATGGCTAGTATAAATACATAATTAATATCATAATAAATTCCGCACCACGATGTCTAGATAAATAAAGATTGAATCGTATGGAAATGACATTAGCTGTGAAAATGACACGTGACTACTGCCTAGTTTTATCTTGACAAATTTGTCAAGATAAAACTAGGTATTATTTGTAATTGTTGTTAGTGTGAATGTGAGGTATTTGTCTAGACCCCCCAGGGTTAGCCTATTTCGCGAGAATCTATTATCTTCTTGTCCTTATCCAACATTATGTGGGGTCGCACAACATGTTTTCTTCTTCCACTCTCCTCTATCAGCCATCATCTCAGTACTCACTTCTTTCTTCATCATCATTATCATCAGCTTATATTAATCCACTGCTGGACATAGGCCTCCCCTAATGAGCGCCATAGCGCTCTGTCTTCAGCTTGCTGCATCCAGCATCTGCCTGCAGTCTTTCGCAGATCGTCATCCCACCGTGCCGGAGGGCGTCCTACACTACGTTTGCCGAGTCGCGGACACTTCTTTCTTAACCGTGTCCTTCTTCACACAATCTTGTATCATAATATCTGTGATACAATCCATCCATCTTTTCTTTGGCCTTTATATATATTTATAATATTTGTTTTTTTAATCTGATGTTGAAATGAGTGTAGTTTCGGCTACCATCTTTATTTCTCGACGATAGCTCCATTAACTCCAGTCACCCCGTGACTAAAAGGCTGTTGCAAGTACGAAACGACGGGAAAATAAATAAAGATACACGAAACAAAGACCCGTATAAAACTTACGAAACTAAATCGCATAAAAGCACATGTGGACTTAAAGCCAATGAGACATACATGTCGTCAGTCAAAACGCATCGTTTTTATTACACCGAGACAAATTTTAATGTGAATAGTCTAGACCACAGCGGTATTCCGTAATCATAACACAATAACCTTCCGCTGATCTGTTGGGTACAATAGGTATACAGTATTCATTCTCCCACCTGACATTTCAGAAACAAAAGAGAAAAATAACGCTCTTTCGCTAGTTCTCTCTAAGCTAAGGTAGTCTAGATTAAATCTCTATAAGCGATAAAACCGCCTATTATGCATTTCTTTTGTTTTTCTTGTTTGTGTACGTTTTTGTATGTTGTATAATATATTTTGCACAATGAAAACCTAATCTATACAACTAACTGTGTGCCGAGTCGTCTACACCACAGGTTCTCGACAAAATTAATCTATTACCTTCTCACAAACTCGTAGCCAAGTGCAAAAACATTTTGGAGCTAGGGATACAAACTACACAGAACTTAATCAAAACTCATATAAAAATCAACTGCTTGTACTGCGGCATGTATAACTTCAAGGGTGGTTTTTAGATAGGTTGATACCTACGCCAGGCCAAGAAGTGGCGCAAACATAAGAATACACGTCTAGAGGTTTTTAACGACCTTCAAAATTAACTTAGCGATATGGCTATGTGGCGGGAGTGACCTATCTACATACTACCTATTTGATTTGGCACCGACTTCAAACATACGAGTATCAGTAGGAAGCGCATATAAAAAACTATTAAAAACGCGAAACTTTGTGAAGATGGATATTTGTTACTCTTTCACACAAAAACTACTGAACATATTTTGATAAAACTTTACAGTAATATAGCTTATACATCTGAATAACACATAGGCTACTTTTTATCCGGGTACAACGCGGGCAAAACCGTGGGCAGAGGCTAGTATAATAATAAACTGGAGTTTAAATATTTTTCGCTATTAGTGCCTATTGTTATTTTTGAAGTCAGTTTAATTTATATCTAAATTTTTAAATGTTGTAAAAAATTACCTGTGAAATACATTTAACATAAAATATCAACAATCTAAGGAAGAAGATTAAAATTTCTGCTCTGATGAAGTCTCCGCATTATGTTTCACGGTACCTACACACAGTTATTTTTAATTGCACCCACCCGATCATACATTCTTCTGGCTCATTTTCATAATAAATAACTGGAAGCAGGTCATAAAATATGAGATCATAACAATGCTTGGCTGTGCTGTAATGGTAAAAGGCGTAGAACATAATTTACGATCATGAAAATAATGATGATAACGAATGAAGGAAATACTAGCTTTCACTTACTAACGATCATATGTATATACATATATACTAAGTTTGTGTGTAGGTAATCTCCTACTCATCTGATTTCACCAATATTTAGAATGGACTTTCAGAGTGGACATTATCCCGTTAATAAAGCTATATATTATCCCGTTAAAATAAAAGGATTTTTCGTGGAAATCAATTTTGCAACGTAAGTCGACGATAAAACTTTTCATTCCTAGACGGGACCACGGGCTTTTATGGTTCAAATATGAACATTAAAATCGCAAAGTACCTATACTCAGCGCCAAAAACGTTTTAGTTCAATTTCTATGATCTCTTTATTTTATAATTATTGATTTTGTTTTTTTTTTCTAAATTGTTTGTATTTCATAGCGCATTGGTGTATACTATTTTGCTATGTTCTACTATGTATACTGTTAACTGTATGAAGGTGTATTGGTGTATACCTTCTTGTACATCGTTTTTTTTATTAGCTTTTTATGGCTTTAGTTATCACTGCGGCCGTCACAGGCCTATTGCTTGCCTTGCTTTTCTTCGCCCCTTGAGGGGTGTTCAAAGTTCATCTCTCAGCCCTGTTAGCTGTTAGAAACTGCAAGATCTCTTTGGGCGTGATGAGTTTTAGTTCTGGGCTGAGAATATGTTTACCCAGATAAATGCTACGCATATGTATCAGTGGTGTGGATCACTGATACATACATTCATGTAACTATGTTTTGACTCTGCAATGAGGCGGACGAATCACCCCTTCATCTGTTAGGAGAGTGTGGACATGGGTAATGTGTAAATGTATACCTTTAAATCTGCACTGAAGTTACGCATTAGGGTGTATTGTGAGTGAGATTCTTCGATTGAAAAGGCAATTTTCCTAATGATAAACGTCTCTTTTTTTCAGATAATATGTCTAGTGCTAGCGACAGGGATGGCAGCAGGTGCTCGGTCACGACCGAGGCCGGCCATCCAAGATGAATACGACTACGAGCCCCAGGCGCAGGAGCGAGGAGAACAGGTACTTACCCCTTATTCCTTCACACTGAATCCGCATTATTTACTTCGCTCTACTTGGATAGGAATGGCAATATAATAAAACAATACTAGACGCTATTATTCATCAGGGTACCACTTAGTCGCAACTTTGGAATAAAGCTAGTATTCATATCAACCGACTCAAAAAAGGAGAAGGTTTTCAATTCGTCTGTATTATTTTGTTTGTACGTTTCTTGATGTATTTGCCAATTGTGAACCAGGACGAAAAAATCCAATCCGAAGGGTGAAAAATTGTGGGATGATTTTTTTTTTATAAATTTCCCGTTACTTTTTTTTTTTGTTGTTTAGGTAGCTAGTTTCTGAAAAGATGAAAATTTTAAATGCCTACAATGAATGCCTAATTCAATATTGATATTGCAAAATGAATTTTCATCACTCATGCTCTAAAAGTAGGTGAAATGAAATGAAATGTAATGTTTATTGCTATCTCAAATAGATATGGTATGTACATACTCGTATTTTGCTATCGCTATTAGTAATAAGTAGCATAATTCAAATAAAACAGTTCCATAGGTAAACAGTTCCTCTGTTCCCACACTAGAAATTTATCAAAAAATCAAAATCAAAATATTTTTTTTTATTCAAAATAACAAGTTTATAGCCTGTGGTAGGGTCACAGGGACTCGCTACGGACTCTCCCACAAAACGAGGTCTTAGTTAACACAAAAACACTTCCTGGATGAGTTGTATTCATAGTTTATTTACCCTAACTTTCTGACCATTATTTTTATGTATAAGTGCCTATAAATATATAATTATATGTATTAAATAAGTATATTATGTAATTAGATATAAGTATAATATAATATTGTAGTTAAAAATTTGTAGCACGCTTACCGCCAATCACTACAAATTGGGTTGGCTGGTAGAAAATGCTTTAGCATTAAGTCCGCCTATTGTTCACTTTTTTAAAATGTGCAATAAAGTGTTAATAAATAAATAAATAAAAACTGCTCTTTAAATTTTATTAACTATACCATCAGTGACTTATGTTATTCCAGGTGGTCCTAGTTCCAGCTGACCAGTACGATACCCTCTACCGGCAGACGGACCGGCTCGACGACTACGAACCGCGCGCCGTGGCACGCCCGACCTCGAGGCACAAGGCACAGACACAGCAGGAACCCAAGCAGCCGCCCGTGCAGACCATCAGGAACTATAATAAAGTAAGTTTCAATCGACAGTAGGAAATTTAAGACTCGGTACATGGAGGGTGTTTAAGGCACAATAAAAATTAAAAAAAACAGCAACTTTTGGTAAGCAGTTACCGTAACCTATGGACGCTCGCAACCACAGGCATATCACGCGCGTTGCCGACCCTTTGAAAATTTTAAAATGAACTGTTTGAAGAATCAGATGCTGTGGTCACTTGAGAAAACCTCAGCAGGGAGATCATTAGATAAAGTCAAAATCAAAGTCAAAATTAATTTATTTATTAAAATCACAAGTTTTATCTACTGCCTGTTATTCCGCGACCAAGCCAGGAAAGAAAGGCATGAAAACAAGGCTGGTTATTCTTTTAAATGATAACCCAGACTCTAGGGATACAATACAGATGGCCTAGTGACATAAGCCAAGTTATCACGAATGGAAGCCACCAGTAAAACCACCATGCCTTGGTATTCCCTATGGCAAGGAAATTGTAATATTTTTAAACAAAATTTTCCTAACTTCAACACTAATCAATATATTATTTTCATTACAGGTAAACGATGATGGCAGCTTCACCTTCGGTTACGAAGCAGCCGACGGCTCCTTCAAAGAAGAGACCAGAGGCACTGACTGCGTTGTCCGTGGAAAATACGGCTATGTCGATCCTGACGGCAACAAACGAGAGTTCACTTACGTCTCTGGCAACCCCTGCGACCCGAACAAGCCTGATGATGAAGACCAAGACGAACCTAGAGCTCCAGAATCAGCTGAAAGAGATGACCCCGAACCCAATTACCCGACCAGGCCAGCATTAAGGCCGACCACGGCAAGACCGCCAACGACCTTCTTCCAAAACGATTTTAGAGACGCCGACGAAGATGAAGTAGCGGAGGAACCCCTCCAGCACATCCGACAGAGAGTAGTCCAACGCCCCGTGGCCAGAAGACCAACTTACCAGAACCAACAGATCGCTATCACCCCTAGACCATTACCGGTGACCACTGCTAGAGCATTACCTTTACCGCCAGCAACGACCTTCAGACCTCAGCTAGTCCAGGTCACAGCTAAACCCCAACCAGCCATCCAATTTAGTCCAGAACCTCAATACTCTCCGTCCCCCGCACCAGCTCATACCACACCCAGACCTGGAGGTGGGCAGATTGATTTCGCCGCTGAATTTGCAAAGTTCCACCGAGAGCAACAGTCTACCGCCGGCCCTACTGGTGCTCCATCTAAGTCTACTTCGCCAGCCCCTAGCAGCAACCCCCTGTATTCCACTGAGTTAGTCTATGATCCTTCATCTGGATCATACAATACTCAGCTGTTCCAGACACTGCCTCAGACTAAGGGAGAGTTGAACCTGAACCAAAGACTGCAGCCGTATGTTGCTCAGCAACAGCCTCAAGCTCAGAGACCATTCATTCCGTCACAACAGCTTTCGTCCTCGCAAGCCGGTACCAGCGTGCCTTTGTATAGGCATCAGCTGCAGAATCCTCAAGAGGTTTACCAGCGGCAACAATCTGAAAGTCAGTTCCAGAACTCTCAGCAGCTGTTTGCCCAGCAACAGCAGATCCAACAGAGTCAACTACAAAGAGACAGGGCAGCAGCGAGAGCACAGGCTCAAAGGCTCTCCGTCCAAAGCCAAGGTTCAGCTCCTCAAAGAGCGTCACCAGCTCCACAGTTCTACTACGTGGCTCCGAGGGGGGAATCAGCATCGACAGGACAAATAGACGCTTTCCTGAGAGGGCACGGTATCCAGTTTTAGGTTAGTTTTAGCGCTAGATAATTTACCAGTCGGTTCCACCCAGTTTGCGTACGCCATAATGAACAAGTCTCAATGGTCATAGAATGCATAGCTTTAAGAGGTCAGCTGGATCACTTTAGTCCCAGCATTCCCTGAAGATGACAGGATTTTTATACAAATTGATCAATATCAACATACCTTATACTATCGGGTCAAAATGGTATTAGGTACCGGTTCCATCGAGGTAGCTAGGTATCTAATTGGTTTGTTCGCTTACCCTTTGACTGTTAAAATATGGTCTAAAGCTGATATTCAAACATAAAAGCATCATCATGATTATCCATGTTTGATACAGGAATCCTAGTTAAAAGCATGTCATAGCCATTTCAATTCATGAAAAATATCATTTATCCAATAAATCTACAGAGTAGACAATAAGTGATTGGTTGCGTTGTGTCTCCTTACTTAAGAATCGGCATCCTGACCCATGAATCTAGCATGTAAATAGCACCTTCCGGTTAAGTATGCAGTAAACCAGCTGCTATTTTTTTGCTGTGGCAGTGGTGAGAGGCGACATTGTGTACAGTCTAAAGTCTAATCAGTACCTTAAATTGTATTCTAGTAATACCTAGATGTAAGTGTAAAATATGTGGTACCTATAGTTTTTCGTGTTTGTTCACGGCTCTGTAAAAACTTACAAAAGATGTTTGTAATATTTTGTTTTATAAATAAATTATATTTTTTACATAACTATTGCGGCATTTTGATTTTGCCTCTGGACCTTTAATTGTCACCCCTCTCTGTTTACGAAGAGACCTATAGGGAAATTAGCCTTTATCTAACTTTATGAACTGAATTTTAGTAATAGTTTTAGTTTAGTTTGTTTATTTTGCAACACATTTTTTGTGTGTATGCTATGCGATATCTTCGTCGATTGTGAACCGAATTTAATGATTCAATGGTTACTTCAAAGATGGTCCAATACGAATTTTGACAAAAATATTACCTCTAAGGGTGAAAAAATGGAGGATGAAATTTTATATTGGACTTTTTATCGATTTCTCGTTATATGAAGTCAGTTGTTGTTTTATCCTGAATTTTTTTTTGTGTAAAACAAGAAATTTATTTATATTGGTTAATATGGCACATATTGCGAGATTTTTGCAAAATGAAGCTGATTAATGCATTAAATAAGTACTTAACCGGTATGTAGAGGTGTGATTTCAGTCTGTTCAATTCAAATGTGCTTTATTCTTCATTTAATGAAAATAACTAGAAACATTTATCAGTTCTTCATTGTGGTGGAGAGGTGCACTAGTTGATTTAATCGCTTTTAATTCTGTATCTTGTAGTCAAAAAACTGCATGACAATCGGTCCAGCTGTTTTACATTCCATCACCTACTGCAGTGACCTCTCGCTAAGAGGCGCTGCTTGTGGCGATAGGTTCTAAGAATCATCCTAGATGTCATAGAAACAATTGCAAAAAAACATATAACAATCGTTCAAGCCGTTCCAGACTTAAGTCAGACAAACACACACATACGAACAAGCAAACAATCTCTTACCCCAAACACATTTATCTATCGACTTGTTGCATCGCAGGCCAGTGCAACGGGGATTCTTACAGAGAGGAATATTATAAACTCTATATTTCGTAAGTACGTGAAAGGCTATTACACAGATAAGTCAAAGTCAATAGGTTTTTATTCATTGAAAGCACAAGGTATTTTATTATAAAAGAATAAAATAGAGTCTTGCCAGCTTGAGTCAGTGTGGCCACATACAATATTAAAAGAATACCACAGGTAATATCTTATTATTAATCAACGACATTATGCTCTCATGAGCAGTATTTTCCGTAGACTTCTGTCCAACTCAAGATTCTGTATCGGCTGCGCTGGCACTGTTGGCACAAGTGACATCTCACGGCGGCACCATAAACTACAAACAAATACCTTAAAGCCTCAATTCGTTACCATAATAGTTACCCTAGAAGCCCTAGACGAGTAAACAACTGCTGCATGCAATAGTTTACTTCTAATATAAATGAAAGATAATTTCAACAGGGCCACGCATCGCGGAGCTACTAATATGTATCGCGATTTCGACTGCTTGGTATAGATGGCGCTGAAGCTAGACAATGGGTACGTAGAACGGCAGATCTAGCTGATCAAGGCCAGCAATATTAATGAATAGGTTTTAAATACAGCCAATTTCTAGACCATAATAATAAAATATATTTTTTTAAATCATTTATATTGTCGTTTTTTACTGACCAAACAGGCTGGACTTTACAACAGGCTCACCTTTTTCGAAAGAAGTTACCGTCGTATACTTTGCAACAGCAGAGGCGTTGCCAATACGTAGCCTGCCCTGAAGGACCCTCGTAAATTGTTGAAGCAGGTAATATATTTTATTTACCTAGGAAGGTTGTTCATTCATTTCATATCGTATACCTTAGTTTCTTAATAGGCCGACATTAATACTTAGGTACCTACTCATGTTATGTCCGTAATACAATCGCTAGAAAGACTGATCATCGCAAAAGTGAGAACTGCCCTATAATGACGGTTACTAGGTAAGTATACTTTTTAATCAGAAAACAAATAAAATTATGATTACAAATGTTTCTATATAGTACAACGATGAAAAGCTATTGTCTATGTAAAAAACAGAGCCGTATTGGCTTAATGCTTGTAAAAATAGAGCCGTCTTCTGATTTAGAGGTCGTAAGTTCCAAATTTGAAGGCATGTGCCATCACATCAGTTAGCGTATTATGTCTATGCGACAATGGGATTGTAAGCTGTCACGTGGAATGCTTACAATTAATCTCATTAGTCATTACTAAATGTAATCTTTGGGCGTGCCTTAGACTACGTGAGAGCGTGTTTTTATATCGGTTTTTTTTATTATATTCTGGTTCAAGATACCAGCTACATTTCAAAAGAAAGTGAACACCTCTTCTGTTACACAATGAGATAGGCATCACCAGCAAGTACCTACCAACTACAATGAATGATATCTGAGCATCCAGCGAATATGCAGCATATGATGTAACGGACTGTTTAGCATTTCCCACCCTAATCTGAAAGTGTGTCATTTTCTTATGATTTTCCTAGAGACTTATTACTCGGAATCACAGAGTAAAAAGATTTTCTACTGTAGATTTTCTATGATAGCATAATAATCTCCGGAGAGGTCTACAAATCGAAGACCTCAACGAACTAGAAAACTGAATTTTAACTCATGATTCTAACCTAGTCTTTGCAGTAGGTACATAATCCTATCCTACTATAATATTATTAACGTGAAAGTTTGTGAGGATGTTTGTTCCTCTTTCACGCAAAAACTACTAAACGAATTATGATGAAACTTTACAGTAATATAGCTTATACATCAGAATAACACATAGGCTACTTTTTATCTGGGTACCACGCAGGCGAAGCCGTGGGCAGAAGCTAGTTAAAACATAATTGTCATAATTTGTCCACCATAAGTTAACGCAAATTCACAGTCATCAAAAATGTATTAAAGTAACCAAGTTAGGTACTTTGTAAAACAATCGTAACATAACAATGATACCTTTGTTCAACTACAATAGCAACGTAGGGACATTACCTACCAACCAACTATAGTAAACAAGTCCTGTATTCCCACGGCACACAAATAATGAATGAAATGTGCTTCACACCGCAAACCTTTTCAAAAGGGCTTATGACTAATTTTCTAGAAGCTTATAGCAAAGCCACAAACAGTGATTTGAAAAGGACATGCCAATTTTCGAGAAGGTTACCACTAAAACAGAACACGGTTGTGTAAATATGATGAGATCCGCAATTAATTGTAGCATTGCCCAAAAACTGACAACAATTAGAATGTGACATTGACTACCGTGCGAACATACGCCCCTACATCAGTCTACTTACAATAGCACAATTAAAATAACACATCGCACTAGCTTCAAGCATCTTAGGCCCTTATGGCTAGCACCTAGGTAGCTAGCTGTTGTCATACTTAGCTATTTACAAGTGTTTGGACAATTAAACAATTGGGATCTTACGGCACAAGTAGACGTAGAAAAAAAGATTTTCCGTTTGAGATAATGAAATGACAACAATGGTGGTGGTTGCGCAAGTTGTTCGCACGGCGAGGACGTGAGTGGGGCTGGATTTTATATAGGGGAGTGGATCTAAGGCTCCGCCGGAGCGCAGACATGCCTCTGCGGCTGCTCTAGCGAGATGCTCCTCCTCGTAGTCCTCGCGTGCCTTTCCGCCGCCTCCGCTGCCAACAACACCACCATCCTACCCACAACAAACAAACCAGATGGTATTACTACCACAACAACCGCCAAGGAGCTTCTGAAAGCCAGTGAAACAGGAGACCCGTCCAAAGTTGAAATCGTCAAACAAATACGAAGGCTGAACGAAGATGGCTCATACACCATCGGCTATGAAGCGGACGATGGAACCTTCAAAATTGAAAGCCGGGACGTAAAGGGAAACGTGAAGGGTACTTTCGGATACATAGACCGAGATGGGGAGGTGAAACGTGTTACATACTCTTCTTCAAGTGACAGCACGCCTGCACCAGTACCCGTATCCACAAGTACGACGCCAAGTCCTCCAGCTATGATAGTACGAATGAACAAAACTGTTTCGTCAACCACGAGAAGACCGCTTCCTACGGTAGTGTATCCTACAAGAGGAAGTTATACCACAAGGGGAACTGTCATCCAGCCCATACCACGCCGAAGATCCGGCTCCAGAACTACAATAGAAACAACAACCGATCCACAACGACCCGAAGAAACGACCAGCAATATTCAAAATCTTTACAAGCCTAAGGAAGAAGATATAATGAAAACGCGAACTCAGATACTGAAGCCGATGCCAGGAGTGACCAAGGATGACCTGATTACAAAACAAACTACCACTAAAGTACCTGTGTATGAAAGAGCAACTGAAAAAACATCTGAAAATAAAGCCAATACATTCAGGCGGGAGCTTACATCCACCAGCCACAACCCTCACATGGTCAGCTTACGGCAGTCATCTGGTGATGATTCGACTGATGTTTACGGTAGCCATCTCTCACTAGGAACTGTTCGTCCACTTTTCACTACAACCACTCCTCGACCGAGACTGGTTCCCATTCACTCTCTCGTGGCAGCCCGACAGAGGATCCACCAGCAGTATCAGGACCAGCCCATTGACGATCAGGAGACAACGATAGAAGCCAGTACCGGCAGAGTGTTTGACCATCAAAGTGAAGTGACTTCGAATCCTGTGCCTGTCATCCATATCCCAGCTCCTAAGGATCGTGACGATGAAATCTATCATCAGCAACCTATATATAGAAGACCGCAAGCAACGGCCCAGTTCAGAACCCGTGAGTACTTAAGAGACAACCCTGGTGCTCCAGTACCTATTGGAAACCAGCGGCCCTTTCTCCAGTATGAATACCAGAACAAAGTACTGGACCCGCAATTTCTAAAGGAAACTTCACCGCCACCGCAAAAACCTGAAGCTGCTACATCTGCGCCTTATGACGTCAGACCTGTGACGAGGATAATACCAGTTCCGGTAGACGAAAGAGGTGTTCCGATCCATGGGTATCAGAGGTTTGTAAACACATACAGGCAGCCTCAACCTCAGCCACCACCTCAACAGCTGCTTTTCCAACCTCGCTACGAAAACCCTGTCGAAGAAATGCAGCAAATATCTGCCCCAGTTAGCACAAGGGATCTTCGTCGCTTGCTGCAGATTCTTATCCTACGACAGAACAAGCTGCAATCTTTAATGGACCAAATGATGCCAGGTCCTTATCAACCACTGTACCGACCTGAGGAGTACCGGTATCAACAAGCATCAAGACAGTACCAAGACGAATATGATTACCGAGATCGATATGAGCCTAGGGATGTATACTCAAACCAACCGTATGACTATGAAAGTCAGAGGTATATCCCTCGAAGGCGATTGTATCCAAGACTTTATGATACTGCTGGGTCTTCTTCTAACAGAATCGAAGAGTCACCAGAGTTCTTACCAGCAGAGATCAGAGAAGCATTACTTCTGAAGATGCTTATTCTAGCCATCAACCCTGATTTTATGCCAACACAATCGCCTCCCACGGAACTGACAACCGCCGCTCCTTCAAGGAAGCAGGTCAGGAATGTTCAGATCTTGGGTGAAGAAGGCTCCATGGATGAAAAAAGGCAGAGACATTGAGGTCCATAGATTTTTTTATTCAGAGATGATAAGTAGAATACTCAATATGTAAATAATTTTTGTAAGTTTGTGCTAATGAAAGTGATTTGAATTTAAATGCATTGTTTGACTCGTAGAAGAAACAAACATGTTTCGTGTTTCTATGCGTAGTGTAGTCTCTAGTTTAGCTCAAAACAAACACGGATCAAGAAAGATAAATACTGAGCTGACACTTTTTTGGCGCGATATTGAACAGTCTGTGGGTATCAGTTGTTTCAGTTTTAAATAGGCTATTGTGGCTAGGCTATTGGTAATTAGCATTTCTAAATAAATGTTTTTTTTATTTCAATTCAGTAATGGGTCTACCATTATCAATGACATTATACCTGGACTTTCTCACATGGATTTTTTGAAATATTTTGTTCAATAGTTCAATATACTCGTATATATCTCACAAATAGTTATCTAACAAAGCTAAACAAGTCACTTTAATTACAAAGTTAACACAAAATATGCATATTGGTAATATTTCAAGGATTTTTTCAAAAGTTGCATGTAAACAATGGGCAGCCTTCACGCTGGCGCGTCTTGCTCAAATGGGGTAGGCAGGTGGTACGTGACAATTTGGAGCAAAGTAAGCATGTATTCTTTGATACTCTTGTGAAAGATCCGGCTCAAGAAACAGAATTATATTTCCAAATCAATCACTTTACGTCTGTTAAGAACGAATCTCTTCAGTTTATCATGTTAGGTTAGGTTAGGCGATATCTTCGCCAATTGTGAACTGATTTTAATGATTATTTTTTTAGTTGGATATATTTCAAGGGTAGTCTCATATATAATTTATGAATAAATCCCACCCCTAAGGGTCAAAAATAGGGGGGTGAAATTTAATATTGGACTTTTTGTCAACATTCCGATATTTGAAGTCGGTGTTTTTATCCTGAAAAAAAAAATGATTGTAGTCAGTCGAAAAACTCCATACATAATCCATATACACGCACCCATATCTACGCATAACATATGTACATCACGCAACACCCTGGGAACGCAGCACACACTGGCATAATTCTCATACAATACCACCTGTGGGAACCGATCCCACGGCCCCGGCACAATGCGTTAGAATGTTTGTTGTGTAATTAAAATGGATCGATTCGATTCAAATGTAGTGCTTGACCTTCTCAGCTTCCGTGTTTTCATTCATATTTCATACTTTTCCACTGCATTTTTTTTGTACTTACTAAAATATCGAGTATTCAATACTTTATAGCTTTTTAAACTAGCTTTTGCTTTTCAGTAAGAAAGTTGCAGTAGTTCTCCTACTTATAGCTTCTTTAGCTAGTTTTTTCAAGGATGATTATTTTTAGTGCCTATTAATTTAATTTTTATAGTGCAAATCGCCTTTCATCGCTCATGCTCCGAAAGTAAGTTTTACAGTAACATACTATTAATAGTAAAATAAGTAGTCATTGTTTTAATAAAAAACATGGTTTCTGAAAAGGCACTGAATACAGAAATATCGGGAAACAATCACTCACGAATCATAATAAAAACCAGTTTTTAGTAAAAACTGCTTCATAAATGTGATTTACAGTCTAAGCACCGTAAGTAATTACGGCCCTATTGATTCATTGTATTATGCTACATACAATGAAATACAATCTCCATGCCAAAACCTTATTTCTATTGAAAAATGGAATCCGTTTGTCTAAAACAACAAGGCGGGAAACGGAGAATGCGTTTTTTAGCAATAAACTGTTATAAAAAAAATATTATTTAATTAGTTTTTTTCGCATTTTTTATAAAAAGTTATGTTATTCTCGGGTGTAAGCGATTAATTACACGCTTGAACTCTTTTGAGTCCGCTCGCTCGTACGCCAAAATATCTTAGGTTATAAAATACCTATTATACCTAAGTATGATATTTTGGCGTGATCGCTTACCACGTTGTATAACAATGGCCTCGATTTTGTAGTATACTAACTGAACTTAATTTAAACTGTCGCTCTTTTTTACTGATAATGCAAGCAAGAAAGAGATGGCTACAATTTTAGTGCTGTCAAATTAGTCAGATTTAAGTTTTCCATACTAATTTAGTCGTAATTTCAAAACATGCTGACTATAAACACGAAGAAAAGTGACACGGTAACTGATTTGACAGGATTAAAATTCTTGCCATCTTTTCCTTGCTCACACTATCAGTAAAAGAGAGCGACTGTTTATATTTAGTTTAGTTAGTGTACTACAGAATCGAGCCCAATATAGGCTTAATTTAAAGCAAATTCACACGATATGCTGCAGTACGGTACCGCACCAAAGTTGTTATGGGAAAAGAAAACTATAATTCAATTTGCTTGTATGACAGTAATAAGGGGAGAGCGGCGAGGTCAAGCCAGTTCCCGTTTCATGACCGTCGAGCGTCGTCGCGGAATTTCACGTAAAAGGGAACAGTTGTGAAGACCATCGTCGCTTATCAAACCAGTCAGAAAAAAACAACAAAATAAATTAGTCACTTAACGAATCACAATTTAATCGTACAAAAATATTCTACATATTTACAAAATGAGACTTTTCCTTACACTAATAGGAGCCGAACGTGATATCATGCGTGGCAGCCGAGCCCCCCGAAGGTAACGCATATTCTTTCAGTAGTTGGTCAAGCATGGAGAATGACTGAGTATTCCTGGGCTGTTGTGGAGGTAATTGGTTTGGGGAGAATCTTGGCTGGGCAGGGGCTTGAGGGGCGAAGTCCTGGTAGTCAGGGGAAGGCCTGAAGTCCTGCTTCGGCTTGTACTGACGAGGAGCTGGCTCGGGGTTGAAGAAGTTCTCTTGGGAAGGGGCGGGAGCGGCACCGGCGAAGAATTGAGGCTGAAATAGTTCGGTCATACAGAAAATGGTAATTAAATAGATAGACAGAAAATCTCTTTATTGTAAACTAGCTTCTGCCCACGGCTTTGCCTCGCGATATAGGTGCTTCATCTTATATTGATAATCTATATTACAATAAGACTCTAATAATCAAAGCATCATTTAAATTACATCTTGGACCACCTTATGTATATAGGTACCTTATAAGTCCTTACCATTTATTTATAAGTTCTATACCCACTAATACAAAAAAACTACCATTGCCTAGTTAGCTTCATTTCATAGCCTAGGTACCTAAATAACTATTTGTAAATTTGGAAATTGAAAATTTTCTGGTGAAATAAAGATTTATGATTAGTTTTATGATCATGATATCCAAATAAAACTTGCCATAGTCTTCGTGCTATTTATGTCACGAAAAATACATGTTTCTATTAAATCTAATCGGTTGAGCCGTTCCGGAGATTAATGTAAACAGCCAAACTTTTGCATTTATAATATTAGTTGAAAGTAGGACCTTCGGGTAAATTTCCGGCCATTACAAATTTGTACATTATATTTTTTATGGAACAGAAACTTGTAAAATTGTAGCCTGTCACCTGTAATTGTAATTTACAATTTGTAATGTTTATTAAATAGGGGCGCTAACTTTTCAACCGACTTCAAAAAAGGTTCTTTTTTGTGTGTATGTTACACGTTATTTTCGCCAGTTGTGAACCAATTTTAATGATTATTTTTTAATGAGTACCTAGTGTATATTATAAGAGTTGGCTTATATAAATTTTATGAAAATAGTCCCCTTAAAGTGCAAAAAAGGGGAATGAAATTTCACATTGGGCTTTCGATCAACATCCCCGTATTTGAATTAGACTTTATTTTTTCCTGAAAAATAATATCTTGATATATTACATCCAGTTTAGTTCATCGCAAAGATTAAGGTATATGGAAGGCACAGCTTATATGCACAAAATATTGCAGCTGGCAGAAAATTCTTGCTTGCTTAGTGTACATAGGTGAACTGAAATTTCTGCCAGCAAACCTTTGTACACCGGTGCATCTGTTTAGTACATCGCTCGTACACCTATAAAACATAACGTACCTTAGGTGGTGTGGGCGCAGACTGCGCGGGCCTGTATTGCTGTGTCTGCGGGTTGGGCCTGTATTGCTGTTGTGGTGGTTGGGTGGGTGCGGGTCGGTACTGCAGTTGCGGGGCTGGCCTGTATTGCGGCTGCGGTTGCGGCTGAGGTGCGCGGTACTGCGGCTGCGGGGTGGGACGTGGGCGCGGGGCGGGGGAAGGTGCTGGCTCGTCGTAGTCGTTGTAGTCTTCTTGTCTGTATTGATTACGGCCTCCCTGTTGGTATAAGTAACTGTTAAGTCTAGACTCTGGGTCACTCAGCACTACAGCTGAATAAAGGATCATATAGCTCCTGAAAAACAGTTTCTACTAGTTCAGGAGTATATGGATTAATATACAATTTGTAACATTTTATAATGTCAAATAAATATATATTAATTATAATTTATTATAAAAATAAACTCGTCAATTTTTGTCTGATTCTTCTAAACTCGGTCACGAATAATCAACAAAAAATCGCTCATATTTTTTACGTATAATTATAATAATCGGACGACCTCTATGGCGCAGTGGGCGAGACGCAGAAGGTTGCGGGTTCGATTTTCGCCGCGGGACAAATGTTTGTATGATCTACAAATATTTGTCTCGGGTCTTGGTGTTTTCTATGTATAATATGTATGTATTTAAAAAAAAGTATTTAAGTAGTATATCAGTCATGTAGTTCCCATAACACAAGCTCTGCTTACTTTGGGGCTAGATGATGCCGTGTGAAAAGCGTCGAGCATTATTTATTTATTTATTTATTTAATCTTGTTTTATTGGCAACATACTACAGCTGAATAAAGGATCATAAAAACTAGCCAATTTTTGTCTGATTCTTCTATGCTTGATCCCGATGGTAAAATTCGCTCACATTTTTACGTATAATCATAATAATATCGAATTTTACTGTAGCTTCCGCTGCCTACCCCTCGGTAAGGATAAGGATAGGTAAAGATAAGCGATAGCTAAATACAAAAACCACGTTTTTTTTTTAATTTTGCATTTTCATTTCCTCCAAGTAATACGACGTAGTAATTAGTACATACTTATTCGTACAAACTCATTATCTCATATGTGTATGATTATTTGTATGAATCTTGTATGGGTTTTGTATTTTTAACAGACACATACAATACATATTCCTGACCCCACACGAGGTTTCCCTGTGTCGTGGGCATCAAGAACTACAAGTATCGTGGTACCACAACACCAAAACCTGGAAATATTCAACATGGAAATAACATCTGTATGGAAATATTTTTTCCTGCAGCGGGAATCTAACCCGAACCGTCGCAGCCGGTTACTCGCCTATGAAGGTCGTTGCCAAGTTTGCTTTATGAATTCCCTGTTTTTTTTTGTATTTTTGTTTGGTTTGCAATAAAGAGTTAAACTATCTATCTACCTGCTCAACGTTATAAAGAACTAGCTTCTGCCCACGGCTTTATCCGCGTGGTACCCGGATAAAAAGTATCCTATGCGTTATTCTGATGTATAAGCTATATTATTGTAAAGTTTCATCATAATCCGTTCAGTAGTTTTTGCGTGAAAGAGTAACACACATCCATCCTCACAAACTTTCGCGTTTATAGTAATTCTAGCTTCTGCCCACGGCTTCATCCGCGTGGTACCTGAATAAAAAGTAGCCTTTGTGTTATTTTGATGTACGAGTATAAGCTATATTACTGTAAAGTTTCATTAAAATCCGTTCAGTAGTTTTTGCGTGAAAGGGTAACGAACATCAATCACCACAAACTATCGCGTCTAAAGAATAGAATGTGGTTTCTGTACAATAATAGTAGTAAGATTTAAGTGGGACTAGAAGTCCGCACTTCCAAAAACACCGCGCCCGAATTCCCTGTTAAGGGTTAAGTGGGTCGCCAGAGAAGCCCTAACTGCCCGAAACTACAAAGAGTGGGCTAAGTTCTCTGGAGGGTTGATACCCTAGCGCGTCTGGGCAGTTTCAAACTTACAAAACTTATTCATGTAGTCGTCTAAACGCTGTGGGTTTTCGTCAGCACGATGCAGCTTTTGTACATTTTTACTCGCTCCATCTAGTTTGGTTATTGGCAAACGATTTCTACCCCTAGTGTGGTGGGGTGTTCGGTGTGAAACAACCCGATGTGGTCGACGCATGCGCGATCAGCGACAGTATTGCCTAGACTCGGTATAGATTTGTGGCAGATTCTTTAGTTTGACGACCTCTGTGGCGCAGTGAGCGAAGGCCCGCCTGATACGCAGAAGGTTGTGTGTTTGATTTCCGTAGGGGGACATATGTTTGCATGATCTGCAAATATTTGTCTAGGTTCTGGCTAGTTACAGCTAGCTATAATACGAGTGTGTATGAACTTACAAAACTTTAAATACCAAATACATTCTACAATGTTAATAAATTGCCCTGCGTGAATAATACTCGGCCCTGCCCCCCTGTATCAGCGCCTGGTTGTGTTCTTACCTGTTTGTTGGGCTCCCGAGTGGATTCGTCGACAAGGGTAGGGGGAGCAACGGTGATGCCCTCTCCGGCAGGCTGGAACCCGTACTTATTGGCACCATATTCGATCACACGAAGCTGAAATTAAAGAAATACCTATAATTATATAACTGTCGAACCTATCCTTTTTAAATTGCAGATACGTGAGACAGTTCGTCTTTTTATTTTAGGCCGACAACTAATCAGTAGGTAATTTTAACTGCCTGACTGTCAATCAACGCAAATCCTAAACTGTAAATCCATGAGGCCTGTAACAGATATTATACACATCAATATTGTTGGACATTTTCACACAACATCATCTAGCCCCAAACTAAGCAGAGCTTGTATTATGGGAACTACATGACTGATATACTACTTATATACATTTTTTATTTGTAAATCCATAGATATTATACATAAAACCCAGATCTGAGACAAATATTTGCAGATCATACAAACAATTGTCCCGCGAAAGGAACCCGCAACCTCGGGCCTTCGCCCACTGCGCCACAGAGGTCGATATGATACTGTACTTTTAGGGAGGATATGTTTTTTCGGTGTGTAGGGACGCAATAGGAAAATATTTTTTTATGCATGTAAGTATATATCAGTCATGTAGTTCCCATAACACAAGCTCTTCTTATTTTGGGGCTTGATGATGCTGTATGACAAATGTTTAGCAATTTTTTTTTAAATTAAATTACATTTCTTTGGATCAGGAAGTTCCACAAATTTCTGAAATATACCGAAAATCACCAGTTCAACGCAATATACATACCTTGCCAGTATCATCCTTGTATCCGTACTTGCCCTTGACCTCGCCGGCTTGGGACTTAGTCTCTATCTTGAAGGAGCCATCAGCCCCTTCGTAGCCATAAGTATACGAGCCATCTTCGTTGTGCCTGGAAATAACAATCAAGTTTAGCTGTCATGAGAAACTTGACAGGTAATTCCATACAATTCAATCTTTCCGCAGGCGTCACCGCTAACAGAAATTGGTATTTGTCTAGACGTCCATTCCAGTCCTACTTTAATTTGGCGGTTTTCTGAACCATGTCAGTTATTTGAGTTTTGGAGCATAGCTCGTTGACAAACTGTGAGACTTTTGGTGACTGACCAATAAAAATGAAAGTTTGTGAGGATGGATGTTTGTTACTCTTTCACGCAAAAACTACTGAACGGATTTTGATGAAACGTTACAGTAATATAGCTTATATATCAAAATAATACATAGGCTACTTTTTATCCGGGTAACATGCGGGCGAAGCCGTTGGCAGAAGCTACTAGCTTCTGTTAAAATTATAAACATAAAAGTTTGTGAGGATGGATGTTTGTTACTCTTTCACGCAAAAACTACTGAACGGATTTTGATGAAACTTTACAGTAATATAGCTTATACATCAAAATAATACATAGGCTACTTTTTATCCGGGTACCACGCGGGCGAAGCCGTGGGCAGAAGCTAGTAATATATACTTAGTGAAAATTATGTAAAACGTGTCAATAGGCATTTGGTCTGTCTATGAAGTTGTCATAAATATTTAAGCTGGTATATGTTTTGGTGGTAAGAGGTTTTTTAAACACCTTGTTCTATTGGCAATACACTACACTACAGCTGAATGAAGAATTATAAAAAAAACCGAGCGAATTACCTGCCTGATTTTTCCAGGCTTGGTCGGGCACGAGAAATCGGCGTAAATTCTCGTAGATTTTGAGCTGACGTTTCTGTATGATCCTTGTGAAAAGCTATTGCGTTAGGCACCCTCTTATTCATAATCTCTCAACTTTAGCAGTTCGATAGTTCTAACCCTGTCCTTTTCTATCACTAAACAAAGTGTAGAGGCAGACAAATTTTATCACGCTGCTAAAGTTAGTGAGTGATTATAAATATGAGGGTTTAACTTCAAAATTAACTTGTTTCTTGATACTGAATGTTTTTTTTTGGTATACAAGTATTTTAAATCATTCATTAAATGGTTACGAATGTTACCTGTTAATCTGTTTTAGTATAGGCACTGGTGTGGGTGCGTTCTTAGGCTCTGATGCGATGTATCGCGGTGCTCGATCCTCTGCATACTGCGCAGACGCACACGCCACCAAACATATCACCGCCTGGAACAAATATAATTGAGTTATACAGGGTGTAGAACATAATATAGTATAACCCGAAAAGGGTCGACTGTGCCCATGAAAGCGAACAAATATTTATAAAACACATAGTCGAATTTATTAAATTATTTTCATGTAAATATTTTGTAATTTGGTCTCGTTTGGTACCACCCTGACACTTGATTCTAATCACAATTTGGGATTCGTGCAATTATGTACTTTTAAAAGCACTGCTAGTGCATGATTGGAATTAGTAAGTATTTGGTGGAATTTTATGGAACTAAATGAATCGACTATGCTATTTATTGGTAGGTACTTTTACACGATTTTTACTTTGACATTCGAGATGAAAGTAGAGTTTGCGATATAAATGAAATAAGCTGGATTCTATTAGAGTTGAGACTGTATCAAGTGTCAGTTCAGTTCAGTGTCAGTCAACAAAGGCAGTTCAACGGCCAAAATGTTTGACATTGGGTTTTGGCATGTGTAGTTAAAAAGCTTTTATTGGATATTTAGAATTAACAAAAGCCAAAGAAAAATGATACTTTTGTGGAGAAGTATCCCCTATCGTAACAGCCACATATGAAATGAAATATCTGTGAAAATTAAGTATATAAGGTGTTGCCATGTTGATAGTTCTCCAGCTAGTTTCTACTAAAGGGCTAGTTTGTACAAACTATTAAAATCTATGGAGAAAAAAAACTGGTACACCCTGTATCGCATTATGTAAATATGTAGGTATATTATATATAATAAATTATGTGTATTATAATATATTCATAATATGTAGTAAGTACACCAATTAAACCCCTTTTAAACTTTCTTACAGTTCGTTCCATCCAAAGGTTGTCTGGTAGAGATCGCTATTTAGCGATAAGACCGCCCATTGTACAACATTGTTAAAGTTGATAGTACTTAACTAAGCTGATATGTTATTTGGTGTACAATAAAGTATTTTCTATCTATCTATCTATCTATCGCGGCCAATTGCACCGTTGCATGGCATTTTAAAGTCACGTATCATTTTGATTATGACAGAGTCTAAAGCAATGCCAAGGCCGGCTATTTCATGGTTCTTGCATTTAACTTTGGCAATTGAGCTCAATGTGCACTTGACTGTATTGCAATAAAGTATTTTATTTAAAACAAATCTACATTCCTCTGTCTGACAGCTAATAAAAATGTAAAGGTTACGATACTATTTAGCTGAACTAAACAACTATTTCAAAGCGGTGTACTTGTTTATAAAATTAAATTACATTCAAGGTGGTCTAGTCTGAGTAGGCCGTAGCTAGTCTACATTGTTCTATTTCTAGCAATATTGCATGACAACAAGATCCGAAGAGGTTTATATTTTAAGTCTCCCGTTAATAAACCAACAGTTTCCAGCTAAATAAATAATGCTGGACATTTTTCACACAGCATCATCTAGCCCCAAGTAAGCAGAGTTTGTATTATGGGAACTACATGACTGATACATACTACTTATATACTTTTGCCTACATTATGTAGATCCCGTTTGTAAATTAAATAATTGAATTGCCGTTCCAATATTTTCTAATATCCCTAGAATGATAAACCCGTGACCCTTCTTGGTACGAGGCGCATGACCATTTTGCCACTGGGTCGAGTGCTTGTTCGTATTTTCATAAAAATTTACCGTATTTTCGTGATTCTTGAAGCTCTCTAGCAACACCTAAAGGTAAACTTTGCAGTTATCCAAATAATAAATAAATAATGCTGGACATTTTTCACACAGCATCATCTAGCCCCAAAGTAAGCAGAGCTGGTGTTATGGGAAGTGCATGATTGATACACTTATATTTTACATATTAATACATAGAAAACACTCAGACCCGAGACAAACATATGCAGATCTAACAAAAATATATCCCGCGGCAAGAATCGAACCCGCAAACTTCTGCGTCTCAGTCGGGCCTTCACCCTCTGCGCCACATAGGTCGTTAAATAAGGTTTTAATATATATTTTCTGGGATACAGCACACTTTAAACACTACGAGTATGTATCACCAATAAACATTTCTGCTCCATCTTGTCATGTGATAACCCGAAACCAAGGACTGTCCTGCGTGACATATATGTACACCCAACTGGAACCGTGGCCAACACCTATCTTTGACACGTAAACCAAGTAATGCGTGACTTTACGTAATAATTTACATAATTTTACTTGAACATAATATGTTCTGGCAATATGTAAAAAAATAGCAAAATCCTATTGTTTTTATATTCGTTTAAAAATATCATTCACATACAGGGTTAGTACTGTGAGATGTGCAAGATTTTTTTTATCTAAATTTTTTGGGTGATCTATTGTCAGCCAAACTATATTTACTTTTGTTAAGATATAAGCAACACCAATTCATTCATCATTCATAATTTTACGATCAACGTGTTATGTTTAACGACCATCAAATGACGGTCGCCGCTTTCTAGATAACCAAGGCTTTAAGGTGTGGCTTCATGTATATTAAGGTGGCAATAATCAGATGCTGAAATTGATCGACAATAAATAACAACGCACAGTGCAGACCTTCTTAAAAGTTCACTTATTCCAAGGCCAAGAACACATCCGGAATTTGACCATTCTTAAGATTAATCAATGAAAGTTGTTCCCTGGTTCTTATTTCCCGGTTGTGGAGGTGGACTGCTATTTTAATCAGTTGCACAAAGAGACAGACGGAGAGTGGTGCATTTAGAGGCCACGGCCCGGGCGGGCCCATTCACTGATACAGGGTTGCTTATGGATTTAATTGATAACATGCGTGCATGAGGGAAAGCGAAATTAGTGCATCTACATATTTATGTTGGATGCTAAGAGAGCAGTACCAATCCTAATAGGCGATGAAGGAGAGCGCAGCGTGATGTGCATTATGATTTTACTTTTGCGTTCATTATGTGTATTGTAGATAACACTTTATTGTACACCACGTTATAAATAAATAAAAAAAAAAGAATAATGCTGGACATTTTCACACAGCATCAACTAGCCCCAAACTAAGCAGAGCTTGTATTATGGGAACTACATGATTGATATACTACTTATATACATATTTTTTTTGTAAATACATACATATTATACTTAGAAAACACCCAGACCCGAGACAAATATTTGCAGATACAAACATTATGTTATGTTGCTTGTAAATTAAAATAGAGCAGATAACAAGCTTATTGCGAGAGTGCAATGGGCGGTCTTATCGCCAGTAGCGATCAAGCTTTGGATGGACAAGAATTGATGTGAATTATAAAGGATGGTGGTTCCAAGAGATATAAAACAATTATCAATTAACAAATTTAAAGACGTAATTAAACAAAAAGTTTATAAAAAGGCATACTATAAAATATCTGATTATTTAGATGACAAAAACTCTTGGTATTGAAAATGCTCCATCTTGAACCTATTGTTTTGTAAAAGGATCATTAAAAAGAATAACCAGCCTTGTTTTCTTGTCTTTCTTTCCTGGCTTGGTCGTGGAAGAACAGGCTGTAGATAAAAACAGACGTTTGAAAGTGATCCTTGTGATTTTAATAAATAAATTTATTTTGACTTTGGTGCATTGAACTCAGATATTTGCGGTGCTGGCGTTCAGAAACATGTCCATTGCTTCGCAAAGAAAACAGAAACAGTTATAAAATAACAAACATTTATGAATGATGTAATAATACAAAAATATAATTGATCAATTAGCAACTTGGAAATCAACCCCAGTCTTTAAAGTTCGATCGTCTGATCGAGTTATGGTAGCAATCAAGACTGTAGGAAAACGTAAATGGATGGATAGTTTGTCGATTCGTAAAGTCACATATGAAATAACGACACATGAAAAGTAGAAACTAAAATAAATGATAAATTAGCTTCTGCCCACGGCTTCGCCCGCATGGTACCCGGATAAAAAGAAGCCTATGTGTTATTCTAATGTATAAGCTATACTACTGTAAAGTTTCATCAAAATCCGTTCAGTAGTTTTTGCGTAAAAGAGGAACAAACATCCATCCTCACAAAATTTCACGTTTATAATATTAGTAGGATGAATGCGATGACGTTTACATAAAAATAAAAGTGGACATGCCTTTTAGAGACATTCGAATTTTCAGCTGAATGAAGAAGTACATCTGCCCTGATAAAGACTTTCGGAATGAGTCGAAACTTAGTTCGTGCCTTCACCGATAGTACGGCACGTGAAAATTCCTGGTTTTTACAATATAAATAGGTACATCTGTATCAAAGACTGATCAAACAGTTTAATTCAAATTATATGTATAACATAACGAAAGAGAAAAAGTCTAACATTATAACGAATTAAAAACAACAAAAGATGAGGTAGTATGGTCCTGGCAGTATGACTATAGCCTGTCCTAAAAGGTCAAAAATAAAGGCATTTTTTGTCTACCATGGGCGACAGTATCAATTAAACTTCATCTGGGAAATATTGTCTTCAAAAGTATTTTTTTTATGAATCGTATGAAACTAACAGCCCTATTTCCCGGTAGCGGCTTTTTTGATCAATTTACGAGAACTGGCCAACGCCTGATAACACGTAATTCAAGGCAATTTGACAAATAAGTGAACCACTTGCGAAATCAGATACACATCGAAGGTCTCAATTCTAGCTTATTTTGTAAGTTTATGTTTTTGTTGGCGTCTCTACGTTTATTTAGAAACGTGGCAGTATATTGCTCTTTTCTTTTATTAATGACAGAAAAGCGAAGCTTAAACTACAGAACCGACTCAACCAAGCTTTAGACTACATAACGTAACTGAACTTATGTTATAAATATGTGTACTGTGTTCCGGTTTGAAGGGTACGGGCGCTGGTGAAATTACAGGACTATGAGACTTTCACCCGTTTTGTCACTAGTTCGGCAACGCACGAGTGATACTTATAAAATTGCAAGCACAGAAAGTCCATAGGTTATGGTAACCGCTCCAACAGATGCGCCGTAAGCCTGTTTGTGAATTAGGATGTATTAAAAAAACATGCAACTCGAAAAACTGACTTCATTTTGATGTCAGAGTACTGAATAAACATCATCAAGTTCGAATTTTTGTTACTAGGGCATGTTGGTTTCCTCACGATGTTTTCGTTCACCGTTTTGAGCATACCTAATCATACCTAAGTCACAGTGAAATTATTGATTTCACAGCAAATTGGTAGCGCTGTTCACAAACACACAGACACAATACATTTCATTACACCATGCCTTGAAAATATTGCCAATCGATAGCGCAAGCACCAAACGAGTAATATGAACAAGCTATAGACGAAGGTGAGGCAAACGAGGCACTTTACTCTCGACCCAGATAAGTGTCCCTGCGACTGATTGTAACCATAAAAAACAAAAGCTATCGTCGATCGAAAGTTTGACCGGGCCTTAACTTGGTTTGTACAACTTCTTAGCGATTTCGCTAGGGAGCTAATTATAATGAAATGTTGGTACGTCATTTAGGCACTTATAAACGCAAAAATAGGATCTTATAAACGCAAAAATAGGCACTTATAAACGCAAAAATAGGATCTTATAAACGCAAAAATAGGAAGAGAAAAGAGAATATACATTCAAAGGTACGACAACATATTTTCGAAATAGCTTTTTCGATATTTAAGTCTTTGAAAAAAAGAATAGACCTCATTTAAACAAGGCTGATGTCAAGATACGTTCTTTCATTCCCTCTTTCTTCAACGTCTCGCAAATATATGTAGGTGCGAACGTTTTTTACTCATGAGCGCTGTTCATGCTCAAGTTCACTTGTTTTACTCGCTATACTGGTTCTACCACTCTCAGACATAACGCCCACTACAGTTGTACTACTAAACAAGGTTATTAACACTTCATACCACTTTAATTATCACAGTCGGGTAACAAAGAAACCACTGACGTCACTTATCTATCATTTTTCACGCACTTGATAATGTTAATAAGTTTCACTGTCTTATTACCTAAATTGCTTACATAATTACGTAATGGCTTTCTGAAAAATATACTCTAGGTCTTTAGTAGACCAAAACACCAAACAGAATACAACCTCAGTAAAAAGTTTTTATTATTATTTAATACCGTTAAAAAAATAAAAAAACATTCCTTCACGCATATTTCCGTAAACACTAGAGAAAAGAAGCATTTCAAAATATGAATGAGAGAGAAAATTCCAATCTCCTAAAAACTTGTCAAATATAAAAATTAAATATAAGCTACAAAATTATTTTGCTTTTATTTTAATTTAGAATAATTTGACATACCAATCGCGCAAACGCCGCCATGTCGAGAAGTAGGAGGCGCGGCGCGGGCGCATATCTCTTATATAGCATTGCACCGGGCGGACCTTTCACTGAATAAACATTTTGAATAGGGGTTGCTGGGTCACCTTGATAAAAGACCTGGGGCAGAAAATCTGCCAGCGCCCCTTTGGTCCAGGGCGAGTTTTGAAGAAACAATTTTCACTACCAAATACAGTTTTTTTGTTGATTTTGCACTATAAAACACATATAGATTTACGAAAAAAAATGCATATTAAATTTTTTATTTCATTTAGTCAAAAACAATTTAATAAAAATAATACTGGTAATTTTTCACACAGCATCATTCAGCCCCAAACTAGTATGTATTATGGAAACTACATGACTTATATACTACTAATATACATATATTTTGTAAAATATACATATTATACATAGAAAACACCGAGACCCCAGACAAATATTACAAACATTTGTCCCGCGGAATCGAACGCGCAACCTTCATCGGTTTACAATCGTGTCTGAACTGAGCTAAACTAAACTAAACTAATTTGAAATCAAAATAGAATAAGTACATACATGGGACATAATAATTATTATTTACTTTCTATCTATAGATCTATAATAATTCAGTAATTCTTCAATTGAGTAGAAGAATGACTTCAGCAAAAGGCTTTAGATACAATTTAAATTTATATATAAAATTAAAATAAATAATGCTGGACATTTTCCACACAGCTTTATCTAGCCCCAAACTAAGCAGAGGTTGTATTATGGGAACTACATGACTGATATATTAATTATATACTTTTTTTTGAAAACAACCATAGATAGCTGATAAACTCTTTATTACACACGAAAGCAAAATACAAAACACAGGAATCCATAAACATTAAGGTTCTTAGCCGCTTTCAGTTCAACTGGTAAGGAGTTACATAGTCTGAAAGCCTGCACAATAATAATTTTTTTTTTTTAATAATAATTTTATTTATTTGACCATAACTTGCTTAAGGTGACATTCCATGTACTACATGCTAAGTAGGTAGGTACTAGTTAGTATGTCTTGATACCTTGGCTCATACAGATGGTAAGTATCTATGTTAACTGCGATCACAGTCATGACACTATAGTAGCGAGTACATGGCCGAGCTCTAACTCCTAACTTGGTTTCCCTGTGTTTAGGATATCATGAACCCCCCCCCCCCCCCCCCCCCCGCCCCCCTGCACCTGGTAAAATATTGTATTCATGTGGTAGGTGACAATAAAATAAAAACAATTTTACGTTTGGCTAAGGAACGCCACTTTGCGCGTAGACATGTATAGATTATAGGTAGATAAATAAGCTACATCCAAGTGAGCCTAATTAGGTAGGTATAAGTTCATCTACTCACTAAGAAGGCACACCAAATTTATGCTAATAGTCTTAAATATGAAAATAGGTAGTTGAAAGGAGTAGGTACAATGTTTAGCTATATTCAACCTAGGATGGAAAGGTTCTATTCGTCTGGTTGTCAATCGGTTAGACATCTCGGTTAGTTCATCATTCGTTAGTGAGTAGTGTTAGTATATTTAATTTAAGGTACTAAGGTTTTACTGAAAAGTTTCTTAACACGATACCCATGGGGAAATTATAACATATGTAAAAAAAACGTTATTGTAAAACACAGGTTCTCAAACTTATTTTATCACCGCCCACTTTGAGAATTAAAAAAACCTAGCGCCCTCCAAAGTTTTTAAACATAACCTATGATTTTCCTTCTAGACCGCCTTAGCGACCCCAATATCTTCTAAAGCACAAGTTCTCAAACTAATTTTTCCACTTTAAGAATAAAAAAATCCTAGCGCCCTCCAAAGTTTTTAAATATAACAACCTATGCTTTCCCCTCTAGACCGCCTTAGCGCCCCCAATATCTTCTAGAGCCTTCTACCGCCCCCCTGAAGGCCTTCAGCGCCCACAAGGGGGCGTTATTGCCCACTTTCAGAAACAGTGTTGTAAAATGAAAGCCTTTTCCTTAAATCATGTAGAACAAAAACACGGGACATAAAAGTGCGCATCATCAAAACAAATCTCTGGACAGCAAACACTCATCCAAAAATGTATACTGCGATGGCTTTATCAAATAGCCTTTATCTCGTCTCGATGTCTACGAAATAAAGCTATGGTTCAATATAACTATTCCCTAGAGTGTTACACTGTACCTTAGTTTGGAACCAACCAGAGCAAAATGTAAAAAAATAAATTTTAAAAAATGATTATTTGTTACTGAAAAATAAAATAAAATTCTACTTATACGAAAGTATGAATGTTTGTTGCTACGGACGGTCCCAACTGTCCTTGCATGTTATCTGTGTTGTCTCTGTGTGTGTTTATTTTAATTTATATAATAATTGTGTGTTTGTTATAATAGTTGCATGTCATTTTAGTAATTTTGATTTTATATGAGCTCTGTGGCTTGAATAAACAATTTTTATTTTTATTTTATTTTATTTTTAATGCACTTGCATGTCCGTGAAGGACTATGTTAATTCATTTGATACCAACCGTGTGATTCTGTTTGTTCCAATCGCGGGGCACTCAGAGTACTTATTTGTACTCTGTGTGCCCCAGGGAGGCCAGTGCATAGGAAATGAAATCTTTCGATTTATGATGAAATTGATGTTGCATAGTTTATGTGGTTCCGTACCTCAAAAGAAAAAAGGGAACCCTTATAAGATCTCTTTGTTGTCTGTCTGTCTGTCTGATCCTTTTTCAGGAAAGCGTGGAGGTATTAAATTGAAACTAATGTCAAATACTTTTGCGGTTCGTTGGAGCTATTAAAAATCAACGCAATCAAAAAATACGGCCATTTTTGCCTTACATTTTGACTCGCAAGTAAATCAAAACCTATAGGGTTCCTTCAATCAAAACCTTCCCATTGAACTAGAATCATAAAATATGTAATATACATGTATTTACAAAAAAAAAATATAAATAGTATATCAGTGATGTAGTTCCCATAACAAAAGCTCTGCCGATTAAAACGTTATTTACAAAAAAATTGCTAAAGGAAACTTGCCTTTGTTTGTACATGTCTTATTAATTTTATTATCTTTAATTCTGTGTAAAAAAATCAAATACAGATTTATTTCTGTTAAATAGGTGTATCATAAAGAATCATAGTAGGAAACCATCGTCAATTTTGTTTGCAGATACTTGTTTTCCTCTTGATGTGAGCCTCTTTGATTTCCATGTCAATATACCTCTAAACACTTCCCAATTCCTCCTGGGTCAGAGTTTTAGTCACGTTCAGGTAGATACGCCCTTTTCTGAACGGAAAATTTTTGGGCACACTTGCCAATGGTACCGTCATGTTGATCAAGTTTATAGGACCCTGAGAAATAATACAAGAATTTTAGCGAAAATATTTGTTTGAATGTTTTTTTAGCTAGATTCTAAATCGGTTTGCGTCGCTGCCGAGACAGAATACAGAGAGGTTTCCTATATCTACAAACTCTATATTTTCTCTATCTGCACTAGAAGTTAATGACAATAACGATTTGGCTTCATTTAAAAGAGGTTTACAACGAAGTTGACTAATTTTAAAACTAGAGAGGTATGGGTCAAATGATATCTAACTTCATAAACAGAATTTCTTATCATCTTAATTAGTAAAACCAAAACATTTAGCCACACCTGTAAAATAACAATGGATATTGAGGGTAGGTAGCAAGCAGTAGTTGTTAAGTTAATCACACTAGAAAAATATATAGGTAGGTAATTAACGACATCGTAGTAACTTAATACAATATTTAGGTTTTGTTTAACCATTTTAAGATGACCATATCTTCAAAATATAAAATTTTCATCAATTCATACGTTTTGTATAGGGGCGCCTTTGGACCAGGCCATAATTCACATAGGATCGCTTGTGATCCATTAGGTAACGTGACTGGGCAAAATCCTATGAAAGGGAAGTTCGATTTCTCGCCCAACGTGCGCCGCGACGTTCCCTGCTCTGTAGAGCGGGCGTTGCCGAGGAGTGGGAGCTAGGGGTTAAGTCTATAAGTAAGGTACCAGAACGGCTCAGACGCATCAGTAAGTATGTATGTACAATACATAATATGTTTGTTACTTCGTCACGCAAAAACTCATGAACCGATTGCGATGGAACTTGATAGGTACATAGCTGTTACTTTTTATCCCGATATTCCCATGGAATCGAAACTTACGCGGGTGAAACCGCGGGGCGCAGCTAGTATTGTATACAATTATGTGTACTCTTTGGGCTCTATATTTAAACGTGTATCAACTGCTGTATTGCGTGATATAAATTAATTATTATTATATTATTATATACACAGAGGATTAATAATTTTCCAAAACGTGGAGTTTTTGTCTCGTCTCGTGTTTATTTCTAATGGCGTTATTTCTTTTCTTACCGGAGGATGCGGACAGGGCCTTGTAAATATCCCTTGTCTAATTGCTGCGCCAATAAAGTTGTCCTTTTCAACTAGATCACAGACTTTGATGTGCATCTCCACAAATCCTCTTCTGTATCTATTTGTCAAAAACTCGTAAAAGTAGAAATTGGCCTATAAAAATAAATTATAATTAAACATCCAACATCATATATAGTCCAGCTCTCGCACCAGTATTCTCTGTATTCCCTGTGATAACATTCACACCTAGAACAAATCTGGTTAGATTCGTATAATAGGAGCCTCGATAAAGTGTAAAGCAGAGTTGGCCACTTCGGGCTAAGGCTAATTCCATCAAGGACCCTTGCTATGAGCAGGATCCTAAGTATGGAATCATTCGCTTTACTCTGGATTCAACAAACCACCTCGGAGAAATTCATTAAGTAGGTACAGTACTACGATTTAAATTAGATGCTTCAGCAACGTTGGTGATTTTTTACTCAGTTTGCAGTGAGTAATTACAAGAGGAGACGATCCCCGACGAGTGGTGCAATAGTTCGCTGGTGCCCATCTTTAAGAACAAGGGTGATGTACAGGACTGTAACAACTACAAAGCAATAAAGTTGATGTCACATAGTGATAGCAAGGCGCATGAGAGAGGAGAGTGAGGTGACACAGAACCAGTTCGGGTTTATGCCTGGACGTGGGACAACGGACGCTATATTTGGACTTCGCCAACTTTGCGAGAAGTACAGACGTGCGCACAAGAACTTACACATGATGTTCGTTGATCTCGAAAAAGCATTGGAGCTCATTCGAGCTATGTATGGCAGAGCAAACCCCCACGTCCGGTCCGAAGCTGGCGTCACTGACAAGTTCAATGTGGCTGTAGGCTTGCACCAGGGATCGGCTTTAAGCCCTTATTTGTTCCTTCTGGTTATGGATGCGCTGACATCGGACATACAGGACCTCCTCCTGTATGTCCGATGTCAGCGCATCCACCCTGGTGTATGCAGTTTGCCAACGACATTGTTCTTGTTGGAGAAAATGCACTTGAGGTACAGCGTAGACTGGTATAATGGCAGGAAAAATTGGAAAGTGTCGGACTGAAGATCAGCAGAACGAAAACTGAACATCTGTTTTGCGACTTCGGTGGTCCCTCCAATTTCACACCCGTTGTTGCCTTAGATGGTGTATCCCTGCCAGTTTGCTCCGACTTTTGGTAACTCGGTTCATTAATACAGAACGATGGCGAGAGAGACCGGGATATGAGAAACAGAATAAATGCGGGATGGATGAAATGGCGACAGGTTACAGGAACTACATGTGATCCACGAATGCCCCTTAAGCTCAAAGGAAAAACAAAACGATCATAAGACCTGTCGTATTGTATGGATCGGAGTATTGGGCAACCAAAAGGATTGATGAAAGAAGAGTGCATGCAGCTGAGATGCGAATGTTGAGATGTGTGGAGTTACGAGGATGGACAAAATAAGGAATGAGTATATCAGGGGAAGTTTGAAAGTAGCACCCGTAACGGAAAAGTTGAGGAGTAATAGGTTAGGATGGTATGGGCATGTCATGAGGAGGGAATAATGTCACATTACGAGAAGAGTGTTAAATATGAATGTGGGTGGAAATAAAAGCAGAGGTAGGCCAAAGGAAAGATGGATGAATTGTGAGAAGAATGACATGATTAAGAAAGGTGTGACTACTGAGATGACGGCTGATAGAGGAGAGTGGAAGAAGAAAACATGTTGTGTCGACCCCACGTAATGTGGGATAAGGACAAGAAGATGATAATGCAGTGAGTAATTAAATTACGATAATTTCATGCCCTATTAGGTACTAATTACCTTTTTTATATATTTTTAATAACTGAACTTTTAAACAATTTGAAATACATATTTTATTTTTCCAACTATTATATTACTTTTATGATAACTCTATGAAAATAAATATATATAATTGTTGTAACGGCTCTAGATTAATATCATTATTGGGCTTTCGTATTTCCGATCTTATTTAAATCGTAGTGTTGTACCAAAAATAATTAAATACAATTCCTAAACACTCCTATGACCTCTTGTGAAACAAAAATTTCGAGTGGAACCTCATCACCATTATCATTCAGCTCGCAGTAACCCACTGCTGGGCATACGCCTCCTCCCTCAAACGCCACTCCTGTCTATTCTGGGCTTTTCCCAACCAGCGGGGCGATCACACTAATTTCCATTGCTATCGAGATGGAGGCATGGCATAAAGCGTGATTCGATTACTTGTTATGTTCATGGGCGGTTTATGGCCTTCAGTTTAGTCTGGGTATGGGAATGAAGCTATAGAGAATCAGTGAAATCGCAATTTGATGGATGGGCCATACAGCGCATCCATCAAATTTCAGCGATCAGATACAGCGTTGTGCTCCATCCACCTAACTGGTGGTCTGCCATGACCCGTTGTGTAACTCTTCGGCCATATAAGAATGACCTTTTTACTTAGGCTAAATGAAGCTGTTATTTAATTATATTACCGTAAAGTTATTAGAAATAGTAACGAGTGAGTATATATTCAAATTGACGTAGTAAAAAGGATCTCCACGCCCGTAGCGGCGAGACGTTATATTGAGATAGGAAATATAATTTTTATTGTAGTACACTATAACAGGACGTTCCGTCTTGATGTATTGTGTCTGAAAATAAACCAACAATAAATTTCACGAAATCAAGCATACTGCAATACACAAGCATAGGCAATACATTTTTTGACATCATTTAAAAGAAATATTTTCGTAATGTTATAAAGTCTATGTTTGCAATAAGTCTATGCATAAAACAATCCAGACCGAATTTTAAGTTGAATCGCGATTCAACTTTAAATTTTAATTCTAATTTTATAATATAAAGGTAAATTATTTAATAAAGTATTTTATTTTAACTTATGTAGCTATTCTTACTTTTTCCGCCCCACACAAAACAGTCAATATTTTAACGAGTGAAATTAAACAAATGATGTGCATAGTAAAAAATACGCTATTTATTAAATATATGTAGACAAACTGAACGCAAGTCGTCCTCTGGTATAATGGTCCATGTAAAGTTAGGTGTCGAGTATATCTACCTAGGTATGATAAATGCATCATTACCTTTTATAATTATGTCTGGCAACATTACCCATTGAATATTCAAAAAACTAATTATGATATCAGTTATTATTGATACTTACTCAAAAAATACAAAAGACTATAATTTCAATGATAAAACGATTTATTTCTCTCAACAAAAGGTTACAATAAGGTAAATGCATAACCATAAAACATGTTTTGGTTCGATTGTGATGCATTTGGTTGGAGACAACATAAAGCTTTGTATTCACTAGGGAACAAATGTTCCGCGACACTTGTCGCTAGAGATGTTAACTGACGTCGGGCGACGTTGGGCGATGTAAACCGACGTCGCCAGTCATCTTGGGGCTTATAAAATTATTTCAGGGCGCCTGGTCGAAGCGATGCGTTAAGAGAGCTGGCTCTTATGTGGATCACCGCATTAGCATTGCCATTCAGAGTGGCAATGCTATCAGTATCGGTAGTGATCCGGATCAGTTAAGCATTCAATTCAATTCAGTTCAATTTATTTCTCAGAAGGCATATAAAATCATTGCACTTAAGAAAGTCTACAAAATAAAAAATAATAATCTTCACATGAATATAGGTAAAATAAAATAAAAGCACAAAGATATGTAATGTCAACAATAAATACATTAAAAATAAAATAAAATTATACTTATGTAACTAGATTTAAATTAAACATACCATCTATAGATCGTTTGTAACGGTCTAGCTAGCTGTTTCATCTGTATTTTTGTATACACTTACTTGTACATAGTTGTCTAAATAAATACCAAATCTTAGAAACCAAAAATGTTATAGATTCCATGTACAAATACCTATTACCAAAGTACTTATATGACATTATAAGTACATGAACTTGAAGTTTTATTGGTGTCTGTCTAGTCATGTAGTCCGGTTTCAGACGAGGAAGTGACACTTCCAGCTAATAACCACAGAATTAAATATAAACCACGAGTTAATAAGTAAATGATTAGATTTGATTTGAAATTTTATGGATATATAATATAATAATGATTATTCATTTATTTCAGGCAACACAGTACCTACAGGTACAAATACAGGGTACATATGATAGATACCTTAAAAACCTAAAATACTTAAAATTATACAAAAAAAAACGTATTTATCTAGTACGTATTGACTGCGATGCGGGAGCGGCTGGGTTCGGTAACCGGCCCCGGAAACGTCGATAGACAATTCCATTAGGCCACATATCTTCCTTCATGAAGGTCGACAGGTGTTCGGAACTCTCACCACGAAGAAGTTGAAGCTGACTGTGGCGTGACTCCAATCGATAGATGCTCAGGCTGGATGCTGTTCACGCGCAAACGACTCCTCCACATCCTCAGCCTTGATGGAGTATTGTGGAGTATTGAGTACGGGAATCGCTGGACACAGTGTAGAACTCGATCCGATCGGTGCGATACCGCACTTTTTCTGACAAACAGGCTTCTTTTTTTTCCGCTCAACTGTGATGAAGCTCTGCTTGTCTCCTTACTCTATGTCAGAAGGTGCAGTCCAACGATTTGGTTCGCATAATATCCCTATAACTGGTTTCGTTTTTGTACATTTTGTGGATGGGTCTGCATGCAACCTGTCACTTGGAATGCTAACTGAATGCGAAACGCGGGTATATGCCAAATGTGATATTTGGACGTGCCTCTGACTATCCTCTATTTGGTAACGTCAAAAATCTACTCACCGAGTATGTATCTGAGTCCAGCGTGGGAAATAAAGTTGTGAGCGTGTTTGTTTATTTGATGTTTATTATGTGGATTTGAGGGGTTTATAAAGATAAATAAACATCCAACAGTCCTGACCCCACACTAGGATCCCTGTGTCGTAGGTACCAGGAAATACGAGAACCATGGTAACACAATACCTAGACCCGAAACAACTATCTGCAGTGCATGTAAATCACCTAGTCATTTCCTAGGTCCTATCTGAAAATCAGTGGTGCTACACCGCATAAATGCTGCAATTCAGCGGTGACCTTGCTACGGGTCACATTTGATATTATGGGCAGTGGATGGTGTAATGCCGCAATCAGTCAAGAATTTAAACCAAATACAGTAAATTTATTATGTTACTTTAACTTTACTTAAACTTAAGTCTAGTAGTTACCAGCTTTTGCCCACGGCTTCGCCCGCGTGGTACCCAGATAAAAAGTAGCCTATGTGTTATTCTGATGTTTAGGCTATATTACTGTAAAGTTTTATCAAAATCCCTTCTGTAGTTTTTGCGTGAAAGAGGAAAAAGAGGAACTTTAATAGTTGGTAGTTTTACCCAACTCCTTGTGACCCTTTGACCTGTCCGTCTTCTTATGACCCTGTGACTTGTCCCTGTATGTGTCTCTAAATAATCTCTTAATGATTAAAAGGAGTCAGTGGCTTCACCGATAGAACGATAGATACGTGATAACCTGATGACGCGGTGGGCTAGCTGGCTGCAACGTAAGTGCGGGTTCAATTTCCGTTGCGGAACAATTGTTTGTATGTTCTGTAGATATTTTCTATCTATAAAATGTATGTATTTACAAAAAAAAATATATAATGAAACAGAACTTCGGTAGAACTTATTTCTACTCTACTTAGAATTGCGGCACTGTTATGAAATTAAACAATTTGTATCTCTTCATTTATATTTTCATGACCAACTGTAGTTGGGCATAAATTACCATTAACTGAATAAGTGCACGAGTGGCCGCGTTCCGATCCGATACCGGCTTTTTATCCATTTGCCCCCACCAATACTTGCTACGCTGCATAGCTCTGATTTGACTCAAGTATCGGGGTACTACACGAGTCAAATCAGAACTAAACGATAATGCCTTACCGGATATGACGTTACAATAAGTAGTATATCAGTCATGTAGTTCCCATAATACAAGCTCTGCTTAGTTTGGGGCTAGATGATGCTGTGTGAAAATGTCCTGCATTATTCATTTATTTATATTTGGGTGTTGTGGTACCACGGTATGGATAGTTCCTGATACCCATGACACAGGGAATTCTAGTGTGGGTTCGGAACTACATAATATGTATGTGTCTGAAAGATGATAAAAAAACGGTTGAGTCACATTTACTTTATTTCTTGGTTACATTCTGCATTAATATGACATAGTAATGCAGGATAGGGCGTGGTAAGGCCAGCCGCCAACTTAGGCCGGACGTACATGCAAGAACAAAGCCAGTGGCATTTCTGGTAAATATTCGACCTGCTCTCGTCAAGTCTTGACCTTGTAAAGTACGTATAAGGACTTGTCTCATGCAAGTTGTTTTTAAACCTTTCAGCTTTTTAATAGACTTAAAAAAGGAGGAGGTTCTCAATTTGGTTGTATTTTTTTGTTTGTATCTTGATATCTTCGCTAATTTGTTAACCGATTTTAATGATTTTTTTGAATGATCCCTATGACGTCCTATAAAAGTTTTATTCCTGAGGGATTGCTAGTTTTTCCGTTAAACTAAAAAAACATCTAATCTGCGTACTCTAATCAACTCTTTATCATCAGTAGTAGTAGTATTTGTTATCTATCTCGCTGGCCTGCATTTCATATAACATGTTAAAAAACTTTATGCCGATCTATTTATCTCCTAGACGATATTATCCTAGTTTCGTCAGTCACAGGCACAAACTCCATATTGCAGTTTGGACAATACACTTGCATGTCAATCAAGGACTGTGTTTATTAATTTGATACCAACGTGTGATTGTGTTTGTAATTCCAATCGTGTAGTAGGTACTTATTTGTACTCTGTGTACCCTAAGGAGGCCAGAGTATAGAAATTGAAATCTCTCGATTTATGATGAAACTAGTTTCTGCCCGCGGCTTCGCCCGCGTGGTATGTGGATAAAAGTAGCGTATGACTGTTTCCAGGCTTCAAACTATGTCCACCAACTTTTGAGTGAATCGAACTAAGGATTACAATTTTCCATTTAAATTTTAGAACTCAATTGCACATCCCCAAAGTGTAGTTTTAAAAAAATAAAAAAATAAATGTTTTACTATTTATTTTCAGTTTATTTATACTGAGTTTTGAGCGAATCAAACCTAGAAATATTTTATTCCATATAAACTTTACCACCCTGTTTAAGTCCCTAAGGGGTTGATTTTCGAAAATTAGATTTGCCTATGTGTTTTTGCAGAACCTAAACTAGTTACGTTCCAAATTTCATCAAAACTGGTTTACTATTTACGGAGATACGTGGTAACAAACATTCACACACACAGACTTTCGCATTTATTAGATGAAATTGATGTTGCATAGTTTATGTGATGTCAATGGTGTTTTATGGTTCCGTACCTCAAAAGGAAAAAGGGTACACTTATAAGATCACTTTGTTGTCCGTCTGTCTGTCTAATCCTTTTTCAGGAAAGCGTGGAGGTATCAAGTTGAAATTTATGTCAAATACTTATGTCTTCGGTCCGTTGGAGCTATTAAAAATCAACGCACTCAAAAAATACGGCCATTTATGCCTTACATTTTGACTCGCAAGTAAATCAAAACCTATAGGGTGCTTCCCATTGACCTAGAATCATGAAATTTGGCAAGAAGCAAGGTCTCGTAGCACAAGAAAAGGAATAAAATCCGAAAATCGTAATTTGTAGTTATGTCACATGGTTTTTTTTGCGATTACAAACTTACTTCAACTTCAACTTTTGTGTATGGCTTCTGTGGTTAGGATGCAAGAATTTTGCTAAACACTTGCAGTTGGAGAATTGACCGTGACGTACATTTTATATGATGTGTAACGGCAAACGTTTTTTCAACTACAAAGTTAAGATTGTCTTTCAGTCCAACTTATCCTTTCGTTAGAGCAATGTTTGGTGCTTTACAATTTTTTACGGAAGCCTCAGCGCGCAAGTCTGACGCACACTTGTCCAGTTTTTATTTACAAGATAGGCTGATCCTTATTGCAATGATTTGCAATTATTGCTTATTGGAAACATGGCACAAAACAAAGTCGGTAAATACCTCTAGGGTATTTACCGACTTTGTTTTGTGAACAAAACTTCGAAGTCGCGAAGGCCCGCCTGAGATGCAGAAGGTTGCGGGTATGATTCCCGCCATAGGACAAATGTTTGTATGATCTACAAATAATTGTCTCGGGTCTTGGAGTTTTCTATATATACCTCTAGTATAAATACAAACTACTTTATTTCCAAAAATATGTAATATGCATGTATTAACAAAAAAAAAATTTAGTAGTATCATTGATGTAGTTCCCATAACAAAAGCTTTGCCTATTGGGGTTTGAAAACGTCCAGAATTATTTATTACTTATTTAATTATTATTTACAAAAAAATGCTGAAAGAATACATGGCTTTGTCTTATTAATCTTATTATCTTTAATTCTGTTTAAAAAAATCGAATACAGATTTATTTCTGTTAAATAGCTGTATCATAAAGAATCATAGTAGGAAACCATCGTCAATTTTGTTTGTAGATACTTGTTTTCCTCTTGATGTGAGCCTCTTTGATTTCCATGTCAATATAAACACTTCCCAATTCCTCCTGGGTCAGAGTTTTAGTCACGTTCAGGTAGATACGCCCTTTTCTGAACGGAAAATTTTTGGGTACACTTGCCACTGGTATTGTCATGTTGGTCAAGTTTATAGGACCCTGAGAAATAATACAAGAATTTTAGCGAAAATATTTGTTTGAATGTTTTTTTAGTTGATTCAAAATCGGTTTGCGTCGCTGCCGAGACAGAATACAGAGACCGGTACAGAACAAAATATTCCTTAAGAAGGTGACCAAGATTATTACTTGACTTTCGGAATAAAAGAGACGAGACAAAAGACAGCGAGACGCTCGACCACGCGTGTTGCTCGAAAAGCACGTGAAAAGTTAATCATGAAAAATTACGTCGTTTTTTGATGATGAAACTTGTAATCGATTAAAATGATCAGACAACACTGCGCCGTATAATTCTCAGTTTGACTCAACAAAAATGAAATTTTGAAGTATAATATTTTGAACAGTATATCTGAAGGCAATTGTAACTTAATAACTTTATAGCTTTCCGAACACATGTGGACCTTCATGAAGGAAAATATGCGATCTAAGGAAATCGTCTATTGACGTTTTCGGGGTCAATTAACAACCCAGCCGCGCACATTTCGCAGTCACTAAGTGCTAGATAATACGTTTTTTATTGTATACAAATATGTGTACTATTAACGCTTTGGACCCTGTATTTAAACGTGTAACAACTTCTGTATTGCATGATATAAATTATCATGTAATAATTATAATAATAATTAATTAATAATTAGGATCCTGCTCATAGCAAGGGATTCTAATAGAATCATAGGAGAAGGTCCTAGATTAATTATTATAATTATTACATACACAGAGGATTAATAATTTTCCAAAACGTGGAGTATAAATCTTTGTCTCGTCTCGTGTTTATTTCTAAAGGCGTTGTTTCTTTTCTTACCGGAGGATGCGGACAGGGCCTTGTAAATATCCCCTGTCTAATTGCTGCGCCAAAAAAGTTGTCCTTTTCAACTAGATCACAGACTTTGATGTGCATCTCCACAAATCCTCTTCTGTATCTATTTGTCAAAAACTCGTAAAAGTAGAAATTGGCCTATAAAAATAAATCATAATTAAATATCCAACATCATATATAGTCCAGCTCTCGCACCAGTATTCTTTGTATTTCCTGTGATAACATTTACACCTAGAACAAATCTGGTTAGATTCGTATAATAGGAGCCTCGATAAAGTGTAAAGCAGAGTTGGCCACTTCGGGCTAAGGCTAATTCCATCTAGGACCCTTGCTATAAGCAGGATCCCAAGTATGGAATCATTCGCTTTACTCTGGATTCAACAAACCACCTCGTAGAAATTCATTAATTAGGTACAGTACTACGATTTAAATTAGATGCTTCGACAGCGTTCGTGTTTTTTACTCAATTTGCAGTGAGTAATTAAATTACGATAACTTCATGCCCTATTAGGTACTAATTACCTTTTTTATATATTTTTTAAATAACTGAACGTTTAAACAATTTGAAACACATATTTTATTTTTCGGACTATTATAATCCTTTTATGATAACTCTATGAAAATAAATAGACATAATTGTTGTAACAGCTCTAGATTAATATCATTATTCGTTTTTCCGATCTTATTTAAATCGTACTATTGTACCAAAGATAATTAAATAAAATTCCTAAAATTCCTAAACACTAAAATTCCTATTGACCTTTTTTTTTATTCCAAAAACTATCGTGAACTTGACTATTCATATTGTAAAAACGGGAATTTTCACGTACTTCACTATCGGTGAAGGCAGCGACTAACGCGACACGTGCACGGCGTGCATGGCGCGACGTGGAAGGAGAAAGTCGCAACCACTCACCCTGATGAAGACTCTCGGAATGAGTCGAAACTTAGTCGGTGCCTTCACCGATAGGTCAGTACGTGAAAATTCCCGTTTTTACAATATAAACACTATTGACCTCTTGTGAAACAAAATTTTCGAGTGGAACTTCATCACCATTATCATTCAGCTCGCAGTAACCCACTGCTGGGCATACGCCTCCCTCAAACGCCACTCCTGTTTATTCTGGGCTTTTCCCAACCAGAGGGTCATAACAATAATTTCCATGGCTATCGAGATGGAGGCATGGTATAAGCGTGATTCGATTACTTGTTACGTTCATGGACGGTTTATGGCCTTCAGTTTAGTCTGGGTATGGGAATCAAGCTATGGGGAATCAGTGTAATCGCATTCAAATGGGGAACTAGAAGTGTCAAAATTCTCGATAGCCATGGGTTAGCGTGATCGACACACAGGTCGTAGCCTGAAATGCAGCGTTGTGCTCCGTCCATCTAACTGGTGGTCTGCCACGACCCCTTGTGTAACTCGTCGGCCACATACTGTTATTTAATTATATTACCGTATAGTTATTAGAAATAGTAACGAGTGAGTATGTATTCACATCGACGTAGTAAAAAGGATCTCCACGCCCGTAGCGGCGAGACGTTATATTGACATAGGAAATATAATTTGTGTTGTAGTAGATTACAACAGGACGTTCCATGTTGATGTATTGTATCTGAAAAAAAAACCAACATGTGTATGTGTGTATGCGTAATATATAAGCACAGGCAATACATTTTTTGACATCATTTAAAGTAAATATTTTCGTAATGTCAAAATATCTATGCTTGAGATGCAAGCATAGACTTTTTGACATTACGAAAATATTTTTTTCAATTTTGAATTCGGTCTGGATTATTTTAGAATATAAAGGAAAAAAAATTACCAAAGTATTTTATTTTAACTTATTCTTACTTTTTCTGCCCCACACAAAACAGTCAATATTTTAACGAGTGAAATTAAACAAATGATGTACATTGTAAAAAAATACGCTATTTATTAAATATATGTAGACAAACTGAACGCACGTCGTCCTCTGGTATAATGGTTCATGTAAAATTAGGTTTCGAGTATATCATTTATCATACCTATATGATAAATGCATCATTACCTTTTATAATTATGTCTGGCATCATTACCCATTGAATATTCAAAAAACTAATTATGATATCAGTTATTATTGATACTTACTCAAAAAATACAAAATACTATAATTTCAATGATAAAACGATTTATTTCTCTCAACAAAAGGTTACAATAAGGTAAATGCATAACCATAAAACATGTTTTGGTTCGATTGTGATGCATTTGGTTGGAGACAACATAAATCTTCGTATTCACTAGGGGGCAAATGTTCCGCGACACTTGTCGCTAGAGATGTTAACCGACGTCGGGCGACGTTGGGCGATGTAAACCGACGGCGCCAGTCATCTTGAGGCCTTTCGCGCTTATAAAATTATTTCAGGGCGCCTGGTCGAAGCGACGCGTTAAGAGAGCTGGCTTTTATCTGGATCACCGCATTAGCATTGCCATTCAGCGGCAATGCTATCAGTATTGGTAGTGATCCGGACCAGCGCAGCGGGGCGATCACACTAACTCATGGCTATCGAGATGGCAATCAATTTTGACATTAGTTCCTTATTTTAATGGCCCATCCATCCCAAAAACGGAACGTCCAATATTGTTCATTTGCATTGTCCATCTATGGATCATCCAGCTTACAAATTAGCGTGATACGATTCATCCCATACGATGATACCAGCCATGGGAAATTTGTGTGATCACCCCGCAGTTAAGCATTCAATTCAATTCAGTTCAATTTATTCCTCAGAAGGCATATAAAATCATTGCACTTAAGAAAGTCAACTTTACAAAATAAAAAATAATAATCTTCACATGAATATAGGTAAAATAAAATAAAAGCACAAAGATATTTAATGTCAACAATAAATACATTAAAAATAAAATAAAATTATACTTATGTAACTAGATTTAAATTAAAAATATCATCTATAGATCGTTTGGAACGGTCTAGCTAGCTGTTTCATCTGTATTTTTGTATACACTTACTTGTACATAGTTGTATAAATAAATACCAAATCTTAGAAGCCAAAAATGTTATAGATTCCATGTACAAATACCTATTGCCTAGGTACTTATATGACATTATAAGTACATGAACTTGAAGTTTTATTGGTGTCTGTCTAGTCATGTAGTCCGGTTTCAGACGAGGAAGTGACATTTCGAGCTAATAACCACAGAATAAAATATAAACCATGAGTTAATAAGTAAATGATTAGATTTGATTTGAAATTTTATGGATATATAATATAATAATGGTTATTCATTTTTTTCAGCCAACATAGTACCTACACGTATAAATTCAGGGTAAATAATGATAGATACCTTAAAAAAATAAAATACTTAAAATTATACAAAAAAAACGTATTTATCTAGTACGCATTGACTGCGATGCGGGCGCGTCTGAGTTCAGTAACCGGCCCCGGAAACGTCGATAGACGATTCCATTACGCCACATACCTTCCTTCATGAAGGTCGACAGATGTTCGGAACTCTCACCACGAAGGAGTTGAAGCTGACTGTGACGTGACTCCAATCGATAGACTCTCAGGCTAGATGCTGTTCACGCGCAAACACTCCTCCAAATCCTCAGCCTTTATTGCGCGAGGCACGTAGATTGGAGTCACGGGAATCGCTGGACGCAGCGTAGAACTCGATCCGGTCGGTGCGATACCGCACTTTTTCTGACAAACAGGCTTCTTCATTTTCCGCTCAACAGTGATGAAGCTCTGTTTGTCTCCTTGCTCCATGTCAGAAGGTGCAGTCCAGCGATTTGGTTCGCATAATATCCCTCTAACTGGTTTTGTTTTTGTACATTTTGTGGATTTACAGAGGCGATGGGTCTGCATGCAATATGTCACGTGGAATGCTAACTGCATGCGAAACGCGGGTATATGCCAAATGTCATGTTTGGACGTGCCTCTGACTATCCTCTATTTGGTAACCTCAAAAATCTACTCACCGAGTATGTATCTGAGTCCAGCGCAGGGTATAAAGTCGTATGCGTGTTTGTTTATTTGATGTTTATTTTGTGGATTTGAGGGGTTCATAAAGATAAATAAACATCCAACAGCCCCGACCCTACACTAGGATCCCTGAGTCGTAGGTACCAGGAAATACGAGAACCATGGTAACACAACACCTAGACCCGAAACAACTGTCTGCAGTGCATGTAAATCACCTAGTCATTTCCTAGGTCCTATCTGAAAATCAGCGGTGCTAAGCCGCATAATTGCTGCATAGTAATGCATAATTGATAATGTTGCATAGTTTATGTGATGTCAATGGTGTTTTATGGTTCCGTACCTCAAAAGGAAAAAGGGAACCCTTATCTCTTTGTTGTCCGTCTGTTTGTCTGATCCTTTTTCAGGAAAGCGTGGAGGTATTAAGTTGAAATTAATGTCAAATACTTATGTCTCCGGTCCGTTGGAGCTATTAAAAAACAACGCAATCAAAAAATACGGCCAATTTTTGACTTAAAATTTGACTCGCAAGTACATCAAAACCTATAGGGTGCTTCCCATTGACCTAGAATCATGAAATTTGGCAGAAGCAAGCTCTCGCAGCACAAGAAAAGGAATAAAATCCGAAAATTGATAATTTGTAGTTATGTCACATGGATTTTTTTTTTGCGATTACAAACTTACTTCAACTTCAACTTTTGTTTATGACTTCTGTGGTTAGGTTGCAACAATTTTGCTAAACACTTGCAGTTTGAGAATTGACCGTGACGTATGTATGACGGCAAACATTTTTTTCAACTACAAAGTTAAGATTGCCTTTCAGTCCAACTTATAATAATATTATTACAGTTAGTAATAATATTATAAAGAGGAAATATTTTATGGTTTTTTTATAACGAATAGGCTCCGAAAGTACTGAACCGATTTAAACCATTTTTTCACCAATAGAATGCTAAACTATCAGGAATTAAGATAGGCTATAATTTATTTTCAAAAAATAGAGATCCTTAAGAAAATTACAATAATGTAACCCAAAGTAGCAAAATTTTGCCTATAAAATTCATTATTTAGCGTGCGCTGAGAAAACTATTGATGTTACATAAAAATTATGTACTACATGATTAAAGTACTCATTATTACCTACAAAAAAGTCTGTAAGTAAGTATATCTAACTATCATAGTTGAGTCACAATAGCAACTTTTGTGTTCTAAAATTTAATAAAATCGCCGGTAGAAACAAAAGTTGGTTACATTCGTCTCGGTATTAATTTTTATTCAAATAAATAGTTTTATCATGAAGGGTATTTATGTATCATTAAAATAAAAATACTTTTTATTTCAATCAGACATTTAATTTCAAAGTCATCACGAGTATAATAATGCAACAGGCGAACTGCCGCGTCGTTTCCTGCTCTATGTATCTCTATGCTGTAAATTAAATTTATAACGAAATTAAATTGATGTTAGATTTAACTAAGATAAACATTTGCATGCCAATGTGTTTGGTGAAATATGTGAAATATATCTACTTACTGTATGATCTTCGTAACCATATTTCTCGCAAATAAACGATTTCACATAATTTCATAGAGCAAGCGTTGCCGAGGAGCGGAAGGGGGTTACGTTTATGAGTAAGGCTTACTCATAAACGTAACCCCTGGCGCGGCTCAGACGCACAGTAAGGATGTACATAGTTCTTCACGCAAAAACGAATGAACCGATTGCGATGAAACTTGATATGTACATAGCTGTTACCTATTAGCTGTTACTTTTTATCCCGATATTCCCACGGAATCGAAACTTACGCGGGTGAAACCGCGGGGCGCAGCTAGTATAATAAAAATACAAACTACTTTATTTCCAAAAATATGTAATTAATTATTATTTACAAAAAAAATCTGAAAGCAAACTTGCCTTTGTTTTTACATGTCTTATTAATCTTATTATCTTTGATTCTGTGTAAAAAAATCAAATACAGATTTATTTCTGTTAAATAGGTGTACCATAAAGTATCATACTTGTAGTAGGAAACCATCGTCAATTTTGTACATACTTGTTTTCCTCTTGATGTGGGCCTCTTTGATTTCCATGTTAATATAAACACTTCCCAATACCTCCTGGGTCAGAGTTTTAGTCACGTTCAGGTAGATACGCCCTTTTCTGAACGGAAAATTTTTGGGCACACTTGCCACTGGTATCGTCATGTTGGTCAAGTTTATAGGACCCTGAGAAATTATACAAGAATTTTAGCGTAAGTATTTGTTTGAATGTTTTTTTAGCTTGATTCAAAATCGGTTCGCGTTGCTGCCGAGACAGAATACAGAACAAAATATTCTCTAAATACGGTCACCAACAGAGACAGTGAGACAGTGAGAGACATAAGACAGTGAGACGCGAAAAGATAATCATGAAAAATGACGTCGTTTTCTCATTAAGAAACTTGTAATCGATTTAAATGGTCAGACAACACAGCGCTATATAAAACTCATTCTGAATCAAAAAAAAATTAAGTATAATTTTTTAAACAGTATATCTGAAAGCAATAGAAACTTAATAACTTTATAGCTTTCCGAAGACAGTCATTTGGACCTTCATGAAGGAAAGTCTGCGATCTAAGGAAATCGTCTATTGACGTTTTCGGGGTCAATTAACCACCCAGCCGCTCGCACTTCGCAGCCACTGAGTGCTAGATAATTACGTTTTTTATTGTATACAATTATGTGTACTATTTACGCTTTGGGCCCTGTCTTTATCTACTGTATCTACTGCTGTGTTGCATTATATAGATTAATTATTATTATATTAATATTTATACAGAGGATTAATAATTTTCCAATACGTGGAGTGTAAGTCATTGTCTCGTCTCGTGTTTATTTTTAATGGCGTTTTTTTTCTTCTTACCGGTGGATACGGGCAGGGTTTTGTAAATATCCCCTGTCTCATTGCTGTGCCAAAAAAGTTGTCCTTTTCGATAAGATCACAGAGTTTGAAGTGCATCTCCACAAATCCTCTTTTGTATTTATTTGTCAAAAACTCGTAAAAGTAGAAATTGGCCTTTAAAAATAAATTATAAATAAACTTCCAACATCATATATAGTCCAGCTCTCGCACCAGTATTCTCTGTATTCCCTGTGATAATATTTACACCTAGAACAAATCTGATTAGTTAGATTCGTGTAATAGTTGCATCGATAAAGTGTAAAGCAGATTTGGCCACTTCGGGCTGAGGCTAATTCCATCTAAGTCCTTCTACTATGATTCTATTAGAAACCCTTGCTAGGGATCCTAAGTATGGAATCATTAGCTTCACTCTGGATTCAACAAACCACCTCGGAGAAATTCACTATGTAGGTACAGTACTACGATTTAAATTAGATGCTTCGGCAATGTTCGTCTTTTTTAGTCAATTTGCAGTGAGTAATTAAATTACGATAATTTCATGCCCTATTAGGTACTAATTACCTTGTACATGTCATTAGTACCTAATAGGGTCATGTCTAAATAACTGAACTTTTAAACAATTTGAAACACTTATATTTTATTTGTCGAATAATATACATAATTTTTGTAACAGCTCTAGATAAATATCACTATAGGGCGTTCGTATTTTCGATCCTATTTAAATCGTAGTATCGTACCTACCAAAGAAAATTAAATAAAATTCCTAAACACTACTATGACTACTTGTGAAACCAAATTTTCGAGTGGAACTTCATCATCATTATCATTTAGCTTGCAGTTACCCACTGCTGGGCATACGCCTCCTCCCTCTAAAGCCACTCCTATCTATTCTGGGCTTTTCCCAGCCAGCAGGGCGATCATACTAATTTCCATTGCTATCGAGATGGAGGCATGGCATAAGCGTGATTCGATTACTTGTTACGTTCATGGACGGTTCATGACCTTCAGTTTAGTCTGGGTATGGGAATCAAGCGATGGGGAATCAATTTCATAGATGGGCCATGCAAATGGGGAACTAGAAGTCTCAAATTCTAGCGTGATCGATCCACAGGTCTTAGCCTGAAATGCAGCGTTGTGCTCCATCCACCTAACTGGTGGTTTGCCAAGGACCCTTGTGTAACTCTTCGGCCACACAAGAATGGCTAAGTGAAGCTGTTATTAATTATATTACCGTTAAGTTATTAGAAACAGTAATGAGTGAGTATATATTCAAATCGACGTAGTAAAAAGGATCTCCACGCCCGTAGCGGCGAGACGTTATATTGACATAGGAAGCATAATTTCTGTTGTAGTAGATTACAACGGGACGTTCCGTCTTGATGTATTGTATCTGAAATAAACCAACATGTGTAGGTTGAAGAATAAATTTCACGAAATCAAGCTTATTGCAATACATAAGCATAGGCAATACATTTTTGACAGCAAATAAAATAAATATTTTCGTCATGTCAAAAAATCTATGCTTGAATCTCGATTCGATTTAAAATTCTGTCTGGATTATGTTAGAATATAACGGTAAATAATTTAATATAGTATTTTATTTTAACTTATGTAGTCTATTCTTACTTTTTCCGCCCCACACAAAACAGTCAACATTTGAACGAGTGAAATTAAACAAATGATGTGCATAGTAAAAAAATACGCTATTTATTAAATATATGAAGACAAACTGAACGCACGTCGTCCTCTGGTATAATGGTCCATGTAAAGTTAGGTGTCGAGTATATCTACCTAGGTATGATAAATGCATCATTACCTTTTATAATTATGTCTGGCAACATTACCCATTGAATATTCAAAAAACTAATTATGATATCAGTTATTATTGATACTTATTCAAAAAATACAAAAGACTATAATTTCAATGATAAAACGATTTATTTCTCTCAACAAAAGGTTACAATAAGGTAAATGCATAACCATAAAACATGTTTTGGTTCGATTGTGATGCATTTGGTTGGAGACAACATAAAGCTTCGTATTCACTAGAGAACAAATGTTCCGCGAGACTTGTCGCTAGAGATGTTAACTGACGTCGGGCGACGTTGGGCTATGTAAACCGATGTCGCCAGTCATCTTGGAGCCTTTCGCGTTTATAAAATTATTTGTGGGCGCCTGGTCGAAGCGACGCGTTAAGAAAGCTGGCTCTTATCTGGATCACCTCATTAGCATTGCCATTCAGAGTGGCAATGCTATCAGTATTGGTAGTGATCCGGATCAGTTAAGCATTCAATTCAATTCAGTTCAATTTATTTCTCAGAAGGCATATAAAATCATTGCACTTAAGAAAGTCAACTTTACAAAATAAAAAATAATAATCTTCACATTGATATAGGTAAAATAAAATAAAAGCACAAATATATGTAATGCCAACAATTAATATATTAAAAATAAAATAAAATTATACTTATGTAACTAGATTTAAATGAAACATGTCATATATAGATCGTTTGCAACGGTCTTAAGATAGCTAGCTGTTTCATCTATATTTTTATATATACTTACTTTACATATGTATAAATAAATGTATTACCAAATCTTAAAAGCCAAAAATGTTATAGATTCCATGTACAAATATTTTTAAGTTAAAAATTTTGCATGCTTTAAAAGTAGATGATGGAGGACACAACATTATTTTATAACATCGTATATTGTACCCATTTTCGCAAATAAAATATTTCATATCATTTAATTTCAGAAGATTCTGCGCAGGAGGAACGGTCTTTAATTTACAAGACCACATTTCCTATACTGCTCTTCTCTCTTGGATATCCTAAATAAAAAAAAGGGAGAATCGAGAATCGGTTGAAATCAACCGAAAAATCTCAGGAGGAGGAGGTTCTCATATTCTTCACATATATATTTCAATTTGATGACCGATGTGGCGCGGTGGGCGAAGGTCCGCCTGCGACACAGGAGGTTGCGGGTTCGATTCCCGCCCTGGGACAAATGTTTGTACGATCTGCAAATATTTGTTCCAGGTGTTCTGGGTATTTTCTATGTATAATAAAAAAAAAATATCTATGTAATGTATTGTATTAAGTATATCAGTCATCTAGTACCCATAACACAAGCTCTGCTTAGCTTGGGGCTAGATGATGCTGTGTGGATTGTCCAGCATTATTTATTTATTTATTGAATTTTTCTCATATATTTCAATTTGTATTCTTTTAAAATCGACTATTTACAGTTTACTTCTTATATTGAGGTTGAAGAAGAACTTAAATAATTGTTAGTTTTACCCAACTCTTTATGACCCTGTGACCTGTCCGTCTTCTTATGACCCTGTGACCTGTACGTCTTCTTATAACCCTGTATGAGTTATAGGCTCTCTAAATGATAAAAAAGTAGTCAGTGACTTCACCGATAGAACGATAGATACGTGATAACCTGATGGCACGGTGAGCGAGTAGCCGGCTGCAACGTAAGTGCGGGTTCGATTTCCGTTGCGGAACAATTGTTTGTACCTATGTTCTGTAGATATTTGAGTATTGTGCTATCAAGGTACTCATAGTTCCTGATACCCACGACACAGGGAATTCTAATGTGGGTTCAGGACTATGTATGTGTATGATGGGTGATAAAAAAAAACGTTTGAAACAAATCACAATTTATTTTATTTCTTGGTTACATTCTGCATTAATATGATATAGTAATGCAGGATAGGGCATGGTTAGGCCAGCCGCCAACTTAGGCCGGACGTACATGCAAGACTATCGCCAGTGACGTTTCCGGTAATATTCGACATGCTCTCGTAAAGTCTTTACCTTGTGACGTACGTATAAGGACTTGTCTTATGCAAGTTGTTTTTAAACCTTTCCAATTTTTAATCGACTTAAAAGGAGGAGGTTCTCAATTCGGTTGTATTTTTTTGTTTATCTTGATATCTTCGGCAATTTGTTAACACATTTGGATGATTTTTTTGAATGATCCCATAAAAGTTTTATTCCTGATGGATTGCTACTTTTCCCGTTAAACTAAAAAAACATCTAATCTGCGTGGTATATCATTAAGGGAACCTCGAATTTTCTTGCGGTAAGTGGACATCATATTTTCAAAGAAGGAAAAAATGTGCTTTTTGAAATCTCGGGGGCAAAATTATTTAACTGCTTCACTGATGCCACTTTCATAGTATAATCAATTTAACTTCCAGGCAAATGTCAACTAATGTCATTGACTGACGAAATTAAAAAAAAAACAGCCTAGTGCATGTTGGGCCACGCGCAGTGTAGGGTTCCGTAGTTGCCCATAAACTTATATTTACTACCTATTTTACACAACTTACAATTTCATCTAAGTAATTTTCAATGACATTTGTACGATTTTCTTCTTTTTATTTCTCTAAGTATGTACATTTTATAAGTTGGTCGACTATTTCTCATTAATTTTCGCAAGCTGGTCACTGAATCGAAAAATGGTTTTCACACACCCGTAATATTTGAACGACCTATCCAACGACACACCACGGGAAAGATAATAAAGAAATATTTCCACTTTTCTTGTTCTTCTCCTACACACACTCACACTTTCCCTACAGGCAAAGTACCCTAAAAATATTTTTATTTTAAGGTGTTTATAATATTTTGATTTTTTCAACTTTGTCGACGTTATTAATTTGTATACCCATGCCAAAATACAGCTTTCTAGAACTAACAGCCGTTGGCATATGTCTGTCTGTCAGACAGACAGCCGGACATGTCGAAACTTTATGGGTTCCTTGTTGACAACGAAACCCTAAAAACAGTCCTATCATTTGAGATTTACAATACTCGAGTATTTGCGTCGGCCAACCTTTTAGCAATAACCCGGTTTCAGAAAGTGTAAAAATAAAACCTCGCGACAAATATATATGTAAAAAACTTTCTCGAAACAATGAAGTAATAAAAACAACTGTACTATTTACATAACATTTATTTATTTTTATTTACAACCGGCACACGTCTACCATGCGCCATTTTGTAATCTGCGCGCGTATTTCATAGCTTCATTTATCGATTATTACGCAAGGAATAAGAACAGTAGGTGCAATACGAAATAGATCAGTGTGACAAATACTTCCTATGATCTGACATAACAAAGGATATATACGCTTAGCAAAACTTACAAAGAAGATTGTTGACAGAATAATATGATACCTAACTACAGATAATCATTTTTGTGTACAAAAACTGATTGTAGTCTTTTTTCTAACTACTTTGAGTCAAAGTACAATAGATAAAAATAAATAATAATAAAAATAATACATAGATGTCACTACGTGATTGTAGCCAAAAGAAAAGAAACGGTTCTTTTTTAATTTGTTTATACACACATAAATGAAATACGTATGCAGCATGTATAGTTTTACATAATTATATGTGTTGTGTTAAATATTTACATAGGTATTAAATATGTTAACTGTAAAATGCCATATCTTGGCCGAAGTAGCCCAGTTTTTTCGATCTCTACCAGACAACCTTTTAACCTATAAGTTGAAATAATGGGGATAAATTAGTAAGTAATCACCCTCTTCGTCTACTTGTCAAAACTTGCAATAACCAAAATGGTTATTATAAAACTACTGAAGTATTATTTTATATTTTTGAATAACTAACATGAAGTCTTGAGTTAGAATGATGAATCGTCAGATTTTAAAATTTCAACTAACAAAATTGCATATACGTCTTCAGATAAAGTTGGGTCGGTCGGCAAAGTTAATTGCATACTACTTTTTGCAATACCTAAATTTTAAGGGATCAGTACTTTAAACCACTTTGAAGTAGATAAAACATAAACGATAGTAAAGGTGAGTCAAAGGAAAATTTGAATGTCTTAAAACAAGTTTTTCTTTACGTATCCCAAAATATTGACTAGTAGTAACATAAACAAAAAAATAAGAAATTGCTTAAATACCTTATTAACTATTTTGTACAAAATACAGCGCAAGAACTAAAGAACGTCTCAATATTTATTTTGGGTAATCCTATTCATCGAAAGCGACTAAGATCTAACGATCTTATACAAATAACTTTGTATGGGTGGCCTGTAGTAGCATTTTGTACTGAGCACTTCGGCGGGTTAGGTACGTGCCTTGTCAAAATGTCGGGCTTTGCTTTAACACGTCAGAAACATTGTGTTGTGAAGAATACTTATTTTGAATATCTCATAACGAAAATCTTGAGTGATCCTTTAATCCTGAGACCTTAACAGATTCAACCAGTAAAGTTGATGGTATAAGAACCGGTGTTAGGATCAAAATTCTGCGCAGGATGACCACTGAAGGGGTTGAAGTCCTGATTGCTCTGATAGTTCTGCTGATAGGTCTGACCGGAGTACTGCGGCTGGGGGATATTTGCCTGGTACGAAAACTGAGGCTGCTGGTGGTAGACCTGACTTTGTGGTCTGTACGCTTGAGGCTGAGGGAACTGGGTCTGAGCCTGAGAGAACTGGCTTTGAGGCTGAGAGTACTGGCTTTGAGCCTGAGAGAACTGGCTTTGAGGCTGAGGGAACTGGCTTTGAGGTTGAGAGAACTGTGCCTGTGTCTGGGCTTGTGGGAACTGCTGGGGTGCTTGGTTAAAGACACTAGACTGCTGGGTGAAGAGAGGGCCTGAGCGGAACTGAGAAGTCTGAGTTGGTTGGGGTTGGTATTGGGCAGGTTGGTATTCTGGTTGAGCTGGTCGTCTGATCGTTTCCCTCTGGTACTGAGGCTCCGGTGATGCTGTAGCGGTCTCGTACTGTCTGAAGGACTGCTGCCTGGCGTGAGACCGGCTGTTGTACTTCGGGTCTTCGTATATCTTCGGGTCTTCTCGGTACTGTCCATCGTCTTCTTGTCCGTCGCTGAGTGCGTTGGAGGAGGTAGGGTCATAGAGGGTCGGTGGGGGAACCATAATTCCGGATCCTGGAATAGGATAAATTTACTTTTAGTGTTTGATGGTCACATCAAGCAATCTTTGAATATACGAGACACAAGGCAGGATATTCCAAGGGTAGTGTAGGTTTGGTTTCTTAATGTTTATTATTCGAGTAAGTATAACACAAAATGAATTGTGGAAATCATTGCGATGTGATGTGTACCTACCCAAGACTCTCATCGCCAGTGCGCGCCATACAAATAATAGCGAAGTAAGGAAACGCGTTATAGATTCAATAGTTTAAAGATTTTTTCAAAATCTGCATGCATTATAAGCACATATTTTTAGCTTCTACCCACGGCTTCGCCCGCGTGGTACCCGGATATAAAGTAGCCTATGTGTTATTCTGATGTATAAGCTATATTACTGTAAAGTTTCATTAAAATCCGTTCAGTAGTTTCTGCGTGAAAGAGTAACAAACATTCATCCTCACAAACTTTCGCGTTTATAACAGTAGTAAGATAGTAGGATAGGATTAACCATGCTATCCCCCCTACGCAATGCTTTCACCCTTATTTGATAAAGTAGGGTATGTTCAAGCAGTTGGAACACTGTTCATCTTCATATATTTTGTAAGCGCTAACGAAATCTTTGAATTTCGCTTTTCTACCTAGAATGGAAATATTGTAATTATCATATTTTAATAGTTTATCAGTGCATGAAGTATTTATAATCAAGTTTACCTATTGCGTACAAATCTACTAACTTTGCATAGTTATATAGACGGAGAGATGCAGTTGACGACTCTAAACTTTATTATCATAAGCACTGATACCCCGAAAATGAATTAATAGTGTGCTACCCGTTTTCATTTCATGAAAACATTTCATGTTTAGTCAATTTTCAATCATTTCATGTTTAGTCAATTTTCATGCCCATTTCAAAAGAAATGGGCATGAAAATTGACTAAACCTACTTAATTATTTTATTCCTAAAGTTAGATACCTTGATACGTTACCTACTTTAACTTTATTTTATCGTACCTACTAGTTTTGTGTATACCACGTACTTTACTATTCTCCTGCTGACGTTTCGTTGACCGTTTAGAGGTCGACCGCGACCACGCTTGACGATCAACGAAACGTCAGCAGGAGAATAGTAAAGTACGTAAAGTACTTAATTATATTCTAAAATGATACCAAACCACGATAATTTTAATTCTATAGTTTTGTTTACACAAAACTTCGGCTTGTCTATCTGTTGCTATACCCTAAGACAGGGTTCATGTGAGACCCATAAAAACCATCTATGTACCTACCATGTGAGAGCAATAAATGTATTGAGTATTGAGTATTTTAACTATAGAGAGACGAAACGTCAATTTGAGCTATATAATCGTACCAGTATAACAGCATCTTTACCATTTCTGTAGCTTTCAGCGCTAATAAAACTAGAGGCTCATCTATATCAAACTTTGACTACTTATACAAATAAAGTGGCAAACAAGTTTACGGCCCACCTGATGGTATTTTTTTTTTGGCTTTGGTATCAATGCGGCCGTCACAGGCCTATTGTGATCGCCACTTTCTTTACTTTTCCCCTCAGGGGGCGTTCAAAGTTTACCGCTCAGCTCTGCAGCTGTTAGAAACTGCAGGATCTTTTTGGGTGTGATGAGTCTTAGTTCATCTGGGCTAAGAATGTGTTTTCCCAGATGAAGGCTACGCTTATGTATCAGTGGTCCACACTCTCCTAACAGATGAAGGGGCGATTCGTCCGCCTCATTGCAGAATCTGCAGGTTGTAACCTGTTGGTTAGCGGTTAACATAACCTATGGACGCTTACAGCACCAGATGTATAACTTGCGCCTTGCGGACCCTGAGACATAAAGGGTGAAAAGTCTCATATGCCTATAATTTCATCGGCACCATACCCTTCAAACCAGAACACAGCAATACGAGAATTACTGCTTGGCAGCAAAAGTTGCTATGGTGGCAGTACTTCCCTGGACGAGGAGCTCTACCAACCTTGAGGCTCAAACCCTCGCTGACTGCTCGCTCCATACGAGATCTCCCTCGTCTTCCCGCTCTCGTCAACATATCCGTACTTCCCCGCGACATCACCATTCGGGTACTTGGTCTCGATCTTGAAGGAGCCATCGGCTGCTTCGTAGCCGTAACTGTAAGAGCCATCGTCGTTCTGTTTGTTGATCTGTTTGAGGATGGGTACCGGGGTTGTGGTTGGCCCGTGTTGGGAGGAGATGCAAGCCACACAGGCCGCGAGGATCACCGTCTGGAATTAAGGAAAGATTTTCTGTTATGTTGTGATAGAGTTAGAGGAATTTTATATCTTGGACATCATAAGCCTGTAAAAGCCTCTGCTGGATATAAAATAAAATAACTAAAATAAAAATTATTTATTTCAAGTCACAGAGCACATATAAAATAACTAGAATTACATACAAAGGCAATTATTGTAAAATTAAAAAGACACACCCACATAAAAAAATATACATGACAAAATTATATAGGCTTCGGTTATGATATATCATGGAAGGTATTCCTTAAACTACCATGAATTTGATAATTCATATTGTAAGACGGGAATTTTCACGTACCGTATAGGTGAAGGTACCGACTAAGTTTCGACTCTTCATCAGGGTGAGTGATAGCGATGCACTCCCTCTGCGACGCGTTATGCACGACGCGGAATAAGACTCTTGGAATGAGTCGAAATTTAGAACCGTTTTACAATATTAATGGTATGTTACGATACTTGCCGCTTTGGTCTTTTGTGTGCTAATTACCATCCACACTTGTGATATTGATACGCGTGTCTGCCATGGCACAGATACATATTATAATACTTTATGGTACAATATACAAAGTATAGTACGTGACATTTTAGACAAATATGGACGCAGCATGATATGAATGGGTGACCATGGTTAGCTTTAAACCCATAGCTCCTAAGAGGAATTCTAGTGAAATTTCAAAGAATTTTGCTGTTTTGACGACCGCTGTGGCGCAGTGGGTGAAGGCCCACCTGTGACGCAGAAGGTTGCGGGTTCAATTCCCGCCACAGGACAAATGTTTGTATCTGCAAATCTTTGTCTCAGGTCTGGGTGTTTTCTATGTATATTATGTATGTATGTATTTACTAAAAAAATATGTATATCTGTCATGTAGTTCCCATAATACAAGCTCTGCTTAGTTTGGGGCTAGATGATGCTGTATGAAAATGTCCACCATTTTTTTTAGGCAAAATACCGAAAGAAGGACTAGTAATACAGGTAAATAAGATACAAATGCTATAATTTAAATGCACAAGAATGGAAAGGCATGACATTGCAATTGCAATAAACAATTCTAATCACAGCAAACTAATCTAACATTTTAATAACATTGATAACAATCGCACTTCGGAAATAAGAGGAAATAAGAGCAAAAACACGGTTACCCAACAGCAATTAGCAATTGTTGAGCAAGTGTGGAGTGACCTTGATCTTGTCTGGTCTCAAAACCCAAATGAGCAATGACAACATCCTGTAATAGTAAAGAAACTGGAAATATATAGATTCTTAAAGTTTGTGCGTTTGTCGTGTCAGCTCTTTCTTGATCATCCGGTTGGTTCGATGTCAAGGTCTATGGTGCTCAAAGTAAGGGCTTAGTCGCCGATGTCTTTCACCAGTGAGGTGCAAGATTTTAAATTAAGGGAAAAAATAGAAAAAAAAATACTTGCATGCTATCTTCGTTAATTATGTCTGTACAATATACCATCTATAGCAAAATAGAGTGAATTAAGACTCTTTAAAATCCATATGATTTCAATTAATGAAAACCATGGCACAGATATATATTGTAATACTATGGTATAATGTACAAATAACTTAATGTAATAATATATAATGACTTTGACATCGAAAGACTGAAAGTTTCGAAAAACGTCGAAACGTCGTCAAAGGAGACTTTCAGGAAACGGTTTACCGTTTGAGAGGATAAAGTATTGCATTCGTAACATCACAGAAGTAAAGTAATTATGAGGCTTGCGACCAGTAGAAAGCTCCTTGCGGCGATGACCTGGTAGAAAAGTACCTTTTCTGCCACCAACACATTGCTTACCAGAACGATACGGGAACGACTCAGATTGTAACTAGGAACTAACCATCTCGTTCGAGTCGTTCCCGTACCGGTGTTGTGTGGAAAACCTTATTCTTGCAATGGCCCTTATTACGTTACGTTTGAGTAATTTGGAGTGTTTTTTGAAATTTGATAATTTCCACTGCGCAGATTGATACTGCCTACCATTTTATATTGCTCTACTTCGCCGCTCACTGACAAAAACAACTATTTTGTTTCACAGGATTGTAGTTTAAAATAAAGAAAATAAGGATTCTGAGTGGCTCGCTTTGCAGAAGGGTCACTAGGATACCAATGTGGACTTTTTGAAGCCAAAAGATTTTGCTGTACGAGTATGTAAGATCTATTTGAAACAAAGCATTTGAAAAATGTATGATCTAATATTATTGCATTTCCTATATCTTTGTAGCCAGCTTGTTATAAGAATCTGACAAAATAGCCATCGGCCAGAGAATGTCCTGGCCTTGGCAGACGCGGATATATAAAGTCACAAGCTGTGGGCTTGCGGTTGTGACCACTTGAGGAACATTTCTGCACACTATTCTGGGAAGCGAACACAATACAATTACAAGACAAAAAAAACCTAATTGGCATCCCTCTCTATTGATGGTATATTGGTGTGGTAATTATTGCCATTGTTGCATTATGTTTGGCGTAAGATATGACGGGACCTGTGAGACAGGCTATCAATATAACTGATGATTGAAAAACTAAATTGGGGAAAGCGTTTCACTAATCTAGGCTCGCTAGATGGCGTGAGAGATATGCCCGATTTGGAAACCTCAAGTCTCATCAAGATTTCAGTCAAATTGCTAAATTATAGACCACCTGTCTACCTATCTTATAAGTACCTAGGTATGATCAGGTTAGTCGAATATGCGTGTATTAGGTGCTGTGGTGAGTACAGAAAATATTTGAATTTCGCTCCACAATTTAGGGGTATTGATAAGTATTTGCGTTATATCGTGTAATTCATAACGAGGTGCATTATTTCCTTACAGTTGTGCAATCTAATTCGATTGTTTTGTAGTTATCGTACAATCATCAAATTGGCCGGCTGTCGAGTCTACACGGAATGGCTAACGGAGGCAGTATTCGTGGTAGTTATTTTATGTATAATAATTACAATTTGTAGTAAAAAGGCTTTTGTGAGCCATTTTAATCGGAAATTGAGACATGATTGACAGTTCAATGTACCCATAGCTTCAAATAAGCAGTTTTTTACAAGTAAAACCTTGAGTCTAGAAAACACAATTGGTGATAAATTGGTCATAAGGTACGTTCTAAAATAAGTTTTGGAGAAAAACGTTTTTATTTGTGCACAGTTTTGTATTGTTTTATTTATATACAAAATAGTTTTACAGCGCACTTGAAATTGGAAAAGCCTTTTTCCTTAGCAATCATTTATTATTCAGATATTCATAATTTCATTTATTCATGCTTAATGTCCTACATACAATGGTTAAGCTTAGGTCTAGTGTAGCTCCAAGTAGGTTGGTAGGTACATCGGCCCTGTCAGGGCGTTGCAGGTAGGTATTATTTTACAATTACATACATACAATTTAAATAATAACATTGGTGAATAGGTATGTACCTATATATATATACCTATGTATATATTCAACTTTAGTTCGGGGGCGCAGCTGGAATGCTAAACATGTTAAAGTAAAGCATGCTATTTTGCTGGCACCTACATTTAGCACATTTTTGCACTTTGTAGGTAAACCCCAAAAATTACGCAGCTCTCTGGAAAAATTTCAGGCTACTCGTATTTGTAAAAGTGTTGGGTCTCTACAAAGCTAAAGACAATTATGTTTTTATTCATTAAAATCACAGGAAATCAAACTTAAAGTAAAAATTTAAAATTGACGTAGTATATATTACATGAATTTGTTATGAAAATGTTAAAGTGAATTTACGCCGATTCACCGCGCGCGTACTAAATCTTACTAATATTATAAACGCGAAAGTTTGCGAGGATGTTTGTTACTCTTTCACGCATAAACTATTGAACGGATTTTGATGAAACTTTACAGTAATATAGCTTATACTCGTACATCAGAATAACACATAGACTACTTTTTATCTGGGTACCACGCGAAGCCGTGGGCAGAAGCTAGTAGAACATAAGGCAATAAAATCTACTTGGCGTTTTTTTTATTCAGCTTTAGTGGAATACCAATTGAACAAAGTGAACTCATTCCTAGAGAAAAAAGCATTAGTCAGAGAGTTAAATAATTTATAAAATGTATCAACCAAAGTTCTTAAGACAACACACGATACACTTTATAAAAATAAAGCTAGAAATATGTTACTAACTACAAAATAATATGCAATTTGACATGTAACTTGACAATAAACATTTACAGGTAGATAAAACCTATCATTATTGTATTTGAAATTAATACCTAGTTCGTATGCTCATAATTGTATACAGACCGGCGAATATATTCAATTGGGCAAAGTGACCTTATCATTTTCTACCTTTATGTGTTCAAGTGATCTAATAGTCAAACCACATTCCGATTTTAATATATGTAGCAATATGTACGTGCAAGTAAGGAAACTGTGCCAAACCTTCAACAAATATATCCTAAGGTCACTCGCTCAGAGGGGCATTGACCAGGTGGCCATGATAAGTAGGCAAAGTACCGTCACACTTACTAAAGTGCTCTAGATCTGTGGGTCGATCACGTTAACCCATGGCTATCGAGATGGCAATCCATTCATATTGTAAAAACGGGAATTTTCGCGTACTGCACTATCGGTGAAGGTTTAACTAAGTTTCGACACTCGCGACGCAGTGCATGACGCGACGTGGAGGAAGAAAGTCGCGATCACTCACCCTGATGAAGACTCTCGGAATGAGTCGAAACTTAGTCAGTGCCTTCATCGATAGTGCAGTACGTGAAAATTCCCGTTTTTACAATATGAATAGTCAAGTTCACGATAGTTTTTAGAATAAAAATGGCAATCAATTTCGACACTTCTAGTTCCCCATTTGAATGGTCCATCCATCAAATTGCACTGATTCCCCATCGCTTGATTTTCATACCCAGACTAAGCTTAAGGCCATGAACCGTCCATGAACGAACGAAACTTGTGATTTTGACAAGTAATCGAATCACGCTAATCCCATGCCTCTATCTCGATAGCCATGGAAATTAGTGTGATCGCCCCGCTGGTTCGGTCGTTCAATGGCTAACTGACCCTTTCTTGGTGAACCTGACGCTGACAAGGGCGTAGTGACTTATGCCGCTAAGCAGTAATCCTTTGAAGGGTATGGGTCGATGGAATTACAAGCACGTGAGACTTTTCACTCGTTACGTCTCAGGGTAATGAGAGAAGCATGACCGGAAAGAGAAAAAATTACAAAATTAGGCACAGCAACATAAGAAAGACAACAAAAGTACAAGATGTAAACCAAAAAATAAAACAATTAAAATGGCGGTGGGCTGGTCACATGATACGAGGAGAAGAGAAATGGAGCAAAACCATAAGCACTTGGTATCCAAGAAACGGCAAACGTAAACAAGGAAGGCCATTCCGGAGATGGGATGATGAAATATTTTGACGACCTCTGTGGCGCAGTGGGCGAAGGCCCGCCTGAGACGTAGAAGGTTGCGGGTTCAATTCCCGCCACGGGACAAATGTTTCTATCTGCAAATATTTGTCTCGGGTCTGGGTGGTTTCTATGTATAATATGTATGTATTTACAAAAAAAAATTATATAAAGTAGTTTATCAGTCATGTAGTTCCCATAATACAAGCTCTGCTTAGTTTGGGGCTAGATGATGATGTGTGAAAATGTCCAGCATTATTTATTTATTTAATAGTAAGGACATCTGGTAGAACATGGATGAGAGTTGCTCAAGACCGAGACAAGTGGAAAGGAGGCCTTTGCCAGTGGGCACACAGACATAGGCATTAACATGAATATTAAATTTTAAAAAATCTGATAAATGGCTATTAAAAAAAAGTCTCAGGGTTGGCAACGCGTACATACCTACATCAAAATCCTACTTCCGTCGACTATTACAAACGTGAAAGTTTGTGAGGATAGGATAGGATAGTTTATGTTTGTTACTCTTTCATGCAAAAACTACTCAACAGATTTTAACGAAACTTTACAGTAATATAGCTTATACTAATACTCATATGTCATCAGAATGATACATATCAGAATGAAAATGTCCAGCATTATTATATGTTTCATCAAAATCCGTTCAGTTGTTTTTGCGTGAAAGGGTAGCAAACATCCATCCTCACAAACTTTCGCCTTTATAATATTAGTAGGATAGGATTGTAAAGGATATATACGTGTTATTTATGTTGTAAGTTATTTTTTATAGGTTTACTCATACACCAACGTCTTTTGGTTCCATTTTATCCTGCCCATCCAAAGGTTGTCTGGAGAAATCGTTTTTATATTTTTTTTACTAAAAAACGGGATATTTACCATGATTTGTGAGTTTAAATGTTTAGTTTTTTTTAGTAAAAATTATGTTCAAAATCATGATAGTTTCAAAAGTTAAATCGTTTTTATGTTTATGAATTCCTGTGTTTTTTTGTATTTCGCTTTGTGTGCAATAGAGTTTATTTATCTATCATATTATGCCAATTTCGCATCGTAGTTAGCATTGCAGGTGATAGTTTAGACGTGCTTCTGACTACCCCTGACATGGTATCCACAAAGAACTTCTCACTGAGTATGTATCCAAGGATGTTTACCAAACGTTCTTTATCTTCACTATAGGGTTGAGTTCAAACACATATATAGTGGGAAATCCTACTATCCTACTAATATTATAAACGCGAAAGTTTGTGATGGATGGATGGGTGTTTGTTAATCTTTCACGCAAAAACTACTGAACGGATTTTGATGAAACTTTACAGTAATATAGCTTATACATCAGAATAGCATATATGCTACTTTTATCCGCGTACCACGCGGGCGAAGCCGTGGGCTTCTGCTAGTAAAGTTATAAGCGCGTTGTTTTTGTTTCAACATTTCTTTCGACCAGTTGTATACAAGTGTTACCTTAGGTACATTGGTTTTGGTAAACATTGCGCCACAACTAGGTCAATAAGGCGTTGTTTAAGTCTACTAAGTATTACTAAGTAGGTAGGTACTTCGACGCATGCTGATGTAAAACTTCGTTTGGTTTTGCAATCAGATCTATATTCTGAGTTGTTTTACCGCAAGTTCCTACACCGGGTCAACCCTGAGGCAATCGCTTATACCGTGCACACATAAGTTACCAGGCTCATTAACATACGAGTCAAAAACTTGTAGAAGTCTACTGCAGACTACTTAGCATGAAGACACTAGAAAATGGTTTTGTCTACGGCCGAGAAGACAAAAAATATTTTATCCCTCTCTTTTGTTTGACAGAATAGGCGACAGAAATCGTTTTTGTGTTCTCTTTCGTAGATAAAACGTTGTCTTGGGTGCTCATGCTAAGCGCACTGATCGTAGGCCTCGCTTATAGAGGGTGATGACGAACGTCCTTGAGCCGTCATACTACCAACCCCCAACTTTGTATCTAAGTATATCACATACTGGCACATGTTTGGGGCTAGATGATGATGTGTGAAAAAGATCCAGCATTATTTATTTATTTATTTTAAGTATTCAACGCCATGGGTACAAAACGGAATAGCCGACTCTCCGGATATAACATTTTGTACATCTATTTCTTCTACACCCAACAGTCACAAACGTAGTCCTGATCACACACTAGATTCCCAGTATCGTGGGTATCAGAAACTACGAGTACAGCGGTACCATAACGACCAGATCCAGAACGAATATCTGCAGAACATGCAAACATTTCTCCCGCAGCTCTTGTAGACGCAATACTTGCAGGCCAGCTGGCTACTCACCCTCTAAGCCACTGAGGTCGTAATTTCATCCGGGCATCATAAGTAGTTACGTTTTATAGCAAAATGGAATTCGCAACATTTCCATCAATCTATAACTCGAGCGCTGCGCTGTCGCAACTAATATTCAAGCAGGAATGTTAGACTTTACCGTAGGCGTGGTAGAAACAAGTACTAAGATAGGAACTTGTAGCTGTGCCTGGGTTGAGATCTAGATCAGCTGACGGGGAAGTGAAAACACTTAAATACTTAAGCGATTACGTGCGTATCAATAACTTTTATGCAACAGGGGTCTAGATGAATACATCAAGTTTACTTTTCCTTTTACGTTAACGCAAATTTGTCAAGGTAAAACTCGCAGCTGTCACGTGACGTTTCCACAGATAATGTAATTTCCATACAATTCAATGTTTCTGCAGCCATTAACGCCAACAGAAAGTGGTATTTGTCTAGCCAATTCAATCTTTCCGCAGGCTTTAACGCCATCAGAAAGTGGTATTTGTCTAGACATCCTTTTCGGCCCACGCATTGCGGAGAGATAATAAATATCTACCTATTACAGGGGTATAGATAAATACATCAAGCTTACTTTTCTTTCCACGCTAATGCAAATTTGTCAAGGTAAAACTTGGCAGCTGTCACGTGACACTTTCACAGCGATTGTAATTTTCATACAACTCAATCTTTGCAGGCGATAACGCCAATAGAAAGTGGTATTTGTCTAGACCAGGGGAGACTTTTCGCTAACGTTTTAATAACTATTACTTTCATGGGAATTCTAGTACTCAGGCAGCTAAAAGGTCTTAGTACTTAGGCAGTATAAAGTTTTATCAGTAAGAAAATCTATATTTATATAGTATAGTATTATAAAGAGGTAAAGTTTTTAAGTTTGAATGCGGTAGATATAAGTTTTTAACTCCAAAACAATTCTGATTTCAAAAATACTGTCACCAATATTTAGAAATGAACCTTAAGGGTGGGCATATGCTATTTATTATACCGTTAAAATAAAATGGCTTTTAGTATAGACCAATTTTGCAACGTAGGTATATAGTTTTATACTTGAATTCAAACTTTTTATTTTGTTAGCAGTGTTGCCTGTACCCCGAGTTTCGAATGGATTTTTCCACCTTTGTTGTTTTTTTATTTATTTTAATATTCATATTAATAGAACCACGCTTAAGAAACTGCAGTCGGGTTTCTTTGATTTTGAACTGATTACTTGATAGATAGATAAAACATTTATTCGTTGCTACAGACACACACCAATATACATTTTATTGTCAGTAAGTTTGTGTTTGTGTGTGTTGCAGTACAACAAAAAGGCCATGGCTCAGTGAAAATTTTTTGCTTAAAAGGAAAAACACTGATTTTCAGCCAAAAACCTGTTGAGACCAAGCAGAACGAGTTGCGTGAGTAGTGTACCTAGCTACGAATGATTGTAGTTGTGTTGCGAGTAGCGTTCATACATTTAAAAGAGAAGAATCAAACTGATAAAATAACTGACGACAGCTTTATTTTAGGCATACGAAGTGCTTGGGAATACCTGCTATTTGCTTTTGTAATAAAAACTGTTTAAACTTTATTTATTACTTGTTAGTCAAAACATTTTACGTTTTGAGTCAAAATAAAACCTAACCACCTAACTTATTCTCATCTGTTCAAAAAATGGCTAAACATTGGTAGGCATTTTGTTAAGGCTGGGCGTCAATACGCCGGATTGGAAAACAGCACTGTTTTGCAAAAAGCTAAAGGCTAATTAAGCTAGTTGGCTGCGAAAATGGTCACACTTTGAAATACATAATGAACTGGTCTTTGACACCACGAGCTTATTTTAATAATTGCCTCGTGGGAGGCTTACATACTACAAGCATGTGAAAAAACATGTTTACCTATCTACCACTTATATGATGTTACGAAAATGGTATAAGGTAATCAAGTATTCAAAAGTGTTGGCCGGTTGTTAGCAAAGGGGGTAGTCAAACGATACATTACATAAATAAATATTGCTGGACATTTTTCACACAGCATCATCTAGCCCCAAACAAAGCAGAACTTGTATTATGGGAACTACATGACTGATATACTACTTATATACTTTTTTTGTAAATACAAACATATTATACCTCTACATAAAAAACACTCAGACCCGAGACAAATATTTGTAGATCCTACAAACATTTCTCCCGCGGCGGGTATCAAACCCGCAACCATCTGCGTCTCAGGCGAGCCTTCGCCCACTGCGCAATAGAGGTCGACAAGCAGGCATCATACATCTAACACAAGCAGGCATTTTGCAAGTTAGCATTCCACATGAGAGTTTGCAAGCTATCACCGCTTATTGGAACACTAATCGATGGCACACGCCTTCGACTTTTAGTTCTAGGACATGCCGGTTTGTTCACGATGTTTTACTTCACCGTTACGAGCATATTAATGAGCAAAAACATTTATCGAGTACAAAAATCCATTGGTCCATAGATCCATAGTCGGGATACCATCACTACGCCAGCACGGTTTCATCCCACATCTTCATTCATATAATACTCATCTAAACAGGATTGGGTCGTAGCACTGTAGCGGAATTAGGACGCCGCTACGCCGTAGCGGTTACGCAATAGGATCGTAGCTAATCACGTCCAGTTGCGTAGGCAATTACTACGCAACCTAGATTATTCTATACAACCTATTATTATGTGCAACATGTGATATAACAGGTATGGTGTCAGTAAACTAAATTATTTTTGATTGATGAGCGTAATTTTAAAAGGTTGATTGATAGATTCTGAAAATTCAACGTCTTAAGTTATTTAGCCATAATCAAGGAGTCAAATCTAGTTATTGGATATTTTTGTGAACGTTGCATGTTTCGTGTGTTGTCTTAAGAACTAAAAAAAAACATAAAATTAGTCGCTAAACTTAACTTTAGCTATATTTTCTTAATTTATTTTTCTTTTTTATCTTATTTTGTTTACCCGCCTACCTACTCTGTATTTGTGGAACCTTGTATACGGAGGAGGGCGTATTTTGGTATTTTTATATAGTATTTTTTACTTCTGCGAGTATCATCGTTTTTCACTTTGTTTTTAAATCACATGAAACCGTTCCAATAAATAAATATTTGATTTTTTTTTTATTTAAGTGTTATCATAAGAATTTTAAGGTGGAAACTTTTAAGTATTTATTTTTTAATTCTTTGACTAATGCTCTGTCTCAATGAGTCCATCTTTTTCTATTGACACCAAACTAAAGCTGAATGAAAGATCATAAAAATAAACAAGCAGAGTTTTTTTGCTTGATTGTTCTAGGCTTGGTAATGCGCAAGGAATCGGCCTACATTCACTTTTATTTTAATTTACGTAGTTTATAAGTAGTAGTTTTATATGACTCTTGCGATTTTAATGAATAAAAAACTATTGACTTTTACAAATAAAAGCGATTTTTGATAAAAGATAATAAATCATTTTTGGCTAATATTTACTCAAAATTATGGGGTCCGGTTCCTAGTGGGTACAAATGAATAATTATGTATAATGTTAATTATGTCATAACTTCTTTTTGTTATTACTCACACGTGCCTTCTTACCTAGGTAAGGTACCTTGATATGTACCATTTAGGTACTTTATGAGCTGTATAAAGCATTTTCATTCATACATTAATTCTTATCAATAAGCATAATAAATACGTACCTATTTCACATGAAGATATACTTAAGTAGGTACACACTTGAAAGTCGACCTAAATTCAATTGTTCATATAACTATGTACAAATAGGTATATACAAAAATACAGATGAAACAGCTAGCTATCTAAAGATAGTTGCAAACGATCTATGGATAGCTCAAAAGATTCAGATCACTACCATACGGAAGCGTTTCCAAAATACTGGCCGTATTGCCATGCTAAATGGCAATGCTAATTGTTCATTAATTACTGAGGCTTACCTAGTTTTTTTAAATATGATCAACCCTACATAAATATTAACAGCTCTATTGATTTGATACTTTTTAGTATTGAAATTTAAAAAAACGAGCATTCTTAAATTAAAAACAAAACAATTATCTATGGAACTCACCTTCAAAACAAACATGGCGGATCCAAATTCAAAATTCGAAACTATTTCGCGCGCCCGTATGGCGTTCGTTCACAGCACTGTGTCGGCGGACTGCAAGCACTTGTATTTATAATGTCGCTTTATATTACAACAATCATGATATCGTATGCGGTGCGCCCTGCCGATGCCGCGGTGAAGTAATCTAACACCCCTGGCTCAGAATTAGGTGGTAATTTTGTTCAGTAAGGTAGAGTGAAAATACCCTTACTGCCAGTACTTTAGTTACCTACTACTAACGCAATGCTCACTTAATTTATTTAGATTCGTGCGTCCGAAATCATAACGATAGTAACTAGGTTTCGTCTTTTAGAACCCCGTATTCCAAAATCTTTGGTTTCTTCAGTTTCGCCAGTGCTGAAGGATAAGAAACCATGAAAATTATTTATTTTTCGAAGGTTTTTAGTGTACCTACTCAACATATGACTACTTGTTATTTAAGTAATTCCCGATCTGTCTACCAACTTTGCTAGCAATAATTATAGTCGAGATAGACTGGGCTACTATTAAAAATCCCAACCTTATTGAGTACCAACAAGAGTCCTTGAGTGAAAGAGGGAGAAGGACGCAAAATAGAGGTGAAAACTTAGGATCACAGCCTTACAGGATTCTTATCTTCTGTTTTTGGATCTATAAAACCGGAGTTGACGATATTCGAACCAAATTCTAACGGTGAGACCATTACGAAAGGTGGTTTTAACTCGAGTTTAAGCCGGATACGTAATGTACAGCTAAGTTACATCTCGTGATTAAGGTACCAAGTCAATATAAACGAATGCGTATCGACGGGGTCCACCCACGAGACGATCTTGATGCCACCACAAGCGAAGCAAGGCCAAGTACAACCTGTTTCGCTTCAGGAGATACTGGTCGAGGAGTTGGCGTCTTGTATTAGACTTTATGAAAACCATGTATGCACAGAATTATCCTTTTTGGGACAACATTAATATTTTTAGAGTTAAGTGCAATCCTTAGTAGAGTACTAGTATAGTAAGTATTTTATTATCTGTGGAGCAGTTATTAGGCGAGAAGACAGCAGATGGATGAAGGCAGTGATCGAGTGTTGGCCATGAGGGTCATAGATGACGAGGCAGACCACCAACTAGTCGATGTTGGACTGAGGTTAGGTTAGTTTGTTAGATTTTTTTATAACCACCCAGATAGAGAGGATTCTATCCGAACTTTACCCTACGAACTTGGGTTCAAAACAAATAAAACTAAGCGATTAGTTTCTCTGTAAAACTGACTACTCTACTGACATTCATTTACTAATAGCGTAAAATACTAAGGCAACACAGTACTTGCCCCGTGATAGCACTTAAAAGATTTCATGAAAGTGTATTCGTTTTCCAGGGTTGTACAAAACTGGCGTACAAGGTCATCACGTGTATGGAATGAACGGCTATTTTTTTCTTTTCAGGCCGTTTAGGTATATTATCGGGCCGTGTAATCCATGGTCGTACAATCATAAAAGCCGACAAATTCGTCACAGACATTTTACTAAATTCACGTAAATAACAAGATGTCATTCTTGACTTCTTGTTTTTGACGTTCGATATTTCAATGGATACGACATTATCGAGTGCTGCGGGTCACTCGTTGCATGTCTAACGATTTACTATCGATATTTATCTACAGTGATTTCTCGAGAATACAGTACATATTTTGTCGTTTCTAGCGATAATTATCTAATGTGATATTATATCCCTTTCGGTAGAATTGGCTCCCAGGTTGGGTCGGATGATATTCTCAAGGCGCGGTGGGAACGCACTGGGTTCAATTGACGCAGAACCGGGAAGAGTAGCATGCTAGAAGGCATATACCCAACAGTAGGTGAATGTGAGCTGATTAGATACTTAGATAAATAGAGTTATTAGACAGAAGCTATCCGCAGCTAAAATTGAGTAACTTCGAGTGTATTGAATAGCCAAGCGTTATTGAAAGTGTCGTGGATGTTGCACGCTAGAAAAAACTTATTTAGATTCGACTTAACGAGCCGCTGACAACGTGTTCTTTACTCGTATTTATTTTTAAATTAACGATTCCAGTTGGACCAGGCAAAACAAAGTAATCGACGTAGGTTTAATACCTACAAAAAGATATAGAGCTCAAATTGATATCCTCCTTTCTTAAAACAACCTAAAAAAGCTCGGTATAGAATACTTACAGTGTAGAAAAACAGCACTGGCTTCAAGACTATACTGTGTTATTCAAAACATCGTGAGACAAGTTGATATCAAGTATACTCATAGGTGCCTACGCCTCAATGTTTCATTTCATGCGCACGCGACTGTGTTTGTCGTTTGACAGGTTTTTTTTATTGAGTTCGGCACAGTCGAAATGCATGAATCATGAGAGGAACTGTATATTTTGTAACTTTGAAAACTGATGGAAATAATTTCAGACGAATTGTTAAATGACTGATTGAAATTCTCCATAGGATGAGTCAGCGTAAACTTACTCAACAAGCTACTTCGAAAATGCGGAAGCTATGCCACTATCACGCTGGCCTTGCGGGGCAAGTTGAAAATAATATACAAACAACACAAACAAGCTCACATTATTCTCCAGGGTGGACATCCTCAGATACATAGTGCGTAGTTTTTGAAGATTCAAAGTTGGGGATAGTGAGAGGTCCGCCAGAACATTATATTTGGGACATGCCCGAATTTCTCAAGTAATTAGCATTCCACGTGACCGGTTGCAAGCCTGTCGCCGCTTATTGGAACACTAATCGAAGCTATCGATGGCACATGCTATAGATTTTTTGGTTTTAGGGCATGCCGGCTTCCTCACGATGTTTTCCTTCAACGTTTTAAAGCGCACATATTTTTCTTTCGAATGGAAAAATCCATTGTTGCACGACCGGGTTCGGACCTCCGAGACCTCCGGATCGGAAGTCGGGGTACCGACCACCCTGCCAACACGCCCATAGCTGCCGAACAAAACTATGTTCTTTTATATCGCTGCATCCTGTTGATGGAATCGAAATGTCCCCGGTTCGATTCCAGCTGCTCTACAATTGGTACCTATCTAAATAGAGCATGTATTTCTAGGATAACTCAATTCTTTCAACAGGGGTTAATTAGCAACGCCTCAGTGCTTGGTACGTATCTGTTAACCAGAATAAGTAAATGGTGAAACTGAGGTACAATCGAAAATTCATCTTTCTTTTTGCTCTTATTTGTATCTGTTTGTATGTCTACTAAATAAGTAATTTTGTATTTTTTCTGTTGTTATGTTTCCTGTCCAGCGCACACTGTGTTATATTATTATGTATTTCTGTTTTATATGCTGTTGGTTTTCCTTAAAATAACCAAATAAAAGTATCTGTCCGTATCAGAACGGCAAAAAGCGGCAAACTTGCAAATAATTGTCCTTTTGCGCGTTGTGCGATTTTTCTGTTTCCTTGATCGAACATTGTAGGTAGCCTTGATCGGACAGACAGAAGCTAGATAGTTTTCTTGGTAATATCTTTTGTTCGATCAAGAGAACAAACGGTCGCATAAAGCTCCCCAACGCGAATTTGCATTCCGCTGATATCTCGCGACTAAGCTCAGAAGAATCAGGCAATAAATACTAAGTTATTTTTATAAGGTTAAGATGAATTCAATACCTTCCATTGGGAGACACAGACACAGGTAGGTACCTAAATGCCAATAGTTTTTGGTAGCTAGGTATGTAGGTATAAAATAGTATACTTATTCATTGTAGGTACATATGGGTACACCACTTAACCCCTTGTAATCTTTCGTAAGTACAATCCGTTCCATCCAACAATAATCTGGTGGAGATAGCTAATTACTGATAAGACCGCCCATTGTACAACATTGTCAGTTTGTAGAAGGTACTTATTTAAACTGAAATATTATTTAATGTTTAATAGAGTATTTTCTATATTCTATCTATGTAACTAAATACCTATCTATTTGCTGGATGTGAGGACTTGATGAGTTGTCAATCGATCGGTTTTCACCGCGTTGCGTTTCTCGGCCATGGCACCGGCCATTTGTATGCGTCTGCCTATATCATTGCACATAACGTATTGTTACACATCGCTGGTCGAGCTTCGATCATAGGGAGGTTATGTCATGTGCCAACTGGGGTAGTAGGACTGTCTACATCAGCCAACGTAGGTGTATCTACTTGTTCAGTTCTACTTATAATAAGTAGGCTAAGGCTAAGTACCTATACTTTTTTTTCGTTTTAACAGTTCCAACATCCTATTCCTATTTATAGGGTAAGGTAACCCAATTTATTTCTAATTTATTTTTAATACTGTGCCAATTAATAATTTTAATTTCATCTAGGAATTTAATTTTCTACGCGCACCTCACTTTTCATTTTATAAAACACATACACGCACTTCGGGTATTCACAATGCGTTCACATTGTTCCGATCAGCAAAAAGAAGTCTGGTTTCCGAGCTAAAGTTAATCGGAAGGTCGCGCTCTTTGGCGTTTTGCCAAGCATAATATCTGTAGCCAAGCGTAAGTTTTAACTACCTTTGGTGAAGCCTACTTTATAGGTTATAGGTAATTATGTACCTACAGCCTTGTTCATTATCTTGTGGCAAAAAATACTTAGTTAGGTATGTTACACACAAAGGTCAGGAAGAAGGAAGATTTGTAATTCCCGTAGACCCCCGATGTTCGGCTCCATGGTGGACAACGGAGAATTATTTTTCCCGTCAGTTGTCTCTCAACCAAGAATTTTTCTCTCGCTTTTTACATAGTTACCTACGTAATTGTATTTCTGTTTAGATATTTTGTTCAAAATAAACAACAACACAGTATAAAGAACTTTATTAATAGCTAATCGGAGAAAAGTAATATACTAAACAATGGCATCTATATACGTCACACTAGCTCACGTAACATTGCGAAGGAAATTATATTTTACAAACAAACTGACAAGATACATACGCTATTTACTTTACCTATTTATATAGAGTCAGACAAACTAACACATAATTTGGACTTATTGTTAAACTTATTCAACGCACTGGTTGTTTGATTTTTTTTTTCAGAGCCACCGCACATCAACCGGCCTCCAAATTAACAAAAATGGCCATGGGAAGGAGACAACGACCTCGATTCTGTAGTACACTAACTAAACTTAATTTAAACTGTAGCTCTGTTTTACTGATAGTGCAAGCAAGAAAAAGATAGCTACAATTTTCGTGCTGTCAAATTAGTCAGATTTAAGTTTTCCATACAAATTTAGTCGTAATTTCAAAACATGCTGACTATAAACACGAAGAAAAGCGGCACGTAAACTGATTTGACAAGAGTAAAATTCTTGCCATCTCTTTCATGCGTACATTATCAGTAAAAGAGAGCGACAGTTTAAATTTAGTTGGTGTACTACAGAATCGAGGCCAATAGCACCCAGACTAAGCGATATCTATACTAAACGGTTTTTTTTTTGTTTTGTGAGTTTGGATGTTTAACTGTACCGAAATATCGGGAAACATTCTAATCTACATACATGTGAATTTGAAGTATTATGTCATCCGAATTATTTCTTACTTTAAAATAGTCTTTTTTAGGGTTCCGTAATCAACAAGGAATCCTTAGTTTCGCCATGTCCGTCCGTCTGTCTGTTTGTCCGCAGCTTAGCTCAGATACTCTTAGTAAAACTTGTAACTTGACATGGGTATACATATCAATCACGCCGACAAAGTGGTTACTAGATAAACGGTTGTTTTTGGATATTTGAAAAAAATCACGGCAGTAGTATATATAACGAAGTTAAAAGGAAAACTATCACAGCTAATTTACAAATTAACGAGTAATAGTCGGTCGACTATTACTCGTTAACTTATAAAATGTACTTAGAGCAGTAAAAAGGAAAATTTTGTACAAATTCTATTGAAAATTACTGAAGTAGAGGAAGTTGTTAATTCTGCAAAACATGTAGTAAAAACTTTATTGGCAACTACAGAACCCTACACTGCGCGTCACCCGACACGCTCTTGGACCGTTTTTTTTTCAGATCTGCTGGCTTATTTATTCACTGATTCAACAAACATTTTAATAAGTCCAATATACTAAATCAACAACAATTTTTACACTGCATTCCAATTTACATTCTAAATTAATATATTTACATTTTCATTCATTATAATTTTATTATGGCTTGATGCTGGATTCCAAACGCAAATTGTCGAAAAATCTGATTACAATACAATAATTACAAAAATACACAACAAATATATAATTGTAAACACAGGAAAATTCTCTAGCGTAACGCAAAAACGCTAAGGAAAATACAGCTTAAATAATATAAGGTTGTGTATTGACTAGGGCAAAAACGCCTGCCAACATACCGGTATTTTGTTCTAAATTTGAAAGATCAACAAAATATTTTTTAAATATCCAAAAACCTGCGGCATTTCACTAATACCCTCGTATCTAGCAAATCGAGTGCGTAAATTGTGTTTACCAGGCGTAGACAGATCTTTATTAACTATGACTATTGACGAGACATTTATATTAAATTACATTAATATATAGAATTAAATACATTATATCATTAATATATGAAAATAAGGCAAAACAGTTTATATAATATTCTAATTTATTTATATAGGCACTATGCAAAAGGTCGGGTTACATTAGAATAAATGCAATACAATAACGTCTGTATATAAATACATACTTTTTTTTGTAAATAATAAAATAAACGGCATACGTAACAGTTTGTATAAAAGGCACAAGTAATTTACGCCAGTTCTCATTTTATAAGTATTTTATATTCTTCTGGAGACTGTTCTTATATTTTTAGTAAAACTCGATTCCATATAAAATTAGTATGATTTTCAACATGACCAGTGTGGCCTCTGCATTTATACATCATTTAACAAGCCATGTCAAATGTACTCAAACAACAATTATATTATATGAAAATAATATACAATACATATTTTTTTATTCTGTGTGGACACAACTATCATAAAATTGTAAAAATATTTTGTATTTCGTTTTATATCGAATCGAATTTAGTATCTTTATATATTAAATGGATTTTTCAACGAATGCCAGGTATTGCAATATATTAAAATATAAACGGAATTCGTTTATATTTTAATCCATACAATTGCAGTTTTATTATTAAATTATAGCATATACCTTTACCTGTTTTTTGTCGATTTACTACTCAGTTTTTCGGTTCTCCTTCAAACGCGCTCGCGGGCGGTGCTAGATGAAGAGCTTCTAAAATAGCCTCGAAAGGTGAAAAACCGTTGCATTAAGTAGTTTTTTAATTATACAATAATTTCCAACCAACAAAGCTTCATTTATTTTCTTATAGCCATAAAATAACCCTCTTTACGGACGGTACCATAAGATTAAAAGTTAGGCACACAATTTTGCAATATCCATAAAATACTAATATTTAGGTACTTTTTAGTTAATACATAGAATCTATTACTTACTCATAGTACATATAGTAAATACTATTATAAAATAAATACATCAAGTATATTATAAGTAAAAGTATATTAAATATAGAGAATCATCATTTTTGATTAATCCAAAGGCGTCTTATTATGCCCACACTTATACGCATTCACCTTCAACTTGCATGTTCAATTTTCAATTCATCTTGCGGCTAGGGCATGCATTGATTAGTCCTAAGAAGGTTAAGAGTGCGCTTTCAATTCAACCAAGTTTTGAGACACTATGAAGATACACGTATACCCCAGAAGAGGAAACTTGAAGATGAAAGCGCACAGGTGTAAACATTTCTTTCCAAATTAAGTCACTAAGACTAATATAGGAAGTGGCGAGTTAACATTAACTCTTTAACCAACATTTTTATCGTATTGTTTTTTTTTTACAAAATAGTAAAAGTTTAGTAAGGATTCATAAGATAAAATACACTGTGTTCGTTCTAGTTATTTGCAATAATACGGCCTATGAGTCAGCACATTCACTTGAGGAACTAAAAATTATTGAGATCAAATCATACACTTTTCGCGATTTGGTTTCTAGATGTTAAGATGAAAAATTTATTTTTGTTTTTATATAAAGATCATTAATATAGTAATCACTGTATATAACTAGTAGTGTAGTTTTGAAATACATTGTACATTAAATCAAGATGGCACGATCTAAAATATAATTAAATAATTTCCAAATAACATTGGCGTCGAGTACATCAGGGCATGGTCGCAACGAAAATATTTTAATTGGGAACAATTCATAATTTTCAGCTTTTCCATTCTGGGAATCCGAACCAGAAGTAAGTACAAAAAGGGGTTTTCACATTCTGGTGTCAAAAAAAATACCTCACGCTTAATTTTCCTTTTAGGCTAACGCAAAATTTGTTAAGGAAAAACTTGGCAGCAGTCACGTGACATTACCTAAGCTAATGTAATTTCTATACAATTTAACCTTTCCGCAGAAAGTGGTTGTTATCTTAGGGGATCTTACTGCCAATGGTTCAGACTGACTCTCTTATGGCATAAACATGGCAACGTTCACTCGTTCAAGTGAAAATAATGTTCATAGCCAGATTCAAAAGTAACATAAAACTATGAGAACATGTTTCTGATAATCGTACACCAGTGTGGATCTTCTTGTATTCAAGGCCTCTAGTTAGGCATGGAATTGATTTCTGCTTTTAATTTATTTTAATTTGATCAAATTATATATCACTTCACTGCTATTTCACTTGTGAAATTTCACAGGCAATGATTTTCATATTGATAGCGATGTCTTATTTTGTGAAATTTTGCTACTGAAACCTGCTACAAATCATTACAATAAAACAGAACTTTACGTGCATATGATAAAATTTTATATGTAATTAACCTACTATGAAATGCCAATCATGGTTAAAGGTGATCAATAAGTCGCATCGTTTGACGACGCAGGCAAAGTTTGTTTCGCTCTTTCTAGCACGCCATAATAGGCATTAAACGTTATATCGCTCGCGACGCAGCGACCGACGCGAATGGTTTTGTTTCACGATGACATACAAACGATCAGCTATTTAATATCACTGTGATTTTTAGCAGACTGTGTGGAGGAAAGTAGCAGGTGTGACGTCCGAAAACTTACTACGTATTTTCACATGCCACTCATGAAATGTTCCATGCCTACCTCTATTATACACTGAATACTAAACCTACAAATAATGCTAAAGAACACATTATATCAATAGAAAAATACCTAGTATTTTGTGGCATTAATTAACAATAATTTAAATTTATCTTTATTTTATCATTTTTGACTTAATTTCCCATTAATATTTAAGAGTAAATCACGATTCTATCAAATTTAATTAAGCCCACTGTTTTTTTACCTACAAACCAAGACACAACTTCCACAAAACTGTGTGTCAAAGCGTAAAATAATTAAACGTTTTAAAGGCTGCATTTCCCTTACAAACTACTTAGTAATATTTTTATAAAACCTACCCCTACAAAATGAACTATATCAATATATGAAACATACAGATTTATCCAATTTTGTGCTCGAAATAAAACGAAAACATATTTTTCCGTCCGAAAAACGCTAATATTTACATCAAATAATATCTTTTACCTTGTCATAACATTCACGAGTATATCATACATCTTAATTATGTCTTTATAAAGTATAATACTTATAAAAGACGTCGAACGTTTTTATTCATTGGACACTTTAGTTTGAGCTGCATCATTTAAAAATCAATGCCGATTTCACAGTTCGTTAGATCAAACATTCAAACAAAAATTATGATTTATAAAAAGACTATAAACATACTACAATAGTAAAACTTTGTCATGCAAATAAAAAAAATATGGATATATTTTTCAATACAAGCAGAAGGATGAAGAATAATCAAGAAAACTACTTAGTCATAAGTAAAATGCACATAATTTAAGGAGATTGATCGCGATAGATTTCCTGAAAAGTATACGGTGGGGCGCGTCGATTTACATCTCCATGCTAGGACACAGAGGATATAGCGTTGTGCGGAGACCCCATTTGAGTAAGGACCTTGTCTAACCACTGCAGCGGTCCATGCAGGTGTATTTCGATCCAGCAAGGAGTAGATGTGACATCCTGTCGATGGTACTCCGCCCCCCAGCCTTTCACAAACGACATCCGAATAGTACACATCTTAGTCAGCTCGTAGACCGCTTCGAAGCCATGGTTCACACTTTGCGACAGCAGTTGCGCGAACTCTCTGTTATTGAAGATCTTCAGGGAGCAACCAGGAGGTATCTTGCAGACAGTCGACGGGTGGAAGCCGTGATGATGGTTACAGTTACGACTCTGAACAAATATGGCCGCATCAGACAAACACTCCGCGTAAACTTCACCACCAACGTAGTACAGATGAACGCCCTTTCCTATGTGACGTCTCGTATTCTCTATCGTCGAGTTCCTGTTCACATTGCTCAGCTGTCCGAGGCAAAACCTGTCGCTGTTGTTCGAAGGATCTGTAAATCCGTCTACTACGACCGAGTGTGAATTGCAATGGAAGACTTCGCCTACCCTGCAGTTCAGCTCGTAGTAAGCGACTGACGCCCAGTACAGGGGCTCTTGGTAGGAAACCGGTGCCACTTCACCTGGGGGTTCCGAATCGTCCGATGGCGGCGAATACGCTGGAGGGGGAGTGTCCGGAAGTTCAGAGGTCGCTGATGGGGGGAACCCAGAACCTGAATACGAGACATTATGAGGCATAGACGGTTCCACTTGCCTTTGGAACGGTAGGAGCGAATGTCCGGGCGCGAATTCAGAGTGTCTAGGGACTAAAACTGGGGGTAAGACAGGGCTTTCGACTCGCTTGTAGTGGTAAGGGTTGATGCAGACTTCCTTCTGCTTGGCGCTGAAAGGGTACTGGCAAATCTCGAGGGGTTTCAGCTCGTGGTGGCTCTGGAGGTCCGGCCATCGCCACACGCGGCAGTAAATAACGTGCGGTAGGCCTTTGCGATGAGAAACCTGTAAAGATAGACATTTAAAAGGTATATTAAGGATTCGTTTAAGGAGAACTAGTTTTTTTTTTATAAATGAGCCTGAGTTTATCCAAGCAAAGGGTTGCCATCCGTCCGGGTTTCCCCGGAGTTGTCCTAGTTTAGAGGGCGTCCGGGGAGCGGGGTTTGATTTGCAGTCTAGGTTTTAGGCTGCTGACCCATCTACCGAAAATATGCCGAAAGCTTGTTAAAAGAGTACATTTTTGTTTTATTTAGTTTATAGAAATAAAAATGCAAAACTGCTAATTGTTTTTTAAAACTTTAATAAGATTCTGTTTTGTTTCTTTAGAAGACTAAATTTAGGTTAAAATTGTATGAACATAAATAAAAAGTTTATTACTTATTACAATTGATTTTTTTTATTTAATTTTACTGAGTAACTTAAATAAAAAACTACTGATTATGTCCGGGTTTAAAGCTCCAAAATCAAAGGTTTTCACACTTCATGTCCTAGTTGGCAAATTTTAGAGATGGCAACCCTAAATGCCTATCTATCTGTTGCCATACCCTTAGACAGGGTTCATGTGAGATACCTACCTATAAACACCATCTATGTACCTACCATGTGAAAGCAATAAATTTATTGAGTATTGTTTATGTTTGAGTTGGAGGCTGTTTGCTGTGTTTAACGGAACACAATGCTGTGTTGTGTAAGGGTATGGTTGCCAGACACTGGCACACCTTTTATGTCTCAGGGTATCAGCACCTCTGGTATTGCAAGCGTCCATAGATTACGGTAACTGTTTACCAACAGGTGGGCTGTATGCTTATTTACCACTTTAGCTGTATTAAAAAAGGCACTGCTCCAATCTCATCGCATTATATATCATACCTGCAATCTTCCGTCAAGCGACCGTGGTATCGTCACACACTTCGACGGAGTGCCGGGACATGAAAGCGCCCGTTCCAGCTCCTCAATGGCACCTTTCCGCTTCTTCAGCTTCTTCACCAGGCTGTCAACTGCTTTCTCTGCCCATTTCTCCTCTTCATCACCCTGGAAAGAGCATGTAAAAAATATAAGACAGAGCTGGTAGATCGGTGTACAATCTCTTGATTTAAATATTCCCCTTTTAGAAGCTATGGACATTAGTTCGACTCAAAATTATGACCATATCTGTGGTGTGGTGCATCCTAGTGATAGTGAAGTACAAAAATTAATATATTTATTTGACTCCTTGAACAACTACAAAAGTTATACACAAAATAATAAAGTTGATGAGGGAGAATATGATTAGGAGTTTTTTTATGTTAACCAACTCGACATGGGCCTGTTTTAGGGCATGTTAGCTGCGCAAACTTCAAGTGAAGCAATCGTGCTTCTTCCATATACGAGATGGTTCATGAAAAATGTTTAGTGTAGTCTACGAGGGTACGATAGAACTGACATCGTCGAAAATCGACGGTAGTTCTTAAAAAAGCAGAATAAAAAAAATAAAAAAACACAAAACAGATACTTAACATAAAACAAAGCGAAACAAGACAAACTAAGTACCTAATTTTGTGTTGCGTGGGGTCGAACAGGTCCCATAATACCATGAAGACCGGTGCAAAATGAGAGAATATGAAATAATAACCTAACCAACATTATAATACATATAATATATTAATTTATTTTCGGTGTATGTATATTCATAGGTAGTTCAAGTAGGTATGTACGATATGTAGTTTATTAAAATATAGTGGTATTTTAAGTATATTTCATGACTTTGTACACCTACCAACTTTATCACTTCTCTATCTCTCCTCAAAGTTTTGCTGGAAGAAAACTCTTTTTAGGGTTAAGCTCGCCTTTGTACATGCCTCACCTAATATCGTGTTTAATATTTCTGTTTTATTTCTGTGTACAATAATATTCTTAAACAAGTTTGGTGGCAAATACAAGTCTGTGGTCAGTTTGACTTGACTTAACAATTTAGCGGGCTTTTCTTTAACTGTCACTGTCTGCCACAGAGAAATCTGTACTTGATAAATAAATAAATGTACATTGAACTGACACAAATACATAGTCCTGGCCCACACTAGGTTTCCCTGTGTACTGTGGTACCACATCACCCAGACCCGAAACAACTATCTGCAGAACATGTAAACATCTGTCCCTGGGGAATTGAACCCGCACGTCTAGCGTTGCAGCTGGCTCCTCGCCCGCCGCGCCACCAAGGTCGAGATTCGTTTGTATACACTTCTAAAAGGAATTCTCATCATCATCATCATGAATGTTAAAGCCTTTAGAAAATTACAGCTGGACCTAGGTCTCCTGACAGTAGCATGACAAAAACCTTAAGACTGCCTCCAGCCCCTGTCTTCTCGCGACCTTTAAGATATTATCCATCCATCAGATCTATAATATTTCATAATATTTGTCTCGGCTCTGGGTTTTTTCTGTTTATTATGTATGTCTTGTGCTCCTAACACAAGCTGCTTAATTTGAGGCAAGATGATACAGTGTGAAAATGCCCAGCACTATTTATCTATTTACTGTAGTAACTTTCCTTGGGGGTTTTTTTTTTAATAGCCTTTTATCAGATATGTATATATATTTTTTTTTATTTAGTATTCATTGATTGCCTATCTGTGTGCCCACTGGCAAAGGCCTCCTCCAACTCTTTCCACTTGTCTCGGTCTTTAGCGACTTTCATCCATGTTCTACCAGCTGTCCTTACTATTTCATCATCCCACCTCCGGAATGGCCTTCCTTGTTTACGTTTGCCGTTTCTTGGATACCAAGTGCTTATGGTTTTGCTCCATTTCTCTTCTCGTATCATGTGACTGAGGGTTATTGTTAAATAAAGGCTGATTTTGATCTAGTATCAGTGTATTCGCACCATGACCACAATCAAACTGTCTAATCTGACATTAACGAATATAACCCTAGCTAAACCATAAACCTATAGCTATACATAACATTTAATATTTAACAGATGGAGAGCCTTCTGACACTGCTGCGTTCATTCGTTTTATGTTCCCAATTCGTGAACCTTTCCCTAGTGGTTTTTTTATACTGCTTTTTTAACAACTTTCGTCAACTTTCGACAATGTCAGTGCTATCATACCCTCCTTCAATTTTTTGAGCTTCCGAACTTTAGTACGATAATAATTAGCAACCATCACTGGTGTGAATATTATAATGTTTCTGTCATTCATACAGGAAAAGCTACAAAACTTATATATATCAATGACAAACAGTAGTAAATTCAATGGAAATAGTAAACAATTTTCTTTCTGAGTCATTATTTCTGGGAAGGCAATTGAATGCCAATAGCTAGATGACTCATTTCGAGATCCGTATTCACTCATATTAGTTTGCTTTAAAACTTTTTAGTAAAGTACTTAATCAACTAGGTTGAGTTGTGTTAGCCTAGTGGGCGGTACCTAACTTGTTTAGATTCAAACCCAGTCATGCACCAATAGAGAATGGGCTATGAAACATATGAACCAGAAGACGGAAAAGGATATTTATGGTACGAGATTATAGTCAGTGTAAACCTGTTTCATTCATATTTGGATGCTAAAGCATACATCCCATAAGATGCTGAGCAGTTACCGTCGGTATTGACATCTAAAATATTGGGGTCACTTCACTTCTTGATTATGTCTTCTGGGTCTAGACAAAATACCTCACGCTTACTTTTCCTTTCATGTGTACGGAAATTTGTCATGGTTACATTTGGCAGCTGGCATGTGTCATTTCCACAGCTAATGTCATTTCCATACAATTCAATCTTAATGCCAACAGAAAGTAGTATTTGTCTAGACACCTAGGTGTATAGGTGTCTATACAAATACTACTTTCTGATATATTTCTTAGCCTGTAATTTACACTTAAAAACTTTATAATAAAACTAGCTTCTGCCCACGGCTTCGCTCACATGGTACCTGGATAAAAAATAGCCTATGTCTTATTCTGATGTATAAGCTATATTACTGTAAAGTTTCATCAAAATCCATTCAGTAGTTTTTGCATGAAAGAGTAATAAACATCCATCCTCACAAACTTTCAGTTTTATAATATTATTAGGATTATTGTTCTACTAACATTTGTTGAGTATTAACTGGTCCTTTCTCAACACAGAAAAATTGTAGATAAAGCAAGGTCCTGTAGATGGAAGCCAGTATCAGATAAAACATAATGAGGAAAGATGCTCTAGATCTATAAGTTCAAGAGGCTAGTTGGTGCGGTTGAATGCCATTTGTGCCATTCCACCGAATCCCATACCAATGACCTTTTCTGACAGTACAGACAGACTATATGTACACATTAAACTGTAACATAACTTTGTAATAAGATGTTCTCTGTGTATATAGTTAGGCTAAAAATAAATATTTTCTATTCTATATGGTTTGCCTCTGACTATCTCACAGATCTATGTACCTAATGAGTATGGATCTGAGTATGTCTATAATAATGTAGGTAACAGTTACATGCATGTTTTTTTGCTACTAGGCAAACATATGAATAAATAAATAAAAAACCCAATGGTCACATTCATAGTGACGTACATACCTGCATTCCCTGTAATGAACAAGAACCTGTAGGTATCAAGAACTACAAGTACTATGGTACTACAACACAGACCCAAATTAAATATCTAAAGAGCAGGAATCAAACCTGTACCTCTTGCATCTTAGCTGGCTACTCGTCCACCACCAAGGTAGATACATTTTAGAAAACTTTATTAGCTCGAGACCACTATTAGTATCTCTTATGAGTAATTAGCTGCATAAAATGGAAGCCTGCATAGCGTTTTAAACCTGACTAGAATACTAGATCGCTAATCAGTGCAAAAATACCACAGTTCGAGTAGCTAATGAATAAACATACACAGAAGCTCCCCAAGCTATAAGCTTGGAGTAACATTATTACCTGTTTCCAGCCGAGAAGTTTCTTAACTGCGGGGCTCGTAAATGAGAACAGGCTGTTCAGGCTCGACATAGGCCCACTGCTGGAGGATTCACCATCATCAGTGTCCATAGTTACGAACGAACACAGCTCACTGGTAATGAGTCACACAGGTCCGGCAACGCGGGTCCCGCTCTAATTACACCACGGAAACGTTCAAACCACCATCGATCAGCTCACGACCATTTGGTATTCCCCACAAAGCCTATGAATCAATGTAATGAACAGCACAAAACAGTAATTAGCGTGACAAGCGTCCGTCTGATTTACGATTTCACGACACCATGTAACGATGCTGTTTTGGCTTTTGCATTTTTCAGAGAATCTTTGCCATGGTTAACACAACACCGAATTAAAATGATGCGTTTAGTGGTGCAGATAAAACGCGTAAATTAAAAATAACACTCAAAAACTACAGAAACCAAGAGGCATTTTGGTTGGTTTGCACAGATTATAAAGAATGAAAGTAAATACCAGAGAGGAACTTTTTAACGATTAAAAATCAAAAAAAAAATTACCACCACCACAATAACAAAAATAAATATTCATTTCACTGTAGGTATATTGTTCCAATTTTACTGGTATTTCGTTAAATTCGAATAAATAATGAAAAGGACGGATATAAAGTAGTGTACGAAAATTTGAGAAATAAACATGCTAAAAGTACTCACCTCACATACAAACTACAAATTTATGCAACATAGTTCTCTATAGTCTAGAACATTTACGTTTCGCGACGAAGTTCGGACTATTTCGGAAGTTCGGACAGAACAGGCGGAATTTTCTCGAATTTTAAGTGTCATTTTCTAGATTTTGCGGTCGCTTGTTCGTTTGTTACATTCAGTTCAGAAAATAAGTGCCTACGCTACGAACAGCAAGTGCTTTACGTATTCTAAGTGTGCAATTACCTATAGTATAAGTAATTTATTGAAAATAATGGAACAGGTAAGAGGTTAACCCTACTATGATTCAGTGCATCGGTTTTCGCGACATGCTTATCGAATAACGTGATTTTTAGGTAAACCAGTTGAAAGAGAAGGGCAATGCGGCCCTTGCATCGGACAACTTCGAGGATGCCGTCAAATATTACACAGAAGCTATAGCACTCGACCCAAAGAACCACGTTCTCTATAGCAACCGCTCGGCGGCTCACGCGAAAGCTGGGCGCTACGTCGAGGCGCTGGAAGACGCCGAGCAGACTGTGGCCATCAACCCAGGCTGGGCGAAGGGATACTCCAGGAAAGGCAGTGCTTTAGCGTACCTCGGAAGGTACGAAGACGCATCAAAGGCATATGAAGAAGGCCTAGCGAAAGAACCTAACAACGCCCAACTCGCGTCAGGGCTGAGCGAAGTTAACAAACAGTTACAAGAATCAGTATTTGCAAAACAAGATGTATTCGCGAAGATCAGAGCTAATCCCCAGACTAGAGAGTGGTTGAATGATCCAGAATATGTCAAAATGGTTGAGGTGAGCTTACATTATCCATGAGATATATGTATAAAATGTATGTATTTAAAAAAGAAAAAAAGTATATATGTAGTATATCAGTCATGTAGTTCCCATAATACAAGCTCTGCTTAGTTTGGGGCTAGATGACACTGTGTGAAAAATGTCCAGCATTATATGTGCAGATCTGCCCCCTAGTTACTGTAAGGAATTGACTATGGTGAATGACTAGGTAGGTATAGGTTAAAAGTCTTTGTCCATGATTTGATCAAATATCCTTAATGATTGCCTTGTGCCAGTAGTCCTATAAATTTGTTCAAGATTTAATTAAACTTCTCTAATGATGGCTAATTGTCACTCTCTCAATGTTTTTGAGATTTACAAGTGCAATAGTCTGTTAACTTTTGGGTGAGATCAAATAATTTCTTTGTCTGTTGGTTTTTTTATTTATTTACTCTAAATCTCAATAAACTAGTAGTTCACCACTAACAGATCTCACAATGTAATGTTTTTACCCAACTACCGAAATGTTTATAAGATAGCAAAGCTTACTTAGATTGACTGTTAAGTCAATCTCATTAAGATTGACTTAACAGTTTTTTAAGTTATCATCAGACAAACAAATATAGATACATACAAATGCTGGATCTAAGTAAACTCTGAGATCTTAGTTTACTTAATCAACTTTGATCAATAAAATCCTAGGTTCACTCACTTAGTGATTGATGATAAACACATCCTAAACCATGTCATGGAGACCTGATATTGGAGGCTATTCTTTTGATGGAGCTCCCACCAAAAAGACCATCCATTTGTTGTGTTTAGGTTAATTAAGGAATGATATTCCTAAATTCCATGGCTAGTGGTTGTTGGGGGAAGATTAATTTTGTATGGAATAACTATGTGTGGTCATGAGAGGGTTCCATCAGTCATAAGAGTGAAGTCTACAACCATTTTATATTTTCTCCTCAGAAACTAGCAATTAATCCATATGATCTACAAAGTTTAGAGGGTAAAATGGATGACAAAAGATTCCTCACTACTCTCTCTGTCATACTCGGATTACCCGGAAACAGCTACTCACCCATGGACGTAGACCCTCCAGCCGAAGACGAGAAGCCAACACCTGCGCCTCCCAAAAAAGAAGAACCACCTAAACCGAAATATGAAGACATGCCAGAGAACCGAAAGCTAGCATTACAAGAGAAAGACCAAGGCAATGAATCATACAAAAAGAAGGAATTTGAGAAGGCTGTCCAACATTATCAGAAAGCTATAGAGCATGATCCCACAGATATAACATTTTACACAAATATGGCAGCTGTGTACTTTGAACTGAAGGAATATGAGAAATGTATTAAGGAATGCGAGAAGGGCATTGAAATCGGCAGAGAAAATAGAGCAGACTTCAAGTTAATAGCTAAGGCTTTTACTAGGATTGGTGAGTACCTCAATATACAGTCATCATTATTTTAGACTAGCTTCTGTCCACGGCGTTGCTTGTGTGGTACCCGGATAAAAAGTAGCCTTTGTGTTATTCTGATGTTAATGCTATATTACTGTAAAGTTTCATCAAAATCCGTTGTTATTTTTGCATGAAAGAGTAACAGACATCCTCACAAACTTTCGTGTTTATAACAGTAAAAGTCTCCTTTGTTTCTTGCAATCTGCCTTCTGAGCATTGAGCTAGAGCATTGTTTTTCAAAATGGGCGATAACGCCCCCTTGTGGGTTGTGGAGGCCTTCAGGGGGGCGGTAGAAAGCTCTTGAAGATATTGGGGGCGCAGGCGGTCTAGAGGGGAAAGCATAGGTAGGCAAAGTTTATGTTTAAAAACTTTGGAGAGCGCTAGGCTTTTTTTTTATACTCAAAGTGGCTGGTGGGAAAAATAAGTATTCTCAAACTTATTTTTGAGCTAGAGTTAGAGAGTAGTGAACAATACATCAGTATTGTTCACTGACAGACTGACATGGATGGAATGAGCCCAGTGGCAAAACCATTTATTTGAACTAAATTATGTCTTGAAGGACTCTTTTTATCTTTTTAAATGTTGTGGTCTTCTTCATGAGATAATTTGCTGGCTCATTTGGGTGCATCTCTATTTGTTTGGTGTAGGATACGAGCTTGTCAGATATATCCTGTTTGACTGTGTTTGAAGGGCCTTACATACTTAGAAAACCTTTGTAAGCCCCTAGATGGTTCTTGGATAGGTTTTTTCAATAACAATACGTCACTAGGAGTGCAAGACATGATGAAATTAATGTGTCTGAGGTTCTGACTTTTTCTTGTAGAGCCTGAATAAGTGGATATGGGGGTCTAGACAAATACCACACGCTTACTTTTCCTTTCACGCTAACGCATTGTTAAGGTAAAACTTGGCAGCTGTCACATTACATTTTCACAGCTAGTGTTGTTTCCATCAATCTTTTCGCAGGCGTTAACGCCAACAGAAAGTGCTATGTGTCTAGACCCCCTGGTATCAGCAGTAAATGGTAACCAGTGCGCAAAGTCAGGCTGCAAATTAAAGTCGCCTGTGGCCTATCGTACAACATGTATGACAAATAAAAATAAATATTGCTAAGAAACATACTATTTCCTAGAAGCAATCTTAGGACCAACAATTTGGATGTGACTTGTGCAGGAAGAGCCTCCTTGAGAGGTACAATAAACCAGCACAGTAATTCCCCCATCGTTCGCTAGCCTTAGCCTGGTCTAGACTCATACATAGTCATGACTGCACACTAGAATTGCCTGTGACGTGGGTATCAGAAAATACAAATGCCGTGGTACCATATCACCCAGAACAAATATTTAACCCGTAGCAGGTATATAACCTGCACCTTTTGCGTCGCTACTACTCGCCCGCTGTATCACCAGTCTTCAAAAGATAGATTAGGTTTAAATAACTTTATTCTCAAAATGACAAATAGATGTCGCTTACATGAGAACGATATAATCTTAATTACTAATCTGAAAGTAGGTCGTTCTTAAATAATTTTAAGTTTAGGTTTTGCCCATTTAACGTGTCTTTAGCAGTGATGCATCATATGATGGGTTAATTTGTGTTTAAAAACGTTAAATGAGCAAACAAATAAAAAAAGTAAATAGATAGACAAACATGAATTCATAATACAAGATACAATGGGAGGTCTTATCGCTAAAAGTGATATCTTCTGGTACTACTTTGAAGTACTTGTTGCTGATATAACGCTACAAATATATTTTGTTAAGTGCATTAGTTTGATGACGTCTGTGGCGCAGCGGGTGAAAGCCCGCCTGTTACGCAGAAGGTTGCGATTCCCGCCGCGGGACAAATGTTTGAATGATCTGCGAATACTTGTCTCGGATCTGGGTGTTTTCAAAGTATAATGAGTATGTATGTATTTACATAAAAATATGTGATATATCACTCATGTAGTTCCCATAAAGCTCTGCTTAGTTTGGGGCTAGATGATGCGATGTGAAAAATGTCCAGTATTATCTATTTGTTATTAGTAGGTACATGCTGTGATATAAAAGTCAATATACTCACTGAATTCATTCGGTCAAAGACAGTTGAACTTGTGGCCTTTGTTATATATGTGCACACTGTTTTTAAGCTACTTGTGAAAGATAGCGATTTAATTAAGATGTTTTCATAAAGATGAAGATTTTTATACAGTTGTTCAGTTGTTTTAAACAGAATAGAATCGCTAATTAGTATTTTTTTTAAATAGCGAACACACACATGCACAGTCCTGCCCCCGTACCAGGATTTCCTGTGTCGTGGGTATCAGTATTTACGAGTACCGTTGTACCACTACACCCAGACCGGAACGAATATCTGTAGAACTAAAAACAATTTTCTGAATCGAACCTGCAGCTATTGCGCCGCAGCTGGCTTATCATCCGCCGCGCAACCGAGGTCGAGGTCGAATAATTAACAAATAACCTAGTTTAAAGTTTCTATTAACAAAATGGACTCATTTGTCTGAATAAATAATACTTTTTTATTATGATTCTTAGATAAACAGAGTTGTGTTCTGTTGAGTTTCAAATGGCACTAAAAAAATAATTCTGGATTTTTTTCACACAGCATCATCTAGCCCCAAACTAAGCAGAGCTTGTATAATGGGAACTTCTGACTTATATTTTTTTTTTGTAAAAACGTACATATTATACATAGAAAACACCCAGACCCGAGAAAAATTATGAGATAAAACAGTCTTTAGTTCACAGGTTCTCAAAGTTATTTTTCCCACCGCCCACTTTGAGAATAAAATAATCCTAGAGGCTATTTTAAAAAGTTTTTAACCTATGCTTTCCCCTTTAAACCGCCGTGGCGCCCCCAATATCTTCTTGAGCCTTCTTCCGCCCCCCTGAGGGTCTCCATCGCCCACTTTGAGACAGAACAGTGGTTTAGTTTGTCAACTTAAAAAAAATGTTTATAAGGATCTTAAGACCCGGTCGGACTGACGCGGTGGCTGTGGCGGTGGCGAGCAATACATACACGCGAACCTTAACTACCAATTCCCTTTAATCGCCACCGCTTCGTTAAAAATAGTATTGCATGATAATTTTGACAAATTATGACTCATCTTTGCAATATTATTCGTTGAGTTCTGCACGGACCAATCAGTATGCCCAACTAATTTATTTATTTCAAACTAGCTTCTGCCAACGGCTTCGCCCGCGTGGTACCCGGATAAAAAGTAGCCTATGTGTTATTCTGATGTATAAGCTATATTACTGTAAAGTTTCATCAAAATCCCTTCAGTAGTTTTCGCGTGAAAGAGTAACAAACATCCATCCTCACAAACTTTTACGTTTATAATAATAGTAGGATTACAACCAGTTTTACAGGGGTTTCCATAATACACTACTGTAGCCATAATTATACTCAATTCTTAAAATAACACTAAAAATAATTTGTATTATTTACAAATCAATTGGCAAAATTTTATGTCATCCTTGTGATTTCAATGAATAAAAAACTTTCTCTTGACTTTGTCTTTGACTTTTCAGGTAACGCATACAAAAAGATGGAGCAGTGGAAGCTGGCTAAAACATACTTTGAGAAGTCTATGTCGGAGCACCGTACGCCTGAGATCAAGACCCTTCTCAGCGAGATGGAGAAGAAAGTGGCGGAAGAAGAGAAGAAGGCCTACGTAGATCCGGTGAAGGCTGAGCAGGAGAAGGAACTTGGCAATGATTACTTCAAGAAAGGTACTTCTTGGCTCCGGCTCGCATTTCCTAACTAGTGAAATTGCTGCCGACTGGGCTTATTCAGCAGTGGGTTTCCACTCCACATTTCCATCATATTTCCACAATCTAGGTTTAGTTAGATTGTTTTTAGGGTTCCGTGGGTTCCGTACCTCAAAAGGAAAAAAAGGAACCCTAATAGGGTCACTTCGTTGTCCATCCATCTGTCTGTCAAGACTCTATCTCAGGAACGCGTGGAGGTATCAAGTTGAAATTAATATCAAATGCTGTTAAAATATGTTGTGTAAAAAATATCCAGGATTATTTATTTATTTATCTTAGGCTCAATTCACACTGTGATGGGAGCGGCCCAAAGCGGCAGCAAAGCGGCGAGCAGTTCCAGCGACCAAGAATTGATAAACTTTATCTTCATTAATAAAATCAAGTCATTTGAGAGACTCGAAAAGATCACGCGACCAGTCTGACGTCCACATGCAGCGGCGTTCTCTTTCCGTCACTACTTGCCGAGCTGGACGTTGCCATCCGCTGCCAGCCGCTGCCATCCGCTGTCATCTCAGAGTGAATTGAGCCTTAAACTAAGTTGTGGTTATACAATCATCATCATCATCAGCCTATATTAGTTCACTGCTGGACATAGGCCGCCCCTAATGAGCGCTATAGCGCCCTGTCTTCAGCTTACCGCATCCAGCATCTGCCTGCAGTGTTTCGCAGATCGTCATCCCACCTGGCCGGAGGGCGTCCTACAGTACGTTTGCCGAGTCGCGGTCTCCACTCAAGAATGTGTTTACCCCAGCGGTTATACAATGGGCCTATAAAACTGTTCCAGGTGATTACAGCACAGCAGTGAGACATTACACAGAGGCAATAAAACGCAACCCGGACGATCCCAAGCTGTACTCGAACCGCGCCGCGTGCTACACGAAGCTGGCCGCCTTCGACCTCGGCCTGAAGGACTGCGACACGTGCCTCAAGCTGGACCCCAAGTTCATCAAGGGATGGATCCGGAAGGGAAAGATTCTACAGGTAAAAATTACATACAGATGTTACGTGAAATGTTTTCTTAAAGCGTCGACACGGACAATATCAGGACTCTTTATGCTTCAAATATCGAACAAAATAGTTTGTTTGCATTTGATTGCCATATCTGATGTTAGGTAGGTACACTTTGTATACATTTTGTATGAAAACTAAAAAAAGGATTTTTAAGTATTCCAACAACATTGGACCCATAGTTCTTTTCAAGTATTTGTTAATAATCAGGTAGAGGATAAGAATATGCAAAAAAAAAAACAAAATCAAAAAATCAATTTTCTCGGAGAATTAACGATTGTTTGGATTTTTTTTAAATGCAGTTCTTATTTTTATCAGAATCGAGCCCGTGACTCCTAACAACATTTTTCTATAACTAGAGCCGTTTAGAATTTCGCCTCAGAGGGCGGTCGAGAAAACTCAACCTGTATAAGTAGTATATCAGTCATGTAGTTCCCATAATACAAGCTCTGCTTAGTTTGGGGCTAGATGATGCTGTGTGGAAATGTCCAGCATTATTTATTTCAACCACCACAGATTACAAATTATATAATGATACTTAAAGTATGTGACAAATGTTTACATATTATGTAACAAAACTAACTAAGCAGGTATAGTTATACCCAGTTTATTTTTGCACAGTTTTATTATCTACCTATTTCTACAAGATGTCTTGTAAAGACCATATTCAAATAGGATACCAAAAGTAGGTACCTATGTGACAAAAGTTTACAAAATGTGTAATATTTGTTAACGCCAACAGAAAGTGGTATTTGTCTAGACAATTCAATCTTTCCGCAGCCGTTAACGCCAACAGAAAGTGGTATTTGTCTAGACAATTCAATCTTTCCGCAGCCGTTAACGCCAACAGAAAGTGGTATTTGTCTAGACAATTCCATATTTCCGCAGCCGTTAACGCCAACAGAAAGTGGTATTTGTCTAGACAATTCTATATTTTCGCAGCCGTTAACACCAACAGAAAGTGGTATTTGTCTAGACAATTCAATCTTTCCGCAGCCGTTAACGCCAACAGAAAGTGGTATTTGTCTAGACAATTCAATATTTTCGCAGCCGTTAACGCCAACAGAAAGTGTTATTTGTCTATTCAATCTTTCCGCAGCCGTTAACGCCAACAGAAAGTGGTATTTGTCTAGACAATTCAATCTTTCCGCAGCCGTTAACGCCAACAGAAAGTGGTATTTGTCTAGACAATTCAATATTTCCGCAGCCGTTAACGCCAACAGAAAGTGTTATTTGTCTATTCAATCTTTCCGCAGCCGTTAACGCCAGCAGAAAGTGGTATTTGTCTAGACAATTCAATCTTTCCGCAGCCGTTAACGCCAACAGAAAGTGGTATTTGTCTAGACAATTCAATATTTTCGCAGCCGTTAACGCCAACAGAAAGTGGTATTTGTCTATTCAATCTTTCCGCAGCCGTTAACGCCAACAGAAAGTGGTATTTGTCTAGACAATTCAATCTTTCCGCAGCCGTTAACGCCAACAGAAAGTGGTATATCTCTAGACCCCCTGTTCGGCCCACGCGTTGCGGAGAGAGAGATAATAAATACCTACCTATTACGGTAGGGCCGTAATATGTATAGCTATATGTTCCTACATATCTATATTCTTTCTGTAAAATTGTGTGTCAAATAAAATGGGTTTTTTTCTTCTTTCTGGTATTCTGCAGGACCTAATACGTTTTCACATCAAACAGCTCTTATAATTCTTTATTGTACACAGAAATGTAAAACAAAATATTAAGTGTGACATGTGCAAAGGCGAGCTTAACCCTAAAAAGAGTTTTCTTCCAGCAAACCTTTGAGGAGAGATAGAGAAGTGATAAAGTTGGTAGGATAGGTTGATTGATTAAGTACTTGTACAATTTGTTACGGTTTTTCGTTCGCAGGGCATGCAGCAACAAGCGAAGGCCCAGACTGCGTATCAGAAGGCGTTAGAACTGGATCCCAGCAATGCAGAGGCCTTGGACGGATACCGCGCCTGCTCCACGCAACTCAACTCCAACCCTGAGGAGGTATGTGTGTCGCAGCACGTAGCAAAATTCGCTCTTTTTAACCTATTTCAAAAAGGGAGGTTCTCAATTAGTCTGTTTTTTTTGGTGTAAATCAGTAACTGAATTTATGTGAGTTAAAAAGCATCATCGTTAATGATAATGTACCTATGTATAAAATAATTAAGACTGATTACCTATTAGGTATCTGTATAGTATGTTTTAAAAAAAACACAATATGGGGATTGTCGCAGGGGATTTGTGGAATAAGCCATCTTATCTATGTCTTCGCCAATTGTGCAACGATTTGAATGATTCTTTATTTCATGGGTAGGGTATTCAGATACCCTACCCATAAGATAATAATATATGGGCAGAAGTGTATTAGAGCTGTGAAAGGGCTTGTCCCCGGGGAAGTACTATTCGGCAAGCAGTAATGCTCCACTTCAACTTCAACTTCTTGATTATGGCTTCTGTGGCTAGTTGTCACAATTCTGCCAGTGTCCGTTTGATCCATGATACATTCATAAATAATACAGAGGTGTGAAAATAAGAATATGGTCGGTTTAATGATAGAAAATCGACCAGAATTTTGTGCCAGTTTGAAATTTCTAAAACAAAGAGACAACACAAACATATAAAACAACACAAAGTTAGCAGCTAGATTTGATTAGTAAGAACAATAGTTTTTCACAATTTTATTTTATTCATATCAATAAATTTACATAATATATAATTGATTAGAGGAGAAAAGGTGAGGGATAAAAGGCGTTTGAGGGAGAAAGGACGGGGGATTTCAGGAGGGATGATATTGTATAAAGAGTGACGAAATTTCGGACAGTTGAAAAATATATGATCCACGTTGCTTTCATCCAGACCACATTCGCACATTGAATGATCCCTTATCCTAAGTTTGGACAAAAATACTGGGGTGCAAGAATGACCCAATCGAAGGCGACAGGCAGTAATGCTCTCATTTGCTGTGTTCCAGTTTGAAGGTTATGGTTGCCGGTGACATTACTGACACATGAGATCTTGATTATAGTAACAGCCATGCATATGCGTATAAAAAAACTGAATTCGGTGAATTGCCTAATTTCGCCGTGTTTTGGCGTTGTTTTTTTTCATTCATTCAGTCCAACCACTGAATGAATGAAAATACATTATTGTGTACCACACGATAACAACAAAATAATAAAAAACGTAAAATACTTAAACTAAAAGAGAAATCACATAAGAGCGACCTCTTCCAGACAACCTTAGTATTATATGCCAAGGTTGTCTGGAAGAGGTCGGTCATGTGTTCGCATTTGCACGCCTATCAACTTCCATATTTCGTGGCAGTCGATCATTGTCATACATTATTGTTGTGGAAATAAATAATGCCGTTCTCTCAGTATTTGCAAATTATTAAACAGTTGAACAGTAAAACAATACTTTGTATCTCTCTGTTGTCTCATTTCGAATTCAACAGAAGAAAACGCCTTTTAACTAAACAACTGTTTAAAATTTTTATAAGTTAACATGTAAATGTGTTATAACTTAACGTTTTATCTTGGTCCAAGGTTCGCAAGCGCGCAATGGCCGACCCCGAAGTGCAGCAAATATTGCGCGACCCAGCAATGCGCTGCATCCTCGAGCAAATGCAGCAAGACCCGCACGCGCTGCAGGATCACCTCAAGAATCCGGAGATCGCGGCCAAGATCCAGAAACTACTAGAGTCCGGTCTCATTGCTATCCACTAGGCAGCAGTGACTTAAAGCTTTATCTATCTTGTGTTGAGCTTGCTCGGAAAAACTACCGAAATGGTAGGTTTCGTTAGCAATGGCAACATTGGTTCTATGTATCTCTTAAGGCCGGTACACATTCTCAACACGCGAACTGCTTGGCTATAGTGATATTTTTTTTCAATTTTGACACAATCTATAAGGAGGAATTTGAAATTTGAGTTAAATGCCACCAGTAAGACGACTAAATGATCACTGGTAATCGTTTTGAAGAAAGGTTATCACCACAGCCTTTTAGTCGTAACGAAATCGGAAATGTTCTTCAGATTTCCTATCTGAGAGTGTTGTCCGTCGTGCGTAATGTTAATGTACTAGCTAATAAGTCCACAACTATTTGGTAGTTTTGCGCGTTTCTCGTCCTTTTATTTGTGACAAAAAAAATGCGATTTCGCCTCATAAGTTTATCCCTGTGGATGTTAAATGCAACTCAGAGCATTTATTGGAATTTAGCTTTAAGTAATTTTAATAAGTACATTATGGTATGTTTTTACGAACAAGCTCGGTAAGATTATGATTTTGTTTCAAGCAAGTTTCATTGGAAAAAATGTAATTCACCTACTTTAAAAACTTACTAGGGAACCAAAATGTTAATTTGCTTTTGTAATGCGAGAGATTTTGTTCCCGTGCTTGTATGTATCGAATATAGGCTTCTGTGGACCATTCCAAACGCTTCTGAAATATGTAATGAATGGATTTCAGCGTGGCAATACAATATCGGGTATAGGAATTATTGAATATGTTTTATGCAGGTTTTCTGCCTAAATGGAATTTACTGAATACATAGCAGTTTTTGAAATTTATTCAATAAAGTTATGTAGGCGATGTTGTTTTTTATTCGAAACTACCCCCTTGCCTGTCTTTTCTAACTTGATGATATCGCATTACATTTCCACAGACTTACTAGGGATACTAACGCATTTGCACCTACAGTGTAGGGTTACATTCTCTTTACCTCCTACTTAATGTACGTGGTGTGTTATACACGATAAAGATATAATAATACTAGCTTCTGCCCACGGCTTAGCGTGGTACCCGGATAAAAAGTAACCTATGTGTTATTCTGATGTATAAGATAGATTAGGTACTGTAAAGTTTCATCAAAATCCGTTCAGTAGTTTTTGCGTGAAAGAGTACAAACAGCCATTTTCACAAACTTTCACGTTTTTATTATTAGTAGGATACAGTACAAAGGTACGGAATAATAGGTATCTTTTAAGGGTGTTCATACTTGGCCCATGTTACTGTCTTCAGCCGTCCCAGACAAGGCTTTGTACCACAGATATACTAGGGATGCTAATGCGTACAACCTTACAATGTATTTCACTAATTCATTTGGCTAAATCTATAGAAGACTTCGTATCTGAAGTATCTTCTCCGCGTATGACGTATGATTTATAGATGGTGTAATGTCTTTCAAAAAATAGGGTAGGATTGGTAGAATTTTGAAAATATTATAATTGTGGCAACTCTAGTATAAAATGTCAATGTCATAACTTTGTCATTTAATCTAATGTTTCCAACTTTGCTAGTTTTACCTAAAAATGGAGAAAAAAAAACTATTGACCCATTTGAACAATACCTTGACGACAAGTGACGACCGCGTGCACACGGAAAAGGTAGCTCTTTTAAATAATTGGTACCAGACTGTGTCGCCACTTTTGTCGAACCCGATGTCTCACCGATACCCGTAGTTGTAGAAAAACGTGCACGCATTGCGCATCCTACTAATATAATAAATGCGAAAGTTTCTGTGTGTGTGTGTATGTGTATGTGTATGAATGTTTGTTATCACGTACCTCCGTAACTACTAAACCCATTTTGATGAAATTTGGAATGTAGATAGTTTAGGATCTGGAATAACACATAGGTTAATCTAATTCGAAAATCGACCCCTAAGGGGGTTAAATAGGGCGGTAAAATTTCTATGAAAAAAACTGTTTGATTCGCTCAAAACTTTAAAGTAAATAATGAAACACGTTTTTTTTTTCAAAATTACCCTTTGGGGGTGTGCAATTGAGTTCTAAACTTTGTATAAAGTGTAATCCTTGGTTCGATTCATTCAAAAGTTGGTGGACATAGTTTGAAGCCTGGAGAAGCCGCGGGCAACAACTAGTACCTACATAAATCCACACTCCTAAATGCATACATAGCGCAAGTAAACATAAACTTTAAGATATTATTATCGGCAAATCACGGGAAACGTGACCTTATTACCTAATACCTAAATATGTGTACGTACGTAATACGTAAAAATTATAATAATACGTGTACCCAATTTAAAAATTGTGCACGGTAGACATTGGCCTCGATTCTATAGTTACACTATTAAACTATATTTAAACTGTCGCTCTCTTCTACTGATAGTGTACGCAAGAAAGAGAAGCAAGAATTTTAGTCCTGTCAAATTAGTTTCCGTGCCACTTTTCTTCGTGTTTATGGTCAGCATGTTTTGATATTACGACTAAATTGGTATGGAAAACTTAAATCTGACTAATTTGACAGCACTAAAATTGTAGCTATCTCTTTCTTGCTTGCACTATCAGTAAAAAAGAGTAACAGTTTAAATTTAGTTTAGTTAGTGTACTGCAGAATCGAGGCCATTATTATTATAAATATGCATGAACTCTGGCCCGAATAAAGAACAAACAAGAACTTGTAAAATAAATAAAAAAACAAACAGCAACAACAAACGAATTGCATTGAATACTAGGAAGTTTTTACTTGGAATTAAGCGAAATATATAGACGAAAACATGTCAATGGTAAATAGTATTTTACTAGGTCATCTCTTTAGACATAAATATTTGTTTTCCGAACATAATCAATGAATAAATTAAACAACAAGCATCCAGCTGGTATCCCTTTCCTCACTGCCTGTCGTCTGCATACCGTCTGTTCCAGTTATTTTTGTAAACTCATACTAAGTGGTGTGTTCTTGTAAATACAAATAGTGTATAAATTAAATTAAATGCGTTCGTGTTTACTAAGTAATACTACAAGTTTGTGTAGGTATTGTTTAGCCATGTACAAAGTTATAAGCTCTCAATGTATTCCCAAGTGAATGAAATTGACGACACAAAAATAGACTTATCTAAACTGAATTGTTTAGAAAGAAGACTACACTAATATTGCTAGATCGCAGCTTAATTTAGCCGTAAGTAAATAATACAATTGTGTGTCATGCAGTGACGAATACCTAATTAACTACCTATCGCAAATAATGCAACTAGAAATAAAATTAATATTAGAATCTCAAGATCTCAACTTTGAACCTTGTTTTTTGCCGAATATGTGATGACCTAACAAACTTTTATGTAGTTATATATCATGTACTTGCTGAACCTCTGCACAGCTCCCTGAAGTCTTTCACCACACTTGTTCTTCTGGACATTAGATCAGCAGACACCTTAAATTGGTCAGTGACCTAACACAGGGTGACCATAAAAGAACCAATGTGCACAACAAATAAATAAACAAACAGTGCTCTAAGAAATTAATGGCTATTGCTATCTACTGTACATAAGCCCTGTAGGGTATATATGGTATAGATTCTATACTAAATATTATAGAAAGTATTTAATCTCCAGTTGCATTAATTATAGTATTAAGAATATTGTGTGCAAATAACTTAGTTACCTATTGGGTTATATGTACCTCTTAAAAGTAACTGTGTATAGTTTCAGTCAACATAAACTTTTAACTAAAAGAATAACCAAGCTTAGTTTGTTGCTGACTCTGCTTGTGGTTTGGAACCTTATGCTTATGAAATTAATTTAAGATTTTAGAAGATACTCACATAAACCTTAATAGATTCTGCCCATGGCCTAACCTACATGGTATTTAGATGAAATGTAACCTTTTAGGTTATTCTAGGTCATACATACATACATACATATAGTCATGCCTGTATCCCAGAGGGGTAGGTAGATCCTGGCATACCTCTTTCACTTCATTTATTCTCATCAAATTCTTCATACAAGATCAGTGGTTAAGTGTAGGTACTTCTGACTTATTCTACTTATTACAGGTCAAAAGTTACCTATTCCAAATTTCATCTCAATTGATGATTAGCAGCAAAGATCTTGCATTATTATTTTAAGTAGATAAGGAAATAATAATAATAAATATGTTAGCAAATGTTGACAATAATAAATAAATAAATAATGCTGGATATTTTTTCACACAGCATCATCTAGCCCCAAACTAACCAGAGCTCATATTATGGGTACTACATCACTAATATAATACTCATATAATAAATCTTTATTGGCAACTTAGATATTTTATACTCTACTTAACATTGATAGGTAGGTATCGATTTAGTTGCATAAAATCAATTAATACATGCCTTGATCAGGTCTTAAGAAATAAACAGGTATCTATTATATTGTAACACAGAAAAACAATTATTATTTTTGAAAGCCTGATGATGCAAAAATATATAGGTTCCACTATTCAGCTGAAGTGTGATATCGAGTGATTCTTTTAATCTTAAGAGTAAACATTTAATTTGGAAAAACGACAGGTAAATAGCAATACTCTAAGATGGTGTCTCCAACGGTCAAGAGCGGAATCTGCATGGGCTGCGGCTCAGTCAGCGTAGTGCTTGGTGCTATCATGGTGGTGTTCTGGCCTGCTATCTTCATGGGACAACTTCGCAAGGTATTAATGGAGCATTGATTACCCTGGTGGTGGTGTAACCGGCTGAGATTCAAGATGTATGTGTGTGATATAACAGCATCTAGACTCAGAACTAATCTACAGAACATGAAAACATTTGTCCTGCAGTAGGAATTGAACATGAAATGCTTGCGTCTCAGGTCAATTTTAATTTCTTGCCATGTAAGAAAAATAAGACTACATAGAGTACCCCTGGAGGAATCGGTATTTCCAATACTTAAAAAAAAATACTGAAAAAAAAACATTTCCACACAGCATCATCTAGCCCCAAAGTAAGCACAGCTTATGTTATGGGAACTACATGACTGACATACCTACTGCTTCTATATTTTTTTTGTAAATACATACCTATCATTCAAAGTAAACACCCAGATCCGATACAAATATTTGCAGATAATACAAACATTTGTCCTGTGATGGTAATCGAACCCGCAATCATCTGTGTCTCAGGCGGGCCCTCGCATACTGCGCCACAGAAGTCGTCAAACATATAGACTTAAGTTATATAATTTTAACTTACTTTAGAACTATCTAGGCCTTCTACCACTTCATGTAAGATTTTTTCGAAATCCCTTCCCCCCAAATCGTCTAACGTTATTACTGTACAACCCAATAGACTGCTATTAACTCGCCACTATTTCTTTATAATTCGTTTACACACTCGCTTTGCTCCCCATTAAACTTAACTGCCAAATCTGGGCAATTCTTGCTTGTCTATTTTCTCAGTCTACGAGTAGAGTCTGATTTTTAAGCAAGGCTTTTTTTTTGTTTTTTTTTTCTATTTTAGATGTTGATCCTTACACCGACGTCTATGTCTTTCGACATATGGAAAGAGACGCCAATACCTATGTACCTAGAGTGTTTTATGTTCAACATCACCAATGTGGAGGAAATATTGGCTGGCGGCTCTAACGTCACGTTAACAGTGGAACAAATCGGCCCTTTTGTGTTCAGGGAAACACACTCTAAGGTGAGCACTATACATTCGGCTAGTTTGCTGTACTTAAATATATTTATAAGACATTTAATCCTACTTATATTATAAACGCGAAAGTTTGCGAGGATGGATGTTTGTTACTCTTTCACGCAAAAACTACTAAACGGATTTTGATGAAACTTTACAGTGATATAGCTTATACATCAGAATAACACATAGGCTACTTTTTATCCGGGTACCCCGCGGGCGAAGCCGTGGGCAGAGGCTAGTAAGACATTAAATGTCAAAAACCGACCTCAATTAACAATTAATAAAACTTTTATGAGATCATCTCGGGATAATTTTCTATACAACTACAAAAGAATCATCGAATACAGCCGAATTGATAACTCCTCCTTTTTTTTCAAGTTGGTTAAAAACTTCAACACAATTGGCTTAGTTTGTGGCAGTTGGAAAAATATTATAGTTTACTATACTATAAATGTAAAGGTTTGGTTGAATCAATGTAAAACTTAAGATTCTTTTATAAAATTAATTTATAAAACAAAATTTAATTACAAATTAAAACAGGTTATAAGTTTCTCTGTGCTAATTTACTGTTTATAGTTTATACAATAAAAAAAAAATGACTTCGTTTCAGTATAATGTTCATTTGATTAAGTGTTCATTATAAATTTAATCAATAGATATCTGTTGTCCGTAAACGAAAGTTTTCAATCAGTGCGTCCTACCCGTCATGACCTACGGAGCTGAGACGTGGACACTCATGATAGGGCTGGTCCACCAGTTCAAAGTCGTTCAGCGACCTATGGAAAGAGCTATGCTCGGAGTCTCTCTGAAGGATAGGATTCGTAACGAATACATCCGTCAGAGAACTAAAGTTATCGACATAGCTCAACGAATTAACAAGCTGAAGTGACAGTGGGCCGGTCATATCTCGCGAAGAACCGATAACCGCTGGGGTAAACGTGTTCTTGAGTGGAGACCGCGACTCCGCAAACGTAGTGTAGGACGCCCTCCGGCCAGGTGGGATGATGATCTGCGAAAGACTGCAGGCAGATGCTGGATGCGGCAAGCTGAAGACAGGGCGCTATGGCGCTCATTAGGGGAGGCCCATGTCCAGCAGTGGACTAATAGTTGACGACCGATGTGGCGCGGTGGGCGAAGGTCCGCCTGCTACACAGGAGGTTGCGGGTTCGATTCCCGCCCTGGGACAAATATTTGTACGATCTGCAAATATTTGTTCCGGGTGTTCTGGGTATTTTCTATGTATAATAAAAAAATATCTATCTATGTAATGTATTGTATTAAGTATATCAGTCATCTAGTACCCATAACACAAGCTCTGCTTAGCTTGGGGCTAGATGATGCTGTGTGGATTGTCCAGCATTATTTATTTATTTTAATATAGGCTGATGATGATGATCTGTTTTCTTTCGTAAGTGCTTTTTAGAAGTAACTTTCCCCTTTTTTATGGGGAATTTTGTAAACTCTTGTTTTGCAAACATCAAGATTCTTGGTAATATGATGTTTTTTCACGTTGACGTTTTTCTAACAGACAAAATTAAGTTTAGCTTCGTAATATCATGCATTGTCATTAACGTAATCTGAACAACCTTTGACCTACAACCTACTAAATTCGACGTCCTATTTCATTATCATTGGATGGGATTTGACTACCGTCTATTTAAATAAATAATACTGGATAATTTTGACACAACATCATTTGGCCCCAAAGTAAGCAGAGCTTGTGGGAACTACATGACTGATATACAGTTTTTTTTTGTAAATACATACATATTATACATAGAAAACCCTGTGACAAATATTTGCAGATCATACAAACATTAGTCGCGCGGCGAGAATCGAACCAGCAACCTTCTGTGTCTCCGGCAGGCCTTCGCCCATTGCGCCACAGAGGTCGTCAAAATTAATAATATTGTCTCGACCTCGTCATCATCATCCTGTTTAAGTTGATATACTTTTTATATTATCTACGGTCAATCAATATAATACTTATTATGAAAGTACTAGCTTCTACCCACGGCTTCGCCCGCATGGTACCCGGATAAAAAGTAGCCTGTGTTATTCCGATGTATAAGCTATATTACTGTAAAGTTTCATCAAAATCCGTTTATTCGTTTTTGCGTGAAAGAGTAACGAACATCCTCACAAACTTTCGCGTTTATATTAGTAGGATAGGATAAACGCAAACCTGATAAGGATATTGCTTTCGGTCAATGTAACAGTCGATAAGCCATGTTGTATTTTACTCACTAACGTTATTTGGAAACTTATGGAAAGATTCATAATTTTATTAGATCCTGAAAATATAAACTTTGACCGCCAACCTCCATCTTGGTACGAGGGCTCTGTAATCTCCTCGTAAGCGCGATGAACCTATGAATCACCCTTGAAGTCGTGTCAAACAAAATTATCAACCGTATTGCAATCAAACAAGCCGTTTTAGAGAAATTTGTGTTTTATAAAAGGTATTACGTGGCTCTAGTTACGTCAAAACAGTACATTTTAAGATGAACAGGGTAGAATGATAATAATAATAATAAACTTTTTTTATATCCTACATTAAATATTCTTATAATCTAAATAAATAATGTTTTTTTTAAAAACTAGATTTAATCAAGGCCCCTTTCGGGTATAGGCCTCATCCAAGTTTTTCCACGTTACTCTATTTTGAGCTTTTTCCGTCCAGCTTTGTCCTGCGACTTTGACGATTACGTCGGCCCAGCGTTCTTGCGGGCGTCCTCATCCGGTTGGTCCAGACCATGCCGTGGTTCTTTGTGTCCAACTCTTGTTTTGTAGGCGTGCAACATAGCCTGCCAATTTCCATTTGAGTCTTTGTGTATATTTTAGAGCACCCATGACTTTGGAACAGGTTAGAATAGTTAGATTATAATCTGTATCCTACTTCTGTAAAACGCGGTATCTCTGCGGTAGCAATATACATGTAATCTCCACTTCATAAAGTGTATTCTGACCTTCTGTCACAGAGGGTAAAACACATACAGAAACACTGGTTCATATCATTGAAGTTATCGAAGTTTCTTATCATTATAGGATATGATTACGACTATACCGCATACTATACTGTTCTCCTGCTGACGTTTCGTTGACCGTTTAGAGGTCCTTCCATATTCTATGAGCACAGTCCGCAACCACGATCAAGGGTCGTGAGAGGGGACTTGGCCTCGACGCTCTGCCCTTTGCGCGCGGCTGGATAGAGGCACCGGCGCGAGCGGTGGCGGGGAGGCAGCTACCCGTTCTGGGTCGATCCTTCCTCATGAGCACCGTCCGCGTGCTCATCTCACCTCTAAACGGTCGACGAAACGTCAGCAGGAGAATAGTAAAGTACGTGGCATAGTCGATATAATATCGCAGGCAATAAGGTCGCAGGTTTTATTCCAAAAAACTATCGTGAACTTGACTATTCATATTGTAAAAACGGGAATTTTCACGTACTGCACTATCGGTGAAGGCACCGACTAAGTTTCGAGAGTCTTCACTAGAGAGTCAACGCGGAGGGAGAACGTCGCGATCACTCAACCTGATGAAGGCTGTCGGAATGAGTCGAAACTTAGTCGGTGCCATCACCGATAGTGCGGTACGAGAAAATTCCCGTATTTACAATATGAAAGGTCGCAGGTGAAAAAATACTGAAAATATTTTTTCACCCGTCTTCATACTTTGACTTTTTACGCAGGTGAATCTAACGTGGCATGAAAACAGCACGGTGCAGTTCTACAACCAGCGTTATTGGCACTTCGAGCCGGATATGTCGAACGGCAGTCTATCAGATGTGATCATCAGCATTAATCCTGTTATAGCGGTGAGTTTCATTCGAAATTATGAAAAGGAAATTTACCATTTTTTTCAGGACAAATTAAATTCCTACTTCAAATAACGGGAAGTTAATAAAAAGTCCGATATGAAATGTTATACCCCATTTTGTCACACTTGGGTTGGTATATTTCATAAAATTTATATGAGACTACTCTACCCACCCATTAGAAAAAGTATCATTTGAATCGATTCACAATTGGCGAAGAGATTGCGTTACAAACACACAAAAAAACATACAGACAAATTGAGAGTTCCTCCTTTTTTGAAGTCGGTTGAAGACAAACTTTTTTGTTCTATAATTAGCTTCAATAAATAAGTAGTATTATTTTTTAAGTTTCTTAATTTTAATGTGAAAATGTCGCATGTAGATTTCATTCGTTCGAAGTTATTTCGGATTTTGTGTAGGAATGTTTCCTAATGAGTAATAACCTGTAGATAACATTAATCAGCGGTATAATCTAAAAACAATTTACAATGTATTTTTTTTGTAAATACATACATATTATACATAAAAAATACCCATACACCGAGACAAATATTTGCAGATCAACATTTGTCCCGCGGCGGGAATCTAACCCGCAACCTTCTGCGTCTCAGACGGGCCTTCGCCCACTGCGCGACGGGGACCGTCGATAAAATATCCTTTACGATGACTTTGACCCTTGCCACTTTGTGCTTTGACCCTTGCCACTTTGTGCTTTGACCCTTGCCACTTTGTGCTTTGACCTTTACCCCAAGTGTTTCTTCCAGACAGTAGCGTACAGTAGGCGGAATAGCAACCGAGTCATGAACGGCCTCGTGGACACATTCCTGCGTTACTACCATGAGAACATGTTCCTGTCTGCCAACGTCTCTGACTGGCTCTTCGACGGGATAGACGATCCTGTTATCGACATCGCTCTACATTTTCCAAATTTACCCTTCAACATACCGTATGACAAGTTCGGATGGTTTTATGACGTAAGTACTCAGACCGCATACAACATGCAATCATAAATAATATAACCAAAAACTATCGTGAACTTGACTATTCATATTGTAAGAACGGGAATTTTCACGTACTGCACTATCGGTGAAGGCGTCGACTAAGTTTCGACTCATTCCGAGAGTCTTCATCGGGGTGACTGATCGCGACGCTCTCTCTTCGCGTAAAAGATAAATCATACACATATATAAACAATAAAATAATCATTCTTTACACACATTGGTCACAAAAAATACTTGTACGTTCAAAAACGTATCTATATGAACTTAGTAAAATATGAAGGAATATAATTTTCAATCCTTTGTTTGCTTACAAAGAGGGTGATCACAGAATATGACTAATATCTACACAATAACGCTCATATCAGTAGTAAATATATATCACAAAGCAGAAAAATACATACATAATGTGCAAAGATCATCGTTTGTGACATGAATAATAACGGAGATAATTTTCAACCTATGTATACATAATACAAGCTATGGCAAGATAAGGAACTCTCACGCAGAAGCAGATGTGTGTTCGTATAAGCGGGGTATGAAAACTGCATTATTGGATTTTGGAAAAGGTGCTTAGTTTCATACTTTTAGAACCTAAAAGTATGAAATTAAGTTTGATAAGGAGTTATGAGTATATATAAGTAGTCATATAGTTTCTATAACACAAGCTCTGCTTACTTTGGGGCTAGATGATGCTGTGCGAAAAAAATCCAGCATTTTTTATTTATTTGACGAGGCTTCTTCGGGACCCTAACATAGCGTGTCTCGACACTTCTTGGGCGGTTTTTTGTAATATCAGTAGGACTTTGATTGAATGAATAACTGATGCAACATGAACTTGCAAAATCATACTGATACATAAGTTATTAATAAATATCCTATGAGTAAGCTTCTGCCCGTGGTATGTTGTGGTATGGCTACAAACTATGTCTACGAATATTATAAACGTGAAAGTTTGTTTGTTACTCTTTCACGCGAAAACTACTGAACGTATTTTGGTGAAACTTTACAGTGATATAGCTTATCCATCAGGATAACGCATAGGCTACTTTTCATCCGGGCACCACGCGGGCGAAGCCGTGGGCAGAAGCTAGTATCAAATAGTAGCGTAGTGGGCGTGAGCCCGCCTGAGACGCAGAAGGTTGCGGGTTCGCTTATACGCCGCGGGACAAATATTCGTATGATTTACAAATTAATGTATGTATTTACAAAAAAGAAAAGTACATAAGTATTATATCAGTCATTTAGTTCCCAAGCTCTGCTTACTTTGGGGCTTAGACCCGAGACAATTTTATGCGGATTATACAAACATTTTGTCCCGAAGCGGGAATCAGACCTGCAACACTTTGTTTCTGAGGCGGGCTTTCGCCCACTCAGCCACAGAAGTCGGGCATAGGACTAATGATACCACTATTGCGATTTTTAATATTGAGTTTCCTCAAAACTCTTGTTAATTAAGACGTCTATCAATCGGCTAACTGCGCGTTATACAACGGAGAAAGTAACGTGCCGTTTGTACATAATATCGATGCAATGTATGATGCAAGAATGTAAATGTGCACGCACCCTGTACATATACAATTCTGTATCTTCGTTGTGTTCACAAAAAAACACGCTCATTACTTTATGTCCATTATACGAGGGTCATTCAATAAATACTTAGCCTACAAAAAGTACACGAAAATTTTAGAAAAGTGGCAATTTATTTTTCTACATAGTCTCCTTTTAGTTCGATACACTTAGCCCAGCGATGCTCCAACTTTTTTAACCCGTCCGAAAAATAGTTTTTGTCAAACTCTGCAAAATAGGCCTCCGTGGGCGGCGATGACCTCCTAATTTGATCCATATCTATTCCCGGCGAGTGATTTTTTCATATTAGGAAACAGAAAGAAGTCACAAGGGGCCAAATCTGGAGAATACGGTGGATGGGGCAGCAATTCGTAGCGTAATTCGACCAATTTGGCCATGGCAACGGCAGACGTGTGAACCGGTGTGTTGTCGTGGTGAAACAGCACTTTTTTCTTCGCCAGATGGGGTCGTTTTTTCTTTAATTCGGCGTCGAATCGGCCCAATAAATCGGCATAGTAAAGCCCTGTAATTGTTTTACCCTTCTCGAGGTAATCGATGTAGATCACACCTTGTGAATCCCAGAAAACGGTGGCCATAACTTTTCCGGCCGATTTTACAGTTTTCGCCTTCTTTGGAGCACGTTCCCCGGTCTGGATCCATTGTTTTGATTGCTCCTTGGTCTCTGGTGTGTACCAGTGGATCCAGGTTTCATCGACGGTCACAAAACGACGCAAAAACTCAGCTGAGTTCCGCTTAAACAGCGCCAAACACGTCTCCGATGTGGTCTCACGGTTGCGCTTGTTTTCCGGTGTGAGTAAACGCGGCACCCATCGCGCCGACAGCTTTCTCATGCCGAGTTCCTCGTGAAGAATAAGATGCACTGTTCCTTCTGAAATGCCTACAGTCTCAGCTAGCTCCCGAACCTTCAATCGGCGATCTGCCAATACGAGATCATGGATTTTTTAAATGTTTTCCTCCGTAGCAGCTGTTTTCGGTGCACCTGGACGTGGTTCATCAAAAACCGACGTACGGCCACGTGCAAACTCGTTGAACCAATTCTTGACGGTGGCCATCGATGGAGAAGAGTCACCGTACACAGCATCCAGCGCTCTTTGATTTCGATGCGCGTTTTCCCTTCCAAAAATAGGAATCGAATCACCGAACGATATTGCTCTTTTTCCATTTTTGTAAAACCGATCGACACGTTCGCTTCCATAAGTTGTCAAATTAAAACAAATGAAGGGATTGGAATGAAAATTTGAAAAAAGAATTAAAAAAGAATGTGCTACACTGTGGTAAAACTCTTTTGAAACTACAGCGCCCTCTGGCGATGAGGCTAGGTACTTATTGAATGCATCTCGTATACAGCCTCAGATACATAAAACAATAAGAATAAACCCGGGGTCCGTTTGTTGTGAGCGTTCGGTGCGTGGCAACATCGCAGAGCCCCTTTACTCCCTGGGGTCGATAAAGACCCCTGACCCTCGGCTTGCCTTAGCCGGCTAGTCGGAGGTGGAGACGTATGCTTCAAAGGTGGAAGTGTTAAAGGCATAAAGACGGGAGTAGCGTTTAGTGAAACTGCAGCACACCTCTCGATACCTTTTAGCCGTTCACACCAACGTTGCCTCTACGCTGTCTATCGTTGGCGGCATTTATGAGGCCCGTTTAGTGGACGGCAAGTGATCTTCTGCCTATGATTTGATTTGAATTTGAGTCAGAATTGGCAGGTGCCGTTTCATCGTACATAGCCCAGCCACCATTCCTTAAGCATTTACTCCTGCAATAGCCCAATTTATAACCCAATATCTCCAATAGCTTTATCAGTCGCCATCCACAATATTGCGTTTATTATTTAAAACAATGTATTTTACAAAAAGGCTTTTTAGTGTTTCGGCTCCACCCTGTAAAGGTTCCAGGCAAGCCTGAAATTTAAGTTAATAAAGGGAAATAATAATAATCAAAGTCAAAGTCAAAATTCATTTATTCAATAAAATCACAAGGACCACTTTGAAACGTCGGTTTTAATCTAGGTGCCTGTTCCTCCGCGACCAAGCCATGAAAGAAAGGCAAGAAAACAAGGCTGGTTATTCTTTTTAATGATCCTTTTACAAAACAATAGGTTCGAGTTGGAGCATTTTCAATCCCAAGAGTTTTTGTCATCTAAATAATCAGATATTTTATAGTATGCCTTTTTAAAAAGCTTTTGTTTAATTACGTTTTTAAATTTGTTTATTGATAATTTTTGTATATCTCTTGGGAGTTTGTTATAAAAGCGTACACCGTGCCCTTTAAACGATTTACTAACTTTATGGAGTCTACAAGTGGCAACAGCGAGTTTATCTTTATTTCTAGTATTAACATTGTGATTATCGCTTTTTTTCTTAAACAAATTAATATTTTAATAATGCTGGACATTTTTCACACAGCATCATTTAGCCCCAAACTAGTCAGAGCTTGTATTATGGGAACTACATGACTGATATACTACTTATGCTCAGTGAGTACTAGATCTTTGAGGACGCCAAGTAGGGGGCAGTCAGATGCCCGCGCTTTGCCTGTAGATAGCATTCCACGTGACAGGCATGCCCATCGCCGCTCATGGGAACACTAACCGATGGCGCATGCCTTCGAATTTTTGGTTCTAGGGCATGCCGGTTTCTTCACAATGTTTGCTTCAGCGTTTTGAGCACGTGATATTTAAAGCGGACATAATTTAAGTCGGAAAAATTCTGAAAATTATTGATGCCGTGTTCGAAGTTACGTCTCCTGATTAGGAGATCGTCTCATGCTTATTAAGTTTGTAGGTATATATTGTTCATATAAGTATATATGTACGTATTTATTTATAATGCAATAATATTTATTAATTAGCTTATTTCACTCGTTCCACTCTCCTCATTCAATAAATTAATGTGTACACCGCCGACCATTAATACAATGATATAGATTTCTCTCCATCAAAAGGTTGTCTTGAAGCGATCGCTTCAAGCGATAAGAGTGAATTCCTTGTTTTTTTTTTCTTGTGGTGTATAATAAAGTATTTTCATTCATTCATTCTTTCATTAACTCTTCGTCTTTAATTCGAATTATCTGAATTCTTTAGGATACTTCAGACATCATGGTTGGAACACGACAAATATCTTGGTATGAAGGCTTACATCGGAATTTAGAAAAAAACTTCATACTTATCTCATCACATCAACAATTTATTTGACTTCCTCCGACATGAATGTCTATGAAATGTTTAAAGCAGTATAAAATATGAAATGAGGAAATAAAAATGGTATTATGTGCGTTTATATCAATTTGGAATTTTTTCACAATTTTTAGGTTATCTAGCCCCAAATTATCGCAAGTTTTCCTTAAAGACGCTGTCACAAACGGGTTGTTTGTGACCAAAATAGAAATAGCAAGAGTTTCAGACATCTTAGGCCGATATTGTTTTTGTTAAAAATCTTAGGTATCCATTTAGTGTATATTTTATTTATTAACTAGTTTCTGCCCACGGCTTCGCCCGCGTGGTACCTGAATAAAAAGTAGCCACACATAGGCTACTTTTATCCGTGTATTCTGATGTATAAGCTATATTACTGTAAATTTTCATATAAATCCGTAGTTTTCGTTTTTATCAGTGAAAGAGTAACAAACATCCATCCTCACAAACTTTCGCGTTTATAATTAGATTTTATTTTAACATTGCATATTTAGTTCATTTAAAAACGTAATTAAACGATAAATTAGTAAGAACTTCATTAGGTTCTTGTAATATCGATAGAGACATCGGTATATATAGATAGATACATAGAAAATTATTTATTGCACAACTGAAAGTAGCGTACAAAGGCAAAACTTAATGCTAGATAGTATTATCTTCCAGCTAACCTTTGTGTTATATGGAAAACAGTACCTCAGTAGTGCATGAATAATAAGAAAAGCTATTGATTATATACTAGAGCTAATCTATTAATATAACACAAACATTATTCCGTAGATAAACACAATTATATATATACCTTGATTATATACGGTATATCGTGATTTAGGAGATTATCGTTAGCAGGTTTCCCTGGTACTGATATTCAAAATGTTGATAAGCCTCTTATCTTTGTCACCACTAATCCAAGGACGTTCGCAGAATGCATTGTTCAGTGAATTTTTTATTATGATGTCATAACATTTTTTGTAGTATAGCGAAATTGTCGGCTAAGCATTTTCAACACAATTTCAGTGTCGTTTTCTGCAATTTGCTAAAAATTGGTCACTTACTGTGGAAAACTCAACCCACATTAGCTTAATAAATAATATATTATCTGTACTAGCTCTGTGTGTGTGTATACTCTGTGCATTCGCTTCTGGAAAAAATACTGAATATAAGAAATATGTCCACGTTTAGCAAAATATAAATAGTTTCCTTTCAATCGACCCTTCAATTCCCCTGCAGAGACATCTGATCGAACCTATAACGGACGTGGCAGGAGCCCCACACTTACAGTAAAATCTACGAAGTACTCAGATCACTCTATTCTCGCGGATGTCCGACATAAAAGAATGCATTTTGTATGTATTGATGTTGCCTGAAATAATAAAAAAAAACGAATATACGTCATTTCTACCGTAGATGGATGGGTTGTGTGAAGAATGACATGGTTAAGAAAGGAGCGAGTACTGAGATGACGGCTGATAGAGGAGAGTGGAAGAAGAAAACATGTTGTGCCGACCCCACGTAATGTGGGATAAGGACAAGAAGATGATGATACGTCATTTCTACCATCGCATCGTATTTTACACGTTGCCTGAAAACAATATCTGCAATAATATTATAAAGAGCTAAATATGAAAGAGCTAAAGTTTGTACGTTTGCTGTTGATGTAATCTATGAAACTTCCTAACCGATTTCAATAATTATTTAAACAATATTAAGAATGAACCTTCAGGGTGTACATAGGCTGTACATTATCCCGTTAAAAAAATGCTTTTCATTGAGACCAATTTTGCAACGTAAGTTGTGAAAAAACGGTCGAGCGAATGCCTTTCTTACGCACGCTGCCTTAATAGTAAGAACTACTTTTCATCAGCTACTTTTTATCCGGGTACCACGCGGAGGAAGCCACAGTAGCTAGTTCTTGTAGCATAGTCTATGGAGCAAGGTAGCGGACGCTATCCTGCTCAGGAGAGGGCGAGAGTTTGCAAGATATAGTCTGTGCAAACATGGCGGAGGAAAATAAATAATAAAGCATAAGACAAAGTTGTGTTCTCTCAATATTGTTTTACTTAACAATACATGGCGCAGCCGGTAGGATTGTATTGTTTTACTAAACAATACAGTTCTTACTAAAGAACGTTCTCTATTCCCAGCGCAATGGTTCTACGGAGTTCGACGGAGCATTCCTCATGAACACAGGCCAGAGGGACTTCACTGAGATCGGGAACATTGAGAAGTGGAGGTACTCTGACCGCACCTTGTACAGAGATGAGTGTGGAGTGGTGAAGGGGTCTACGGGAGAGCTCTGGGCGCCGGAATTAGGTCAAACAGAGGCCACAGTCTTCGCCAGTGATATCTGCACGTAAGTGGCACAAATTAACAAAAAAACTTATCATAGTTAAAGAGCAACGAGGTGACCTCCGTGGCGCGGTGGGCGAAGGTCCGCCTCAGACGCAGAAGGTTGCGGGTTCAATTCCCGCCACGAGACAAATGTTTGTATGATCTGCAAATAGATAAATGTTTTCTATGTATACTTTTTTTTGTATTTACAAAAAAAAGTTTATGAGTCGTATATCAGTCATGTAATTCCCATAACACAAGCTCTGCTTAGTTTGGGGCTAGATGATGAAGTATTATTTATTTAATGTACGGTCTTATCGCTTCGAGACTTCGAACTTTAGATGAAATTAATAATAAAAATAATTCATATTGTAAAAACGGAAATTTTCACGTACTGCACTTTCGGTGAAGGCACCGACTAAGTTTCGACTCATTCCGAGAGTCTTCATCAGGGTGAGTGGTTGCTTTCTCCTTCCGCGTCGCGCCGTGCAATACTTCCGTTAAAAATAGTGAAATATTTATATTGGACAACAACATAATAAATGATGGCAATAGATGAGGCCTATTATATATTATATATAACTTACATATTACAGTAGTACCTAACATACGTATTATACTGACAGCTTTAACGAAAAGTCTGTACTAATAATAAAACTGAAGAGTTTATTTGTTTTTAGGGTTCCGTACCTTGAAAGGAAAAAAACGGAACCCTTAACAATTACTTTTAATATATATTTTTTCTGGACATTTCCACACAGCATCATCTAGCTAGCACCATAGTAAGCAGAGATTGTATTATGGGAACTATATACTACTTTCATTATCTTTTTTTTTATCTCTGATCCGCTGTCCTCATATCTGTAGTTTTAGCATATTTTTTTTTTTCTATTAATGGAATCTTTTCATTGGTCCTCAGCCTACCTACATGCACTTTGCATGTAAGTATTTAATTAAGTAATTACATGTGTACCTAGCTGTAAGTTTTCTTAAAATTCAAAAATACATACTTTTTTGTAAATACATATTATACATAGAATACACCAAGACCCGATACAAACATTTGCAGATCATAAAAACATTGGTCCCGCGGCGGGAACGGAACCAGCAACTTGCGTCTAGGCGGGCCTTCGCCCTCTGCGCCACAGCTGTCGTCAACATGATCAATAATATAATATGTTCCGTTTCTTTGGATTAGCATGATGAGTTATTTTATCATCATCGAAGTTAAACCAGACTTTATCATCGATAGTAAGCTTAATCTGCATAACAAAATGATTAAACATTATCTGTAAACGGCTAGTCGTTTTATATGACTTCAAGATAGGTTTTTTGATAGGATTTAACTCCACACGTCACAATAGGGGGCGCTGCTATACATGAGTGAATGATTAAACATTATCTGTAAACGGCTAGTCGTTTTATATGACTTCAAGATAGGTTTTTTGATAGGATTTAACTCCACACGTCACAATAGGGGGCGCTGCTATACATGAGTGAATGATTAAACATTATCTGTAAACAGCAAGTCGGTTTATATGACTTCAAGAATGGGTTTGAGATAGGATTTAATGCCACATGTCAATAGGGGGCGCTGCTATACATGATTGAATGAATTATTGATTAAACATTATCTGTAAACGGCTAGTCGTTTTATATGACTTCAAGATAGGTTTTTTGATAGGATTTAACTCCACACGTCACAATAGGGGGCGCTGCTATACATGAGTGAATGATTAAACATTATCTGTAAACAGCAAGTCGGTTTATATGACTTCAAGAATGGGTTTGAGATAGGATTTAATGCCACATGTCAATAGGGGGCGCTGCTATACATGATTGAATGAATTATTGATTAAACATTATCTGTAAACGGCTAGTCGTTTTATATGACTTCAAGATAGGTTTTTTGATAGGATTTAACTCCACACGTCACAATAGGGGGCGCTGCTATACATGAGTGAATGATTAAACATTATCTGTAAACAGCAAGTCGGTTTATATGACTTCAAGAATGGGTTTGAGATAGGATTTAATGCCACATGTCAATAGGGGGCGCTGCTATACATGATTGAATGAATTATTGATTAAACATTATCTGTAAACGGCTAGTCGTTTTATATGACTTCAAGATAGGTTTTTTGATAGGATTTAACTCCACACGTCACAATAGGGGGCGCTGCTATACATGAGTGAATGATTAAACATTATCTGTAAACAGCAAGTCGGTTTATATGACTTCAAGAATGGGTTTGAGATAGGATTTAATGCCACATGTCAATAGGGGGCGCTGCTATACATGATTGAATGAATTATTGATTAAACATTATCTGTAAACGGCTAGTCGTTTTATATGACTTCAAGATAGGTTTTTTGATAGGATTTAACTCCACACGTCACAATAGGGGGCGCTGCTATACATGAGTGAATGATTAAACATTATCTGTAAACAGCAAGTCGGTTTATATGACTTCAAGAATGGGTTTGAGATAGGATTTAATGCCACATGTCAATAGGGGGCGCTGCTATACATGATTGAATGAATTATTGATTAAACATTATCTGTAAACGGCTAGTCGTTTTATATGACTTCAAGAACGGGTTTTGATAGGATTTAACGCCACACGTCAATAGGAGGCGCTGCTATACATGATTGAATGAATGAATGATTGATTAAACATTATCTGTAAACAGCTAGTCGTTTTATATGACTTCAAGAACGGGTTTTTGATAGGATTTAACGCCACACGTCAATAGGAGGCGCTGCTATACATGATTGAATGAATGAATGATTGATTAAACATTATCTGTAAACAGCTAGTCGTTTTATATGACTTCAAGAACGGGTTTTGATAGGATTTAACGCCACACGTCAATAGGAAGAGCTGCTATACATGATTGAATGAATGAATGATTGATTAATCATTATCTGTAAACAGCAAGTCGGTTCATATGACTTGAAGATAGGTTTTTTGATAGGATTTAACGCCACACGTCAATAGGAGGCGCTGCTATACATGATTGAATGAATTATTGATTAAACATTATCTGTAAACAGTAAGTCGTTTTATATGACTTCAAGAACAGGTTTTTGATAGGATTTAACACCACATGTCAAAAGGGGGCGCTGCTATACATGATTGAATGAATGATTGATTAAACATTATCTGTAAACAACTAGTCGTTTTATATGACTTCAAGAACGGGTTTTTGATAGGATTTAATGCCACACGTCAATAGGAAGCGCTGCTATACATGATTGAATGAATTATTGATTAAACATTATCCGTAAACAGCTAGTCGTTTTATATGACTTCAAGAACGGGTTTTTGATAGGATTTAACGCCACACGCCAATAGGAGGCGCTGCTATACATGATTGAATGAATGAATAATAAATATAAGAGGAAAGTGCAATGCGATATACAAACTTCTAGATAAATATAATTAAATACCCACATACACAGTAATAAACTACACAATATATCAATATATAGGTATCCTATCCTACTAATATTATAAATGCGAAAGTTTGTGAGGATGTATGTTTGTTACTCTTTCACGCAAAAACTACTGAACGGATTTTGATGAAACTTTACAGTAATATAGCTTATACATCAGAATAACACATAGGCTACTTTTTATCCGGGAACAACGCGGGCGAAGCCGTGGGCAGAAGCTAGTACTAACTGACAAGGCAAGTTAAAAAAGCTTTTAATACAATTGAAGTTATTGAATTGTTTTTTTCTTTGTATTTCAGTTACATAATACTGGAGAAAGAGAAAGAGGTGACGGTGGAGGGAGTGGACGGCGTGCAGTTCGCGGCCAACGGTTCAGTCTTCGACAACGGATACAACTATCCGAGAACGGTCAGACTATTATCCGCTTTTCATTCATTCATTCATTCATTCATTCATTCATTCATGTCGTGTCAATGACTTTTTTAAAATTTGTTTTGACTAATGTGTGGCCTCTTGTACAGCATCATCGGTTGCCTCTATGAGATGTTCCCGGGTGTAGGTGATGGGGCACAGAGGGTAAGAGAGCAAGTGGGTCATATTCTGTGTGGGTTCCTAATAGACGTGGGTTGGGAATTATCCCCCATTCGGCTAGATTGCTTCTGCAGCGGCCAACTTGTGTGGGATATATGACGCCAGCTACTACAATTACCAAATACTAGCCTGTGCCGACGGCTTCGCCCGCGTGGTACCCGGAAAATTATCCTATGTGATATTCCGATGTATAAGCTATATTACTGTAAAGTTTCATCAAAATCCGTTCTGTAGTTTTTGCGTGAAAGAGTAACAAACATCCATCCTCACAAACTTTCGCGTTTATAATATAACTAGCCTCTCCCACGGTTTCGCCCGCGTGGTACCCGGATAAAAAGTAGCCTATGTGTTATTCTGTTGTGTAAGCTATATTACTCTAAAGTTTCATCAAAACACAATTACAACAAAACAAACAGGACCACGAAACTGCACAATGATAACAAGAATACTAAAAAACTGTATCACTAGGTACAACACTAGCAACACTGTCACTTCACTAGTCACTGGGTATCGCTTCTTTATCACTTCGAACTATTCACATTCAAATCTTGAATTTAACTGACTCCACGGGTCGCTTGCCGCGCTTATATATCCCGCGCTTATATATAGACGCATTTCTGCAAGTCATTTCTAGTAGGGGGCGTGACCCGACGCTACCTAGCGCCGCCTCAAACATTCGAGAAACTACCGTCTTTTACTAGCGCGGTCAGTGCCAGATACTAGATGGCGGTAGAACAAGTAGTGCGTCCATTTGATAAGAGATAAGAGAGCGTACGGTAATTAGCTAGCCACCCACGTCACTTTATTTTCCCGACGTTTCGACTGTGCCGCAACAGTCGTGGTCACGGGACGACTGGGTGATAAGCAAATATCGTCAAGGAATAAAGACAGTAGACTTAGCTACCCTCATTTCATTTCATATTTAGAAAAGTCCTTGTTCACATTACGACACATTACACTTATCGTATCTCCGCACTGCAAAAACCCCGTAAAAAAAAGTATAATAACCAATGTCAAAGTCAAAATTCATTTATTCATTAAAATCACAAGGATCACTTTGAAAAGTCGGTTTTATCTACTGCCTGTTCCTCCGCGAGCAAGCCAGGAAAGAAAGGCAAGAAAACAAGGCTGGTTATTATTTTTATTGATCCTTTTACAAAACAATAGATACTTAATTTTTTTATCGAGTTGGATAAAAACAAAAAAAAACACATACCTAAGACCTAAACATAGACACAAACATTTAAAAGCAATTATCTCTGAAAATACCTCCGTAGACTACATACAGTTTTGAAAACCTCTGTGGCGCAGTTGGTGAAGGTCCGCCTGAGACGCAGAAGGATGCGGGTTAGATTCCCGCTACGGGACAAATGTTTGTATGATCTGCATATATTTGTCTCGGGTCTGGGTGTTTTCTATGTATAATATGTATGTATTTAAAAAAAATGTATATAAGTCGTATATCAGTCATGTAGTTCCCATAACACAAGCTCTGCTTACTTTGGGGCTAGATGATGCTTTGTGAAAATGTCCAGCATTATTTATTTATTTACATAAGCATAAAGAGAAATCAGAGGTACGATGGGCGATCTTACTGCTTTAAAGCGAGCTCCTCTAGACAACCTTGGGGTTGCGGGGTCTATGTAAATGTGAGAATTGGCGGTGCTCGTCTCCAGCAACCATTCTTACATAGATTCATATAATAATATATTATATTCATATATACATATATGTATAATAATATAAATATATTGCGGGTATGTGTTTTGTGATACCACGGTGCTCGTTATTTCTGATACCCACGATACAGAATACTAGTGCGGGATCGACACGATGATATGACTGTTGGGTGTTTTTATTGTTCTTTAAGTTTTCTTTAGCTATATCTGTTTTTCTTAATTCGTACAATAAAGTATTTTCATTCATTCATTCATACATATGTACATGGATTCATTCATTCATTCATACACTCTCTCATTCATTCAATGACACAATAATCATGCGGTTTTGTAAATGTTTCCAGGCTTGCTACTGCGATGAAGTCAGGGACAGAGACTGCTTGCCACCCGGAGCCCTGAACGTGTCTGCGTGTCGCTTCGGAGCCCCGGCCTTCGTGAGCCTGCCGCATTTCCTGCACTCCGACCCATATTATCCCAGCAAAATAGCCGGCTTGGCACCTAAAGAGTAAGTTTTGATATTAAAAGTTTGCGACAGAGACTGCATCGTACTGCGATGAAGTCGACAACAGAGACTGCATCCCCTCACAGCCTTAAACATATTTGCGTGTCGTTTCGCAGCTCTGGCTTTCATTAGCCGTTCTATCCTAACAAAATAGCTGGCATGGCGCCTACAGAGTATGACAGCAAAGTCGCAAACGAATGCAGCGGAGTTTGCGACAGAGACTGCATCGTACTGCGATGAAGTCATCGATAGAGACTGCATACGGACTCCATCGTACTGCGATGAAGTCGACGACAGAGACTGCATCCCCTCGCAGCCTTGAACGTATCTGCGTATCTGCGCAGCTCCGGCTTTCATTAGCCCTTCTATCCGACGTTGTGGGTCATACATTTACCTAACATTGTTCACTTTAGTTTGTATCTTATAATTTAATGTATGACTGTTTGTCGTTCCTAAAACAATAAAATAAAAAAAAAATATAATATCCTAGTAAAATAGCTGGCCCGGCGCCTACAGAGCAATGTACGACAGCGGTGTCGCGACTAATGCGGCGAAGTTTTGGACAGAGACCGCATCGTAATGCGATGAAGTCGACGACGGAGACTGCATACCCCGTAACCTTGCACGTATCTGCGTGTGCTCTTTACTTTTCGGAGGAGGGCGCTAATATTAGCGACACAGTTTTCAAACTTCTGCGGATATTACCGTTCTTTCAAGTTTTTGTATGTTGTTTTTGACCCAAATAAATATATTTTGATTTTGATATATTTTGCTTTATGTGTTATCGTGTGCTATCTTAAAGTGTTAAAGTACTTCTATAGCTTGAAGTGATCAAGTTGTGCTGAATGCCGGCCGTTTTTGCTGTGAAGCTCAATTTTTTTACTCACTCTAACATTTTACTCCTGTTTGTGACACAAAATAAACGATTTTTATCTATTTTTATCTCTTTTTTCTTATAATTCTTTATTGTATTCAGAAATAAAACAGAAATATTAAACAAGATATTAGGTGAGGCATGCACAAAGGCGAGCTTAACCCTAAAAAGAGTTTTCTTCCAGCAAACCTTTGAGGAGAGATAGAGAAGTGATAAAGTTGGTAGGTGTACTAAGTCATGAAATATACTTAAAATACCACTATATTTTAATAAACTACATATACATACCTACAATTTTTTAAATGTTTTTTTTTTTTTTTTTTTTTATTTTGCTTCAGCGAGATGGACTTCAGGCTGGCATTGGAAATGTATACGGGTATTCCGCTCAGCGTCTCTGCGCAGCTGCAGATCAACTTATTGGTGCGGCACGTGAATGGAATCTCGTGAGTCAATGAACACTAGTTGGGCGTTTTACAAAATGTTTGTCCGTAATCGAATCCCACCCAGATTCTGTTAGTTAAGATTTGTTCTATTTCGTCACGAAGTTTTGGTAAAACAAGTATTTTATTAACACGTTTCTTTAGATAATAATAATATATATATAATAATAATGATAAATGCTGGACATTTTTCACACAGCATCCAAACTAAGCAGAGCTTGTATTATGGGAACTACATGACTGATAAACTACTTAAATACTTTTTTTTTTGTAAATACATACAGATAAATTAGCTTCACTTGTAACTAACAAACAATGTAATTAATTAGATTTATAGATGTGACGTCACGAAGCTTTTGAATGGTCCCCTCTTGTCACACTTTGTGACCCCTCCGTCCCCCTTAACGCGTGACGTAAGAAATAATATAATTTGGATCATATATATATAACTAGAGGTTGCTCGGTGCGCGAGCTGCTCGCAGCTCGCGGTTTATGTTTGGTACTGGGGGGTGTTTTTGAAAAGGTTTGCAAGTTTTACGTCATGTATCACCCTTAATACGATGCCACTATGCAATCGCTGCCCCTTTCCATTAACTATACGATGCCATAGAGCAATCACCACAATTTTAACGCAATTCGGAGATTCCGAAAGAGGGGGTATGAAAAAGGGGGGGAAGGTGGGGGAGGGGGGTCAGTTTCTATCAACTTGAGCACCCTCTATACGAATCCGGTATAAAAACATACCCTCGTCGGGAAGATTTCAATGTTCATTCCTGGGGGGGATGAAGGGGATGAAAAAGTGGGGTTTTCGGATTTTTCCTCTACTCACTGGAACACCTCCTATACGATCCCACCAAACGGTCACCCCTCCCACGAGTGCATCTGGGAGAACAATTATGTCAATCAGTCAGTCAGTCAGTGAGTGGTAATCGAGCTTTTCATATATATATAATTTTACAAAACAACATTATCTTTTTAAACAGGATAGTAATAAAAATGTTCGTTTGGAAGTTTGCAAAAGTAGGGTAGGACCTTCAAAAAACTCTTCATAATTTTCCAATATTATGTAAGATATATAGAGAGGAGTATAGTTTTTCATACAACTATGTACAAGTAGGTATATACAAGAAATACAGATGAAACAGCTAGCTATCTAAACATCGTTGCAAACGATCTATAGATAGCTCAACTGATCCAGATCATTACAAGACGGTAGCGTTCCCAAAATACTGGCCGCATTGCCACACTGAATGGCAATGCTAATGCGTTTATTGAATATTAAAGTGCTTTTGCATACGTAAATAATCAGTTTACGCCTGCAGAATGCCTGCAGAATGTCGAAGTCAAGCAAGTCGAAAGTCATAGGCCAGGTAATTTTAAAGTGGAAAATCATTTTTGAAAAATGCCTTAAGCCAAATTCTATTGAATACAGCTATGAAATAGATAGTTTATTCTCTGCCTTAAGAGGCCTGCGTTGGATGAATTGTCCATACAAACGTAATACCATAGTCATTTGTAATTAGAGCTTATTTCCACCATATTATGTTATTATTTGCATTCGAATAGTATTTATCTACGTACCTTGCTATATATTTTTTAAAAATACTTTACTAAAATGAAATGTAAACGAATCGCATTTTGGATATTTTTACGTCATACATGACATAGATAGATAGATAGATAAAACATTTATTCGTTGCTACAGACACACACCAATACACATTTTATTGACAGTAAGTTTGTGTTTGTGTGTGTTGCAGTACAACAAAAAGGCCATGGCTCAGTGAAAATTTTTTGCTTAAAAGCAAAAACACTGATTTTCAGCCAAAAACCCGTTGAGACCAAGCAGAACGAGTTGCGTGAGTAGTGTACCTAGCTACGAATGATTGTAGTTGTGTTGCGAGTAGCGTTCATACATTTAAAAGACATGTTTTCTTCTTATTTGTTTCTTATTAAAAACAACAATATCTTACGTATCGTTTGGTTAGGTACATAGATTATATTGTCTAGTTACAGAATAACAACACAATGTGAAAAATACAACAAGTTTTCATTCATCTTTTTTTGGTATTACGAAACATCAACAAATTCTGAACGGCTAATATTGCTATCGCGCAAGCACGGGCGGGCCTGCATCAGTCAAAAAGAGATAGCTATGTTTTTGGACGCGCTTCGAATTTAATTTATGAGCACTGTACGCCGGATCCTTAAGTATTCTTAAGCCACGGGACAAATGTTTATATCTGCAAATATTTGTCTCAGGTCTGGGTGTTTTCTATATATATTATGTATGTATTTACAAAAAAAATGTATATAAGTAGTATATCAGTCATGTAGTTCCCATAATACAAGCTCTGCTTAGTTTGAGCCTAGATGATGCTGTGTGAAAAATGTCCAGCATTATTTATTTATTTATTTATTATATTCGGAAGCAGTCTTGTTACACCCTGTTTGAAATAATTGTATGATTGTATGTTACAGTATGAACAACGCGCTACCGGATCCAGATACGCTGGTGCCGATGTTCTGGTTCCGTCAGGAAGTGCGTATGACGCCCGAGTACGCCTCCATGGCACTTCGGGCGTTACGCCTGCGAGATTGGATACCGTACGCTTTCTACGCCATTACGGTCAGTCGCATCACTAATATAGATAGATAGATAATATAGATAGAAATAGTACATTTATTCATACAACTATTTACAAGTAGGTATATACAAAAAATACAGATGAAACAGCTAGCCATCTAAAGACCGTTGCAAACGATCTATAGATAGCTCAACTGATCCAGATCACTACCAGACGGTAGCGTTCCCTAAATACTGGCCGCATTGCCACGCTGAATGGCAATGCTAATGCGTTGACCCGGATAAGAGCCAGCTCTCTGGTCACGCGTCGCTTCGACGACTGGAAGAATTTTGAAAATGCGATGGGCCCCGGTTCCCCACAGATCCAGAGTCTCAACCCCGAAAGGCTCAAATAAGTAAGCTCTGTCGAGACTTCTGGTAGATAGATATCATAGATAGATAGATATCATAGATAGATAGATATCATAGATAGATAGATATCATAGATAGATAGATATCATAGATAGATAGATATCATAGATAGATAGAAAATACTTTATTGCACACCAAACATATCAGCTTAAATAAATAGCACAAAATTTAACATTGTTGTACAATGGGCGGTCTTATCGCTAATTAGCGATCTCTACCAGAAAACCTTTGGATGGAACTGACTGTACGAAAGATTAATAAATAATGCAGGACATTTTCACACAGCATCATCTAGCCCCAAACTAAGCAGAGCTTGTATTAAGGGAACTACATGACTGATATACTACTTATATACATATTTTTTTATAAATACATACTTTGTCCCGCGACGGGAATCGAACCCGCAATCTTCTGTGTCTCAGGCGAGCCTTCGCCCGCTGCGCTACAGAGGAGGTCTTTAAAGAGGGAAAGTTTGTTAGTTTGGTTGTAGAAGGTAATCTCCGAAACTACTCATCCGATTAAAAAAAAATCCCACAAATACAGGGTGTAAAAAGACTAGTCCCGAAAACTTCAGGAGGTGAAAGTACCAATCAATACGAACATCTTTTACTATGGATCCAACACTATATATATGATCCTTGTGATTTCAATGAATAAAAACCTATTGACTTTGACTTTGACTCTGAACGCGAAAAAAAAATCAGCAGTTCCATACTAAAGTTCAATACCTACGTGGCTGAAATGTATGGAACAGCTGTTTTTTTTCGTGTTATTACACCCGGTATATATATTAGACCTTCAGGGTAGAAATAGGCTGTTTATTATCTCGTTAAAATAAATGGCGTTTCGAAACCTATTTTGCTAAGAAAGTCGACAAAAGAACGGTCGAGCGAATACTTTTCTTACGAACGCTGCCTTAAAAGTAAGAACTTCTTTCATCTACCACCTACGGCTTTGTCGGCGATCTACCACCTACGGCTTCTTTTTCTAGTTACTAGGTACTTTCCACACCTTATCACATACCATACTAACCTAGCTTATACTTTATCTATCTTATACTTTTATAACGACCTACAATACAGGGTGTAACAGAATGTCCCTATAAGACCGAAAGTGGGGGGTTCTACACATCATGGCGAACAACGTTTGTTCGAACAACTAAAAAAATACCAATGGTTTTACAGTTTAAATCGGAAAATTCATCTTTTTCGTTTCATGCAATGTTTTTGAGGTGAAATAGGCCGAAACATGGGGTATCCTTCTCAAATAGCTGAGAGGGCTGTAAATTATGAATGAGTAAGGATTTGGAACAGATCTTCCATCCTACTTGAGTATTTATAAGAAATAATTGATCTAAAGAAAGATACGTAGAATAATATTACACCACGAAAATTGTAAACAAACACATAGGGTTGTCGCAAATTTCTAAGATAATTATAATGTAACTTTTGTATGGGAATTTAAAATACGATGTATTCAACTTTTGCACACGTCAAAGAATTCACGTGCTTTGTCGGAATAAATCCCATTAGGGGTATAAAGTAACACGTTGTATAATAATAATCTTAAGATAGCATAGTTTGTAAGTGACTTTTTGTCCTTTTGTGAATAAATATATTTAAACCAGTCTTTTCATTTCGGTACCACTTGGGCAGTAGTGGAGTAAATAAATATAGGCCAGTAGAGCTAGATAAATAGATTCTTAATGATATTACTAAAAAGTACTGTACATAGGCGAACTTAATGCTAGATAACATTATCTTCCAGCTTACCTTTGTGTAATATAAAAAACGGTCTTGAGGTAATGCATGAAATGATAAGTTATTTTTCTTTCTTCCCGCAGGTAATAGGAGTAATCCTACTTATGTTCGGGGTTACTTTCCTGATACGGAGGATTTTGAAATCGCCCGAAACTGCGCCCATTCTCGAGGAGACATCTCAAGACTGAGTCTACGGTTGGTTCTGGATATTTATAGCCTCAGATACAACTTGTCTGCTTATTTTCATTGATATCCGAGGGTATAGTGTTATAATAATTACCTATCTGAGGGTAGCCAAGCGGCGGCCATTTTGTGTAACTAAAAAAAACTGATAAAACTCTTGCGTCGATTCGCTCGTATACCAACTGATAATTTTATCGATTGCTCTCTTTTGCTTGCATTGACAAAAGAAAGAAATAGCAACACTTTAGGTCTGCCAAATAAAAAAAGTTCGATCTGTCCCCGGATATATAAATTATATGCTGAAAACCGGCTTTAAAAGCTGTTTTTTTTAGTATGCTTATAGTAAACATGCGAACATGTTTTGTGTGAGATAACTGGTGTTTTTTTATCTATCTCTGGTACCATTTGAAATAGATAAAAAAACTTGTATTACAGATGTGGACCCACGGGTCTTATAGACCCGGTAATGGTTTAGGAGTTGCACATTGAAGTCTTTGTTCTTCATTCTCTGTCATTCAGATGTGTCCTACAAAGGGTCTGGCCAATGGTACGTTCGCTTCGTATCTATTCTATTTGTTCTGAAGTAATTACCAGCTATATTAGTTAACTCTGGTTTTCCTAGTTAACTAATCTATTCTATAATAAGAATATAACAGGTCAAATTCTGTACATTGAAGAAATTTTGAAAAAAAGTTTGGAGGGCTCTATAATCGATACCGAAGCAAAAATGTGTTTTTTTTTTCATTTTTGTCTGTCTATCTGTCAGTATCTGGGCCGCGCATAGCGCTGAAACTACTGAACGAATTCAAATGAAACTTAGCTTGATTTGAGTTCATACTACGGGGTAGGACATAGGATACTTTTTATCCCGAAATTCAACATGGCTCCCATGGGAGAGGGGATCAAATTCAAAATTTGTACTTAGTTGTAATTCATTAACGCGTAGTCCGATTTCATTCATTCTTTTTTTGTTAGATAGGAGGTAGGTACTTAAAAGATTGATGGCAATCGCGAACGAAGTCGCGGGTACAGCTAGTCTATACTAATAATGAGGCTAATTATTTTTTTTATTAAACGCTAATCTCTGGTACTATATCAGTCGGATTTTAAAAATTATTTTTGCATTTGATAGCCCAATTCAAGGGAAGGCTATTTAACGTCTCGCTACGACTCTTAGGAACTGAGAAGAAGTAATAGCGCGGTCGGGCGATGCAATGTGGGCTGTACCGTAATCTGTAGTAAGAATAGGAAGCGAATGGACTTTACTAGATCCCTTAGTTTGAATATCGACAGAAGTTTCTGTCTACAGAAATCTTAAGGTACCAATACAACCAGCTTAGCTGTCAAATATCGTTAAGTCATAAGAAAATGATAGTAAAGTATTCGCTGGTGGAATTCGCCATTAGCTGTCATTAAGTAAGATCAATGTATTTCTTGAATATTCAGGTACATGGTATTCATATTGAAAAATGGGAATTTTCAAGTATAACACTATCGGTGAAGGCATCGACTAAGTTTCGACTCATTCCGAGAGTCTTAAGATCAATGTATTTCTTGAATATTCAGGAAACAAGAGTGTATAAGGTATTCATATTGAAAAATGGGAATTTTCACGTACGGCACTATCGGTGAAGGCACCGACTAAGTTTCGACTCATTCCGAGAGTCTTAAGATCAATGTATTTCTTGAATATTCAAGAAACAAGAGTGTATAAGGTATTCATATTGAAAAATGGGAATTTTCACGTACCGCACTATCGGTGAAGGCACCGATTAAGTTTCGACTCATTCCGAGAGTCTTCATCAGGGTGAGTGGTCGCGACGCTCTCCCGCCGCGTCCCGTCGTGCTCACTAGTGTGAAATTTCCCGTTTTTTACAATATGAATTAATCAAATCCACGATAGTTTTTGCAATAAAAAGTGTACAAGTTGTTTAATGAAATAAGGATACAATTTGTATTTGTGTACATATATATTAATGGAATGAGGCATTCCATTTTGTAAAGCGCAAGTAATATAGAATATTTGCTGACGAGTTTTTTACAATTTTATGAACGTAAAAATTATATTAAACTTATCAAACACTCAAAAGCACTTAGCGAAATGAAATTACGCTACGTAATATTTTAATACTTATGTATATGTATTATATTTTACTATATTATTTTACGAGCTTCAGAGATTTTATGCGATCATTTTTATGATAACGATTCAATTAAAAAAAACATGGCAACTTTTTTGACGAAAATCACCTACTCTATTTATGTAGGCATTTTTTTTTCTTTTTTACTGACAATGTTCATTATTTTTTGATCATGCGATTTCTATTTGATTTGATTTTGTGCTTATTGAATTTAAATGATACATTAGATGGTAAAATTAATTAATAATTGCTAGTACAATTGGGTCAGACTCAATGCAATTGTGCAAAAGAGACGTCTATAAATTTCATATTGTAAAAACGGGAATTGTCACATACTGCACTATCGGTGAAGGCACCGACTAAGTTTCGACTCATTCCGAGAGTCTTCATCACAGAGTCAGTTAGTGCATGGCGCGGGAGTAAGTCGCGATCACTCACCCTGATGAAGACTCTCGGAATGAGTCGAAACTTAGTCGGTGCCTTCACCAGTTCAGTACGTGTAAATTCCCGTTTTTACAATATGAATAATCAAGTTCACGATAGTCTATAAATTTGTTATTTAGTGAGAGGGATGCAAGACCTCGGCATTATATATGACATATGAAAACGCTATAGTAAAGCATTTTTTTCCGTCTCTTGTTACTAAAATAAAAACAAGTCAAAAATGGTGACTTAATTAATATATAAAGTTTAGCTTAACTTAGCGTTTTGTTAACGTGTGTATTTCTAGTAATGTAAATTAATGTTTTTTGGAGAAAACAATAATACACCCTGTATTAGTCCAGAAATGTGTATATAATGCCGGAAAGAGGGACACCGTGGTGGGGAACATTGTTTGTTCTACAACTTTTTGGATTTCCATGTTTTTCATTCATGAAATGACCATCAAAGTTTCCATGCTACCTGCTCTTAGCACATCCCTAAAATCAACTAAACAGCTGTTTAGTTGACCTTTGAGTGTGGCGTCACAAGAGGACATTGTGAATGAAAAACATGGAAAACCAAAAAATTGTAGAACAAACAATGTTCCCCACCATGGTGTCAGTGACCTCCTTCCGGTATATACGCATTCCGGGACACCCTGTATATGAATGAAATGTACCTACTATCAAAAATATTCTTGATCTCAGTTCAATGCTTCGAATTAAGATTAATAATATTTTTGAAAACACGTCAGGGTATTGATCTAAGTATTAAATATTGTAGTTTGATTCACATGCTGCGTTTCATCCATTTTGTACTGAAGACCCTGTATATTATAATTAATTAGTTATTAAATATGTGCCTTATTTTTAAAGTTTCTATTATCGAATTTAAGGCTGCTGGATAAGGTAATAAAAATTCTTTAAAAAAAAGAAAGATTTTATATTAAAACTTAGTTATTAATAACATTTTATTTAGACCATTGAAATAGCTATGAAATAGTAAAAAAAAATTCATACAGGGTTATTTTAAAAAACGCATAAGCTCTTGGACCATAACTCCTATCTAACGCGACAATTTGATCTAAAACTTTTCTAATTTACGTCATTTTTGATATTAAAGCTGTTTATAATAATGAAAGACGTTTAAAGTCAGCTGTTCCTTGAAATTAAATGTTCTATTCTATTAGGACTTTTAAGGAATATTGTGGGGTTCTTACTGCGGTCGTTCAAGGAAACTCCTGGATCTCGTTCAAGTGGACTGTATTTATTTATTACTGCTTACTTGGTTACAAATTGTTCTATACGATCCTAGTTCAATGGATCTCGTTCTATAGAATTACGATCTGTTGATCCTTGTTCGGTAGATTTGTATCAATGAAATTGTTCCTATTTATATTAGAAAAATAGTTGTTCACTTAGACGCTAACGCAACAAGCGCGTTTGACAAATATCTAACATTATTGTTACGCTAGGTGCTAACGCAACAAGCGCGTTTCTATTTACAAACTATGCTATTTTTTACAGGCTACTTCGTCCGCCACAAATATATTATATACTTTAATAAATAAAAGTATTGTTTTTTTACAATTAAAAATTCGAACAGCTGTTGAGCAAAAGCTCTACAGGTCGATGGTAGGAATTATGGTCCGAGAGCTTATGAGTGATTAAGAAATAACTCTTGCGAACAATAAAATGGATTTATAAAATAATGAATATTTATTTAAAGTCGATGTCGACATTGACTTTGTATGTCGTAATATCGACTTTGGTTGGCCGAAAGAGTGGCGTTTATTAAAAATAATGAATCTTCGACTATTTAAGAGGTTTAGGAGCAATTATTGTAAGTACGATTTTGGGCCATCTGTATAAAGAAATCTTTACAGCGGTAAAACCAAAGATTTCAAGTTTTTACCGAATAAAATTTCTACTAATAAAAATAATGTCCAGCATTATTTTGTTTATAGAGGCGTTTGTCCGGGTAGCGATATCATGTAATTCTTACATTCGTCTTCCTAAATAATATAAGTTAGATTTTTTATCAGACTGATGCTGGGCTCATATTTACACAATTATATATATATATTTTTTTAATAATCTAAGTCATAATAATATTGTTTAACACATATTTGTTTGTATTCACGCATCATTGATTTATGAGCACGTTGTTATGTGTTTTAAAAATATTTAATAAAAATGTTGACTTAGAAAGTTTTACAAATTTATTTATCTGCCCTTCGGACCTCTTTTTTGGGATTCACTTGTTTCTAAAACGATTTTGTGAAAACTACACATTATAGCCGTTTTAAAACAAAAGACAACAGAATTGTATGGGTCGAGTTTGACTGAAATACAATGACCAATTTATATCAATTGTTTTTGAAAATAATCATAGAACACATACCTAGTAGTATGTACCTAGGTAAGTACTTAATAATATTCATAAACCGTTGATTACCAAATAATCGGGGAACATGTATTTAAGTTTTTTCATATACCACTGAAATACCCCAGAATCATATTATGTGTGCTCTAGGTGAACGGTTTTTTTCGTAACGTCAATAACTGCAGGTAATGGCGTGGACAGTTTTGGATGACATACTTTTTTTTCGCACCTTTTCAACTACGGCACGTCACAGATAATATAATACTATATCTACCTACCACGAAATTATTATTATATTATTATTATTAGATAGCAGGGGATCTGGATATCTCCACAGGTCGTACAGGTCTTTTTTATTATTTTATTACTCAATTGCAAAAGTTGTTGCACAATCAAATGAAATCAATAATGGAATAAAGTATCAATTACTCATCGATATTAATTCATACCATACTATTGTTTCCAAAGCAGCGATCAAAAATTAGTCCTGTCACGGCCAGTGAAACCACAAAAGTCTAAAAAAAACTATTCACTATAGCTTAGTTTGTTTATTTCGAGAACGTCTCGGAAAGATTTTGACAGGGTACAGGGTTGAAAAAGCGATTAATCAGATAAAATATGAAACGGTTTATGTGCCAGAGAAAGCAACGGCCTCGCTCGCGTGATATGTGTTAGTATGTGTGTCCATCTGACATCTCAAAACATGGTCTACTGCTACATAATCTTGATTTAGAGTGAAATGAAAAACTAATAAAAAAACTTATAGTAGGAACGGACGGATATTTTTTGGATGGGGTCTTCAAATCAAATGCAAATCAATTGAAACGGTCTTTACGTTTCAATGATAGGCTAAACCTCAACGGGGTGAAATTATAATGGTTTTGTTTTAGCTATTTGGCTTCGAAACTCTAAAATCTGATGATCCTCCGATCGGCTTTAGTAACAGTCGACTGCTTGAATATCTCGATTGTAACCAGTCAAAGAAAAGTCAATTGATGATCAAACATCAAACTGATTACTTATCCTTGCGGACAATCGAAAGATAAGACGCCAGTACTCGGACAGACACCGGCGAGACAGGACGTGCCACCCTCGCGAATCACCTACTAATCGCGACAAGTGGCAATAACTCGTAGTGGTCCTTGAATGAAAGATTCAAAGCTCTCGGTGCAGTTACTAAGTTAAATACCACAAGCGAAAAGGTTTTTTTTTTCATGGATAAAACTTGCGATATTTTCTTTTTGTATGTGTTATCATTGACAGTTTAAGGTGAGTTTAAGCAATTCGTCATATTTTTCGATACAATTCAATCTTAGATTATTATGATAACTAACTTTCTACCTAGATTATTATATTAAACGTTAAAAAATACTATTAAAATAGAGTTGATAAATAGGTAGAGTGCATAATTAACATATCTATCTTTATTTATATAATTCGACTAATTTAGATTGTAAATTTCAAAGGCTAATTTGTATAAATAGCTAAAAAAAAACAACATAATAAGTAAGTATTATGTTGTTTTGTTTTATGAAATGTTACAATTACAATATAAGGTTCACAACACTATTCACTTATGTATTTTTGAGTGTGCATTGGTGACATAGAGTCAACAACAATAAAAATAGCTAACAAAGTTGTTTACTTGTGTTCCAGTAGTACTACTTAGGTTTTTTATTGATAGTACGTCACAAAATCACGCCTGTATCTCGGAAGACTAGGCAGAGACAACAGATTTCCACTAGCTACGATCGTGGCATACCTCTATCGCTTCATTCATCCTCATCACATTTTTTATAAAAAGCTCGTTGCTCGTACTTAAATCAAAATCAAATCAAAAGTTTTTATTTCAGACAACACAATCCATTTTGTGAGGTACTTAAGACTATTTGTTAGTAAATTCTGCGATGATGATGATATGTACATAGAGACATTCTGTGACGGGAGATTGAACACCCTCCGTACAAAATTTCTCCAAATAGGAGAGGTACACCTCTCCGCAACTGTTTTGAGGAAACTGTTGTGACCGCCATGAACTCAGAGATGCCGTCTTTTTACGGACGTTGGATGACTTAAGGTTTGAACTTTCTCCAGAATATCTTCAATTTGGTAAAAGTCTTCCCCTACAAATTATCTCAGGAACTTGTTCTGTTAATCTTCATCCATCCTTTCTACATGCCCAAACCATCTCAACATACCTTTCTCAACTCTCGTTATTACATCTTCATTCATTCCAGACTGACTCTTGATGATATAGGTACATCGTTTTAATTTATATTTTCTTTCATTCTCTTATTTTATTCGGCAACAAATTGTGCGTAAAAATTAATAAAAATGATTCGGGACCTTGAGTAGGTAGAATAGAGTTCCCTCAATTTAGGTATTGTATGGTACGCTCTATTCAATAAAAAATACATAGTTTTATACTTTTGAGAAATTATGGCTACACAAGTAGGTACCTACACTCTCCATTCGTAGCTAGCTACGAAACTGCTACGCCAAATTTCGCTAATTCGTTAGGAAGCCGTATGAGACGTTGATAAAACCATGATTGGTTTAAACTGTGGTAAATTTTATTCCTTCCGCAATACAAAGTCCGTCATATAACCGTGGTATAGCCTCGGTATAGTTTGACTGAAGCTGTGTTTTTACTTATTCAAATAGGGAGAAACGCAGCTAAACTTGGGATTTGTCCTCTTTTATTATATTTTTATTAGTATTATTATATTTCGATTTTTTTTCTGAAGTACTTATAAGTTAATTAGTTTTATTTAATATGAATATGTTATGGTATGTTGTGTTTTAAAAAAATGTTATTATATATATGGATTATGATCTGAAATAAATGAATTAATAAATTTAAACGTACACTACAAAACTTCAGCCGAGGAAAAATAATTGTCAAACTAGGAAAACACCTATAACTATAGATTAATAACCTATTGAAAAGAAATAGGCTAAGGCATAAAACACCTATTTTGAGGGTGCAAAGTTTACATTATTTAACGACCTCTGTGGCGCAGTGGGCGCAGAAGGTTGCGGTTTCAATTCCCGCCACGGGACAAAATGTTTGTGTCTACAAATAGGTATCTGCCTCGGAATCTGTGTGTTTTCTAAGTATAAAATATATGTATTTAAAAAAAAATGTATATAAGAAGTATGTCAGTCATGTGAAAATGTCCAGCATTATATATTTATTTATATAGCACATATAACAAACAAATACCTGACCAGGTACCTACATAATTATCTAATTCCTTATTAATAAAAAAATACCTAAGACTAAAGAGCTGGCTCTTATCTGGGTCAACGCATTAGCATTGCCATTCAGCGTGGCAATGCAGCCCACATTTTGGGAACGCTTCCGTCTTGTAGTGACTGGAATGATGTGGATCAGTTGATCTATATATCGTTTTATAGATCGTTTGTAACGGTCTTTAGATAGGTAGCTTACATACATTTCAGCCAAGTAGGTATTGAACTTTAGTATGGAACAGCGGATTTTTTTTCACGTTCACAGTGTTGGGTACTTTCACCTCCCGAAGTTTTCGGAAATAGTCTTATTACACCCTGTATACAAAAAATGTAGGAGAAACAGCTACCTATCTAAAGACCGTTACAAACGATCTATAAAACGATATATAGGTCAACTGATCCACATCATTCCAGTCACTACAAGACGGAAGCGTTCCCAAAATGTGGGCTGCATTGCCACGCTGAATGGCAATGCTAATGCGTTGACCCAGATAAGAGCCAGCCCTTTAGTCTTGGGTATTTTTTTATTAATAAGGAATTAGATAATTAGGTAGGTACCTGGTCAGGTATTTGTTTGTTATATGTGCTATATAAATAAATATATAATGCTGGACATTTTCACATGACTGACATACTTCTTATATACATTTTTTTTTAAAATACATATATTTTATACTTAGAAAACACACAGATCCCGAGACAGATACCTATTTGTAGACACAAACATTTTGTTCCGTGGCGGGAATTGAAACCGCAACCTTCTGCGCCCACTGCGCCACAGAGGTCGTTAAATAATGTAAACTTTGCACCCTCAAAATAGGTGTTTTATGCCTTAGCCTATTTCTTTTCAATAGGTTATTAATCTATAGTTATAAGTGTTTTATAGTTATAGTTGTTCATATTGATGGGCACTTTCTCTTCCCGAAGTTTTCGGGAGTAGTCTTATTACACCCGGTATAAGTACCTATGTACCAAACACATCTTGACGACCGATGTGGCGCGGTGGGCGAAGGTCCGCCTGTGACACAGGGGGTTGCGGGTTCGATTCCCGCCCTGGGGCAAATGTTTGTACGATCTGCAAATATTTGTTCCAGGTGTTCTGGGTATTTTCTATGTATAATAAAAAATATCTATCTATGTAATGTATTGTATTAAGTATATCAGTCATCTAGTACCCATAACACAAGCTCTGCTTAGCTTGGGGCTAGATGATGCTGTGTGGATTGTCCAGCATTATCTATTTATTTATTATTTATTTATCTCTGCCTATAAGCTACATTTGATGGCTTCTTAACAAAGTTTTAGAATCCTTTAACGAAAAACCATCGTGACACATTTAAAAAATGGGTAAGTTAGTAAATAATCATGTTTGGAAGACCCAGTTAGTTAGAGTTGACTCAATCTAAAGAAACACACCCACTGATATATCTAACAGGTACTTACCTATTGCCTAATCTTGAGACAATAATGGGTCTTTATTATTGCATTATTGCGTCAAGATAAGGTAGTTCTAGGAAGATTTATTGTCGGTCATTATAAAATGTTACAAGCCAACTAAACTGTACCTCTGTGGCGCAGTGAGTGAAGGCCCGCCTGAGACGCAAAAGGTTTCGATTCCCGCCGCGAGAATGTTTGTATGATCTGCAAATATTTATCTCGGGTCCAAGCGTTTTCTATCTGTAATATGTATGTATTTACAAAAAAGTACTAAAGTAGTATATCAGTCATGTATAGTTCCCATAATACAAGTTCTGCTTAGTTTGGGGCTAAATGATTCTGTGTGAAATATGTCCAGCATTATAATGATTTCTTTTTTAAGATTTTATATCACCTGTTGTTGTTAAGGTTTGCGACTAGGCAAAGTCCAAAGAACAAGAAGCCTTGATTGTGTTTAGCGGCAAATATAAAATGATTAAATAATAAAATACGTATGTATTTACAAAAAAGTACTAAAGTAGTATATCAGTCATGTATAGTTCCCATAATACAAGTTCTGCTTAGTTTGGGGCTAAATGATTCTGTGTGAAATATGTCCAGCATTATAATGATTTCTTTTTTAAGATTTTATATCACCTGTTGTTGTTAAGGTTTGCGACTAGGCAAAGTCCAAAGAACAAGAAGCCTTGATTGTGTTTAGCGGCAAATATAAAATGATTAAATAATAAAATACGTATGTATTTACAAAAAAGTACTAAAGTAGTATATCAGTCATGTATAGTTCCCATAATACAAGTTCTGCTTAGTTTGGGGCTAAATGATTCTGTGTGAAATATGTCCAGCATTATAATGATTTCTTTTTTAAGATTTTATATCACCTGTTGTTGTTAAGGTTTGCGACTAGGCAAAGTCCAAAGAACAAGAAGCCTTGATTGTGTTTAGCGGCAAATATAAAATGATTAAATAATAAAATACCTGTGACTAGCTTCTGGCCACGGTATTGCCTGCGTAGTATCCGGATGCAAATTACCTATCCTATGTGTTTTTCAACGTCACGAAGTAGTGTACGACGCGACACGGAGGGAGAGTGTCGGACTCATCCTTATGTAGACTCTCGGAATGAGTCGAAACTTAGTCGGTGCCTTGACCTATAGTACGGTACGTGAAAATTCCCGTTTTTTCAATATGAATAAAACCCTGTTCATAGGTAATGATAATTTTATGTCACGTTTTACGAGTAGTTAGATTCGTCGAACATATATTACATAGGTTAGTAGGTACTTCAGGATTATTAACGGACAAAATATTAATACAATACAATAATACAATACAATACATTTATTGATAACGCCAAGTTGTAAGTCGGGTACTAAAGTACAAGGTTATTTTTTCAATAACAACTTCAAAATATCATAATTATAGATTTAGAACAATATTATTTTTATAATCATAATTATTTTTAGAATAATATAAATAAATTTATAATTTCATTATACATTTCAACAGTACTATTCACAAATTGGCTGTTCGTAGAACTCGTTAATCGAGTAGAACGACTTTTACAGGAGCCATTTGCGCAGCCTCGATTTGAAGGCCGTCGTGGAGGTTGGATCCCCTCGGATTTTGTCCAGCAGCCTGTTGTATACAGAAGGACCCATGACGTACACGGACCTCTCCGATTTGCACAGTTTATGAGAGGGTGCGACTAAAAGGGGGCTAGCTTATTGCTGCGGAGGGCTCGGATGGTATTTAAGCCTCTGTGTTTGAAACCATCGATGTTTTTGTGGGTGAACATTGCCACCTGGTGGATAAGTTCGCAAGCGAGCGTCATGATCCCAATTTTTTTTAAATATTCGCGGCACGACACGTCGTCTGGCACTCCGAAGATGGTACGCACTGCGCGCTTCTGCATGACGAAAACTCGGTATACGTCAGCAGCGCGCGCCCAAAGCTCCACACCGTAAGTGATGGTGTGTACCGTCGCGTGGTAGCACGCCAGCACCACGTTGCCGTGGGCGATCGCGGCGAGGCGGCGCAGTCCAAAGCATGTGCGGCCTAGTCTAGAGCAGAGCTCTTCTATGTGGTTTTCCCATAGCGGTCTCGCTATCGATTTGGAATCCTAGTAGTTTTGTGAATTCGACCATCTGTAGGTTGGTGTTTCCAGCAGTCACTGTGAACAGTGGCCTGGGTGTGCCGTTCAGACGGAATTTCATGTAGCAGGTTTTATCTCTTTTCAACGCTAGGCTATTCGAACGGAACCACCGCTCGAGGCTCTGCACTATGTTGTTCAGCCTTACCTCCAGTTCGGGCGCGTTTGGCGCGGCCACAATGACGGCTACGTCATCGGTGTACATATAGGCCTGCGCCTTATTGACGGCTTTAGGGAGGTCATTCAGCAAAAGACTGAACAACATGCTAGAGAGGCATGAGCCTTGCGGTACTCGGATGGTGTTATTCAATTCTGCTGACTTCAATCGCCCATGATCACCTACTACGGTCAAATAATCAGTAAACACGTCGTCTTATTGTAGAATTGTAAAATATGACCAAGATTAACTCAACATCACAAAACACGTTGATTTATCGAACTGCTTTTACCAGATATTAAAATATCATCCAAAAAGATAAGGGGTTGACATTGCTAGGTCAAGAAAAATGGCATCTTATCGCCGATTTGATAGTAAATTACTCATATCAAAGGGATATCAAAGTTGAACTAATTTGATAATAATCTACGTTGCGTGGTACATACTGAAATCAACGCACAGTCCGTTAATAGAGCATTTTTTCACAAAAACTTATTTCACAAAAACTCCTGAGTTGATTTGAATGCATCCAGAACGTTGTGTAAATCTAGTGACCCAATGAATGATGAGTAAAACTACGTCTAAGCTAGGTCTTTGTCAAAAAGAGATGGTTCCGCGTCGATCTGGATGTATTCGAAACCAACTGGGTCAGTGGTGGCAATGGACCGAGAGATATGGAAAGAAAAAAGAGGGCCTTTGCCCAGCAGTGGCACAAAGGAAACTGAAAAAAAAAAACAAAAACATTCTACAAAGAGATGGGCGTTGCGCTAAATTCTACTACTATTATAAAAGCGTATGTTTGTGAGGATGGATGTTTATTACTCTTTCACGCAAAAACTACGTAGGTACTGAACGGATTTTGATGAAACTGTACAGTAATATAGCTTATACATCAGAATAACACACATGCTATGTTTTATCCAAGTACCACGCAGGCGAAGCTGTGGCCAGAATCTAGCAAATAATAATCTGTTCATTTATTTATATTGATAATTAGTGGACAGAGTCGACTAAGCTACTAAAACACAAGTTTTCGTCGAGTCAACTTACGTTGTAAAATTGGTCTTCACGAAAAAAATCTTTTTATTTATAAATAAATAAACAATAATAATATTTTTTTTAAATCGGATGAATAGTATCGGAGATTACCTCCTACATCCGAACTAACAAACTTTACGTTTTTTTTAAATACTAGCCTGTAGCAAAGTACTAAGGTAACAAACTTCGTTACAAAGGATCAATTAAATAGTAGAAGAAACAATTGGTATAATTGAGGTAGGTAAGTAATATTATCTTTTTTTTATTACTAGGTGGTTTATGATAACGTAATCAATACTGTACATATATATAAAGGAGTTTGTCTTGACTAACTCATCTATTTACAGACAACGCAGCCCTCTCTTAGTTTTATATTTAAAAAAATAAAAACCTAATTGGATGAACAGTATGTGTAAACAAATAAAAATATGTCGTGTAAATTATCGTGTATAGATCAAAATAAATAAATAATGCTGGACAATCCACACAGCATCATCTAGCCCCAAGCTAAGCAGAGCTTGTGTTATGGGTAATAGATGACTGATATACTTAATACAATTCATTACATAGATAGATATTTTTTTATTATACATAGAAAATACCCAGAACACCCGGAACAAATATTTGCAGATCGTACAAACATTTGTCCCAGGGCGGGAATCGAACCCGCAACCTCCTGTGTCGCAGGCGGACCTTCGCCCTCCGCGCCACATTGGTCGTCACAAATCAAAACAAAGACCTTGCGCTATTTTTGATAAAACAATCACTATCTGTACTATCTACTTATCTATACCTACTAATCTATACTTATAAGTATTATATAGGTAAAGTTTGTATGTTTGTATGTAGGGAGTAATCCCTGAAACTATTATACTCATCCGATAGGAAGCTACATTATCCATAGACTTATTTTATTTTGATAAAGATATATTTTCAGGAATAAATCACAGTCGGGAAAAAACAGATAATCTAGCTAAATTAACGATGTGCGCTGTCTAAACGGGTTGAAATAAGTAAATAAATATACTTAGTACAAAAAAAAATAACAAAAAAGTACACTGTAGTGTACGTTTAATATTTTCAGCCACAGCAACTGTTTTATGTGAAAGTGAAAGAAACATTACAAGGTGAAGTTTGGATATGGTTTTCAAGAATTATCAACGAATTTTATAAAAACGAATAATTTAGTCATTATGAAAATTTAATGTTAATTATGTTTGTCTTATATAGCATTTCATTTGATGGAATAGTTTAGGATATTAGAAAAATGCACTCATATTATCTACCTACGGCAGCGTGGACGAAGTCGTGAGCGGAAAGTCATTAAAATTATCATTATCAAAATTATCAAGCTGATCAAAATACCTAGTTCTAAGAAAATTTTCCTGAATTTATGTGTTACCTATTCGGTAAAAAATACTTTGTTGAATTCTGACGCGATTGTATTATACGGAGTGATTTCACCATGGTCTAAAATAAGAAAGACAATGAGGGACCTCGTCGCCGGCGCCCGCGCCGACTAGACCGTATTTAAAAATACGATTATGTGGTGAAGCTGTGGATTTTTGTAAAGAAAATTTCAGCTACTGAAGTTTTTGAAAATTAAGCAATAAAATATAGTTTTTTTTTCAATTATGAACGAGAAAAGCAGATTTTTTTGGACATAAAAATAACCTCTGATGTAGATTACACATGGGGTGATTTGGGTTGGCGACGGGTCTTCCATCGCCCTCATTTTGCATCATGGTGCTTGAATAACTACCTATATTTTCTTAAAGTGGGTTGGACGATAAGTGATTATGCGATAACATTCAGACAAAATATAAGATAATCCATTGTGCCTTATCATTGAAATAATATGCCATAATAACTGCGGTATTGAAGTTTCTCGTATATCTCGATAAAGCTAATACTTTGACCAAGGTCTAGAAATTACAAGTGCAAAATAATTTTTCGGAAAATACTTTAGCAAGTCCAAAAACTGGCATCAATTGGGTGTTATTATTACTTATACATAATATAAGCGAACCTACCTACTTATTAATAAATTAAATACAGGTGGACTACGCATTTAATAAATAATAAAAACTGTGAAGCGCGTACACTTTGAAACCTCTTTGGAGCAGTCGGTATCAATTAGCCAGGCGGCAGGCAGATCTCTTGTGTCCAAACTACTTGGAGTTTGACAGAATGACATTGGCATGTGGTGATAATGCTCGCGAGATCTGTGGTGATATAATTATTATCTGTGAAAAGCCTGTGGAGAGCGGGAAACTGCAAGATTCAAAGACTACTCAAAACAATATATCTGTGAGAAAAAATAATAAGGATGCTGACGCGCAAGATTGTAAAAAAGAGAATGATTACGATGGAAAATTATGTCAAATTGGTGTTTTATTCGATCTGAATTTAAAGAGTGTTAAAGCTTAAAAAAACGTTTATTCAGTATCTACCTACGGTTTTAAACAACAATGTACATAAAGATAACAGATCTTTGTGTACGAATTAAGAGCTAGGTAGGTACTTATGTTGCGTGTTAAAATATCTGTGACCAGGCAATGCTTTGAAATCCTCGCTCTAACTAATTAGAGACTTCTGTAGACGCGAGAAATCGCTGCTTCGGTTAGTGTAAAAAAATCGTTCTTATACGACATAAACTATGTAGAAAACGAAAGTAATACATTTGGTAGGTACATAAAATTTTGTCAACAGAAAAAAAAATACAATAATGAGCGCTACTCTACTCTACTACGCTCCGTTTCAATTAGGATTCAAGTAAGAAATTAAAGAAAAATCTACGGATTAAAAAACACAAATGTAACCTTTTGAGTTGAGTTTTGCAAGCGTCCATTAGGTTATCCAGCCAGAATAGTCTAATACACTGTTTCTCAAAGTGGGCGATAACGCCCCCTTGTGGGCGCCGAAGGCCTTCAGAGGGGCGGTAGAAGGCTCTAGAAGATATTGGGGGCGCTAAGGCGGTCTAGAGGGGAAAGCATAGGTTGTTATGTTTAAAAACTTTTAGGGGCGCTAGGATTTTTTTATTCTCAAAGTGGGCGGTAGGAAAAATGAGTTTGAGAACCTATGGTCTAATACACTACCCGTATTAGACTTTTATCAGTACGATAAAAAGTAGGCTAAACGTGCTTCGATATAACCAATTTATAGGTTACGATTGATTTTATTGTCTTGTTATCAATGGGACAGTTTCAAGGGGAAGAGCTTTGTGAACTTACTCGTACCTAGGTCTGACCAAATCCAAGACATCACCCTGACGAGAATGCATGAAGAATGTGATGAGAATGAAAAGCGTAAGATGTAGCTATAAATTGTAGAGAGTTATAAAAAAAAACAAATAAAAACACGTTTACGACTGTATTGCCCATGATGAATATCCTTAGATAGGTACATACTCAGTAAGCATATCCTTGAGTATACCAAGTAGGGGGTAGATAGAGGCACGTATTAAAATTACATTTGGCACATACTCGCGTTTTACAAGTAGTTATCATTCCACGTGACAGGTTATGGGACCATCGCCGCTACCAAGCAACTTATAATAATAAGTTTTACGTGTCTTTGCCACGTTTACCTTTTCAATTATTTTCATTAAATTTTAATCGTGATGACGGCTATAGACTCTTTGCGTCCTGGAACCCCGTGATAAACAGGAATATTAAAAAAAAAGTAAACACGATAAATACCAATAAAACTTAAAACTAATTATGTTATCTAATCGCGAAAGCTTGAAAAATACTCAAGCAAGTTATATTCTGTGGATATCAAGTCCCACGTTCCTATCTATCTAGATATCTATTCTGTTGACCGTTTGTAAGTGGTTATTATATTGTTCTGACAATAGGTTTATCGTAGGGCTTGAGAGATAAAATAAAAAGTAGCTAAGGCGAGGGTCGACGTAACAACTCAACTGCTTGACAATCAGGGGCGCAGGTCCGGTTTAAGACGTTAGTTCGGGGGAGCAGAACATACTTTAGGAGGAACCTCACTCTTCATTGAATAAATCTATCTTTATAATTAGCCCACATCCACACACTGTTGGGTATAGGCCTCCATTGCACGCCATTCCCGGTTCTGCATCAATCGAATCCAGAGCGTTCCCACCGCCTTTACAATATTTCATTTCTTTTCCTGAAAATAATATAAGTATTAAAAAATTTTACTTTTCAGGAAAACTTCACTTTTATGTGTAGAATCAGTTCGGATTAGTCAAAGTCAAAGTCAAAGTCAAAGTCAAAGTCAAAGTCAAAGTCAAAGTCAAAGTCAAAGTCAAAGTCAAAGTCAAAGTCAAAGTCAAAGTCAAAATTCATTTATTCAATAAAATCACAAGGACCACTTTGAAACGTCGGTTTTTATCTGCCTGTACCTCAGCGACCAAGCCAGGAAAGAAAGGCAAGAAAACAAGGCTGGTTATTCTTTTTAATGATCCTTTTACAAAACAATAGGTTCGAGTTGGAGCATTTTCAATCCCAAGAGTTTTTGTCATCTAAATAATCAGATATTTTATAGTATGCCTTTTTATAAAGCTTTTGTTTAATTACGTTTTTAAATTTGTTAATTGATAATTTTTGTATATCTCTTGAGAGTTTGTTATAAAAGCGTACACCGTGCCCTTTAAACGATTTACTAACTTTATGGAGTCTACAAGTGGCAACAGCGAGTTTAACTGAGTAGGTAACATAAACGTCATTCATTTTTTTTAAATCAAGTGACACTACTGTGTTATAGGAAGTAGGTATTTTGTTTTTATGTCAGTTTGTCAGACTGTAACCGTTTTTGTAATACGTGCTCTGCACACAAATTACGAAATGATGATTTAAGTATTTATTTACGTGTCTAAATTTTGATTTTAATAACCTTTATAGGATGGCATTAACCTTACGCCTGGGAGGGGGGCGAAAAGTATCCATTTCCTTAAGTAGGTAAAAAAAGGAAAAATTAACTACCTATCTTGGTTAACAAGCATACCTGTTGGTGAGCGGTTACCGTAACCTGGATGCTTGCATCACCAGAGGTATCACTAGCGCGTTACCGACCCCTAGACATAACTTTTTGTTTTTTATTTTCTCTATACGGTTTTTAACCAGAGAGGTTGTTAAGCACATCTTTGAACTCCTTTGGTGACAAAGATTTTTGAGCACCTCTTTTGCCTCGGCCGCTTTTGTATACCATAAAGTTAAGGTTTCAATCAAAACTTCCACTCAATTTTCAATCAATTCCGGCTATTTTGTTCACATAATATTTTGTGATTATATAAATAGTTTATTCCTAGATATCTCATATAATTTGTCAATGCTGTTTTCGCCGAATAATTTTTCCTTGAATTCAAAAACAAAAAAAAACATTTTTTACAGCTGTCCAGCTGTCAAACCTACCTACCTACACCAATTTTAAACAATCCATCAATCATTTTATCTCTTATTATCTCATTGATAATAAGTATTGATTTAATAATAAATCTTTTATTTAGTTCATATAGATGTTCAGTACATGATTTGGTACTAAAGAAAATTAACTTAAGTACCTGATTATACACCAACCGCCTATCACTAAGCTAGATTCAGCTGATAGAGAACATATAATTATTAGTTATGTAATAAGTAGGTATGCATGGTGTAATTTTTTATTGTGCAATAAAGCATTATAATCATTAAAAAAGTAATGCTTAAGGCGTGCTTTCAGTACTAAATGTTTAATGTTAACAGACTTATAACAAGTTTATCACTAAGTTATTAAAAAAACTTGATTAAACTAGTATTATTATTAACCTTTCTTATTATTATTATCAATATAAAATGTTTGTGCGAAACCCCACGCGTGGGAAACCTGTGGTGTTGCAAGCGGTTACTGTAACCTATGGGAGGTTACAGTAACCGCTTACCAGCAGGTAGGCTGTATGCTTGATTGTCTGATTAGTAGTGTATAAAAGTACGCCTTGTGCGAGCGATACAACTTATTTATAAACATGAATTCAAAATGAAAAATATCAGCGTTACATCCAACAAAACCATTTCGGAGAAAATTAATAGCAGGAGTAATAATAATCAGATATATTTATTTGACATAATAAAATGTTACAAATTGTATATGAATCCATAGGCTCCTGAACTAGTTGAAACTGTATTTCAAGAGCCATTGGCTAATTCTTCAGGAGTATTAACGAAAACCCTTTTATAAAAGCTTTTTATAGCTTCGCTACTAGTAGACTTTGTATAGTGCGGTTTGGCGGCCATTTTTACCTAGATCCATCCCTGGCCCCATCTCGAGTCCACAGTCAAGAGAGGATATGGTCATTACCTACTTGTGACTCGCATAAATTCGTGATGAACGGTGTTCCGGTGCAACTGTCCTTGCCAGTACTGATTTATACTGGAGCTCTTGAGTCAATACTTATAGAAAGTTAGGAGAGAAAATGTAAAATAATCCAATATTTAAAACATGTACCTACTCCATCTTGCTGACTTGTGGATTCACCTTCATTGAACTTACACAAAACGAATACAAGAAAACAGCATTACTGCCGGTGTATTTATCTAAGTTGAAGTATTATTTGGTTTGAAAATAAAGTATTTTTTATCTTCTATCAATCTATCTATTATCATTCTATTGTCTATTGCAGCGCCATCTTGGGACTTGTGAAATCTATTTAAGGACTACCCTCAGAGTCATATAAAACTGGAGTCAAATTAGGCAAGTCCCTTGGAGAAAAAATATGAACAGACAAAAAGACGCAAAAACAAACCTCTAGACCACAAACTTGGTAGAGAACATGAGTTTATAGATTAGTAAATTTATGGATTTATGAATTAAAAAGTATATCTTATACGCTCCTTGCTTCAAGGGTAATAATACGCGGGCCCCATTACTCAAAAAACTCTTTGATGACCTCGGCTGTATACGTAGAGTTAATTCCCCTTAACTCGGCTCGACGGGCGAGTGGTTAGCTGATTTGCAATTTTACGCCTAGGCCAGTTACTAAGGTCTATAACTGAATTGATAACGGTTGACGTAAAAATTACGTTGCCAGAAGATGTCTGCATGAAAAAAAAACATCAAATTACTCTTAAAATGTTCGTTGACCTGGGGCGCTCTAGACAAATACCTCACGCTTAGTTTTCCTTTCACGATAACGCAAATTTGTCAGGGAAAAACTTGACAGAAGTCACGTGACATTTCCACAGCTAATGTAATTTCCATACAATTTAATCTTTCCGCAGGCATTAACGTCAACAGAAATTAGCATTTCTATAGCATAGCACTCTGGTTCTGCTTGTAATATGTGCAAGTACATTGCTATGGTATTTATTATTTACTTTGATAGTACCTAAAGCATTTGCCCAGACTGAGGATACACCTGATATCAGGCTAACGAATTATATTATTTTTGTAATAGCTTTGGTTTGGGCGAAGTACATAGAAAAAAACTATAGGTACATTCAGTAAACTGCTCGTACATTGCTCTCGTTGGCATGGCAATTTGAAGATCTACACCCACCATCCTGATGCTTACATTCTAACGTAATCGAGACGTCCGTCGCGTCGTGGTGCCCTTATGTCATTGAACTGTCATTTATTACGTCCAGCAGTGGAATGATCACAGATTAAAAATATTTTGCTCTTACAGAATGATGTGGACTCATGATGATGTGATAAGGTACCTTGTATTTTTAAAAAAGAATCGTTAAGAACTAAGCCTCATTCAAGAAAGTGGGCGCGTACGCAAGAACGGAAACTCTCAATTCAGTCAGCGCAGTCAATCATTGGAAAATGGCTGCAATTAGCCCTCAGGGATTCTTATGTTATCTTATTACAGCTGCTAATGGACCATTTCCTTATTCCCATAGCTGGGAAGTGCCTGTGATAACAACAGGTCAATGATCCGTCATTGTTAAAAAAAACACGTTCACGCCTGTATTCCCCATAATGGAAATCCTCGGATACATACTCAGTACGTAGTCTTGATACCTTGTAGAAGATAGTCAGAGGCACGTCGAAACACTAAATTTGGCAAACGCCCGAATTTCAGGAAATTTTTCATTCCACTCAACAGGTTGCAAGCCTATCGCCGCTTATTGGAATACTAACTGAAGGCACTGCCTTTTGAATTTTTTGAGGGCATGCTGATTTCCGCACGATGTTTCCCTTCACCGTTTTGAGCACGTGTTAATGTGCCATGTTACCTATTGTTAAAACGAAAACATTTATGTGAGCCAGTAGTTTCACGTGCGGGTAAATGGGGCCCTTCGAGTATCCAAAATTAAAATTTCCTGGTAGAAGCGTCGCAGAGAACTGGCTCTTATCTGAGTCAACTCATCAGCATCGCCAGTCAGCGTGGCTATGCAGCCAGCATTTTCTGTACCAGGATTAGTTATCTATAGATCGTTTGCAACCGTCCTTAGATGGCTAGACTGTTTAATTTGTATAGTATATGCAAGTATACTTATCTACCTAAGTTGTATAATCATTCTGTTAAACTGTATCGTAAATATAAGGGAATATAGGTATACAATACAGTAGATGCTTGTATTTGCTGCTGCCTATATGCAAAAGTATGGATATTTTTTTTGAATATTTGTTGCTAATCGCTTAGTTCTCAACGTTACATATTTAAAAAGTTTAAGTTTACACACAAACTTGAAAATATTTTGCAGATTACGAAAAGTCAATTGTACAAGTCAACTATAAATGGTATAGTTGGATGGGGAAGGCCTAGGCAATTGCACTCTGACCAAATTGGTGACGTTCTGAAGGAACGAATTCAAGAGTCTTAAGAGCTTGTATGAAGAATGCGATGAGGATGAATGAATCGAAAGAGGCATTCCAGGAACGTAGCAAGTGGAAATCCGTGGTCTCTCCGTCTACCCCTCCGGGAAACAGGCGTGAATTTATGTGTGTAATAAGTCTTTACCTATAGAATTGCTGTTTTGTATGTGAAAATAGTCGTCTTTGCTGATTTGCCACAATGTGTGTGTCCTTCGAACTGGACGACCCAGAGTAGGAAACCCTAACCCGGTGGACCTATAACATCGTAATGGTTGCGGGTAGTCTGTGGTTGAAGGGGCCCAAGACCATTCGTCGTGCCTTTAAAAATACCGTTACAAACTTTCACCCCTCCACCTTAAGAGGCAACTATTTAATTTTTGAACAATAAACATTATTATTATTATTATTATTTATTAATGCTCAGTTGCTGTTATTCAAATTTTCATTTTTAACTTCAAATAGCAAAGACTTATCCGAAGTTCATCCCTCCATTTCTCCCCTTAAAAATTGACACTTATTCAATGCCAAAGTCAAATGATTTTATTATGTCTCAAAGCTGTCTTTGGCTTATGTAAAAGTACAAGGATACAAAATACTCGAAAAATCTTCTCGGATTTTCTCGGAAAATCTTCTTGTTCTATTCTGGCTATTTTACATAGAAACCAGTTTTGAACCTCAATGGGCATGCACTGATAATCTATCGACCTCAAACAACAAACACTAGCAAACATTAACATTTTGCAAGATACGCTGTCTTTGATGTAAAACCATGTGGTAAAAGTCTGTAAAAAATATCGTAAACAAAGTTAAAAATATTATCTTTTATCAAAACCTACTAAATTATAAAAGCGAAGTTTGAATGAAATAATGAAATCACTTTATAAGAAAATTACAAAAGTAACAAAAACTTTACATTACTTAAAGTAAAATGGGCGGTCTTATCGCTTAAAAGCGATTTCTTTTGAGTTTCTAGTCTTCTTAGTTTTGATGTTTGTTGCTAATTATCTCCGTAAATGCTGAACCGATCTAAATTACATTTGGAACACGTCTAGTTCTTGATCTAGAATAACACATATGTTACTCAGGGTACCACCGGAGCGAAGCCGTGGGCAAAGGCTAGTTACAGATAAATGCGTGTGGTATAACCTTGGTCTACGAAACCGTTATATATGCACTTCTACTAAAGCAGGGCAATACAACCCACAGATCTTACTAAAAGCTAGACATGTTTCGTAGCACAATAATGGTTTTACATATTTCAAATTTAGACCTAGAGCAAATATCAACAGAACATGCAAACTTTTTTTTTTAATTTGTTGCGCAGCGGGAATCGACCCGTAACTCTTACATTGCAACTGCCTACTTCCTCGCCACACCACCAATTTCATCAATTTATTTGTAAGCAGTATATTGATCAGGTTTTTTTGCATAGAGGGACAGGCAAGACTTAATGGTTCGGTCTATCTCCATGTTAGCAACGGAACTTTTTTACTATGAACATTCTATATCCTATCCTACTAATATTATAAACGTGAAAGTTTGTAAGGATGGATGTTTGTTACTCTTTCACGCAAAAACTACTGAAAGGATTTTGATTTAATTTTACAGTAATATAGCTTATGCATCGGAATAACACATAGGCTACTTTTTATCCGGTTACCTCGCGGGTAAGGTCGTGGGCAGAGGCTAGTATTAAGTATATACTTTAGAGTGGAAATAAAGCTTTTTTTATTGATTTTTTAGAAAAACTATTACTTAGACATGCTTTATTGGTAACTTGACCATAAACGCTCATTAGTAAATTATGTTGCACGATCGTATTTCATATTATTCATGTATGTGCTCTAGCCAGCTAGAGTCGTAAATACGTAAACAAAATGATACAACGCATTGTTTCAGCATGTATTTAAATGTGATCAATTTATATGATCAAAGCAGCTCGTAAATGCATAAGCATTTTAATTTTTAAAAGAGTCGTGTATTCTTTTTGACTACAGTGAGATTGGAGACCTTTTTTCTGTGGTCAATTAACACTTTAGACAACCCTCACAATATAATTAACATACGTACTCTTGACCAACTAATCTACACCGCACTTAGTTCAAACTTATTTATTTAGTAATTAAGACGGATCAACCTAATAAAGCCTTATTTGTTATTTCCTTACCAACTAATTTTAAATATCATTTTAGGTAGCTATATAAACAAACTAATGTTGATTAGGAACCCCTCTTTGGGTACAGGCCTCCTCCAGGTGACTCCATTTCTCTCTGTCTCCGGCTATGATCATCCATTGTGCCCCAGCAGTTTCTATGATGTCATCTGTCAATCTTTTTCTTGGTCGACCAGGTCTTCTTTTGCCACTAGGTCCTGTCCATCTAGTCGCCTCTATAGTCCACATATTTTCTGTGTATCGAGCTAAGTGGCCATTTTAACTTGAGCGCATGCTGCATTATAACATTATGCAATATAAACTTATAAAATTGTTTGTCCTGACTGACTGACTGATCTATCAAGGCACAGCTAAAACTACAAAGTCTAGAAAGCTGAAATTTTGAACATAGGTTTATTTTATAGCTACTCTCGTGCCTTTATCACTTCAAACCTTGGAGCGTAGGTTCCGCTCTTGCGCCTCTACCCCCGACCGGCAGGCTAAGGCAAGCCGAGGGTCATGGGTCTTTGTCGACCCCAGGGAGTAATGAGGGTCCGCGTTGTCGTCACGCACCAAACATTCGCCACAAGTGCACCCTGCGGGATTATTATTATTATTAATATAGTTTTCTAAAAATAATATCTTAAAAACCTTTTGTGAAAATTTGGATTTTCGCAACACCCAATAATTTAAGCTACGATTAGATACATATTATAACATTTTTTAAATGGTTAGTTAGCTATACTATTATAGCTAACTTACCATTTTTTTTTTTTTTTTCAAAAATGGTTTTTAAATGGTTTTAACAAAAAGAGTTTTATATTTGAAGACTAAACCTAAAGAAAATACGAGAGATTACGCGCCAATCGTATCGTATTTGTAAAATGCATATAAAATCCGGCTTCCTGCACAGGTGAATTTTAGTTTCACCTTAAACTAAAACTCACTATTAATTTATAGTGAATTTTAGTTTTAGGTGAAAAAATAAACTTTTTTACCTACCTTTTTACTTTCGCCGCCTTACCTTGACTAGTCAAGCTGAGATCTGAGGGTCAATTAAGATCGTATGTAGTTTGAAATAAGAAGTGCTTATCTACATTGGTACCTATATTTGATTTAGGTTAAGTTCTTTTTCTGATTTTCTTTTTTTAATGACACTCATGAAAAAAATTGCCACATTATAGGTGAAAATTTCTATTCATAAAATAAGATGTCACTTATTTAATGTCAAATGGTTTTATTCGGTCTCAAGGCTGTGTTTGCCTTATGCAAAAGTATTGCACAAGGATTCCAAAACACACAAAAATATATAAAATAAAATTTAACCCTTACTTTAAATGTACTGAAGTGTGCAAAACTTCTTTACCAAATCTTATTTCAACACGACTTAAACTGAGATAGAATATGGGTTTTAACTGTTAACACATGCACAGACAGAATGACAAACGGATACGACGGAAGTATATGAGTTCCGTTTTTGTCTTTAGACTGGGGAACCCTAAAAACACGATTAATTATGCAAGACTACTAAATCCTCCCAAATTAAGATAAAATCTTAAATGTTGAGGTGGATAAAAGCATTAATTACTCTATACTTATAAAATCGTTTTTCTTGATTGACTGGCTGACTGATCTATCACCGCACAGCCGAAACAACTGAGTCTAGAAAGCTGAAATTTGATACATATGTTTATTTTATAACGTAAGCATCCAATCGCGAACTAGATATTAGAATAACACATAGGCTACTTTTATCCGGGTACTACGCGTGCTAAACCGTGGGCAGAAGCTAGTAATGACATATTTCAGGGTTTTAGGATTTTAACATTTTAAAGGGAAAGTGTGTATGGTAGTATGAGTCTTTTTTAACTCACCACGCTGGCAACAATTAGTAAATCATACAAACATTACAGGTTTTCTATTAGGTCGATCACTTGGACTATTGAAGTGACACTGTAATGATTCATTGATGCCAATGCAAGGTCACAACGGCGCATTTAGAGCTTACACACGCTCGCGATACAAATGAATGAATGAATGAGCAAAACTATGATATTGTGCAGCTGCGGTGTTTTGCGATTTCGCGTCTCAAAAGAATCTGCCTGCCACGTTGTGGGTTCGAGGGAAACCATTCAAAATAAATAACAAACTCAGGCCTTAGCATAGCTTGCCCAGTACATAGATAAATAGAAAATGCTTTATTGTAGCGATGGGCGTTGAATAAGCGAACTAGTTTTGTCCTGAGTCCGTTCACGTTGAATCAACGCATCGACGGTTCACTGTCACTCGTTGATGAACGAAAATTAACGGTTTCGTTTCGTTTACAATAATTACGTAATGGGTCATCGATGACCCATCGCTACTTTATTGCACAAGATAAAACAAGTACATATTTAGGCGAATTTAATTCTTATTAGCATTTTCTTTCAGCTAATTTTTTTCCAGTCATCTAAATTCGGTCAAAAGCCCTTTTTTATTGGAAATTTGTCTATTACGTTACCGACACGCATGTTATATTAAGCTGTTAAAGGAAAGCCCACAAAGGTAGGCAGATATGTTATTGTTTAGTTTGATTAATTACCATTTACTTATATACGGAGAGATAAACTAAGTTATGGCAACACCAGGGTGTTCCTTTTTTTTAAACTGATCTTCTCACAAAATAATGCTTAGAATGACATGAATTTTGCGTCGCATTGTAAGTTTTTGCGATGCGGCCAGCGTGCGTCGATTCTACGTCGTGACGTTTCTAATCTTAGCATCTGTGCTGAGTAGCACGGTCACACGTGGCATGGCCGTACAATGTTGCTGGCACACAATGCTGGGCCAATATTGGCTTGTAATTTCCTACGTAGTCAGAGCTGTATATCTTATACCTTTCTTATACCATAACTATATCTTATACCTATCTAATTAGCCTCACTTAAATGTAGCTTTATTTGTCTACCTACCTCTATATCTACGTACAAAGTAAAAAATGTCTTCTTAGTCAAACATTAAATTGTTTTTATTTTATTTTACCCAACCAAAGAATGCAATATTTTACTAGGTGCAGGGGGGCTCTGATATTCGAAACACAGGGAAACCTAGTTAAGAGTAAAGCTCGGCCATGTACTCGTTATTTTTGTGTCATGACTGTGATCGCAGTTAACATATCTACCTAGGTACCATCTGAATGAGCAGAGTTATCAAGACATACTTATAAATACCTAGTACCTCCCTACTTAGCATGTAGTACATGGAATGTTACTTAGCAAGAAATGGTCAAATAAATAAATTATTTCTTATTTATTTTATAGCTATGAACAAATTAAAAAAAAGAACAATCATGCTCTCGACTCTAAGCCCCATAATGGAGAGCCACAGATCCGTACTCAGTACGTAAATCTGTGAGGATACCAAGTAAGGGGAGTCAGAGACACGTCCAATTATTTTATTTTGCATATGTCCGCGTTTGTATAATAGCATTCCACGCTATGCAAAACTAAGGCATTAAAAATATGGCAAAACCACTACAATAATACCGTCCAATGTACAACATTGACAAAAAAATAGTAGGTACTTATTTAAGCTGAAAAAATATTTGGGGTGCAATAAAGTATTTTCTATCTATCTATGACAGGGTCGTTCCAAATGGAATGGTCTCCCACTACCTACAATTATTATTACTCTTACGAAAAAATATCTAATACCTATCACATATTCTGTAAGCTTTACTGGTGATTCAGTGATCTTATGTTCGGAATTCGTACGGCTACTTTTTGAATTCGGCAGCTGTCTGCCTCTTAAAGGTTGCGTAAATTTGGTGGACGGAGGTGGCTAAGTTTAGGTTTCATGGCACTCTTTTAGGGTTGCCTGAGTCCAGTATGTACTTCTACAGGCTGATGATGAGGATTATGACGTGGAGTACTATTATAGCGACCTAAAATCCATTTTTTTTATAATGTAAAGAATACTCAATACATACATAATGCTGGACATTTTCACACAGCATCATCTAGCTCCAAACTCAGCAGAGCTTGTATTATAGAAAATACATGACTGATATACCTACTACTTATATATATATTTTTTTGTTTATACATAGAAAACACCTAGATCTGAGACAAATATTTGCTATATATTTTATGCTTACCTATATTTTCACTGACTGTACAGTGAACACGCGACACGTGTAGAGCTTGAAACCTCTTTGGAGCAGCCAGGCGGTACGCATTCCAAGATCCTTGGAGTTTCAGAATGACATTGGCATATGGTGATATTGCTCGCGGGATCTATAATATCTGTGAAAAAAACCTAGGAGAGGGAAAACTTTTTAAAATTGTAAAAATGAAAATTACAATGGAAAATTGAAGTTTTATTAGATTTGAAATCTAAACTGCGTTGAAGCGTTATAATACTTTTATGTGTATTATCTTCAAGATTTCATCAAAAACTTTTATTCCTTTCCCAGTCACTTGAACTTTTTTGGCGACTGAAGTACTTATTTGACATTACCTACCCGCTCTTGTAACTTATCTTATAGCGCTTCAAACAAACTGTAAGGATTCTCAAAATTTCTTTTGCTCTGGAATTGGGTTGTACACTTTTAGATGACTTATTTGATGTTAAACTTTTTTGGTGCCTTTGAAACTATAATATTTTGAAGAAAATGGCAGATCGTAAATGACGGGGGCACAGATTTTTTTTTGATCCTGACGGGGTTCACCTATTTTTTTTTAAATCTTTATTAATTTATAGACGGTTTGGTTACCTAATTGCTAAACAAAATTTCACACATTATCATCATCATCAACAACAAAGGACTTTAGAAGTCCATTGGTCCGTGCGCCGTATGCTTGTCTGCCTCTTTAGAAGTATAATTTAAAAAAAACATTTCAAACTGTCATAAATTTACCAAGTTATTTCATAAACGTGGTTAGTTCTTTACAGCTTAAACAGGCTGCAGGCAGAGTGAAGTGACTGAATCTTTTAACCTTGCTAGCCATTTAGGACTCCCCATGTTGGTACCTTATTCAGATACTCAGTACGCAGACCCTGATACCAACTGGGGGCCAGCTACAATATACTTGGCACTACCAACGTTTTGCATAATATATTTAACATTCCAAGTGACCTAGCCTGCCCCCGCTTATTGGAACACAAACGGAACATTTGACCTTACCTACTTTATTTAAAACATCCCTAACAAAATGCATTTCTAGCCCTACTTCGATAGCTCCCTGAGGATTTCATAATATGACCTAATAATATCCTGACCTTCCATCGAGTTTCTGTACCTACTAATCCGTTAAGGCTGAAGTACACCAAACCATTGGGAAATGTATGGTTTTAAGTGTGTAATATCCTACTTCCTACTAATATAATAAATGCGAAAGTCTGTGTGTGTGTGTGTGTGTGTAAATGTTTGTTACCACGTATCTCCGTAACTACTAAATCGATTTTAATGAAATTTGGAAAAATTTCGCTCAAAACTCTAAAGTAAATAATGAAACACGTATTTTTTATTTTTTCAAACTACCCTATGGGGATGTGCAACTGAGTTCTAAACTTTGTATAAATTGTAATCCTTGGTTCGATTTATTCAAAAGTTGGTGGGCATAGTTTGAAGCCTGGAGACGGTCATATGCTACTTTTACTAACATACCACGCGGGCGAAGCCGCGGGCAATAAGTAGTAACATCATATATGTAACATTGCGTATACAATATATTTTTTGTTAATATTGGAATTATTAAATACTGAACTACTGAAAAATACTGAAAGAAAAATTAATAGATAGCGAAAAAATATAATACTGTTCCTCAATCTATCTCTCAAAGTCGAACCCCTCAAAGCTCTCAAGGTGTGTAATTTCACAAAAAAAGTGTTTTTTATAAGATGTTATTTTTGATGATACCGAGTAGAAGAATCTGTATATAACACGCTTATAAGAATAAGAATAAGAATAACTTTATTTGGAAAATAACAAAACTTAATGAACAATATGTTATTTAGATTTAGGTTGTTAATTTACTGTCTAATGTTTTTTAGGTTCCTTATTAGTTAAGGTTTAGTGGACTTATGTCTTTGGCGCTAGTCCGTACCAAAGTAATTTGATATTGAGTATTGATCGCTAACCGCGGTCAGACTTCACTCTTGGAAATAAGGATTCTAAAGGAACTAGCTAGCCAGGTTTTGCTTCAGAGCTCCGAGAAAACCTTATAATTCTTATAATTCTTTATTGTACACAGAAATAAAACCGAAATATTAAACAAGATATTAGGTGAGGCATGTACAAAGGCGAGCTTAACCCTAAAAAGAGTTTTCTTCCAGCAAACCTTTGAGGAGAGATAGAGAAGTGTTAAAGTTGGTAGGTGTACAAAGTCATGAAATATACTTAAAATACCACTATATTTTAATAAACTACATATTATACATACTTTGTTGTTTTATTATTATTGTTTTCTGTAGTTCCTGATACTCACGGCACAGGGAATTCTAGCCAAGTCTGAGTGTTATGGTAGAGTTGGATTGAGAATCTTCAGCCCGCCGCGGTGGTAGTTCTGTGTTACAAGAACACAGTTGTTCTTGAAGCTCGTGGACTATAACTAACACCAAATTCTGAATCACAGAAAAAACGCAAACACGCTCACGTCTGTATTCCCCATGATGGACGTCCGATACATACTCAGTGAGTAGTTCTTTGGGGTACCAAGTAGGGGTAATAAGAGGCACGTAAAACATTGCAATTGGAAAATGTCCGCGTTTTTGCAAGTAGTTATTTCGCGTGACAGGTTGCAAGCCCATCGCTGTTACTCGTTTCTGCCCGCGGCTTCGCCCGCGTGGTATGTTGATAAGTAGCGTATGCCCGCCTCAAGACTTCAAAATATGTCTACCAACTTTTGAATGGATCGAACCAAGGATTACAATTTTCTATAAAAAGTTTAGAACTCAATTGCAAACCTCCAAAGTGTAGATTTAAAAAAATAAAAAATACGTTTTTCATTATATACTTTAAAGTTTATTCAAACAGAGTTTTGAGCGAATCAAACAACAGAATAACAATTTTCATAGCAACTTTACCACCCTGTTTAACCCCGTTAGGGGTTGATTTTCGAAAATTAGATTAGCCTATGTGTTATTCCAGAACCTAAACTATCTACATTCCAAATTTCATCAAAACCCGTTTAGTATTTACGGAGGTACGTGGTAACAAACATTCACACACACAGGCTTTCACATTTATTATATTAGTAGGAAAAGCACAAGGATCACCTTGAAACGTCGATTCTATAAACTACCTGTTCCTCCGCGACCTTGTTTACTATGCAGTAAATTATTTAATTTGAAATGTACCTATTTGCAATTGATTTATATATCGTTTAAAAAAAAAAAATACTTTAATGTTGTAAAAGTACTGAGATAGGTCTAAAATTACCAGGGTCAGAACAAGTACCCGACTTGAAAAGTGGAGTTATTTTACTGTGTTTCATTAAATCAGGGAACTCACCACAGTCAATACACTCGTTGAATATTAAAGTTAGTTCGGGCGCAATTATGCCAATCAATGTTTTCACACCGCTAACAGAGTTGCCCGAGAGGTCCGTGGTTTTCTTAACATTTATGAGTTTGAAAGCTTTTATGATGTCATCGCTATTTAAAAAAAAATGGATTGTGTTTTGCATTCCGATAGGTTTTCTTTTAACATTGACTCTGTTTCTATGGAATAGAGGAGTTCAAGGAATTGTGGTAGAGACTAAAATGTCCATAAAAATGTTTTCGAATTAGCTACACCAACGTCCTGATTGACGGTGACATTGCCAATTTTAACCAAATTAAACTTATTTTTTTAGTTTTGACTCTCCTAGTCCCACTGTTGATTACTTTCCAAGTGCCTTTTACTTTGTCTTGGCTATTTTTAACGTTTTTAAAAAAATAGAATTCATTTTGATTTTTTTTAAACTTCTCATGAGAATTATATTGTTTTTCAACAAATAGATTATATTATTTTCTGTTGTTATGTATTCCTGCTGTTGCCCAGTCACTGAATTGTTGACCGTCAGAGACCATGATCGATTTCGATGTAAAATTAGAATTGAAAACATCACTAAGTTTCTTAAAAAAATTGAGCAGGACTTGGGTTGTTAAAAATGACAGTGCCATTAAAAGACAAGCACAGTGAGTTCAGAATAGGTTTGGATCAAATAAATTAAATTAACTAGGAATGAATTATGTTTAGAAAAATGAATTGAGCTTCAGATGTTAGTTGCAGTGTCTTGTGACTTAAATACTGTGCGGTTTCAGGGTGGCGGCGGCGGCGTGCGGCTACAGAATGCGCGGTCCGGCGCCACGCTGGCGGTGGCTGTGGACAGCCAGCGGCGTCCTGCTGGCCACCACAGCGCTGGCCTGCGCGTTGTGCTGGCCTTCGATATTCAACGCCGTGCTGGCCAGTGTGAGTAGATCAAAAGTTCTAGTACTACAGTACGACCTCGTCCGTGGTTTCACGGATGTGACCACGCACATACGCCAACGCACAGTAGTGTAATCGTTTGCTTTTACCACGGGCGAGCTTCTTCCCACGGTCCGCCGGTGGTACGGGCTCGTTCATGGTAATCCGTAAAAATTACAGACCGGAGGAAGCCACCTAAATGCGGGCGATTCACAAGCGAGGGCGATTCTTCGTAAAGGATCCCTTACTCAAAATCGGAATACGATTCAAAAATAATCGCTGACTTATGCGCTAAATAGTTGCCAAGATCTCTATCGCACATATTAAACTCTAGAAATAATAGTATATTGCCCGCCTGTTGTAATTTGGATTTGATGAGTACAGTAGGAAAACAGAATTAAAGTCACAGAACAACGGCATGGTTCTTAGAATTTGACGTCCAATCCTATCCTTTATGTATTATTATGAATGTCAAAGTTTGGATAATGTTTGGATGCTTGTTGCTAGTAATCTCCATAATGACTGACTGTCTGACTGATGACAGATTTGGAACAGGTAAACCCAGCGAGAGGTCGTACGTTTGAGTCCCTCAGAGGTATATTTTTTGGGAAATTATAAATACTTCAGGTACACCTTAGTTCATAACCTAGATAAACAAAGGCTTCTTTTTATCTGGGTATCTGGTGGCCTAAGCTAGTTAGTTCGATAGGAAGGATTTATTTATAAAGTAAATACCTACAATATTTTGTCGAGACTGTTTGCTAGGATTGATTTGCCTGTAAAAACCTGCCAGGCTGCGTTCAGGCATACCTATAGTATTTTAACCAAACCCATGAATGTTACACAAACCTCTCAGTTTCAGAATATAGAGAAAAAGTCACTGAAAAATATCTGATCAATAAAAAAATAAAAATTCATTATTTACATTACATGACATGAAATGAATGGAAATGTTTTGGTTTTCGTTAGTGATTTTTAGCGATCACTTTTAATCAAAATAACTTGCGTAAATTGAAATAAATCTAGCCTAATTGAAATGAACTCTTAGAAAAATAAAGAAGGACTTTTTAATGGTTTCCCTACAAATTGGGATTACTTTCGTCACTCGATGTGGGTTGTAGAATTAGTAAGACACGTGGAATTTAACGTTTTCGTACCGACACGTGATATACGATATTAAAATGCAATAATACATACTTATATTCATACAGCTATGTACAACTATAGACAACTGTTACAGATCACACCAGACGGAAGCGTTTCCAAAGTCCTGGCGTTAAATAGCAATGCACTGTCCCAGATAAGATTGCTTTTTATGTGTTGTTCGGATTAAGTTTGTCCAATTGCTACCACTTTAAAGCTGAAGAATCATAAAAAACCAAGCCAGTTTGTTACTTTGTTTTTCTAGACTTGGTCGCGAGAAATCGACGTAAAATCACTTAGGATACATAAAATCTTAAATTTTCTAGAGTAGTTTATAAGTTGATCCAACATCAATTGACTTTAATTTTGTTAGTGTGATTGTCTGGTACATTGGTATCGTATCTTCAAAACGGCCCGATTTTTATGCGGTTTTTTGAAATCGGTTTTATTGTCACTAGGGGGCGCTGTAATAAGATACATGCGCCAGGGTTTAGGTTTTCTATTTAAAATAACAGTTACGTTATTTTTGATATTTTCTGGCAATTTGCTGCCATCAAAACTCAAACAAAGGGTTTAAAAATTTTGCAAAAAATCTGGTAACTTACTCCCATGTCTTTGATTACTCAGTTGGTGAGATTAGTTGCGGAAGGTATATTGCATCAGACTGATATAGCTGACCACAAAATCTTTTAATCTGCACCGCAGGCAGGCTTTGCCTGTCAAAGAGAATTGGGCCAAATGAAAATTGGACTAAAGGTTCTTCAAGGGCTCATCAGACCAGTTTTAATCTGGTGACGTAACTAACCCGACATTGCATCAGACATTGCACTTGTGGGGATTTGCCCTGTTTAGGGTGGATCCTAGACCCAGATTAATGTATCAGAAAGGAGCATTATTTTAGAACGCAATATCATTGAAATGGCATGACAAAAACATTTCCATAGTATACTTTAAAAAGATAAATTTACTGCACTCATACCTTTCAAACCGGAACATACTGGAAGATAGTAACCTCTATAAATTATTTCACGGACACTTTTGGCTTCCGTGAAATTATAATTTCGTAATTCAAACCTATAAAAAAAAGTTACAAAGTACATTACGGACATTACGGTGATTCAAAAGATGGCCATTATGCATAGCGACTGTATCGTTATTCTAAATTATGATAACTCTGTTAATACCGAATTAACAATATCTTGATTCCTCCCAATAAAATCAGTCTACGATAAACTATAAACTTTCCTTACAATATGTCATTCATCTTATGCGTTACTAGCTTCTGCCCACGGCTTCGCCCACGTTGTACCAGATAAAATGTATTCTGATGTATAAGCTATGTTTCTGTAAAGTTTCATCAAAATCCGTTCAGTAGTTTTTGCGTGTAAGAGTAACAAATATCACAAACAAATTTTGTAGTAGGTCAAAAGTTTGCCCACAAACGGAATAAAAAGAAAATGCGACCGAATTAGCCTTTGAAATTAAATCTCAACATTTTGTTATGTTTTTTTGTCTGCACTATACGTTTTGAGCAGATCTAGGAAGGTGCTTCATTAGGTTATTTTTTGTAAAAATTTACATTATTCATTGTTTAAATAACAAAATTACATCCTTATCGTTTCAGGTTATAAAAGGTTAAGTAGGTTCCTACGACTTTAATAACAGAGATGGAAACACTAAATTTTGTTAAGCTAATCACTTTTTTATCTCCAAATGCATACCGAACAGCTTTGACTCGAGATTTTTGTAAATAGGTACAAATAAAATCAAAAAGTTGTCGTTTGAAAAAAAAAATATGAATAATAAAATATGAAATCTATAGAAAAATACGATACGATTCCAGGAGCCCGTACATGCGTTTAGTATAGGTTATTTATCTTTTACCCTTTAAAAAGGTAAATCCGATTGTAATGCAGTTTTATGTACTTTTTGGTTGACTTCGAGAAAGATTACACGGCACTAAGGCGGTATGCTAGGGGACGCAATACGTGATCAAATCTTTTGACATTTCATAACAGTTCACTTATATTTTCTTTCGATAGGAAATAACATTTTGCATCGGATTGGGACCGTCTGTTATCTACGTAACATTAATTTACACGCCTGACTTCAATCAGCATAGGTTACGACTCAATAATCCGAACAAACCAATCGAGCAATTGTGCCAATCATTATAAATGTGCCTTTTGTCATCTGTCTGCCTTGACTATCAATCGAAAGTTCAATCTCATTGGGATAAGCTTATTGATCAGCAGAAATAAGTACCTGACTCACAGGTCAAGTAATTTGTTTGTTTTGTACCTCAGCATTGTCGGCAATCACTCCAATTTATTAAACAAAAAATCCAATTTGGGATATTATTGCGACTATACCGTCAAGCGTAGTCGCGGACGATGCTCAGGAGGAAGGACCTCTTAACGGTCAACAATAAAGAGAGGAGAGGAGAATAGTGAAGTACGTGGTATAATCGTAATAATCGTAAAACTATACCAAACCACAATAACTTCAATTCTACAATCCAATTTGGTTTGATCACTGGATCCGTGGTAAAATCTGAAACGAGAAAATTTGTAAAAGAAAGCTCTTAGGACTAGTAAGTTTAAGTGGCAATGGGCCGTCCATTGCCAATTCAGCTCGTGGAACCGATATCCGCTGAAGAAGCAATGTTAGAAGACCACAAACCGGAAATCGTGTAAGAAGCACCTCAAATTCAAAATCGGTTAATGGAGGTGGCGGCATGGCTCGCTATGGGGGATGGCTATGCTCAACAATGGACTGATGCAGGTTGTTGGTAGAGATAAATACTAATGATGACTGGGTCGGTGTAGTGGGTCCAGTTTTCGATCCGTAGACAATGGTCGTCGTTTTTCTCTCTCAAAACTGAATGTAGGCACATTCATTTTTTACGATCAAGGAAAACATGGTGCGAACATGTTCTAAATTCAATGCTTGGATTCTTGGACATCCTTTAAAGTAAGCAGATTGTAATGTCTGATGGCATCGAAATTGAAAAGGTTGTAGTTAACACAAACGAAAATTATATCTATTCCACCTAAGGAAATAAATAATGAATTCCATCAATCCAAAACACTTTGACCTTAACTTATTTTGCGCATTGCAATTAATTTAAACAGCACAAAGAATGTCTTTCAAATGAAACTAGCTCACCCATTATAACAAGTATTCTGATCAGACGGATTTTATAATCTTACGTGATATTAGCTCCAATATTTTAATTGTCTGATCAGCTGTCTATTAAAATAAGTTCTCTTTACTCTAAGATATGAAACAAATTTCTTGACGTTATTCAAGGTGTTTTAAATTTTGTTACTGTTTTTTTAATATTTGCTGCTCCTAAAAAGTTGAAGTTTTTTATATACCTACTTGATAGAATTATTTATTTATTGCTGTCATGCACACAACATAGGTTGTAATCGTCATAGTATACATTAAATAGGCAGGTAGGTACATGAGCCCAGTAAGGGCGCTGCAAACGTGAGTTCGATACATAATCATAATCAAATTAAATAACATTAATCTAGATTAATGTTCACAATAGTTGGTCAATAACATGTCGAATCAAATTATAATTAAGTAAAGGTAACTAGTAAAATTCAAATTGTAATAGAAGTCAAAGAAAATAAATGTCAAATATTATTTGTTATTTTTGTACAATAAATTATATCATGTCAAAATTAAATTAATTACGCAAGTATGTCTTAAATAAGTAGCCTTAAGATTTATTACATAGGTAGTCAACGTTGTGAGTGATAATTTGTCTGAATACAAAATAGCATAGTAATAATAATTATAGTCTAATTTTTACTAATTAACAAGCGAGTTTACGATATTTTAAGTACTGATGTAATTTTGTGCCTCTTTCATCCTTTCTTTACCTACTGAGCCATATAACATCCAGTTGGCTGCGCCAGTAACATAAGACAGGACTATAATCGGTGGAAGTCCAAACTGCATATATTTTCATATATTTTTTTACAGAAAATGAAGCTGTCTCCTTCCTCCCTGTCGTACCGGAAATGGGTGGAGCCTACTGTGCCTATATTTCTGGAAATGTACATGTTCAACTGGACGAATGCTGAGCGGTTTCCGGATGAGAAACCCAGTTTTGAAGAGCTAGGTTGGTAGACTCGTTTTTGTTTTATGTTTTGAACCGACTACAAAACAAATAAATTAAAAAAAATCTTCTTACGTGTATTACCATTATCCGTTGCAGTCCCTAGTGGCGATAAAAAAATCATAAAAATACATAATTGGAGGCATTCAAAACGATTGCAAAACCCCTACAATCCGATAAACTTTTTCGGAGCCGATAGTCTGCCTCTCCTGACAAAATCAATCATGGTCACTTCAAGGTAAGAATACAGGTATCTTCTAAGGTACCTTCAGCTTCATCGTCGGCCATATCTTACCATCTGTTGAGATTACAGACAAATAAAGATTTATTTATGATTATAATTAATCTACAGCAGAAGCTAAATGGTAATACTTATGTCCAATAACTGATGGTTAATGAATGAAAACAACATTAATGTGACGTTACTGCGCAGGGTCAGCAAAATACTGATATATTTTTGGTCCGACATTGAACTGTAGATGGATTAGTAGGTTAGGTGCGTGTGGCATTTTTATTTCAGTAATACTTTTAAATAGGCTATAAGTACAGAAAAAGCCTAAGATATAGTCTTGGGCTTTTTCTGTTAACTGTACCTAACAACTTACCTAAAACTCGTGGCATTGACTGGGAAAGAAAACTACTTTATTTTTATATTAAAAATCGCATGGGATTGCTTGGGAACCCATGTATGGAATTTATAATTTGGAGAACAATAGATTTGGCATTGGTGGGAACGACCCTTTTAACATATATATTTTTTTATAACTTCCCACAATTCTAACTTTGTTGCAAAATTTGTTTTTTTTTATGTCGTGCTAAATAAATGTTTTTTTCTTTTTTTCTTATTCACTGAGTGCCAAATAACACATATTGTGGAGCCTAGGATATACATATTTATTAGTTACTAACACGTATCAGTAAGTATCTACCTAATGACGACGATTATTCATTAAACTAATTTATATTCGTGACCTCTATAGTAAACAAATAGAAACCTATACATTTGACCAACTTTACTAGGTAAGAATTTTAACGGATTGGCACCTACATACGTTATTCACATGTAACGTTAAATGTTTTGACTTAAGGCTTCGGGACAAATACATGCAAACCCGGAACAAAATATCTGCAGAATATGCAATCTGCAAATATAAGATCTTGTTTTGGGTCTAGGTGTTGTGGTACAACACTCTCCCCATCAATATTAAAAGGACCCCTAGTAAACCTGTATTTAAAAGACTGGCCTTAAAATACAATATTATACCTGTCCTTTTCCAATATTCATTATTTTATTATATTTATTTATTTTTATATTTATTTAAATATATTTTATGTATTTATATAAAGTAAGCATTATGTTGTCAGCTGTTTCCTATAATAATATTATATACCTACCTTTAACTTTTTATCTTATTTTTTATTCTTTTAAGTATTGTAGTATGTATAAAAAGTACGTTTATTCAACCGACACCATCGTGTACCAAAAATCAACTGCCGGCCGAAAAGGAAGCTAGAACGAGGACCGGAGTCATTCTAATGTCGTTCCTTTTCCGGTCATAGATAATATATATACAAAACCTTACACTAGTGCGGGCGTACTCCCTACATATTATAATATTGTATAGTACCGTATTTTTCCCCCCTTTTTGTTATTTTTAAGGTAGCACGCCAACCCTTTATGTAAACCTGTGAGGTTGGCAGGTAGAAAATGCTTTTAGGATTAAGCCCACCTTTTGTACACACTTTTTTCGTGCAATAAAGAATATAATAATAATAATAATAAATAAATAAAGAGGAATAATAATAATTACGCTCCTGGACTCGGCGCAAATCGTCAGGAGGTTCCTCTCTATGCATCCCTAGCCACCGACCGCTTGGACTCTGCCCCGCGGTTTGTGGTTCTTCGTTTTTATATATTTTTTACTACAATGTTTTGATGTAATTTATTTTTAATTTGTAGTGAAAAATTTATTTAAGCGAGATTATAAAATAAATAAAGTCAAAGTCAAAATTCATTTATTCAATAAAATCACAAGGACCACTTTGAATCGTCGGTTTTTATCTAGATGCCTGTTCCTCCTCGACCAAGCCAGGAAAGTAAGGCAAAAAACAAGGCTGGTTATTCTTTTTAATGATCCTTTTACAAAACAATAGGTTCGAGTTGGAGCATTTTCAATCCCAAGAGTGTTTGTCATCTAAATAATCAGGTATTTTATAGTATGCCTTTTTATAAAGCTTTTGTTTAATTACGTTTTTAAATTTATAATTGATAATTTTTGTATATCTCTTGGGAGATTGTTATAAAAGCGTGCCCTTTAAACGATTTACTAACTTTATGGAGTCTACAAGTGGCAACAGTGAGTTTATATTTATTTATAGTATTAACATTGTGATTATCGCTTTTTTTTCTTAAACAATTTAAGATATCAAAAAAATAAACAGTAACACATTATGATAAACCATTCTTTTCATTCATTCATCGTAAGGCATTTAATTTTCTAGTTTTTTTCCCCGACTGTATCCCAACAAATTAATATTTTTTTGAACAATTATCAGATTTTCATAGATGTATTGACTAGGGAATGTCATTATATTTATTTCTTTAAACTTTTGGCGAAGTGATTCTCTGGGGCCCATATTATAAATTGCTCGAACAGCCCTCTTCTGCAGCACAAAAACGGTATTGATATCAGCAGCACTCCCCCACAGCAGTATACCGTACGACATAATGCTGTGGAAGTAGCTGAAGTAAACTAGTCTAGCTGTGTCAACGTCTGTATAAAGACGGATCTCTTTGACTGCATATGCCGCAGAACTAAGTCTCTTCGATAACTTATCAACTTATCTTATCAAAGTGTAATAATAATAATAATAATACAACGGTTCATGTATACTCACGACACAGGGGATCCTAGTGTGGGGTCAGGACATGACTATGTTTATGTCAGTTTGTACAAGGATCACTTTGTACCTCGTTTCAAAGTGATCCTTGTGATTTTAATGAATTTTGTCTTTAACTCTTTTGGGTGTATTTTTATATAGATTACCATGTTCTACATAAAAAAAACAAGCCTAGGATCTATTCGATTTTTTTTAAAATTATTTCTGATTTGAGGATCTGTCTAGGAAATAGACAAAACAAAAACTCCCTTCCACTTTTTAACCATGTGCCCCAGTATGTTTTTTTTTCTCTATTGAGATATATCTATGAATCCTTGTTATATACATACACAAATCTATGTATCTGGTCGATTGCAGCAGGTAGGTAGGTGTTAGAGTAGTAATATTTTTTTATATTAAAAATAATAATTATTTTTTCAAAAGGTTGCAAATTATATTATATAACAAAAAAAAGAAAAAGTACCTTATTTTTTATGTGGGGTCAAGTAAGTCTCAGTGTTATGCTGCTTCAAAACATAGGTCAGGTGCCAGACGATGACGGACGGATCTTTATGATGCCACGAAGATCGGTGAAAAACCGGGTGCAGACACAATAATTCTAAAATATATATTTAATATATAAATATAAAACATAACGCTATTACATTTAATAGCGTTATGTTTATGTATTACAGGTTGTCCCAGAACTAAACAGCAAATTTATTAGTTTTTATAGAAAACAGCAGATTTTTTTACTACCATTTTCTTCAGTGAAAAACATCGAATTCACAAAAATCATAGAATTTGTAAGTGTTGAGAATTTTCCCCTAGGGAAACTTGTTATATTACTATATACTATAGTAATATAACAAGTAATAAATTTGCTGTTTTAGGTATGGTTTCCAATGTCAAACATTTTGTTCGATTAAAAATAGTCTTTAGACTCGGACTGTGTAAGTCCTTTTATCAGTAGTAGTTTGGACTGTGTAAGTCCAAACTACTACTGATAAAAGGATGATTCAAAAAAACTCTAACGATTTTTCTGAAGAAAATTTTGGAAATGCGTCTTATTTTCAGGAACATTTATTCTCGGTCGATCAATTTCATGGTCTTAATCACACCGTTCAGCTTTAAAATACTAGTTCCTGGACAACCTGTACACATTAGTGCAACTTGTGGTCTGCGGTGGCAGTCGGTAGCTGCCGCCGGCTTTGCTCTAACTTGATGAAAAATGTAGGTTTCTTAATATTTTGTAAAAGGATTATTAAAAAGAATAACCAGCCTTGTTTCTTGCCTTTATTTCCTGGCGTGGTCGCGGAGAAACAGACGGTAAAATTTACGTTTCAAAGTGATAGTTGTGATTTTAATGAATAAATGAATTTTGCCTTTCACTTTTTGCTAAATCCTTTACTATAAATTCCAGGTCCGTACCGCTTCCGTGAGTTTCGTAAGCACGTGAACGTGACCTTCCATCCTCACAACTCCTCGGTGGCGTACCGCACGCAGCGCACCTGGTACTTCGACGAGAGCAGCAACGGAAGCTTGAATGATACCATCACCACCCTGAACGTGATCGCTGCGGTAAGAATCCCCATCACTCTTTGTTTTAACTCTCATCTAGATGCGGGATTGGGCAGGTTAGATGGCGATTGCCAGCAATAAGAAATGGAGTAGCATAGCGATAGCGATGCTCAGAAGATACTATAAGAAGAAGAGGCAGACCTAGTGTTGTTCAAATTTTCACAATTCGTTTTAAATTGGATACATGAAAAAGTTTTTTACGGTTCTTTATAGCGTTTACCTTTTTTTATTATTTTCCAGTCGTTTTAACTGTATTGCAATAGCCATGGTCACGGGATGATTGTAGTATATGGAGCTATCGTCGATAAATAAAGACAGTAGCCTTATTTCATCTTCAGATCCAGAAAAGTCCATGTTCACTGTACGACACACTACACTAACCGTACAACCGCACTGCAAAATCTCATCGCAACACGAACACCTGTTGATCACGGGATTCCAAGACGCAGCGAGTATAGACTCTCCAATTCCAATCTAATCGTGAAGAGGGATATAGATCCCTTTTCACGATTGGAATTAATGTCAATTGATCTATAATCATTATCATAAAATATTGACATTCACTAGATAGCACCTTATGGTCATGAAGTTCAATGCAGTAGTTTGATCCTGAGTCCAATTGGTGCTCCGCTAAGGCCGATACAGTCAAAATTTAGGTGGGGGAAAAAAAAATGTAAACGCGATTTACCATTTCTTTAATGTTCTGGACGTAAAAAAACTTATAATTATGAGGCAAACCTAATACAAGCTAGAGAGACGAGATTGATGCGTATGAAAGCGCATACCAAACAGCAAATACTGAGAAAGAATGAAAGAAGAAGGAGGAGGTCTTTACCCAGCAGTGGGATGAACTTTAGAACATATTGTGTAGATTATTATTCATAATTAAGGTGAAACTGTATTAAAGGCTTAAATATATAACTAAATATACTCACATCTACATGCTACCTACATCATCCCATAGACCTTATATTCTTTTTTCCTTCGTCATTTTTATAATGTTCACAATAATTTTCACGAAACTCTAGAACGACATGAAAAATAGGTAAGCGCATCACAAAACATGCGACTAGCGTACTAAAATGTCAATAATTTAATTTTGTAAGGGTGCCCCAGTTTCGAAAGGGTTTCGCAGTTCCGATTAACAAATACCATTAAATCGGATCAAAATGCAAAAGCATTCCGATTGAACTGAAACTTTTAATTCTGGGAATGCTTTCGTTCGTTTTCATCTGCCACGGCACCGTAAGGTTGGTGATCTGACAAGACCCTGAAAAGGACCTAGAGATGGTAAAAAGATCCAGGGTGGTAAAAGCTACAGTGAAGTGTGCGCATTTGTAGACTCTTTGATAATTCATCATAAACAGAGAAAAACGTTAACAACAATGCCTGTTATGGATTTCCTCAGATCCATATACTCAGTATACAGATCCTTGAGAATACTAAGTTGGGGGTAGACAAAGGCACTCTATTTGCATTATATTCCCTATGCAATGAAAAGGCAGACGGGTTGGAGGATTCTCTCTCCAGTGTGTGTTTTCTTTACATTATGTAATAAATTGTATCACGCCATGCACTAACGCAGGGAGGGACGCGGAGGAAGCAAGTCGCGTTCACTCACCCTGATGAAGACTCTCGGAATAAAACGAAACTAAGTCGGTGCCTTCACCGATAGTGCTGTACGTGAAAATTCCCGTTTTTACAATATGAGTCAAGTTCACGATAGTTTTTGGATTAAAACATTCATCTAGATTAATGTTCACAATAGTCGATCAATTCACAATAGTCGTCAGTCAGTCGGTTGACGACGAACCGCACGCACGCATACACTGACTACTTACGCGCTTTCGCACACTACAGCGATTCTCAACTGATTTCTGGCGAGGGCCGCATTACGCGTTTCGTAACTTAACCTACCCAGCAATGTTTAAATGCAAGAGCTGTGACAAAGAATTCCGCGATGGAGCTCTCTGCTCTGTATGCCAAGGACACTTCGACTTCGCCTGCGCAGGAGTTACTGAAACGGGATACCGCAGGCTAGGAGAGAGGAAGTCTACCTGGAGGTGTTCTACCTGTAAGAACTCTCGATCGGAAAGCCCGCTCCCACCTCTACTGAGGTCGCCCGTTCCAGCAGACATGGACACTGTAATGGCGGAGCTTAAGCGACTATCCGCCCAAGTAGCCTTGCTTCCAGAACTAAATGCCAGCATCCAAGCAATCAAAACTGAATTATCCGGGCTTAAAGCTATTAAGACCGAAGTGTCCGACATCAAGACCTCCCTCGAGTTCGTTGACCACAAAATAGGGGCTCTCTCAGATAAAATCTGTGACATGGAAAAGGACATCCAACAACTTCAAAAAACGAAGCACGACGTTGATCACCTTCAGCTACGTGTAGAGAAGCTGGAACAGCAGCTTAAGGAGAATGAACAGCGTTCACGCATGAACAATATAGAGATAAAAGGTGTGCCCGTTTCTCAGACTGAGAATCTTTTTAGCATAATGGCCGATATCGGGGCTCACATCAAGTGTGTGTTACCGAAAGAGCAAATAAACTACATTGCTCGAGTACCAATGCGCAACGACAAAACGAATAAGACCATCGTGGTTGCTGTGCACAGCAGGTATATAAAAGATGAGTTTATTGCTGCAGCAAAAAAAAGTACCACCACTGCTGCTGATCTCGGCCTCCAGGGTATCAACCGGATCTATGTCAATGACCATCTTACGTTGAGCAACAAGATATTGCTAAATAAAGTCAAGACGATGGCCAAGGACCGTGGATACGCATTCACCTGGGTGAAAGGATGTCAGATTTTCGTGCGAAAGAATCCAACTTCTCCCGTGATCTCCATAAGATCGGAATCGGATTTAAAAAAGTTATAAATTACAATTTTGCTTGCTTATTATATGCTACTATGCTATTCTCAATTTTTGCGGGCCTTATCAGTCAACGGTTGGCGAGCGCTGACTCGTTAACCGGCTACGCTTTACTCATTGCAACTGATTGTGCTCGCCTATTGCTACCGCTACCCTCACGCGTAAGTCTAATCGCCATTATCTGTTATTTCTTTTGTTTCGCTAATCGTTTTACAACCTTTTTGTCACTAATTGCCTTTTTTATGCAATCCTATTGTAATTTTATCTTTACTCTTTATCTTTTTGCTCCTATTCATCAGCTAATACACATTCCGATTAACAATGATTCCGTTTAGAGTTTATTATCAAAATGTACGAGGTCTACGGACAAAAACAACTACATTTTTTAGAAACATTTCGCTATGTTCTTATGACATAGTTTGTCTCACAGAAACCTGGCTTAATGAAAGCTTTCATAATAGTGAACTGTTTGATGATCATTTTATAGTATGGAGACGCGATCGTAATTACGCATTGACGGGTCAGGACAAGGGTGGTGGGGTACTTATCGCTGTGCGCCGAGACCTGGCAGCCGAAGATCGGCCCGAGTGGTCCTCGAGCGCTGAGGATCTTTGGGTCACCTTAACTTTGAAAAACCGTAATCCTAGATCTACCTACAGAATGCATATCGGTGTTGTTTATATATGTGATCAGAATCTAGGTAACTCAATGTCGGTTCAACTTTCTAATTTTGCTATTAATGTAACGAAAATAACATTAGACAACCCTTTAGATAAAATAATTATTTTTGGTGATTTTAATATGCCCTCTGTCTCATGGACTGTTGATAATAATGATGGAATATCTCTTATCCCCACAAATCTTCAAGGTCCTCACCAGCTACAATTATTCGATAACTTTAACACATGTTTTCTTTCACAGTATAACTATCTTATTAATGATAGCCACGGTCGGCTTTTGGATTTAATTTTTTCGAATAATGATGTTATTGTTAATGCTTGTGACTGTCCGCTTGTCCCAGAAGATCCCCACCACCGCTCTGTGGTAGCTACCTGCGAATTTATACAGTTACACACAATCAAGCCGCGCCCTTATACGAAGTACTTGTATAATACTGGTGATTTTAATTCTATCTGTACCAAACTGGACGCTGTCGATTGGGACTCTGTGATCAGTAGTGGAAGCATTGAGGACGCGGTTTCTGTATTTTATGATACTCTTTATAGCTTGCGTGACCAGTATATTTCTACCACTTTAGTAACACCTTCCCGTAAATACCCTCTATGGTACAAACGACCCCTAGTTAAATTATTACGAGAGAAGGCTAAATTTCATAAAAAGTATAAAACTTACGGCAATGCCTACGACCGTGACTCATTTGTTTTATTACGGAAAAGAGCGCGAGAAATGGAGGAGACTATGTACAATACTTATATCTCAAACATCGAAAACTACATAAAAGTAAACCCCCGCGCATTTTGGTCATTTGTAAAAAGTAAAAATCAGTCAAACTCATACCCCTCTGTGCTTGAATACGGTACCCGCTCGTCTGACCATGGTGATGAAATATGTAATTTTTTTGGGGAATATTTTCATTCAACTTTTCTAAATCACCCCCCCTCTAACACCCGGGCTGACCCAATCTCCTTATCTTACCTTGATTCATCAGCTGATATCTCTACAGTAGAAGTTTTAGAAGAAAACGTCTTTAAATTAATAAAATCTTTAGATTTAAGTAAATCTGCGGGCCCGGACAATATACCGGCATTATTAATAGTTAACTGTGCGAAGAGCCTAGTTCTTCCTCTTTCTCTGCTATACCGTCGCTCTCTTACGGAAGGCATCGTCCCAAGAATATGGAAAACTGCTTTCATCACCCCTGTTCACAAAAAGGGGCCTAAAAACAAGGTAGAAAATTATAGGCCCATATCGAAGTTGTGTTTGTTCTCGAAGGTTTTAGAAAAAATAGTCTATTCCCAACTGTACCCCGCGCTCAAACATTGCATTTCGTTGGATCAACACGGCTTCCTGAGAGGTAGATCTACCACTTCAAATCTTTTACTTTGTGCTGAGTCTCTTTCAAGGTACATGTCTGAACCCTCGCAAATTGACATTATCTACACTGACTACTCCAAGTGCTTTGATCGAATCGACCATATTATATTGCTAGAAAAGCTTCAAAGAATAGGTATAAGGGGAAACTTGTTTAGATGGTTCTCATCTTATGTTCGAAACCGATGTCAAACAGTAGTTTTAGGAGGCTACTCTTCTTTATCTATGGACATCCCTTCCGGTGTACCCCAAGGGTCCTTATTAGGACCCTTAATTTTTACGATTTTTGTAAACGATCTCGCGTCCTGCTTTTTAAACTCCAAAATACTTTTATATGCTGACGACATGAAAATTCTACGTAAAATTGAGAATATTAATGACGCCCGCGGTCTACAGGACGATCTAGTCAGATTTCAAAATTACTGTACTGCAAACAAATTAGACCTTAATGTTTCAAAATGCTATGTATGTACCTACACTCGTAAACCCTCAAAACTATTATATAATTACACATTTTATAACGCTTCGCTAACTAGGGTGGATTCGATTAAAGATTTGGGGGTCACTTTTGACAGTAAATTGCTATTTGATCAGCATATCGATAACATCATCAAGAAAGCATCACGCTCGCTCGGCTTTGTGTTAAGAATGTCATCTGAGTTTACAAGTATTAAAACTTTTAAAATACTTTATTGTGCCTTTGTACGCAGCCACCTAGAATACGCCTCCCAGGTTTGGAATCCTCGATATGATGTATATTCTGCACGAATAGAGTCCATCCAAAAGAGGTTTTTACGGTACCTACAATATCGAGCTCGTATCTTTTTACCAGGCTATGAGAGTAGATGCCGCAAGTTTCACTTTCTACCTTTATACAAACGCAGAGAAATGGCTGATTTGACTTACCTAATTAGCATAGCAAACGGCACTGTTGATTGCCTTCAGCAAATATGCACTGGTCTATCCAGTCATATTAAATACTTATATCTGTTCCTGTTGTACCTAGCTGTAAGTTTTCCCAAAATTTTGAAAATAAAATAAAAATAAAAATTACATATCGAATGAATTATAAATTTATATTTGAAATATAAATAAAATCCTCTTACATTTTGATGTTGTTCTGTTTTTTCTAGTCAGCCATCTTTAGATCGAGACACTGGGGGTACCTCCAACAGAAAGGTCTTTCAATGGGCTTGGCCATGTTTGGCCAGCGTGTGTCCGTCACCAAGACCGCTGGCCAGATGCTGTTCGAGGGTTACGAAGACCCACTGCTAGACCTGGCGAAGAGTCTTCCGGCCAGCACAACAGGGGGTGCTCCACCTGTTGACAAATTTGGCTGGTTCTATGGGGTTGGTATTTTAAATTCATTTTCTATCCATCTAATTATCAATTTAATGAAATGAAAAACATAAAACACGTCATAAAAAAACAAAACAAGGCAACTTTACGATGGTGTGATAGTTATAACAAATGTTAATGAGAATAGCCTACTTATAAGAAAAACTGAAACAGAAATGTCCCAAGCACCTTATTAATTTATCTCCCTAGACAGTTCAATATCGCACCAAAAAAGTGTCAGCTCAGCATAATGCTAGGTAGACAGGCTACCTATTTACCGCTAGTATTCTGCTGACCCTACGCAGTTTAACTTGGTCAATTAAGATTCATTTGTGTTAGTTTCTTTTAATATTAGTGTATCCATAGATATTATAATGTAGCTATATATGTAGGTAGGTAGGTAGCTATATGCAGGCAGTCACCCAGTGAAGCAATATCTTAATAACATTTCATTACATTTATTGACAAACTCTGTGGCTCAGTGGGCAAAGGTCCGCTGTTTCCTGTTTGTATGATCTGCATTCAATTGTCTCGGGTCCGAGTGTTTTCTATGTATAATATGAATGTATTTAGGAAAAAAATTAAATAGGTAGTATATCAGTCATGTAGTTCCTTAACACAAGCTCTGCTTACTTTGGGGCTGAATGATGCTGTGTTAAAATATCCAGCATTATTTATTTATTTATTATTTAACCATATTATAACATTGGTTGTTATACGAGGCATGTCAGTTCTGTTTACATAATTGGCTTAAAATAATACACATAAATTACAAAATTAATTAAAATAGTTTATAGAATTCATATAATAATCAATTATTTGTCAAAAGCTCACACTACTCAACCTCGTTGTCATGCAAAAATGAAGATTCTGCTATAGTCATATTCATGAATTCGTTCACACAGTAAAATGCATTGGATACAGGCAGGTCGTATTGTAGAAAATCTATAGAGAATCTATATACCCAGTCATGGATATTTTATATCCATTTTTAAACTAACTAAAATAATATAAATAAATCCGAAAGTTTAAGTTTAGGTGTTTGGATTATTGTTGCTAAATATTTTCATAACGGTGTAACCGGTTAAGTTGAATTTCGAGACCTGGAAATGACACATAGGCTACTTTAAATCCGGGGCCCACGCGGGTGGTTATTGTTTTATTATAAAAAAATAAATAATGCTGGTCATACAAACGTTTGGGCCTTTGCCCACTGCGCCACAGAAGTCGTCAATAAATATAGTTCCCATGAACTATATTTATAAGATAATGTCTAGATTTTTTCCTTTATTTATTTATTACTAGCTTCTAATAAATCTTCTGCCTACGGCTTCGCCCGCGTGATACCTGGATAAAAAGTAGCCTATGTGTTATTCTGATATATAAGCTATATTACTGTAAAGTTTCATCATTTTCATCCGTTCAGTAGTTTCTGCGTGAAAGAGTAACAACCATCCATCCTCACAAACTTTCGCGTTTATAATAAAAAGTAGAATTCTTTGATCTATATCCAAGAAAAAACATCCATAGCTGGATGTTATGAGAGAACTGACGAATTTTGAGTTGACGTCACCGTAAATATTCAGATATAAAAGCTGGTTATAAATCTTATACTTATACTTTATTCCAGAGAAACAATTCAATAGAAACCGATGGGTACGTGGAGATCACTTCCGGAGCTGATAGTGGAACCGTGCCTGGTCAGATCCTGAGGTGGAACCAGCAGGAGACTCTGCCATTCTACGAAGGGAAATGTTCTAAGGTTCGTAATGTTAGATTATCCACCGGCTCTTTCCGCAGAATTAAGGTCTGGTTTCAGCCTTTTTTCACCATAGCGATAAAGTAATGAGAGCGGTAGATAAAATTAAGTTCAGTTGTTGTGCTAGAGAATCGTGATCAGAGAAAAAAAAAGAATCTACTTTATTTTTTTTAATTGAATTTATATTATAAATGGAACACTGCTGCACTAGCGTTTCTTGGCGATATTGTTATTTATCAGTAGGTACGTTTATCAACCAGAATATATTTAAAAATATCTCATGAAAAGGCTCGTTAAATCTCTTGCTGAACCAATATACTAATATCGCATCCCTACAAAACACAACCGTAGGTCTACATGTTTGCAGCAATTTCAACTTTGTTCTACTCACTTCAAAAAAGGAGGAATCTCAGTATGTGCCTCTGTATTTTTTGTATGTCGCGATATCTTCTTCAATTAATTGTGAACTGATTTTATCGATTCTTTTTTAAAGGCTAGGGTATACTTCAAGAATGGTCCAATACAAATTTTGTGAAGAAATTAGGTATGAAATATCATATTGGACTTTTATCAACGTCCCGTTATTTGACGGGCCAGCATGAATTCAATCATTCAATGGCGTGAATACTTTGACTATGTATTAAATGAGGAAAATATACTTTCATGCACCTTATACATACCACTTAGCATAAATAACCATGTAAACTTCTTCTTATAAATTGCAAACTTTATTATGATTAATAAACTTAAAAAAAGTCGGTTTTATTTTTTTCTGTTTTATATTTCAGTTGGAAGGCAGCGCAGGAGAGTTCTTACCCCGAGACCTGGACGAGAGTTCGACGCTGATGATGTTTGTTCCGGACCTCTGCAGGACGGTTTCAATGAACTACATTGACAGCGGGGTGATGGAGGGCCTCGACTATCACAAGTTCGCCATGCAAGAGCGCAGCTTCGATAACTGTGAGGCTCAAACTGAATTGTATAATTATAACGGGAATAGCATACGGCGTAAAACTGTAATGTTTATTTTCACGACGAAAACATGAATCCATCAGGGTCAGAGCCCGGAGGATCCAGGTCTGCTGCCCACATAGAAAGAAAGAAAGAAAATAGATTGATTAACCTCAAACACAACACAACAGGTGACAAAATACAAAACAAATAAATACAAAAACAGAAAGATTAGATTAAAATACTACAAAAAATTAAATAAAAAAGTATATATGTGTTGTGTGGGGTCAAAAGGTCCCTATCTCAGCATTATGCTGTAGCAAACCTAAGAAAGGTGTAACATACAGACACTGGAGGTTGCGGGTTCGATTCCCGCCACGAGACAAATGTTTGTCTCGTGTATAATATGGTATTTTCAAAAAAAAGTATATAAGTCATGTAATACCAATAACACAAGCTCTGATTCCTTTGGGGCTAGATGATGCTGTGTGAAAATGTTCAGCATTTTTTATTATGTTTTCTCCTTCCATTATTTTTACTCTTTGTTTTATATCAAAGATATCTGCTACTGATATTGGGAGAGGACGGAAGATCAGCGCGCTATTTAACTTCCGCTTTATGCGGAGTCCCATCCTAATTTGTGGCTACTTATTCATCAGCAGTCCAAAGTCAAAGTCAAAGTCCTTTTACAAAACAATAGGTTCGAGTTGGCCCAACCATCTTATACTTAATTAATAAGTAATTAATCTATTTATCTAACTTCCAGCATCCATCTCAGAGGAGAACACATGCTTTTGCAATGGGGACTGCATGTGGAGAGGTGTGATGAACGTGTCAGCTTGCCGGTTCGGGTCTCCTGCATTCCTATCACTACCACATTTTCTGTACGCCGAGGAATCGCTGCGTGAGGCTGTGGAAGGCATGGCACCGGATCCCGAGAAGCATTCCTTCTATTTTACGGTAGAGCCCGTAAGTAGCAAGTATTTTTTACTTCCTGACAAGAGAATATGCGTTTACTGTAACAGGTCATTTCTTTGTGTGCTTCTAGGTTTGTATCGATTTTTATGTCATCAAGAATCTTAGATAGGTTTTATCATACCAAATCTCTATTTTTATATATATACTAGCTTCTGACCACGGCTTCGCCCGCATGGTAGGTACCTGGATAAAAAGTAGCCTATGTGTTATTCTGATGTATAAGCTATATCACTGTAAAGTTTTATTAAAATCTGTTCAGTAGTTTTTGCGTGGAAGAGTAAAAAACATCCATCTTCACAAAATTTCACGTTTATAATATTAGTTGGATATTTCCATCAACGATTGCAACTAGTTTCGCTGCGATCGTTGATGGAAATGTACATCGGGTGTTTTTTCAAAATCTATGACGACCTAGAGACACGAGTAGCCGGCTGAGACGTGTTCAAGTGCGGGTTCGATTCCCGCTGCGGGACAAATTTATGCATGTTCTGCAGATATTTGTAGCGGATCTAGGTGTTGTGATAGCACGGTAATCGTAGTTTCTGATATCAAAAATACAGGAAATACTAAGATGAAGTACTCAATACTCAATAGGTACTAACGCAAATACGGTCAATCATCCAACTGCAAGTTTAAGTTTATAATCACCAATGGCAGTATCTGAGGCACATCCAAATATAGCACTTTGCACGTGCCTGTATTTTGCAAGTAGTTAGCATTCCACGTGACGTAAGCATTGCTCGCATTCGAACACTAACTGGCGGCACATGCCGAACTTTTGTTTCTATGGCATGTTCGTTTCCTCATGATGTTGTCCTTCACCGTTTCGAGAACGTGTTAATGTGAACATATTTTTTTCGAGTGGAATCATCCATTGGTGCCCGACCGGGGTCGCATCCAATACTCCAGGATCGGATGAGAATATTGTAGGTATTCGGGGAACTGGTTACGGGGAACAGCCAACACGGCTCTACGATTTCAATGTTCTAAATAGTGAAACGACGCGTGACAAGAGACCTGGCTCTTATCTGGGTCAACGCATTAGCATTGCCATTCAGCGTGGCAACGTGGCCAATATTTTGGGAACACTTCCATCTGTTAGTGATCTGGATCAGTTGAGCTATCTATAGATCGTTTGTGACGGTCTTTAGATAGCTAGCTGTTTCATCTGTGTTTTTGTATACACCTAGATGTACATAGTTGTATGAATAAATATACTTGGAATTCTAACTAAATAGTTTTTTTTTCAGAAACTAGGTGTGCCCCTGGATGTAGCTGCCAGGTTCCAGTTCAACGTGTTTATAGAACCTAGCGAATTTGTAGCGTGAGTACCATTAATATATTTAAATCTGCTTCCCTAAACGGGATGCAAACAACCATCTGATCTTAACATTATCTTATCTTAACCACGAATTATTGAGTACTTCGTTGTTAAGATATATCAGGTGGTAACGTTTAGTTCTAAATGACATTATGGAGAACACGGTTGGTGGTGTGCACTCCATTTGCAAAGAAAAGATCCTCCAACGGGCTGATCCATCTGATCCACTTGCCCCGGTTTCTGAGACAGACAGTTGTTGCGTTAAAACTCCATCTGCGCGATCTGCGATGGCCATCTGTGTATTGTATGTGGTAGCTCTATACCTACCACATACAATACACAGATATAATCAGCAGTTCGTTGGTGTGATGTAACGTAGTTCAATAATGTGGCGAGAGATGTCGCTATACAAGCTTTTAAAATAAATTAACTTTTATCAAAAATCTTTATAACTATTGCAAATTCAATAGTTATAAAGATTTTTAGATACGGACTCTTTTAATGTCACTGCGATCCGCTTGTGGAGCTCTATCCCAGCAGAAATCAGCACTGCTGTATCCATTGGAGTCTTCAAATCCAAACTTTACAAACATTTCATCTCTCTAGAAAAAAGTCAACAGAATTGAGCATTTATGTTAAATTTGTATGTATCTAAATATATATTTGGATGTATGTATTTAAGTAAAATTTTTTTTCGTTTTATTTATTTATTCAAGTTTTTGTCCTACATACAATGGTTAAGCTTAGGTCTAGTGTAGCTCCAAGTGGGTTGGTAGGTATATCGGCTCTTTCAGGGCGTTGCAGAGGTAGGTATTATAAATAAAATTAAACACATATGTATATAGTTATGTATGTAGTTTACTTCTATTTTAAGAAGTTAGTTATTTTATTTAATTAATTGTTCTCTTATTTTGGTAATCAGCCAAACGCCCTACCGCTCCACTCTTCATAACACAAAGGTTAGCTGGAAGAAAATGCTAATTAGCATTAATTTCGCCTATGTACTTGTTTTATCTTGTGCAACAAAGCATTTTTTATTTATCAATTCGATAGACTTTATAATATAAATTGACGCGGTGGCGTCTAGAGATCAATTATTTTTTTATTTTTTATTTAACACCATTACCTATTGTTAGTTACGACTTAACTAGTAGTAAATTCATTCGTAAAAGATATTAGAAGGTAAAGAAGGTGAGATTTCTATAAACCGCAATGATATGAGCTCCTATATGATTTGCCTTAAGAGTTTGTTTGCTTGTCTATTATCATTTGTCTTCGAAAAGGATTAACCGATCGGAATGCGTTTTTTGCAATTGATTCGTATGACTTTAAAGATGGTTCTCTGATAGGCTTATCGCCACAAATCATTAAGGGTTGCTGCAATCTATTATGTATAAAATACGTCGGGATTCTATAACACAAATAAATTATATTATTGTTCTTATAAAATGTTAACATTTTGCACATAAAGGTAATCGTTTTAAGCTTATCCAATTTATGATATAACTTTTGAAACTATCATGGTTTTTAACATAATTTAAACTAAAAAACAGAATATATTTACCATGATTTGTAAGTTAGAATAATTCAAAACCCGCAAAACTTCAGTTCCTTCCGTGATCATGATACATGCAATTGTGCCGAAATATCGGGAAACATTCACATTCACAAATCATAGTAAATATCTCGTTTTTTGAGTAAACATTTTATATATTTATATCCTGTAGTTATGTTTGATTGCTCGTTATTTATTAATAATTTTTTTCTTAATTCTAGACTATATGAGCACGTACCCACAATGCTGTTCCCCATATTCTGGATGCAGCAAGCCGTCACCATTGGTGACGACATCATTTCCGAGATCCGCATGGTCAGAGTTATCTCTGACTGGGGTGGGGTTGTGTGCGCTATTCTAGCGCTTGTCTTCGTCATCCTATCCGCTATATATACCTGTTGCTGCACCAGACCAAAGTACTCCAAGCGAAAGGACCTAACCATGATGGAAAAGCCGAAGGATGAAGCGGAACTCAAGCTAAATCCAAAGTGATTTTAGTGGGACTACAATGCGTCAGGACTTTGTGATGTGCCGAGAAAACGCTGACGGAATAACGATGTACTTTTCGTAGTGGTTCTTATTGTCGTGTCTTGTAGATAGTCCTGAGGAAATCAACAATGGATTACAGTGAATTGTATGCTCTTATAGCTTCGTCCATACTTATACGCTTCTCAATCTATCTTCAAATTTCAATTCCATTTAGACTAGTGTGGGTATATTTCTGAGCAAACTCGAAACAAATGAAACGCTTGCCTCATTTCTACTAAAAAAAAAGTACAAAAAGGGACAGAATCAAACAAAATAAAGGGCCGAATCAAAGTATACTGACAAAATACTTTAGGGCTTTTTTATCTGTGGTAGTTTGATATAAAAAAAAACAAATTGTGTATTTCCCGTGGCTTTGCGTCTAGGATATTCGTTATTGCAAGTCTCAGGACGCATCGTGCGCTAGACGCCTGCGCTCTCTATTCAGCAAATTTTTAGGCGTGCGCTATGGCGCTATACGCATGCCTCATAGGAAGAGGCAAGTCCGAAAGCGCATAGGTGTGGACATAGTTAATGAGTTTTTTCACAAATCATGCAATATTACTATTCGATTCTATTCGAAGCCTTGATATCCATTGTTCTGAGTCGAACTGTCCATTAATGTCGTGTAAGCAGCAGTGAAAATAAGAAACGTAGGCTTTTTAAAATTGTCTTTTCTGCAATAATGAAAATATCGTAAACTCCTAACATATCATAGGACTTTGTAGCTCATCTACGAATAGCTACGGCGTAGAGATCTTTTACAAAAGAATGTATATGCATCTCTAGTTGACTTTCCTCAAAAAAATTATGGGATTAAAGGCTTTCGGAGTTTCCTGTATTTTTATATGATAAAAGATTGGTGGTAGCATTCTTTAGACCTTTATTAAATCTTATCTTCTTTTTGAGGGGGTCTGCATCTCTAGTTAACTTTCCTGAAAAAAATGTATGGGATTAAAGGCGTTCCTGCATTTTATATGATAAAAGATTGATGATGATCTGGTAGCATTCTATAGACCTTTATTAAATCTTGATCTTCTTTTTGATAAACTTTGGCAACCTTTTTCCGTTGATCACTTTTACACTATCAACATCGATTAATTGATAGCTAAAGTGGTATCACGTCGGCTCTTGTATACAAACTTTATCGTCAAAATTTCGACGAGTATCACAAGCCGACGCGAATAAGGATGCAAAGATGTAAATGTGGTATAGTTAGTTAGTTTTTTGGCAACTTGTTTATGATTGTAAAGTTGATTTTTAAAAAAAACAGTGGGTATTTTCGTAAAAGATATGTTCGCTACGCAATTTCATCACGGACTAATATAATTTAAAGTGATCGTCTATAATTATAATTAATTAAGGAGGCCCCCTTGTTTTTTGGAATATTATAAGTTCGTCACGACTTGAGATCTCGCGACGTACCAAGTAGACACAGAGATCAATTATTCTATGATAATGCTCTTAAGTTAGTTGTGATTATTATTGTATTTATAAGTAATTTTTTTTGTATTATTAATTTAAGGCCAAAGAGATTTTATTTTGTTTGAACTAAATTAATGTATTTTTGTATGAATGTGATATAAGTAAACGTTTTGCGTGAACAATTTGATCTTTAAAATATATTGACAATAAGAGCCGCTTTAATATTTGGATTGTGTAAATTAAGGTTCCTAAAGGCGTCTTTCGACCGTTCGTCATGGCATTCCATGAGGGAGGCTTCAATGGCAGCCAATTGATGCCTGCCGCCTGATCCTGACGAGGAAAATCAATAGTAATCTCTAAATTAATTTTGATATTGAAAAGATAGACTGATCTTGGTTTTGAGGAGACAATCTTAAAAATATCTTCGAAAGGGGCAACTATTTGGTGTGCCCTTTCGAAAACTGACGCCCTGCGCTTGTATTACAGGAATTCCACATCGAGACAAAAAATAAGGAACTTTTTCGTGTTTTATGACAAAAATCTATCAAAAATAATAATTAAGCTCTCCAAAAAGCCTTCATAGTTTTTCTCTTAAGTTTTATGACAAAAATCTATCAAGAATAATAAATAAGCCCTGTAAAAAGTCTTGGTTAGTTTTGGCCTTATTTAAACTATCATTAGAGGTGGAAAACGTATTCATCCTTTCTCTATTACCTGTACCAATAACTGATCAACGGAGTCTGTGGTATTTTTTTTACAAATGGAGTAGACTTCACAAAAAGGAGGAGTTTTTTTTCAAAACATCTGCGACAAAATAACCTAACCGTGTCAATAAGGCCTGAATTTGTGGTAAATTAATACCTAAACAAAAATTTAGTAAAATAAATACTTATTAAGTATAATGTAAAATAAATACCTAGCTAATTATGGTTTGGTAATAGACGGCACAGATTAAACATTTTTGTTCTTAATAGACGGTACCTGTCTACTGTTTTATTATCTGTTTAACATTTGCATGCCGTAAATTTTTTACATTTCTTGACAGTCTTGTTCTTGCCAGTATTAGAATCGTATCAACCACGAGCTGTCATAGACTATATAATATAGTGGGTGGGTATATAATAAATAGCATAAGTGAATAGATAGTAAATAAGGACAATGTTAAGTAAAATCTGTATATAGTTTTATAATAGTTATGATATCCTAAGCTACGTTAATTAATGTCTGCATTTCTTTATTAAATTATTTACAATTGAAAAGGAGCTTGCGCTCATAACAGTTTCACAGTTAACAGTAAAATATATTTAATTATATTATTAACATCATATGATTGAAAATCTATAGATTCTGGACTTTATAAAATATTTGTGCATAGAGATTTGTGCTTTAATTTTCCTATTCATGAACTTTAAGCAACTAAAAAACTTGATGAGGAAGGAAAATATAAAATATATTAGCTATACCTCAGTACTATACTTAATATATATACACCTAATATGTACCTAAGGTGTACCTAAGGTTTGAACCTATTGGCCAGACCGAACTTGACTGTTAGGTTTGACCATTATATTAACACTAGCCTCTGCCTACGGCTTCGCCCGCGTGTTACTCGGATAAAAAGTAGCCTATATATTATTCTGATGTATAAGCTATATTACTAAAGTTTCATCCAATCCGTTCAGTAGTTTTTGCGTGAAAGAGTAACAAACATCCATCCTCACAAACTTTCGCGTTTATATAGTAGTACGATAGTATTTGGTAATTAAATCGATGATCAATCTCCTAACAAATGATGTCGAGAAGTGAAGTAATGTGAATCCACAGACTACTAGGACTACTATGCTAACGCATAGTGGATCTCATCATGATGACATGTCTGTTCTTCTTAGTTTGGTCGAATCCACCCTAAGTTGGGAACTCTTGGCAAAGTGGTCGTGATTATGCAGGGGGCAAGACAAATACCACTAGATGTTAACGCCTGCGGAAAGATTGAATTGTATGGAAATGACATTGACAGCTGTTGAAATATTACGTGACAACATCCTTGTTTTTTTTCCTTGACAAAATTGTATCAGCGTGAAAGGAAAACAAGAACCGGTTAAATTGACGTGTTGGCGGTGGCGAGATAAGGGAAATAGTTGTCAAAGAATTGATAGCCACACCGACACCGCGTCGAATTGACAGTTCCTTAAACTGACGGCTGATGGTCTGTCAGCAGCAGATCTAAGCCATATGTATAGTATTATAATATCTGTGGTTATACTAATATGTCCATTATCAGCTTCAGAGTACACTTAGTTATTGATTTCATTTTTTGTTGCATAAAAATAAAGAGGGTACAAAAGCATTTTCTAGCTAACATTTAACATTAGCATTTTCTTATCTTTTATTATAAAAGATTACAAAGAAGAACTAATTTAAATAATAAATAATGCTAGACATTTTTCACACAGCATCATCTAGAGTGCTTCCCCGTTCAACCCACAATTTTTCTACGTTCAACCCACAATTTTTCTACCCAATGTTATTTTTACCCGTTCAATGGGTTGAACATTTGCTCCGTTCTACCCAATCCAAAAATATAAGTCACAGTGTATTGTAAACAGTACAGACACCGTTATATTTCGATCCCCAAAGTAAGCAGAGCTTGTGTTTTGGGAACTACATAACTAATATACTACTTTTTTTTGTAAATACATGCATATTATACATAGAAAACACCCTAATTAAAACTAATAAAGAAACTAATTCAACCTAAAATAAGGTATCCTCAAATTTGAGAAATTGTCACTTACAAGTTCTTGATGTCCATTGTGACTCCCAACAATCTTCTTAAAACGCAGGGGAAGATACTCGTACGGACATATTTTTTTCTGTAACTACAAACAAAAAAATATTTATTCAATAACGAATTAAACTATGCAAAATGACGGTGCTGTTTTTTCCTAATTTGTTGTTTTTTTCCTTAGCTGTCAGCTAAGGAAAAAAACAACAAATACCTTCTTTGCGAGCATACTTATTTTTAGCTTTTTGCGAGAAATCCCCTAATTTTATCCTTAGCCGTTAAAAAAAAATCTAAATATAATAAATAGTGCTGGACATTTTCACACAGCATCATCTAGCCCCAAAGTAAGCAGAGCTTGTGTTATGGGAACTACATGACTGATATACTACTTATATTTTTTTGTTAATTCATATATATTATACATAGAAAACACACATACCCGAGACAAATGAATGCAGATCATACAAACATTTGTGCCCGGGAAATCGAACCCGCAACCTTCTCCGTCTCAGGCGGACCTTCGCCCACTGCGCCACAGAGATTGCCATACCAAAAAATGTAATAAAATCTTGGAAGTCAATTTTAACCTATTTCTAAATGTCGTATTGAAATTAAACTTTGTATGTAGCCTATATGTAGTTTGGATGTCAATTTTATAATTTGATATCTTGGAGCGGATCTGATGATGGAGCCAGAAGGTTCAACTTTTCAGTAGCTACTAGTAAACACTTCAAGATTGGGCTCATATGATTCGTTTTGACGAGCCCAAGATTGGGCTTTGAAATGAGGGTCTGAAAGGAATTATAATTTTATTATTAGTGCATGATAAAAAAGCTGTTTTCTTTTTTTAAACTACACATCCTTTCTATTGGAACTCCTTTAAAATATTTAGGTTGTTAGAAAGATCAGCGAAAAAGAGGGTCACAAAAATAATTCCCATAATCAAGTTTTATCATCTTATTCCAAAAACTATCGTGAACTTGACTATTCATATTGTAAAAACGGGAATTTTCACGTACTGCACTATCGGTGAAGGCACCGACTAAGTTTCGACTCATTCCGAGAGTCTTCATCAGGGTGAGTGGTCGCGACTTTCTCCTTCCACGTCATGCCGTGCACTACGACTTGCACTACGTTTATCATCTTGTAGGTATTTATAAATAAACATAAACCCTCTTTTTATAAATATCTGCATGCCAAAGAACAGCAAATGTATTAAGCACTCCCTAAAAAATATATGATAATATATCAGTATCTACCTACCTACTTTCGCTAGTGAAATCTTATTCATAATCACTCCACAACTTCATCGATTCGCTGTAATATATCCGCCTCTATCATTTGTTTAATGTTTGTATAGGGTATAACTAGAGTTATCGAGATTTGACTTTGACTTTTGACTTTTAAGAACGCCTGGGAAGTCGAAGAATTGATTACTTTTAAAGGAGTCGCGTATTCAGGAATTTTGAAAACACGGTTAGCCTATCAGAAACTGGCTGTAAACTGAGTGTAGGCCTATGCTGTGTTTACAAGTTAATTCGGTCACCTATTACGAAAATCCTATCCTTGAGTTATTGAGGATGGATGTTGGTTACTCTTTCAGGCAAAAACTACTGAACAGATTTAGATGAAACTTTACAGTAATATAGCTCATGCATCAGAATAACACATAGGCTACTTTTTATACGGGTACAACGCAGGCGAAGCCATGGGCAGAAGCTAGTTGCATATAAGGAGATCTCTGGTAATGCTTCATTCCCGCAAGTCTTTCCTTATAATTTTATTTGCATTAATTTTTGAAATACAGCAAGAATATATTTGTACTTACGTTTTTTTTTATTTAGGACATCCAACGTATGGGAAAAATATTCTAGTAAAAATATAGTGCTTTTTATCCTCTGTGTTACCTACCCCAATTACAGGACGCCACCACGTGCACAAGTAGATAAAAACTAACAAAAAATAATGAGGTAAAAGTTTACTTTCAGTATTGTTAAATATTTTACCTACATTTAATTGTCCAGCATTCCAGCATTAATTAAGTATCTACTCACAATAATAATTAGGTAGGTACAATAATAGTGTGAGATAAATTTATTTAGGTACTGGATATGAAAAATGACATATCTATATGTAAGTACCTACCTAAACCATAAATATTTTATTTAACCTGTGTGATCTAGCATGCCAAAATAAAAATATTGCTTAAATAACATCTCAAGCAGGTTTTACAACAAATTTATTTATAGTGTACCTATATCGACTGGTTAACATTTTAAATTTAAGGTAAGAGTAAAATCAAAAATTAATAGATGCTAGTTTGATACCCGCTATGGGATAAATGTTTGCATGTTCTGCAGATATTTGTTTCAGCTCTGACTGTTATGGTACTAAGTTACTCGTAGTTTCTGATACCCACGACAGGGAATCCTAGTGTGAGATTCGTATAACTGCGTCTGTTGATTTATTTATTTTGGGTTATTCCACAAATCCCCCCTGAAAAATCCACCTTAAGAAGGAAAACTGATGTTAAAAAGTGCAGAAATCCCCCTCATCATGTTGACTTATTCCACTTTTCCTAGACTTTTCCTAGAGAGAAGAAAACCGGAACCCTAAATGAAAAAAAATAAAAATTAAATATTTTCATACAAGTAATAAAAAACTACTTTAGCAATGTAATCAGTCTTTATTTTGTTTAAGAATTTTAATAATTAGAAAAAATGCTGAGTATGATGACAAAAATAATAATAAATTAATCAATTAAAAATAATCATAATTTTCTTGTCCTTATCCCACATTACGTGGGGTCGGCACAACATGTTTTCTTCTTCCACTCTCCTCTATCAGCCGTCATCTCAGTACTCACTCCTTTCTTAACCATGTCATTCTTCACACAATCCATCCACAATCCTTTCCTTTGGCCTACCTCTGTTTTTATTTCCATCCACATTCATATTTAACACTCTTCTCGTAATGTGACATTCTTCCCTCCTCATGACATGCCCATACCATCCTCACCTATAACTCCTCAACTATTCCGTTACGAGTGCTACTTTCAAACTTCCCCTGATATACTCATTCCTTATTTTGCCCATTCTCGTAACACCACACATCCATCTCAACATTCGCATCTCAGCTGCGTGCACTCTTCTTTCATCAATCTCTTTGGTTGCCCAACACGGCGATCCATACAATACGACAGGTCTTATGATCGTATTGTAATTTTTTCCTTTGAGCCTAAATTAATTAAAAATAATAATTTAATTAATTAATTATATAATGTTTTACGTCAACCCGTTCAATTGTACCAAGACCTAAAACTAAAAAGTATAACTATGTACCACACACGCTGTGTATACTACGTGAAACTATTAAAGCGTGTATGTGTTTATAATACATAATAATCGGTAATACGCCATTTCCTTAAACATATAGATTCCTCAGATATCTACGCATCGTCAGTCTTCGACCAAACGTCGATAATGCATGACGTTATTATCATTGCGACCTAAAAATTAGATAAAACGCGCTCAAAATGACCATTCACATTATAAGACGATCAAAAAACCGGTAAAAATAGTGAACGGTGTTAACCTACCTGCAAGGTAGACTACTCTTGTGGCACTCAAGTAAGTATGAAAAATAGTAAAGAACTATACCAAATACATACCTACCCACCAAAAGCAGAGAGCTAAAGTGTTATTGATCTAATGAATAATCTGAGAAACGTATACGAATATATTAAAATAGAACAAATGGCGCTTCGATTTAGTGAAAATTGTGATACATCACCAGGATTTTTTATCCAGAAATGTCTAAGTCATCGTGAAAATTAATAGCAAAGAAACGCATCTAAACCGCTCCATTTCAATTATTATCACCTAGTAATGTGCCTACAAGCTGTTGCTACCATATTATATTGGCATTGTACAACATAAGTTATTTGGTATATTTTCTATTAGTGCCTATATCTATGACTAACCTATACGAGTAGGTATTTTATTTGCAATGAATGAGATAATGATATCTATTGCATGAATATTGATAACATTTTGTTAGATCGAATTCCGATTTTAGGAATTCAATTCATACAGTTAACTGGTTTGTTTTTCCCTAAAATTTATTATCTTATTATTGAGGAAGATAAAAAAATGTTTTTTTTATTTAAGTAGGTACGTTATATACTCGTATATCGTCGTTGTACAGCAAGAAGTCGCAAAGTGTAAAAAGCTAGTTTCGTGATTCTTGATTGCGTTTTAAAGTTTTTTGGTTTTTAGAGATGATGTGTGTTACATCAACCCTTTTAGTTACAAAAAATGGTTTCTATGCACAAAATATTGATAAACATTCAATAAATTATGACAATATTTATACCTTTACTGATATACATAACAAAAAGTAAGTTAGTTAATTCTAGCATACTAAAAAAATATTTTGGTAAGTTAATTAACTTTTTATGTTACAGTAATTTTGCAAGAAATAACTAAGACTAAACATTCTCAGTTGTTCGCGTCGAATATAACGTATGCCAAAGTAACTTATTAAATGCGCAGTGCACAGCCCCAGTGATTCATATGTTAGTAAAACGATTCTCATTAATAACTCGTGTACCTATCGTTAGTTAACTTTCATACACTGATTTTATGCCATAGCAAGTTGTTATGTACTTCTGATTATTGTGTTATCTAAAATACTTAAAAAATAAGCTCTTTTACCCTTCATAAGATAGATAATGGGTTTGAAAACATTTTGGAATCATTAACTAATTTGGGATAAAACTGTTACTTAGTGACTTCTAGCAGTACAGTTAGCTGTTTTGGAAATTTTATTAAGAATGTTTTTTTTATCAGTGACGTATATGCATTTATGTGTCTGCCATCTATTTTTATTTCAAAAATATATATATTATATTGTTCAATAAAGACAATATCTATTGGAAATTATTCCATACGTAAATTACCAGACACGACAATAGAGAAAGTCTCTAGCACTAAAAAGTCAAAAAATACATTTTCAAAAATAAACAAATCAGGCAGTTGTTAAGAATAAAAATATGAAACATATCAACTTGATGCACCAAAATATTGAAGGGATTTGCTGTAAATAATATGAACTTAAACTGTACATGAACTCAAATAACATTGACGTTATTTGCCTTTTAGAACATTGGCTGCGAAGCCATGAGGTCATGTCCAGTTTAAGTAATCACCAAATTGGCAGTTCTTCCTGCAGAGTACAAGCTATACGTGGTGGCTCATTAATTCTAATGAATAAACAGATTTAGGATTTAATTTAGGAGCTCTCGCCACGCTAGCCTTAATGATATCATATGCCGGGCATTTACCAGCGTCAACGTTCCAGCTGTTCTCGAACCGAATGGTCTACTATGTGACGATGGTAAGTGGCCTGACGGCATGACCCTTGTCCCTTGGGAGAGGGGAAGGCCTTTGGTATGGGACGCCACATGCGTAGATACCCTAGCACCATCTCATCTGTCAGGGACATCAGTTAGAGCCGGTTTAGCGGCTGATTTGGCCGAGGATCTCAAGAGGCGCAAATATAAAAGTCTCGACAGAGCTTACTTATTTGAGCCTTTTGGGGTTGGGGGTTGGGAACCGGGGCCCTTCGCGTTTTCAAAATTCTTTCAGGGCGACTGGTCGAAGCGACGCGTGACCAGAGAGCTGGTTCTTATCTGGGTTAACGCATTAGCATTGCCATTCAGCGTGGCAATGCGGCTAGTATTTTGGGAACGCTTCCGTCTGGTAGTGATCTGGATCAGTTGAGCTATCTATAGATCGTTTGCAATGGTCTTTAGATGGCTAGCTGTTTCATCTGTATTTTTTGTATATACTTACTTAAGTGCATAAACAGATACAATTTAGAGAACTTTCAGATATAGTCCATCTCTCTGTAGAAAGTCACAACTGCCTCAACTGCTCCAATTCTATGAAGCAGTTCATAGTTATAAGCGTTTACAGCCCACCATCTCAACATTTGAATTTTTTTTTTAAGTTATGTTATATATTTTTTAAATTATCAAATCAAACACATATATTAATACATGCGGAGATTTTAATGTAAATTTACAACAACTTAACTCATTAAATACTAGAATAACTAGTTTATGTAAATAATTTGATTTGATAATTTATGGAACCTACTCGTATAACCGACACTTTGGCCATATGTATAGACAATATTTTTCCAATGTTAAAATTTTAAATAGAAGTTTAATTAGTTATATTAAGTCGGATCATCTTGGTCATAAGTAATTTAAATAGAAATTCAAACAAAAAAACTTAAAAAAAGAAAATTTACCTATATACCAAAGATCGACTGGACAAACTAAAATTGAATTTAACTTCTGTATTCCCATATGTATATGGTAATAATAATCCAAATAAAACTCGGACCTCTGGGATATCTCTGTTAGCATTGTGAAAACATTGATTGGTATAACTGCGCCCTAACTAGCTATCATATTCAACGAGTGACTGTGTGTTCACTGATTTATTGAAATACTAAAATAACTTCACTTTTCAAGTCAGATACTTGTTCTGACCCTGATTATTTTAGACCTATCTTAGTACTTCCTACATTTAGTAAAATTATTGAAAAAACGAATTTATAATAAATTATAACATAGAGTGATAAATTACTGCATAATAAACAATTCGGATATACTAAGAGTCGCTCAACCAATGCTGGTATTGAGTTAATATCGCACGTATTTGATGCCTGGGAGGAATCGCATGACGCTTTAGGCGTTTTTGTGATTCGTCCAAGGCATTTAATTATGAAGAAATTTATCGCGTGATTATTTAACGCAGTGTTGCCAGCAGGGTCTTGTCAAAATTTACCTAGAATAGATAAAAAAAGTAACCTTTTGGTTTGAAATGTAACCTTTCATATTTTCCCCCCAATAATAAGGTACCAAAAGCTGATAGACATATTGGTTGTATAACTTACAGTAACTTAGTAATCAGTGTTTTCCATTTTATGTTGCATTTCAAGGATTTACTTTAAACAATCTTTTGAGTTGTGTAACCTAGAAGTAATCCAACGTCGTTAAAAATCACCTAAAAGGTTAAAAAAGTTGCCTTCCGGCAACACTCATTTAACGAGCCTTTTTCGCCAGCCTTTTAGGAACCCGCGTGTCTAGACAAAAACGCCTGGGGAAAGATTAAATTCTATGAAAATGACATTAGCTGTGGAAATGTCACGTGACTGCTGCCAAGTTTCACGTTGACAAATTTGCTAAGGAAAACTAAGCGTGAGGTATTTGTCTTACCCCCTGCAGTCACTGACTTAAGTCCTACCTGCACAGGGTTCTATCTGCACTCAAAATATAAAAACACAATAATTGAAAGTTGATAATAATGTGACGACCTCTGTGGCGCAGAGGAGGAAGACCCGCCGGAGACGCAGAAGGTTACGGTATCGATTCCCGCCGCGGGACAAATGTTTGTTTGATCTGCTAATATTTGTCTCATGTCTAGGTATTTTCTATCTATATTAAGTATGTACAAAAAAGTATATAAGTATATATCAATCATGTAGTTCCCATAATACAAGCTCTGCTTAGTTTGAGGCCAGATGATGCTGTGTAATGTCCAGCATTATTATTATTATTATTAATAATTAAATTAAGTTTTACGGGGAAAAATAGCAACCCCCAGGAATAAAACTTATATGGGATCATTCTTTACAACAACCAATCATCCCAATCGGTTAACAATTGTTGAAGATTATCAAGTAATAAACATATCTACACTACGATGATAAAAAATATATACAGCCGAATTGAGAGCCTTCTCTTTTTTTTAATTCGGTCAAAAAATAAATAGGGCGATAAATAACATCTAACACACATCAAGGGTTTTCCTTATCTTACTTAATGATATGTTTAACCCCGCAACAAACAAAAATTATGAGTTCAAAATTGTCTTGACAACAGAGGGCAATAGTTTTTGAGGTCAATACGTTACTTCATACAGCCGTATTCGGTACGAGCCGGTCAATCTGCGCCTTTTATCCTGATGTAGGTAGATAGGTGTTGGGAATCAGAAACTGCGGGTACCAGTTACAGTGCCACAGCACGCAGACTCTGAACCAAAGATAACTTTAGAACATTGAAACATTTCAATGTGTTTCGCAGCAGGAATTGCACTCGAAATTCTTACGTCTTAGCCAGCTACTCGCCCGTCAGCCAGCGCCATCGAGATCATAATTTTATACTTTAGGTTAACCCTAACCTTTTTTAGGATTTCGTAGGTACCTCAAAAGGAAAAAAGATCCTTATAGAAAAAAAGAATCACTTCGTTGTCCGTTTATCTGTTTGTGACGAGGGTGAAATCTTCTACCAAAATACCCTACCATATTGATCCATATTAATATTACCATATTAAAAAAAACAACACGATGATTCAAGGTTACCCCCTTGAATCATCGTGTTGTTTGGTTTTTTTGTACCTACGAGTAAGTACCTTAATAATTAATAAAAGAAAGAAATAAAACAATTACATAATGCTGGTCATTTTTCACACAGCGTCATCTAGCCAAAAAGTAAGGAGAGCTTGTGTTATGGAAACTACATGACTGATATACTATTTATATACTTTTTTGTAAATACTTACATATTATACATAGAAAACACCCAGACCCGAGACAAATATTTGCAGATAATATAAACATTTGTCCCGCGGCGTCTCAGGCATTCGCCACAGAGGTTGTGAAAGAAAAAAAATGAAAGAGGTGGTAATAAAAATGATATACTTATTCATGAAATGAAGAGAAATGTTTGCTGGAAGAAAACTTTAGTTTTAAAGCTTGCGTTACATGGCATTTATGTAAGTTATTGTCTAACTCTGTTTTAAAATAAAGTACTTATATGTAGAGTACATAATATACTCAAGAAGAATCTAAGTATAGCTTATCTCCTTGTCGAGTTCTCGATGCTAAAAACAAATATTAGCACTAATATCATATAGCTCCCAAATATCCGTACATTAATTATAAGTACTTCCTACTAATATTATAAACGCGAAACTTTGTGAGGATGGATGTTTGTTACACTTTCACGCAAAAACTCCTGAACGGATTTTGATAAAACTTTACAGTACAGTAATATATAGCTTACACATCAGAATAACACATAGGCTACTTTTAAACCAGGTACCATGCGGGCGAAGCCGTGGGCAGCAGCTAGTATATATACTATTGACTTGTATACATTTTAACAGCTTTCTAGGGCATTGATTATAAAGATGATTAAACTGACGTTTTACTTAACACTGCTTTGTCTCTTTCTGATTACGATGTGTCATTTCAACAGAAACTATATTCAACAAGAGAAAAGAAAACACTGTTAAGGTAAACAAAAAAAAAATACACTCGACTGTTTTTCCCAACATGGACATCCTCAAGTCACACAGTGCGTAGATCTTGGAGGGGACCAAGTACAGGCTAGTTAGAGGCACATCCAAACATATTTTACGCATGCCCATTTTTTGCAAGTAGTTCGAATTCTATGTAACAGGTTGGAAGCTTATCGTCGTCTTTTTGGAACACTAATCGATGGCACATGCCTACGAATTTTTGGTTCTAGGGCATTCGCTTTTTTACTGAAACCGCACACAAGAATAGAATGGCAAGAATTTCACACCTATCAAATTTACGTGTTTTTCTTCGTTTTTATAGTCGGAAAACATGCTGTTTTAAAATGAGTTAAATGAGAACTTGAATCCGACTAATTTGACATCACTTAAGTTGTTGCTATCTCTTTCTTTTGTTGCTGTTAATGAAAGGAAGCGATATATAAAATTAAATGGTGTACAAGGGAATCGACGCCAATGAAGGTATTTAACCTGTCTTTTTTGTGAACGTCGTAGACAAACCGTTCGTTTAGGTATATGCTTTTATACCGATGATAATCAATATCGGTCGTTTGTATACGACCGATATTGATATAATGATATATCTCCGAGTAAAAGTCAAAATTAATTTATTCCTTGAAACGTAAATTTTATCTACGATGACGATGACGTAAACCGTACCAGTAGTAATAGAGCCAGCATATACGATATAGCCATCGCCCTTTCCATTATCATTTCACGAATCAGTCAAACCGTTCGTGTATGATCAGGCGCTGATATATCGGATTGAGAAAAGCCGAATGTTCGCTTTATTTTACTGTCCTTTTTTCAAGAAACCGGCTGCAGAATGCGTGGATGCGCCAAGAGTCCGCTCACTTGGTGGCTGTGGATGGGAGGCAGCATCTCCATCGCCATAACGGCTATAGCAATCGCGCTATCTTGGAACACGATATTCAACGCAATACTCTCTAGTGTAAGTGCTCAGATTTTACCTCCAGTGATGAAGGTTAAACGTCCTTTTCAGGGTCACTATACTTCAAGCTGGCTACTAAACTAGAGTGATCCAGAAGCAATCAGCGATGAAGAAAGAAAGCTCGTAACGTCAACGAGTAAACGGTCTTTCAAAATCAATGGCTATTTTTCAATGACCAATTTATCAGGGAACTTCTTCCTTTTTTTAAAGCCAGTGATGCTTCCCCACCTATTGTGAATGAAACGATTCGTAAATCTTCGGTTTCAAAGATCATCATCAGCCTATATTAGTCCACTGCTGGACCTAGGCCTCCCCTAATGAGCGCCATAGCGCCCTGTCTTCAGCTTGCCGCATCCAGCATCTGCTTGCAGTATTTCGCAGATGGTCATCCCGCCTGGCACGGGGGCGTCCTACACTACGTTTGCCGAGTCGCGGTCTCCACTCAAGGACACGTTTATCCCAGCGGTTATCGGTTCTTCGCGAGATATGACCGGCCCACTGCCACTTCAGCTCGCAAATTCGTTGAGCTATGTCGATAACTTTGGACTCTGACGGAGACTTTCTCTGACGGATGAATTCGTTACGAATCCTATCCTTCAGAGAGACTCCGAGCATAGCTCTTTCCATAGCTCGCTGAGCGACTTTGAACTGGTGGACCAGCCCTATCGTGAGTGTCCAAGTCTCAGCTCCGTAGGTCATGACGGGTAGGACGCACTGATTGAAAACTTTCGTTTTCAAGCATTGCGGTATGGATGACGAGAAGACTCCACGTAGTTTTCCAAACGCTACCCAGCCTAGCTGGATCCTCCTCTTGGCCTCTTTTTCGAAATAGTCGGTGCCTTCACCGATAGTGTGGTACGTGAAAATTCCCGTTTTTACAATATGAATAGATGATGGTCGTTTCCAGGTCTTGGTGCTGTCTCCGAATTCGCAGACGTACCACCGATGGGTGGCTCCGGACCAGCCGCTGTACTTCGAGGTGTTCATGTTTAACTGGACCAACGCTGATAGATTCCCGGTGGAGAAACCAAGGCTGGAACAACTAGGTATGCAAATGAGGTTTCATCTGAAGACCTGTCTCTAAATAGGTTTTGATTAGCTCTGTGGCGCAGTGGACGAAGGCCCGCCTGAAACGCAGGTTGCGGATTCGATTCACACAATGCCACCGCGGGACAAATGTTTGTATGATCTGCAAATATTTGTCTCGGATCTGGGTGCTCTCTATGTCTAATTTGTATGTATTTAAAAAAAATGTATCGTCATCATCTTGTCCTTATCTCATATAACGTGGGGTCGGCACATGTTTTCCTCTCCTCTATCAGACGTCATCTCAGTACTCACTCCTTTCTTAACCATGTCATTCTTCACACAATCCATCCATTTTTATTCCAAAAAAATTAGGTAGTGCACGGCGCGACGCGGAAGGAGAAAGTCGCAACCACTCACCCTGATGAAGACTCTCGGAATGAGTCGAAACTTAGTCGGTGCCTTCACCGATAGTGCAGTACGTGAAAATTCCCGTTTTTACAATATGAACAATCCATCCATCTTTTATTTGGCCTACCTCTGCTTTTATTTCCATCCACATTCATATTGAACATTCTTCTCGTAATATGACATTCTTCCCTCCTCATGACATGCCCATACCATGCTAATGTATAAAGCAAAAAATAGTATATCAGTCATGTAGTTCCCATAACACAAGCTACCTTGAGGCTAGATGATGCTGTGTGAAAATGTCCAGCATTTTTTTGAATATGTACAATTGGATTTGTGGTTGCACAGGAGATATGGAAGGGCCATGCACGAAGAGTTTTAAAATGTACAGATTATCAACATAATCGTAGCTCAGAGGATTATTATGCGGAAGAACCGGCATCCGGTGAGAACCCTCTCACGTGCCCACACCGGGCGCACTGTGGGATGAGGCGGTGGTGCGCCGGCGCCTGTGTAGTCTCTTCCCAGAAACCACGGACCGTGGCGGACCGTGGGCATGACATTATTCTAATGTTCATACTAATGATTTTTTTTAAATCTAAAAACTTCATATTACAAACGCGAAAGTTTATGAGGATGGATGTTTGTTACTTTTTCACGCAAAAACTGCTGAATGGAGTTTGATAAAACTTTACAGTTATATAGCTTTTATATCAGAATAACACATAGGCTACTTTTTATCCGGGTACCACGCAGGCGAAGCCGTGGGCAAAAGTTAGTAAGTATATAAGACTCTAACTGTTGATCGAACCGTTCAGTATGATTCGATCAACCGATAATTGAAGTTTGGTGAACGTATAAGTACCTACCTATTCATCATTCATCAACTCAAATTAGTCCACAGCCAGAACAAGGCCTCTCGCTGTACGATAGAGGTGCGGGTTCAATTCCCGCTGCGGGACAAATGTTTGCATGTGCTGCAAATGTTTTTACCTGTTCTGGGTGTTGTTGTACCACAGTACTCGCAGTTCCTGATAGGGACCACTTGATAGGGGGGACCAACGATACAGGAAATATCGTGGGTACCACTGAGCCTAATGTTCGGATATTCTGCGGCCTCCTTTCGTAAGTTTCAGCTGCCCCATTTCGTTTGCCAGTAAATTGACGTACCTTGGGAAGCTACCCTAAGGGTCGCTCAGAAAAAGAATGACTTAGTAAAATACCGATAAAATCCTTCTACCTACTATTATAAAAGCGAATGTTTGTGAGGATGGATGTTTATTACTCTTTCACGCAAAAACTGCCGAAAGGATTTTAATGAAACTTTACAGTAATATAGCTTATACTTTAGAATAACACATAGGCTATTTTTATGCGGGTACCACGCGGGCGAAGCCGTGGGCAGAGGCTAGTATAGGTATAAAGCGATAAACTCGATGGTATCGCTCGTTTGGTAGGTTACCTATTGTGAGTTATGTATGTCACCTAACGAATTAATTTATTATTTAAATGGTTGGTGTTTCCTTTTTTGTATCCTTGTAGCTTAATCATAAACCTTATAAATTAATAATAGGTACTTATTTATATTTTGTTTCCTTATTCGATCACTTTTCAATGTCAGTTTTTGGATGTACCAATTTTTCTTTATTAACCTACTCGTAGGTACTTACTCAAAATTAAACAAAAATATATATATAATTAGTCGATTGTTACAGACTTCACCTAATTCTATATTAGATGTGCACTCCCATAAATTTAGAAGTAGTTTAGTGCATTTTTTGTTAAAAAAGTATATATTCATTAATATCACAAATTACTTTGAAACGTCAATTTTATCTACTGCCTGTTCCGCCGTGACCTAGCCAGACCAGAAAGGCAAAAAACAAGGCTGGTTATTGTTTTAATTGACGACCTCTGTGGCGCAGTGGGCGAAGGTCCGCCTGGGACGCAGAAGGTTGCGGGTTCAATTCCCGCCACGGGACAAATGTTTGTATCTGCAAATATTAGTCTCAGGTCTGGGTGTTTTCTATGTATATTATGTACAAAAAAAAATTATATAAGTAGTATATCAGTCATGTAGTTCCCATAATACAAGCTCTGCTTAGTTTGGGTCTAGATGATGCTGTGTGAAAATGTCCAGTATTATTTATTTATTTATTCATTAATTATCCTTTTACAAAACAATAGGTAGGTAATATATTTTTCATCGAGTTGGAGCAACTTCAATCCCATTTTTTTATGGTAAATCCCAATCCGATATGTTTATAGTAACTTTGCCTTTTTATATTTTGGTAAATTAGGTACCTTACGTTTTAAAATTTGTTAAATGTCAATATTTGTATAGCTCAAGAGCTAGTTAATAAAAAAAAGCGTAAAACTATGTATCTATCTCCCTCTCTCATGACTATTGTGTTGCGATGATAGGAACTCCCACTGATAAAGTACTAAATCTTACTACTATTACAAACGCCAAAGTTTATGAGGATGTTTGTTACTCTTTCACGCAAAAACTACTGAACGGGTTTTGATGAAACTTTACAGTAATATAGCTTATACATCAGAATAACACATACGCTACTTTTTATCCGGGTACGACGCAGGTGAAGCCGTGGGCAGAGGCTAGTATAAGATAAACAACTTACGGGGTTCATAACAAAGAATGTTTTACATGTATACCGTAATATATTTTTGAATTTCAGGTCCGTACCGGTTCCGTGAGATTCGCAAACATGTGAATGTGACATTTCACCCGCACAACTCATCCGTGGCCTATCGTACGCAGCGCACCTGGTTCTATGACAGTGCCACCAGCAATGGAAGCCTGCAGGACACAATTACAAGCCTAAACATGGTTGCTGCTGTGAGTACAGATCATCAGAATCTTCTGTAAGTTAGGTTAGGGATTCTGCCGGGATTCTAGGGTGAGAAGGTCTTCCTTAAGGCCGAGGCCCGGACCGGTTCCCGGGCTGCCCGCCGGGCCGGGATGGTGAATGCTAACGCGACCCCATCTTGTCCAACTTTGGCGAAGGTCTGCTCACCGGGGGTTTTTTTAGTGGGTTCGAGTCCCACATATCCCCTTCCGTCACCCCCATGGCATGGTCACAGCAGTGTTGGACAATTTTCCTTAACTAGCGTTTCTTGGCGATCGTTGGATGTATGCGTCATAGCGTTTATTAAAAAGAAGATATTTAAAAAAAAGTAAGCAGGTGTTGCCGCGAAATCTCTAGAATTTTTACTGTAGTTCGGGACATTTTTCAGAGCACACAGCATCATCTAGCCCTAAAGTAAGCAAAGCTTGTGTTATGGGAACAACATGACTGATACATTCATATTTTTTATGTAAACACATACTTATTATACATAGAAAACACCCAGACCCGATACAAATATTTGCAGATTATACAAACATTTGTCCCGCGGCAGGAATCGAACCCGCAACCTTCTGCGTCTCAGGCGGGCTTTCGCCCACTGCGCCACGGAGATCGACAAAAAAACATTTATGTATTTAAAAAAAAAACATTTATTTTCAGTCCGCCATGTTCCGAATGCGACACTCACCATGGTCAAACCAGTGGGCATTAAGCTTAGGCTTCATTATGGCCGGTACCAGCCTGACAGTGACAAAGACTGTGGGAGAAATGATGTTTGGAGGTTACGAGGATAATATTCTGCTTATGTCGAAGTATTTACCAAAACCTGAGGGGTTGATGACACCGGATCGCTTTGGATGGTTTTACACGGTAGGTTTCATACCACTTTTCACAACTAATGAATATGCAGATCACATGTGGCGAGCGCACCCCGAAACACGCTTGCAAATCGTGATAAACTAGTGTCAGACACAATTTTTGTCAGACACAAATAACCTAAAAATTGAGAAAATAATTACCACAAAGTTATAAATAACGTACCACGCAGTCTTGCGTAGTGCAAGGCGCGACGCTGAAGGAGAAAGTCGCGACCACTCACCCTGATAAAGACTCTCGGAATGAGTCGACACTTAGTCGGTGCCTTCATCGATAGTGCAGTACGTGAAAATTCCCGTTCTTACAATATTAAAAGTTATAAATACCTTAATCTAGCTAGAAAACATTAATAATTATAAGTTCAGGCTTGACCAGAAGGCCAATATTATACACCAACAACTAGCGACCATGTATGATCTAACAGAAACGCTTACAAGACCAATTCCGTATTATAAATACACCCCCGAAACTTTGTCGGAAAAATTCTACCCGTAAACTCTACTTTGACAGAGCAGTCCTAACAGACAAGACTATATACTACAATAGACCGAACCTAACACTCATTGACAAAACAAATAAAACAGCACTTCTTATAGAATCGCGATCCCCAACACATAACTTGCAAAACACTATAACGGAAAAACTGTCATTGTTCAAAAGTACATTGTTCTGTAAATGAAATAACTAGTATGTGAAGACTAGACAAGGTTACCATAATCCCAATAGTGCTTTCTTCAACGGGTGTTGTCCCCAAACAACTATTTCAGTCACTACCGCTTGTTGAATTACCCAAATACACATTTGCTACACTACAAAAAGCAGTCATTTTGAACACTTGCAGAATCGTCCGATTTTTTTTACAAACTGATCCCATTCATCCCATTGATAAACATACGTCAAACTCTACCAAGTCATCAACTAGTCTCTCTGATGCGCACTTGGCTTAGGCCTGTGCACATAGTTATTTTCCGGCTCCACTATGAACCAAACTGTTAAAAATTTTGCACCATCATAATAAATAAATAAACTCTCAATTTTTCACTGCTATACTACTTTTATATGTTTTTTTTTCTCAATACATACACATAGAATACACCCAGATCCGTGAAAAATATTTGCAGATCATACAAACATAATACCCCGGGCACTTTCCTGAGCCATCTGGTCAATATGTCACGCAAATAAGGCGCTAGTTTAGCATATAAAGCTCATAGAATATGTTATATCAACGAGATCAGCGCCCTGATGGAAGACCGTTCAATAAAGGACTTGCATATTACCTAGAAGATATTTATAAGATAATGGTAAAATCTGGGTACTTATACTGGTACTGGAGTAATTTACTAGATTGGTGGATTGAAGCCTTTATGTACTCGAGAATATCGTGGAAACATTATGAGTAACCAGTCTCAAATTAATGCGTGACCACATGTTTGACCAGGTTATTCGATTTTTCAGAGAAACAACTCCATAGACACTGACGGCTACATGGAGGTATCGACGGGAGCTGATGGAAGTCTACTGGGACAGATCCTCAAGTGGAACCATCAAGACTCGCTGTCGTTCTATGAAGGGAACTGTTCAATGGTAAATTTCTGTGCTAAATGTAAAACATTAGCGTAACTGCTGAAAGATGTGGGCATTTTGAACTAGCGCAAGTTACGTACCATTGATTTAAGTTATTGAAGATGTGGAAATATAGTAAGCAAAGGTTTCACTCATTCATATTGTAAAAACGGGAATTTTCACGTACCGCACTATGGGTGAAGGCACTGACTAAGTTTCGACTCATTCCGAGTCTTCATCTCGTGCACTACGCGCTGCCGAGAGTCGCTGCACTACGCGCTGCTGCACGTTGTGAGTGAGTGGAGGGGGCGCTTGTGTTCTTAGCATTGTTGTAACTACTGGTGGTAGGGGTGCTACATCGTCTTCGTAGGTACGTGAAAATTCCCGTTTTTACAATATGAATAGTCAAGTTCACGATAGTTTTTGGTTTGACTCATTATTAGTATCCGCAATTAGAATTAGAACTAACATCGAATCAACGCTTTTTGTACAATGGGTATAGAAAATGTTGATTCGATTCGCAGTAGTTTTAATTTGGAACTAAGTACTCTTCTTTTTGTCAAAGTAGGGTCGACGTAGGGTTTGAAAAGTTAAAAGTCTTTCGCAATAATTTTTCAACACTAAAAAAAATTGTATTAATTATGCAAAAATGTATCGACAAATCTTTACGGCTTAGGACAATTCAAAAATTATGTAACTTTGTACCTATGTTTTTTAACAAATTCTGGAATTAAGTCCTTCACAGCAAAGAAAAACTATTAAGAAGTAATTGATGTAACATCATAATTAACAGCCTGAGAAGTTAACGGCTGGCTATAAAAATGCCACGACTAACAATCATAGGCTACTTCCATCCAAAATTGAATGAAGAACCTCAACTTTTTAAAAGTTGGTTAAAGATGACTCTCCATTCTAGCTAGCAGGCAGCGCTGGTGAATTCATAACCAGAAATCTGACAGGGAACTCAACCCTCACCATATTTGTACCTGACCTGTGCCGGACAGTCAACTTGGAACACGTCGATAGCGGCGTCCTCGAAGGACTGGACTACCACAAGTTTGACATGCTAGAGCGGTGCTTCGACAAATGTGAGTTTATTGAATCTCCAAGATTCAAGATTCATTCGTTTATTTGCTAGAACATATATAATACCATTAATGCAGCCAGTCTGCATGCAGACATGCAAATATTAATTATATTGTTACGATCTAGGGTTCGGGATGAAATAATTAAGTCCAATTAAACACCAAAATTAACGCTGTATTAATAAATCACCCAATAAAAATGTCAACAGAACAAATAACACAATAAAACTGCATAATTTAAAACAAAAACACTAAAACACTGTATCACTTGGTACAACACTAGCGCAACTGTCACTTCACTAGTCATGGGTATCACTCTCGAATCACTTCAAATAATTCACTTTCCAATCTTGAAAATAAACTGTCCTTACCGGCCGCTTGTCGCGCTTATATATCTCGTAAGATGGTTCTTCCAGAACAATCTAGTAGGAGGCGTGGCCATCACATTGTCTCACTTCGCTCCGCCCCGTCCCGTACCGTCTCAAACGTTCTGGAAAGTACCGTCCTTTTCTAGCGCGGTTTGTGCCAGTCGATACTAGATGGCGGTAATACGAGTAAGTAGTGCGTCCATTTGATAAGAGATGGCGCTAGCGTACCGTAGTTAGCTAGGCCGCGGTCGTCACAATATCAAGCTGATCATTTATATATTATAATAATCAAAATACTTATTCATTTATGCAATAGAAACTATAATTTATCAACTAATTGTTTAACTTATTCTTGAATACAATTCCTAGAGATCAAGGTTTCAAGCTAGGAAACGAGAGAAGACAACCGTGTTTTAGCTAATCACTAAATTTGGATGGAAACTGCAGGATTCTCGATCCTTTTGGAGACGATAACATGATTTCGCTAGGATTCCGGCTGGACAAAAAAACGACACAACTGGGAAAAACTCCATAACAGAAAATAGCTTTCAGTGAAGTGTAGTTATGTCGCCGGCCTGTTCAAGAACATAAGGCATGGTATGGCAAAATCCCAGTTACTGAGCAAAGCTTGATACAAGACCGTGGTACACAAACTTACAATCTACCTGATACTAAGCGGTTACAGTAACGCTTGCAACACCAGAGGTATCACTGGCGCGTTGCCTACCATGACACATAACGGGTGAAAAGCCTCATGTACCTGTAATTTCACCGGCACCCATACCCTACAGACCAAAATACAGTAATGCGAGCAATACTACTTAGCGGCGAAAATAGGTATAGTGCTAGCACTTCCCCGGACAACCTCTGGAGCTGTAATAACACTAGTTGATAAATATAAACTAAATGTACACTACCTTTTATTCCATCTTTCGTGTCAGAAGAAAACAGCTGTTTCTGCAACGATTGCAATTGGAGTGGGGTTATGAACACTACTTTTTATTCCAGCTTCCGTGTCAGAGGAAAACAGTTGTTTCTGCAACAATTGCAATTGGGGTGGTGTTATGAACACTACTTTTTATTCCAGCTTCCGTGTCAGAGGAAAACAGCTGTTTCTGGAACGGCGATTGCAATTGAAGTGGTGTTATGAACACTACTTTTTATTCCAACTTCCGTGTCAGAGAAAAACAGCTGTTTCTGCAACGGCGATTGTAATTGAAGTGGTGTTATGAACACTACTTTTTATTCCAACTTCCGTGTCAGAGAAAAACAGCTGTTTCTGCAACAGCGATTGTAATTGAAGTAGTGTTATGAACACTACTTTTTATTCCAGCTTCCGTGTCAGAGGAAAACAGCTGTTTCTGCAACGGCGATTGTAATTGAAGTGGTGTTATGAACACTACTTTTTATTCCAGCTTCCATGTCAGAGGAAAACAGTTGTTTCTGCAATGATTGCAATTGAAGTGGGGTTATGAACACTATTTTTTATTCCAGCTTCTGTATCAGAAGAAAACAGCTGTTTCTGCAACGGCGATTGCAATTGAAGTGGGGTTATAAACACTATTTTTTATTCCAGCTTCTGTATCAGAAGAAAACAGCTGTTTCTGCAACGGCGATTGCAATTGAAGTGGTGTTATGAACACTACTTTTTATTCCAGCTTCCGTGTCAGAGGAAAACAGCTGTTTCTGCAACGGCAATTGCAATTGGAGTGGTGTTATGATCACTACTTTTTATTCCATCTTCCGTGTCAGACGAAAACAGTTGTTTCTGCAACGATTTCAATTGGAGTGGGGTTATGAACACTATTTTTATTCCAGCTTCCGTGTCAGAGGAAAACAACTGTTTCTGCAACGGCGATTGCAATTGAAGTGGTGTTATGAACACTACTTTTTATTCCAGCTTCCGTGTCAGAGGAAAACAGCTGTTTCTGCAACGGCAATTGCAATTGGAGTGGTGTTATGATCACTACTTTTTATTCCATCTTCCGTGTCAGACGAAAACAGTTGTTTCTGCAACGATTTCAATTGGAGTGGGGTTATGAACACTATTTTTATTCCAGCTTCCGTGTCAGAGGAAAACAACTGTTTCTGCAACGGCGATTGCAATTGGAGTGGTGTTATGAACGTCTCAGCGTGTCGGTTCGGCACCCCTGCGTTCCTCTCGCTGCCTCACTTCCTGTACGCTGATGCCTCGCTACGAGACGGAGTGGAAGGCATGGCGCCAGACCCTGAGAAGCACTCCTTCTACTTTGCTGTCGAACCTGTAAGTATTATTCAAAAGTGTGTTTGATACAGAACCACTTAGTGGAACTCCAGGGTCAGTGTTTATTTACTAGCTGTTGCCAGTGGCTTTGCACGCGATTCCAATTTTTAAGTTATTATAACATTTAAAAAAACCGATACTCCAATACCAACTTTTACCCAATTTCAGCTCTAGACTTTGTAGTTTTGGCTGTGCGTTGATAGATCAAGATCAGTCAATAATTCAGTCAGAAAATTAGTCCCGCGGCGTCCCAACTTGAATCTTCACATCTTTCAGTAGATAAGGCCGTCATTCCGTCATTCTATTACAATGTCTCTCTTCATCCTAAGGTTGTCTGAAATAAATTGCTTTCAGCGATAAGACCGCACGCTGTACATTTCTTTTGGTTTTTTTTTGCCGTTCTTATGTTTTGTATGTTGTACAGTAAAGATTTTATTCATCTATCTCGTATCTTGGCCTTGGCCATTTTCCCACTGCAATTTTAGACCCGCTAGTCGTCAAGTATCGTATGTTGAGGTACAGCAGTGGACTCAGAAATGCTATCGATGATGATAATATGACTTAATTTGTTTCTATTCCAGACGTTGGGTGTTCCGATAGAGGTAGCTGGGAGATTCCAGTTCAATATATATTTGGAGCCCTCATGGAACGTTGCGTAAGTTACTCTGCGGTAACTACATCTCCTGTCTTTCATCGGGATCGGCACCACAGGCTGATCGAAAGGGTTATTACCGCTGTCCCCTAATCTTCGGGTGGGGCTGTCCCTTTTCCTTTTTTCTCACCACAGAAAAGGTACCACGCGGGCCGTGAGCATAGGCTAGTAGAGTATAATTCCCGTCTCACTCGCGTGCTCGCGGACGGTGCTCATGAAAAAGGACCTCTAATCTCAAAATCAAATCAAATCAAATATTTTTATTTTAAGAAAAATGATTGTATAGACCACTTAGGTAAAAAATAACTAAAAACTATAGGTAGGTACCTAAAACAAAACAAAATCATCCGGTATATTATCCTATAGCTTTTTATATAAACTAAGGTACAAATTACTGAAAATGTTGCAGGTAGGAACTAACTATGTAGGTAGGTTATAAAAGGTAATCTAAACGGTCAACGAAACGTCAGCAGAAGAATATTAAAGTATAAGGTAAACTAGTGACACGCATTCTGCTTTCAGACTCTTCAACAAGGTGCCAAAGATGTTGTTTCCTGTGTTCTGGGTGCAGCAGAAAGTGAAGGTCACAGATGATATCTTTGCCGAGCTCAGGTAAGTTTTTTATGAAGGTAATAAAACACGAAGAGTCGTGGGTGCTTCCTCGTCTTCCAATCCGGAGGTCGTGGGTTCGGACCCGGTCGTACACCAGTGAATTTTTCAATACATGTTCGTATTACCCTTGCTCAAAACGGTCAGAGAAACATACCGTCAATAAAAACTGCAAAACTGCATTAAAATTAAAAATACACGTCAGGCTGGAGTCAATTTTGTAAAAAAAAAATTTTTTTTAACTTTTGTTATCAGTTAACATTATATTTTTTCATCCCGTGACCATGGCTATTGCAATACATTCGAAACTCCGGGAAAATAATAAAAAAGAAAAAAGTTAAATGCGGTAAAACCCGCTAAAAACTTATAATTAAATAGTAGAAAATTAAACAAGGGATTAAAACGAGCCATTTCATACGAGATGTTTAGTCTCTTTAGGAGGCTATATAGAATCGAGTATGTTTTTTTTTTAAATCTAGAGTTAAACACTCTACTTTCCACTTGGATTGCAAGAAAATAAAATAAACTATGTAGTACCGTAAAAATTCAAAAGATTTCGCGGCAATACCAACTTTTTTAAATGTATTCTTGTTGACAAATTCTGACGCATACATCCAACGAACGCCCATAAACGTTTTTGCAGCAGTGAAGGTCGCTTTCAGTTCCATTTTCAAAAATAAATAAAAGATTATATTTGAATTATATTTTCTAAAAGAAATTATTTCAAAAATAGAATATCGAAAAGCTAAGTCTTTATAATTTATAGGATCACATTAATTTCGTAGTCTGGGGCCTAACCATGAAGTCTTATAGCGATTCAATTCAGGCAAAGATGCCAAATCCCGCTTTGCGAATGACAAAGTTTTAGCAACGCCATAGCGTCTTGAATCGCCATAGCGTCCTTTTAATTTTAGTCGTTTTTATCAACAGGGTTAGGTCCCTGTCTAAACGACTAAAATTAAAAGGTTAAATGTTTTATTTGAAGTCCACTTATGCTAAAATTACACACTTTTTGAGCATGAGAATTGAAAAAATAATTTGTTTATTCAGGATGGTGATCGCCATGGCTCGGTGGGGCGGCATAGTGTTTGTGGTCATGGGACTCGCATGCGCAGCCGGCGCCGTCGTATGCAGTGGTCTGAAGCCCAAATACATCAGCATCAGCACCGGATGACACAGCCTGACCTGGGCCTGCGGGGCGATCACACTAATTTCCATGGCTATCGAGATGGAGGCATGGCATTAGCGTGATTCGATTACTTGTCAAAATCACAAGTTTCGTTCGTTCATGGCCTTCAGTTTAGTCTGGGTATGGGAATCAAGCGATGGGGGATCATGTAATCGCAATTTGATGGATGGGCCATTCAAATGGGGAACAAGAAGTGTCAAAATTGCTATCTCGATAGCCATGGGTTAGCGTGATCGACGCACTGGGTAGAGCCATGGTAGACTTGTGGGTAATCACCCTCCCCATTGATTTATCCGTCGTGAAGTGAATTTATTTTGCAACCGTTGATGGAAGAACCAACAAGTATATTTTTTATCAGGAAAAATAAAAACTAACTTTAAATAACGGGAAATTGATAAAAAGTTCAATATTTAATTTCATCTCCCATTTTAATACCCATATGGGTGGATTTTTTGATATTTTTTTATGGGACAATCCGGATCGGTCGTTTCGCCATTGGCGAACAAATCGCATGTAATACACAAAAAAAAACATACAGAAAAATAATTAAGAACCTCCTAATTTTTTACAAAAGGTCTGTTGAAAACGTTCAGAGGCTCTTTTCATATGCGTCTCTAACATGTTTTTGAACTTCTTGTTAGAAAATAAATAAATGAAAGACTCAAAAGACATACCAAGTCCAGATACTATCTTTCCTGTTTTACTACGTTATCGGTTATCTCTCGATGTTTTTCTTTCCGTTTTCTTCAAACTTGTTCACTCTAACTAAGCAAAGGAACTATTTTCTAATAAAAATACAGATTATATTCATTTATCACTAAGTAGGTTACAATTTTGACATTCTGGTTGTCTCCGCACGAGTATGAAAGAAAATTAGTTTAATTATGAGAGTTTCTATAAACTTGTAAGGTATTTGTAAATTATAATAGTAGATAAATTGAATAATATTAATGAAATCAGCGTGCTGTGTCGATTCTGAATGGTTAAATAAATTATTCTTAGGATTATAATAGAAATATATTTTTGTACCATTAAGGTATTCGTTTCATTTTGCTGCAAAGCTTAAGGTTCCATGAAAACATTTTTCGCATAGTTTTGGGAATAAACTAGTTTGGCGTATGACGTACTCCTGGATATAACAAACCATAGTGTCAACTTGTTGAAAACTGGAGAAGTTGAGGTTGTTATGAAAGTTGAGGTTCTTAAATAAAAAAAAACTACAGACGATTTCTCGGAAAGTGCTTGATGAATAAACACTTTCCGAAATGTAAAATTAAGTAGTATTAAGAAGGTGGGTGTCTCAAATGTCTAAAATACCTACTACAAATTTTCTAATATTCGCTAAACAACGGTCGTCGTTATGAAAGTCACAATTTTATAAAGTTTTTCTCGGCCACGAGGACCGGTCACATAAACGTCGATATTCTCGAGATGATGTTACGGCTTGAAACAAGCAAAACATGCATACGGTCATGGGTTCTATCACCACCAAGGTTAATATAAATAAATACATCAAAAAATGTGTGCTAAAAACCAAATAACCTTGACACTTGTTTTATCTTTGTATTCTTGAAGATCAATACTATATCTAGTAAGTATGATAACAGTATTGTATGTAAGATGCTCAGAAACGTTTTCTACCAAGATCATATGTAGATCCGCCACGTAGGCATGCTACAGTCGACGACAGAACTGTGTTCTAATGTCCTCATATACACACATCAAAAAAAGTTGGTAGTCAGTTTAAAAACTTAATTTTTTTTTGATAATTATGTTGACATATTATTAAAAATAATATAAATGTTTCCTTGTTAAAAATAAAACTTATAGAATAAAGACATATCTATTTTTGAATATTTTTTTAAAGTAATATTCGTGACAGTGAAGTTCTGAATTTCTCACATAAACTCATTATTTTCAAATAGATGACGGATTCTTTCATCAAATAAAAACTTTCACATATACTGGTTTACGCAAAACGTTTTTGGAATCAGGTTTTATTCAAAATTTTGTATTTTGCTAGTATTATTTATTATGTTAGTATGATCTCCAAAATATTGTCTCTGGCCTCGGTGTTTTCTACGTATAATATGTAGGTATGTATTTAAAAAAATGTATATAAGTAGCAGGTATATCGATAAGTCATATAGTTACATTGGGGCTAGATGATGCTGTGTAAAAAATGTCCAGCATTATTATTTATTATCTACATTCCCGCCACCTTACTTTTGTGACCGGCAGTACGTCTGGATTTCCAATAAATTGTTATATAGTCCTAATATTATTGAAACTGTCATTTGGTGCGCTGCTGTTTAGCTCTACATTTCTGCGTCGACTTTTGATTTTATCTACATTCCCGCCGCTTTATTTTTGTGACCACCAGTACATTTGAATTTTCGAGAAATTTTTATAAAGACCTCATTTTATTCAAACTACTTATAATTTAGTGCACTGCTGTTTGCGCTCTACATTTCTGCGTCGACTTCTGAGAGAAGCAGTACCTTACGTCCGCACGTAGAGTCCTTGCAGGCAACTGTAAGCCACTTAGCAATCAATCAGGTGAATTGGCCAATTTAGCAATCAGCCAGCGAGGGTGGACGATCAACAGCATTTGTGGTGCCCGCGCTGACGGAGTTACAGGAAAAATGGGAAAAACATGGATCCGCGCCGTGATTGCTATTGTGGTGGCAGTCACAGGTAAGATTTAGAAATATAATTTAATTAGTAGTGGAGAAATAAAACCAATATTAAGGGCGGTTTTACGAACGATTGGTCGAGTTACACTATAGTAGAAGCTATAACAATGAGCCTTATAAGTTTATTTATTTAGCGAAAAAAATAATCTTTTCTGAAGGCTTTTTCAGAACGAATCTGTAATTGTTTACTAATTGCGAATCTCAAACTGATTAATCATAGATTTTTTGACAGTTTTCAATGAAAATGTGTAAAGCAATTATATTCGTCAGTTTGAAGGCTTATTGAGAATGAATCCGTTATCTAATTGATAATCTCAAACTGAATAGACTGAATCATAGACTTTTAACAGTTTTCAATGAAAATGTGTGAAACTCTTCTAACTCTTCTGTAAAGAGCTCTCCACAGAACCGTCTAGAAATAGCCATTAAAGTAAAGTAAAGTAAAGTAAATCTTTATTGCAACAACTGTGTATAAAGGTGGTATTGTTTTTTTAGTTTCAACAGCTTGCCCGTTTCGGACATACAATATTGGTCTTAAGTTAAGTTACACTAAGGTTGGAATAACTACCTAACTAAAAATCATTCCTACTCTTTTAACTGTTTAATATAAAATTATATATACCTAATTTAAAAACATGTTAATTATTATCATATTATTACATTAATTGTGTAGAAATGATTAAAGGTACAACCTCGATCATTTATTTGTAAATCGCCTAGTCAAATATTCAGGTGAAAATTGGAAATGCAACGAGTATGATAACCCCGCTTATTTAACGTTATCATTATAATTAACGTTATTTTGTAACTTACCCTCCTAATCATAATCACTCACTAACTTAAGCAAGTCACTTTCTCTAATCCTGTCCTTTTCTAACTCTAAATAAAGGATAGAGGCAGATAACTTTTAGCACGCTGCTAAATTTAGTGAGTGATTTAAAAAATAGGGTAAGAATTAATACAAAAGCGGTCATTAATATTAAAACAAAAGCATTCGGTTCTTCGGAACCGGATGAAACCGAAGAAAGGGAGTTAACAGCTATAACTCATCTCAAAAATAATACATTACCATCACCATTGAAAAAAAAATGTAGGTATGCACATTATCGATTTCATAATGGACCTCGTTTCAAAAATCATGAATTTAAACATTAACATCATGTCTCTTTTAACTCTCTTTTAAGTCCAAGTCTCTTTTAACTAATAGTGTTGAATTCCAAATAAATGATAACTAAACAAAGAGCATCCCCCAATTTGTGAAATATAATACACTAATCAACATTTTTGAACTGCAAAATTTATGGCGCCATCTTTGATTTCAAAATAATCATCATCAAATTAATTACCTAAAACCTATCGAAATTTTGTACTTAAATTTGAAATCGGGAGAGAGCAGTAAAAAGTAAAACCCATCTCAAAAAACCTGATACTATGCTGATATTATGACTAAATCTCAAATTGCCTTACCTACCTACTCCCAAATTTGGCTGAAATTGGCATACTGGTACCTACTAAATACACTTATTCTGCACATATTATCAAAAATTATTTAAATTCATTACAATTAGTACCTTCCTAGGTAAGGTAGGTCTACTGCGGTAAACTTCTACTTCTTAAAACAGGCTCCTTTTCCTTATTTAATATGTAGATAGTTTGATTTTTACTGTTAAAGAAATGCTATTATTCTGTCCATTGGTAAATATTTTAGTTTTTACAAGAGGCACTTATACAATTACTGAAACCAATATAACTTTTGAAACTATCATGGTTTTTAACATAATTTTTACTAAAACACGGGATATTTACCATTATTTGTGAGTTTGAATGTTTCCCGATATTTCGGCACAGTTGTATGTACCATGATCACGGGAGGAACTGAAGTCTTCGCGGGTTATGAATGTTAGTGTTTTTTCGATTTTTGCACTATCTCAATCGGGAAACATTCAAACTCACAAATCATGGTAAAAATCCAGTTGTTTAATAAAAATTACTGAAACCATTGGGCAAGTGCCTGCTGTCAAAACAAAAATGATTCGCCTTTCTTAGAATTGGGACAAAGCAAAACCGCATCATGTAGGTACGTTAGTTAGGTTAATATTTTCCCAAGATACGAGTAGCCCAGTTCTACATGGTAGGTACGTAGTGATTCATTCAGTCACAGTTTCCGGATGATCTCATTGCACACGCTTGCAGAATTAAACTAGATAAATAGCTACTCGTACCTACCTAAGTACATAATGATTGGTTTAGTAAGATTAAATTACAAAGTAGAAAAAAATCTAGCGTGCTCCTTTCATTTTTTGGAAACGATGAAGAGGATGGATCATAAAACATAAAAATATATATATAATTATACATTTTTTGACAGCCTCATTACTACATTAAAGAAAATACATAAGAATTAGAATAAGAATTAATTTATTTGACACACACACACACACACACACACAACGTTACAAAGCATAATAACAACAAATAATCTAAGAGTCTAGGTACTATTCTACAACATAAATAAAGAAGATAAAAATATATAATAATAAGATGAAAGTGACATAGACGTAGACATATGTTATACAAAGACATATTGGGTATGGGCAAGACAACCTAGATCCTACGGACAAGTCTATCAGTACATGATATAACTACAGAAAAAAATAAAACAGAACTTTGTTTTTTTTTACTACCTGTGTTGTCAAGCGTTTACCATCTGACATAAGATAGATACATACCTAATAACACTGATCAACACTGGTCAACACTGATTAGTGTTGACCTCGGTGGCGCAGTGGCGAGTAGCCAGCAGTCAGGTGCGGGGTTGACTCTCGCTATGGGAAAAATGTTGCAGATATTTCTTCTGGATCTGGGTGTTGCGGTATTACGTTACTTTCTGATACCTACGACACAAGGAATCCTTGTTAGAACCAGGATTCCCTAGTCAAGGCCTCCTTTCCTAGTCAACACTTCCTTTCCTAGTAAATACCTCCTTTCCTAGTTAACACCTCTTTTCTTAGTCAACACCTCATTTCCTAGTCAAGACCACCTTTCCTAGTCAACACCTCCTTTCCTAGTTAAGACCTCATTTTCCAGTTAACACCTCCTTTCCTAGTCAACACTTCCTTTTCTAGTAAAGACCTCCTTTCCTAGTTAACACCTCTTTTCTTAGTCAACACCTCATTTCCTAGTCAACACCTCCTTTCCTAGTCAAGACCTCCTTTCCTAGTTAACAACTCCTTTCCTAGTCAAGACTTCCTTTCCTAGTTAATAACTCATTTCCTAGGCAAGACCTCCTTATCTAGTCAAGACCTTCTTTCCTAGTCAACGCCTAGTTTTAGTTTAGTTTTTTATAGATTTTTAGTTTTGGTGGAACATATATTGATGACCAATGCTTTAAAACTACTAAAAAGTTGATTAACATTTTACTTTAAAATAAAGATAGTAAACTTTATAACTGTCACCCATAGAGCCCCGTAAAAATCCATATTTAAAAAAGACCATATTTTTATTTTAATATAAGACTATTTGCATCACTTAGCAGCGTAAGTAATGTTTATTTTATGTTCTCATTGTAAAATGAAATTACACGCTAGCTGGTTGGTAATTAGCCAAAGCGAATGCTCATCGATTGTTGATAGGTACCTATTTATGTTTGTTTTGCCACAAACAATAAATGATTTACAAAGTTTTTTAAAACCTTGAGATAACATAATTCGATCAGCACGTCATTCAGTATAATTATCTCTTCCAGACAAGACAACCTTTCGTGTCATTATTGAATCAACGAGAATGAAATCTACAGAACCTAGGTATTCTGCAAATAGTTTCAGCATCGCTAGGGTAGCCATACGTACCTACTAATGGACACAGTAGTAAAATATCTCAGATTAAGGTGGAGATCTTCCACGATAGATACCCTATCTATCTATATTTATGCTATACCTAGGTATTATGTATACTGAGGAGGGTTATCAAATCACTGATAGCATGCCTGCCTAACCTAAGTAACTATTTATAATGCTTTAAATAAAATCAATGGAGTTTTGACTATTTTTTATCCCAGTAGAATATGAGTTAGAAGAAACAAGTGTTACTATAATCGTCTACCAAGTCTATTTACTTCACGCACAATCTGACAGATTCCATATAAAACTCGATAGGTATTACACTTAAATGTAGGTTAACGCTAGGGTTGCCGAGCCAACTATATAATATAGTATCCTAATATATTAGTGCCCTGATTACTATATTTAAAAAAAATGTAGCCGAAACTTCTATAATTTTATTTGCAAAAACAATTAATAAAGTTACTTTATACGCTTTAAAATGGCTAAGCGTAAAACGAAACGCAGCCTTTTTTTATATTTTTTCAGTAAAAAATATTAAAATATTAATTTGTTACATACCTTTATACCTACTTTTATTTTTTCTCCATCTACTATTTTTTACCTTGAAAATACTTCATATCTATGAGATATAGACACTGTCCTAATATTTCGGAATTTACGGCGACCCTATCAAAGCGCAAATCACTCTTTGATGTGAGAAGTAGGTAGGTAATAAACGGCGCGTTGTGAAAATTGTTCATAGATACTTGGAATCTTACAGTAGATTAGATAGTTTACCTTATTTCGCTACCACGCTAATGGATGGTGAAAATAAATTTTCGTGTAAACAATCAATTTTGCATAGATACGCTATCTAATAATTCTGGATACAGGCACCGTAAGGCATGCCCTACCTACTCTGCAGTTTACAATGAGATGTTTTCATTTTGATCATCAAATTGTCATTTTTCATATAAATAAAATTAAAAATAAATACATAAATATAACTAAAAATGTGAAACATTAGGTCGTAGGTTTGAACGTAGGTACCTAAGTTTTTAATTCTAAATAAATAAAATGTAAATAATAAGTTTTAACAATATTATAAAGAATTTATACTTATTGATTATTATTGGGCAGGTATTAATTGAGTTAATAATTTATACTTAGGTACTTGGTTGAGTGATTAACAATTATATAATCTATGTCATATTCATATTGTAATTTAGTTTCAAGGGAAATAAATGGCTTTATTATTATTATTAGTTATAATCTGTGCCTGAAGGGGCGTATCGTACTTACAATAAAAAATATTACGGTTTCGGATTTTGTTCCGAGCCTCGAAAATATTGTGGGTTTTTCTGAACAAATTTAAGCAACAACAAACCGGCGAGCTAAGCGCACCGCGATGGATCAGAGCGGCACAAACAGGAAAATTTAAAATTCTGGGGTTTTAGGAGCGAAGGTCAGACTAGGTCAGGACTACCTATGTTAAAAAGTTACAAGAAACTTTCGAGCTTGACATTCAAATTATTATATTTTTAGTAGCAAATTTTATACAGGTAGGTACAAAGCGCATGCTGTAGTAAAAAACAAATAAGCGTACGAATTGAAGAAGTCTACCTACCCATACCCAATTGATTAGGAAGCACCTAAATATAGGTTGGTAAGTAGGTACTTATAATTATTTCGCCACATCTAAGATATCATTCTGATACCTCCTACGTACTTACGTAAATTCGGTAGCCTTTTGCTAACCGACTGAAAACTTAAGAAACTATATATTTTTTTGATTTGTAATATTCCGTGATTTTTATAACTTGATAGGTTAACCTTAACCCTACCTTAATGTGATTTCGTTCGCAAAAAGTAAATTAAATTATAAGAAACAAGTTTTGAAGCACACACAGCGACGTTTGCAAAAGTCTCTCAGTAGATAGCGCCATCTATTATGAGTTTATGACAAGTTTAGTGACGTAGAAGTGGCACGACGAATTAGTGCTCGGTGATTGTCCATAGTTTGTTTTGTTTGTGTAATGTCTGGCGAAAAACGTACTGATTGTGCTTGTTCACCTTCAACTAAACAAGATACAGAATAATAATGGGTACTTAACACTTAAGTTATCAAAGGAGGCAAAAGAAAATGACTTTCATCAAAACGAAACACAAACATTAGCTTCTTGTTTGATCGAAATGACGTCTGTGGACATGACATTCACGCATTGCTGTCACGATGACATTGAGAGTTCAACATTGACTTTGACAATGACTGCTTTTTGACAAAATAATGTTGCCAGCTACAACCAAATAATAAGGTACTTATTTGGTAGATTTTCGTTCATGTTCTGTTCTGTTTCAGCGACTATGGTGATTAGTGCAAAAGAAGAGGAACCTCTGAAAAATCTGACTTTAGTGACGTGGGCACATGCTGTCAACGACAAAGTTTATCTTGAAGCCTCTCTAGCAAGTAAGTGGATTTAAACTGAAAGTTCCTATAAGTACCTGTTATTTTTTTTATCTGATATCATTTGGCAAACACAGGGTTTTAGAGCAAAGCAAAAATAGCTAGGTATGTATGTAGTTAGTTTGTTTATGTGTTTGCAATTTAACAAAAAAAGGCAATTTATGAGGATTTATTTAAGTAGGTACACTACCTATTTATTTAGTTCATCTTAATCTCCCAAGGGGATCTGCGGATACATAACTATGCACCAGCTATTTAGCTAATTATATTTACACGATGCTTTTGATTAGGTACCTACCTAAAACTATTTATATATTTACACAAATTTACAAAATAAAAAAAAATCTACGTGTTGTAGAACTTTCAGTCTGAGTGCTTAACAACTACCTACAGTTTAAAAGGTTATGAAAACAAAGATTAGTATTCCCTGAGTGAGTGGGAATACATTGCCCATCAACACAACTTTCACTACTAAGTGAATGCTCCCGTTTACTTAAGCAGGAATAAATTTCAAATCACCTTGCTACTGATTGACATATGTCAATCGTACCTACCAAAAAAGGGCCAGCTGCATTTGAACATGATTGCAAAACATTTATAATGATAGAACCACTGTTACGGTTAAACTTTGACATGAAGCGAAAACTAAGTAAAAAGTAGGTTTATCAAATCTAAATTTAATAAATGATAATTCGTTTCATTACCTGCTTAACATTAAAATTTTGCATTCAGCGTGACAATGCAGCCAACATTTTGGGAACACTTCCGTCTTGGTATCTGTATCAGTTGAACTATCCATAGATCGTTTGCAGCGGTCTATAAAATTTAATTACTTAATAGTTTCATTACTTATTTATTTCAGAAAACTTGAAGGTAATTCCTTTTTTATGTTATTAGTAGTCTATAAATTTAAAACTTATAAATCTGGTATAAATTTATAAGTCTGTTATAGATGTTAATCTAGCCACAAATAATCCTAATTATGTACGTAAAATTACCCACCACATTTTATGATGCAACTCATTGGTCCTCACTCTGCTCATCAGAGATGCTTTTTTTTTAAAGACTGCACCAATCTATCATTTCTAATCTGGGCTAACATTTTTGTACTCTTATAAATTCAACATTATTAAGAAGACTATTTTTTTTTATCTCAGCGAAATTTTATTCTTAAACTAAGTACCATTTGTGGTTTTCAACCCACAACCTTTGTATAGAAATGCTCAAGGATTACTACCATTGAAAATTTCTAAGTCAACACAAACGCCTCTCTAACTAAATTTTGGGTTCACACGATAATGAATACACTAGCTTCTGCCCACGGCTTCGCCCGCGTGGTACCCGGATAAAAAGTAGCCTATGTTTTATTCTGATGTATAAGCTATATTACTGTAAAGTTTCATTAAAATCCGTTCAGTAGTTTTTGTGTGAACGAGTAATAAACATCCATCCTCACAAACTTGGGTTCACACGATAATGCTCTATAGGTACTTATTATCCCAGTAATTTTTCATTCTGCCGACTTTTTGACTTCTCCATCACACAATGCCAGTCCAGTCTGTTTCTGCTAATAACTCGCACAAGGTGGTATTTATGACTTCATTGTAAAAGCTCGGAATGGCAACAAGTGCAAATTTCTCGCAAATAGGCCGTGGAACCATGAAATACGGAGTGAGGTGCTTTTCCGTATCCGTATCCGAGTTATCCATCGCATAATAAAATTCCATCGAATGATATGGATGGCATGACGGGCGAGTAGCTGGCTACGTAGCGAGGTGCGGGTTTGATTAACGCTGTTCCTCGCCTAAGTATCCAAAGTGTAGAGGTATATTAACAAAATTTTATTAACAAAACAGATTAAATATTTATAAATCTTCAATATTAAAATATAATTTTGACAACAAAATTTGTATCTTTAAAATTTAATGTCAAGGTACTGTCAAAATTGTATTTTAATATTGAAGATTTATAAATATTTAATCTGCTTTGTTAATATACACTTTGGATACTTAGGCGAGGATACTTAAACAATTTGCCTCACTAAAATTTGTTTTTGAGCCAGTAAGAACTGATCTATCCTTATATCAACCGAACATCACCTTACTTTCAGACGAGTTTCCTGGATTTCATCAATTCATGAAACTCCATAAAAAAACACAAAAAGTTTTATATAAAAGTTATGTATACATAGGTACCTATCTATCTCTGCTACTATGATCTCGGGTATTTAGGGTTATTTATCGTCAACATGAGGTATTGTAACAGGTAAATTCCTACCGGTAAATAAAACTCCAGAAAAAAGGAAATTAGTCATCCGTATCCGTAAATTTATAGTTTGTTAAAACCCATCACTACTTCCGGCTACTGAGTTAACCGCGCGCGCGCAGCTGGTGGTAATCAATCGCCTATTACTGATAGCCTGCCTCGCTCTATATCACGGGAAAGACAAGGACAGCAACAGTCTAAAGCAAGGATCATGCGATGTTATTATGTGGTAACCTTACAGGATTGTCTGGGGGATGGCTCGAGTCATAAGTAATAGGACAAAACTTGGAAGAGGACTTTTTTGCAACTTCTAGAGGTTTCAAGGTCAAAAACTGAACTTTTTATTTAGATTCGTCATACCTGTCTGTCTGTCTGCCTATACATCTGAGTGTCATACCTGGTTTATCACGAAAGCCTTCGCAAATAATGAACAAGCGACGATTTCAGTGTTCTAGAATTCTGCGGTTTTTTATATTTAATTTAAGTACATATTCATGTTCAAATGTAAATCAGCCTAGATATTATATCTTTAAAGTTGCTATTGGCAAGTTTAGTCAATAATTCAAAATAGATAATTTATATTGTACAATTTTTTTGCTCTTACTTATATACGTATTGGATAGGTACAACATTCATAACTAGAAACGTCAAATATTAAATAACAATTATATTCTTCATCGATTGGTCTAACAAAATATTAAATTAATTATTTTAATATTGAAAGCAACAAGCAAACTTTATACATTCACTGATCTGACATAGAACTAAGAAAAAACTAGCAATACTTCGAATATGGATCCTGGAAGTATATTATTATGAATGCACAATGGCTGAGCGTTGGTGTAACCACGATAAATCATCTCATTCAAGTGCAGCTCTCCCCAGGCAGCACTGCGTCTTTGTCACAATTTATACTTCCTGTAATTAATATTTTAACCTGAGTACCTACTTGGTAGAACAGTCTAGTTTTATTTGGTTGGCAGCTAAATTGACCAGCGGGGCGATCACACTAACTCATGGCTATCGAGATGGCAATCAATTTGATACAAATTCTTTATTTTAATGGCCCATCCATCCAACCAATTTTGTTCATTCGCATGATCCATCTATGGCTTATCCAGCTTACAAATTAGCGTGATACGATTCATCCCATCCGATGATACCAGCATAGGAAATTAGTGTGATCGCCCAGCTGGTACTCTTTTATTAAACTAATAGGAGCACTAACAAGAGTATTTTAAGAGTAGTAGAGCTTTCTATGAAAGGGCTTGTCCGGGGACCTACCACACCTTTTTCTGCCACCAAGCAGTAATGCTCTCATTTCTCTATTCCAGTTTGAAGGGTATGGTTGCTGGTCAAATTACAGGCAAATGAGATCTTTCATATTGATATGGGTGATATCTCTGGTGTTGTAAGCGTCCACAGGCTAGTTACCGCTTAACAACAGATATGCCGTATCCTTGTTTGTCTCTTTAGTAGGGAAACATTGCAGAGCAAAATCGGGAATCTTTTTTCCAAGCTATTTATCATGTATGCTAGTTGGGCAGCTTTCCGACTGCTTTTATTCCACTTTGCTCTATCTTTGACAACGAAACGTTGTAATCCACCTTATCTCTGTCTATGTAGTCTTGGGTCCCTTTAGATCTCCTACCGGTGACCGGTGATCAGTTCTAGTTTGCAAACGTAGTCAGGTGGCCTCTTCCTGACATGCTATATCATCTCAGCCTTCTCTCCTACAGCAGGCAAATTTTTGTCGTAGGATCTATGTTTCTTTAAAATCACAACTTGGTCCTTTAAGTACACGTTTACGTTTCTCTACATTTTAGCTTTGGTTTGAAACCTAAATTTGCTATCCAAATCTCTTAATTTCCTTTGCAACACTATACTTTGCTTTCAGCGATAAGGCCACCCTCTGTGCATTTCTTATTTTTTTTATGTTTTATTATGTTGTACTGTAAATGGTGTTAGGCGCAATAAAGAGTTTATCTTTCTATCTACATCGCAATTGTACGTGTGTCCTACAACGCAAAACCTAGGTCTCACTCTTCAGTAATTCCAATTTCCCGTCTCTGCCTTGCGCCAATTTGCACAGAAATAGCCCCCGTGCCCCAGCGCACAGAATAACAAGTAATCACTACCGACATTGCAGAATAACAGCATCCAGCCGTTACTAGAATTGCAATTAATCACAATTGCTCGACAGGACAGATTCTGGCTTCACACATTACATTAGTTGACTTCCTAATTGATAGGGCATTGAGAAGAACTGAGTATAATATTTGCTAAATAGTTAGTTGTTTATTTTAAACGGCTTAGGCCCGAGTTTAATAATACTGTTTTGTGGTAAAGCTTTTTGACACATGTTTTCATAGGATAATAATCGATGGTTAGACTTGACCGTCCATTACCTTGTTGGTGAACTCAAAGCTTAGTAAAAGAGAGTAGCATGTCCAAATTGAGCTAGGTCCTAGTTAAGGGTAATAAAAAACGAACAGTGTAGGTAGCTAAAACTGAAAATTGAAACAGTGAACAAATGGACAGGTACAGTAGATGGACACAGTGCTTTTCCTGGGGCGAAGGTGGCTATAATAATGTGAAAAAGTCGAACAAAAGGTCCGCTGATAGGAACGTAAACCATTTTAACAGAAATATAGTTAACATTTTGTAGAGCGCTAAATCCAACTGCTTCGTCCTAAAACTTGATCCTACATGAATGCGGAAAGTTTTCCGCCCTTCTGTTACTTTAAAACTATCTGGTTTTAACACCAATGTACCTAGATATATTATATTTCAATAGTTTTAGTTTTATATTATAAAGTACTTAATAAACTAACTATACACATAAATATCTAGATATTGGTAGTTCGATTGTTTTGTTTTCCAATCTATAGGCCTACCCAGACTCTACCTCAGGATACACTATAATATAATATAATCATAATTAATTAGATTTTTCATTCCTGTCTTGTGTCTAAGAATTTCTTCGCCTCCCTCTTTCCTCAAAGGTTCGCTGCAAGAAAAATCTTTATAGGGTTAAGCTCGCCTTTATACATATCCTTATTTCTGTGTACAATAAAAAATATTTAGGGTATCTTGGTTTAACTGTACCTATGTAAACTTAAGTACCTACTTAAGTTTACATAGGTACAGTATACTTAGGTATATGATACTAGTTTTAGTTCCTAGCGACGTAATTTTTTGGATGAGCTTGTAAAAAATTTTTACTGGATAACTGGAATTAGGCACCTACTCACGGCCAGTGTAAGTACAAATATACACTTATACTACACACTTCAGTTTGCAGAGTGAATTCGTCCTTTTATTGTAAACATCCCACCCATTGTGAAGCGAGCTAAAATAGAAATACATTTGAGAAGGTATGAATCACATGTGTTTAACTGTCAGTAAGTTCTGCCAGTGGCAATGGGCAGGACACGTAGCCAGAATGGATAAAAAAGATGGGCCACCGTAATCAACACCTGGAAAGGACCAAAAGGAAAAAAAATCGGCAGACCACAAGCTAGATGGACCGACGAAATAAACAGATTCCTAAAATCAGAAGACTGAACTAAAGTGGATATAAACAGAGGTCGCTGGAAAGAACTGGAGGATGCCTTTACCCGTGAGGAGTCCTAACTATAATAAAATGATAAAAAATATACCTACAAACAATAATAATTATTCAAAATTAAAGACATACTACATTTATTCATACAACTATTTACAAGTAGGTATATACAAAAAATACAGATGAAACAGCTAGACTATCTAAAGACAATTACAAACGATCTATAGATAGCTCAACTGATCCAGATCACTACCAGACGGAAGCGTTCCTTTACTGACCGCATTGCCACGCTGAATGGCAATGCTATTCAATATTAAATACATGAATTAAAACATAAATTATAATTATCTAGATAAATTCATAAATTACATAAATTGTAAAATTGTATTTTTAATTTATGGAATAAACAAGCTATTTTTATTTTTATAAGCTCCACTCTGACACCAGATTTGCCATTGAAGATTATCAGCAACCTTAGGCTAATTATTTCCAAACTGTTCCAGGCAACGTGTCAATGCTGGAAGCGGACATCGTGCTCGGCCACGTGGTTGGCAAGGAGAGCGGTCCTCCGATCCCCATCATGGCTCACCCTCCGGCTACCACCTCTGACCTGGCCCTCTCTGACTTCCTCTCAACGGTCGCGCAGTACAATAACGTCAACTCCAAGCAGAAGGGTGTCAAGCTGGACTTTAAGAGCATAGAGGCGTTTGAGAAGAGTCAGGAAATAATTGCGCCCTACAGCAAGCCTGGGGTGAGATTCATCATCAGGACAAGTTTGTTAGATAGATAGTAAACCCTAGGTTATAATTGGCAAACGTGGGCAGAGCTAGTTATATATCTTCATACATGACCATTGACATGAGACCAATGTCTAGCCTGCTTAGCATGAAGACCCAAGATAACGGTTCTGTCTACCGCCGAGAAGACAAAACATATTTTGCCCCTCTCTTTTGTATGACAGAATAGGCGACATAAATCGTTTTGTCTTCTCTTTCGTAGACAAAACGTTGTCTTGGGTGCTCATACTAAGCGGGCTACAGTGTACTTCAACAGGCTGTTGATGGTGGCGATGAAAAGTACACACCTAGGTAGGTGTGTACTTTTCATCGCCACCATCAACCATCACCACCTAAAACTATGATGGTATCTTAATATATTTGAGTTATTTTTAAAATCCATTTCAAAATCTCGCAAAAGGAAACAGGATGATATCATCATCAAAATAATAACAAGCGCGTCTGTGCGCGTAGAATTCCGTCTAAGTTATTAATTTCAATTGAGGCAATCAGAAGAAATGTCTTCATTTATAAAGGGCTAATTCAGGGCCAACTCGATTCCCTTCCAAGTACTAAAGCTGTTTCACACGAAGATAGAATTGTATTTCGTGTGTAGTAAGAGTTAGTAAGAGTAGTCAGTTGGTTAGTCAATGGAAGGGCTCGACCGGGGAAGAGCTACCAACATGCATATTTCTGCCTTTCAGCAATGTTCTCATTGCAGTTATCATTCCGGCTTGAATGGTATGATTTCCGGTGCAGTTACAGGCACAAAGACTTGCCTGTAACTGCACCGGAAAGTCTTTAGTCAAAGTCATTACAAAATAAATAGATTGAAATCACAATGTTCAATTAGGTTGTTTTTTAACCTAATGAGCTTGAAAACCCAATGGGGATTAATTATGTTAACATACCGATTATGAGTTTTTAGTAGTTTGACGACCTCAGTGGTGCCTTCGAACCAATCCTAGAAGAATGAGGAAAAGAACTCTGCTTGCTTATTTTTTTTTGATGATTCTTATTTCAGCTTAAGCACACTAAATATAAATTGACCACACTGTCAATCTAACGAGGTGAACTCATTCAGTACAGAGTCAAAGAATTAAATAAAGTCTAACAAGTATCAACCAAAGTTCTTTAGACGACACACGATATGCAATTTAACAAGTAAGATAATGAGGGAACGGAGCGACGACATTGGAACATGCAATTTTATCGTCAATATAAGTGTTTAAGGTGTAATAAGTCTTCTTTATTAGATTGTTCTTTATATAAGATTTAAATATTAAAAGGTCAAATCATCATGATGTAAAGACAACTTCCGAATTAGGTAGAGACTTATAACAAGCACACGCTAGTTGCTATCCCTGTGTACACCGACCCTTATTTCGGGACCCACCGCGCCGCACATCTGCGTGCCTTCCGCGTATCATCATGCGGCGTTCTGCCTGCGCCCGCGCACGTTTCGATTGATAATGAACTTTTGTGAGATGATGGAATTATGGAATACTTGCTTCTGCCAGCGGCGTCGCCTGTTTGGTGGGCGAAAAATGAAGCTTACGCATTAGATCAAAAACTGCTTATACTTACCTAATTTGAATTTCATCCTGATCTTTTCTGTCATTAGAAAATTCTTAGCAACAAACATCCATTCATACTTTCTCATTTATTATATTATTAGGATAGGATGAAGGTTATTTTTTATGGGACTCTGCAAGTGGAGAATGCGAAACTATTCAACATTTATTCAGTTCGTGGATCACATGCTAATCTTTCAAGTGTCTCTATAGCCACAGATGGCGCAGGTAAAATTTTATGATTTCATTTATTTCACTATATTTTAACATTGGTTGTTATACAAGGCAAATCAACTCCGTTTACAAATTTAGTTTCAATATTATACTTTGATTTAATAAAACATTCACTTATTCTAGGTTGATTTTCCAGTTATCTAGGTATTGACCTAGATAAATAGGAATCTATAGAGGCATGCTTAAGGCGCATAAAAGTCAGGTGAACAACAGAAGTAACAGTGTGTGCTGGATGCCATATTAAACAACTTGACACCCTTTTCTCTCAAGAACCTCATCTTCACAGATCAATTTACCGCTGTGGCTGAATGCTGATATCATCCCAGGACCTGTTGACGCCACTGTCAAGCCCCTGGATGCGAACAAGTTCCTCGAGCTGGCCACGAAGCACCCTCGCGCTGTCCTTTCTCTCGGCTGGACCACCAGGTAGACAACGAATCCACACGTGTGTCTGTGCAAACAAAAAGAATGAAAGAAAATTTATTTATTTGAGCCCAGTGTCGAAATTGAGTAAAATATTATTACCAAGTTTCGTGTAAAAGGTGATAGAAATAACGGGTTTTCTATTTTGAATTAATTATAACTTCAAATTTAAATCTTTTGATACCCTTTCGTATCAAATGATTTTGTATTCTCTGGGTGCATTTTATCATAGTCAATTTCATAAAAAAAGCGAGTATTTCAGATTTACAATCACCACACTAGTTTTAAAGCAAAGTAATAACGTGCATCTTCTGCAATCACGTCTTTTACATAAGCAATCGTTTGAATTTGTTTTTTCAAGATTCGGTGGTGACATCACTGAGGGAGAGTACAGCAGGACTCAGATCGGAGCTATGATCAAGGCCATTGACAGAAACCATGTCAATCAGACCGTCACCTTTGCTGTGAGTTTTTTTTGAAGAATTTGTATAAAACCTTGCTACGGAATACGAAGTACAGAGTATTTTCATTTGGGATGTATTATAATATTCTAGAACAATATCTAGAATATTATAATACTTTTCAAACTGTCCAAACTTGGAAGACGTGCAAGGCAAAAACTCCCATATAAATCTCTCGTTCCTCTTTAGATTTTCTATTGGAATCTTTATTTAATAGAAAAAAATATTTTTGTACATAAACTACACCATGTAAAATTCAGCTAATTCAACACTTTTCGTACTACGCTACCAGAGTTTTGTTGTTACACCTAACATATACGTACCTACATAGTTCTGACCCCATACTAGGATTCTCTGTATAATACGTACCATAATATCCAGAGCAGTTAACGAATGTGTGGTCGCAGAATGTCCTTTTCGCATAGTGTCCAACTCTCAGATATCAATACGTACATAGACTTTTGCAACGTGCTAAGTAGGTATATTATTTTTTTATACAATAAGGGTGGCGTATAAGCATCCAACTCACCTGTTGGCAAGCAAAGCCGGAGGTATTACCGAGCGTTATGTCAGTAATTTCACCGGCACCCTTACTCTTCAAATCGGAACACTGAGCTCTTTCACAAGGAACTTTACTAGTACTACAATATAAAAAAAACTATATCAAAAGTAATATAAAATTGAGTACGTAATATAATTTTTAGTAAAACAACGGGATATTTACCATGATTTGTAAGTTTGAATGGGAGGAACTGTTCTTCCCATGGTACATGCAACTGTACCGAAATATCGGGAAACATTCAAACTCACAAATCATGGTAAATATCCCGTTTTTTAGTTAAAAATATGTTAAAAACCATGATAGTTTCAAAAGTTATATGAGTACCTAATGTTTTTATGCTGTGTTGAAGGTCCGCGCAGGTCTCGCTTCCAACAGCCAGCCGGTTCTATTGGACCTGATGCGTGAGACGGCCCGCTTCAACTGCTCACTGACGGTTTGGTCCAGCGAGGGTGACCCAGTGAAGCCAGAACGTCTGCGTGCTCTCATCCGCACCGTCGGCCTTGAGAAGGTATTTTATTACTCATACTTTTTATTAGATCTAGGCATATTATAACATATCGGAGATGATTCAATTTTGGGATTGAATTTGCTTGTTTTGTAAAAGGATCATTAAAAGAATAACCTGCCTTGTTTCTTGCCTTTCTTTCCTGGTTTGGTCGCGGAGGTACAGGCCTCCAAAATGGGTCAAATTGACGTTTCAAAGTGATCCTTGTGATTTTATTGAATAAATTAATTTGGCTTTGATTTTAACTTTGATTTCTTGAGAAAATATTCAACTATTAGCTTTACTCTTTGAGAAAATAAGAGCCTGGCGTTTTCGTTAGCCAAATTGGAAGGAAACATTGGCCGATTGGAAGAAAACGTTGAGGGAAGGAAGTTTACTAAAAACCGATATAACTTAGATATTGTAAACTATGGCATCCTCGTGGATTTGGTCTTAATAATTTATTCTCACGTTAACCCCTTTGTCTGGAGGTCAGTTTCGCCACAGATCTATGTTTCTATAATGAGTGTTTACGAGTGTTAATATGTATCAATCCTTAGATTTACCTGGACGTGCCAAGCGCAGTGGAAAAAGAGCTCAACCTGCCGGGACCAGCCACTAGTTAAATATCTTTGTGATCATAAATTATTATTATAATAAAAGTTAATTTTGTAAAATGCTGTTTTCCTGATACCACAAACAAAAGTTAGCAAGGAACTTGACTGCGTGGACTGCGATTGTTTTTTTAGGTACTTAGTTCATGGTAGTAAACTAGTCTGAGTTATCGAGAGTCTAGTAAATACTAGTCCACTTGAAAGAGTCTATCAAAATATAGATTTTGCTAGACTCTTATCTATCTGGGTATAATAGTACAGATAAGTGCAAATAACAAGAACAACAAAAAACTAACCAGTGCTAACGAGGACATTCGATGCTGTAGTGGTATGGGTGAAAAAGGTCTTATCTCAGCTTATTGCTGCTTCGCCAACGCGTAACAGCGCTGATATTCAGGTAGGATCTAGGAAATGAGGGGTGACCTCACGATCGCAGCGAACAACCGTATTTCTACCAAAGTAGGAACGTATAATCATATATCAAAGCTTGCTACAATCTTCGATTGAAACATTGATAATACGTAAGTGTGCCTTAGTTTTATACAAAATCCAAAATTCTACTGGTAAATTAAAGCTCAGTTCTTTGATCTACCAAATAGATTGCTAAAATATATTTAGAGTGTGAAAACGATACAGGCGCCGCCGGGTCTGCTCTCATAGGATAAATAGATCTGTGAATAAATAATCAGTGGCACACTGCCAACCTCGAAACAGGTCACCTGGATTTTAATAGTAATTTGAAACTGCTGATAACTGACACCATGACTAAGAAAATATTTGGGTTGGTTCGAACTGGATGTGAGAGATTAACTTCAATTTTATTTTTTGCATGAAAGAGGTCTTCTTCGAGACGTAGACCTTCTGTCTACTGAGCTTATTTACTAGTGGGCGCATTCAGCTTATCAAACGGAAAATGAGTTTAGTTACTCAAAAAGTTTTTTATAATTTTTAATTGACGTAATAATATGGGCCGATCTATGCATCTTTGGTTGTGATCGCGGTCATACTTTTGGTTATTCAACGTTTTTGTAATTTTCTTGTGGTAATTAAGTATTTTCATTTATTAATTCTTACAGCCTTGGGTAGCCAAAGCCTAGAGTCACAAGCATGGCATTCAAGAAGTTTTTTCATTTATTTAGAGATAATAGGTGACGTCCATAATATAAAAACCTTCGACATTTTGCTCATATTCAAAGCATTGCCTTGAATTTGCAGGTTCGTCAGTTCCTACTTCGGCAGCTCTATTCTTTATTGTACAAAAACACATAGCAAACAGTTAATAAAAGGCAGGCTTAAACTTAAAAAAGATTTTTTTTATAGCAAATCTGAAAAAGATTATAGAGCTTTTTTTAAAATTTGAAAATGTTATGATTATCCGTGAAAAGTATCCATAATTTGAAGTCATTCCCGCGTCTGCTAATTAGGTAAAAAAGTCTCGAGGCGTCATCCAAGATTCTTCCTGACGGTAACGATCCATGAATGACAAGTTGTACCGTCATATGCTCGCCATATGTAAAGGTCGACACCCTTTCTATACCTTCACCATGCAGGACCATCCACCCTTATTAAAATGGAGTAAGGCATAGTTTTGAAGGGCCTGGAGGTTGGTGGCAGTGATCTATGGTAGACAGTCAGGCATGTAGACCCACAATGGGAATTTAAATGATAAAGAGTTGCCGTTCCTGTTTTAATTAGTATGTAAGTCTCAATGGAAGGGCGTCGCGTGCATATTGTTTGTATATTACAATATAATTGGAAATTGGATTTTAGTAAGTAGATACATATTAGAGCTCCTTGCGGAGAGGTTGTCTGGGGAAGCTACTAACAGTATTTTTGAAGGAGTATATCTGTGTTATTATTGTGTAGGTCATGACAGGCCAAGGGTTCAAGGCATCTATGGCTACATGCTTGTAAAGTTTAACTTAAAACTTTTACAGCTCTCAGAGGATTTCCTAGTTGTTTTTATGATTGCGATCTGTATGATGCAAAGTATCATAACTCCAAAATGACTTCCGAGATTATTCAATATTCTATTTCCGCGAACAAAATGCCGCCGCATTTGTCATAGATCAAATAGAAATGGTAGACGAATCAGGTCGAGCTGAATGCTTTACGACTGTCAGTTGGGTAAACAATGCTGACGCCAGAAATTGAATCATGAATTTGGCCTCAAAACCCCCAGTACCCATGCTATCACGCTCCTGATGTTAGTGTTAGTGGTGGGTCCTCAGCAAGTGTGGCACCTCTTGTGTAGCTACACACTTTCTCGAAACGAGGCCTCACTCTTTTCGTTTGGACGAGCTAGCACACCTGCACACCAACACAGTTGCACAATCGTGCTAGGCGCGAGGCACGAGACGAGCCGCGAGGAAAGATCGTGTTGGCTCGCACAATGCACCTCGCACATAGCACTCCATTACCACACCACACAACACGCACAGTGCACACTGTTTTCCCAAGACTGCCTCACTCCACTACGTTCAGAAACTGTCTCGCTGCCTCGCCTCAATTGTGGTACCACAGTGTGCTAGCTCAGTTGTAAAACTGAGCCCCTCACACGATCCTCGTTTTCAAACAGTGTGCTATCCATGACTAGTTAGTCTTGCACATTGCGGACAAGTTTTTTTTTACATCATCATTGTCTTTGACTTTTTGTATCATGTAGAAAACGTTGCGTATGTTCGTATATTAGGAAAAACTTTTTTATAGCACCGTGTTAGCAATAATAAAGAAGTAAAAGTAGTAGAACTCTTCTGAAGAGCTCGTTCGGGGTAGTACTATCACCATGACTCATTTTCCGCCAAGCAGTAATGCTTGCATCCCTGTGATCCGATTTGAAAGATATTGTTGCCGTTGAAATAACGGGTATATGAGACAAGGTAACCGTTTACCAACTTGGGGGTCGTATGTATGTTTACCACTTTAGCTAAAAAATGTGATAAAAATGTTATAAATATAATTTAGCTACAAAGAAAGGATATTATCCATCCCAAGGTTGTCTGGAAGAGATCACTCTTAAGCGATAAAACCGCCCATTGTAATTTTAGTTATATTAAGTTTTTGTTTATTTTGTTATCTTGTGGTGTACAATAAAGTATATCATTCATTAATTTTAATTATTAATTATTTAATTTAAATTATTTAATTATTTTCAATAGTTGGAAGAAAAAATGCACAACTACCTTCTCTGATTTCTTTATCTTCCTTTTCTGTATTTTTTCTGAACATTTTATTTTATCCGAAATAAAATGTTCTGTATGCTTATTTTATTTCAGACAAAATTTTACATAGATTTTTGTCACTATGTACAAAGGCGAGCCTAACCCTAAAAAGAATGTTCTTCCAGCAAACCATTGAGGGAAGAGACAGCTGAAAATAGTACTCTTTCACGCAAAAACTACTAAACGGATTCTGATGAAACTCTACAGTAATATAGCTTATACCTACATCAGAATAACACATAGGCTACTTTTTATCCGTGTACCACGCGGACGAAGCCGTGGGCAAAGGGTAGTAAAACAATAAGTTAATAATTATCTCAGTTAAATGTTGTTATTGTTACTCGTACCTACATACTTTAATCATATTTTTAGAATTAAGGAAATATACGATTTTTTATTTATTTATTTATTATGTACGTGATCTTAATTCATCAGTGTCGTCCCATGATTTTCCTACGAGTCTTTCTCCATGAACAGAGTATAAGCCAAAAATCTTGAAAGATGCTGTAGAAATTTTAGAAGTATTGCAAACATTTTTTAAATGTGCTGCAGCAATCGCCGACACTAATTTATTTGCCTGTCCGTCCGTCTGTCGCGACTTCAAGACAAGTGGGACTTTTTCGATTAATTATTTTTAGACGAAGTGTTTGTCTAGACAGTTTTAATTGGGTGCTGCAGTTTTAGAATGTTGTGTAATCGCTTAGGAAAACTTCGTGAGGAAAACAGGCAAGACGATGTGTGATTGGAATGACTATGTCTGTCGCATGTTGTGTGGTCTGTGGGCAAAGTCACCGTAACCCAACGAGTAGGCGACGCGGCAGACCAAAAGAGATGGCGGACTAAATGAGACACGTTTCTGGTAGACTAGGGAGATGTGACATATGACATACTGATGCCTGGAAGGGATATGGGGCCAGCAGTGCGACAACTAACGGCTAGAAAGAAAAAAAACTAGTTGTTCACAAAAAACTGGGATCTCGCGTTGTACCATTTTACCCGACTATCTAAACCCACCTTGCTCATTGTTCAAACACCTGTTAAGTTCATCTTTAAACTTAAATTATTTTCTATTCTATTAGTATAACCTACCTGTTTACCAAGTTTTATCAAGTTTTAATAAACGGTTCAGCAGTAATCGGATAAACAATAATATATAATAATGAACGCCGGATTGTGCAAGTAGAATCTGAGATCTTTGTTCCCTTCGCTCACTTCATCAATAATACCAAAGCTAAGACTACCCTCAAGAACACATCGCCAAGCGTTTTTCTGGCTTGTACCCAGGGCTAGACAAATACCTCATGCTTACTTTTCCTTACACGCTAACGTAAATTTGTCAAGGTAAAACTTGGCAGCTGTCACGTGACATTTCCATAGCTAATGTCATTTCCATATAATTTTACCTTTCCGCAGGCGTTAACGCCAACAGAAAGTGGTTTTTGTCTTTCTGTCATAGACAATAAGATTCTACACAAAATATAAAACATCTTTTGTTTTACGACTTTTTAGATTAGGTTTTTTCATTGAAAAAAATTATATAATTTATAAGACATTGTCAATGTCAAAAAACGGACTTCCTGACGTTCCTCACTCGGGATGACACTCTTTCGAATAAAAAAAAAAGTAAAATTGATAACAAAAAATGTTTCGGCTAGTCATCACATATTTTTTTTGATATTTTTTTAAATTTTAGGTAAAAACAGCAATCCCTCAGGAATTTATGGGACCATCTCGGGATAATTCTCTAACAACAAAATAATCATCAGAATCGGTTAACATTGGCGAAGATTACAGGTAACACACACTGAATTAAGAATCTCCTCCTTCTTTTGAAGTCAGTTAAAAATATATCCTGCTTTTTATTTCAATAATACCTACTCGTAAACTTTCATGAACAGAGTCACTGAACTTTAGGTTAGCATACATGTTGAGGGTCACCCCACCATTATTAAAGACAATATATTTACTTATGAGTGGCTAAGTACTTTTATATGTTACAAAATAACACATCTGCAACGGTCTAAGCTGTGCATTGAATATACAATTAACAGTTATTCGCAAAGGTGCAGGTCAAATATATCATCATCGCATTATTCGTTCAGTTCTGAGTAAATGTGCTGCTTAGATCATGTTCTGATATGAAATGCTATACAGGGAGATCTTTAACATAGGCTCATAGAGTATTCAATGAGTAACACGCAAATAACATGAAGATACAATTTGTATGAAGTTAGCTAGAAATCATCAGGGATAGATCCTATAGAGGTAGATTATATGCATATTACAGTGCAGTTAGTCAGCCCACAGATGAACTGTAAAGATTATATTTATTGAAATTTGAGAATCAGAGTACGTACGTTGTCTTCAGCATTCATGAACTGAAAAAAGAAAAAATCTAATTTCCATAGCTTTTGCTGAATTTCACCGAAACGCAAATAACACCAGCCTGTATGTTATTCATTCACTTTTGCCTGTATGTCAGTGCGTTTATAATGATCTATAGAGGGTTATAGGTCATTGGGATTTGCATATAGTCGTAGAACTATTAATTTATACGCCTATGCCATTAAGACAATGTTTAGGTACATAACTTAACCTTTGTAAGGTTTTAATATTTAATGCTCGTCAGCAGTTAGCTTAAGCATCTCTTACATTATTACATTATTTTATAAAAATCCGTCACCTCTAAGAGAAAAATCAGTAAGAGACGCCTTAGAACCTAATCCTATATACCTGTTTTCCTCTTATCAGTAAAGCGAAGTAGCCTACATTTTTCCGAAGCACTGTTTAAATCCTACTAATATTGTAAATGCAAATGTTTGGTTTTTAGATGTTTGGATGCTTGTTGCTAGTAGGCTGAACCGATTTGGTTGAGGAATAAGCAGGTATAGTATAGTTTTATCTGGATACCTGCACGTGGGCGAAACCTGTGGTAGCGGGTGGGGATTGTAATACTAAGATAATTTAAAAAGGCAACTGTTTAAAAGCATATATTGTGTATTAATTTTGGTTGAAATAAACTGACTGAAATTTGAGTTTTATTCGATCTAATTTCATGAAAGCGTTGAAGCGTTATAAAACTTTTAATTTTATGTACTTACATTTCTCGCTGCTTGTGAAAAACATTGGCTTTAACATTCATGAAGAACTGTTTTCATGACTAATAGGCTTACTCGTGAAATGACAAAAGATAAACAATGATTAAAGTGTAGTCATCTCTTAGCATTAGATAATAACCAACAATACCAGGGCTACCTATCTATCTACTATTATAAACGCAAAAACTACTGAATGGATTTTGATGAAACTTTACAGTTACATAGCTTATACGTTAGAATAACATATAGGCTACTTTTTATCCGGGTATCACGCGGGCGAAGGCCGTGGGTAGAAGCTAGTATACAATAAAGCAAAAAAAACAAACACGTTTACGGCTTTACTCCCTACGATAGATAATTAAACACTCTCAAAACCTCAGTAGATACGTTGTAAATGTTATAAATTATTATTATGCTAGATCTATACTATTAATAAAACATAAAACTATTCCCCATATAAACACAATTACACAATGTTAAAGATGAAAGTGGGAAAAGGGAGTGTGCTCCGTGGCCATTGCTGAAATATCTTCTAACAAAACACCATGCTATTAATTTTATCCCCAACAATTCCAGAGAAAACTGTTCAGAAACAGGGCGCTTTGTTTATTGTTATTACTTCTTGAGAAATTGAATTAATTCCTATAAGTAACGCCCTCGGGGACAGACGAACGATGAAACTGTTAAGTTGAAATTCTTGTTAGATGGCCCAGGTGGTTTATTACTGAGGACATCACATAGACCTGAGGAAGTCACATAGACTTGAGGAAAGCGACATGCCATGTTTGTCATTTATCTTCGAAACAGCTTATCGTATTGTAAATCCTGTTGCTTGCAATAAATTTGGTATGTTTGCAAGATTAATCTCGCCACAAGTCACTAGGTACGCTGCAATAGAACGGAAAACAAGTCGATACTTAGTTTAAAGTTTTTGCAAAAAATAATTTGTATAGCCGTACCTTTTATTTATAGTCTTTTGTTTTGTCTAGAAACCATTTCTGAGTGACTATTATGTACAAATATTGGAAATATTTGTAAGTAAGAAATTTCATTCTCCAACATTTCTTACTTACAAAATATGACGTACCTACTGTAGAATATACCAAAACCCAACCTTTGACATTGATTATTGAGCTACCTACCTGCTTCGTGATATTCCTATTCTTATATTAACAATTATTATTATTCTTGACATATTTTTTCGCATAATTTTTGACATTTTGTATAATTATTGACATTTAATTTTATTTTGTTTACCTACTTATTCACCTGTTTCATTATTTAAATTGTATGTGTGTAATTTTTAAAATAATAGCTACCTGCAACGCCCTGACAGGGCCGATGTACCTACCAACCTACTAGGAGCTACACTAGACCTAAGCTTAACCATTGTATGTAGGACATTAAGCATGAATAAATAAATGAAAATATTTACTACCTCTAGATTCCTCGAATATTGGAAAAAGCAAACGAGTTTTTTTACCTACTGATAATCACGCTTTTCATCAAAAATATACATTCATTTGGTCGTCATCTCACCTGATGTTACCTAAGTCATGATATGCTCGACGATGGAGTATGAAAATATAAAAGACTAGCTTCTGTCCACGTGGTACCCGGGTAAAAAGTAGTCTATGTGTTATTCTGATGTTCTGATGTATGCTATATTACTGTAAAGTTTCATCAAAATCCGTTCAGTTGTTTTTGCGTGAAAGAGTAACAAACATTCATACTCACAAACTTTCGCGTTTATAACAGAAGTAGGATACCTATTCACTCTTACGTTGAAGAGACCCAGATTATATTTTTCAGGAAAGGCAAAGGATAGTACTTATGTTACTGGAAAAGGATATTTTATTCTATATTTTTTTACATATTCCTGACCCCGCACTAGGATTCCCTATATCGTGGGTATCAGGAACTAAGAGTACCATAGTACCACAATAACCAGACCCGGGACAGATATCTGTGGAACCTACAAACATCAGTCGCGAAGCGGGAAACGAACCCGCCACCCCACCAAGGTCGTGAAATCCTATCCTACTAATATTATAAACGCGAAATTTTGTGAGGACGGATTTTTGTTACTATTCCACGCAAAAACTACTGAACGGATTTTGATGAAACTTTACAGTAATATAGCTTATATATCAAAATAACATATAGACTTTTTATCTGGGTACTACGCGGGCAAAGCCGTTGGCATAAGCCAGTTATTCTATAAGACCATTTATTTGTATTTTTGGCTCTTGTGCCCGATCCGTCCCCCTCACAATATGTGCATTTTCGTATGGAGTGACGTATTTTCAATTTACCTTAGAACCTTATCTTATATGCTAAAGGTAAGCTAAGGCTGACTTCACCAACAATAACGGGTGGTTAAGTCCTAATCAAAGCTTATTGACACATGTTTTCATTGGAATCTGTCATCATAATCAATGGTTATACTTTTATTGGTGAACTCAAGCCTAAGTCAACCGAACGTCGTGACCACATCCAGGTCACTTCTCATTAACTTTAAGCACAAGAAAACTTGTCGCAGTACACTTAATTATTCTACTTAAGCCTTGGTTTCTTAAAAAAACGGTGATAATTTTACAAAAGCCCCTAAAAGTAAGACCACTTTCTTCAGCCTTATGTAATAGTCACAAAAATAGTAACATTATATATTATGTAAAGTACACCCTCAGCTTCTTAGAAATCACATATAATCTTCTCCATCCAAAGGTATATAAGACCGCCAATTGCACCTTAAATTTATATGTGGAATTGTTTATTTTGTTTATTTCATAAAGTGTACGATAAAGTATTTGCATTCCGTTATTATTATTCTTATCCCTTAAAACATAGTCTTATGCTACAACTTAATAATCTTCCAGTTTAGTAACTGTCGTTAATAGGATTACTGGATAAGTAAAAAAAATGTAAATCCTTTATTGGATGTATAGAAAGTTCATAGATAAAGTTATAAGTAAGGACTTATGACTCGAGAACGCAAGGCTCTCAAGAGAGAGCTGTGTGATATTGATAAGTAAATAAAAATAAGACATGATTGTCGTTGGATGCGTATACGCTATACCGCCGTCTTTTGATGGCCACATCATTTTCAGAGCCTACAGAAAGGACTTACAGACAAATCGACGTCATACTCATGACTCAAGGTTTACGCCGTTGTCAGTTTGCCTTATCACTGGTGCATCACGAGAGATGTACGGTGATGAGGTCATGAACGATAACGTTCCCATTATCAATCTGACCTCATTATCATCAGCCATCATCAATGACATTTGGGAGCTGCTTTCAAAATCACGCATCGAAAATCGCCCGCTGCGGGATAAGTTTACATGTTCTACAGTTACATATTTATTCCTGTGGGTCAATCACGCTAGCCCATGGCTATCGAGATGGCAATCAATTTTGACACTAGTTCCTCATTTGAATGGCCCATCCATCAAATTGCGATTAAACTGATTCCCCATCGCTTGATTCTCCTATTACCCATACTAAATTGAAGGCCATGGACATTTTTCATCACAACCATTCACGGACCGTGGAAGTACTCCGTGTACTTCCGCGGCTATTTATTTATTAATTTGATAAAAATAAAAAAAAGACAAATCCATGCCACAATTTGATAAAGGCGCTAACTAAACTAGATGATCTCATTGACAAAAGCCGCGTGCTTGTTTCTCTAGTGCAAGCCGTCCTTTCGCTAGCGCCGTACGCTCTGGCACGGCTAAGTACGCATTCCCGCCTGTTTCGTCAGTCTCTCCCCGCCTGCGCTCGCACGATGCTGTGTCTGATAGCATTGATCCTTCTCGCGCAAGTCACGCACCCGATCCGTACCGCCTACGTCACCAACTCACCCTCCCTAGTCGCAAGACTCGATAGATTCTACGAGAAACTTGAAAGATTGACGATAGCACCCACCCCGGATACTACCCCTATAAAGCTCAGTGATGACGAAGAGGAACTGCTGTCCGCTATGCAGACCTGGGGCAGTTTGACCCCTGATCAGTTAAATACAGTTGTCAAGGATCTGAGGAGTGATGCCGATGAAGACAGGGCGGACAGGTTGGAGTTGGAGTACGTGGATCTGGATGACAATGATGAGGTAAGTGGATGTTATTTTAACGATTAAATTTAATTTGTTGTGAATAATTTGAAATCAGAAGATGACAATGCGCCAACGCAACGGACGCTCATACTTTAGATGATTCCTTGCAAGAGTTCCAACATGTAGACAATTTTAAAGATAGTTGAGTTTTGGTATTAACTGAAGCAACATCTAAAGAAATAAATAATTTTTACTTCTCATTATCATAGCAGAAAAAATTGCTGTTTTCACAAATGATAAAAAGATAATATCCGTGATGTTGATAATTTAGTGCTTTGTTAAACAAAATTACCACAGTTCAAACTCGGGTTGAGATTCTATCGGAAAAGACAGTTTCCAGTTTTCAAAATCTTGCGGAGAGATTCACAAAGAAACATTGGAAGATGATTCGCTGGATGCATTTCTATCCGAACGACACAAATTTCGGGTCAAATCGGAGAGCCAAATGGACAAAAACAAAAACACGCTCAAAAATATATTATCTAATAATGGCCATTCATACCCAACGCGTAGATCTTTGAGGATACCGAGTAGGAGGTAGTCAGTGGAACGTCCAAAAATTACATTTGGCAGACACCCGCGTTTTGCAAGTTAGCAAGTAGCAAAATGGACTATCTTACTACTATTATAAACGCGAAAGTTTGTGAGGATATTTGTTACTCTTTCACGCAAAAACTGTAGAACGAATTTCGATGAAACTTTGCAGTTATATAGTTTAAACATCAGAATAGCACATAGGCTACTTTTTATCCGGGTACCACGCGGGCGAAGATCAGAGGCTAGTTGTTATTTAAACAGATTGCCAACAAGCAGGAATGAAAAATAAACAGTTTATCTTAGAAGTTTGCAACCTGTGCCACCGACTGATTTCAAGATTTGTTAGTTGCGTTAGCTTTGATCTAGCAGATTCTAGCTCATCAACTAGTACCCAAACATGCTGATTAAAGACGTGGCGACTTTGTTTACTTGTTTTCTTCGATGTTTACATTCGAAATGAGTCAGATGCGATAGTCAATTAGTAATTTGATTTGAACAATAGTCTCCAATAGTATCACAATTTTGAGCGTCATTAACTTATGTATCTACTTCTAGGTATGTTTCTTATCAGCCTCATAATTTTTTGCTGTCAGAGACCTTGCTAGCCACAATTTGTTTTATCGTGTATCTATGCTGGTCAAAAAAATTGAATGATCAGATTTGTTTAGTTGTAAAACATGGATTACATACAGTGTGTGGCAAAATATTAAGCAGATACAGCTATTGGTCAGCATACAAGCATGTACAAAATTAATGTCGAGTTATTTTAGAATGAATATAAAAAAAAATGATTTAACACGACTGAAAATAAATTAATAGTAAAAATATTTTGAAAAACAAGCTTCTAACCTGAGTGCAGTAGGTTCACAAAATTTCGAGTCTGTGCTGTTGACCGTTGAAGAGTTTCTTTATCTGGAGCTAATCCTGGATGTCGATTCAGGTCATGCTTACCATAAAAATGCATTGTCATCGGAACTGAACCAACATGTAAAAATTCAACCCCGTAGGATAAAAGGAAGTGGTTTTAATTCAGCTTTGCTGATTTGTTCTTAACCAACAAACTAACATACAAACATTGCTAAATATTTGTATGTTTGTTTGTTGTGTCAAGTGAAATAAATAAAATAAATGAATAAAAGTAAGCATAGAATTTGTCAATAGGATTTTCATTTGCATGTTGGTATATCTTCTATATGATAAACGTATAAAGTTTTAATTTAAAATTATTACTTTGGTATAAAAAACATTCAAGTAAATAATTGAATAGGTATTCCATCACAAAATTTTTAGAAAAATAAGATGAACCAAATATTTTGTCAAAAGAAGGTTTTATGACATTCGTATTCGAAACTGCAAGATGATCAAAAAGAAACCTAAACTTCGCCGTTTTGAGCACGTGTTAATGCACACATACATTTTCAAGTAATTACTAATAATAAAGATGAAGAATTTGTTCCTTATTTTTTATTTTTTGACCAGTCGGGTTTGATAGAATATTTTTGCATTTGATAGCCCAATTCTTGAGGAAGGTTATAGGCTAATTAACATCACGCTACGATCCTAACGAACCGAGAAAAAGAAGAAATAGGGCGAGATAAGGTGGGGGATACGGTTGGGACCAAGAGGGCCGAGGCACAGTTAGTAAAAAAATAAAATAGAGAAGGAATAAAAAACGCTTTTTGAAGAGAACGAAGAGTGAAATATTCGATTTCACTCTTCGCCCTCTGTAACAATTTGTATGAAGTCTTCTCAGAGTTGCTGGTAATAAAATATCTATTCCGAACATTGTTAGCCAACTCTATAACTTTACTATCAACCTACTACATATACACACATCAAAAAAAGTTTGCAATAAGTTTGAAAAATTAACATGTTTGTTAGGCTTAAACTATATCATTAAAAATTATATACTAAACAAATTGTTTGATTACAAAATAAGAAATAATATGTTTTTTAATGCTAAATTATGTATTTCTCAACAAATAAGGATTCCTTACAGTTTTACTTGCAGTTTTTTGTCTGTACGTACAGTAAAGAATAACGAACAAAAATATTAAATCTAGAATATAATTACGACTATACCACGTACTTTACTATTCTCCTGCTGACGTTTCGTACGTGTAAAGTACGTGGTATACCTAGTCGTAATTATATTCAAAAATGATACCAAACCACGATAATTTTAATTCTATGATTATTAAATCTTTTCAAAATGATCGCAAACTTATTTTGATGTGTGTTCATTTTGACCATAACTTCGTATAATTTATGGCAGTTCGCCGTTTTATGGGTGACATCACACGACGACCGCCGGGACGACGTTATGATCGTGAATTTCTCGTGTGATAGAACTTTTATCACTGTGAATAATTCGCTCAGAGGTTATCATAATGTTTTTGAATAACCTCAAAAATTTTATGATGCGCTATTCATTTATTCATAGGTTGATTTAAGATATTATATGCCAGTATCGGTAGTATTTTTGTGGAACACTTTAGCAACCTAAGATCTCTTATTCTATGTATCTAAACTTCTGACAAAATAATTTATGTGTATTTATACCTACTAGAAGATAAGATACACACACAATTTCTACCAATTTCACGTTATTTCAATTTAGATTAATGTTTCACATTTATATCTAATGAGAGTATAAACCTGGAACAAAACGTAGGTACGCTACGTTTTCCCGTGTATCGAGCAAACAAAGCTTTAGGCACTGGATGTTAGTTTTAGATAATATTAATTGTTAGGCAAGAAACTATTTAAATGAGACATATTATGCGGGTACTACACAAGTAAGGCCGTAGGTTGAAGCTAGTTATGTACAACACAACTGCTGGGGCGGAGTTCCACCTGTCTTGGAAAAATCGTTCCTTTCTCTGCTTATCAATCTCTGCAGAGAATCACGCCTTTTTGGTGTCTACTAATTTTATCTTCGATGAATTACAGTTTTATAATAACCAGTCCTTCAGAAATATATTTGAATTAAACTTTGAACCATCACCAAAGAACGATTAAACAGAGGGTAGATTTATCAAAGCAGTGTCGAATGCAGTGGAGATGAGAGCTTTAAGAAATATGTGTGGTGTAACTTTGAGAGATGAGGAACATTGTGTAGTGAATGAAGATGTAGTAACGAGAGTTGAGAAATCTCTGTTGAGATGGTTTGGGTATGTGGACAGGATGGACGAAAGAATATTAACAAATAAAGTTTACAAGGCGAGCGTGAATGGAATAGTGAGAAGAGGAAGGCCACGGCAAACGTACTCTGGAGAAAGGCCAAGTAAAGAGTACACTAAACCGACGAGCCGACTATAAGGAATGTGATGAGGACGAGTGAAACGCAAGAGGTTCGTTCGCAAGTGGAAATCTCTGGTATCTGCCTACCCTTGCGGGAAACAGGCGTGACTTTATGTATGTGTGTAGTAGAATTATCAAGCTTAGGATAGAGGAAAATAGCCAGGCCCATTAACAAATCATCAAAATAAGTAGTATCTACATTAGTCATGAAGTTCACATAACACAAGCTCTGCTAACTAGGGCCAGATGATGCTGTCTGAAAAATGTTCAGCATTATTATTGTTATTCCTCTTTATTTATTTTTAATCTCAGACTTATACCTGGAGCCTTTATAGGCATTAATGGAGCCGAAGCTAACGCTAAGAGGCCTTTTTCTACAATACAATATACAAAAAAACGTTATTTCGTGGATGGTGAATGATGAAACTATTGGATATGTTGGGCGATAATCTGGGCTATTGCAGGAGTATATGCTTATGGAATGGTTACTGGGCTATGTAGGATGAAACGTACCTGCCAATTCTGACTCAAATTCAAATCAAATCATAGGCAGGTGATGACTTGCCGTCCACTAAACGGGCCCCATAAGTGCCGCCAACGATAGGCAGCGTAGAGGCAACGTTGGTGAGAACGGCTAAAGGGTGTCGAGAGGTATGCTGCAGTTTCACTAAACGCTACTCCCGGCTTTATGCCTTTAACACTTCCACCCTTGGAGCATAGGTTTCGCTCTTGCACCTCCACCTCCGACTAGCCGGCTAAGGCAAGCCGAGGGCCAGGGGTCTCTGTCTCTGACCCCAGGGCGTAATGGGGCTCCGCGGTGTCGCCACGCACCGAATGCTCGCCACAATCGCGCCCTGCGGATGATTATTATTATTATTATTACGAAAGAGAAAACAAAAGCTATTTTGTTTGTTTTCTCAGAAAAAAGATACATTTACATAAATACACATGTTTTTTGCACTTTTTTGTGACGAATTTCTAGTTTCTTCGATTTTTTTCTAACGTTACTATAATTGATAATGTGCATATATTTATTAGACCATCATAAATGCAATAAAAACTCATCAAAAGATTGGGACCCGTTTTCAAAGTTTTATTGGTTAATAAAATCGTATGATTGTCATTTAGCTCGATAGAAAGCAATCTTTTGAATAAATTATGAGCCCAGCATATCTAAAAAAAAACAAAAAGAACATAATGAAACTCTTTCATTTCATAGATTTATGGAGAGTCAATCTATTCGGTATAAATTCGCATACCTAGACTTGGAGCAGAAAACCTTTGGACTCAGGATATAGAGCTGGAAGGAAAAGGTGCTATTTGAAAAAGATTGAGCAGTTTGCATTGTAGAAAGCTGTCATTTTTAATAGTCCTTAACTCTTGATTTTAATCACGTTACGTTTACGTTAATGTAACCTTTCTGTATTCATTGAGCTTCTTTAAATAGGTACCTATAATTTTTTCCTAGATTGCATGCCAGTGAGTGAATTGCTAAAGCAAATATATTTGCAACATAAATCGTCATTAATTTTATTGATTGTTTTCATTTTCTGTCAATATAATCAGGATTCTTGAGTACTTGTAATCTTCAGTTTTACTAGAGTGAAGGGAAATTTTACTTTGAACAGGCTTCGTAGGATTGTACCTGCAAAGTAAATAAATAACGCACTGCGCCGAGCTTTTTGCAGTAATCTCGACTGAGCTTGTACAGCCAATTAGGATCTTATCTCAGATAAAGGCTATTAGGGCTGCGATCATAAAGTTTTATTTGAATCGGCTTTGATAATATCATTATATAAAAAAAGGCTTATTTAGGGCTAGGGACAAAATTAATGAATGAAAATATTTTATAGTTTCTATACCTACACCTTATGAAATAATCTATACTAATATTATAAAGAGGAAAGATTTTTTTGTTTGTTTATTTGTATCGAATAGGCTCCGAAACTACTGGACCGATTTTAACCATTTTTTCACCAAATGAAGGCTAAATTATCAGGAAGTAACATAGGCTATAATTTAATTTCAAAATAATAAAGATCCTTAAAAAAAAATGCAATAATGTAACCCAAAGTAGCAAAATTTTGCCTATAAAATTTATTATTTGGCGTGCGCTGAGAAAACTATTGACGATATATAAAAATGATGTACTACATGATTAAAGTAATGATTAAAGATTAAGAGTTTGGTGTTCTAAAATTTAATTCCCACGGAATCGAAACTTTCGCGGGGCGCAGCTAGTCTATAATGTATTCAAATTAAGGGTACAATAAACAATAACATATTAAAATTAAAGGTACAATATGACGTCTTATTGACCAAAAGCGATTTCTTCCAGACAACGTTTGGATGGAGCTCATTGTATGTGATTTTGAAGTGGCCTGGGTGTACTTTATATTTTGTGAATTTAGAAGGTACCTTCTATAAGACTTATGCGTGGATTATTTATTGACAAACTAGAACCGCTTACTAGACCTACAGTAACAGATGAGGTTAATTCTAAGTGTCGGCACCTGGATTAAGATTTCGTGAGAATATTTCATTAGAATCAAAACAAAGGTAGGTACCAAAGCATATTATGTAGAGTTTTTTCTATAAATAGTTCAAGGAACAAGAATGGACATGATAAGGTATGAGTACACCAGGGGAAGACTGAAAGTAGTGGTGTTCGAATAGTTGAGGAGTAATAGGTTAGCCTGGTATGGACACGGAGGGCAAAATGTTACATTACGAGATGTATTAAATATGAATGTGGATTGAAATACGAGCAGAGGTAGGCGAAAGAAAACATGCATAGATTGAGTTAACGCTGACATGGGTAAGAAAGGAGTGAGTATGAGATGACGCTGAGAGGTACAAAGGTATAGAGGAGAGTGGAAGAAAACATATTGTGCCGACCCCACGTAATCCTACTAATATTATAAATGTGAAAATTTGTGAGGATGTTTCACGCAAAAACAACTAAACAGGTTTTGATGAAACTTTACAGTAACATAGTTTATTTATAAGAATAACACATAGGCTACTTTTTCTCCGGGTTCTACGCGGGTGAAGCCATGGGCAGAAGCTAGTACTATAAACGCGTTTGTGAGGATAGATCTTTGTTCCTCTTTCACACAAAAACTACAGAACGGATTTTGATAAAACTTTACCTATAGTAATATATCATATACATCAGAATAACACATAGGTTACTTTTTGTCCGGGTACCACGCGAGCGAAGCCGTGGGCAAAAGCTTGTGTGGGATAAGGACAAGTAGATGAAAATGAAATAGTTCTAGCTACGATTATACCTATATTATGTTTCTAGACTTGAAGTAAGTTTGCTTGAAAATAACGTCATGATATAATACCTTATATCTTTATTCGTACAGCCCTGTATCACAGGAATCATTAAGAATCCTTGCCAACCACCTCCTTAATGAAGGAACTCTTTGGTATTCTATTAACTTACTTAACTATCGCTTTCAATGTATTTACTCTGAGCGTGCTGAAGGTCTAAACAACCATCAAGGCCCGGTGACCTCTTAAGTGCACCAACTTATTTCAAACACACAAAATCTTTCTTTTGAAATTATTTGCAAGGTTTTTTATGGCCTCAGATGTTGATAATGATTATTTTATCACAAAACGCGGGCATGTGTCAAATGAATGTCCATCATCATCATGGGGCAGACATTTGTGAGCGTGTTTGTTTTGGAAACTGATAATCCTACTAATATTATAAACGTGAAAGTTTGTGAGCATGTTTGTAACTCTTTCACGCAAAAACTACTGGACGGATTTTGATGAAACTTTACAGTAATATAGCTTATACATCAGAATAACACATAGGCTACTTTTTATCAAATCCATAAATTGAACGATAATGTCAATAAGAATAGAGTATTTTTATGACAGATTATAATACTAGGCTTTATGAAGCTTTATTTGGTATGGCGAATGGATATTAGCTAGGCCCTTTGATGGGATTGCAGACAAAGTAGAAAATCTGTATTGCCTCAATCCTCCTCCTCTCCTCTGGACGACCTCTGTGGCGCAGTAGGCGAAGGTCCGCCTGGGACGCAGAAGGTTGCGGGTTCAATTCCCGCCACGGGACAAATGTTTGTATCTGCAAATATTTTTCTCAGGTCTGGGTGTTTTCTATGTATATTATGTATGTATTTACAAAAAAAAATGTATATAAGTAGTATATCAGTCATGTAGTTCCCATAATACAAGCTCTGCTTAGTTTGGGGCTAGATGATGCTGTGTGAAAATGTCCAGCATTATTTAAAATTTTAATTTTAATCAGATCATCAAGGGTTAAGGGTAGGTACTTATAGTTCTATGTGATGTGTAGGAGTGCAATTAGTATTTACTGAAATCCAACCTCAAAGGTGCTAGTGAAAGATATGAAAAAAATTAAAGCGGACAATCGTGGGCATGAATGAATGCCCAGGAATGCTTCAATAGGTCATCTAGAATTTAAAAGACTTATTGAAGCATCTTTAATAAATTGTAGTTTGTTATCTGTTTAACTGAATCGCGTCTGGCGTTCCAACGCTTTCCTAGAATCATGACATAACGAAAGAACTATCTTTAGCCACTGCTAAAGTTCGGACGCAGATATTATAAAACTACCTATAATACCTACCTACCTAGGTATAGGTAGGTACAGCGTATGCATTGTGTATCTAAAGTAGACTTTATTTTAATATGCAAGTATGTTTTACCTGTAAATGTTACCAACATTAAGTTAAAGTGAAAACTAATATGACTCTTAGGTATCTGCTACGTTTGAAGCAAACTAGGATTGCACTTTGCAAATTTTTGACAGACGTCACTTACTTTTTCCGCCATCTGTGCGATATCCAAGAACTATGAATAAATTACACTTGGCCAGTATCATTATACTAGCTTCTGCTCACGGCTCCGCCCGCGCGGTACCCGGATAAAAAGTAGCCTGTTATTCTGATGTATAAGCTATATTACTGTAAAGTTTCGTCACATTAGGTTCAGTAGCTTTTGCGTGAAAGAGTAACAAACATCCATTCTCACAAACTTTCGCGTTTATAATACTCGTATTAGTAGGATAGGATAGGATTGAATTCCTTTGAAATGAGAGCTGTTTGATCGGTGGCAAGTGTTTTTTCATAATTATTTAAGTTACTTGACTTGACTGTTAAATCATTTATATATATTTTTTATGATTATTATAGTTCATAAATACAACGAATTAGTTTAGGATATCTGTAATGTTGCATTTGTAAGAAAAATATTCAAGAAAAAATCCTCAATGGAACAGTGTTTTTAGTGAAACACTCTTTAGCACCCTTCTTATTTTATGTAACCTGAAATTCTGACAATTAAAATGTTTGCATATGAATTAAAATTATCGTGGTTTGGTATCATTTTAGAATATTATTACGACTATACCACGTACAATGACATGAGCACCGTCCGCGACCACGCTCGACGGTCGTGAGGCGGGAACTGAGGAAGGACCTCTAAACGGTCAACGAAACGTCAGCAGGAGAATAGTAAAGCACGTGGTATAGTCGTAATAATATTCTAAAATGTTTGCATATGTGTTTGTCAATGAAGTGTTAATTCAAAATCAATCTCACAAAATCATATTGCGCTTTTGAGACGCATTTAAAAAGCTTCTACGTACCAACTCGGCTAATCTGAGCGCACACTTAAGATGTAGGTACCTACAGTCTTTCATCACTCTAGAACTATAAAAAGATACTGCAATCAGCATTGAGCACATTAAGTGTCTGTAATCCCGGCAGACGTAGTTAATTAAAAACCGATAAACTTAACCGTAGGCATGTTCAGTGTAAACTACGCTGCAGTCTCTTGCACAATGTGGACGAAATTATTTATAAACTAGCCAAAAACTTGACTATTCATAAGTAAAAGCTATAATCTGTAAAGTTTCATCAAAATCCGTTCAGTAGTTTTTGCGTGAAAGAGTAACAAACAACCATCCTCACAAACTTTCGCGTTTATAATAGTAGTAGGATATAGTAGGAAGGTTAGCTCTTGGTTTAACCTTAGTCTAGTTTAGCTTTGAATCAACTCTGACACCAGGGTCTAGACAAATACTTCACGCTTAGTTTTCCTTTCATGCTAACGCAAATTTGTCAAGGTAAAAGGTAAAACTTGGCAGCTATCACATGACATTTTTATAGGGAATGTCATTTCTATACAATTCAATCTTTCCGTGGGCGTTAACGCCAACAGAAAGTAGTATTTAGGTACCTAGACACCCTGGAATGGTCATACACTTATCTAAAAACTGTACCTACATCCAACTATTGCAGCAAAGTAGGTAAGATCCAAATCAACTTGTTGATAAAACGCCACTCATGGCAGCCAGTAGAAAATCTCATATATGAGGGATTTTTCATATAGGTAGGTAACACAAAAATTTGCAATAAAGGAGAAATAAATCGAGTAGGTATCACACCTAAAAAACTAGCCTAAGAACCAATGTACCAACCTGTATTCAAGCAAATGAGGATTTTGATTAATTTAGTTAATTTCTTGAAATGCTGTATTTATTCTAAAACTGATCGATCAAACCTTCAAAAACATAGATTATCATATAGCAGATTCTGAATTCGCTCACCATATAATCCAGTGACCATAGTCAATAGTTATTTATTACACGTCACAGATTAAGTTTTCACAAAAAATTTCAGACCATCGAAAGATACTACCGTTATGCAAAATAAATCGCAGATAATCTAAGATAAAGTACTAGTCCATTATTTGCGCGAAAATAAGTTGTCTCTAGTCTCCGCTAACTTTACATAAGTGCTTACATATTTATTTTTACACAACAATGTATACAATATCCTATATTTTCAAACGTGGCAAGCTCATCGTCATTTATTGGAACGCTTCATTAGCAAATATTCCAGATTCCAGGGAAAGTTACCTACCTAATTAATATCATGTTTCGTCTTTACCCATTCAGAGTTGTATGTCACGAGGTTATCTTGGGTAACTCCGCAAACAAAGATATAAGCGTACCTCAAGTAGATAAGGTTTAAAACTACCGCATAAACTCTCAAACTCTTCCCGACGTTTGTTGGGATAGGCTAGAGGGAACTATAGGTTGTAACCGATTTTTTAAGTCATAAAACAAACGTTCTGGCTTTATACGTGTAGGAGTTTATATACATATTCTGGGACATCAAATAGTCAAACAATTCTCTATAATTGAATTAGCGTTTCCGCATTTTTTTCTAATAAATAAACAGAAACTGTAGAGTAGCGGAGTATTCTACGAATGAAGGAATAAACGCATATTCAAAGCCCGCATCAAGCCAAGACAAAAAAAAATCGTGTTATAGCAGAAATAAATCAGGCAACAAACTGCTTGTTTTTTTATGATCATCATTTAACTTTAGTCTAGTGGCAATCGAATGTTAATACATTCATTGAGAAAGAGCAATAAGTAGTCAAAGAAGAAAATAAAAGCTAAGAAGTTTAAACAGTAATCAAAGCACAGTAATCTGTGGTTCACAAAGGCATTCCACGGCCTGGAGTCAGATTGGCAGCTCAAGATATAATTGAGGAATAAGAAGCGCAAAGCACGATTTTGTTTATTTTTTTTGTGATTCGCGTATAATGACTGGACCACACTGCTCTACTCGGAAAACAAAAGTAAAAAAGTTTTAGCGTTCGCCTCTCAGTACTATATAGGCGAAGGTATTCTAATCTAAAATTTAGATAATAGTTAGATTATTATACAGGTACCAAATATTCAATCTCGGCGGGATTTGAACTCGAGAACTCCCGCTTGGTACGCGAGTGCTATACTTTAAAAAACAATTAACCATAGGTATAGCTAATAAACAATTCATAATACAATTTCACGTAACATTTCGTTTGCTGTAGCTAGGCAAACAACAGTATTTTTTTTCAAAGTTGATTAAAAAACTAACTAATTACCGGGATAAAAAGTAGCCTAAGTATATGTTATTCTAGGTCACGAACTATATCTGTTTTAAATTTCATTTTAATCGGTTCAGCTGTTATGGTGATCGTTAGCAAAAACATTAAAACTTTTGCATTCGTTATTATACCTATATACATTTCGTAATTTATTCACCCTAGCATTCTACCTCTATATTGTAATAAATGCTTCACCTAAACTAGTCTGTAATTTTTTAAATAAGGCTGTACAGATATGTCTTCAAAATCGTACACTTATAAAGAGTTTGTAAACTTATACAAGTGCAAGCTCCATATTTAAAATCAAACCAAACAGTCGCTATACAGGAATATCACGGTAAGAATAGATAATTATTTAAAGCTCGCTCGCGTCTGCTTCTTTTCAATATCGATTTTACGACTAATCGACTAGAGTGAATAAAAATATCGAATCGATTAGTGATCTCTTTGATCTTGAGAGCACTTGAAAAAAATATTATCATTCGTTGTGCTTGATTTGTGAGCTGAACAGCACTCTATTTATATGAAAAATCATAGGGTTGTTTTAATAGCATAGTTTCATTAAAACACTCAAGAAAAGTATATTACAACAGATAGTATATCAACCAATAGGGTGGTATAGTTTAGTATGCACTCAGTCCATAAGTATAAAAGCCACAAAGGTTGGTAGGTATTTGGAGTAAATAGTTTGCCTTAAAGCCCAGCCTAAGCTAAACCTTTACCAAAGTACCTAGTAAGGTTAGTTAGGAACAAACAAAATATTGGTCTAACAATTTTAATGTAAAATGGAGTGAAGGGGCTCAAACCAAACCAATACCAATCGTTACATTGCAGACAGACTATTTGTAATATAATATATAAGGTATTATATTAAATTAAGCAAAACATGATCTATAGGGAGATAAATTAATGAAGGACATTATTTGCGGGCCCCTCTGCTTCCTTCCTTACCTCTAATCAGCAGCGCATTGGCCGTTTTGCCACTAGTAGAATTCATTGGGATTCTTTTGATCATCTAAGCCCTGATGAACAACGGCTGATGTCATTCAGAAATCGTCCTGCTCAAACAAATATTAAAAACAAGATATAATTTTATGATATTACTAGTTGTTGCCCGCGGCTTCTCCCGCGTGGTATGTTAATAAAAGTAGCATATGACCGTCTCCAGGCTTCAAACTATGTCCACCAACTTTTGAATGAATCGAACCAAGGATTACAATTTATACAAAGTTTAGAACTCAATTGCACACCCCCAAGATAAAAAAAGTTTTGAAAAAATAAAAAATACGTTTCATTATTTACTTTAAAGTTTATTTGTACAGAGTTTTGAACGAAACAAACAATTTTTTTCATAGAAACTGTACCACCCTGTTTAACCCCGTTAGGGGTTGATTTTAGAAAATAAGATATGCCTATGTGTTATTCCAGAACCTTAACTATCTACATTCCAAATTTCATCAAAACCGGTTTCGTAGTTACGGAGATACGTGGTAACAAACATTCACACACACACACAGACTTTTGCATTTATTATATTAATAGGATTTTTATACTATGTACCTACTTAACTGGTCTCCTGCTGAAGTCTTGTTGACCGTTTAGAGGTCCTTCTCCATGAGAATCGTCCAAGACCACGCTCGACGGTCGTGAGACGAAAACGCTCAACGAAACGTTAGCGGGAGAATAGTAGAGTACGTGGTATAGCCATAAAAATATCCTAAAACCACGATAATTTCACTGTTAAGATATAATTTTGTTAATTTCAGGAATACACAGACATAGAATACCACAACGACGATGGCAAAGAAGACGAAGATGATGAGGACTTGGAGAAGTTCTCATCCCGTCCTGTCTCGTCGCTAGGGAGCCTTTCAGCCTCCAATGAGAGGCCAAGTATCATGGAAGAGTCCCATATCTTTACCAGCTTCATGGACGAGGATACAGAGACCAGCTCGACAGCACCCCTGCGCCCGGCGGTCACTCCCTCGGCCTTCACGAGGGACCAGCCTTATCACACCATTATATCGGCTGTGGATCCCATCGCGGCTACCAACGAAAGACCCAGGGTTATGGACGATTGTAAGGATTTCAGTCAAGTATTTATCAGCTAGAACATTTAAAACCAGGAATAGGAATCATAAGTGGTCGATCTATTTATACACTCTTCAAAAAAGTTTGCGATCAGTTTAAAAACTTAACATATATTTTTAATATGTTGAAATATTATTAAAGATTGTATACCGAATTGTTTTTATGGTAAGAATACAATTAGAAATATAAACAACCAATTTGAATCAATTTATATGGGAAAGCGATTAAAAGATAATTTATAAGACATTTAAATGTCAAAAAACCATTTTCAAATAACGGGAAATAGATAAAAAATCCAATATAAATTTTTAACTTTAGGAATGGTATTTTTTTATAAAATTTATATGGCACCATCCTTGAAAAAAACCCAACCCATTAAAAAATAATCATCAAAATCTGTTCAAATTTGCGTAGATATTGTGTAACATTCACACAAATAGAACCTTATTTCTAATCGACTTCAAAAGAAGGTTGTCAATTCGGCTGTATTTTTTTATCATCTGAGTGTTTGTTTGTTCGTCAAACAAAAAAAACATCAAAATCGGTTAGCAATTAAGTATTGTTAACCGATTTTGATGATTATTTTGTTATACAAAATGATCCCGAAGTGGTCCCATAAAATTTTTATTCCTGAAGTATGGCTGATGAGTTTTGAAGCCAAATTTAGAACCTTTTCCGCTTTTTGAAGTTGGTAAAAAAAGAAAAAAAAATCCAACTCTACGAAGTGATCGCAAACTTGTTTTGATATGTGTACGGGCTGCACCATAACACAAGGGTGAACAGCGCGGCCACATATAGAATTAAACCGTCTGGCCGCCAGGTTGCCTAGCAGCCTTGACGCTTGCAGTACAGCCACGGCCTTAGAAACCATCAAAGCACATAATCAGATGGCTATATTGCACCCAAAGTCTTAATTATGTCAATTGCTACAGCGGCTCTAACAGCAGTGGATAGGAAGGCGCTTCGCACGGCGGCCTTGGCTAACATGGGCCGAGTTGTCCGCGCGGGGAAGTGCCTTGTGCCGCAACCTCGATGGCTCTCTGTTCGGCAACTAGCACCAGCATCGGACACAATGTGAGTAGCTGGACCTACTGCCAATGAATTTGAGGAACTGCTAAAGCAATGTTTCTTAAAGTGGGCGATAGCGCCATTGTGGGCATTGAAGGCCTTCAGGGGGGCGGTAGAATGCCTAAAAGAAATTAGGGAGCGCTGAGGCGGTGTAGAAGGGCATTAAATTATTAAAAATGGGCCTCTGATAATTTTTTTTGCCTTAGTGGGCGGTGGGCTAAATAAGTTTGAGAACCTGTGTGCTAGAGGACTGCAATTTGCAAGGCAGCGCAGGTCCTGATAACCATCAGTTCAAAGAACCTGGTTTTCCCAAATAAAGTAATATTATAAATTTTTAAAGTTTGGTTTTTTAGTTGTTTAGATGTTTTGCTAAAAACAGCTGAACTAATTTAGAACAGTTATAGTTTGTGATCTATATAGGCTACTTTATACGCGGGCACCCCGCTTTGATGCAAACTATTATAAGCAAGAAAACATAATATAACGGCTTGCTTATGTTATAAAAGTTTACTAACCAGTCGCACCTAAAACAATCCCGTTGGAAAGTTACCTCGAATTCGGAACAACAAAAACAAGTCCAACGGCTTTGGAGCCGAGACGCAATGAGCGCAATGATCATTGAGTTGGTATGCACATCATTTCCGCGTCCACTTTAATGATAGACTGGCTGTGCTACAACCACCCTCGGCTCCAGACCCACCGCGTTGCATCACCCGGCCGCGCTACGACGACCTTTGTAGGCGCAGTGGGCGAAGGCCCGCCTGAGATGCAGAAGGTTGCAGGTTCGATTCCCCCCACGGGAGAAATGTTTGTATGATTTGCAAATATTTGTCTCGGGTCTGGGTGATTTCTATGTATAATATGTATGTACAAAAAAAATATGTAAATAAGTAGTATATCAGTCATTTAGTTCCCATAACACAAGCTCTGCTTACTTTGGGATAAGATGATGCTGTGTGAAAAATGTCCAGCATTATTATTTATTACTTCTTTTGCTCGGCTCCTTATCTGGTCACCATGTCCGCCTTTCTTAGGGTCTTAGCGTGATGTTAAATAACCTGTAACCTTCCTCAAGAATTGGGAATGCATTTTTCAAATCCACCAGAGATTTTTCAAATAAAAACACAAACTCTTCAGCTTTCATAAATAGTATGGTACATGAGTCTTTTACAAATCGCTGTTTTTAGTGTTCCGAAGTTAAATCTCACATCCCGATTTATTCGTTAGTTTCAAGCACATTTTGTTCTAATTGCACCCCTATGTGGATTATTGAACAGGTCTTGATTAAGACCCCCTGAGGTAGACAAATACCACATGCTTAGTTTTAATTTCATGCTAAGGCAAAGGCGTCAAGGAAAACTTCAGCAGCAGCCACTTGATATCTCACAACCTAATGTCATGTCCATCCACGCCTCCGGAAAGGAGGCGTGGATGAACAGCAAGTAACAGCAAGTTCACATGAACAGCAAGTACCTAGTTATTGTAGGAAATATCAGGCTTCCATCAAACTGATACTCTTTCACGCATAAACTACAGAACGGATTTTGATGAAACTTTACAGTAATATAGCTTATACATCAGAATAACACATAGGCTACTTTTACCCGAATACCACGCGGGCGAAGCTGTGGGCAGAAGCTAGTTTATTTATAAAATTACCTCTGATAGGACTTGATCCGACCTTATGTATGGTATTATATGGCTTGGGTATTATCTGCCTGGAGCATTTAGAAAGGAAATACAAATAAGAATATGGCCGTATAAATGCTTTAATTCTGTTATCTGCTATTTTATCTTTTTTCGTGACTTTACCTGTGCTATTTGATCTTTTGGCGTGACTTTATCTCTGCTATTAGATCTTTTGGCGTGACTTTATCGCAGCTATTTAAACTTTAGCCGTGACTTTATCTCTGCTATTTGAACTTTTGGCGTGACTTTATCTCTGCTATTTGAACTTTTGGCGTGACTTTATCTCTGCTATTTGAACTTTTGTCGTGACTTTACCTGTGCTATTTGATCTTTTGGCGTGACTTTACCTCTGCTATTTGATCTTTTGGCGTGACTTTACCTCTGCTATTTGATCTTTTGGCGTGACTTTATCTCTGCTATTTGAACTTTTGGCGTGACTTTGACTCTGCTATTTGGACTTTTGTCGTGACTTTGACTCCGCTATTTGAACTTCGTGACTGTCTATAAAATGTCTGTAAATGATCTTTTGTAAATATATATATATATGTTGCGTTGCAGGTTTATGCCTCCCTGCGTGGAGCTGCACCGCTGCGCGCCCGACTCTGGTTGCTGTAACAACGAGGCCGACGTGTGTGCGCCCATTGACGGACGATACGTCGCCATTCCCTTTTATGTAAGTACTGCCACGTTAAAATTACGGCCTAGTGACTGATAGTGATGGTATATGTGTATGTATATATGTGATAGTGATGGTGATTTCATACATAAGTTATTATACCTTTTCTTATGATGAAACCTTATAGAAACAATTGTTCCAACCGTTTCGATACTACTTACTGTATTAGGTTATTTTGTTTTATTTTACTTGACTTGACTTAAATTAATATGGACGTAAATAAATATACTTTAACAAATATACAATAAATTTAATGTTACTTATTTTTCACACAGCATCATTTAGTCCTAAACTAAGCAGAGCTTGTATTATGGGAACGACTGATATACTACTTATATCCTTTTTTTAAATGCTTACATATTATACATACAAAACACCCAGTTCCGAGACAAATATTTGCTTTTATCAAAGATCATACGAAAAATTGCCCCACGGTGGGAATCGAACCCGCAACCTCCTGCATCTCAGATTGGCCTTCGCCCACTCCGCCACAGAGGTCGTATGCTTCCACATTAGTTGTATAAAAAAACTCACCGTTAGAAGAACAACTCTAAAGAGACAATGCTGTGAAAGGATTATTTACGCCTAGCATCTTTTCCAGTTGCACAAAGCTGATGGCAATATCAACGTGGCTCGCATGTTGTTTTTCAACCACACGACATGTGCATGCGTTGCTCGGGACACGCTTCAAACCACAATACCCATGACGCATTCCGTCATGGCCCACTCCGTGGAGAGGAGTCGATCCGAAGAGAGACAGAACGACTGGCGTCCCCCTTCTCCCACGCAGGGACCTACGGTCGAGCCTAAACTTGATGATGACGTCACAGCTCCACCGCAGATGAGGAGGTATCAACAATTTATCTGTTTTGGGTTCATCGGAAATCTAATATGGCGGTTTGTAGCCGCCATATTAGATTGCTTGGCATTTTATATATTGTTTGTTAGTCCCGTGATCAAGACAAAGCCGATGGTACCTCATTTATCAAAATCCAACAATCCGTTTATGCTACAGCGAGAGCCACAGGGACAGTCATACATGCATACACTCGAAAAACATTATCCTCCTTTTGGGCAGTCGAGTAAAAAGTATTCGCGACTGTATTCTAAGAGTAGTACTAAGTACTTAGCTATAGCTAAGTACTAGCTTATAGCTTCTTATGAAAGAGCTCGCCCGGGGAAGTATTCCCCAAACAGTAAATTAAAAAATAAATAAAAAATGAGACCTTTGGCACAGATATGCCTTTGAATATTAGGCTCTTAGGGCATACCAGTTTCCTAAAAATGTTTTCTTTTACCGCTTTGAGCTCGTGTCAATTTGCACATAAATTTTTCAAGTGAAAAAATTCATTGGTGCTTGACCGAGTTTCAAGTCACAATCGCCAGCTTGAACTCGGGACCGTCCGTGGGACCAACACAGCTAGTGTTATTATTGAAGTTATTAGTATAAAGGAATAGGTACCTAACACTTATTTCATTGTCTTGAAGGCCTCTTTGGGCGAGTATTCTGACACGACGCAGGATGTGCGAGATAAATGCTTGCATATTTTGCAGCTCCGAGTCTGGGAGTTGTGGTACCACGATCACAAAGTCAAAGTCAAAATTCATTTATTCAATAAAATCACAAGGACCACTTTGAAACGTCGGTTTTAATCTAGGTGCCTATTCCTCCGCGACCAAGCCAGGAAAGAAAGGCAAGAAATCAAGGCTGGTTATTCTTTTTAATGATCCTTTTACAAAACAATAGGTTCGAGTTGGAGCATTTTCAATCCCAAGAGTTTTTGTCATCTAAATAATCAGATATTTTATAGTACAGGGAATCCTAGTTTGGAGTCAGGACTATTTACCGGGTGTTTATTTATTTATTTTCGCTTCAGATGCACCTGCCCAAAATACTTCCAAGCCACGCCTGATACTGGCTCTTGTTCATGCGGCTGTAATTGGCCCGACGCGGGGCGCCGACGCGAATGTCTCTACTTTTCCCGAGGGAAGGAGCATCTAGGGCTTCGGGACAGAGTGTGCATAGACGCCGGGGACTGCGCCCCTCCAGTCTGCGACTACGGGCCGTATGATATGAGCTCGGGCAAATGTCCTATCAGGAAGCATAGGCGACTGAGGTATCATGTAAGGAAACATCATGAGAAGAATGTAGTCTGATTATTGAGTTCAGTGCCAATGTAGGTTTCACTTAACTATATCAGCCATGTTTTGAGTTTTGTCTGATATTCCGTATATGTTAGATACCCAAATTATTTCACAAAAATAAAATTAAGTACTTAAGTGGGTAAGATAGTGTTCAAAAGAGCGTGACCGCTTCAAACTAATATACGCCCGTCTGCAGTAAAGTTAGGCAAAGAACTATGTAGGTATGCATTTTTTCATAGATCTATCACTAAGACATACCACATAAGTCTTTGCTTGATTTTATGAAGTTACTTCGAATTGAGTTCACTCGATTTATGGGAACTGTAAAATGATAAATTAATTAGAAGGGTGACTCTAGGGAGAGTCTTCAATATTAAAAAAGTTACTATACTAAGTTTATTTTTCCTCTGTGTTATGTATCATGCTAGGATGTGGTATTTTTAATCAATTTGTGCCATAATGAAAATAATAATAATTGCTTCTCAAGCAGAAATACCTGAGCAATAAGATTATTTAAGAAACCTGACTGTATTTATTTACTTATCTAGATTATATAAGGCAGTAACTTCAATGTTTTTTTTACCAATTGTGATAGGGACTAAGTTATTTAAATTCTGTAACTTATAGCAGATTTCCTGGCATTCGTGTCATAAGTAGATTTTTAATTAATAAGTTGTGATTAATAGTCATAATAATATATACAAAATAAGCTGAAATACCTACGTATTTATATACGAAAAGCAATAATGTAAGATATTTTAGTTATGTAAATAATTATATAATATGAATAATTATTAGAGCATTTGTTTCATTCGAAGAACTTATTAAAAACGGAAATATTATCTTCACGTAGTTACCAAATGTATTATCACAACTATGTACAAGTAGGTACATGAAAAAATACAGATGAAACAAATTTTTTGGTGCTTGTTTTAGATTTAATAGAACAGAATAGAAAATGTTTTATTTGACACAAAAACAAAGCATAGAACTGGTACAAAATAAATAAAATTGACTCTTTATAGATAGGTAACAATTAGATTAGTACGAAACACAGAGAGTAAGAGGAAGATTTTTTGTGCTAATTAGTCCCATCTGTGCCTAAACAGGTTATGTCTCAGATTATTGCTGCACCGCACAGTAGTGAGAAGCAGCGCTGATTTTCAGACAGGGCTAATGTGATATCACAAACGCGAAAAATTCATGGGCTTTAAGCATAAAAATTAAAATTTAACAATCAAGAGAACGATCAATGAAATAAACTAAACACAATACATAATTACATTAAAAAGTAAAAACAACAAGAAAAATATATCTATTATAATATTTTAGTACCTATAACTACCTTTCGTTGCTGACCCATGTTTACCCATTATCTTTGCAATGTTTTTGCCAAATAAAAGTTTATTCTATTCTTCTACTAATTGTTGCCCGCGGCTTCGCCCGCGTGGTAAGTTAATAAAAGTAGCATATGACCGTCTCCAGGCTTCAAACTATGTCCACCAACTTTTGAATGAATCGAACCAAGGACTACAATTTATACAAAGTTTAGAACTCAATTGCACACCCCCAAAAGGTAGTTTTGAAAAAATAAAAAATATTTGTTTCATTATTTACTTTAAAGTTTATTTGTACAGAACTTTAAAGTAAATATTTTTTTTATAAGTTTTTAAGCGAATCAAACATTTTTTTTTTCATAGAAACTTTACCGCCCTATTTAACCACCTTAGAGGTAGATTTTCGAAAATTAGATTAGCCTATGTGTTATTCCCGATCCTAAACTATCTACATTCCAAATTTAATCAAAATCTGTTTAGTAGTTACGGAAATACGTGGTAACAAACATTCACACACACACATACTTTCGCATTTATAATATTAGTAGGATTATATTCTATTCTAAAGGCCGTTTATCAAGATGATGATTATTACAAGGAACTTATGAATCGCCACACTTGTTTTCAACTCGTAAATCACAAACCGACACACCCGACAAACGTAAAAGCCTTTATATTTACAAAAACATATGCTTACTTTGTACAAGTGGGACTAATGAATGGATAAAAAACGTTTTATTTGCATATAATTAAAAATAACCTGCTTTATTATAGTAGCCACTTGCGTAGGTTATTCTATGAGAATCGAATTAAATTAACATTTAGCATTTACACACATTGTCCCGGCCCCAGACTAGAGTTTCATCCAGCATTTACATACGTAATCCCGGCCCCAGACTAGGGTTTCATCCAGCATTTACATACGTAATCCCGGCCCCAGACTAGGGTTTCATCCAGCATTTACATACGTAATCCCGGCCCCAGACTAGGGTTTCATCCAGCATTTACATACGTAATCCCGGCCCCAGACTAGGGTTTCATCCAGCATTTACATACGTAATCTCAGCCCCAGACTAAGGTTTCATCCAGCATTTACATACTTAATCCCGGCCCCAGACTAGGGTTTCATCCAGCATTTACATACGTAATCCCGGCCCCAGACTAGAGTTTCGTGTCGCGGGTATCAGGAACTATGAGTACAATGGTACCACAATACCCAGGCTCGGAACATTAATGCAGAACATACAATATTTGTCCCGGAGCTGGAAACAAAGGCGCACCTCATCTGTGTTTATTATATTCTAGATCGTTTGCGATTTTAGACGCCTAAGTATATTAAATTCGTATATTTTTAGGAAGATTATCAATTCTGAGGCTATGTATGTTTTTTTATCACAAAAACTATCGCGAATTTGATCATTCATATTGTACTGTCGGCGAAGGGGATCATTCCCACCAATGTCAAATCTATTGTTCTCCAAATTTAAAATTCCATACATGGGTTTCCAAGCAATCCCATGCCAATTTTAATATTAAAATAAAGTAGTTTCCTTTCCCAGCCAATGCCACGAGTTTTAGGTAGGTTGGGAGGTACAGTACACAGAACAAGTCTAAGACTATATTTGTTTTCGTTTTCCTACTATTGTAGGTACTTTATCTACATATTCGTTCACGGTATCTTCGTATAATTATGTTATTGGAGTACGAACTTTTTTGACATTCTCAATACATTCTTCACCTACGATACGTAAAAAATCCCGTTTGACAATATGTATGTTTTTTGTTTACGAAAGCAGTTTCCATTTTATCATTTATTAAAATCTCGACTTCTAAATAAAAAACAAGTCATTTCGGTTGTATCTGAGTCAACGTTATTACTTTCATACTCAACTTCGAATATTTACACTGTTTTTGCAAATATCAATTTCGAGACTTACAAAATTTTGCATAAGTTTTGCAAAATGTTGTAAGTTGTGTATGTAATGCTCTTAATAAAGCGGTTTTGTATCCATCTAGGGGTAAATGGTTCTAGGGCCTAGGGGATATATAAGGGGTGCCTGAACCTTCAGTTTTCTATAGTAGTCCTATTACACCCACTATAAGCTTAGCGACACCAAATAGGACTCAAAATATGAGATGAATATGAATATTCATACGGAACCTAGTCTTTTACGTATATCAAGAAACGGCGCGTCCATAGGTTACGGTAACCGCTTCCCAACAGATGGGCTGTATGCTTTGCCACTTTAGTTAAATAAAAAAAATATACCTATATGTATTATGTAAAATGCCGACTGAAATTGCGAGACAAATATTGACGATGCGCATATCCTATCCATATCATCGTAAACGCACGTCAACTAACTTTAACCAAGGAGAATAGAAAACGTGTTTAGACAGCTGCCTTACTAGCATGCTTACTCATAAAGATTTTAAACAGTTGTTAAGCAAAACAGTGTTTTGTTTTCTTCTGTGGAATTCGAAATAACACATATCAGAAAGAGACAAAGCAGTGTTCAGTTAATCCACAGTAAATAACCTTTATAAGTAAGCTGCTTAGTGTATCTAATTGACAAGTATGTATTCTTTGTAAGTTTATAGTTGGACTAGCTACGGCACATGGCTTTGCTCGCGTGGTAAATCCATCAAATGTTATCTAAGTGCATCGAGTGTTGTGTGCCCAATGTCTGTGTGTTATATCTGGTCGAAATCTATATAACAGAACTGAAACTATGGTTACTGGAAACATTATTTAGAAATTATTGAAAATACGGTTAATTACCGCTGCTTTCGTCAGTTCTGCTGACTTTTCGTAACATATCTATGTATTTGCATGCAGTAATCACCGGTCCGCCATCAAAATTTTATAATGTAAGATCTTTGTCTAAGATCTAAGTTAGTGTTCCAATAAGCGGCGATGTGTTTAGAAACTGTCACGTAAAATACTAACCACTTGTTTAACACGGGCATGTGTCAAATTTAATGTTTGGACATGCCTCTGACTACCCCTACTTGGTATCCTCAAAGGTCTGGTTGTTTTCTATATATAATATGTATGCATTTACAAAAATATAATATACAAAGTGTATCAGTCATATAGTTCCCATAACACAACCTCTGCTTACTTTGGGGCTAGATGATTCCGTGTGAAAATATCCAGTATTATTATTATTATTATTTAAGGATTTCAATCATGGGAAAAAAACAGTTGTGTGCGTGTTTGTTTTGTAAATAGATACAAATAATAAACAAACAATCTATGTTCGTATGTTTATATGTCACGCACCTATGTATATCCCAATATGTATATTGGTAACAAAAATCCATACTTAAGCATTTAATTTATAAGTAGCAAGGAGCAATATAAAAAGAAACGCAATAAGCAAATGAGGGCTGCATTTGAGTTGGGTACAGTTGTGTCGGCGATGATGAAGAGCCTCAAGGTGTGGGCCCTGCTCGGCGCTTTATATTGCGCTTCAGCGAAACCGTTGTTTCAAGAATTTAAGAAGGTAAAAACTGGTAAGTTGCATTACTTGGTAGGTAGATAATGCTTTTACCTCTAGTAATAACCTTTTGAACACTCTTATTTCTTTGTACAAAAAAGAATTGAATAAATAAATCATTAAAAGTTTTAACTCATAAAAAGGTCTACGGACTGCTTGCGTGACGCAGAGTTAGCAAATCGACCTGGGCTACGATCTAACTCGATTACGCAGCAAAAAATATCTTCGAAGTAAATTAAGCTAGAGTTAATGTGCCATTTATTTGAGTCAGTCTGTGAATGAATCGTAATACACTGCCTATCACCACTTCTGAAAATAATATACTTATCTACCTCCTATTTCAAATCACACCAAACGTGTGAAAACTATTTGTGAGCTAGCAATACTTAGCTATTTTAACTATACCTAACTTCGTTTATAATAAGTTGTATGATAATTTCGATCGGAACTCGTCACATTGTCACGGAGGAGGGCGTTGGTGTCTGCGACACAGTTTTTATACTTCTGCAGACGTTATCGTTTATCAATTAAACTAACTCGTATTATTAGCACCGCTTCACGTTCTTTGATAAATCTATTTCCATTTTTATATTGCGGATTTGGCAGCGCGGAAATTCTAGTGTGTTTTAACATCACTTCGCCTTTTATAGTTTGTATGGTATGTGGCTTCTGGATAATCTAAGTATTTTCTAAGGCTTAAGCATACCAAAGCTTTAAAGGACCAAAGGAAGGTGTTTAAGAGCATGATAACTTTGTTACAGATATTCCAACTCTAGTCCCGATGAAACCAATTGAGCCACGGGATCTTCCTATCAACCAAGACATGGCACCATTCCCACGCTCAGACCAATTTTTCACAAGCCGTGAAGATAATTTATCATTCGAATCCAGTGAAGTGTGTTCACATGACTGCCAGAAAACTTTGGATGAGCATGATCTCAAATCATCCCCGCTACATTCAGACGACCGGTCTATAAGCCAAGAGAACGCAGACTCCGAGATCACGCACGTAGAAAGCAGCTCCGTTTCCGAACATTCAGAGACGAGCGACGGTCAAACACAGCATTCGGAAACATCATCTGCCTCTCAATCAAATTCTACTTCGAATGTCGATGGAAAAACGAAACACACTGAAGCTACAGCTATAACTGAAACCACACAAAGCAAAACTGCTAACGGACACACAGAAAACACCGAATCATGCGCAGCGACAAAGGCAGTACAAACAACAAATACAAATACAGATGGCACAGCACAGACTCTAACGTCAGCAGTTGCTCAGTCCGCGGTCACTTCAACAGTAGATGGGAAGAAAGAACACAGCGAAGCGCATACTGCAACTATCGCAAAGAAAACTAAAGGCTGCGATGGAGAGGAACATAGCCAAGTGATAGCAGCTGGGCTATCAGAAGTATGTAAAACTAGCGATGGAAAGACTAAAACACAGAAAACATCAGCAATTTCAAAGTCAAAACAAGTTACACATGCTGACGGTCAGTCGGAACGTAGTGATCAGTTCGTTGGAACAATATTAAACTCAGATAGTGGTAATATTCAATCAGAAGATACTGAGACGAAATCTACAAACGACGAAGAAACAACATCATATTGTAAAGATGCAACCAGTAACAAAGAGATAACTATAAATAAAAAAAAAGCTAACAATGAACCAACAAATATCAATGAAAAGTCAACTAATTATGAAGATACAGCTGACAATGAAGAGAACACTAACATTGAAGATACAAATAACAACGAAGAGACAAATATAGATAAAAAAACAACTTCTATTGAAGAACCAAATATCAACGAAGAGTCAATTAATAGTAAAGATACAGCTAACAAGGAAGAGAATGCTATACATAAAAAAACAACTCTCAGTGAAGAGTCGACTTATAGTAAAGATACAACTAACAGTAAAGATTTAACTAACAGGGAAGATTCAATTAACATTGAAGAAATAAATACGAGTGGACAGATTCATACAACTGACGAAACAAATGATAAAAGTTATATAACAGATGAATCAGTAAGGATAACCGACAGTGGTATTAAAGATCCACAACTAACTAGTGAAACGACCGCTCAAAGTGATGATCAATCGGTAAGAATTATTAGTAGTGAAATGACTGAACAACTCATAGTTCCACAAGCTGAAAAGACTAATCAACTTTCTGAGACAGTAGACACCAATGACGAACAAATAACTCCTATAAGCTCTGAAACGATAAGCAGTGAAGTGAAAGAGATACATGCTACTGGCACCAATGTAAAGTCTATAACCACTACAAGTACTGAAGCGACTAATCAACTCGCAGAGACAAAAGATACCAATGATGAACAAATACCTCCAAAATGCAGTAAAAAGACAAGCAGTGAAGTGACTGAAGTGTCAGATATACAAGCTGGTAGCACCGATGCACAGAAAACGACCACTATAAGCACCGAAGCGACTGATCAACTCACAGACACAAAAAAAACAGATGATGAACAAATAACTCCAAAATGCAGTAAAAAGACAAGCCGTGAAGTGACTGAAGCATCAGATATAAAGCCTGATAGCACCGATGCACAGAAAACGTCCACTATAAGCACCGAAGCGACTGATCAACTCACAGAGACAAAAGAAACAGATGATGAAAAAATAACTCCAATAAGCACTGCAAAGTTAAGCAGTGAAGTGAAAAAGATACAAGCTACTGGCACCAATGCACAGAAAATAACTTCTACAAGCACCGAAGCGACAGATCAACTCGCAGAGAAAAAAGAAACAGATGATGAACAAATAACTCCAAAATGCAGTAAAAAGACAAGCATTGAAGTGACTGAAGTGTCAGATAAACAGGCTGGTAGTATCGATGCACAGGGACCGACCACTACAAGCACCGAAAAGACTGATCAACTTACTGAGACAGTAGACACCGATGACGAACAAATAACTCCAATAACCACTGCAAAGTTAAGTGGTGAAGTGAAAGAGATACAGGCTCCTAGCACCAATGCACAAAAAATAACTACTACAAGCACCGAAGCGACAGATCAACTCACAAAGACAAAAGAAACAGATGATGAACAAATAAATCCAAAATGCAGTAAAAAGACAAGCAGTGAAGTGACTGAAGTGTCAGATATACAGGCTGGTAGCACCGATGCACAGGGACCGACCACTACAAGCACCGAAAAGACTGATCAACTTACTGAGACAGTAGACACCGATGACGAACAAATAACTCCAATAACCACTGAAAAGTTAAGTGCTGAAATGAAAGAGATACAGGCTCCTAGCACCAATGCACAAAAAATAACTACTACAAGCACCGAAGCGTCTGAACAACTCACAATGACAAAAAAAACAGATGATAAACAAATAACTCCAAAATGCAGTAAAAAGATAAGCAGTGAAGTGACTGAAGTTTCAGATATACAAGCTGGTAGCACCGATGCACAGAAAACGACCACTATAAGCACCGAAGCGACTGATCAACTCACAGACACAAAAAAAACAGATGATGAACAAATAACTCCAAAATGCAGTAAAAAGACAAGCCGTGAAGTGAATGAAGCATCAGATATAAAGCCTGATAGCACCGATGCACAGAAAACGACCACTATAAGCACCGAAGCGACAGATCAACTCACTGAGACAAAAGAAACAGATGATGAAAAAATAATTCCAAAATGCAGTAAAAAGACAAGCAGTGAAGTGAATGAAGTATCAGATATACAGGCTGATAGCACCGATGCACAGAAAACGATCACTATAAGTACCGAAGCGACTGATCAACTCACAGAGACAAAAAAAACAGATGATGAAAAAATAACTCCAAAGTGCAGTAAAAAGACAAGTAGTGAAGTGACTGAAGTGTCAGATATACAGGCTGGTAGCACCGATGCACAGAAAACGACCACTATAAGCACCGAAGCGACTGATCAACCCACAGAGACAAAAAAAACAGATGATGAACAAATAACTTCAAAATGCAGTAAAAAGACAAGTAGTGAAGTAACTGAAGCGTCAGATATACAGGCTAGTAGCACCGATGCACAGAAAACGACCACTATAGGCACTAAAGCGACTGATCAACTCAAAGAGACAAAAAAAACAGATGATGAACAAAGAACTCAAAAATGCAGTAAAAATACAGGCAATGAAGTGAGAGAGACAAAAGCTAGTAGCACCAATGCGCAGAAAAATACCACTTCAAGCACCGAAAAGACTGATCAACTCACGGAGGCAACGCACACCAATGCCCAAAATAATACTTCAACAGGCAGTGAAAAGACTAGTCTACACACCGTTAAACAGGCAAGTGGTACAAGTGCGCAAAAAAAGACCACTTCAGCCAGTGAGATGGATAAGCAGCTCAAAACGACACAGGTCAGTGGTACAGGAACTCAAAATATCACCACTACAAACACAAATGCACAAAATATGACTACTACAAAAACAAATGCACAAAATATGACTACTACAAAAACAAATGCACAAAATATGACTGCTACAGGCATGAACGCACAAAGAGTGACTTCTGCAGACAGTGCAAAAGCTGATCAGTACAGTTATACGCCAACCTTGGTAAAAAACATAGTAAACATGTTTTGTAAATTTGTATCATCTGTTATACCTACCTTTCCCAATAAATGATAGTTGACTTGGCTAAAACAATAAATATCAACACAAGAGTTCGACCGCCATATTGGACTTGACGTCAACAAATCCAACATGGCGGACGCAATATTAATAATAATAATAACGTTTATTCAAAGACAACATGATCCACAAGTGTTAGGAAGCTTAAGATAAGGGTTAGTACTTAATTACTAATACAGATTTCGTCCTCTGGGAGAGCTTCCACACCAGAGGGCATGCGTAATTTTTGGCTATTTCTTTCAGGATGCTGTTGTTGTTGCAATGCTGTCAGAGCTTTTAATAGAAACTTATATTTTCAGTGAGACCTTCAAGATCGCGATAGTGGATTAAGGCACCAGAATTGGGGAGTTTTCTATGTGACATGAAAAGAAGAGATATCTTCATCGGAGTTTTTTTTATAAAACATTAATATATTACTTAATGCTTTTATTCTTTTAATGTTCCGAAATGAAAATAATTTTAAACTGGACATAATTATATTAACAACTAAATTACCTTCATAAAATAAATTAAAAGTACATTAGACAAATTAATGACAGAGCCTACACTGGACTTATTTGGAAAGTGTAGATATATTCACGCTAAGTGGCCAGGGTGCAAAGCAGGGCAGTGCCGCGTTTGACCCAGAAGTCCGAGGTCTCCTTCCCTGAAGGCAAGTCCACAGCAACCACGAATGCTCCCTTGCGAGCCGGATAGTAGTAGCAAGGACATACGTAGCGGTCTGTCAAATGAACATCAAAGCGTGACAAATAACACCAACGAGAAAAGCGAGCCACCCGACATACATACGAAGTCTAGTCATCATCTTCTAGTCCTTATCCCACATTACGTGGGATCGGCACAACATGTTTTCTTCTTCCACTCTCATCTATCAGCCGTCATCTCAGTACTCACTCCTTTCTCAACCATGTCATTCTTCACACAATCAATCCATCTTTTCTTTGGCCTACCTCTGCTTTTATTTCAATCCGCATTCATATTTAACATTCTTCTGTAATATGACATTCTTCCCTCCTCATGACATGCCCATACCATGCTAACCTATTACTCCTCAACTTTTCCATCACGGGTGCTACTTTCAAACATCCCCTGATATACTCATTCCTTATTTTGTCCATTCTAGTAACTCCACACATCCATCTCAACATTCGCATCTCAGCTGCGTGCACTCTTCTTTCATCAATCCCTTTGGTTGGCCACACTCCGATCCATACAATACGACAGGTCTTATGATCGTTTTGTAAATTTTTAGTTTGAGCCTAAGGGGGCATTCGTGGATCACATGTAGTTCCTGTAACCTATCGCCCTTTCATCGATCCCGCATTTATTCTGTTCCTCACATCCCGGTCTCTCTCGCCATCATTCTGGATTAATGAACCGAGGTACCGAAAGTCTGAGCAAACTGGCAGGGATACACCATCTAAGGCAATAGGAGTGAAATTGGAGGGACCACCGAAGTCGCAGAACAGATGTTCAGTTTTCGTTCTGCTGATCTTCAGTCCGACACTCTCGAATTTTTCCTGCCATTTTACCAGCCTACTCTGTACCTCAAGTGCATTTTCTACAACAAGAACAATGTCGTCGGCAAACAGCATACACCAGGGTGTCTTCTCCTGTATGTCCGATGTCAGTGCATCCATAACTAGGAGGAACAAATAAGGGCTTAAACCCGATACCTGGTGCAAGCCTACAGCCACATTGAACTTGTCAGTGACGCCAGCTTCGGACCGGACGTGGGTGTTTGCTCTGCCATACATAGCTCGAATTATAGCAACATACGAAGTCTAGTCATTTCGTAGATAGGCAAAGCGAGTTGCTTAAATTCATAAAAATGTACAGCTCGAAAGTTAAAAACTGCTCAACACTCGATATTTCTCATATAAATAATAAACTGAAGCATTTTTAATGAGAAATCCTTTGAGTTTTGAGCTTAATCGATATAATCATCGATTATGCTGTTTCGGAGAAAAATAGCAACCAAACAAACAAGCTTGCAAACAAACGTAAACATTCACAACCTATTACATATTAACACATATACCAGTTTTTTTAAGTCGTGGCTAAAAACCTAATGTTACTTACTCTTGACGCGTCGACCTGTAGCTCGGATAGGCTTGAAGTGAATGGGGGACATTGGAAATACCAACTGCATCGGGAGGGGCTCCTGCAAATAACCTTCCTTCTTGAACCAGCTGGCTCCTTCCAGGTACTGGCCCCTGGAATCAAGTTAAACATCACTTCTGCGCACGGCTTCGCCTGCGTGGTACCCGGATAAAAAGTAGCCTATATGTTATTATGATGTATAAGCTAAATAACTGTAAAATTTCATCAAAATCCGTTCAGAAGTTTATGCGTGAAAGAGTAACAAACATCCATCCTCACAAACTTTCGCGTTTATAAAATTAGTAGGATATAACGATCTCTGTAGCGCAGTGGGCGAAGGCCCACCTGAGACGCAAAAGATTGCGGGTTCGATTTCCGGCGCGGGACAAATGTTTGTATGATGTAGAAACATTTGTCTCTGATCTGGGTGTTTTATTATGTATAATATGTATGCATTTACAAAACTACATGACTACATGTAGTTCCCATAACACAAGCTCTGCTAGATGCTAGATGCTAGATGCTAGATGATGCTGTGTGAAAATGTCTAGCAATTATTATTTATTATTAAGTTACGCTCCTATTCTAGATTACGCCAATACCTGCTGTCCTGACCTTACTGGCCGAGGTTGTACTTTACAATTTGATTCAACTACCTTAAATAAAATTATGCATAAAACATAGTACAGCAAAATATCATACATAATAACATATATACCTATATACATAATATACCTATTCTATATATACTAGCTTCTGCCTACGGATTCGTCCGCGTACCCAGATAAAAAGGAGCCTATGTGTTATTCTGATGTATAAGCTAAATAACTGTAAAGGTTTATCAAAATCCGTTCAGTAGTTTTTGCGTGAAAGAGTAACAAACATCCATCCTCACAAACTTTCGCGTTTATAATATTAGTAGAATATATATACTACTAGCTTCTGCCCACGGCTTCGCCCGCGTACCCAGGTAAAAAGTAGCCTTTATGTTATTCTGATGTATAAGCCATACAACTGTAAAGTTTCATCAAAATGCTTTCAGTATTTTATGCGTGAAAGAGTAACAAACATCCATCCTTCCAAAGTTTTGCGTTTATAATATTAGTAGGATATATTATATACTAAGTATCAGTTAAAGATGATACCTGACATAGACGCCGCCGTCTCTCGGCGGTCGTACGAAGGACTGCTCCTCCAGCGGCATCACCGTGAACTCCCACGCGAGGGTGTCTATCGGCCAGCCCTCCCCGCGCGCCGTGGTCTGCGTCACAACCACACATTCACGACATTAATGGCGTAGCGGACGAGCAGCCCGCTGCGCCGGCGGGTTCGATTCCCGCTGCGGGGCAAATTTGTTCCGGGAGGTATTGTTGTACAACGGTACTCATGGTCCCTGATACCCACGACACAGGGAATCCTAGTGGGTGGTCAGGACTATGTATGAAATGAATGAATGGAAATGTCATTCGCTTTAATACCGTTCTTATGCAAACAAACTCTATAACAAACTCCCAAGAGTTATACAAAAAATATCAATTAACAAATTTAAAAACGTAATTAAACTAAAACTTTATAAAAAGGCATACTATAAAATATCTGATTATTTAGATGACAAAAACTCTTGGAATTGAAAATGCTCCAACTCGAACCTATTGTTTTGTAAAAGTATCATTGAAAAGAATAAACCAGCCTTGTTTTATTGCCTTTCTTTCCTGGTTTGGTCGCGGAGGAACAGGCAGTAGATAAAAACCGACGTTTCAAAGTGATTCTTGTGACTTTATTAAACTAATTAATTTTGACTTTGACTTATACTACGTTATTAAGTATCACTGTACTCGACTAATTTATCGTGCAAATATTAGGCATCTACCTACTCAGAAGAAATTTATATTAAATTTCATGCATTACAATATGAAATAAAAAATGTCAGAAAAACAATTAAAATACTAATTTAAATTTGGAATATTCATCTATGTTATAAAAACATCTGTCAAAAAGCCATCTATATGTATCTTTGGGGTATTTTTTATTATTAATGTTTTAGATATACGCGATTGTTAGACATAATGAAGTTAAACACTTTAAAACGGATCAATCGATCTGTTTTATTTTGATTTATTTCGTTAATCCTATTTTTTGTTCAGCTTTCGTGCTCTACCTGCGACCACGAAAGCCTCCGATACGTAGAAAATAATAATGAAATGAAACAAAGCGATAGATCCGTTCAAAAGTAATTTATTTTCATTATGAGCATAACATCTTAAGGATCCGGCGTACAGCGCTCACAACTTCAATTCGAAGCGCATCCAAAAATATAAATCTCTTTTTGACTGATGCAGGCCCGCCCGTGCTTGCGCGATAGCAATATTAGCCGTTAAGAATTTGTTTTAAATTTGGTGGTGTTCCGTAATATTAAAAATGATGACTGAAAACGTGTTATATTTTTCACATAGTGTTGTTATTCTGTAACTAAACAATATAAGCTATGTACCTAACCAAACAATACGTAAGATGATATTGTTGTTTTTAATATGAAACAAATAAGATGAAAACATGTCTTTAATGAAGTAAAAATATCCAAAATGCGATTCGTTTACATTTCATTTTAGGTAAGTATTTTGAAAAAATATTTATCAAGGTACCTAGATAAATACTATTAGAATACAAATAATAACATAATATGGTGGAAATAAGCTCTAATTACAAATGATTTTGGTATCACGTTTGTATGGGCAATTCATCCTCCGCAGGCCTCTTAAGATACCTAACTTAAGTATCAACCCTGGTAGGAATCGAACAAGGTACCAAGAGCGAGGTCGCAGGTTCTTAACCGGTTCATAGTACATACACATACATACATATAGTCACGCCTGTTTCTCGGAGGGGTAGGCAGAGACCAAGGATTTCCACTTGCTACGATCCTGGCATACCTCTTAATTCATCCTCATCACATTCTTCATACAGGCTCGGCGGTTTAGTGCACTTCTGACCTGGCCTTTCTCTAAAATGTCTCTAATTTGGCTCTGACTAAATTAGAGACGTTCGCCGAGGCCTTCCTCTACCAACTATCCCATTCACGCTCGCCTTGTATACTTGTTTTGTTAATCTACTTTCGTCCATCCTTTCTATATGCCCAAACCATCTCAACATACTGTTACGAGCTTGGGTTCGGGATAAAATAATTAAGTCCAATTAAACACTGTATTAATAAATCACTCAATACAAATGTCAACAAAACAAATAACATAACGAAACTACACAATTAAAATAAAAACAATAAATCACTGTATCACTTGGTACAACACTAGCGCAACTGTCACTTCACTAGTCACTGGGTATCGCATATTTATCACTTCAAGTAATTCACTTTCCAATCTTGAAAAGAAACTGACCCTACCGGCCGCTTGCCGCGCTTATATATCTCGTAAGACGTCTCTTCCAGAACAATCTAGCAGGAGGCGTGGCCATCACACTGTCTCACTTCGTTCCGCCCTGTCTCGTACCGTCTCGAATGTTCTGGAAACTACCGTCCTTTTCTAGCGCGGTTTGTGCCAGTCGATACTAGATGGCGATAATAAGTAGTGCGTGCATTTGATAAGAGATGGCGCTAGCGTACCGTAGTTAGCTAGGCCGCGCTCGTCACAATACCTTTCTCAACTCTCGTTACTGCATCTTCATTCACTCCACACCGCTCTCTTAGCATGCTGTTCCTCACTCTATCATACAAAGTTACACCACACATACTTCTCAAAGCTCTCGTCGGTTCATAGTTTTGGGGCATAAAAGATATAAAAAATTTTGGCTTTCCCTCGAGTGATTATTTTTCCATTACCTGCATAACAGCTGTGAGGAAGCCGGTGGGAGCAACTAATGCCGGCAGCCAGCAGAGCGTGGGCGGCGCTCGTGGGGCGTTTGCCCACGCGTGGAGGTGGGCCCCTCGCAGGAACAACTCACGGCACCACGACCCTAGCGGCTTCATCGAAGGACGAGCTGGAAATTACTAGACTATCAACAAAAAAACACGCTCACAACTGTATACCCTTGATGGACATCCTCAGATCCATGAGGAAGCGAAGTAGTGGAGCGTTGTCTGAGACGCAGAAGGTTGCGGGTTCAATTCCCGCCGCTAGACAAATGTTTGTATGATCTGCAAATATTTGTCTCGGGTTTGGGTGTTTTCCCAAACCCGACCTTTGTTTTAAGTTTTGCGAACTTTATTTTTCTCCTGTTGAAGTTTCTTAGACCGTTTAGATACTGCAGAGGGTCGACGTTGAGTTTATAACGTGTCAAAACGGTGACCGTATCGACAAGATTTCCTCACAAAATTAGCAATTTTTAACGTATTTGTATCAAAATATATGTTTAAGAAATATCAAAATATTTAAATGCACGTTTGATATATAGCAAAATGCATGTTTCAAAATAACAAAAGCATGTCTGGAAAAAGCGAAATGTTCCCTGCATTATAGTTTACCTTTTTGCCAGAAAGAGGGTACTCTGCCTTCGAAGATACAGGAATACATAATTTCCAGCATATCTGACATCACGACCAAGCCCTCGATAGCACGACGCAATTCCTGGTGAAATCATTTTAATATGAATATTCTATTCTATTATTTATTTACTAGTTGTTGCCCGCGGCTTCGCCCGCGTGGTATGTTAATAAAAGTAGCATATAACCGTCTCCAGGCTTCAATCTATGTCCACCAACTTTTGAATGAATCGAACCAAGGATTACAATTTATAGAGAGTTTAGAACTCAATTGCACACCCCCAAAGGGTAGTTTTGTAAAAATAAAAAATATGTATTTCATTATTTACTTTTAAGTTTATTTGTACAGAGTTTTGAGAGAATCAAACAAATTTTTTTATAGCAATTTTACCGCTTTATTTAACCCCCTTAGGGGTCGATTTTCGGAAATTAGAAAATCGACCCTATGTGTTAATCTAGATCCTAAACTATCTACATTCCAAATTTCATCAAGATCGGTTTAGTAGTTACGGAGATACGTGGTAACAAACGTCATACACACACACACACACACACACACACACACACACACACACACACACACTCACACACACTCACACACACACACACACACACACACACACACACACACACACACACACACACACACACACACACACACACACAGACTTTCGCATTTATTATATTAGTAGGATTTACAGCCCTCAATATCCCACTGTTGGGCAAAGACCTCCCCCCACTCCTTCCATTCCTTCCTCTGCTATGCCATAACTAGCCAATCTGCTCGGAACTTTTAACTCATCCCTTCACTTCATTCTCGGTCTGCCGCGACGTCTCTGCGCAGTGTCAGGGCATTATTAGAGCATAATGTTCTTATTATATGCTGTTGAATTATATTAATATTTGGACTAATATTTTGAGAGGTGAAATATAACTGAAATTCAGTTGCAGTTGCAATTGAGCACAAACCAAACAGGTCTTTATAGCCATACACGAAGAAGCCATTTTGAAGTAAACGCTGGCTTAAATCATATTTATTCTATATGCAAAGCCTGTTGGTGATATACCATCATGTAAAAGGTTAATTATAATTAGCCTTTTACATGATGGTAAAAGGCTAATTATAATTAGGCCCATGATTATATCAATCTGATTATATTAAGGCCCCATGATGATTTAGGGCTGATAATAATTAGACACATGAAAGCTAAAGCTGATGAGAATAAGGTCTATTATGATATAAATCTGATTATAATAGGACCCTATTATTATATGGGGCTGATTATAATTAGACCCATGACGAGCTAAAGCTGTTGAGAATAAGGCCCATGATGATAAAGGCCTGTTAATAATTAACCTTTAGTCCCGCAACGATGCTAGAAATCAGCACATTGTAGTAGCCAATCTCTTGTAAGAGCGACACGCACATTGGCATCACTATTTCAGGGCCCATCATACGCTCTGTGGTCTCCACGTCGATCTTGTTCGGTAGTTTTACAATCATTTCAGCCGCCAATTCATCCACCTGATCAAAGTCAATGCGAATGAATGAATGATAACTTCTCTTTTACAGTAGGGCTACTTTACCCATATTCATAATCGGATTATTATTGAACCTCCTACACTTGGGTATTACTTGACTCTTCTGAACAAAGGGGCTCTTTCATCTAGGTCTCTTCTACAAAAGAAGCTATTAGACCTTTATTCATAAGGGGATTATTATTGAACCTCCTACACTAGGGTATTACTTGACTCTTCTGAACAAAGGAGCTCTTTCATCTAGGGCTCTTCTACAAGAGAAGCTATAAGACCTTTATTCATAAGGGGATTATTATTGAACCTCCTACACTTGGGTATTACTTGACTCTTCTGAACAAAGGGGCTCTTTCATCTAGGTCTCTTCTACAAAAGAAGCTATTAGACCTTTAATCATAAGGGGATTATTATTGAACCTCCTACACTAGGGTATTACTTGACTCTACTGAACAAAGGGGCTCTTTCATCTAGGTCTCTTCTACAAAAGAAGCTATTAGACCTTTATTCATAAGGGGATTATTATTGAACCTCCTACACTTGGGTATTACTTGACTCTTCTGAACAAAGGGGCTCTTTCATCTAGGTCTCTTCTACAAAAGAAGCTATTAGACCTTTAATCATAAGGGGATTATTATTGAACCTTCTACACTAGGGTATTACTTGACTCTACTGAACAAAGGGGCTCTTTCATCTAGGTCTCTTCTACAAAAGAAGCTATTAGACCTTTAATCATAAGGGGATTATTATTGAACCTCCTAAAATAGGGTATTACTTGACGCTTCTGAAGAAAGGGGCTCTTTCATCTAGGTCTCTTCTACAAAAGAAGCTATTAGACCTTTATTTATAAGGGGATTAGGATTATTATTGAACCCCTTACTCTAGGGCATTACTTGACTCTTCTGAACAAAGAGGCTCTTTCATCTAGGGACAGATTTAGCTCTTCTTAACAGGAAGGCTATTTGAAGGAGGACCAGGAGGAGGAGGAAGGGTCATATAGTCTCCTTATGAATAAGGTCACAAGGAGACTATTATTTTGACCCTTGTACACTAGTGAGCTATTTTGACCATGAATCACTACGCTATTTGAACCTTCTTTACAAGCAAAGGTGATATTTGATCCTGCGTTACTAGGAGGCTATTTGACCCCAGGGTGCTATTAGACCCTTCTGCACACGGGGCCAATTTGCACTCTTTGTGTGGGCTTCTGAGCGTTTTACAAGATACAATAGGATGCTATTTTTACCTTCTGATCTTCGCCACCGCCACCGCCACCACCGCCAGTAGACGCCAACGCGAACAACGTTGAGCACATTATCAATGCGTCCTTCAAAGAAACATCTAACATTCATTTATTTATTTAATATTCAAATAAATAAGAACGTACAATAGTTGGGCTTACCTTAAGTCAAAAGTGTTTTCTACCTGCCAATCTCAAAAGTATTATACAAAGAAGGTTTACATAAGCAAAATATATAATCAGTGGGTACGGTTAAAACCTTTAAACAAAGTCAAAGTGAATACCCTCACTAATGCCCGAATTCATAGTCAAATAGGGGCTCCCCTAGGGAACTATTCAGGTGCTATGTGAAAATTTAAGCGCAAATTCAACCTTTATGCACCCAGCCATAAGGCGAATGCTGAATGATGGATTTTCGGGGGTTGAACTGAACAGTTTCCCTGTTCAGTTTAATCCCCGACTATGAATTCAGGACTTAATGTTTTTTAAAGTGACAAACAAACAACAAAAATAAACACGCTTACGACAATGTGCCCCGTAGATTCATACTCAGTGCTTTGGGGATACCAAGTAGGGGGGAGTCAGAGGCACGTCCAAACATTTGTGCTCTTGCATATAGTCAGTATTTTATCCCACGTGACAGGCTGCAAGCCCATCGCCGCTTATTGGAACACTAATCGATGTCACATGCCTTCGAATTTTCGTAGAGCATGCCGGTTCCCTCACAATGTTTTTTCTTCGCCGTATTGAGCACATGTTAATTAAAGCGCGTTTACATTTTTCGAACTGAAAAATCCATTTCCAATTCCACTTTTTTTGAAGTCTGTAAATATATGGTAACCTGCGCAAGAGTGGCTACATCAGCAGAAGCATGCTGTCCAACGGACTCGGCTCTCTCGTAGCCAGGCAAGAGATCCAGGAAGTCACGGTACGACTCCAGGCTGCCGTCGCGAGGGATGTGGTAAGACGGTATAGACGATAACCTGAAACAATAGCTTGGAATTACTGGAAGACGATCTCAACGGCACGTTGGGCGACTTGGGCACAAAAAATGGATATAGAGATAGATCAATAAATATGAATAAATTAACATCCAACTGACTCATACATAATGTTACGAGCTAGGGTTCCGTATAAAATAGTAAAGTAACTCTTCATAACACAAAGGTTAGCCGGAAGAAAATGCTAATTAGCATTAAGTTCGCCTATATACTTGTTTTATCTCATGCAATAAAGCATTGTCTATCTATCTATAAAGTCCAGTTGTACATTAAAGAAACACTGTAATTATAAAATAACACTATAAAATAAACATAAAAAACAGCACAACAAAACTACACGATGAAAACAAAAACATTAAAACACTGTATCACTAGGTACAACACTAGCACTGTCACTAGAATGTCACTTCACTATTCATGGGTATCGCTTCTTTGTCTCTTCGAACTATTCACATTTAAATTATTCTTCTTGAATAAAACTCCGCGGAGTTCTGTTTAAGAAGAAGATGGCGTCGCGCTGTCACCGACGGACAAGTCGGCCACAAAACACTGTCTACGGAAACTAACCTGGCATCCCCAGCGCTGCCCGCGTTCCCGCGTTCTTCTCAGCCGTATCAACTTCTAACACGGAAACATTGCCGAGAAAAACCGATCTAAAGTACTTAGCGAATGTATCAGCGGCCTCGCTGCGGATCCCTCCTAAATCATCCTCCTCAATAAACCTCTCAAATTGTAATACTACACACCTGTAGAACGGTATATCGTGCGCCTCCTCGCAGAAGAACTGGTTGATGTAGGCGATCAGCACGCGCTTGTCCCAGTCGTCGGTGATGTGGCCGCCATAGTTGATGATCGCGAACAGGTAGCGCAGCGCGTCCCACGGCACCTCCTCGTACTCCTCCAGATAGTTCGCGAGGAGATTGTCCGACACCTGGAAGGTTAAATAATTGCACGGTACAAAAACATAGTTCAATCGCTAGGATCATATTGAAACGTCAAATCGTCGGTGAAATAACGGACATATGTGACTGAGATGTTGTGTCTCAGGGCCGGCAAAGCGCGAGTGATAGGTATCTCTGGTGTCGCGTTACGGTAACTGCTTACTAACACATAGACCGTATGCTAAGTGCATTCAAACATCTTATTGCATATTGTCGCTTAAGCGTCGTTGAAGCTGTACACAGCTTTATACCCGAGCTGATGGAACCTCTTTCGAGCAATGAGCGAGCAGAGAAAGAAGGGCACACAGAATAACAGTCGGCGGTTCTCACATCAAAATCAGCGTCATTGAAGCTATAGACGGCATTATACCCGAGCTGGTGGAATCTCTTCCGAGTGATCAGCGTGCATAGAGAAGGACACACAAAATAATACCCGGCGGTTCTCACATCAAAATCAGCGTCATTGAAGCTATAGACGGCATTATACCCGAGCTGGTGGAACTTCTTCCGAGCAATCAGCGTGCAGTAGAGAAGGACACACAAAATAATAGCCGGCGGTTCTCACATCAAAATCAGCGTCATTGAAGCTATAGACGGCATTATACCCGAGCTGGTGGAACTTCTTCCGAGCAATCAGCGTGCAGTAGAGAAGGACACACAAAATAATAGCCGGCGGTTCTCACATCAAAATCAGCGTCATTGAAGCTATAGACGGCATTATACCCGAGCTGGTGGAACTTCTTCCGAGCAATCAGCGTGCAGTAGAGAAGGACACACAAAATAATAGCCGGCGGTTCTCACATCAAAATCAGCGTCATTGAAGCTATAGACGGCATTATACCAGAGCTGATGGAACTTCTTCCGAGCAATCAGCTTGCAGTAGAGAAGGACACACAAAATAATACCCGGCGGTTCTCACATCAAAATCAGCATCATTGAAGCTGTAGACAGCATTATATCCCAGCTGACGGAATCTCTTCCGAGCGATCAGCGTGCAGTGGAAGAAGGACACGCAGAATAATAGCCGGCGGTACTTCGGCGTGGCCTCGTCGAACTTATCCTCGTTGATGTTCGCGAATATACGGACCAAGTTTCCTTTTAGACCCTGAAAGAGACATGATGCTAGATACAGATAACCGAATAAGATAAAGATAAAAATCGAGTCAATATGTTTTAGTCATTAAAAATTGGAACTTTTAATGATTGGATTCGATGGACCCATGTCATCTCAATAGTTGCGGAAAGTCAGTGGATGGAGGTAGCAAAAGCTCGTTCGTCATGGCAATCATTAGAAGAGTCCTAAACATTATCGATTATCAAGTAATGTTGATGATGATTAAGAAGAAGAAGGAAATACTAATGAGACGGAGAACGAACGAACGCTCTATGATTCATTATAAGTTTTTACGGGTCTTGATCGCGTTTACCATTTTTATTATTTTCACGAAGACGTTTCGACTGCGGTGCATCAGTCGTTGTCACGGGATGAACTACCCTCATTTCATCATCAGATTCAATAAAGTAAAAAAGAAGCTACATTAAAAAAAATCATACAAAACAACACCTTTTTTGTTTTTAATGGTGAATAAAAAGCCACACAGAATTCTCTCTGATTAATACCTGAGGTGGCTCCGTGGTCATCTTGATGCTCCTCTGCAGCACATTCAAGGGGAACTTGTCGTCCGGCATCGAGGAGAGCCACAGGCGGAACCGTGGGTGTATCTTCGGATTGTCCAGACCGCGCAGCGAGCCCAGCCAGATGCAAGCGAGGTGGCAGTTCGCGAGGAACACCCAGCCGCCGTCGCGCATACCCGACGCCATCATTCTATGACATACAGGCTTGTGACGTTCTACGACAGACAGGCTTCTAACGTTCTACTACAGACAGGCTTGTGACGTTCTAGGACATACAGAATTGTGACGTTCTACGAAATACAGGCTTGTAACGTTCTACTACATACAGGCTTGTAACGTTCTATGACATACAGGCTTGTGACGTTCTGTGACATACAGGCTTGTGACGTTCTACGACATACAGGCTTGTAACGTTCTACGACATAGTCTTGTAACGTTCTACGACGTAGTCCATTCTGACATTCAGAATTGTAAATTTGATTTAAGATGGTAACGCATGCCCGACGCCATCATTCTACGACAAACAGACGTGACGTTCTACAACAAACAAGATTGTGACGTTCTAGTATAAACAGGCTTGTGATTTTGAGTTTAGATGGTAACTTTTGCCTGACTCCATAATATTAAGATATTCAGGAATGTGAATTTGTTTTTTTTTTTTAATGTTACGCCCTCATTATTTTAGATGTTTTTTTTTGGAGAAACATACCCGCAGTCCGGAGTCTTGTGAATTAGATTTCAGATGGTAACGCATGCCCGATGCCATCATTAAACATTGATCGTCTTGAATCAGAAAGGCCGTGTGATTCCCGGCGAGGACACGCACCGGAAAGACATACTACATACCTAGCAGCAGCCGGCGCTTGCCCCTGCCCGAGCGACAGCGACTGGAACTTGTCGAACATCTTGACGTCTATTGCCAGCTGGATCAGCGAGGCCGTGGGATCGACTCCCGGCGACAGCACAAACAGGAGAGATGTCTTCCACGTCGACTCCTCCCATGCCATCTGGAAACCATTGAAGATATCGCCGTCGTTTCTGGATGTGGCAATGGATCTGGTAATGGAACTCTCAAGGAAAGTGCCCTTTCTTTTTTAGTTAGAATGTTTTCATAAAACACTACCTAGATGAATTTAAAAAAAAACAGAAAAAAAAACATTTATAGATTTTGGAAAAACGTTTCCAAAGAAGTTTTTTTTTCAGTTGACTTACCTTGATGTCCAAGACTGGCGGCTCCACGTATCTAGGTCCGAGCACGGCGATGATAAATGTGGTGACGCAGGCCGAGATCCTATCAGCTCGGAGTGAACGAACGAAAAGAATCTTCTGAAACTCATTGCAGATTTCATTCCATTCGCCTGAAAAGAAAATATCATACAGTATTTTGACGCATACAGTGTCAAGCAAGTTAATTATTTTAAAACCCCCAACGTACCAACAAGCGGCTGCAACTCTGGCTCAGGATTCAAATACCAATCCTTCCAGTCCTTGCTGAAGACCTCGAACGCGTCCACTACGCCGTGGAAGCCCGGCAGCTTGTCCAGCTCCGTCACGTTGTCCCAGCACTCGTCGGGCATCCAATCTGGAATAGCCATTACATTACGTATAGAATGGCCACTGACCCTTGGAATATCTGTAAACATTAAAATACACAAATCATGGTAACCATCCATGTTTTAGTAACAAAATACTGACTGGTAGGGTTTTCCGGCTGTTCGGAGCGATCTAGCACGATCCCGCCCTTCAGCAGGAAGAAGTACTCGTGAGGGCTAAGCTTGCCCGCTTGGAACAGGATCCGGGAGACCATGTGGAATGAGAGCAGCAGCTTGTGCCGCTCGAAGAGCGCGCGGCACGTATTCCTGGGGACACATTATTACAGCATCCTAAACAGGTGCTATTACAGCATCTTGAACAGGTGCTATCTGAGTATCCTGAATAGGTGCTATTACAGCATCTTGAACAGGTGCTATCTGAGTATCCTGAATAGGTGCTATTACAGCATCTTGAACAGGTGCTATCTGAGTATCCTGAATAGGTGCTATTACAGCATCTTGAACAGGTGCTATCTGAGTATCCTGAATAGGTGCTATTACAGCATCTTGAACAGGTGCTATCTGAGTATCCTGAATAGGTGCTATTACAGCATCATGAACAGGTGCTATCTGAGTATCCTGAATAGGTGCTATTACAGCATCTTGAACAGGTGCTATCTGAGCATCCTGAATAGGTGCTATTACAGCATCTTGAACAGGTGCTATCTGAGTATCCTGAATAGGTGCTATTACAGCATCTTGAACAGGTGCTATTACAGCATCCTGAACAGGTGCTATTACAGCATCCTGAACAGGTGCTATTACAGCATCCTAAACAGGTGATATCACAGAATCCTGAACAAGTGCTATTACAGCATCCTGAACAAGTGCTATTACAGCATCCTGAATAAGTGCTATTACAGCATCCTGAACAAGTGCTATTACAGCATCCTGAACAAGTGCTATTACAGCATCCTGAACAAGTGCTATTACAGCATCCTGAACAAGTGCTATTACAGCATCCTGAACAAGTGCTATTACAGCATCCTGAACAAGTGCTATTACAGCATTCTGAACAAGTGATATTACAGCATCCTGAACAAGTGCTATTACAGCATCCTGAACAAGTGCTATTACAGCATCCTGAACAAGTGCTATTACAGCATCCTGAACAAGTGCTATTACAGCATCCTGAACAAGTGCTATTACAGCATCCTGAACAAGTGCTATTACAGCATCCTGAACAAGTGCTATTACAGCATCCTGAACAAGTGCTATTACAGCATCCTGAACAAGTGCTATTACAGCATTCTGAACAAGTGATATTACAGCATCCTGAACAAGTGCTATTACAGCATCCTGAACAAGTGCTATTACAGCATCCTGAACAAGTGCTATTACAGCATCCTGAACAAGTGCTATTACAGCATTCTGAACAAGTGATATTACAGCATCCTGAACAAGTGCTATTACAGCATCCTGAACAAGTGCTATTACAGCATCCTGAACAAGTGCTATTACAGCATCCTGAACAAGTGCTATTACAGCATCCTGAACAAGTGCTATTACAGCATTCTGAACAAGTGCTATTACAGCATCCTGAACAAGTGCTATTACAGCATCCTGAACAAGTGCTATTACAGCATCCTGAACAAGTGCTATTACAGCATCTTGAAAGAAATAACAAACTATGCATGTTTTCTGGTAATCAACCCTTATTAAAGCATACTAACACTTTTGGATTATTTTGTCTGAATGAAAGTCATGCTTATAATTATTTCCCTTTATTTATTTAAAATCTAGGCCTGGTGCCTTTACAGGAATTAGTGGAGCCGAAGTTAAGAAAAGAGGTCTTGTACATAAAAAAAAATTGTGGATGGCGAGTTGGCGACTGATGAAACCATTGGAAATATTGGTAGATAAACTGGGCTATTGCAGGAGTTTATGCCTATGAAATGGTTGCTGGGCTATGTAGGATGAAAAGGCACCTGACAATTCTGACTAAAATTGAAATCTTCATCTTTCAAAAAATTATGACTTGCCGTCCACTGATAGGGCCACATAAGTGCCGCCAACGATAGGCAGCGCAGTGGCAACGTCTTCGCTGCCAACGTCAACGTCGAGAAGTGTGCTGGACTACACGCTACTTCCGTGCTTTATGCCTTTACCCATCCTTGGAGCAGGATTGTTATTATTATCGCACAGTCCGTTTTATCCTAAGGTTATTTAGTTAAGATCGCCTTTTGAATCTTCTCCAGTAACAGTGTGTACGTATTTTCATGCGTGTTCCAGACAGAACTGCTTGACTCTAGCTAAATTATAGCCCATGTTACTTCCTGATAATTTAGCTTTCTATTGATGAAAAAATTGTTAAAATCAGTCCAGTAGTTTCGGTGCCTATTCGGTACAAACAAGTATAGATGCATATGTACTAACTTGTAAACAGCATAGGTGTGAAACTCGTTCAAGTTATTGATGCGATCCTCCAGCTCGCCACCTTTCGGGCTGCGATCGATTGAATACGTGAACAGATCGATGTAAGCGTCCAGTGAGAACTGGTACATGGGATCGATCCGAGACAGGTCGTTCAGTGCGAAGAACAACACTGAGGCGCGAACCGCTACTGGCACGTAGCCCTAAGAACAAGGAAAAACAAACTAATGATTTTAGGATTTACTAGCTTCTGCTCACGGCTTAGCTCGCGTGGTACCCGGTAGTGGCCTATTTGTTATTCTGATGTATAAGCTACATTACTGTAAAGTTTCATCAAACTCCGTTCAGTATTTTTGCGTGAAAGAGTAACAAACATCCATCCTTAGAAACTTTCGCGTTTATATTTAGGACTAGCTTCTGCCCACGGCTTCGCCCGCATGGTACTCGGATAAAAAGTAGCCTATGTGTTATTCTGATGTATAAGCTACATTACTGTTAAGTTTCATCAAAATCCGTTCAGTAATTTTTGCGTGAAAGAGTAACAAACATCCATCCTTACAAACTTTCAGGTTTATAGTATTACTAGACTAGATTCTGACCACGGCTTCGCCCGCGTTGTACCCGGATAAAAAGTAGCCTATGTGTTATTCTGATGTATAAGCTATATTACTGTAAAGTTACATCAAAATCCGTTCGATAATTTATGCGTAAAAGAGTAACAAACATCCATCCTTACAAACATTCGCGTTTATATTTAGGACTAGCTTTTGCCCACGGCTTCGCCCTCATGGTACTCGGATAAAAAGTAGCCTATGTGTTATTCTGATGTATAAGCTGTATTTCTGTAAAGTTTCATCGAAATCCATGCAGTAGTTTTTGCGTGAAAGAGGAACAAACATCCTCACAAACTTTCACGTTTATAATATTAGTAGGATTATATTAGAATTTTAGAAGATTATGAATAGTGACACATAAACTAATTTGACAGCAGTAAACCTCTTGCCATCTCTTTCTTGCGTGCACCATCAGTAAAAGTTATCGTTAGTTTAAATTAAGTTTAGTTGGTGAACAAGATAATCGATGCCAACGTTCCACAGTGTTAAATGGTAGGTAGGTTATACGGGGATGTAACGAAGAAAATTAATTCTTGCCCGTTATAATTTCGGGGACTGCGAAAATAATTAAAATGTTAACGAGAAAGAAAGACGTGATGAAACGTCACTTCAAGACGTGAAGCGGCGAGACTTCACCTTAAAACTTACCAAGTGGGAAATCGCGAGTTCTAGTTCAGAGGTTGTGTTTTTGGGATATTATAAATTCTCGTTAGTTCCTCTGAGTTTGGGTTAAACTTTAAAAACTAAAAAAAAACATTATGGTTTTCTTTAATTTTTTTATTGACAATGTATTGCAATTTCAAACAGCGAAATCTGAATCATGTTAGTCCGTAATTTTTTTCTGGCTGTACGCTCTAAACAGTTTTGTATTTTAAGGTGCGGTACGTGAAAATTTCCGTTTTTACACTATGAATAGTCCAGTTCACGATAGTTTTTGGAATAAAACAATAATGTGTTTCTTTTTTATTTATGTAAGAAAGATGTCTCTGTACACTGTAACTGTGCATGTGTGCGTGCTTATTGAATAAACCAATCTGCATCCTATGCTAGTGTTTGATTGACGCGTCAAGTCAAAGGGACAAGTTATATTGAACAGTTACCGCTCTCGCAGAATCAATCTCCTTCTCTGTATCTTGCGACGTGATCAGAGCGTCCTTTACTTCGAGGGATGTGCGCTGAGACGTCTGCAGCGTCACAAAGAGCTCCTCATTGTCTAAAAGAGGCACTTGAGACTCGTACATGATCCGAAGAAGGTCGTTCTCCAAGTCCAACTGGAATAGAACAGAGGAAGGTTAATTTAAGAACGATGAAAGACGGGCAGAAAGTAGATGAGCAGAGCCGAACTCCAGACTCAGTGGCGCGTATTGGGAGTGGCCTGTTTCCAGCAGTAGACTGATGTGGGCTGATGATGATGAAGATAAGTTTTAACCCGCTCGTGCACCAATAGAGTTTTCCACTCGAAAAACTTGCGCATTAACATGAACTCAAAACGGTGAAGGAAAACATCATGAGGAAACCGACATACCCAAGAACCCAGAGATATGTGCCATCAGTTAGTTTTCCAAGCAGCTGCGAAGGGCTTGCAACCTGTCACGTGGAACGCTAGTTGCAAAACGGGGGTATGTGCCAAATATAATTTTTGGACGTCTGACTACCCCCTACTTGTTATACCCAAATACCTACGCACTGAGCATTTCTCTGAGCGTTTTTTTTTGTCATATAAACTAATCATAAATCTCATGTGAAACATATAATGCGTAAGTCAATAAGACTAAGAACGAATACATACCTCTCGTTGGGATGTTTTCCTTTTTATATAGGTAGCGTAGACCGAGCTAGTTTCCTGCAGCATACTAGATGGCACCTATATCATATGACGGAGGGCCCATTTTTAACGCCAGTTTTGTTGACAGTCTTGCCACATTTTTGAAAGTCTATTCTTTCAGTACCGCGCCAACTGTGCTACTTTTGATGAACTATAAAATGACACTTGGCACAGATCGAACACCTCTAACGTTCGCAGTTCGCACTAACATAAAAAAACGAGAAGTCGCGGCAAGCGGTAAGTTTGGAATCTCTCTCAGAATTCTGTATCATTTTAGGATATTATCAAGGATATACCACGTTCTGTCCTTCCTGTGCTTTGGTGTTGTCAAATAAAACACTTTCTATTCTATTCTTCTTTACTATTCTCCTGTTGAAGGCACCGACTAAGTTTCGACTCAATTCGAGAGTCTTCATCAGGGTGAGTGATCGCGCCTTTCTCCCTCCGCGTCGCGTCGTGCACGCGTCTTAGTCTTACTTATTCGGTGCCTTCAACGATAGTGCAGTACGTGAAAATTCCCGTTTTTACAATATGAACAGTCAAGTTCACGGTAGTTTTTGGAATAAAATCTCCTGCTGACGTTTAGTTGAACGTTTTTACAATATTAATAGTCAAGTTCACGATAGTTTTTGGAATAAAATCTCCTGCTGACGTTTAGTTGAACGTTTTTACAATATTAATAGTCAAATTCACGATAGTTTTTGGAATAAAATCTCCTGCTGACGTTTAGTTGAACGTTTTTACCCGACTGTCTTACGAGCGTCGCGGACGGTTCTCATGAGGAAGGACGTCTAAACGGTCAACAAAACGCCAGCAGGAGATAATAAAGTATCTACGTGATAATAAAGTATATAGTCGTAATAATACCATAAAATACGTCGCGTTTATCAAATACATTAAATCGAGTGTCCGGAGTGTAAAATGGTACTATACCAGCACTTTCTTGTTGTTGGCGATGGTCATGACGAGATTGTCCTTCATTTGCTCAAGCTGCGGCCGCTCCTTGCGGACCACGATGCCGAGGAGCTGTGACGTCAGACCTTGCTCCTTCACGGCGAAGTTCACCATGGTCGTCTTTGTGAGGGTCTCGGGAGTGTACACGGGATTTCCTAACAGTAAAAACACCCAATAGCCACACATAACAAAGTTCTACTTAATGGAGAAGTTCATGAGTGTTGTTTAAGGCCGGGTTCTATTCATTGTCGTAAAATGATGACGTCTCGTTTTTACGTGTAGTATGTTTAAAGTTTGACAGTCTCAGAGAAACGAGACGTAATCCGGATACGGCTAAAATTGGAACCTGGGGTCTAGACAAATACTACTTTCTGTTGGTGTTAACGCCTGCGGAAAGATTGAATTGTATGGGAATGATATTAGCTGTGGAAATGTCACGTGACAGCTGTCAAGTTTTACCTTGACAAATTTGCTTTAGCGTGAAAATAAAAGTAAACGGGTGGTCTAGACCCCTGGTGTAAGTAAGGATTTTTGGAGTCTACTTAAATTTCCTTATAGAAAACCCCGTTGTCAACCCTAGTCAGTTGGTTTTATCTGTTGCAGCGTCCTTTGTACCGAGTGGCAAATAGACCTAAATAAGAATCATTAAATTGAATCAAATTGCAGTGAGAATGGGCAGGCCATTTAGTTCGTAGATCTGACAACCGGTGTGCAGGTTAACGAATGGCGACCACAAACCATGCAGTTTAGAAAAAAACCCCCACACGATGGACAGTTAACATATGAAAGGTTGCAGGAAGTTGGTGTTCTTAGTGGGAAAGTTCCTAATCTGCGTTGTCAAGTTCGTGGTCACTGAGAACCTGAACGCTCCATTCAAGAACCTTGTAATTTCTCAGCAGCTGTCGTTTCTGCGAGCTGCCTATACACCAGTACAACGAGGGTTTGAACAATAGTTCTGTCAACAGGAGAAAAGGCAAAATAAGTTGCCACTCTCTCTTTTGTCTGAAGAAAAGTAAATATGGCAGTTATTTTTGCCTTCCCTTCCGTAAATATAACAGCTGTCTTGATAAGCCTGGAGAAGGTATGCTAACCCAATTTAGTAGTGAGGTACATCTTAAAATCTGTATGATATGGGACCATCTTCTCATTGAACTTGATGACTAGGTCTTTGCCGATCTTCACAATTGCCTTGTCCAGGATAGGTGCTATTGACGGGTCTAGGACCTCGCCCACGTTTTGGACTATAATCGGCTTGCCTTCCGAGAGACTAGACTCTATTATCTTCAGGTATCCCGGCTGGCCAAAGTCTACGATCTATGGAATGTGTTATGATTTAAATTAACACCCAATTGTCACATACATAGTATTGACCTCACTAGAACTCTATGTTGTGGGTATTTGGAACAATCATGCTATATACTCAGACTGGAATCATGCAAATATTTATCTAGCAGCGGGAATGGAACTGTTGCATCTCAGTTGGAAACTTGCCTGCCATACCAACTAATGTTCATCTAATGTGAATGAATGAATGAAAATACTTAATTGTATAGCATAAGAAAAAATATATAACTTAACACGTACAGTGGGCGGTTTTATCGCTTAGAAGCAATCTCTTCCAATCTAAAGATTGTGTAGTCAAAGTCAAGTCAATAGGTTTTTATCCATTGAAATCACAAGGATCATATAGAAACGTCAACTTGAAAACGACGTGAATTTAAAATTTTAAAGTGAATTTACGCCGATTCCTCGCGCGCGACCAAGCCTAGAAGAATCAGGCAACAAACTCTGCTTGGTTATTTTTTTAATGATCCTTCATTCAGCTTTAGTGTGTGCCAATCGAACGAGGTGAACTCATTTATAGAAAAAAATACTAGTCAAAGAATTAAATAAAGTAATTCTTTGACTAGTACTGTAACCTTTGGATGGAGAGGATTTAATGAGATTTTAATAATGTGATGTGATTGCCTTTATGTCAAGCCTCTATTGTCTATGAGATGTCCTTTATTGTCTATGAAATAGCATATATGAGACATAATCTATCGTCAAACTATGAGGTGTCCTTTTTTGTCTATTTATAATCAGGTATGTATTGTCTCGTGGTGACTAAAATATACTAAAAGAAGAAGAGGCAGCCACTATGGCTACCTCTTCTTCTCTCTTCAAGGTAGAGAGACGAGATTGATGATTATGAAGGAGTACTGTACTCTAAAACAGCAAAGAATAAGAAAGAATGGAAAAAGAAGGGGATGAACGTTGCCCAAAGTGGGATAAACTTTAAAATATATTTTGTATGATAAAATTATAAAATAAGGTTAAACTATTATTAGAGGCTTAAATAAATGAAATAATTGTATTGTCTATGATCTCTATGCTACAACCTCTGGTCTGGTCGAGACAGCCTCTAATTGCCTATAAAATATTATAGCTTATCGTCTATGATACGAGTATATCTTATCGTCTATGATATAGCCTCTATCATCTATGAGATAACCTTATAGTTTCTACCGTATATCCAGACGATGATGACCCACCTGAATATCATTACTCTCCTCCAGCCTGGATATCCAGATCAGAGCCTGGCCCTGAGGGTCCACAGCCAGTGGCCACCTCGTGGCCCGTACCACTATGATGCCATTCTCAGCACTGAAGTTGTCATCTGCAGTTGGACAGTAACAAAAAAATGTGTGAATCTACCGCTTTTTCATCAGGTGGACTGTAAACTTTTTTGGCCCGCACATACCGATTAGATTTTTCTTGGTTTATATCTAAAAAACCAAGAAAAATCTACGAACCATAGTTGAAGACATAAAAATCGATTTAAATAACCGCATTGCAACTTGATACTTAAGCTGTTTCGGAGATAAATAATAATAGACAAACAAACAAAGAAAAAACTGGCAAATGCATATACGGGCTCCTGTAGTCGCGGGTAAAAAGACTCGCGACTGATGCCGGCCATCCTTACCTTCAAATACTGACGAAACACATACCTACTTATAAGATGACGCATGACGCCAACGAAGTTTCCAAAAACTTATATCCGTAAATAAATTAATTGACTATGAGAAACCAATCTACGGACTGATTCCCTCATCAATAATTACCGGGCAATCCCATGTAGTTCCAATCACGTAAAGTGGCGTCATCGAGCAAAAAGTTCTTCATGCTTAGATCCATCGTTACTGGCAGTGCTTCGTTGAAGACCTGAGTGAAAATCCTTTTATTAATTACATGTGTCCCGCGATACATCCGCGTTAACTTATTTTTAAGATAAAGAATGTTTTTTTTTCTTTTTTTTTTGTGTAAAACATAATAGATAAAAATATTTTATTTTGTGTCACATAAAGGATACGGGAGTTCACGTACGAGTTATTAAGAAAATGAGATTGACAACAAAAACGGCCGCCACTCAGCACTATGTTATAGAAGCAGTTTGTGCCACTAAAACCCTGGTCTTCTGTGACGCCGGTGTGCGTGCGAGGCAGCAACTGCGATACGCAGCATCTATTTAAGCACTATACAGATACAAAATTGTTCACAAACTGGTGAATAATAGAAGAGCTGGATTCTATACATGATAATTATGCAGATTATGTGAGTGATTATGTATACTTTTAAAAATATTTAAAGACGCAACAATAATAAAAACTTAAATAACTAAAAATGAGTACATAAAGACTCAGAACGACCACTTATGTGAGGGATTTTTTTGTGAAGCTAACAAAAGTTTCTTTAAAGAATGTTTAAAAGACCAAATTGATTTCATATTTTTTTAAAGGTGGAGGTAGGTTATCCAAAAGCTTGGTTTAACGTGTCGCTGACTTCATTTTAGATCTAATAATTACTAATATTTATGTACTACATTATTTTAACATATCTTCAAAACTTTTCTTGGTTTTATGACAAGATTTTTTAAATCAAATACTATTTTTTATCAAAATATTAAACCCGACTGCTTTAGTATAAGTAAGTAGGCTTAGTAAGAAATATTACATTATTGGATTTTTACTGTTTTGAAAGTAGTTTTATTAATCTTTCTGTAAACATTATTAATATGTAAGCCGATTAACGATAATATAAAGTAGTGCCGAAGCACGGCTGCCTCGCCTGAAATAATTTTAATATTCTTGAGCTAAGAGCCAAATAAATGATTTTATAGAAAGACTAGCTTCAGCCCACGGCTTCACCCGCGTGGTACCTAGATAAAAAGTAGCCTATGTGTTTGTGAGGATTATTGTTCCTCTTTCACGCAAAAACTACTGAACAGATTTTGATGAAACTTCACAGTAATATAGCCAATAGGTACATCAGAATTACACATAGGCTACTTTTTATCTGGGTACCACTCGGGCGAAGCCGTGGGCAGAAGCTAGTAAGCTATATTACTGTAAAATTTCATCAAAATCCTTTCAGTAGTTTTTACGTGAAAGAGTAACAAACACCCATCCTCACACACTTTCGCGTTAGTTAATAACAGCAGGATAAAAGAAAGAGATTGGAAGGTGAAGTAGAACTGACCTCTCGGAACCAGTCATCCATAAGGGACTCGCGGTACTCGGACACAAATGGCCCCAGATAGGCCACGAATCCGGTCGCAATGAGACAATCTCCAGGGAGGTTGTCAAACTCCTTATCCAGACGTTCCACAGTCAGCTCCCAGCGTTCACGCTCGCCTGTACAAATAAATCGTTTCAGAGAATGAATAAAAAAAACAGGAAAAATGAAAACCGACTTCAAATAACGAGAAGTTGAAGTCTAATATGAAAATGTTATCCCCCAATTTTTCAGCCTCAGGATTGTTTTTTTTTTGATAAAAATTATATTGTACGCAATTCTTTAAGTAGCCCTACCCATTAAAAAACATGATTAAAATTAGTTCATGTTGGTGACATCAACACACAATAAAAACAGATGAATTGATAACCTTCTCCTTTTTTGAAATCGGTTGAAAATAGTATAGTATAAAGCAACTTTTGCAAACGAGCAGCCGCAAAGCAAACGCGCAATACAGCCGCGATCAAAAATTTTATGGCCGAAGTTGACATTCTTAAGTCCATTTTTTGAGGTACGAAACGTCAGTAATATCAAATAAAATAGTCACCAGTCGTATTAAAAAATATATATGATTATAGTTTCACTCCTGCGACGGCTTGCTGACGTGACGACGGAGAGCTGACGACCAAAACGGCCAGGTATGTAATTTTATCATCGATAAAACTCCAGATTCATTGAGTCCATTTCGTTTAGAGCTTTGACGTGACGTGTCATAGACATGCTCTAGCTTTTTTTATCTCTATCAAACAAAACATCGTTAAATTTGTCCAAAAATTTACGACCGCGACAATACTTAGCTTGTCAGTAAAAAAGCAAGAAAATATTTTAATGCGAAAATTGTCGCCTTAGAATAGAAAATGTACCTACAAAATAAATATACAATTATTAATTATAAATAACTTTTCAACAACAAGCTTTTATTCAATTTAGAGATAATTCATTCTATTTTTCGTATTTTTATTTAGAAAATCCTTCCATCCCATTTCACGGAGGTGAATAAAAATTAATCAGTCCGCTTTTTTTTTGAGTCCGCCATATTATATTTAGAATTATGTCACTTAGCCTATGGCCTATAGCTATCTCTTTCTTGCTTGCACTATCAGTAAAAGCGAGAGACAGTTTAAATTTAGTTTAGTCAGTGTACTACAGAATCGAGGCCATTGTCATCCAAACCAAACGTAAGTATATGCAAAACATTAGCTCAATCGGTTGGGGGCAACTGTTTTAAAATCCAGTTGCAAGATTTAATCCACACATACTAACTAAGGCAAGTTAAATAAAAGCTTTTAAATGGACTTTTTATAAAATATGTAACAGTAAGAGTTTTAAAAACACACACACAGATAAAAAACACACACAGATAAAAAGGATAAATGTTGTGCTAATAAGCACCATCTGTTTCGTGTGGACCAAACAGATCCTGTCTCAGCTTAGAGCTGCTGCGCACACACAGAGTGAGAAGTGCTGATTTTAGACGGGGCCTAGCAGGATGACCTCACAAATTTCGGATAACTCCTGGGGTACTACCATTAAAATTGTGAATTGACAAAGAAAGAAAACAAACTAAACAACACACAATTACATTAAATATAAAACCTTAGGTAAACCAATGTGTCAGCAATTACATATAAATTAAGCGAGCATACGAATAATACATAATGTAAAAGTAAGAACTCACCTGACAGCTAGCAGGCCTATCGCATTCGCCATTATAGGTAAATAAAAAAAACACCCACCAGACATATACATAGTCCAGGGGCCTAACCATGAAGTCTTATAGCGAGTCAGTTCAGGCAAAGATGTCACTTTCCGCTTTGCGATTAAAGACGCTATAACGTTGGTAAAGTTTTGTCATTCGCAAAGCGGGATTTGACATCGTTGTCTAAATTGAATCGCAATAAGGCTTGATGGTTAGGCCCCTGATCCCACAAAAGGATTCCCTTTGTCGTGGTAACAACGAGTACCGTGGTAACACAAAACCCAGCCCCAAACAAATATCCGCGGAAAATGCAAACATCTGTCCCGCTGCGGGTATTGAACCAGCAACTAACACATCGCCCGCCGCACCACCTAGGTCGTCAGGTCGTCCATTTATGTACTTATAAATATAATAATAGAAGGAACCTAATTTCCTTATCTATTGTCCGCTTGCGGTAAGCTTTGGCAAAGACTTAAGCGTATCATAATGATAGATTTCTATGAAAAAGTCATGGAGACACGCTTAAATCTTTGCTATTAAAAGCACAAAATAAACGTGTTCACAAAGATATAGTTTTATTGGTTTTTCAAAACATTTCGTTTACATAATACATAGTCAAATTAGCCACTAACCGTAAAGAAAAGTAAGTGCCGTATGCTTATATTTTACAAGATATATACACCCAAGAAATAGGATTCGGTGAAAGTTTCGTAAACTTGGCAATATTTACACTAAAATTCTACATTTTAGTTAAAAACTACAGTGATGACTGATGAGTCACGACAAAAATAGATCGACAACATAATTATATATCAATAACAAAATTATTGATAATTATTAAATATTTCTGGTGCCCGTAGACTTCAGTTCAAATTATTAGGCTATATTTTAAAATATGACTTGGCGTTCACCAGCACATTTGAAAAAAGTGCACCTTAAAACTCAAATTGTTAGTCTATTTTTATCGCTGACTGTAGTTACAAGGAACATGATCTACAGTTGTAGATAATAAAACATTTCGCTTGTTTCAAAATACAGTTCGCTGCAAATGCGCTAGGCTTTTTACTATCTTCACAGTGCTAAAATACTACCAAGATCATAATAGGGCGTTGAAACGAACAACAAATAAATTCGACCTTTTCAGTGTTGGCATATTTCAAGAGCCACACCATAATATACTTAGGTACAAATTGTACTTTCCATGAAGACACGCCCCAGCACAGACACTGCAATCATTGGGAAATTTCTTAACCTAGACACCAAAAAAGTTCTAAATTTTATTTCTGAAAAATATCATAATCCTACTTCTATTATAAACGCGGAAGTTAGTGAGAATGGATGTTTGTTACTCTTTCACGCGAAAACTACAGAACGGATTTTGATGAAACTTTAAATTAATATAGCTTATACATCAGAATAACATATGCTACTTTTTATACGGGTACCGCACGGGTGAAGCCGTGAGTAGAAGCTTGTTGACTATAAAAAAGTAAAGTTTCATCAAAATCCATTCAGTAGTTTTTGCGTGAAAGAGTAACAAACATCCATCCTCACAAACTTTCGCGTTTATAATATTAAGTAGGATTTTACACTTGAGCAAACACGTTTGCCACACGTCAGTGGGTGACGTTACGGCTTTCAGATTTTTTTGATAGTTCTTACCTAGATAATATCAATAAGGTTCAGGATAGTTTACTAACATGATACCTACTCTTAAGTGGGTTATTATATAAGTCTCGCACATTTGGTATACTTACGTTCCAAAAATAAGTCCTCAAGATCTACTGATCAATACTTTTTCAGACTAAGAATTATGAAAAATTTCAAGAATCGTTTCAAAAACGTTTTCCATACATACTCTTAGATACCTATAAAAAAACTCGCCACCAGATGTTGTTAATTTTGGACATTCAAAACGCAGTATTTCATCAAACTATCAATAGTCATCATCTAGAATTCTAGATTATGATATGAAATTATTGGTTATTCTCCAAAAATTTACACAAGAACAGTTTTTTAAGCTATATTGGTAACCAGAACTGGTAAACAGGCCTCAAAACGTGATCGATGCTGAAAGAATGTGCAACTGCACTGCCCTGCAGTAAGTTAACTGTTTCAAACAAACAGTTAACTTACTTTTTGTGAGTCTGGTGGGAGACCCGGCAGAGCCGGCACGTCCTGGAGGGTTTCCTATCAAGAATTATTTAATATGGTGACCATCTGTCATAGGTTGACCGACGCCTCCAGTTCGATCGACGCGATCGATGGTTTGGTACAAACGACGGTTTATTCACTGTAGATTGATTGACTTGATGTATGGATGAAAGCTCCATACGCGAAGGTCTGGGCGTACCTGGAGAGTATACGTTGGGAGCAATAGTATGACTCTGATGCATTGTAGGCACCGTTGTGGGCTGCATGTAAGCGTGGACTTGACGTATGGATGGAGACTCCATACACGAAGGACTGGGCGTATCTGGAGAGTATACGTTGGGAGCAATAGTATGACTCTGATGCATTGTAGGCACCGTTGTGGGCTGCATGTAAGCGCGGACTTGACGTATGGATGGAGACTCCATACACGAAGGACTGGGCGTATCTGGAGAGTATACGGTGGGAGCAATACTATGGTTCTGATGCATTGTAGGCACCGTTGTGGGCTGCATGTAAGCGCGGACTTGACGTATGGATGGAGACTCCATACACGAAGGACTGGGCGTATCTGGAGAGTATACGGTGGGAGCAATACTATGGTTCTGATGCACTGTAGGCATCGTTGTGGGCTGCATGAAAGCGTGGACTTGATGCATCGGTGAAGGTTCCATATGCGAAAGGCTGGGTGTAACCGGAGAGTAAACAGTTAGAGCAATATTAGGTCTGTGGTACACTGTATGCGCCGCTGTGGGCTGCATGAAACCGCGGTCTTGACGTATGGATGGAGACTCCATACGCGAAGGACTGGGCGTACCTGGAGAGTATACGGTGGGAGCAATAGTATAGCTCTGATGCACTGTAGGCACCGTTGTGGGCTGCATGTAAGCGCGGGCCTGATGTATGAATGGAGGCTCCATACGCGAAGTCCTGGGCGTACCTGAAGAGTACATGGTTGGAGCAATAGCAGGGCTCTGATGTACTGTAGGCGCCGTTGTGGGCTGCATGAAACCGCGTTCTTGACGTATGGATGGAGACTCCATACGCGAAGTCCTGGGCGTACCTGAAGAGTACATGGTTGAAGCAATAGCAGGGCTCTGATGTACTGTAGGCGCCGTTGTGGGCTGCATGAAACCGCGGTCTTGACGTATGGATGGAGACTCCATACGCGAAGTCCTGGGCGTACCTGAAGAGTACATGGTTGAAGCAATAGCAGGGCTCTGATGTACTGTAGGCGCCGTTGTGGGCTGCATGAAAGCGCGGTCTTGACGTATGGATGGAGACTCCATACGCGAAGTCATGGGCGTACCTGAAGAGTACATGGTTGAAGCAATAGCAGGGCTCTGATGTACTGTAGGCGCCGTTGTGGGCTGCATGAAACCGCGGTCTTGACGTATGGATGGAGACTCCATACGCGAAGGCCTGGGCGTACCTGGAGAGTATACGGTAGAAGTAATAGCAGGGCTCTGATGCACTGTAGACACCATTGTGGGCTGCATGAAAGCGCGGACTTGATGCGTGGGTGAAGATTCCATATGCGAAGGGCTGGGTGTACCCGGAGAGTACACAGTTAGAGTAATATTAGGTCTCTGGTGCACTGTAGGCTCCGCTGTAGGCTGCATGAAAGTGCGGAGTTCAGGTATGGATGAAGGCTCCACATGCGAACGGTCGGGCGCACCCGAAGTGTATACGGTTACGGAGTGTAAAGGTGGCGAAGAATAAGCGTAGCAGGTCTGCGGTCGGATATGCAACGGTTCATAGTGGTGCGAATATGGACTTTCCTGAGTTGCTAACGAGGTTGCTGTTTCGGGTGGCTGTAATAAGTCCGCACATTTTTGAGTAGACATGCCTGTCTGCCCATAAATGTGAGGACTATTAACTGTTGTCATATTTGACAAATTATCTGAAGAAATGTTAGAAGTTATGGGCACCGTGGGTGTTGAAGATACCAAGGAAGTATGGGCTACAAGTTGCGAACACAAAGACGCCACCTTCTCAGGATCCATTGCCGGAGCTGTCGAGGATCCTACAGGTGGTTGCAAAAGATGTTGTGCTAACCGTGCCAAGAATTGTGCGAAGCGTTCCGTAGATAGCGCTTCTGGTTTCGGAGCGGGACCCCGCAGTATATTAAGCACCTGATGCGCAATGCGATTTTCTCTCTCATTTTCTTGCATGATGTTTTTTTCGTCTAAACATGAGAGAATTGCTATAGTCCATTTCAATATCTGTAGTGGAGAATATTGCTGGCCATATCTGTACTCTGTGGGACCATTGTCCGGAGTTGGTGAGACTGAGGTTCTCAGAGGGGGCGGTGGCGGCGGTATTAGCCAATTTTGGAGATCCTGCCCAGGAACCTGTAAGTTAGCACTAGCATTTTCATTTTTTATCTCAGTCACAGGAACAGTTACATCGATATTTAAAGATGGTGAGGATTTATCTTCCTCAACCGTAGCATTAATGTCTGATTTCAGTACACTCGGCGTTGTAGTATAATCCTCTTCTTCGATTATTTCTTCTTTAATAGGGAGGCATAAGAAGCTCGTCGGCGGGGTAGAGGTTGGTAGTGGTGGAGTTATGTCTTCAGAGTAACTTCCTTCATTAGTATGCATCATCAAAGGGATGCAACGGAATAGTAAACAAAAAAAAATGCTGAAACAATAAGTTAACTTTTTCTTAGAAAATTACTAAACAAAAATAGCTATTATTTGGTTACGTACTCACCAGGGTTGAATATAGCAGATGAAATATCTTGACGATATCTCAAAGGTTGATTAGATACGATGTCTTGTTTCTTTTGTTGTGAGTAGTGTTAAAGTGTTATTCCTAGATTAGTAGCAATGAAACAATCCTTTAAACGTGACCTTGAAAGAAGTACTGAAACAATATAGTACAGTTCGAAAGAGATCGTTTAACGTACCATTCGATGGCACTGATAATGATATTACTTACCCAACATAGATGAAGATTGTCCGGCACTTTGCTTGGGTTATCACCATAGTACGTCCACCAGAGGTCACTCACGGCGAAACCACCGACGGGTTTTCTAATAGCTATCTGTCAAGGATCAACTGATCATGAATTGAGACCGTTTCACATTGTCCCGGACCCCAGTTATCCATATCGGCACAGAAAAGTAAAGACAATTGAATTGAATGTTCCGTAACGGGACGGAAGTCGGCAATTAAGTGATGGCGAACTTGTTGCAACGAGATTTATGAGCGTTTAAGTTCGGGGCACTGCACGCATGCGCTATGCAGCGATATTGATTCAGACACCGATGATTAATGTACTCGTAGGTTTCACCAATGCATTATAGGATAGCTAGCAACAAACATTGAACAAAAAAAGTTAAGAGAAACCAATTTCATTTACTACCTTTGTCTGGGTTTATTTTGGAAGAAAATAAAGAAATTGTCCTATTACAAAGCCTATAAGAATGAGTTGTTCCCCTTAAATATTTTATGAGTGGAATTCAGAATTTTTATCTGAGTAAGAGTCGCCTGTTTCACGTAAGGGTAGGCAGATTTCTACTTGCAACAATCCTAGCATAACTCTAGTATTGGCGTCTGATATCTCCTGATCTCCTTTGATGAAAAAGTACGATTTCGATTAAGATTACTTAAATAGGTAACTTAAATAGGTTTTAACACCACATGACACTAGGGGGCGCTTCAATACGTGATAAAAAACCCGTTGAAGGTTTTTTTTTAAACTTCGTAGTTCTCTAATTTCACACTGTTCTTCACTCCATCTAACTAAGTCACAGTACTTATCTCCAAAAACAAAAACAAGCACACTCGCAACTTTATTTCCCATGATGAAAATCCTCAGATACATACTCAGTGCGTAGATCTTTGAGGATACCAATCAGGGGGTAATCAGAACGAGTACGAGACCAAATATACGATTATGGTAGAGAGGCTCCAACGTAAATTCGCTAGATGTACATATCTACAAGCAACTAATACCCTTATCTTTTCCCTTCCCTATTCGTAGCCGGTATGGTCGGCTTGGATACGCTAGAGCTAAGAGGTAAGCTTCAGCTAGCTTTTCACTACTGCCTGGTACTGATTATATTTAAGTTTTAATCTGTACGCTTACTATTTTTTGAAATAAATAATTCAAACTCTAATTTCCGTTTTGAAATTTTATTTATTCAAATTTCTAGAAGGAATAAGGCGTCTCCTTGGTTCTCATGTCTTCTCAAGTCCCACTCCGTAAATTACTTCTCGCCAAGCAAAACCATGCAGTGTAGTTTAGACGTACGGTCTAAATTACATTATTTTTGCTGCATATTGCCAATTACTTATCCCCTTTGCGCTACATATCTAGGTATATGTACAGACGAGTTACGTGAAACAGACATCATATTTTCGTTATATTTCCTTCGGTACCTAATAAAAGATGTAGGCAAAAAACTAAATAACACGCTTTCAAAACGTATCACATGAGCCCAAACTCGAGGGGTTTGCTAGAAGCCACTGAAGAGTTCCACTATCCACCTTCCAAGGCTTTCATTGTCATCCAAGATTTGTTTACATTGATTGTTTGTTAGTTAGTTACAAATGAAGCTAATATAAGCGTGTTTAAACCATACTATTTTATTACCTCTCAATAATCTCAATTTTCATTTGAGGCACCTATCACCAGATTTGTTTCTATTGGCAAACAAGCCTTCCTGTTGTTTTAACCGGTTACTCGTTATACAGTTATGAGACTTGGAAGGGAAATTTCTTTCGGTACTAATTAATTAATGGGTTTTATTAATTAATGGGTTATATTTAATGATAATGGCATTAAAAAATACGATAAAACTGTATTTTCGAATTTAATTCTTTTTCGTTATTTATTTCATAAATTTTAAAATAAATTTAATACACATTTAGTTCTCATAATACAAGCTCTGCTTAGTTTGGGGAAGGATGATGCTGTGTGAAAATGTATTTACTAGCTGCGCCCCTTGGTTTCACCCGCGTAAGTTTTGATTCCGTGGAAATATGGAGATAAAAAGTAACAGTTAAGTATTTTACTCCTACATAAATACCCTTGATGATAAAACTATTTATTTGAATAAAAATTAATACTACAATACGAATGTAACCTTCTTTTGTTACTGCCGGGGCGATCTATAAAAAAATTAGAACACAAAAGACGCTATTGTGGCTTAACTATGATAGTTATATATATTCCCTCGAGGACTTTTTTGTAGGTAATAATGAGTACTTTAATCATGTAATACATAATTTTTATGTATCATCAATATTTTTCTCAGCGCACACCAAATAACGAATTTTATAGGCAAAATTTTGCTACCATGGGTTACATTATTGCAATTTTCTTAAGGATCTCTAATTTATTTGAACATAAAAATGGTTAAAATGAGCCCAGTAGCTTCGGAGACTATTCGATACAAACAAACAAAAAAATTTTTCCTCTTTATAATATTAGTATAGAAGATATAGATATTAGTATCGTTTAGTATAGAAGATTTATAAAATCGTTTCTCCTGACTGACTGACTGACTGATCTATCAACGCACAGCAAAAACTCTAGAAAGCATTTGGAACATAGGTTTATTTTGTAAAGGAAGCATATGCTAAGAAAGGATTTTTATAAATTTCCATTTTAAGGGGGGGAAACGGGATGAAAGTTTTTATGGGACTATAGTTTTTTTAAATATCCACGCGTGCAAAGCCTCTGGCAACAGCTGGTTTAAAAAAAATTAATGCTTAAAAATATTAATTCACCAATACTGCCCTTATAAGTTGTTTTCATAATTTATATTCCTTACCCTTAACTATAATCTATTTTCTTAGGTATATAACATAATAAGAATTGTATATTTACAGTTGGTAAGAATTGTAGGACTCCAACCACAATAAGATTAGCTGGTACAAAGTGATGTAGCATTTAGTCCGCCAATTTTCGCTTTTATACATTTTGCAAGTCTTGATAAATAAATCTACCGGTAGTGTTTGCTACATTCTATGATAGATTTTGAGTTAAATGTAGAGCGATATACAACATCAAGGCTACGTCTATGTACATTTGCTTAGCGCTTTGTTTATCGCAATTCCTTCAATGAGTTGCAACTTAATTGTGAGGGTTGACTGAAAAGGTATGAGAAAAAGAATAATTCATCTCCCATTTACGGTCAAATTTGAGACTTTTACTAGTCAAACTTCCCGATTTCGAGTGCCCTTTTGGAAAAAAATGATAATTCCACTTGTGTGATTTCTATTTACGACAAAATTTCCGCAGAAATTGTATATTATTCAATGGAGGAACGCTGACCATTTATCCCTTCGTGTTCTGTTACAGCGCTATGAAATAGAGGGCCAGAAAGGAGGGTCATGTTCTGCAGTGACCGAATTTACGGGCCCGCGTTCGCAATGTCTAGAGGCACTCGGCACGTGGCGACGGGAACAGCTGCTCCGCTCATCTTTCCGCGTCCAGGATGGCGGCTCGGATATCCCCTCTTCCGTGACTCGATAGATACCGTACGGGGGTTGACTTTATACACGAACGCCGCTTTAGTGTAGCCCATAGTGCCAGAGCGCACCGCTTCCAGTGCACAGTGGAGACGGTGACTTCTATCCTTATCTAACTGATGTTTCTTACTGTCTAGTGCGAGCGATGTGGGTACCGGAGTAATTTGCCGGTGGGACCGGGGGGCCGGCGGGGCGGTTGGCAGAGCGGGGAGCGGGGCGAAACGTGGAGCGGGTTTCGGTATGGATGGAACGGACAGCGGAGTAGAAAGTGGAGCGGAAAGCGGTGCGGATAGCGGAGCAGATAGCGGAGCAGGTAGCGGAGCGGATAGCGGTGATGATAGCGGAGCGGACAGCGGGGCGGGTAGCGTCATAGAGCATAGCAGCGGGTCCGGTACGTGGGTGACCCGAACCGGCATTATGTGATCTACGCTCCCCTTTTCACCCCTCTGCATGAGAGAGAACGAAAATTGCTGCTTTGTCTGCTCTATTTCACTCGACAGACCGGATGGCACATCTCCAATAATGGGTTCGATGTTCAGATCTGTAATTGTTTCTTGCGAAATATTCGTGGAATTTTTGTCTTCGTCACCGGCTGTACTCAACTTTACCGTTTGATCGTCTTGAAAGTACTCATCGATTACCAAGATCGGAGATGAAGATCCATTTGAAAAAAAAGAGTTGGCGGGTGATGCGATCGTCCCAATATCTGGCACGCGCTCGCTGTCTCCTGGCTTGTTAAATGGCTTCACAGCCTCGCACGGCATATTAGACAGCATTGAACGCAATAACGGCGTCTTGGATTCGGTGACTTCAAGACCTTTTACTTTGAGCGATTTCGCAGAGTTCATCAGCCGAGGCAGTTCCTCTAGTGTGATATTAACTTCGCCGTAATACATGTAATCGACGATCATACGCAGGTCGGAGAGCGCCATGTCCTTTAGGATGACTAAGGGGTGATCCGTGGGGTGATCTACGAATAAGGAGTGGAAGTATGGGCTGCAGGCAGCGAGCACTATCTTATGAGCGTGCAAGCATCCGCCATCAGCTGCAATTGTGACATCCAGCAGCGCCTTGGATTTCCAAAGAACCGCGCACATGGAAATCAAGTTCGACTCGTGCCTGATCCATTTTAATTTGTACTTCTGGGCCATGGTTGCTTCCACTGCCCGATTAGCTAGAAGATAAGAAACAAACGTTTCGCAAACACAATTTGATTGATTCACGCTAGCAGAATATGTACAGAACGCGGGATATTCAGCATTTACGACTGGCAAATAGAGCTCGGTTTATTTCGCAAAGAATATCGTATAATTAATGACTCCAAGTTGCAAGTGCATATTTGCCGCGTAAAGAAAAGTAAGATCTCATTAAATCTACGACTCTTTCGTTTGCGAATAAAAATTGCTGTTCACTTCGCCTCTATATAATGTATATTTAAATTTTAAGCTTTCATTGAACCTAAGATGATAAAGATACTCACGTAGAATACAGTAGTATTATATATGTCTGGTCTGTTTGATGTATAAGTATGCCAGGTAAGCTATTGTCGTTCATGACAAAGCTATTCATTCACGTAATTCTTCGTGTCGATAAAAGTGACCGTCAGTCTGCAACGAGTCGGAGTGGTGAACTAGGCATTAACTGTGGCAACCTAGGAAACCTATGTCACTTAAACTGGACGCATGCGTGAAATGGTATCGATCCAGGCATCCTTGATGAACACCCAGATTTATTGAAATCTAATAAAGCACAGGTGATCTAATTTTATACGGATGCTAAAATGAAAGTGCGTATCACGACACGCTAGGTTAGGTTGCTGAAGTGGCCTCATTCATCATTTTCCAAAATTGGTTCCATGAAACTTTAGATTGGCACCTATGAAAGCTACTCGCTGAATTTTGGTTCATACTTTTAGAGCATAAGTTTTTAAAGTTAACAAGGTGACACACACATAATACGAGTCGGTACTTAGTAATACTAATTCAAAGAAAAAAGTAGAAACGTTTGAGACGTTGTCAGTTAAAATTAAATAAATCAGGTACCTTATTTAGGTGCGTCCTTAGATAACTCAATAAAAAACTATTTTTTGTTAAACTAATCTATTTTAATCTAACTATTGTTTGTTATGGCAAACTTATGTTTCGGATCCGATCCCTAAGAGAAACACCAAGTATACCCTCTTCATAGCTCCAGATCTACTTTTAGTTTGTAGACCCGTCTTGCGATGAGTGTCCACCATCCACGTTTTAGCTAGGTAAGTTATTAATGGTAGGATGTAGGTACTGTTTAAGGACTTTAGGCATTGTGGGATGGGCGGATGACTTTGACTTCCCATCTATGACGTTTGTCTTTACGCATTCTGGGCGGTGAGAAGACTTCTCATCTATGCGAAGGACTCTTAGAGGAGGAGAGTCCAGTGATCAGCGCATCAGCTCTTTCTAGCTCCTTCTGCAACTGCCTCGACTTCCTTTCGAGCTCGGTCTTCTGCGCCACCTTCTCATCGTATTCCTTCTGAAGGCTAGCGATCATCTCGGACAGTTCGAAGACTTCTTCTCATCTGAAAAGGGTCTTACCTGAGAGTCCAGTGATCAGCGCCTCAGCTCGTTCTAGTTTAAGCTGCAACTGCCTCGACTTCCTTTCGAGCTCGTCCTTCTGCGCCACTTTCTCATCATATTCCTTTTGCAGGCGAGCAATCATCTCGGACAGTTCCCGCAGTTTGGCGCGAGCTTCCGCTAGAATCTGCTGCTTCATGCGAAGGGACTCGAGGGCCTCCTCTAGGCGCTCCTTCTTGGGCTTTACAATCCTAATAGTAAGGGAAAATTTTGTAAAACAAAGGCTTGATTCACCTCCATCATGAGTTTTGCACGTTTACACTAACATTTAGCTTACAAGCTATATTTGCTAGGAATTTTTGTTTTTGACACTTTAATGACATTCATTAGTCAATTCATTCATGTCGTGTCAATCGCAATTTTTTTTTATTTGTTTTGACCAATATGTGACCACTTGTACAGCCTATCGGTTACCTCTATGAGATGTTCCCGAGTGCAGGTGATGGGGCATAGGGGGTAGGAGAGCAATTAGACAATTAGTTAATGATTAAATTTTATCATTGCACCTTACCACCTATGGATACTCTAAGGATCATGCCACGTCTAATAAACCTCATTATTTAAATTAATTGTAAGATTTAGGCACTACTAGTTAATAAAGAATACCGTGCAAACACACAAGGCAAATCCGTTTCTTTTAACGCGAAAAACGTTTCTCTTCTTAAATTTCATTTCAATCGTTTAATCTCATGAAAACTCCGAAAAACTTTGAAACTTCAAAGAAAACCGAGGCGTTGTCGGTTTAAACCTGGAATTGGAACCCCGTCTTGCCCAAAATTAAGACATATAACAGAAGATCCTTAGCTTGGAGGAAAATACGCATATCATAATGTTTTTTCTGAAGCTGAAATTGTTATCCTTTTATAATCATTGATAATTTGTCAAAAGAAGATAATTAACTTACTTGAACACCTTTCCATATTTCTCAATCGCCCGTACCCATAGGCAAAGCGATTTCGCTGCAGAAGACACAGTGCCCACTATCTCCGGGTCGAAGTCTGGCTTGGCCGTGTATGTGCCAATCTTTTTCAATGTTTTGTCGGATATATTGTCTTTGTCGAATTCACGCAGCCGGTCCAGGAAGTATTGGTCACCGAGCTGGCGTTTAGCCTCAGCCCATGTTGGTTCTTTCTGAATTATCAAAGTTCATTATTATTTTGTTTAATATTGTCAACAGTCTAACCGTCATTCAGATTCGTCATTCATCACAAGCAATAGATAAAACCGACGACGCTTTATAACAACAGTGTTTTTGTAATGTCCTCCAAAATATACAATAAATTACCATCTGACATTAGAAAATGCTATGATTTTATAACTTTTAAGACAAAACTTTTTAATTATCTGATAGACAAGACATTTTATTCAATGAAAGAATTTTTGACCACATTGACTAAATTTCTGTTATTTTGACATTACACATATTTTATCGTTTGATTATTCGACATTATTTTAATTATATTGTAAATTAATCTTTTTTGCATGATATTAAGATAGGCATTAATTATTAAATTTAAAGTTAAAATTTTGTACGCCTAAGGGCAAATTACAGTGCACAAAAATACTCTAAGAACTCCAATTACCTGTGTTTACAAATAAATAATTTGAATTTGAATTTGAATTTGACGTTTCAAAGTGATCCTTGTGCTTTAATGAATAAATGAATTTTGACTTTGATTCGAACTATGTAAATGCATAGTTAGATATTGTATTATATCTAACTATGATATAATACAATATCTAGTTGGGTTTTTTGGGAAAGTCTGTAGCAAGTCACTGTAACACTGCCATACAGGCCTCTCTAACCCTCTGTTTCATAATCACTCGCTAATTTAGCAAGTCGCTAAAACTAGCCCTGTCCTTTTCTAACACTAAACAAAGGATATACATGGTCCACAATACCACGGTACTCGTACGGTTCCTGATACCCGAGATACAGGGAATTCGGAGTGTAGGATTATGTACATATGTGACTTTTAGGTGTTAATCTTTGAATCGTTTTTTTTTCATTAGATTAACTTAGTTATTTGTATGCATAAAAACTTTTAAGATCACTAAGTCAAATCCCGCTTTGCGAATGACAAAGCTTTAACTACGCCATAGCGTCCTCAATCGCAAAGCTGAAAGTGACATCTTTGCCTAAACTGAATCGCTATAAGACTTCATGGTTAGGCCCCAGCTCAAACAATTGGAAAGATGGCAATTTGTATCGTACTACTTGTCTGCTCTGAAAATTTAGAACCTAGACCGAGGAGAACCTAGAGCGGAGGCGGGGTTATTTCAGGGTGGAACAAGACAATAGAGACTTACAATGTAAAATTATTTAAAATAACGTTTAAGACGTTTATTCCCATAAAGACATAGTCACTTACATGAGAACATAAATATCATAAAAAAATCGAAAGTAGGTCGTTCTAGTAGGTACAAGTTAATAGGTAGGCAATAAAATATTTAACCCCTCCAACGCATATCTAGGTAGGAAATGTCTTTTTATTAATAATAAATTGTGCGAGTTTTATTTTATATAAGCTGAAAGAGTCTACATTTTTTATTTCTGAGGATATTTTATTATAAAGTTAAATAAAATAGAAAGGAAAGTAAAATAGGAGTTTTATTCGACCCGAATTCTAGAAAACGTTGAAGCGTTATATTGTTTTGTTACGTATATTTTTACATACTTTACCTGTAACAAAATAAGGACGGCTTCCAACACCATCTCGACCTTCTGCGGTGGCTTGGCATAGGACTTTACTTCTGTGATGTCCTTCTTGTTCAAAGCATCCAACGCCTGGAGGAAAAACACTCTTTTTCATGAACAAATCGAAATATTCTTACTTTGGGGCTAGATAATTAGATGACTTTGGCCCTGCTTTGGGACTAGATGATAGGGCTAGAGTTAGCGTCCTGCTAAAATTAGTGAGTGGTAATGTATAAGAGGGTTCGAATGCAGTGATTATTCCTAATTCAATACCTTCACAGCTTCATCTAAAGCCGGCATGGCGCTGGCGAGATCTCTCATCGCAGCCTCTGCCAGTTTTTTACACTGGACCTCCTCTTCCATCGTCTTCTTGCCTAAGGATCAAGGAATTCACCAAACACATCACAAAACTTTAAAAAAATATATAAGTACTTAATATATCAGTCATGTAGTTCCCATAATACAAGTTCTGCTTAGTTTGGGGATAGATGATGCTGTGTGAAAAATATCCAGCATTATTTATTAAAAATGCGAGCGTTACTGCTTGGGGCAGAAAAACATATAATGATAGTACTTTCCCCGACGAGTTCAACTAAATTGTGTAGCAAGTAATAAAATATAGTTTTTAAAATACACGGTGTAAAAAGACCCATTAACCAAGCCAAGGCTTCTATGATACCTGGAAATTCATTGGTTGTGGAAATATTGAAGAAAAAAGTCTCAATTTGTTTTTCAGTTCTTTACGGATATGAATTCCAAGTGTTATTAAGGTAAACTTTTTTCTAAACAAACATCATCAACATTTTCGAATTTTCTTATCAAATTACACATTTGAAGTTACAGTAAGGCAATAAATATCAAACTCAAACGCACACCTACACCTCAGCTTAGACTCAAGCGTATGCCGGACAGAGCGTGCAAACACCTCAGCTTGGACTCGAGCGTGTGCCGGACAGAGCGTGCAAACACCTCAGCTTGGACTCGAGCGTGTGCCGGACAGAGCGTGCAAACACCTCAGCTTGGACTCGAGCGTGTGCCGGACAGAGCGTGCAAACACCTCAGCTTAGACTCAAGCGTATGCCGGACAGAGCGTGCAAACACCTCAGCTTGGACTCGAGCGTGTGCCGGACAGAGCGTGCAAACACCTCAGCTTGGACTCGAGCGTGTGCCGGAAAGAGCATGCAAACACCTCAGCTTGGACTCGAGCGTGTGCCGGACAGAGTGTGCAAACACCTCAGCTTGGACTCGAGCGTGTGCCGGACAGAGCGTGCAAACACCTCAGCTTGGACTCGAGCGTGTGCCGGAAAGAGCGTGCAAACACCTCAGCTTGGACTCGAGCGTGTGCCGGACAGAGCGTGCGGTTTCGTTTAAAACATTGCGCGTTGCTAAAAACGCTATTTTCTTACGTTTAAATTAAAAAGTCGCTTCCCAGCAATTATTTTCCCGTTTTTCATGAAACTTTACACTCATATAGCATATACATCAGAATAACACATAGGCTACTTTTTACCCGGTTACCATGCGAGCGAAGCCGTGTACAGAAGCTAGTATTCCAATAAGCGGCGATAAGCTTTCAACCTGTCACGTGGAAATTGTGGACTTAATTCAAAACGCGGGCATGTTTAAATGTAATGTTTCGACTACCTGCCTCTGACTACCCCTACCTGGCATCCATAAAGATCTACTTGTTACTCTTTCAAATCTACTAAACGGATTTTGATGAAACTCTACAGTAATATAGCTTATACATCAGAATAACACATAGGCTACTTTATATCCGGGTACCACGCGGGCGAAGCCGTGGGCAGAGGCTAGTAAAAAATAAACAAAAGCCCATCACTCCACCCGCTTGTCAGCACACCAACCAATGCAACTCGATTGTCAACTGGCACATGCTAGCAAGAAAGGAGTAGTCACGCAATTGGACCTAAAGAAACCGATCCTTCGCAATACTCGTACCCCAATCACGTTGCTTTCGCAAAACTCTGTTTCGAAACTTCAAAAGTTTCACAACTTTTTAACAAACGGGTATAAGTCTTATGGTTTCTCTTTATTGAACAACTTTGCCAAGATGCTGACAAAGTTTCCGTGGCGTACATGCTTCTGCAACTTTTTGCATTAACCAAAGTTTGCGTAAACAGTTTTTTTTTTATATATAAGAAAGAAAGGAAATTAAATTAAGACGAACAATAAACTGGGATATGTCACGTTTACTGCTTTGACATACTTAGGCCTTCTTTCAATATTCCCATATACTTGGTGTAATGTCTCAATTTGCTTGTGTGATTAATTTAAAAATGTATGTTTAAAATGTTAACATCATATTTTTTATAAGTTGGCGATTTTATATGATCCTTATAAGTAGTTTAGACTGGACCTGGGTATCAGGAACTAAGAGTACCATTTTACCACAACACCAAGACTCAGAATGAATAAGAGTCTTCATCAGGGTGAGTGGTTGCGACTTTCTCGGAAGACTCTCGGAATGAGTCGAAACTTAGTCGGTTCCTTTTGTACATTAAAGTTAAGTCAATTGGTTTGTGCACAAATGCTAATGGCAGTGGATCAGTCAGTTTGTTCCGTTTATGTATGTTGATGACTCCTATATATTCAATATCCCACTCAGTGTATTCTGGCACTAATATCAAAGCCGCCAAGCAACTGTTGTAATACAAATAACTTACTCCTAGCGGCCACTTTGCGTTGTTGCTCGTCCGCGTTCCGTTGTTGCACGTTGATGACTCTAATGTATTCAATACGCCACTCAGTGTATTCTGCCACTAATTTCAAAGCCGCCAAGCAACTGTTGTAACACAAATAACTTACTCCTAGCGGCCACGCTGCGTTGTTGCTCGTTCGCGTTCCGTTGTTGCACGTTGATGACTCTAATGTATTCAATACGCCACTCAGTGTATTCTGCCACTAATATAAAAGCCGCCAAGCAAGTTTCGTTACAAAAATAACTTACTCCTGGCAGCCACGCTGCGTTGTTGCTCGTTCGTGTTCCGTTCTTGCACGTTGGTGACTCCAATATATTCAATACGCCACTCAGTGTATTCTGCCACTAATATCAAAGCCGCCAAGCAAGTGTTGTAACAAAAATTACTTACTCCTAGCAGCCACGCTGCGTTGTTGCTCGTCCGTGTTCCGTTGTTGCACGTTGATGACTCTAATGTATTCAATACGCCACTCAGTGTATTCTGCCACTAATATCAAAGCCGCCAAGCAAATGTTGTAACAAAAATAACTTACTCCTAGCAGCCACGCTGCGTTGTTGCTCGTCCGCGTTCCGTTGTTGCACGTTGATGACTCCAATGTATTCAATACGCCACTCAGTGTATTCTGCCACTAATATCAAAACCGCCAAGCAAGTGTTGTAACAAAAATAACTTACTCCTAGCGGCCACGCTTCGTTGTTGCTCATCCGCGTTCCGTTGTTGCACGTTGATGACTCCAATATATTCAATACGCCACTCAGTGTATACTGCCACTAATTTCAAAGCCGCCAAGCAAGTGTTGTAACACAAATAACTTACTCCTAGCGGCCACTTTGCGTTGTTGCTCGTCCGCGTTCCGTTGTTGCACGTTGGTAACTCCAATATATTAAATACGCCACTCAGTGTATTCTGCCACTAATATCAAAGCCGCCAAGCAAGTGTTGTAACACAAATAACTTACTCCTAGCAGCCACACTGCGTTGTTGCTCGTCCGCGTTCCGTTGTTGCACGTTGATGACTCCCATGTATTCAATGCATTGCTCAGTATAGTCTGCTACTTGCACCTTTGATGGGAAGAATACTTTGTAAAATACATAGGTATAATGTTGAAAGTTGACAAATGGAACTGCAGGATCTTCTTGGGCGTTATTTACAGTTGCATTTTTCTATATACCTAATGGGCACAGTACCTGCTATGTAACTAACCCCACTCTAAGATTCCCTGTGTCGTAGATATCAGGAACAACGATTGCCATGGTACCATCGCACTAGTGTACCATTTATGCAGATATCTGCAGAACATGCAAAAATTTTGTATTGACCTCAAATTAAGACCTGTGCAACACCCAAACCTGGAACAAACATCTGCAAAACATGCAAACATTCGTCCCACAACGGGAATCGAACCGTTGCGTCTCAGCCGGCTTTTCACCTGGCGCGCTACCAAAGTAGCATTAAACTTTACCTGGGCTATGGCCAGCTCTTCAGACATCTGTCCGACGAGCTTGGTGGTCTCCTCAACCTTGCCCAGACCGTTCCTCAGCTTGTTCGCTTGAAGGGCCACTTCGTGACGCTTCATACGTAGCATTCTGAAAGAGGAGGTCTCTGGTTACTATCGGTGTACCGCAGGGATCAATTCTTGCACCATTTTTGTTCTTAGTATACATTAATGATCTACCCCACCTTGTAAGGGACGATCATGAGGTTGTATTGTTTGCAGATGACACGTCACTTTTATTTAAATTAAAGCGACGACAAACCAATTTTGACAATGTAAACAATGCAATCTCTAAGGTTGTAAAATGGTTCAACGTTAACAATCTCTTACTTAATGAAAATAAAACAAAGTGTATTAGATTTATACTACCCAATGTTACACAAGTTAAAGCAAATATCAAAATCAAAGATGAACAGTTGGCTCTTGTGGACACCACCGTATTCTTAGGTATCACCCTAGATAATAAGCTTCAATGGGGTCCTCATATTGATGGGTTATCGAAGAGACTTAGTTCTGCGGCATATGCAGTCAAAAAGATCCGTCTTTATACAGACGTTGACACAGCTAGACTAGTTTACTTCAGCTACTTCCACAGCATTATGTCGTACGGTATACTGCTATGGGGGAGTGCTGCTGATATCAATACCATTTTTGTGTTGCAGAAGAGGGCTGTTCGAGCAATTTATAATATGGGCCCCAGAGAATCACTTCGCGAAAAGTTTAAAGAAATAAATATAATGACATTCCCTTGTCAATACATTTATGAAAATCTGATGTATGTTCACAAAAATATTAATTTGTTTAAGAAAAAAAGCGATAATCACAATGTTAATACTATAAATAAAGATAAACTCGCTGTTGCCACTTGTAGACTCCATAAAGTTGGTAAATCGTTTAAAGGGCACGGTGTACGCTTTTATAACAAACTCCCAAGAGATATACAAAAATTATCAATTAACAAATTTAAAAACGTAATTAAACAAAAGCTTTATAAAAAGGCATACTATAAAATATCTGATTATTTAGATGACAAAAACTCTTGGGATTGAAAAAGCTCCAACTCGAACCTATTGTTTTGTAAAAGGATCATTAAAAAGAATAACCAGCCTTGTTTTCTTGCCTTTCTTTCCTGGCTTGGTCGCGGAGGAACAGGCACCTAGATAAAAACCGACGTTTCAAAGTGGTCCTTGTGATTTTATTGAATAAATGAATTTTGCCTTTGACTTTGACTTTGAGGATCAGCAGTTTGAATTATAGCCCATAGAGCAAACGCTTGCTGCAAAAACTGTCATGGATCAGTATTTGTGTAAGCTTTCGCGATCACTACACATAATTACTTAAGTAAAACGCCATAAAAACCCGTATAAACCTTATAATTATATCTTTAATTAAATTTAATTAAATTGGATGTAAAAACATACCCAAAATAACCATTGAATTACTATATTTGAAAATAGAATATTATTATAACATGTGGTGTGGAGCTCCACATACTCACTCTTTATACCCGGACACCAGCTCCAGATACTCACTCTTTATACCCGGACACCAGCTCCAGATACTCACTCTTTATACCCGGACACCAGCTCCAGAAACTCACTCCTAATACCCTGACACCAGCTTCAAATACTCACTCTTTATACCCGGACACCAGCCCCAGATACTCACTCTTTATACCCGGACACCAGCTCCAGATACTCACTCTTAATACCCGGACACCAGCTTCAGATGCTCACTCCTAATACCCTGACACCAGCTTCAAATACTCACTCTTTATACCCGGACACCAGCCCCAGATACTCACTCTTTATACCCGGACACCAGCTCCAGATAGTTCGTGGGTGTGACGTAATTAGTTCTCCTCATTTCCTGCCACATCTTGATAGAGTACTTTCCGACAGATGAGTGGATAAGAGACATGATGGACGCCACCGAAGCGCGGAGGATATCCTCACGGCTCTCGATCAAAGATTCTTTGCGACGGATCTGTGGAAATATTGGGCTGTAGCGACATCTCTCGACACAAGCAGACGCAAAGCTCAGTACCATCCGTATCTTTTCAGTTTACCACCCATTCGCACTAATCGTTTCGGTTTCACCTTCATAATGGAAACGGCGAAGGAAGGGAACACACTTCCATCATCTGTCTTAACAGAAAAATACAATCTGGGTCTCGAGGTTGGATTTTTGGTATACTATTAAATCTTACCTACCTATTTGTATGAACTATGTTGTGTCAAGGAGATGAGCGTTGAGGCAACTACAAATTTCTTACACTTTATATAGAATAAAAAAAATTGAGAAAAAAAAACAATTTTGAAAAAAAAAATTAAAAAATAAAAAACTTTTCCCATGTAGACTCCATAATGTCATGTAGCAATATTATTTACCCTAGTATAACAATATTAATTACCCGCGTATATTTTATTCCAAAAACTATCGTGAACTTGACTATTCATATTGTAAAACGGGAAGCGGGGAATACCCTAGTATAGCAATATGATTTACCCTAGTAGAACAGTATTAATTATCTTATTATAGCAATATAACTTACCCTAGGTCCAGTGATGGAAGCTAACAGTTCGACACCTTCGAGGAACTTGTAAGCCACCTCGAGCAGCGCCTCTCGCGGCCATTCCAAGAACCAATTCGTGGTAGTTGAATTAATCAGGGCCGGGTATTGCCGGATACGATTCCTAGACGAATATAAACATGTTTTGGATATATTGATAATGAATATGCAAAACATGTAAGCGTGTATCTCCTGCGTCTCAGCCGGCTGCTCGTCCGCCGCGCCACCAAGCCACCGAGGTCGTGAAGTTCATATAATTCATAATTAAATTCAAATTCACTATTTCTAATTATTTCTAAATTAGGTTTAGAAAAAAAAAACAAATATACATTTCTCTTAAGGAACATACAAACGGCAAAACAGTTTGCGAACATTTTGAAAAGTTTTTTTTTACATTTTCCTTTTAATGGCTTCTTATACTATAATACTTCCTATTTACTAGAATTGACTTTAAAAAAAACAAAAGAAAATTAATTAATTGAAATGAAATTTGAAATGGTTTGTCAGTCAGACAATTAGGTCTAAACTAGGTCTAGAAAAAAAAACATATAAATATATTTTACGTTAATGAAGAATTACCTGAACTCGTCTCCGATAGGACTGAAACAGAGTACAATGTGTAGGTTGGCCCTCACGCGGTCCACCAGGAACAAGTACACTTGCTCTGCCGTTTGCATGATATTAGCCGCTTTCATCGGCTTCTCCAGTGCTGCTTTGATCTGCACACAAAACACATGTTTTTTTTTTTAACACAGAGCTTTTTTTAGGGGCACAACGAGTCTTTCAGAGCAGGCAACGCATCAGACTATCCGTCGCACTAGACTCTTTTCAGGGCCACAAAGAATCTTTCAAGGTAAACGCATCAGACTATCCGTCACACTAGACTCTTTTCAGGGCCACAATAAGTCTTTCAGAGTATACGCATCAGACTATCCGTCGCACTAGACTCTTTTCAGGGCCACAAAGAGTCTTTCAGAGTAAACGCATCAGACTATCCGTCGCACTAGACTCTTTTCAGGGCCACAATAAGTCTTTCAGAGTATACGCATCTGACTATCCGTCGCACTAGACTCTTTTCAGGGCAACAAAGAGTCTTTCAGAGTAAACGCATCAGACTATCCGTCGCATTAGACTCTTTTCAGGGCCACAAAGAGTCTTTCAGAGCAGGCAACGTATCAGACTATTCGCCGCACTGTAAAGTCTGGTATTACTAGCCGTTATAAAAGTCTAATAGAGAAGAGATCTTTTCTATTATATTTCCATAGATATGGGGCAACTAGCAAAAGGGCGCCACTTAGGTACGGACCTCGGCTTGGGCCGTTGCCAGAGGGGGAGGAACAGCAAAGAAACGCCCCGGTACATATCTGTACCGTGAGTAGGCGCGGGCTCGGTGTATCTGTGAAGTGTTTGCTATGTCGAGACTTGTTGACGTCACCACCGCGTTAGCGGTGCTGATGGGGTCATCAGGGTCACAAAGAACGTGTCTTGGTCTACGGAGGGTTTAAAGAGCCGCTCGGTGTGCGCGCGGCATTTTATGTAGCGCCCGTCGGCGCAAGTTTTGTCGTGTGATTCTAGTAACACAGGTATCCGAGTATAGCCAGTGACTTACGTCTTCAAACTCGTCCGGCTTGAAGAGGTTAGTGACCTCGCCGCTGCTGAGCAGATTGTTGATGATCTCCGTGAAGGTCTCCTCCACGATCTGCGTGTCGCAGAATATGAAGGTCGTCTTCTTCGCGTCCACTCCGGTGGTTGTGTATAGGAGCTGAAAAATCAATGCGTCATTATAGGATAAATCAATGCGTCATTTTAGGATAAATCAATGCGTCATTTTAGAATAAATCAATGCGTCATTTTAGGATAAATCAATGCGTCATTTTAAAATAAATCAATGTGTCATTTTAGGATAAATCAATGCGTCATTTTAGGATAAATCAATGCGTCATTTTAGAATAAATCAATGCGTCATTTTAGGATATATCAATGCGTCATTTTAGGATAAATCAATGCGTCATTTTAGGATAAATCAATGCGTCATTTTAGGATAAATCAGTGCGTCATTTTAGGATAAATCAATGCGTCATTTTAGGATAAATCAATGCGTCATTTTAGGATAAATCAATGCGTCATTTTAGGATAAATCAATGCGTCATTTTAGGATAAATCAATGCGTCATTTTAGGATAAATCAATACGTTATTTTAGGATAAATCAATGCGTAATTTGAGGATATTATTACGACCGGTCCACGCACTCTAATGTTCTCCCACTGACATTTCGTTGACCGTTGAATGACACTACAGCTGATCAGAACAGTGTTCAGGTTCGTCCGGAGAGCGACATGGTCAGTCTTATGTCGCTACCTCGTTTAAGTAAGTTATCTACTCAAACATTTGTTTTTTAGGATTATTTACGATGCCTACCTTAGTATTGTACAATATGACGTATTATAATGTGTATGTGAATTTATATGTGTATATTTGTAGTAAATCTGTAGGTATGTATCTTAACATATTTATTATATATATATTAGTTATTGTATTGTGTAGTTAATATTCTTTTGTTGTTATTTTATGTACACCCCCGCCACTCTCACAATCTCTTACTATCCTCTCCATCCAAAGGTTGTCTGGAAGAGATCGCTTCTAAGCGATAAGACTGTCCATTGTACTTTCTCTATTATAAGATTTTGTTATTTTGTTTTGTATGTTTTTTGCTTAAGGTGTACAATAAAGTATTTTCATTCATTCATTAATTCATTCATGGTTTAAGCAACTTTCATACCTTCCCATTTTGGCGTGATATTATTCATGTATGTTATACCTACCTACAAAGTTTAATCAAGATCGAATAAACGGTTCGGCAGCTATCGTCGGACATACAAACATACATACCTACAAACATCAGATCGCCCAAGTAGACTCGTATCTGCTTTCACTCCGCTCACTCGATCAATGAATATTTCCTTGCAGCAAACATATTAATCTATGATCTAAGATACTTACTTTTAAGTCCTCCCTTAAGTCTTTCACTCCGTAAGTCTTGGTGACCACGATCTGGAAAGAGTTGCATTCACTGATGTAGGACGCAACTCGCGTCAAACTCTGACGTCCAGATCCACCTAGGAAATTATATGAAACATTAAAAAATGTACGTGATGCGTTAGACACTGCTCACTTTTTACGCTCCCTAGTGTCATGTAACACTTAAACCTGCCTAAAAGAACCTAATTTCTTTCAACCCCCTATAGTTGTGTAGCACTTAAACCTATCTAAACAAACCTGATTTTTTCAACCCCTATTGTCACGTGTAACATTTTACCTACCTAAACGAACATGATTTTTTCGACCCCTAATTGTCGTGTAGCATTTAAACTTACTTAAACGAACCTAATTTTTATCGGAAACTGGAATCTAAAGAAAAGTCTAGAAAACCACCTTAAGGGGAAAAACTGGACCCTGAAAAAACTTATTCAACTTTTCTTCCTTAAAAATCCACCTTAGTGGATAAGTGTACTCTAAAAAAAGTCTAGAATTCCCCCTAGAGAGTAGGTACCTCTTAAGGGGGAAAACTGGAATCAGGTTTAAAAGCTTGTTTTTGAAAATGTTTTTTTACTATGAATTGTTAAAGAGAGAGATAGATGAAATCAAGTTTAGTTGACGTACATGAGAAACGACGCTCTTAAATATATGTGAATTTTGAACTTAATAATCCACTATCATATAAAATACCAATTCCAACGCAGAGGAGATTCCCGCGCGGCTGCGAGATGACGCGGACGATGCGGCATATATGCTCGATGGCGTCCTTGAACAGCACCAGCTCCATCTTCACCACTCCCGGGCAGCTGTTATATTCCTCCATCTGATTCGCTATGTATCTGGAACAAACATACATACATACATAAGCCCACGTCTGTTTCCCGAAGGGGTATAGGCAGAGACCAAGGATTTCCACTTGCTACGATCCTGGCATACTTCTTTCGCTTTATTAATCCTCATCAAATTCTCCATACAATCTTGGCGGTTAGTGCACTTCTGACCTGGCCTTTCTCTAGAATGTCTCCAATTTGGTCAGAGTACGTTCGCCGAGGCCTTTCTCTTCCAACTATCCCATTCACGCTCGCCTTTTATACTTGTTTTGTTAATCTTCCTTCATCCATCCTTTCTATATGCCCAAATCATCTCAACATATCTTTCTCAACTCTCGTTACTAAATTTTCATTCACTCCACACTGCTCTCTTAATACGCTGTTCCCCACTCTATCGCTCAAAGTTACACCACACATAACAAACATAATAATTTCTAATATCCCAAAAAATCAACCTCGGTGGAACTCTAACTCGCAAACTCCCGCGTTACGCATCGTTACCGGTCGAAATTTTTGATATGTATCTAGAAATCTGAATTCAAGAAAGCGTTCAAGCGTTATACGTTATTTAGCTAAAAATTAACTTAAAACTGCTTGGTCTATGTAAGGGGGTAAATGTATAAATATATTTTCTTTCTACTAACTTTCTCAAAGCAGGCGGGTCATTCAAGTCATCATAAACCTCGAAGGGGTTGAGAAAGTGTCCGAAGATAGGCGCGGTCTTCGTCGGGCACAGCGCGTGGAAGGTCAGCTCAAAGTGCTTGCCCAGAATGTCGCCGACGTGGTTCATGAACCAGTCTCGATCCCTGCGGAGGTAGGGAATAATTATGTCTTAGCCAAAATGTATAATCCGCTCTTTAACATATCTGCTAGCTGTTTTACAATAACGCATTGTTTTCTATTCCGACGTATCCACGTCCAGCTGGATTGTAATTCGGATAAATAAAGCGTTTCACGTTTTCCAAAGTGACTGACAATGTTTATCCGTTTTATAATTAAACAAAAAACCTAAGAACCTCTCTTCTGTTTCACATTGGCAGCTTTTCTGTTAAACTTATCGCAATTACATTCCGGCTGGACATCAATACGCCTCTTTACAAAAGAGTGTGTTTTTGTAAAACAGCTAGGGGTTATGTAAAACAGCTAATTATGAAATCTATCTGCCATAAATACACTAGCAGCTTACTAAGAAAAGCGCTTTAATGCTGTTTTTATTTTTATTTGGCAGGTAAGAATATGACTTCATGGCACTGCAGGCATAAGAAACAAGCAAGTTCCTCACGAACCAATCAGTATGCACAACAAATATAAGTTCCGTTAGACAGAACTGAAAAATCCTTCCTGGGCAGATCTGACTTAGGTTTAGGTTAGGTTTTTTTATGACCACCCAGAAATGGTGATGCTAAAGGAAGAATAGTTCTACCAAGTTGTGTCTAACGGAACTAATATTTGGGATGACACAGCTAGGTGTTCATACTGATTGGTCCGTGAGAAACACCTGAAGAAACATAATGAAGCCACCAGACTACAGATCGAATTTCAGGCACTTTTCAACTATGTTTTAGGGCATAACAAACCCTGGAAATATCAATATGAGACGGTACCTAATCGCATACCATCGCGGTGGATGTCTGTCTGCTTTCAAACAAAATTAAAAACGACGCACGACGCGACGCGGAGGAGTGAGGAATGAGTCGAAACTTAGTCGGTACTTTCACCGGTATTGCGGTACGAATAATAATCAAATTCACGATAGATTTTGGAATAAAACATTAAAAATAATCGTATTGTAAGACTCTCTCTCCGCGATCACTAACCCTGACGAAATTAGTTGAAACTTAGTCGGTGCCAACCAATAGTTCCGTTCACGTATCATGAAAATTCCCGTTTAACAATACGAATGATCAAATTAACGATAGTTTTTTAAATAAAACAAAGTGTATAAGTACTATACTATACACGTACAGCTTGTAACATTAAAGCCTGAATTCAAAGTCGGGGGTTGAAAAGTCCCCCAAAATCCATCATTCAGCATTCGCCTTATGGCTAGGTGTATAAAGGTTAAATTTGCGCTTGAATTTTCACATAGCGCTTGAATAGTCGTCTAAGGAGCCCCTATTTGACTATGAATTCGGGCCTTAATGCAGTCTGAACGAGAACTTACTTTTCCTCTGTCAGACGATCGTTGAATACGCGGAAACATTCGCAGATCCAAAGTCTCAACAATCTTGCTTTGGTGTTCGTGTAGTCCTTATTGCTACGCAACAGCCCCTGCAGAATATGCCAAGATACGAGTTAAATCTCTATCATCATCATCTCGGCCTGGATCACCCACTTCCATTTAAAATAATATTAACAGAAATAAAAATAATAATTAAACAAATCACTTTTAAAAACAAGGTTTTTCGTATTCTTCGATACCAATATCATGGGGTGCATGAAAAATAATTAGTCCGCCATATTGGATTTAGAATGATGTCACTTTGCTAACCATGCATCCAAACCAAACGTGTATGCAAAATTTCAGCTCAATCGGTTGGAGATAACTGATTTAAAATTCAGTTGCAAAATTTTACCCACAAAGTAAAACTAACTAACAAAGCAAGTTAAATAAAAGCTTTCAATAAAAAAATATATAAGCAATCTAAGAAGGTACGTACGATGAAGTATTGGTACTACCTCGAATGTGTTAAGGAAATTATTAACTACATTCTGTCTATAAACAATTTTGTGTCAAAAAGTCTTTAAGAATGCATACCTGAAATATCTTGGAAATGTCTCTCAAGTTAAAGAGATAATGCATCTTGCTCGGAGTAGGCAAGAGTTTGGCCACGATATTATTGAACATGTCAATGGTCGCTATCAAGACTGTTTTACCTGTGAAAGTAATAAAAGAATTATCAAGCGATGATGTTTGCAAATATCTAGATCCTATCATGCATGCTTCCACCATGGCGGACCACAATAAACCACCTTAAGTAAATACGGCAGTCTCTTACCAACAGTCTTGGTCTCCTCGTCGAAGTCAGAAAGGTGCTGCGACAGCATGGTGCCGAAAATCTTGATGAGCTGCTGGTGCGTGGGCGGCGGCAGGAAGAACGCATGGAAGCAGGACAGAAGCCGCGGGGGCAGCGGCGAGCGAGCACCGCCCGGTGGGCCCGCCGCGCCGCATAGCACCATGTCCTGAATACCATTCCAGTAGACACATTATCCCATTAAACAAGCAACAGTAAGAACGCGTGGAAGCAGGACAGCAGCCGCGGGGGCAGCGGCGAGCGAGCGCCGACCGGTGGGCCCGCCGCGCCGCATAGCACCATGTCCTGAATACCATTCCACTAGTCACATTATCCTATTAACAGGCAACAGTAAGAATGCGTGGAAACAGGACAGCAGCCGCGGGAAATCAGATCATGGACGACCGTTTATCAGGCATTCTTCGGTTGAGGCCTTTATCCAATCGGCATCTGCTGATGATGAATGAGGTTACCTTAACGTTTTTCCTCCACTGCTTAGCCCGATCGAACCAGTAACCGTAGTCATGCCAAAGTCTAACTAGCTCCAGCGGCGGTTGCGAGCCGTATTCATCGCGCACGGGCATATTTATGTCATCCATGAAAGCAATCATTTTCTTTCCTGAAATAATAGTTATTGAAAGATATTTTGGTAGAAAACATATTGTATTTATTTATATAGGACATTCAACAGAGAAATTACAGTAAGTAATTGTACCGTGTTAAATATTGTGTTCTTCCATAATATAGGATTCAACAGCGTGCACAAAGTAGACAATCTAACTTAGAACTAACTTAACATAATAGAGAAAACATCTACTAAAATACTTACTGCCGAGTAGAGTTTTAGCTATTTCTAAACGAAACAAGAGTTTAATCAAATAAATTATTAATATAAAAAAAAACTTTTTAAAACAAGCTTTTTCGTATTCTTCTCAGCAAACCCTTTCATATGATACCCATATTATGAGTATGCATAAAAGATAATTGGTCCGCCATCTTTGGGAGTCAGCCATATTGTATTGAGAATGTTATCACTTAGCTAACCATACATTATCATCCAAACCAAGCGTATATGCAAAATGGTAGCCCAATCGGTTGGGAATAACTTGTTTAAAATTCAGTTGCAAGATTTGACCTTTACACACTAACTAGCACTGCAAGTTAAATAAAAGCTTGTAAAAAGGACTTAAATCGTTCAAAAATGTCAAGAAAAGTGGTCCGTTATAGTCCGTACCTCCAGCAGGAACATAGTTTCCTTTCGTCCTCTTCTCAAGCCTGGCCTCTATAATGTCCTGTACGTTAGCGGCCGTCGTCTGCGCAGACATGTTGATAACTTGAGTACTATATCTGTACAGTGCAAAGAAAAAACGTTTGTCCTGACTGACTGATCTATCAACGCACAGTCAAAACTACTAGTCTAGAAAAGATGAAATTTGGGGCATGGATTTATTTGATCATGTAAACATATGCTAAGAAAGGATCTTTGCAAATTTCCACTTTAAGAGGAGAACGGGAGGAGGAACTTTGTATGAAAGTCTTTGTTCTTTAAAGTTAGAAACATAAAAAAAGCTATTATGAGCATAAATAAATGGTAACGTGTTACGGGGTTTTGGATACTTACATTTTAAGGGGATGAAATGGGGGTGGATGTTTGCCTCAGTTTTTGACGACTACAAGCGTGCTAAGATGCTGATTTCAGCACGAATGGCTTTTTAAAAATCACGCTCACACGATTGCTCGATAATCCAGTTTGTTGGCTTATTTATAAATGCTCGCGTCGACGGCGCAGTGGTTATAAAATCCGGTTGTAGACCGATATGTAGATGACAGTTATAATAATAATAAAAGCTTTTTATTCCGATTCAACTTAGTATTCTATCCTATCCGATACGTACGTATAAATGCGAAAGTTTGTGAAGATGGATGTTTGTTGCTCTTTCACACAAAAACTACTGAACGGATTTTGATGAAACTTTACAGCAATATAGCTTATATATCAGAATAACACATAGGCTACTTTTTATCTGGGTACCACGCTTTCGAAGCCGTAGGCAGAAGCTAGTTACATATAAGAGAGGAACTAGTCTAGTCTAGTATTTGGTTTTTGCTTATTTACCGCTGATCTGTAATTGGAGAAAATCTAAAGAAAGGTCAGGTCAGAAGTACCTACACTAAACCGCCGAGCTTGTACGAAGATTTTCATGAGGATGAATGAAGCGAAAGAGGTATGCCAGGATCGTAGCAAGTGGAAATCCTTGGTCTCTATCTACCCCTCCAGGAAACAGGCGTGACTATGTATGTATTTATGTACCGTAGATCTGTTTGGTAGTGGGCAAAGGCTAAGAGTGACAGTTGCGTGGGTTCTAGAATGTACCAACCTCTGGGTATCCAAGCTGGCCAGCGTGCCCTGTATGAGGAAGGTCTTGCCGGTGCCGGTGGGCGCGCCCACCAGCACCCCGTGCCCCGCCTTCAGCACGCCGAGCGCCACGCACTGCACGCGGATCAGCTCCGCCGTCGGCACCAGGATCGTGTGGAAACCCAGACTAACAATCAACGAGTAAAGGTTTTTTCAGGACAAAATAAAATCAGATTTCATTGAACAAAAAGCCTAAAAATAAATTTCATCGCCCATTTCTTCATCTAGGGGTGGGATTTTTCCATAAAAGTGACATGACCACCCTTGAAGTATACCCCATCTATTAAAAAAAGAATCATTAAAATCGGTTCGCAATCGGCGAAGATATCGCTAATGAAGATACATTAAAACAATATAAAACATACAGACGAATTGGGAACCTTTTTCAATTGGTACCTATAGCAGAATGAAGGATCATCAAAAAAACACAGAGTTTTGCCTGATTCTTTTAAGCTTAGTCGCGAGGGAGGAATCGGCGTAAATTCACTTTTAAATTTAAAAGTTCACGTAGTTTTTTTAAGCTGAATTATTTATTACGATCCTTATGATTTCAATGAATTAAACCTATGACCTTTGACGTTGACTAAAACAGAAATTATCTTTCTAAAGATAAAACTGAAACCTTGCAGTTTCGTATCGAGCGTATCGTTGGCGATTAAACCATGCAACTTTGGAGTAAAATGGATGTTACCATTTTAATACGTACGCACAAACGAACGCACGAACAAGCAACCAATTATCCTTCTTGCGTAGCGGGTAAAAAATCGGAAATTAAATTGAAAATAATGGTAATTCTAATATATTTGATTACGCGGCATTATATTTCCAGTTATCAGGCAATTTGTCATCCCAGGGCCGGAACTGACGGAGACGCTCATCCAGGAAGTAATCGTACACAGTATCTTTCAGAGGGAATACGCCCTGAAACAAAAGACAGGAGTCACTCAATAACCTGCCCTAAAACGAAGGGCATGATTAACTAAATAACGAGTCCTAAACATGAAAGGCATGAGTCACGCATCAACAAGCCCTAGAACGAAAGGTATGAGTCACGCATCAACAAGCCCTAGAACGAAAGGTATGAGTCACGCATCACCAAACCCTAGAACGAAAGGTATGAGTCACGCGTCAATAAGCCCTAGGGCTTATTCTAGAATAAAAGGCATGAGTCACGCAATAACATTCCCTACAACGAAAGGCATGAGTCACGCATGCTAATTAGCATTTTCTTTCCAGCTAACAATACGTCCTACAACGAATAACACCAGTCATTAAGTCAACGAAAACCATTGGTAGCAATGGTACGCGCTACATCGAAAGTCATGAAAGACTCATAGGTAAGGCAATAATGCGTCCTAGGACGAAAGAAATGGATCATGCCATTGCCATGAAAATGCCATGTATTTCTGTAAAGTCGCCTTTAGAAGTCCAATAGGTACTGCACATAGGCCAACCCCAAAAAGGCCACGACGAACGATCTAAGGCCGCCTTTCCTGCAACCTTTGTTAATTGGAATAAATAAATAAATAAGCACCCAACAGACATACGTAGTCCTGACCTTACACTAGGGTTCCCTGTGTCATGGGTATGCACATTTCTCACACAGCATCATCTAGCCCCAAACTAAGCAGAGTTGTATTATGGGAACTACATGACTGATATACTACTTATATATATTTTTTTGTAAATATCTACCTTTTCTACATTTAAAACACCCAGACCGAGACAGATATTTGCAGATCATACAAACATTTGTCCCGCAGCGGGAATTAAAATCGGAAGCTTTTGCATCTCAGGCGGGCCTTCGCAGAGCCGCAGAGTTCGTCAAAAACTCACTAAAAAAGTGACTTTACGTTAAAAATAGCGTGATAATTTAACTTAGTTTTATATCATTACCTCGTGTTCACGGACCCAGTTGTCGAGCTTCCGGCGGGCTTCCTCTTCCAAGGTAGCACATACAGACCAGATCATGCTGCAATATTACAAAAATCCTTTAAAAAAACCCCAAAAAATACATTTTTTTTTATTTCTTTACAATAACTGTGCATGAAAATTGTAAATAAGCGCTTGTAAATTCTTTGCATTTTTTTATCATGAAAATAATTCTCTAGGAGGTATACCAACTAAACTCAATTTAAACTGTCGCTCTCTTTAACTGATAGTACACGCAAGAAAGAGATGGCAAGAATTTTACTCCTATCAAATTAGTTTACGTGCCGCTCTTCTTCGAGTTTATAGTCAGCATGTTTTGAAATCACGACTAAACTTGTTATGGAAAACTTAAATCTGACTAATTTAACTTTTTAATCTCTTTCTTTTGTTACTGTTATGCCTACACACACAAACACATATACACACACACACACACACACACACACACACACACACACACACACACACACACACACACACACACACACGCATACACATCCACATACACAAACAAATAAACAGATAGCTATTTTATGTTACTGTAACAGTGTAAGCTCCCTAGCTATTATTTTATTATTATGTATTATGTACAAGTTTTATATAAGAGCTTTACATATCCGGCGGAGGTCATTGGTATACCACCGCACAAGTCTTTACCTAGTTTGGATACCTATGTTGTCCCAATCAGGAATAGTATTAACTAAGTACCAAAACTGTTGTACAATTTGTTCTATTTGTGACGTCTGTTACCGAATAAACTTTATCTTATCTTATCTTTATGTTACTGTTAATATAATTTTACTATTTCATTCGGTTATTTACCTACTGTTAATATAAGAGTGCGAAAGATAATATTAATTTTAGTTCGTTTACAAGAGAATCGACGTCATTATGTTGAAAAGGTTTTGTTCATTTGAAGCTTGTAAATTGATTAAAATTTCCCCCAATACGGGACCATGATTGACGAGTTTTTTTATACCACCAAGTTTGCAAACAAGAATACGGCTAGGGAATGCAAACTTGCAGCAAAATCGCAATCTCGGTATTTGCAAGATTACGAAAATTTAATCCTGCGAGTCCTTAGCAAGATCTCGTAATAAGCTCGCGCATAGCGGGTAATATTTTATAATATTTTATTTTGTAATATTGTGAAAAAAATATATTAGAAACAGGCACAGCTACATAATAGGTACATAATTGCAAATGTCATCATACTTAAATACCTACTGTAAATTCCAAGATGGCTCATAGTACGGATTATTTAAAAAACTTTGCGAGTAGCGTACAGTGTGATTGGTGGCATTAGACTATCTGCTTCTTACGTGCAACACTAAAGAAAATGCATGCTGAAGAAAATACCCTTTCCAATTCTTCGTTGGCATTTTTGTCATAAGTAAACTGCAGGTATCTTCCTCTGGATATAGTGGATATTCAAAGAGGTGCATTTCCTTTTTGATGATTGATTCAAATGTCGACATCGAGTTGTTTAATGGAACCGGCGAAGAGTAGAAAGTATTTTCCAACTCTTCCTGAAGTGATTTGCCTAAAGAGTCGCTGTGATTAAATCTAAAAATGTTCTGGTTGGATTGGAATTGGTTTCATAACTAAGACACTTTTACGTATTTTTCTTTTGACTTCGCTGGAAGCAGGTTTTCCATCGCTAATTTGCCTTCCAACCTTAGATCTGGAGAAGTGCAATCGATATCCATTTCACTTTCAGAACCTTCGGAACTTATTTTTATTTATAATCAAAATAACAGAATCAAGACGACCTTATTTGTTACCGATAATTTTTATTTTACTAGTTTCTGCCCACGACTTCGCCCGTGATGTTATTCTGATGTTATAAGCTATATTACTGTAAAGTTTCATCAAAATCCGGTTAGTAGTTTTTGCGTGAAAGAGTAACAAGCATTAATCCTTACAAACTTTCGCGTTTATAATATTAGTAGAATAGTAGGATTGCATGTGCTGAAAGGTAAAGGCGTCTACATACAGCCACTTCAACACAACCTATTCGTACCAAGCTCGATGAAAGAGGTCCCCATTTAAATGAGTCAAACAAAGAAAAAGTTAAGTCGTAGTCATAATAGCCGGCGTACTGGGTGCATTGCGCATGCACGCCGGCAATGAAGTTCCATACAATATTGCCGGCGCGTTTTTTGTTTAAATTTTAAAACTGTTACTGTGTGCGTAAATACGATACCGCGCGTGTTCTTTTTTCAAAAGTAATGACAATCATTGCTTAAAATTGACACAGTCTTTCCTATCCTCCTAAACTCCTAAAGACTTTGTCAATGGCGCCCAACGTGGGGCTTATACACACACATGGAGTTGTATTTTGTTAGAAAAATAGACAATTTTGGCAGAATAACCTCCCTAACAGTTATTTAACGGCACAAAGTGGTACGTGTGTACGCGGTGGAGGTCAAGCGATGCGTAGCGTGTCACCACCGACGACGGTTGGACGGGGGGGTGGTAAGCAAAGCACCCCCCCCCCCCCCCGTAGTTAGCCTTATTCGCACAGCAAGACCATCCACTACTACCGTTTTTAAACTTAGTAAGTAGGTATGAAAATATGGATAAAAAAACGCTCTAAGCTTGAGGAGAATTATTCATATTGTAAAAACAGGAATTTTCACGTACTGAGGAAATTGAATGAATTGAATGAATTTGAGGATAATTAAAAATAAAAACTCACGCGAACAGGAATCTCATCTTGGAGAAGGTCTCGTTGTCCTCCTCGTCGGCTTGCGGCGGCGCGGGCGCGGGCAGCAGCGACATCAGCCGGCACATGGACCGCACTCCGGTCAGCTCCTGACCCTTCACCGACGCACCCTCCGTCAGGAACAGACGCTTCAGCTCCAGCACCGGTGTTAGGATGTTCAGGAAATGACGACGCAGCTGGAAACAGAACGAACTCGACGATTTTGATGGCGCAGCGGGCGATATGCTGGCTGCGCCAAGATATTCGACGATCTCTGTGGCGAATTGGCCGCTTGAGACGGAGAACTCTGAAAATATTCGACTCGGGTCTGGGTGATTTCTATGTATAATTATGTATTTATTTACAACAAATAAAAATGTATATCAGTAGTTTAGCAGTCATGTAGTTCCCATAATACAAGCTCTGCTTACTTTGGGGCTAGACTATGCCTTCCAGCATTATATTGCATTAGGTATATTTTATTGATTTAATAAATGATCGACAAAATGAGACAAATTTATACCACTTTCTGTTGACGTTAACGCCTATGGAAAGATTGAATTGTATGGGAATGACATTAGCTGTGGAAGTGTCACGTGACAGCCAAGTTTTACCTTGACAAATTTGCGTCAGCGTGAAAGGAAAAGTAAGCGCGAGGATTTTGTTTAGTCAGCACTAGCGTGGGGTCAAAACTATGAATGTGTCTGTTGGATGTTTATTTATTATTTACTAGTTGTTGCCCGCGGCTTCGCCCGCATGGTATGTTAATAAAAGTAGCATATGACCTTCACCCGGCTTCAAACTATGTCCACCAACTTTTGAATGAATCGAACCAAGGATTACAATTTATACAAAGTTTAGAACTCAATTGCAAACCCCTAAAGGATAGTTATGAAAAAATAAAAAATACGTGTTTCATTATTTACTTTAAAGTTCATTTGTACAGAGTTTTGAGCGAATCAAACAATTATTTTTTTGCATAGAAACTTTACCGCCCTATTTAACCCCCTTACTACACACACACACACACACACACATACACACACACACAAACACACACAGACTTTCGCATTTATTATATTAGTAGGATTAGGTATGTTATAATGAGTGACACTCACCATCTCCCTATACTCCAGGTCGTCCACGGTCTCCAGCCAGGAGTTGGCATACGGCCACCAGCCCCAGTCTTTGTAATCGTTGTACACCATACCGTTCCGGGAGACGGTCGCTGGCGAGGCTACCGCCAGGTCCAACGTCTCAATGAGTAGAGACACCTGACAACGTACAAAACTTTTAATACTGTGTGAGCTGGGGCGTGTATGAACACGGGGAGTGTTCATTCTAGCTTTTAATACTGTGCGAGCTGGGGCGAGTATGAACACGGGGAGTGTTCATTCAAGCATTTAATACTGTGCGAGCTGGGGCGAGTATGAACACGGGGAGTGTTCATTCTAGCTTTTAATACTGTGTGAGCTGGGGCGTGTATGAACACAGGGAGTGTTCATTCTAGCTTTTAATACTGTGCGAGCTGGGGCGAGTATGAACACGGGGAGTGTTCATTCTAGCTTTTAATCCTGTGTGAGCTGGGGCGAGTATGAACACGGGGAGTGTTCATTCTAGCTTTTAATACTGTGTGAGCTGGGGCGAGTATGAACACGGGGAGTGTTCATTCTAGCTTTTAATACTGTATGAGCTGGGGCGAGTATGAACACGGGGAGTGTTCATTCTAGCTTTTAATCCTGTGTGAGCTGGGGCGAGTATGAACACGGGGAGTGTTAATTCTAGCTTTTAATCCTGTGTGAGCTAGGGCGAGTATGAACACGGGGAGTGTTCATTCTAGCTTTTAATCCTGTGTGAGCTGGGGCGAGTATGAACACGGGGAGTGTTCATTCTAGCTTTCAATACTCTGTGAGCTATGGCGAGTATGAACACGGGGAGAGTGTTCATTTTAGCTTTTAATACTGTGCGAGCTGGGGCGAGTATGAACACGGGGAGAGTGTTCATTCTAACTTTAGTTACACTTAGTTACACCTACACATACCTATTTATATTTTATATATTAGCATCTACACACACTAACTAAGTAACGTAATTATTCATTGTTATTTTATTCCAAAAACTAACGTGAACTTGACTATTCATATTATAAAACGGGAATTTTCACGTACCGCGTGAGTGATCGCGACTTTCTCCCTCCTCATTCACCCTAATGAAGTCTCTAGGAATGAGTCGAAACTTAGTCGGCACCTTCACCGATACTACCGTACGTGAAAATTCCCGTTATACAATACGAATTGCATTGTTTTTCAAATATTTTCAAATAGTAGTATGTAGTAAAAAATACTATATTAAATAAGACTTTTTTTTTGTCAACTTGGATAATATTATCATGTAACTTAAATATTAAAATAAACATACCGTTTGTTTGCGTAAGTTCTGAGATTGTTGCTTATTGAGATTGTTTACGTGAATTCTGTTACCAATGCTTTTTTTTTATGTAGGTACCTACCTACTTACAATAATTAATTAATGTACGACATAATATTTAGAACTTTCTTTGGAAGAAGACAATGTCTCCTGAAATGCAGTTTCTCTAGACCCTCAGGTGAGATTATGGCCAAATAAAGGTCTCATCATCATCAACAACACAGCCTGTAAGTCCACTGCTGGGCTACGGTGAAAGCATTTTTATGATCTAATAATCTCCTCAGTGCCACGGAACATATAAAAATACTATATGTAAGTATAGATATGTATGACACATACTATAGTACGTGTCAGTATCTACATTTTATTTATTTCTTTTTTACTGGGATCTCAGACGATAGAAAACCTTGAACACATCAAAACTTTCCATCACATGAAACTATCGTCAAACGCATGATTGAAGAAACATCGAAGGTTTGTTGGAAGAAAACTCTTGACCTAATATTTTGTTTTTTCTTTTCATAAATACATCTATGTACAAGTTGGCATACACAAAAAATACAGATGAAACAGCTATCTATCTAAAAACCGTTGCAAAAGATCTATTATTATTATTATTATTTCTCTGTGTGTACAGTAAAGAATAATATGTTTTTTTTTGTGTGTGTACAATAAAGAACAATAAGATTAAAGATAAAGATAAAGATTATATTGTTACCAGATCCTCACCATACTTAATCAGAACAAGGGTTGGGGGAAGTTGGTGAATGGGAGAAGGATCACTGTTCTGCATGGCTTTCTTTGGGGAAGGCCTGCCAATAGTGGACTTCTACTACAGGCTGAATACAAAGATATTACCATTACTGGCATAGATATTACCATTGCAGGCATATATATTACCATTGCTGGCATAGATATTACCATTGCAGGCATATATATTACCATTGCTGGCATAGATATCACTATTGCAGGCATATATATTACCATTGCTGGCATAGATATTACCATTGCTGGCATATATATAACCATTGCTGGCATAGATATAACCATTGATGGCAAAGATATTACCATCGCTGGCATAGATATTCGTTCGCTGTTGACCAGCGTGAGCAGCTTATTGTCGTCCATTACAGAGTTCAAGTTCTCAATCCAAATGGCATCCACCGGCCCATCGAATATAATCCATTTCTGGTCCTGTGACTCATCTGAAATAATATTAACAGCCACTTAATATGAATTAAAAACCCTCCATTCGTTTATTCTATAAATTGCAGAGCCCCCTAGTAACTTTTATTGGGACCTTGAGTCGTTGATTGACTATGTCAGCCCCATCATACCAATCATAAGTTACCTACCCCTTCAAAAAATGTCTAATACTATCTTTTATAATGTTATAGCCGCGTCACTCATTGGATCGGCTAGGATAAGATGGATAGCATAAAGATGATTTATATGGCGTGGTTATATATAAATCAAAAAGTCTCCACATTATAATCTGTTCATTCTCTTGAAAGCTACGATGCGACGGACAGGCCAAGACTGACTTTCAAAGATAGACTGTATGGTATATAACTTATTTTCTTGCATCGGGCTCATTACTTGGTACAATCTGCATGAGCACGAATGGCAAATTGGGCCAGTGTGTAACATACCTTGACAAGTGGTCCTCAAGATAGACAGCAGTACGCCATCCTTCATCTGTCAGTGCCTTGAGGTATATGTCATTAATCTGCACGGGCACGTACTCTGACACATTGAGCTGATGTGTAGCTTACCTTAACAAGTATTCCTCATTAAAGACGACAGTACGCCGTCCTTCATCCGTCAGTGACTTGAGGTATATGCCGTTTATCTGCACAGACACAAATGGCACTTTGGGCCAGTATCTAGCTTACCTTGACAAGTGGCCCTCATGATAGACGACAATACGCCGTCCTTGATCCATCACCGTCTTGGGGTTCATGGCATGTATCTGCACAGGCAAGAACCCTGGCACATTGGGTCGATGTATTGCTTATTTTGACGAGTGGATTTCATGATAGACGACAGTACCCCATACTTTATCTGTTAGTACCTTGGGATTCATGGCATGTATCTGCACAGGCAAGAACCCTGGCACATTGGGTCTTGTGTATTGCTTATTTTGACGAGTGGATTTCATGATAGACGACTGTACCCCATACTTTATCTGTTAGTGCCTTGGGATTCATGGCGTGTATCGGCACAGGCAAGAACCCTGGCACATTCAAAGTCAAAGTCAAAATTCATTTATTCAATAAAATCACAAGGACCACTTTGAAACGTCGGTTTGAAACATTGGGCCGGTGTGTAGCTTACCTTGACAAGTAGTCCTCATGATAGACGACAGTACGCCGTCCTTCCACTCGCCTGTCGCCAGATTGTACTCCCCGTAGAGCTCGCCCAGTGTCAAAGCCTTGGGATTCATGGCGTGTATCTGCATAGGCAAGAACCCTGTCACAATTGCCTAGCTTACCTTGACAAGTAGTCCTCATGATAGACGACAGTACACCGTCCTTCCACTCGCCTGTCGCCAGATTGTACTCCCCGTAGAGCTCGCCCAGCGTCAGAGCCTTGGGATTCATGGCGTGTATCTGCATAGGCAAGAACCCTGTCACAATTGCCTAGCTTACCTTGACAAGTAGTCCTCATGATAGACGACAGTACGCCGTCCTTCCACTCGCCTGTCGCCAGATTGTACTCCCCGTAGAGCTCGCCCAGCGTCAGAGCCTTGGGATTCATGGCGTGTATCTGCACGGGCACGAACCCTGGCACGTTTGTTCGGTGCAGGCGTGTGATTGTTGCCGCGAGCATTTTCCACGACACAGACTTCGCTGTGTTCGTGTCACCGAGGAGGATGCTCGAGTGACGGGAGTTCTGTAATAATAAAAACCATAAACTCCCACCGCAAAACACCTTGCGATGGTTAATGACCTCCTAAATACAATAACAATATGGCAAACGGAGAACGACTTGTTTTGACAAAAAATCCAATCTATGAATACTTGAAAAACATTTTTGTTTTAGAAATTTGAACATTGTATCGTTCCTAATAGCCATTTCGCAATTTATTTTTTACACACGGTAACTTTGCATTTATCAAGTCTGTTCAATGACTAATTACTCATTCAGTACAATTGACGAGAATAGTCATTTTGCTTATGCAATGTTTTTTTTATGTTTTAGCTCATACTTAAGCGAAAATAAAAGAATATTTAATATTCCAAAAATTCTCTGCCCCGCCAAGGTTAAAAACAAACAAAAAAGAAGTTGTTTAAAAGTGTTAACCCACACTTAGGGAAAAAACAAGAATTTATAATATCCCAAAAGTTCTCCGTCCCGCTGAGGTTGACAAAAACAAAAAAGGAGTACCTAAGTACCTTATTTAAAAAAAAATTGCAACTGCTGAAATCATAACCCTCCTCTCTGTAATCTAGTGAAAACTTATATTTCGTGATCTCAGTTCATGACGAACTAAGTTCTAGTTCTAATCGTTCACACCTTGGTCTCGAAGGTCTGTATAACTTTGTGCAGCGCCGCCTTCATGGGCTGCAGTCCGACTAGCCGCATCTCCGCCGATATCGCCGACTCGAGCATCTCATAATCCAGGGTCGGCACCTCCACATCAGGGAAGATGTCCTGCATGATGCCGTCGAACAGAGGCACGTCCTTGGCCGTGAGGCGAGCCACGTTCATGTCGCGCATCGCTAGGATTACCATCTAGAATTAAAGGGTTCTCTGTAAACGAGCCCCATATTTTGTTTGTTTTGTACTGAGGAGGACGGGATTCCGTGTGTAGAATATTTATTTATTTATTTACTAACATACTAAGTAGGTACAATAGTTAGTAGCATGTGTGTGTGTGTTGACACACACACACACACACACACACACACACACACACACACACACACACACACACACACACACACACAGTTTTTGTTTGTTTTCATTTTTCTCCGAAATTGTTTATCGGAATGCAATGCTATTTTTTCAATCCACTTATATAAAAAAATTATATCAGTCATGTAGTTCCCATAACACAAGCTCTGCTTAGTTTGGGGCTAGATGATGCTGTGTGAAAATGTCCAGCATTATTTACTATTTATTTATTTAGGTACCTCTTGCTCAGGAAGGTTGGGGTAGGCGCGTCGCTTCGAGCCCGCGTAGCGAAGCAGCGCGACCATAGAACGTAAACCAAAGTCGTAATGATCTTGCTTCGATAATTGTTGCATTGCCAACTGGTACAGCGTAAATACCTGTAGGTGTTAAATAAGTAATATATTAAAATTAGAATTATTTATTTAAATAAATAGTAAGCTTACAGTATTACACCAAAATGCTAAATTAAATTATAATATAACCTTATCGAATTAAATTTTGATGCCGGAACTCGTGTGTATAATGCAGTAAGTAAACGCATTGTTGGCATTATTGCAGAGGCAGCAAAATAGGCAATTGCTTTTTTTTAGAAAAGCATTAAATATATAGTGTTTTTTTGTTATAAAAAATAAAAAAAAATGAAAAATCGAGACGACCTTTTGCTTTACCGCCAATTTTTTTTATATTTTACTGGGCATCGCATCGGTGGTAAAAGCGTCTGCATACACTTGAACGCAACCTATTTGTACCTATCTCGATCCAAATTCAAATGAGGCATATAAAGAAAAAGTTTGGTCGCAGTCATTATTAAACGTACAACCCAACAATGGATTACAACATTACCAGCGAGGTTTTTGTTCCAAATTCAAAAACTGATGCCGTATACGTAATACTAGTATAATTCGCGTGTTCCTTTTTCGAAAGTAATGACAATATTGCCGCGCATGTTTGAAAAAAAAAACACAATTTAAAGAGATCCATCAACGTAAGAATGTCGGCTACATTGCCAGAAAAGGAGGAAATAATCTCAGATGACCTAGTAACTATAGTTATTTGGTTTTTCAACGTGTTAACGGAAAATTACAAGAATTTATAGGTAATACCTTAATAATTCTACATCGGCGGAAATCGAAGCATGTCGCGGGTCTATTCTCATTTAGTAGGTTACATTTTTGGGATATTACAAATTCTTGTAACCTAGTATGGCAAGGTGGTCAAAGTCAAAGTCAATAAGTTTTTATCCTCCAGAAGAACTCTCTATGATCATAGACATAGTCATCAAATTATGATGATGATCCTTGTAGATACAATATTCATACTACTTACTAATAATAATATAAATGCGAATGTATATTGATACCTATTCCCGTTTGATCAATAGGTACACTTCATAAGAGACTTTTGCGCCGGGAATTATACTTTTAACTTTTTATCTGGACACCACGCATGCGAAGCCAAGGGCATAACCTAGTAATCCAATAAACAAGGCTGCATTTACCTTTTTCGCGTTGACTTTGTAAGCAGTGAAACCGTCCGAGAATAGCGTGTTCTCTGCAATGATGAGACAATCGGGAACGCACATCGCAATCGGGCGAAACATAGACTTCAAGTTGTCCGGGAGCTCGGTACGTCCGGCGTATCTGGGTATTGTACATATTATATACTGTCCTATTTTAAAACTAATGCTCGTTTATACAATGCTTAAACAAAGACAGCCATGTCTCAGTGACTGGAAAAATGGCAAGACACGCCCAAATCTTTGCATACAGCTCCTAAAACTAAATCATCAACTGAACACTTGGATTCTATTCTAGAGAAATGTCAATTCAAGAGTATCCTAAACCGATGAGCTTGTATGGAGAATGTGATGAGGATAAATGCAGCAAAAGATTTTATTGAAGAACGCTTGGATTCTACTCGTGCCTATAGCAAACAGTAAATCATTCGTTTATGTCCATTGGATTACTTACAATAATCACTTAAACACGTCTCATTTTCTTTAGAATTTAAAACTCAGGTACAACTGGATAGGATGTTTCAAGATATTAGGTATAACCATAATATCAAGTGCTCAACGAAACGTCAGCAGAAGAATAATAAAGTACCTACCACGATCATTTCAATTCTGGATATTGCTAAACAATGATCCTTTCAATTAACAATCTCGTCTTTGCTGTTAATCATCTATTTTGGGACATGGCAGCTTAGTGTGGATATTATGAACAGCCGGTTGCAAGTATAGGCCTCCTGCCTAGTCTTGAGCCGATTAGGTAGGTACCTACATATAAAGACTAACATGTCTTCCGACCGTAAAATACATCTAATCCATCGTGAGCTAGCGCTCCATCTTCATCTACGGTTTCGAAAAGCAAGCAAACTAACCTATATTTTACACAGCTAAAATCGCTTATAAAAAGATCGTGAAGATAAAGCTAACCCAGGATTCATGGTGATAAAGATCCCACAGTTAGCATCGAGCTTGATCTCGCAGCCTTCGAAGACGAATCTCTTCAAAAACTGTGACAGAGCCAGTAACACCGCTAGGATCTGTTGCGCAACCACTGATAAAACTTCTATATTGATCCGGTTGAACTCGTCGAAACAGCCCCAGCAACCACTCTGGGCTATACCTGAAGGCGAAAGTTACATGAAGTGAGGAGACTGACGTCCTATCGATGAACTCTCGGATATAAAAGGTGAACAATCAGACGAGCCTTTTTGGCTCAGATTGTCCGTTCCGGTAAGAATAAGAATAGAAATGGGGCATAATCGTGACAGACTCAGTCAGTTTTTGTATTTTGGAAGAGAAGACAACATTTTCCTTCTGTTTCTAATAAAGGAGAAAAGAGAGCAACAAATTTATTTTATCTTCTCTGGATCTGACCGGAAAGAACAGATGTGTGTTGCGATATTTGCAATGATTGCTTAACTTCAATTTCCATTGTTACTGGAAAGGACCGGACCGGACCGAAACGGCCTGTATGACTCTAAAAGTACCTACCAGCATAACATTTCGCCATGGACTTGTAGTCCAGTCCATCGGAACAGTTGGTGACCACGACCCATCGGGCGAGTGCTCTTCCTAGGTCTTTCGTGGTCTCTGTCTTGCCGGTGCCGGCGGGACCTTGAGGACTCCCGCCGCGGAAGAGGTGCAATGCTGTCGTTAGTGTTATGTAGCACCTGAGAAAGTGTCGGTCGGCGTCAAAATGTCCGAGATGCACAGTGGTCAACGAACGTCAAGAGGCACCGATTCGAAATCCGCTGCGATTTGCACACATTTGTTTCGTACGAGCTGAGGGACCCTATTGTGGGATCAGCACGTCTAAGTATCTAACACAGAGCCAAAATGCTGCTTTCAGTGGTAGGCAAAGGCCAGACGGGATGATTTTCGGAGTAGGTAATTTTGTGCAAGTGTCGATTTCGAAACACAAATAAACCAGATAACGGCCCAGGAATCTGAATATTTTTGTCACAACTAAGTTTGCTTTACACACCATACCATGCCATCGTTCTGAATCGAAGCACTCCAAATTTTGTTTACTGGTTCGCGCTTGGAAGATTGATTTGCGTAAAGTGAATAACATAACTGTATGCTATACTAATCATTTTGCTCAAATCAATCTTCTAGGCTCATAGTAGTTCTCAAAGTCATTCCTCAGAGTTCTCTCTTCAAGTAACTAGAACAAGTTGGCCTTTATCAAAGAATTAGAACCTAGTTTCCCCGAAGTCTATCATCAACAATTTTTACTTAAAATGAAAGAAGTTACCTGTCAGTAAGCGGCGTTATCACAAGCCGTCCTGAGTTCCCAATATACTCGTAGGTATAGATAGAGTTGGTGTTTGTCTGTCTGATGTAGCAATCCTCGCGTTCCCGGTCCCAGTAGAACTTGAGTTGGGAGAACCATTCAAAGGCCGATACGGACATACAGCCTATAAAGATAATATTATAATGGTCTGAAAATTAGTCCTTGCGGAACGCCTCGTGTAACTTTCGAGCAAAACGTTCATGTACAGACCTTTTGTGGAATAGTTTCATTGGGTTTGGAATGTTTTTTGAGTCAAGTAAGAATATAATCTTATCTTAAATGATACCTCTATTAACAGGGTACAGAATAGAGAGCCGACAGATGGAACTGGTTGATGATGCTTTTGCGTGTACAATTCTAAGCGTGTCATAGTGCGCCAAAACAGAACTAGATGTCGCTAGTAAAAAGAGCCCAAAGCTGAATCGCGCTGACGAAAACGCACGACTTATGATGGGAACTTGGTCGAATTCTCAATATCGTTACTCTGGTTTCCCTTCAAAACGTACAAATCTTTCGCCTTTTACTAAAGATTTCCGTGGAGGGGAACACTCAAATGAGTCTAAAACCAGTTTTTTCAAAGCTCGGCTTCGGCTGAGTTTAATTCTAATATAGAAACTATAAACATAAGTTAGTTTAAAATTTAGGTATTTGCGCTGTAAATATATTGCGACTGTATTCTCTTGAAGAACGTATTCAGCAGCGTAGCCAGAAGGTAACTTTGTACCTTTTTTTTGGCGATTTTTAACTACGTCAGGTTACACAACTCAAAAGGTTACTTTTAGGTGATTTTTTAGAATTCATAGGTAGGTATTTAATTTCTTTCTACATTCTGTTTAAGTTCATTCTGTTAAGTTAAACAGAATGTAGGAGCGCTGTTTGTTGCATATTTTTTGCAATGTTAGCAAAGAAAAAATGGGTTTTTAAAAAGATAAATCGAGAAATGCAACTTAAGATAGAAAACACTACTAAATTATTTTTTTTTCTGTAAGTTAATACAACCAACATCTGTCTAGCAAGTTTTAGTACCTACCTTATTATAGGGTAAAAAATAAGAAAGGTTACTTTTCACACCTAATTTTTATGTTACTTTTGTCATAACCCGGCTACTTTTTTATCTTTTTAGGTTACTTGTCATGACCCGGCTGGCAACACTGGTATTCAATTCCTTCGTCCCTTACATTTTATTTTGCACATGCTCGCGTATTGCAAGTACTTAGTAGTATTCCACGTGATAAACTAACCAGTTTTGTACATCCTATCCACGGTATCCCTGGAATGTATCTCGATTACGCAAAGCGCGTTGACCTTCGCTCGTAGGATCTTGGATATTTCCTTGCGAGACATCATCTGAAGGGTACTCAGTATAACGTTCTGCTTCTTGCGCAGTTTCTTCATCGGTTTCTTTTCTTTCATGATCTCGCAGCGGCATAGAGTTCGCGTGCAGTCGGAAGTCCATTGGATCTATTAAGTATTGCCGTTCCAGATTAATATAATAAGCAAGTTCACACTCCAACAACGAGAAGAGCAAAATACCCATCGCCTTTATCGAGAGCATATGAGCAAATTTGGTAGTCATTGAAATCACAAATATCATTTAGAATCGCCTTAAAGCTATGTTTATGTATTTAAAGCGATTCCACGCAAGAAAACCTAGAATAATCAAGCATTTACCTAATGGAAATTAGTCCATTCCACCTACTTATTGAAATTAGTGAATATTCATGGTAGGTAATTATTCATTTTGGACCTTGAAAATGGAACTTGACATCAGGAAATTAAATTTTACTTTCTAATCCTTAATAATAGATACGGTAGGTACCTACCTGACCTTAGCTAAACTACCAAATACATGAGTACATTACATTACATGCCTACTACAATACCTACCTTACAAGGAATTATAGATTGAATAAATATACACTAAACTCAATATCAATAGGCAGGCTTTATGTTGTACAATATCCGATGATAAGATAAATTGCTTCAGTTTCCTATACTAAAAAGTAGAGGAGGTCGTTTAAACGGAAATCACTTAAAAAAAACGTTATTGAAAAATAGTCTCTGAGCATGTTATAAATAATAAGCATTTTCGAGTTTTTAATTTTAGTCCGCATTATTAGATTTCGCATGCGCGTAGTGACATCTACACTACACCAACTGAAACATTTGAATGTGTTTCGATTTGTCGACTGCAATAATTGCAATCACATTACAGATGGCATCACCTTCTTCACAGTAGTCGGTCCTGATAAAAGCAAAGACCTTGTTTTATTACGCGACCAAATGACGTATCAGTTGAATTCATACCGAACATTTTATTGTGTCTTTTTTTGTTTGATCGGATTATATAACTGATTTCAACTGTTATCGGAAACACGTTTGTAACTCTTGATCCATAAGAGTTAATTTTGACCAACAACTGCATTATTATTAAAATTAGCTATTTTAAAATAAGCTTAAACGTATAACGTAAAACGTTATAACGGTAAGCTAAAATTCAATCAGTGTTAAATCTGCTTATTGATTGTGTGCACGTTCGTTGTTACGTCGCGTCGTTGTCGTTATGCAATTTTAAATCGCGCGTTTTGTGTTTTTTTTAAATAGTTTGTTGTAGTGTAGGTATTGACTTTGAGGACAAAAACTTTTATTGTAATATTTTGAATGTTAATGTAATAGATTGGTACTTTGAATGTTAATGTTTTAGTTTAAATAGTGTAGGTACAAATGATGGCGAGGAGAATGAACAATGCCAATTTTAAAGTATAAATTCATTGTTTGTGTTACATATTCAAACTTTCAGATTTCCTATGCGTTTGTATTTATTTCAGACAGCCCTAAGCCTGTAAAGTACGAAGGGAAGTTCATTGTTCGCACAGACGCAAAATATAGCTCGTTTAATTCAACACCTAATGTAGTTAAATCAATTTCATAGACTTTTACGCTTTGCGAAAAAAAGCAATAGCAGTAAGCATAAGCTAAAACATTGTAAACAATTTAAGCTTATCGTTATAACGCGCTTATCGTTTTAAGCCGTTATTTCCATCGCTACTAAAAAGTACTCTGGTCGGTCAGACTCATTGTTGAAACCTGGGTTTTCGCACGAATGCACCCCTTGATAGCTCAAAACACTTCGATAGCGCGTTCTACGAATTGGTAACTTTTACTAGCGCCATCTAGTTTTGAAACGATTTTTTATCTCAAATACAGTAACACATCGTGAACCTAGTGTCTAGACAAACCTAACATAGGTTTAAAGATGCTACTAACTAACTAATGTACCTACTTAATATGTTAATAAAAAAAAAAAAAATAAAAAAAAAAAAAACATCGTATCTTCAACACCCATCTAGTCATTGGATAAGTGGAAGGCATCGAGCAGATAGAAGGTACCTAGGCTATAAGTAAAGAACATTGATGATCTGACCTTACTACAAGTGATGCCCAACTGACCGGGCCAGTCATTAATCCACTGCTCCCTCGCATAGCGACATTTTCTCAGAGCAGCTCTTGTAGCCATGAGATTCTGAAATATTAATCAGACCACTATAATAGCCTGAGACGCAGAAGGTTGCGGGTTCGATTCCAGCCGCGGGACAAATGTTTGTATCTGCAAATATTTTTCTCGGGTCTGTGTTTTTTCTATGTATCATATGTATGTAGGAATTAACAAAAAAAAATGTATATAAGTAGTATATCAGTCATGTAGTTCCCATAATACAAGCTCTGCTTAGTTTGGGGCTAGATGATGCTGTGTGAAAATGTCCTGCATTATTTATTATTTAATACTGTGGTACATTCTTAATTTAAACAATTTTATTCACGAAATATGGGTTTTAGAGCCAAGAACTTAGCCATGAAGGCGGGGACTGATGACAATACACCCTAATACGGGACGTCTGTGACCTTAGTTCCCCATTTAGCATTAGAACGAGAATAAAAAGTTCAGCACACCTCTCGAAGTACTACCCTCATGGTATGTTCCAACCCGAGTAGCCATATTTCTGCTGGCCCATCGAGTATCAAGTTATACTTCCATTCAATGCACTCCCCATCTTCTGACATCATCGCTTTAGCCACTGGTAAGCCCATTGCATTCTGAAATAATAACGCTGGCTACCTATTTAACATTTCTCAAGAAGTACACTTAATTATGTTTTTATTCAAAAAACTATCGTGAACTTGACTATTCATATTGATATATAGAGAATATAGAGAATATATTCATATATAGAGAATTATTTTCATGATAAAAAAAATGCAAGCGCTTATTTACAATTTTCATGCACAGTTATTGTGAAGAAATAAAAAGCTGGTATTTTTTGTCCTTTATTTTAAAGGATTTTTGTAATATTTCAGCATGATCTGGTCTGTATGTGCTACCTTGGAAGAGGAAGCCCGCCGGAAGCTCGACAACTGGGTCCGTGAACACGAGGTAATGTTATCAAACGAAATTAAAAAGTATCACGCTATTTTTAAAGTAAAGTCAGTCTTTTTATTCCAAAAACTATCGTGAACTTGACTATTCATATTGTAAAAACGGGTTTTTTTCACGTACCGCACTATCGGTGAAGACACCGACTAAGTTTCGACTCATTCCGAGAGTCTTCTCGTCGCTCTCCCTCTGCGTCGCGTCGTGCACTTGTCTCTCGTAGTGTCTTGTCACTCGACTCTCGGAATGAGCCGAAACTTAGTCAATGCCTACACCGATAGTGCGGTACGTGACTAATTCCCGTTTTTACAATACGCTTAATTATTCTTTAAATATATTTATTTCGTTTGTGTAATCTTCTTTTAAGTCAAAGTATCACAGTAGGTATTTACTACTTATACAAACACACTCACGACTGTAGGTATTCTTTTTAATTGCCATCCTCAGGTACCTACTTGCTCAGTAGATCTCTGAGGATACCAAGTAGGGGATAGTAAGAGGCATGTCCAAACATAGCATTTGGCATGTGTCCGCTTTGTGCAATCGGTTTGCATTCCACGTGACAGGTTACAAGCCCACGCCGCTAATTTTTATTTAAAGAAAATTTACGCCTATTTTTTGCAACATAACGTATGAATCGTATTAGTAGGTAAAATCAACAAATATTTCATCATTCAAATGACTCATAAAATGTAAATGATGTGGGACCATCAAAGTATTTTAAAATGGGGTAGTTACATACTTCCGCAATTAACATTTTCCTCCTCATTATTACATAGCTCAGCTGCGGAAAAACCCAGTTTCTACAGGGGTCTAAACTAGACAAATACCTCACGCTTAGTTTTCCTTTCACGCTAATGCAAATGTAACAAAGTAAAACTTGGCAGCAGTCACGTGACATTTCCACAGCTAATGTCATTTCCATACGATTCAATCTTTCTGCAGGCGTACTGTGGTGTTTGCCTAGATACCAAGGTCATGTACTGTATGATATTCACAAAAAGCATCAGTTTGTTTCTTTCAGAGTTATTTATTGTAAAAAATATCATTTTGTAAGTCAAACTTGCTTAGTTAATGTAAATTGAACACAACATTTAAATGCTAAGAATAAAATTACTGTTAATTGATGTAAACAAGCTAAGGAACTGTGAAAAATAAATTATGTTACACACTAAGTACTTAAGAGAAATCTCAGCTTGTCTCATTTTTTTGTTACAACATAACTAACTGCTTACCAACAGGGCCTTATTTATTGCCTTTTTATTTTCTTACTAGCTGCGCCACGCCGTTTCATCCGCGTAAGTTTCGATTTTATACTTGTGATAACATCGAAATTAAATGTCCGATTCGTATGAATTAAAAAGTTTTTAACTGCTACATAAATACCCTTGATGATAAAACCATTTATTTGAATAAAAATTAATACTACGATACGAATGTAACCATTTTGTTTCCATCGGCGATCTAATTAAATTTTAGAAAACAAAAGCTGCTATTGTGACTTAACTATGATAGTAAGATATATTCCCTCGAAGACTTTTTTGTAGGTAATAATGAGTACTTTAATCATGTAGTACATAATTTGTATGTATCATCAATAGTTTTCTCAGCGCACGCCAAATAATGAAATTTATTGGTAAAATTTTGCTACATTATTGCAATTTTCTTAAGGATCTCAATTTTTTTTAAATTAAATTATAGCTTATGTCACTTCCTGATAATTTAGCTTTCTATTAGTGAAACAATTCTTAAAATCGGTTCAGTAGTTTTGGAGCCTATTTGATACAAACATAAAAATCTTTCCTCTTTATAATATTAGTATAGATTTTGTACCACCAAGGTGGCAAACAAGCATGCCTGTTGGTAAACAGTTACCGTAGCCTATGGACTGAGGCACATGGGAATCCCATACCCATCACTTAGGACTACAAAATCTTCAGCAAGTGTTCATGGAAGTTTCACCGAAAGCGCAGGGTACGCGACCACTCAATCTCTAGGGTGTGAGGATGAATCCCCCTACCAATGGCGTGCGGTTCGGTGATAGAACTTTAAACTTAGAATGACACTTTCGAATAAAAAGTAAAATCATCATCAACAAAATTTCATCTAGTCATGATTACATGTTTTAAGTGTACGGGAAAAATAGCAATCCCAGCAGGAAGAAAAAATATATGGGACCACCTCAGGATCATTTTCTATTCAACAGCACATATAACGGATCATCAAACTCTGTTTATCAATGACAGAGTTTTGAGGTAGTAAATGTTATAAAAAAAATTAAAGCCTCCTTTCTTTAAGTCACTTAAAGTGAGAGTTTTGAGGTAATGTTTAAAAAAAAAATAGGGCCTCCTTTTTTTAAGTGTTATATTGGCCTTTCAACCTATGGTGAAAGAACCTGTGTAGCAAGAGGCACACCAAACTAATCCTTATTTTCTTTCTGTGCCAAAGCTGCGAAGGCCTCTTTTCTCTCCTCTTCTATAGCCTGACAGATCTTCTCCATTTGTATTGAGCGATACATCCGTTTACGAAGAGTTAGCAATGTTTTCTGTATGGCCTTCTTGTCAGGATCGGTTCGACAGCCCCAGACCATATGCAGGTATTCATTGAAATAGCCCTTCGCTTGAGACTCAGGGTGATACATTAAGAGTAATGTCAATACCTGAAATTGATTAGATGTGAGTTGAGGTTGATTGTGTACTTTTTCTGTAAAAAATCACTTTTATCTCTAGGCCTGACCCCACTCTTATTGTGGGTATCAGGAACTATGGTACCAGAACACCAAGACCTGTACAAAAGCAGGAATTGAACCTGCACCTCACCCCTGCTGGCTTTTCTCCTGCAGCACCATCACAGCTGTCAAACTAGTTTTTTACTATCTTTGCGGTGGTAGTTTACTAAGCTAGAATAATGTAGGCCAGTATTACTTAACCTAACTCAACTCTGAAAGCTACTGTAAGGAGTGCATGAGGAGTATACTAGTTCCCAATAATTGATATTTTTATCAATTATTGGGAACTAGAATTTGTGTACACACACTTTTAACACTATTCAAGATCTTGTTGAATAACATGTGAATACAGAAATGTTTCACGATTCATAATTTTGGATTGTATAGTAGGACATACAATCCAAAATCATATCATCAGCTCCAACTGTGTAGGAAACGAAATGCAATAAAAGGTGGGCCTGATCAACTTCAGCCTGAGCAGTGCATATCTAAATTTACTTATCTTGGCACCCTCCATCCGAAATGCCAAAAACAGGGGTTCCGGATTGACGACCGATGTGGCGCGGTGGGCGAAGGTCCGCCTACGACACAGGAGGTTGCGGGTTCGATTCCCGCCCTGGGACAAATATTTGTACGATCTGCAAATATTTGTTCCGGGTGTTCTGGGTATTTTCTATGTATAATAAAAAAATATCTATCTATATAATGTATTGTATTAAGTATATCAGTCATCTAGTACCCATAACACAAGCTCTGCTTAGCTTGGGGCTAGATGATGCTGTGTGGATTGTCCAGCTTTATTTATTTATTTATTTAATAAAATAAATTGCTCTTCACCCAGCTTACATACCAACCAACTCTTGCCTCACTTCATGACGGAGGATACTTAGCTAGCATAAAATGAGTAACCCACCCTTGTGTGAAAGTCACGCAAACGATGGAACCTCCATCTCGGTACCCGCTTCAGTATATAAAGGAGTCTGTCCCAGTCATGTGCATACAGCGCCTTGTAGCAGGAGCTCACGAAAAGCGACTTGTGACGAATGGCAGCGTACCGCTCCTGAACCTCGTCATAATACTCCCGGGTCGATCGTTCATGCTTCAGGTTCAATAAATTATAGTCACATCTTATAGAATTTGACGACGGCACGAGCACTTTTTGGTTTTTAAATTCAATTACTTCTTTCTGAAACATAAACCATTTATAGATGAGATCGGTTGAGGATATAAATGTACCATTTTAAACTGTTCTAATAAGTGTAATCTATTCTTAGCAAAGTAGAAATAACTTTTACAATGAATAAAAACCCAAACGGAGCCATGCGTCACTTTAGACAAATAGATAGGTACTTACCATGCGTGCCATCGGAACGAAGTACGTATTTTTTAGATCATTTTCTGTGATCTCTTTAGCTTTCTTCGGCTTACTAGGCATTATAGCAGTTTGTAACACACTTTGCTATGCTATTATAATTTTATTACGCGTTTCTTTCTTTATTGTTTGGTGTTGTGTGAAATTTGATGAAACTGACAGATGATTTACCTACTCCCTCCTTTTTTATTTATTTATTTTGATAGGTTTTGCATGTTTGTTTTGTTTGATTCGATCGATTTGTTGACAATACCAGACGCTCGAAGCTGACAGTTATAGGGTTACCATGACCAGAAATAAAAAACACTAATATTCAGTTCAACGAGTAAAAACGTCATGTTCATGCGACGATTGCTATGACACAATAATTTATCCTGCATGTCGTCGCATTAAGTTCACGACACTCGACGATGACCAACGGTGCAGCTTTTTTACTTAATAAAAAAGAAATGAATCAACATCAACCTCAAATGTCAACGTCAAAATCGCGTTAAAAGTACCTAACCTTATATAGCAGTTGTTTTCATTTGTACCATAAAATCCCAGGTAATACGAATATTACGTGGGATTTTTTCCGATAGTGCACTAGTATCCCTTGGTATGCTTAAGCACACTCACAAAATGGTAATGGGGAATAACTCAAGTATGTATGATATGCTTTAACAGTATCGTTGTCTCCTTTCCATAGCCATTTTGCTAGTGTAATTAAGAGGCTGGTAGACTGTATTTGGCATTCAAGCAGTTATTGCATTCAAGAGTACCAAATTGCACAAATTCGATTCTATGCCCAAATTGTGATCTAATTTTAATACAAGTGCCAACCCACCAGTTAGATGGTCTAATATGTGTATATTAGACTCTAGACATGATATCAGTTTCAAGTGTATAATCCTTATAATATAAAAAAATACTGCTCCCAATTTCATCTTTATCGGTCCAGGTGGAGATAATTAGTACCAAACATACAATTTAACATCAAAACATGACTGTCTTAGCTGTTTTTTTTCATTATGTTTATTATCCTTTGAAAACGTGGAAGATATCAGTTTGATGTCTTAGCAGTAAATTTTATGCTTTACAGAATGTGTTTTGTATACCGTAACATAAAAGTAGGTACCTACCTTATCAATCCTTATCTTGGTCACATTATCAAATAATTTCTTTAGATGAACTTGAATAAGCTGAGGTTTCTTAGAATTTCCAAGAATTTCCAGCAAATCATCATTAGATATAAAATAAAATCTTGGAAATAGCATCCGCTTTGTTTCAAGATACATTTCTAATGCTCTTAAAATTCCATCCAGATTGTCCACCATCGTATTAAGCTTATTGAAAACATACGGCGCTGGTTTATACAAACAAGCTTCTACAGCATTTTTTCCCGCGTTCATGCTGTTGAAGAAAGTTTTTTTTAAACTAAGCTATAAATATTAAATATAATTATTTAATTGCAGTTAACCTTACCTTACCTACTGTTGATAGTAATACTGTGTATACAATGTGATATGTAGGAAGTAAGCTAATAGTTATTATTGTGATTCTTACTTGAATGTGATATCAGTCCAGTCATCGGTAAGTTTATCAAATATCTTCACTTCACTAGGTAACTGTTTTCTTATATCTTCTCCGCTAAATATACTTTCAAGGTACAAGTACCGACGTTGTACTTGAAGTGCAATCTAGTAAGGACAGAACCGCCATTTAAAACAAATAAACCTAACAAGATAATAAGAAAAAGTCTAAAATTTCCCTTTTTTTTATATATAGGTTTTGGTAAGATGTCAATATATTGCTAACCTCAATACATTCTGCCACGTATCCTAAAGATTTTTCCCAGTAATCAACTTCTTTGATAAACGGCTCGACGTATTTAGTAGACTTCATTGACGATAGCTGGACTTGATGATCTTCCAAAAACTAAAAATATATATAGGTACTTACTTTGGATGGACGTAGCCACTACGATTAAGAGATTTATAAACATATGAGGACACGATACTTGAAAACAAATAATTTAATCTTAAGATAACCCGACCTGCATTACTTCCTCTACGTTTTTAATTTTATACATGTCCCCCTTATGATGTTGCATTTCATAAGTAGTATTTTTCCAAACTTCTCTGATAGTTTTCAATCCATTTTCAATATTTAATTCCATAGTCGCAGCATTCGATATCTCAGCAATATCATCTGCATATGCTTGGAAATTTAAACGCATAATGACTTCCAGTTTGAAGTCTTCTGAATTTTGATCAAACTCGCTGCATATCAGAAATAATAATGTTCAGGTAAGACATGGATTTACAAATAATGAACAGTACGATTTGCGTAATTTATTGGGTTGAAACTTCCATTAATGTCTCATACAGTTCAACTTTTTTATATTTTTTTTATTTATTAAACTTACACATTCATCAATGTTTTAATTCTGTCCCAATGCCGTTCTCTCATACATGGGTTTTTAAGGTCCCCAATCAGTGGTAAAGTTCTTCTAAACGCATCGACTTTCACTCTAGTCGTGTCAATTATATCCCACCCTTTGTCTTTCAGCTGTCGTGAAAGACGATTAAAGTTTCTGTATAGCAGATAAATATATTAATTTTAAAAGATAATTTAATCAGTTGCATAGTTTTTTTAATATATTAAACGTATGTACCTAAACAAAAACATGACGTTTTCTTCCATCTCGTCCGTTTCCATCTCCCAGAAAGTTTGTGTCTTATATTTGTCCCAGGACTCCTCCCATTGGAAGACTAAGCCCCAGACTTCCTCTAGTTTCTCCAGCTCTTTCTCCATCCTCTGAAGATCTAGATTCACTGGTGTCCTGTAAAACCGAATAAAAATTCTAGCTACTAGCAGCAACACCGAACAATAAAATTTTACTATTTTAAATACCTGTCACTGATTATTATATACCTTATTTATCACTCTGCAATCAACTACAACAACTTAACACACTAATCTATTATTGTTTTATTACTATATATATGTATTACGTTAGATTAAATACGGCAAGTCCATCACGTATCTGCTGTTCCTGAGCTCTCAAAGCATTCAATTGTTCTCTGAATGCTTTCAATTGCGACATCGCATCTTTACCACTGATATCTGAACCACATGGTGCAGTTTTGTAAAAATCTTCGCAAAAATCTTTTGCTGCTTCTTTGAAAACCTTGTAAGAATCAAGTAAGAGTAAGTTCACTTAAGTACAGATTTTTATTACGAACAGAATAACTAGCCATTATGGTTACCTACCTCAGCTTGTTCCAATAGTTCAGCTTTAAATTTGTCTTTGTTCATTTCTAATGCCTTTTTAGCTTCTTCAAGAAGTGTCAAGTAATCAGCCCATAATACCGGAATATTTTCTTGCCGTTCTTTCATATCTGAGCTCACTTCTACTTCAAATTTGCCTAGATAATTATACGAATTGTAAGTAATCAAAAATCTAAAGTATCTATATAATATCGTACAAAAACTTGGGTAAGAACTGCTTTACCCACCATACCAAAATCAGAAATATAGGGGCAGCTATGCCTTTGGCAAACTGATTATCGTATTGCAAATTAAAGATGAAGTTAAGGGGTTCGAGTCACACAGTATCAAAAATTTTAATTGAATTAAGAATTTATAATAATACGTAGTTCAAAATTTACCAAGAGTCATCATTTTGTCTGTGATAGGTGGAAAAGTTTTCTCAACATTGCTCAAATCAGACATCAAACGCTCGTATGTTGCAATAGCTGATGCTAATTCTTTTAAATCTGCAGGCATCTAAAATTATAATAAAACATAATTATGGTAGATAGTTAGATGACTTCGTCATTTTTGTGCATGTTATTAAATAACTAAGATTTTATTATAATGGTATTTTTACCCTCATAGCTTCTTCACTGCTTTTTTCCACGTAAGAGTAAATCACGTCTATGTCAGTTTCAGTTATTTTACGCAGCAACTCCCCTAACTTCGTTTGCCAGACCAGACAATGTGCGATTATTGATTTCTTTAGTTCACTCGAATTCAAAGTTATGAAGTGAATCTGAAAATATGTAAGTGAAGTGTTAGTGTGTTTAATTATTGTTATTGTTACTGTGTTTAATAAAATAAATTGCTATGATTATTATTACTTACCTGATTTACAGTTTCTTGTATTTGAACAGTGTTCGCTAAATCACTGTAACTGATAATTAAAGTATCGAACTCCGCTGCTGTGTGTCCTTCTTCACGATATTTGACCATGAAAGCATCTTTATCAACTTTCCAAATATGGGTGTATGGATCCCACATTCGAATGTGTTCATGAATAAGGTTTATGTTATATTCAATTTCTGAAATGTTTAAAAAAGCCGCTTTAAGTTATGACTAAAAGCGGCTTTTTTAAACATTTCATTATATGACAATTATAATTATATAGAAATAATTGTTTACAATTATATAAAAAAAATAGTAAAGTATGCCATGGCGATAATAATAGGGACTTTTGTTATAAAGTTGGTAGGTTAGTAACCTACTTAAATCAGGTATTATAATGACTATGTTAAATAGATTATAGTCAAACCTATAAATATACTGACCATTATCAATTAAAGATTGAAGCTTATTACAATCTGAATCAATTTGTATCGCTTCATAAAACCTTTTTAAACCTCCAGCAGGTAAAGCAAATTTCTCAAAAAGTCGCGGAACTGTACTCATTATGTGCACTATTTCATCAAGAACAGTAGTGAAAGTATCACATATCTCTTGTTTAGTTGGAATATAAATGATGTCTTTGCCCGACAAGTATAAACTCATTTTGATGAGGGGTGATGGTGCCATTGTTCCTGTAATCGATCAATGATACATTAAAGCAAACTGGTTCAATATACATTAACCCTAAAAATATTAAGTATTGAAAAAAACGTACCATCTCCATGCACACATTTATACATATTTTGCATGGTTGCTTTGATAGCCAGTCTCAACGCATCTTCCAACAAACGGTCAAATCTTCTCACATATTTTACCCAATATTCAGCCATCTGAAAACATTTGTCATTAAGTACATACATACCTACGGTCCTATCTGAATTCGGGTACAGACTGGTGAAAAGAGCTGTTCAAACCCTATGCATCTGTTACCGATTAACGAGTAAATCGCCTGACTCGTAGTTTTTTTTACAAATTACGAACAAAGTCATGCGTATGCGACGCGATTCGATGCGATGCTTCATGCTAGTGTTTGATTGTATGAAAAGTAAAAAGTAACATCTACGAAACAACCGTCCATGCTAACCGTCCGTCCGCGCAACTTGTTATGTTCGTAGCATGCGCATGAAACACTCCCAGTCAATGAGAATTTGTTACAAAATGTGTTACCTACCTTGCATGATACATAGGAACAATTTAAACGGCAAATTCTTTCATTGAGTGTTACATTGCATGTTACCGTTTCACGAGTCTGTACCCGGCATAAACCAGTACTGTCAATGTCACGCACGTCATTAGCTGTGTCAAACTCTGTTCAGCTAGGAGATTGTCCAGTGATTGTTTATGAAAGACAAAAAAGATTGATTCAACATTCAGCCTCTACGCGAATGCTGAATGATGGATTTTAGATGACGTTTCAGCCCCTGACTTTGAATTCCAGCGTGAATGATATAGCCACACTTACTTGAGTAATAAACGATTCAAAGCCCTCATAAACGATGACGAGATATGTTATAATCTCTCGATACATCTCCAGTATTTTTGACGTTGCTTCAGATTCCATTTCCCGTATATCCGCTCTTAAAACTTTTATTTCAAAGGTATTGTAAATATCAAACTCAATAAGCGGGGTATCGCAAATCTTTTCCATGATTTTCACTAAGTTTATATTGCAATTTTTGTAAGTGGTTAAAAAATCTTGAAGCTAAAAAAAATCAAGTAATTAAACCTACTATACCTACATTTAAGATTTAAGACATTAAGGATGTTGCCAAAATATTTTTGCAAGTGTGAAAGGCATAAGTCATGATTATCTCCAAGGTTAATATTCCTGTAGGTACTTTAATGACATAAAAAAAGGCACTGACATAATTGTTTACAAAAGGTAGGTTTATTATGACATCTGGACTAATTATTGAAGTAATCGTGCCTTTTCAAGCAATATTTACTAAAAAAAATATTTACTTACCTCTCCTATTTGTGTGACGCAGTCAGCAATATAAGCATCAGACATTGTTGAAGTCCATGTTAATTTTGAAATTCCTGGTTGAACTTTTTTTTCGCAAGCCTAAAAAGGAAATAATTTGACATGTAGGATCAATGTAGGTAAGCTGGATTGTTAAAATAATAGTTGTTACAATAATATTCAATAGTTGCATCAGCAATGACCTCATAATCCTACACATTTATGTTCTACTCGCTATGTCTAGACAATGTCGTTTGAAGAAGAACGAAAAAAATTCGTAACAAATTCAACTGGCTACAAACCAAGCTCACTATATCGTCCGAAACTAAAAACACCTAAAAACAACATTTTGTTTTGTCTTCTCAGTTCCAGCCCACTTATTCTTAAATTCATTCGGTGACGAACGATTGACAAGTCACATTGATCATCGCACAGAATACGGGCTGTATTCTGTGTAAATCGAAGGCATGTCCAAACAATACATCAAGTTTAATATAAATAGAGGTAGCCTAAGATTGTATGTCATGCCCCTCTTTGAGGGAGGCATTATATCCAACAGTGGACTTATAAAGCAGTTGATGATGAAAATGATTCTCCGTCACGAAAGCCATCTATCTAGCAACACTGACTAACAAATCAAATAGACTGCTTGGCATATATGTTACTGCTGTCAGTCTTGCTTGCTTGACTTTTGTCACTGTCAGAAGTTGTCAACGTTAAATTGACCGCTCTATTTGTGTTTGTTGAAATTGTTGATTGATTTTTCATTTGTTTGGTTATTGTATTGTATTGGTTGTTGTCTCGGCTCGGCTTTCCGTAGTCGTGTGTTTGTCGTTTTGAATGAATGTCCTGTGTCAATCGACCGTTGTAGTTATGTTTGTGTATTTTATTTTAGATTTGCTTATTGATTTTACGTAAACTCATTTTTACTCCTGCTCGCTGTGATTATTAAAATGAATCTGGTTGATCCAGAATTGGAGTTCATCGATCCCACGCCAAATGTACACTCGCTGTTCGTACATTTTGATATGGAATTCTTCTGGACAACACTGTTGGGAAGGGCGACAGTCAGATGGAGTAAACGAATGTATTCTGCCGCCGGTGCTTGCAGGTACCTTCAGACACTACCATGTACTTAAATAGCTGGCAGAATCACTAGGGAAGGTTCTCCTTTCATCCCTGGCGACCCACGAACATAGGGTTCACTCGGACTGATGATATTGTAAAGATCGCAGAAAGTCTGTAGATGGAAATGGCTCAAGATCTTTCGTCCTGGCACTCTTTGAGGCCTTTGCCTTTTTCTAGCAGTGGGCTACTACAGTCTGTTGATGATCATGACTTATTAAAATTCTGACTAGGACACCAAACTATCAATTTGAAGGTCCTCACCACACTGACCAATTTGAAATTTGGTTCATATTGAACAAAGTGAGCTCACTCAGTTTGGATCAGTCATCACACAGATAGAGGTGCAATGAGAGAAATTTCTATGAAATGTGATTAAAACACCATAGTGCATGATTGAAACTCTAGAAACAACACAAATCAAATGTTGTAACATTATTAGAATTGGCCAGAAGTCATATTTGAAATGTGTTTTGGACCTCACTTAAAAGTGTCCAAAACGCATTTAAAATTATGGTTCATTTAAATATCTCTCATATTTAAGTTTCTTTCGATTTGTTTAAACATAAAACACAATTTTTTTTTAAAAACTGAATGATTAACACTTATCTATGATAGTAAAGCTGTGATATTATTGTGAGAATACCAAGCCAGTATTCAAACTTTGTTCCTCAAACAATATGCTCTTACCATACTATCTTGTTGGTTGTTTAATATTATTTGATCAAGTTACACCAAGGTGATAAAAGATCACACTTTTCAGTCCACCTCACCTTCACTAAAAGTTCTTCTCTTGCTAAAATAAATCAACTATTTGCCAGTACAGTTTAATAATCATCCAACCAATAGCAAATGACATGTTGTCTGGTTTCAGAGCCATGCATACATCCATACTGACTGTCCACCTATGGGTCAATGTTCTTGTCTGATGTTCATAGCGCCAGACATGTGTCGGACTGACTGTGCAGCTGAACACAGTAAGCCTGAAGTCATGTTACAAATGATGTAAACAAACATGAATAGTTCAGTGCATTATTAATAGTTTATTGCCATATTTTTGTAGTCAAAGCAAAGCTTTTCCTAACATTTAAGTTTAGTGGACCAGGGTGTTATTAAATAAACACCTTGCTGCGAGCTTGGATATGGGGGTGGCAGGGCGAATCTGCTTTGTTTTTATTATTTACCGTTAGGATCACGTCCGCTAATTTGCAGAGTCGGCACCTGAGCTCACCCCGAACCCCACAAATATGCAGAGTTGGCAGTGACGTTGTTAATACTGTTAACAACAGCCTTCTCATTGCATGCAGTTTAATTACGACAAATTGGGTTACCATCCTACAAAAAGTATAGGTGTATGAATGTGTGTTTCTAATTATCAACAGTTCAATGAATTTTCGAATAAGAATACTTTGTATTCTACAACAAGCTTATTCTGGTTAACACTCAAGCAAGCCATGGGTAGAAGCTTGGAATAATTAAATATGTGATAATTTTCTGACTATGCTGTTATTCACCAGCTATGAAGGCAGGGGTGGGATAGTGGACATAGCCCTGAGCGAGCCGCTTCTAAAGCTCCGCCCTCGCAAAGATCTGGTGGAGACCCTCCTGCATGAGATGATCCATGCATACCTGTTTGTCGTGGGCAAAGACCAGTGTCGAGATGGGCATGGACCTAACTTTTTATCACACATGCACAGGATCAACAAAGCTGCAGGAGTACATATTACCGTTTACCATGATTTCCATGATGAGGTAAGGAATACTTTTACACACAACCTAACATATGCGTTTGAAGTTTGTTTGTCTGCTACCATTTATCTCCGAAAGGGCTTATCCGAGTGAAATGCATGTTTTTGCAATCGATTTGTATGACTTCAAAGATGGTTCTTAGATGGGTATTGTCACCTGAAGTCACTAGATGGAGCTGTAATAGACGAAATAAAACACGTCGGGTTAAAAAAAATTACAGATAAACAAGTGGGTGTTTTCTATGTATATTATTATTTACAAAAAAAAAATATTTATGTAGTATATCAGTCATGTAGTTCCCATAATACAAGCTCTGCTTAGTTTGGGGCTAGATGATGCTGTGTGAAAAATGTCCAGCATTATTTCTTATTTCTATTTCTAATGTTTTATAGATACATTATGAAAGAAACATAGGTACTTATGCTATAATTCATTGTGCCTACAGGTAAAATTATATCAAAACCACGTTTGGCGATGTGACGGCCCCTGCCAGAGAATGGCACCATACTTTGGAGTTGTCAGGCGCTCAACAAACAGGGCACCTGGCCCTTCGGACTACTGGTGGTACAAGCACACCAAAATTTGTGGAGGAACCTTTATAAAACATAAAAACACTGCTGAACCGGCAAAACAACCCACTAAGATAGTGAAAAAACCTAACGCTGACATCACAAAATACATAAATAACAATGATAATACAATGGATAATAAGAATGTGAACCCCAAGCTAGTTCCAAAACCTACAGTTTTCACTGGCAGTGGCCCAGTTGGTGGGAATAAAAGGTCGTCTGTTGGCGTAGTAGAGACGGTTAGAAATGTATGGGTCAATAACATTATACCTAGTTCTATTGCTCCTCTAACTAAGAAAGATCCAAAAGTTTCAATAAACCAAGTAAATGCCAATAAAAGATTATCCAATGTCGACGATTCCGATTCACTGACAACCCCAAAGAAAATTGATGACTACTTTAAAACTACTGCGTTTTTTGTTCCCAAAGAACCCCAATACATCACAAAACAAATAAATAATAATAACAATACAATGAATAATAATAATGTGATCCCCAAGCCAGTTCTAAAACCTACAGTTTCCACTGGCAGTGACCCACCAGGTGAAAAAAGAAGATCTCATAGTGTAGTAGAGACTGTAAGAAATGTATGGGCCAACAACACTTTACCCAGTTCAATTGCTCCTCTTACCAAGAAAGGCTCAACAGTTTCAAAAAGCCAAGTTAATATCAATAAGAGATTATCAAATATGGACCATTCCGATTCACTGACACCCCCAAAAAAAGTAACAAAAATTGATGACTATTTTAAAACTACAGCTTCTTCTATTCTCAAAGATGTCTACGGAAAAGATTTTACAGTAACACAATCAAGTGATACTAATAAATTAAAGGCCGTGGCTGCCAAAGAAACTCGAGTCAACTGTCCTATTTGTAATGCTGAAGTGAGTGACACACAAATAAACAGACACCTAGATGAATGCTTGAATTATAATGCCATAGAAAAGTTTAGTAAAGAAACCATACAAGCTATAAAGCCAAGCAGCAGTCACACAAGTACAAATAAAATAATGAATAGAACAGAGACAGTTGGAGCCATATCTTTTATGCCTACTTTCAAACCTTTAGTAACCTATGATAAAGTCAAACAAGAACCACCAGACCATCCTAAATCAATCACTAACAGGCATACTGATATAAAAATAGAAGCTGAGAAATACATCTCATCAAATGCACCTAGTACAAGTAATTGCCTAGATTTCAGAACAGGTGTTATGCAAGTCAAAGCAGAACCTAACACAAGTAATTGCCTAGATCTCAGAACAGGTATCGTGCAAGTCAAAGCAGAGCCTGGCACAAGTAATTTCGTAGACCTCACAACATGTATTGTGCAAGCCAAAACAGAAGCTAGCACAAGTAATTGTCTAGATCTCAGAACAGGTATTGTGCAAGTCAAAACAGAGCCTGGCACAAGTAATTGCGTAGACCTCACAAAAGGAATTGTGCAAGTTAAAGCAGCAACTAGCATAAATAATTGCCTAGATCTCAGAACAGGTATTGAGCAAGCCAAAGCAGAACCTAGCACAAGTAAAAGCATTGAGAATCACACTTGTCCATGCTGTGGGAAAATAATAGACAGGCCAGTAAAGGAACACCTAGATGAATGCCTAACATTCTTTGATAATAACACTACAATTCCGGAAGAAGGTGCATCCACCAGCGGTGACAAAATAGTAGTAATTGATGACAGTGACGACGAATTTGATGAGACAATGACTTTAAATGCGACGGGGACAAAGTCACCCTGCCCCTGCTGCATGACCATGGTGGAAATAGCTGATATGAATGACCATTTGGATGTGTGCTTGCATTTCTCAAAATAAACTTTCCTGCTCATGTTATATTAATTATAACACTGAACGTAAAGACACGTGGTTCGAGATTAAGATGTGTAGAGCTTAAGGAAAAAGGGTAATATGATTCCAATTTGTATTAGTTCATCAACATCGGTAGACGTTGACGGTTTGACATAAGCCTCTCCCATAGATGACTTGTCATGATGATCAGTTATGATGAGCGCCTGAATCTCCTATACTTTATATGATATGATACACTGTGACTCCCGTGTGGTACGTTACACCATTAGAGACAGTCACTAAACTAAATAAATGTATATTTTTTGCATAAAACAATGTTTCTAGAGATGATAATTATATGCCTTTTATGTGGGTATGTGTATATGGCTGTGTGGATTAAATTTTAATGAGATGAGATGAGTGTGTAAAATGGGGTATTTATGTAAATGTGTATTTATGTCTCATGGTCGGCAACGTGAGAGTGATACCTCTGTTATTGCAGGCGTCCATAGATACGGTAACCCCTTATAAATAGGGGGGACGTATACTTGTTTGCCATATAAGTTGTATAAAAAACACATAAACGTATGTACCTTCTTATCTGTGTATATGTACTCAAGCGTCTTCACTGTTTATTTGAATATTGCACGCTTAAAGTAATACTTGCATTGACTGTGGAAAATATCTGAAGTATTAAATCTTTTGTTGTGGCTTCTATGTATGTACAAACTTTTTAGTTTTGAGGGTAGTTTGTACTAAAGTGCTTAACAGCAAACAAGTTAATGTCCAGGTCGAGTGTTCCTCTCACAGCGTGTATTGATTGTGTTATTTATTGAATGACTGCACCGCAATGTCCGCGCATTCATAAATCCCCGCGCCAATGTTGTTTGTAGTTTATAGAATTATGATTTTAAAATGTGATTCTTTGTTAGAGACTAAATCGTTGATAAGTTACCTATGTGATGAATAAAGTATTATTGTATTCAAACTAATAAGGTATTTTTAACTTTTTTAGACAACTCGCAGTGTTCTTCACCGTCCGCAAAAAGTAAGCCTAGTAAAAATCTAAAAATGATTATAAGCATCTTTTTAACTGCCACTTTATATGATGTTTGGACGTGACTCTGACTAACACCTACTCGCTATCCTCAAAGATCTCACCATTGAATATGTATCTGTGGATGTCAATCGTGGCGAATAGTTGTGAGCTTGTATATTCATTAAGCACAGTCAAATCGATGCAACGAGGCGAAACCCCTTAAAACACGGACGTTATGCGCTGCTTTGGCCAGAGATGATCCTTTAAAGTTGTTCAACTATTCACTTAAAGATGAGGCTGGCTGACTTACCGACGTCAAAGGTTTGAAAAGCAGCCTCTCTTCATCAGATAGGGAGTCCAATATCTTATTGTACCCTTTCACTACCGCCAGCACACTCTCAAACACGTATAGAATCGTCTTGCTTTTCATGAATATCTGTCCAGAACAAATCACAATGTAGGTTAAATATTTTTTCTAACTACCTCGTGTGTTCATAAGTCTTGAGACGCAGTAAAACTAAAATATTTTTGGAGCTAAGTTGAGTATTCATTTATTGGATATTAAAATTAAAACTACTGACATCTAGATCTGTATTTAAATACAGATCTATAAATCATTCAAAATGGCCGCCTTTGCATTCAATGCAGGCCTTCAAACGCGTGCGCCATTCATCTATGGCGGCACGAATCTTTTCAATGGGAATCCGTTTCGATTCTTTAATAAGGGCTCGCTTGAGAGAATCCAGGTTTGGGTGAGACTTTCTGCATGCCCTCAGCTCCAATTCCGTCCATAAAGAATAATCCAAAGGATTCAAGTCAGGGCTTGACGAGGGCCAATCTTCGCTCCGAATGAAGCCTGGCAAATTGGCCTCCAGCCAACGTTGGGTAGTCTTAGCTTTATGGGAGGGAGCAAAGTCCTGTTGGAAACCCCAGTATTTTCCAGCCAATAGCGTATCATTTAATGGTTTAACCACCGCTTCCAATGTCGGTTTGGTAATTTTGTGCCTTCACCTTGACGCCTTGCTGGCAAAAATGAAGCGAAGTGACCCCCTCGTAGGAAACACCCCACCAAACCATCACACTTGCTGGATGATGAGTGCGCTGGACATTGCGTACAGATGGCTGGACGTCCTTTGAACTTCTGGCGTAAACCTTATTGTTCTGCCGGTTAAACTTTTCTTCCACAGTGAAGATCTTTTCATCGGTAAACAGGATATTTTTTGGATCGTGTCTCTTCAATAGGTTCCGACATCGTTCCAGTCGCAATTTACGAAGACGCTCGTTTAAATAATGCACTTTCCTTCGACTGTAGGCCTTTAGTTTAAGATCATATTTAAGTATCCTGTTCACCGATATTCGCGAAATGTTGGTCTGCAGAGCTAATTTCTTTTGAGTCCGGCAAGGGTTGCGACGAATTCGCTCTCTGATTACTTTGATGTTGGCGGGCGTCCTTACAGACCGCGGGCGGCCACATCTTCCACGGTCTTCTAAAGAGCCGGTCTCCTTGTACCTCTTTATGGTATAATACACAAAGTTCCGACTACATCCCAAACTTTGGATTTCACTAAAAACTTGCATTGGTTTTTTTCCTGCTTGAAACAGTGAAATTACAGTCGCACGCAAATCTTTTGTTGGCGCCATTTTCACGGAGAATGAAACAAATATTCAAATGTATATTTTTTCTGATTCAAAACATTCGAAATTTAAAATTTTAAAAGTTTAAAAAAGGTTGCATGAATTACTTTCTTTTTAAATTAATTAAATAAGTTCGTCTCAAAACTTATGAACACACGAGGTACTTCTTTGTTGACGACCTTACATGGCGCGGCGGGCAGTAACCGACTCAGACGCAAGAGGCATGTTCGATTCCCGCTGCGGGACAAATGTTTGCATGCCCTTCGGGTATTTCAGGACTGGTTACGTATCTGGGTTTTGTGGTACAAAGGTACTCGTAGTTTGTGATATCCCCGACACAGACCATCCTAATGTAGGGTCAGGACTATGTTATGTATGCGTCTGTTGGATGTTTATTTATTTACTACTTACTAGCTTCTGCCCACGGCTTCGCCCGCGTGGTACCCAGATGAAAGGTAGTCTGTGTTATTCTGATGTATAAAGCTATATTAATGTAAAGTTAGGATTTCTGACCCACGCGAAGAAGATTTTTTTCTTTGGTCCCTATGACATTTCAGAATTACTATTCAAACGACATTGTACTTATTTGACTGTTGTTCTTGTTTACAATACTTGCTGAAGAAGCAGCGTTCTTATATTTATATAGAACTTACTGCATATGCGTGTTGTGGTATATCCAGACCAAGGTTTTCCCAATGAGCTGCCTCCTTGCATAGTTCCAGGATATTTCTAAACAATATTTAGACATTGATGCATCAGTCAACAAATCTCCATCACTCATTCAAATATCTATGTTTTCTTAGTTGAGCATAATCCATTGTAAACGAATATTGAGGTAGGTACTTACACATCAATATTACACTCCATCAATCCAGGGTTCTCAACGCTTTTCCTCATCAGAGTCCTGTTCAGTCCAACGCCACATTTCTCGTCCAGATTATGCTGCGAAAGAACCACACATGCTGTAATGACGCGCCACATTGACGACCGACGTGGCGCGGTGGGCGAAGGTCCGCCTGCGACACAGGAGGTTGCGGGTTCTATTCCCGCCCTGGGACAAATATTTGTACGATCTGCAAATATTTGTTCCGGGTGTTCTGGGTAAATTCTATGTATAATAAAAAAATATCTATCTATGTAATGTATTGTATTAAGTATATCAGTCATCTAGTACCCATAACACAAGCTCTGCTTAGCTTGGGGCTAGATGATGCTGTGTGGATTGTCCAGCATTATTTATTTATTTATTTATTTATAATCATATCACATCCTCAGGGCCGCGCCAGTGTACATTCGCTTCGCTTCGCGATTTCTTCTAATCTACCATTTCTACAATAGCTATCTATTGTAGAAATGGTAGATTAGAAGAAATCGCTGGTTGTGATAAGACCGCCAATTTTAGGACCTATGAGACCTTTGTAATAGTAGGTACATGACATGTTACCTACTTGAAGTCTTCGATAAAGTTTTATCGACGAGGAGAACTTTGTATGAACGTCTGTTCTTTGAAGTAGGTATAGAAACATGAACATTTTAATCACAGCTACTGAGCTAAATAAATACCGTCGTGTTTCATGGTTTGTGGATTTTGACATTCTAAGGGGGGAAAATGGGGTGTGAAAGTTTGTATGGGAGTATCGGTTTTTTTAAAGGTAGGAACTTGGCATTGTAGCTACTAAGGACCTGTTTCAGGGCTTTTGTTTCAGGGTTTTTAGATTTTCACATTTTAAGGGGGAAATGGGAGTTAAAAGTTTGTATGGGAGTATGAGTTTTTTTGTAGTGGTGTTCTTAAACACTCCACGCCGCTGGCAACAGCTAGTAATTGTACAATCTTGTGTCAATAATTTTTTTTGGACATTAATGCCATTAAAATAGAATAGCTACGAAGCAAATGGACATTAGCTAACTCATATCATATTTCAATTTTTTGTTTGAAAACCACGCGGGAATAGCCGAAAGCAGAAGTTAATCTAAAGATTCACTTCAGGCCATAAAAAAACTCTAAAACCTCGTACCTAGGGGCTAGATCATCATCATCAGCCTATATTAGTCCACTGCTCGACATAGGCCTCCCCTAATGAGCGCCATAGCGCCCTGTCTTCAGCTTGTCGCATCCAGCATCTGCCTGCAGTCTTTCGCAGATCGTCATCCCACCTGGCCGGAGGGCGTCCTACACTACGTTTGCCGAGTCGCGGTCTCCACTCAAGAACACGTTTACCCCAGCGGTTATCAGTTGTTCGCGAGATATGACCGGCCCACTGCCACTTTAGCTTGCTAATTCGTTGAGCTATGTCGATAACTTTGGTAGGGGCTAGATGCTGAGTGAAAAATGTTCAGCATTATTTATTCATTCATCCTTTACATTCCTACATGCCCAAACATCTTAGAATAAGAACGAAAACGAAAATAATAGATGAATTAGTAACATTAGAATGATGATAAAATCTTCTAAAAGTACCGTCCAAGATATAAACAGCTCCCTGATAGCCACATCGATGGCTCCCATCAGCCGGTTCACGTGAACGATCACATCTTCAGAGTTGCTACACGACATCAGCCACACGGATGCGTCTGTCATAACCTAGAATAGAATACTTTTTAAAATCTATGTTTAGGGTGCTAGGTTCTCTGGGAGTCTAGACAAAATACCTCACGCTTAGTTTTCCTTTCACATTTACGCGTTTACGCGGCAAAACTTGGAAGCTAAGGGGCTGCCCCTTCGACACCACTTTCACGAAGCTGAAAGATTGAATCGTATGGAAATGACATTAGCTTTTGAGATTTCACGTGACTGCTGATAACGTTTTTCGGTTGCGTTAGCGTGTAAGGAAAACTTAGCGTAAGGTAGGTAGGTACCTATTTAACTAGACACCCTGGGCTAGATTTACCTAGCACATCAGAAAGTAGCAATAATAATATAAAACGCAACTTCATGACATTAAATTACCACTTTTTTTACATAGAAGATTGGTAACTAGAATTTAATGTATGTAAAATTAACAGTCTATGAACACATCCACGCATAACCGATCAGCCATCAAAATTAATTAATTCATTTCATTCAAAGTGGTCCTTGTGATTTTATTGAATAAATGAATTTTGACTTTGACTTTGAATAAGTGACCTAAACTGACAGAACCAGTGCGGTGATAGAAGAGGAAGAGCCACCTCGAAAGATAAGTGTCATCTTTTATAATTTTGTTTGCTTTCGTTCCTTTTAAAATAATGTTTAAGAATGTACTACTCAAAGAACGAAGATTTGACTTCTGATCTAATTGCTCATGCGTAACAGTTTGTTAAAAAGTTTTTGGAGTAATATGTCAGGGCTGTACTTTTAGTCCAAACTGCTGTACTTTAGTCGTAAATCAAACGGCTCTTAAAATATCGTACAATATTTTAAAAGCTTTTTGCGGTTTTGTTTTATTTGAACTATTCTTTGTAAGTGCTAATTTGTGTGTCCAATAAACACAAATTAACACTTACCTACTACGAAAGCAGAACGATATGACATGTAGATACAAAGGCAAGCTTCACCCTCAAAAATATTTCTTCCAAAAATTATAGAGGTAGGGAACTATGTAGGTACTTCTACTACCACTTACCTTCTTCAGGTAAACCAGTCGGTTCTTTCTCATCTTCAGGACAACGGCCCTGCCCGCGAAGGACGGAAGGTCTGCAGGGTACTGGCTGCGGGACGCGACCATGTCCTTTTTAGCTTCTTGGACCTCGTCGCTGAACATCGCCCACACCTAGATGAATAAAACAGGTAAACAGCTTCATCAATCACACCTGGGTGAACAAAACAGGTAAACAGATCCATCAATCACACCTGGATGAACAAAACAGGTAAACAGATCCATCAATCACACCTGGATGAACAAAACAGGTAAACAGATTTATAATTCATACCAGGATGAACAAAACAGGTAAACAGATTCATTACCCACATCTGGATAAGTAGGGCAACAGAAAGTTAACGACTCGTACGTCCTAGGTCGCGAGCCATGTTATCGTAGAAAATTTCAGAAGCCCCGCGATTAATAAATCGCTTGTACTTATCTCGATAACTATTGTAGCTAAGTCCAAACTAACTATATGAACGGAAAACTAATTTACCAAATAATTTTATTATGTTAACAGAAAATCACAAAATAAAGTTATTTTAATGGTTAATTCCATTAAAATTGTGATCTTACCCGTAAAATTTGTAACTAGTTTTATTCATGGGAAACATATTTATTATGTTGATGTTTTTACACAATCATAAAGCCTGTAGGTATTTTTACAACCATTTTGATACATAATATTAGTCTAACCTCTTCCAAAAAAACTCACTCATAAAAAATAATTTCGCGCGACCACAAAGAAAACTTCAATTGCATTTTTTCTTATGACATAGTTCATTGGGGCCAGGTTGAGTTCCAATGTTGGCATACATACTTTCAACATGAAATGTATCTATTTACACTGAAACGTCAGTTAATACTTAAAATACCTATGACATAAAACCGTAAAACGCGCCAATTTTGCGGTATTTTTTACTGCTACCACGGACGTATTGAACTTGCTACCTACTGAAAATAACTTATGACTAGTAGATATCCTCAAAACAAAATTAACTTACTTCAGCAGTTTTCCTTTTGAATATGCGCCTCAAGCTTTTTCGTTTGGAGTAGTTGTTCAGAGAGTATAAAGCAACCACCGCCTCTTCAACGTGGTTCACTCCTTCGAAAACCGTCTCCACGAGGTTTTCTATTATTATCTGCAAGAAATATGTCAGGAGTTTTAAGCACGCTAAAGTTCATTAAGATCGTGAAGAGACAATAAATTTAGCACCCAGGAGATACCTACGAGTAGGCAAATACGAGTTTAAGCCTAAACTTTTAATAAAAGTAGATACCTAATGGTAAAATAATGCTTTCTAGGATGAATCAGTACCTACCTATCAAAGAAACTGATAAAGTTATGATTCACTATGAAGTTAATTGTTGATCAACTTCCAATCATACCTAAATCAAAACGGTGGGTTTCACAATCGATTAAATTGAGTGAGACATTTCACGAGTTATGGAGCCGAGGATCAGTTTTTCATGGTAGCAACTCACCTCAATATCCTTGATAATAGTCCTGAACTGTAGCACATCGTCATACCACGACGGCGCCTGCACGTCCAAGATGGAGTGGCACACGTGACGCACGTGGTTGAGTGCGTCGTGGAACATGTGCTCGATCTGTTCGCACTTCGCCTCGAACTGTTCGCCGCGAGCGCCGCCGAACATCGGCTTGTTTATCGTCTCTAGCTCGTCTATTCTGAAAAAACAAACGCAGGGCTCGTACCCAACTCAGCATGTTGGATTTATTCGGCAGAGAACCTATGAAGAGAACTAAAGTGAAGCGCTATGGGAAAGTTCTACGCTAAATTCCATTATATTTTCTATTTCTAGTTATACCTAGGTGTTCAACTTTGTAGCCTAAACGAAATAGAAAATAAAAAAAATCAACCCTTTTTTTTGTCAGACAGAAACGAAAACCAGCAGTAATTTGTCTTCCGTAGACAGAACGTTTGTCTTGATGCTAATGCTAAGCCTCAAGATTCCGTGCAATGACTGCTCAGTTCGCCAAAACCAGTTACAAACCCGTAAATTACCTTCCAAAAATTATCATACAGTTGCAAACGTCAAGCATATCGAAACATCTCTGCACGAACGAATCAATGTAGTTAAAAATCGCTCCCGTATCCAACTCCCAGCTACCAGGCTTAACTCCGTTGTGAGCTTCCACCATCAGGTCGTAAATCTCCCGGTACTTCTTGCAGCAATCGATGCATTTGCTGAACTCCAACATGGCCTTCTTCGTTTGACCATCGAACAAGCTATCCAGTTTGATATATATCTTGCAAAGGATGATGATCTGGTTGCTCAAGGCCTTAAAAAGGTTGGTTATGCGGGTTTCGCTGTTGTAATACGGGGACTCCTGCCAAATAAACCTAAATAGGTTGATTATTTGCGGAATGTGCGTGGATATCTCATCAGGGTCTACAACACACTCCAACACCGCGCAAGGTTGCTTGATAACCTGAAGATATTCTATGTTAGAAGTAGCCTCTGTTATCTTCTGGACGATCTCGTCGCACAGAGACTGGAATTGATGGATGAAGGTGGAGTGAGTGGTCACCAAAATCTTGGTGATGTGTCTGACGGCAGGATTTTTGAGTTGGTAGAGCAGGGCGTTTAGATTTTCATCTGCAAATTAGAACAAGTACCTAAAGTCAGATTAAAATGTTTTTATAGCAAAGTAATACTGTACGAGTACTTAAGGTGTGAAGGTTTGAAGGGTAGGTATGGGTGCCGGTGAAGTTACATTCACATGAGACTTTTCATTAATTTTGTCTCAGGGTCGGCAACGTAGGAGTGATACCTCTGGTTTTGTATAGGTTACAGTAACCGCTTAACCACAGGATTGCCACTGTAGTTGTATAAAAAAAGATACTCACGTCTGTAAATCCAAAAGTCGTATTCGTCACTCGGACACAGCAACTCTTTCTGAGATGCGACGAAAGCTTGATCTTCCAAGCACGACTTGATCTGATGCGTCCAGTACACCACGACACCTTCGAGCCTTTTCACAAGCTCTCTGTCAGCGCTGGCCTTCTCGAAGGAAAGCTGCTGACCTTCTCTTGGTATGTAAAGTACAGTTAGGCCGAGCATTTTGTAGTACATATCTGTGAGCTTGGCTAGGAATGTGTGGATGTGGGAGCAGAATTCACTCTTCACGCCTGGAAATATTTTGTTCTGAACAAGTTTCTACAAAAATCGTAGTTTTCTACTCAGGTTTCTAATACTATCAGTAAGTAACTGTCAACATAAACATTGAGGGTTATATGCATAACGTGGATGTCTACGAAAACCGTAGTGATCTCTACAGCTGTCAAAGATGTCCACGAAAACCGTAGAGGGCTCTATAACTATCGTAGATATCTACGAGAATTGTGTTTTACATAGAGGCCACACCAACTACCACAAAACTCACGGAGGCAGCCCTATAGAGTTCTATACTTACTGTCAGGCCAAGTGTTGATCGCAAAAAAGTACGGAGCATAAACAAACTCCAACATCTGAATCATATTCGACTCCACCGAATCGACAAACGTGCCAAAATTTATATCATCATGGAAGCTATCGGCTTTGAAAACAAAATCTGGTGCCCTTGTGAAGTATGTCAAATCAAAGACGGGGGTTAGCGGTATATCGCAAGTTGCCTTCAGCTTTTCTCCTTTGAAGTAGATGCAAAGGATCAGAGCTCTGGGCTCGCAGATCCATTCCTCGATCCCCAGCTTTGCTTCCTCGTTCCAATCTTCGTCACGAAGGTCGTACAGCGTGGTGATTCTCATGATGAAGCCAATGAGTTTCTGCAACTCTTCAGGGTCGTAGATAGGCTTGACCGGAGTTTCGGCCAGCTCGCGCTCGAGTTGGGCAATGCGCTCCCTCTCTGTAAAGAGTCAATATCCTAACTTGATACTTATTCTACGGCCTACCTCATACTATGCTAATCTACCTACACTAATATTATGAAGAGGTAAAGTTTGTAAGTTTTGGTGTAGGTAATCTCCGAAACTATTCCGATTTCAAAGTTGTTACTCACCAATATTCAGAATGGGCCTTTAGGATGTATTTTATCTTGTTAAAATAAAAGGGGTATTCCTGAAAACCAATTTCGCAACGCAATTCAACGAAAAAACGGTCGAGCGAATGCGAATTATAAATGTTGTTGTTCGAGAGACTGACAGAATCCCTTGTTCATTACCACCATCATCATCAACAGCCTGTTGAAGCCCATCGTTGGATATAGTCCTCCCCTAAAGAGTGCCATAACGAACTATCTTGGTCTTCCTCTGCCCACCCACTTCCTGCAACGTTCAAGATGACAGCGAACCATCGGGTGGGGGACCTTTCAACACTGCGTCGTTAAGTTTGTGGTCGTCATTCGAGAACCCTACTTAGGCAAATAATGCCGTTTTAGTCAAATAATACCTCTTTCTTCCTCGGAGTCATGGCTCAAGTCATCGCTCCAGGCAACTTTGGGTCGTTTCTTCACTTCTGCCATATTGGCGGAGTTATCTTAAACTACGTAGATCTCCTAATTAACTAGCCTTTATACCTAATCAGTAATTTAGGCTTATTTTAAGCGAATAATATTTTTATTTTTCTTCTGACAATGTCAAAACAAACAAGTGAAACTTGCAAAATGACTCGCGCCGCTTGTGCGTCAAGTCCTGATAATTTTGTGAACCGTTTTATAGTGGTTGCTAAGCCATTTTTATGCTAACAAAAACAACGACTAACTGCTGTTGCTTAGCAATAAACTGTTTAATAAAAAAATAAAATTAAAATTAGAAAATTAGAAATAATTAATTAATTCAATTATCATTCCATTAGAAAACTTTAAGTGTGAGTAGAACTTTTTTTTGAGACGAAACTTTTTAGAAAGCAAAATAAATTAGACATTTCGCGCTAGTTTCTGTCATTCAAATGTCAGTAAAATGACAATGTCTTTTTATTTATCATGCCATTTCATGTTTCGTGAGTGTTGGTTAATTGGATAACTGTATGACATTGGCGAAATTGCGGACCCCTTAACCCGCAAGACCATAAACAAAGAATTGAATTGGATAACTGTATTAACGATCAAACACGTTTGAAATAGGTAGCATGCGTCGCCATGTATGGCTTGGGGGGTGTTCACGTTCAGTCGTGAGGGCCGCGTGCGTCTGGCAGGCGTGCTGCGCGCGTTGCTGATAGGACAGCTGGTGGTGTCTCTGTGCATGGTCATATTCTGCTACAACGTCTCTTTCAAGGTCATGATGTTGCTCAAACATATTCATAAGGTAACGGTTTATTTTTTAGTAGTACAACCAGCGGCCGCGGAAGTGGGGGGCAGAGGGGGCCAAATTCCTCCCCTAAAATAACGTAGGTATCCGCCTGCCAAGCCAGGACTGGAGATTGAGGGATGACCAAAGAATTCCCCTCCCGTCACGGAGTACTACGTTACATCACATCAACGCAGAGCGAAGAGCAACAAAATACTGATATAAGTAGTAGAGTTACCACATACGATACACAGATGGCCATCGAAGCGTCTAGATCGCGCAAGTGGAGTTTTAACGCAACCTGAAAATAATATAATACCTCCGATAAACAACGGCTTAGCGGCCGCGGAAGTGGGGGGTAGAGGAGGAAGAATGCCCCCCTGAAATCACATAGGTACCCGCCTACCAAGCCAGGGCTGGAGATTGAAGGGATGACCAAAGAAATTTGACGCCCCCCTCCCGTCACGGAGTACTTTTGTGGTCCCTGGGACAAGCTATATTATAAGTAGAGCTCATTGTGTAAGAACTCGACCGGGGAAGTATTACGTACCTACCACCTACTTATTTCTGCCGCAAGACAGTAATGTTCGCATTAGTAATAATAAAAGCAAGTAGAATGAAAATTATGATGATAAAATTACACAAAACACACCGACAACACACACAGTTACATAGATGGATGCTCGTACATTGATAGTTGGAACCGTCCGTGACCGGGGCAGCAGCGTCTGCACAAATTATGGTGTTCTATGCAGTAGATATGAGCGCCGATGGCCAAATCTACGGCGGCGGCGTGGTCTAAAAAATACTACGGCGGCGGTATGCATAGTATGCAGGCCTTTCCAGTGCTCCATAAACGAAGACTCGTATCTCAGCTATCCACCAGTGTGCTTAGAATAGTGTTGGGGCTGCCGCGCAACGTTTACAGCCATGTACGGGATACGCTTTCTGACGACCTGTGAAGCAGTGGGCGAAGGCCCGCCTGAGACGCAGAAGGTTGCGGGTACAAATCCCGCCGCAGGACAAATGCTTGTAGGGTCTGCAAATATTTGTTGCGGAACTGCGTGTTTTCTATGTCTAATATGTATGTACTAGCTTCTACCCACGGCTTCGCCCGCGTGGTATTCGGATAAAAAGTAGCCCATGTGTTCTGATGTTTAAGCTATATTACTGTAAAGTTTCATCAAAATCCGTTTAGTAGTTTTTGCGTGAAAGAGTAACAAACATTCATCCTTACAAACTTTCGCGTTTATAATAGTGTACGATAGGATATAAGTAGTAGGTTTATCAGTCATGTAGTTCGCATAACACAAGCTCTGCTTACTTTGGGGCAAGATGATGCAGTGCGAAAATGTCCTGATTTTTTCTGGTGATGGCGTAGAAGCAGTCAGTATGTGACTTTGACTCTTGTATCTAAGGTGACAGTATTCTTGCTGTACGGCCTGATCCTGCTGCAGGCGTATGCCATGAAGCTGCACTACACAGCAGGGCTGCGGCTGGTGGCTCTGCTGCTGCAGTGCCCGCACTGGGAGCGCATCTCCGCTGCAAGTCGCGTCTGGATGCTGGCGGGCGCCGCGCTGCCGGCCGACGGCATCCTGGTCTACAACGCTGCTAGAGCCACCATGAAGGTTTTATTATAATTATTGTTTATTTCTTCTTGGGCACAGCTGCTCGCCCTAAGAAGAGTACTGGGTTATATTTGTAGAGTGGCATTGAAAGTGTCCATAGCTTACGGGTAAACCAATGTAAGCTAGCAACGGTGGGCTGTATGCTTTCGCCACTTTAGTAAAAAACAGTAGTGTTAATAAGACCTAAATATAATGATTTATCAAATCTTTTTCTATAAAAATAGAAAAAGTAATAAGGTGAATTTCTAATTTTTCCAGGCTTTAATGGGAGAGCTTTCGTCTTCGATTCGTATCGGCATATCGCAGTACCTCACGGAGCCTTCGTGGAAACAACTCATTGATACTATGCAGGTAGTTTTTGTAGCGATATCTCTTGCCACATGATTGAGCTATGTTACATCACATCAACGCAGAGCGAAGAGCAACAAACTACTGATATAAGTACGAAGAGCTACTACATACGATACACAGATGGCCATCGAAGCGTCTAGAACGCGCAAGTGGAGTTTTAACGCAACCAGAACATAATATAATACCTCCGGAAGTGAGGGGCAGAGGGGGCAAAATGCCCCCCTAAAACCACATAGGTATCCGCCTACCAAGCCAGGGCTGTAGATTGAAGGGGTGACCAAAGAAATTTGCCCCCCCCGTCACGGAGCACTTCGCGGTCCCTAAGTTGGCTCTCGGTTGGTCCTAAGAGCCCGGGCCCCAAATTAAGAAGAGCTTGTGTTATCAAAAAAAAAATCCTAGAATCGAGACAAAAGTATTTGCAGATCATACATAAATTTGTCACACGGCAGGAATTCAACCCGCAACCTTCTGCGTCTCAGGCGGGCTTTAGCCCACTGCCCCACAGGTGTCGTCACTGGAGGCTTTAATGATGTTTTATATTTTTTGTATAAACTTCTAAAACATAAAACTGGCATTTTAATTTTGCTATCTCCGCCGTTTACCATTTCAATAGTGTAATTAGGGGGCTGATCTTACCGCGCCTGACCATTCGTTCATACGGACTTACTTTACGGGAATTTAAGTATGATTTTAGGTGGAATTGAGCTGCTGCGGCGCCGAGAAACCTGAAGACTGGCATGAGATCCCCTGGATCAACATGGACTTCCTGAATGAAGATTCTGATCTTGTCATGAAGTTAGTACCTATCTACCAGCGTTGCCAGAAATTTACTTTTGTAACCTTTTATGTGATTTTTAACTATGTCAGGGCAATATTGGCGAAAAATAGGAAAAAAAAAATGCATCGTGAAATGAAACTTAAGATGGAAAACACAACTAAATTATCATAATTTCTGTATGTTAATACAACCAACATCTGTCTATCAACTTTCAGTTTTTTTTTTTTTTGTTTTTTTTTGCTCCCTTAGTGACTTGTGACGGGAACCTATGAACCATCGTTTAAGCCAAAATGATTGCGAAAATGAAGACCAATCAAAAATCAGTCACCTTTTAGAAGAAAATTCTTGCCAAAAACAAGCTCTGACCCCAAATCATACTTACCTTCACTAGGTACTTCCTTCACCAGGTCTGCTGCGCTTTATGCTGAGTCCTATCCCAATTTGTAGCTACTTACCTCCTCAGCAGTCCAACCATCTAAGTTATAAACTCAATTAATAAGTAGTTACAAATAAATGATTTATCTATCTATATATATGTCATATACCGTTCCTTTAAACGCTGATAGAAGCGAAATAAAATTGTCTAATATTTATCTACTTACATGCTTGTTGATGGAGAGTTTGTATACACTTTTTATGTACCTAGTTACTTACAGTAGGTTTTTATTTTTTAAGTAGGTTCAGTAGTAGAAGTAGAAAGAGCTCGCCCATAGAAGTTTACTATCATCATGCCATTTCTTGCCCCCGCTATGGCCGGTATAGGTTATGTTTTAAGAGTATGGGTGCCGGGGAAATTACAAGCACACGAGACTCTTCACCCGTTTTAAGTCAGGGTCGACAACACGAGTTAATTATACCTCTGTCATTGCAAGCGTCTATAGCTTATGGTAAACGCTTACCAACAGGTGGACCCGTAAGGTTTTGCCACTTTTGTTATAGAGAGATAGATAGATAAAAGACTTTATTTGCATCTTCAGACACATACAAATTACAACAATTATATATATATATAATAATAATATATTGAGAGCAAGCAGAACGAGTTTCAACTCAATGTGTTATGTGTATCTAGCTACTAAATGTTTCTGTTTTTGAATTTAATGAATTTCATATAATGTGGCGTTTTCTACCTCAGACTTACGATAAGTACGTTATATCAATAAAAGTTAAAAAAGGATAATCAGTAAAAGAAGGATATTCAGAAATAAAACGGTGCGCGTTTTATTTGATGGTACCTCATTGCAGGCGCTGAGGATCGGAAAACAAAATTCCTTGTCCAATACTCAGAGTTCTAAACACTTACTAGTTGCCATTTTTAGACATAATGTCTACAAATGGCAACTGAACAAAACAACCTAATCGTTTTTGTAAGATTTAGATAAGATATAGATGTAACCTATGTACTTTAAACATTTATTTATTTATTTTTTATTAACAAATAATAAAAATAAAATTAATAAAATAAAGTTATTATTATATAAAGTACAGATTTAGCTCTAGTGTAATGTCCATGGGACATGATAGGTCTTTTAGAAATGGTATAGTTGTTCGTAGTTTGACACTGCCTATGACGTGTGGTATGTAGGTTGGCGGGGTCTGACGGCAAGGTCCTGCCTCCGGTATCTCCATACTCGTGCTGCACGCCGCGTGTGCTAGCAGCGTGCTACCACGATCCCTTACAGCAGGTGAGACTCGAACCGAATAACACCAGCCGAATAACCACACTAACAAATATGATGACAAGATGAATCAGCAAGGTGAGTAGAGGTGGGCATTTATAAAAAAAAATATATACTTGTTAATAGGCTAAGCTCGTAAAAATGATGTAAATGATACTTACCGAATGATCGTTTCCCATTGCCATTGTGTTAGTATAATTGGGGGAAGGTTCACTACTCCTAGTGACCCTTTTCACCCCCTTAGGGGTAGAATTTTCCAAATTCCTTTCTTAGTGCACTCCTACACCGTAAGAGGAATATAACCTTCAAATTTCATACCTCTAGGACTAATGGTTTAGGCTGTGCGTTGATTCACCTCTTGGACTTTGACACCTCCTTTGAGGGATATTTTGGGAAAATTATTATTATATCTCATTTGGGTTGAAGAATATTTATGTGAAGTTTGTTAGGGGTAGAATTTTCCAAATTCCTTTCGTATGGCACCCCTACACCATAAGAGGAATATACTCTCCAAGTTTTATGCTTCTAGGACTTATGGTTTAGGCTGTGCGTTGATCCGCCAATCAGTAACGAAACAGTTTTATAATATTGATGATTGTTGGTAATGTTGCAGTCAGAATGCCGGGACATCTGGCAAGGCGCGTCTCCGCTGCCGTCCGCGTCCCTGCACACCCGCGGCTGTGTCGAAGCAGTCCGGGCTCCGCTCGCCACCGCCATACTCGGTCTGCAAATCTTCAACATGCTCGTCATAATACTAGAGGTTTTTTGTCAACTAAATTGGTAAACTGTAGCGGGTCCACCAGTTGGTTAGCTGTTACCGTGCCTTATGGATGTAACACCAGGGGGTCTAGGCGAATAAGCGGCACGTAAACGAATTTGACAGGAGTAAAATTCGTGCCTTTCTTGCGTAGACTATCAGTAAAAGAGAGCGACAGTTTAAATGAAGTTGAGTTACAGAATCGAGGCCAATATAGTTTCTGCAAATACATGTGCCAGCCATATTTTTTTTCCTTCAGTTCCCACTGCGAGACAGCTCAAGCTATTTCTGCAACAGTTGTTGATAAGAGATATGTGTTGTTGATAAGACGACCGATGTGGCGCGGTGGTCGAAGGTCCCCCTGCGACACAGGAGGTTGCGGGTTCGATTCCCGCCCTGGGACAAATGTTTGTACGATCTGCAAATATTTGTTCCAGGTGTTCTGGGTTTTTTCTATGTATAATAAAAAAATATCTATCTATGTAATGTATTGTATTAAGTATATCAGTCATCTAGTACCCATAACACAAGCTTTGCTTAGCTTGGGGCTAGATGATGATGTGTGGATTGTCCAGCGTTATTTTTTATTTATTTTTATTATTTATGTGTACGTTTCAGGCGGTGATCTTGGTGCTGGCGCAGCTCCTGCGCAGCAGCGCGCGGGACGCGGCGCTGAGCGGCGCGAGCGCAGGCGCGGGCCGCGGCGCCGTGTGGGGCGTGGCGGCGCGGGCGGAGCCCCCGACGCCTGCCAAGGACTCGAAGGTCACTCTTTCATATTTTTAGGGTTCCGTACCTCAAAAGGAAAAACGGAACCCTTATAGGGTCACTTTGTTGTCCGTCCGTCTGTCTGTCAAGTCCCTTTATCTCGGGAACGCGTGGAGTTATCGACTTGAAATTAAAGCCATATACTCAGGGTCTACAGTCACTTGAAGCTGTCAAACTTCTAAGTTAACGTAAAAAAGATATAGATGTTTATGCCTCTCTCATATAGGGTTCTTTCCGTATCCTATAAATTTTGATTTTACCTAGAACTATCAAATTTGGGAAGTAATATACTACAAGAACAGGGAAATTTCTGAAAACTACCTCTATACATTTGTAATTGCTCGTGCTGAAATTTAACTTCGGGAATAGCTCGGATAAAACTGCGAGACTCGATTCCTAAACTATTAATATGTACCTACAAGTTTGTACGGAACCCTCGGTGGGCGAGTCAACTCGCACTTGCCAGTTTTTTTTATCCTACTCAATATTATAGATGAGAAAGTTTGGACCGCTTACCAACAGGTGGAGCGTAAACCAAAATTGTTTACCTCTTTATTACCTAACTAGAATAAACAAATTGTGGGCTCGAAACCTGCCGTACACTAATGAATTTTACTTTCCAAGAATGTATTTGCCTATTAACACATTGAAAACTGTTAAAGGAAACATCGTATGAAAACCGACGATTTGGTTTCATTCGAATCGGTCCAATAATTACGGATAAATGTACCCTTAACATCCAAGCACTATCTGAAGTTTTTATAAAAGAAATAATGCATTATGAGGAAGACACAAAATTGTTTAGTAGAAAGCAATAAATAAACACGGTATAAATAAAAACGGTATAGAGTCATCCATAATCAGTCTATGAGAACTCATGGCGAAAGTTTGTCGTTCTTTGCAGATCAGTACCTAGAAGCTATTTATTTAGATGCAACATACCGCTAATAGCCATTAAGATGGGTGGCTGGTAGTTGCATTTTTAAATCTTTCAAAGCCCGACTAAAAAGTATTTATGTCATGTCGGGCTGCCGATAACAAAAAAAAAACATAATTAAAAGATTTAATATAAAAGATTACAGTGTAAATAATAATAATAAATAATAATAATAAAGATTACTTTCCCTTTGAGTACTGGAAGGGGATTTGGGGAAAATGCTATCTAAAAATCATTAAAAAAATGCATTGGGATTCATTTTGTTGAGTTTAAGTAAATTTGTATTAAAAGAGTCCTCTCATTTCTGTTCGTACACGTTATAGTAATACCTACATAGCTATCTAAATAGATAAATGTCAGACTTTGGCCATGAGCTATAACAAACTGGCTCAAATAACACAACAAATAGCAGTTTTCTCGTTTTATAAAATTGAATATCCGCTCAGAAACCAAGTTCGAGTGGAGCCGAGTGCGTGAAGCACGCGTCCAGTGCGTACGCGCTATCGATCCAGCGGCGACGACGGCGGAGAGCGCGTGCTAGCTACACCTATTTATCTTGGTGAGTCGTTTTAATGATCAACCTTTTTGAAGTCATACTAAACTCCATACATTATTCTTGTCCCTCGAACCAAAGTCTGCGATTATACCTATGTATATCTTCTAGTTTAGAATTGTCGTCAATTTATTGGTTATGTTCATAAAATATAAATCCTTAATTGGCTGTAAGAAAAGTTTTTATTGGTTAAAATTATCGTTCCTTGAGAGCTGTGTGATTTTGTTAAATAAAATAAGATTAAGTCATAGTCAGATTAAGTCTGGGGAAGTACTATACCTATTTTTGCCGCCAAGCAATAATGCGGACATTGCTGTGTTCCGGTATGAAGAGTATGGGTTCCGGTGAAATTACAGGCACATGCCTGTTCATCCGTTACGTCTCAGGGTCGGTAACGGGTCGGTAACGCACGAGTGATGCCTCTGGCGTTGCAAGTGTCCATAGGTACGGTAACCGCTTACCAACAGGTGGGCCTTGTCTGTGTTTGTTAAAAAACTTTCATCCGAAAGCGTATCCGCCGTATTCAAGAACCTTCACTTGGCCCAGTGTTGTTTTTTTAAACTTGTATACCTTGGTATGTTGTATATCTTGCAAGAAGATTTCGACACAGTTTCTGTCGTCCGATTGAGTTTAAATCCTACTACTATAATAAACGTGAAAGTTTGTGAGTATGGATGGATGTTTGTTACTCTTTCACGCAAAAACTACTGAACGGAGTTTGATGAAACTTTATAGTAATATAGCTTATACATAAGAATAACACATAGGCTAGTTTTTATCCGGATACCATGCGGGCGAAGCCGTAGGCAGAAGCTAGTTTAGCATATCTGTCAAATACCGATGACAATAGAATATTATGGTGGCAGGCAAGCTGAATCTGAGAGTAAAGCTAAGTTTTTAAGTATGTCAAAATGATGACAGTATCGACAAGATTTCCATACAAAAAAAATAAGTTTTTTTTAAATGTTCGACATATTTTTTAAAGTAATTTTGCTTGAGTTATCTCAGCAAAGAGAGTATGATGACGGAAACGGAAGGGGATGAACTCCTTGATCGATAATAAGGCTGTGTACGGCCTCATTTTGATAAAATTGTGGTTTTGATCACCTACTAATTTCTCAGAAGATTTTGACATAAGACTGACTGGTACCAAAAGTAATGTAAAAAGTAGCAAGCAGTTCTTTAGTGTTAACAAGCGAGATTCTCTAATATGGCCGTTCTGACGCAAATTTCAAGAATGAATATTTTTCGTTTTTATTTTCAGATATACCTTTGATTTTGGGGGAATCGCTGTATATATGGTTATTCACATGCTAGTTTTAAGTGTACATATCTAATAAATAAAAAAAAAACTGTTTATAATCAATGCAAAGGCTTTATTTTGATCATTTATAAATAATCCTTACTATGTAATTAATTAAGTAACATTGCGTGAATGCGTAAGCCGTATACTTCGGCTAATTTCAGAGTATAGGAGATTTCATAAATATATTAAAATAAATAGTTCAAACATTTGTTCCGGCGCCCCGCCCTGCCTTCATTCTGTCTTTTCCCAACGTAACAAATATACAAAACTCTATTTACACTCAGCGGGCGGGCAGCACCCTTTGGAATGTCGCGACCTCTCGAGCGCCGCGTTTGTGAAAAATGCAGCGGCGAGAGCTATCTGACACTGACATTCCCATCAAGCGTTCACTCAGTAGCGTTGAAGTCCCACAGAAATGTCAATGTCATCTATTTATTCTTTGTTCGGGATGAAATGTCCCTGAATCGGCCTAGAGGGTAGGCCAATATTCTTCGTAGTTCGTTCATGTATCATAGGGGAGGGGGTCCGTCAGGGTATCTCAGGATGGGCTCCAGTCCGAGCCCCGGGGTCCGGCAGTCGGAGTGCGCGTGAGGGGCCAGCGCCGCAGCCCCCAGCAGGAGGAGCAGCAACGCCTGGAATGGTAGCGATGCGCGCGCGACTCGGGAAACGAACCGCAGGCCGCGTTGGAGGCTGGACATAGTCTCTTCATCGTCATTTGCAACCACGCTGGAATAATATGGTTTTAGTTAGTGGCCGTCTTTTTTACCGAATTGAAAATTCAATTCAAAACTTTGAAAAAGGTTGATTTCTGATCTGTGCTAGTTGCTGTGTGGTAGCAATATAAAAAGATATAAATTTATTGAGATAAAGATAATTTATAAATAGGTATAAAGACAGTTAAGCTTAGGATGAAAGATGATTTTAATTTTAAATAGGTGATTTAACTTAATTTTGTGGTCGCATTTGCGACTCATTTAAGAGCATGCATAGACTTTTGAAAAAGTAATACTCATGATTCGTGAAAATCGCAGAACAGATATGAAAAATCGTGGAGAAGATTTAGGATTGAAAACACATTTAATAGCTATTTAAACAGGTATGATCAAGCGCAGCTACTCAAATTTAGACTAAAAAGAGTGATATGCGTTAGATACATGTGTACAACTTTACAGATCGACTAAGCCGTTTTCGGTGATACTTACTCATTTAGATCTAGAGGCGGCAGGTTGGTGGTCGCTATCTGCTCTTCGTCTTCTTCATTTAGCTACGGGGAGGACAGAAATTCGTCAAAATACTGTGCAAAGCGACTACAGTGATATTGTTAGGGGCACTACGACGAATTGTAAACATTTCAGATTAGTTTATATTGTAAAAAAAAATGTGTTACCATATTTAATTCAAACTTTTTACAATGCAACTGACAGATGAGAATTGTTTTTTTTTGTGAACAGGACATTTATAGCGAATCACAACTGAGATAAAACAAAATGGCCACCTCAGTTGGCCAATCAGAAGCAGAATTCAGTTATAGGTTTTTTGAATGTTTACTATAGAAAATAAAATATAAATTCAAGCTCACATTTAGGTTTTTTTTTATATAATTGAAGACAGTTTACAATTCGACGTAAGACAGGATACAATACTAAATTTTAGGTAACACATGTACGTTATTAAATCAATTGGATTTCTCATCAAAACTAGCTTAATCTAATTTGTAGCTTGTCTGCTAATTCTGTATATGAATTACGGAATCTATGTATCCCAATGCGCTTACTTGAAGTTATCGTTGATTCGTTGTCCCTTTCTAACTGTGGTTGGAAAAAAAGGAAAGAAATACGTCGAGGGGCAAAAGATACAAGGATAGGATACACCAACGGGACCATGGAGATGCAATAAAAAAAATGTTGGATATATTTCACACATATATCCAACATTTTTTTGGAACCCTACCTACAAGCAACCCTAAGCAGAGCTTGTATTATGGGAACTACATGACTTATAAACAACTTATATACTTTTAAATATATACATATTATACTTAGAAAACACCCAGACCCGAGACAAATATATGCAGATCATACAAAATTTTGTCCCGCGGCAGGAATCAATAGTAATTTCTAACTTGTATCTTTTGCTTTTCCAGGACTTTTTACGGGATAAAAATGCGGGATAAAGATTCACTAATGAAGTGAATCTTTATTTTAACTGCCATTATTAATATTTGATCCATCTCTAATCAAATCTTTATAAATATAAAAACTTTATATTTATAAAGTAACGTTGCTATTTTCCATATAAAATAAACAAACGCATTCTTTCTTGGTCACCCTAGTGACCGTGTCTCTAGTTTGACAAAAACTACTGTCTCCACAAGATTTTATAAACAATCTAAAAATCACAGAACACAAAATACAAAAAAAATATCAATCTCGGATGCTATACCAATACCATCCGCGTACCAAGCGGGAGGTCGCGAGTTCCAGTCCTGTCGAGGTTGATATTTGAGGGATATTATATTTCTTTTGATTTCCCTTAAGTATGGGTTAAAACTTAAAAAAAAACATAATTATTAATTACTGTCTTCTTTCACGTAAGAAAAAAAAAATGAAAAAATTCTTTGTCCTCCCTTCCGTCGACGAAACCTGATCTTAGATTATAGATGGATCATTGATATGGCAATTGTAGGGTTAATAGGGATGTACCAGTAAGCGCATTGGGGGTCTATGTTACAAGAAAGCTTGCTTCGTGATGTCTCTGTTCCAACAGTGCTCTGTGTCGAGTAAAGCAGTGGACACGCAACTCAAACTAACCTACTGCCTACTCTATGCATTTTAGTAGGTACTTCATTTTGTTATTTAATCGACTCGTATGTACTTATACTATACTTTTACTTAACATATGTTAAGCAAACTCTGGACTCATGAAAAAACAGTAATAAACTGTGGGGAAAATTATGTAATTCGAATATCGTATCAAGCTCTGTGCCGCTAGATGGCAGTGTTTTAAAATTCCATAAACAGGCCTTTACACGCCGCGTCTTTACACTTTCATGTCAAACATACTGTTTTTTAGAGACAATTAGTTTTTAAAAGTTAAAATCTATAGATCGCTGAATAATTTGGAGCATTCCCTATGCTCGTGTTAATGATTTTCATAGTGTAGCTACGAGAGAGTCTATATTTGTATGTATTATCAGTTTTTTTTGGGTTTTGGTGTTATGCTTCAAGGGTACCATATAATCACGACACAAGGAACCCTAGTGTAGGATCAGGATTATGTATTGTAACTGTTGGGTATTTATTTTATTTATGTTTCTTTTTGTAAGTACGTCTCTATTGTATGTTTAATGATCAGTGTGTGTTGCCGCCATGAGAGGTGAGCATGAAGTGGGCGCTAATTCGCGCATTTGAAGGCACGCGTTGCCAATCGACAAAGACGTCCGACTGACACGAACCAATCACGGCTCGTTATGCCACGCGTCGTATCCCACGCTCCGCTCATAACACCGAACACACTGATAAATCTACTTCTGTGCAACGAATTCGTGCTCACGACTCGTGGCAGCAACTATAATAATGTATTAGAATGTTGGTACCTGTGGCGCGATAGTAGCAACCGCGGCGGCTATGGCCGAGTGCGTGGTCGGTTGTCGTGCCAACGCCGCGCCGAGCTTGAGTGCGTATACACCGGATAGTTTGCGCAGGGACTGCAGTCGCAGGCGGAGGTCGCCCAGTCTGGAAATAAAGGCACAACCGAAGGTCAGTTTGAGACCGCTTTCGCCATGATTTGTAGCGTGATTCACAGCTGATTCACAGCTTTGTGAGTATGTAAGACTATTGGGTGTGACGAAGGACGACGGAGTAAAATCCACTTACGGTTATGGCAAATCCTCACTACTGGAAAGTCAAATCTCCATCAACAGGTAGATAGAAGATGCTTTATTGCACAGGATAAAATGGTAGTCCCGCAGCTCGCTGAACATACCTGCGGCAGATGTCGGCGGCGTGGTGCGGCGCGTTGGGCTGGCGCAGCAGCTGCGCGGCGTCGTGCAGCGCGAGCACGCGTGGCTCGCAGCGCTGCAGCTCGCTGAACATACCTGCGGCAGATGTCGGCGGCGTGGTGCGGCGCGTTGGGCTGGCGCAGCAGCTGCGCGGCGTCGTGCAGCGCGAGCACGCGTGGCTCGCAGCGCTGCAGCTCGTCCCGCAGCTCGCTGAACATACCTGCGGCAGATGTCGGCGGCGTGGTGCGGCGCGTTGGGCTGGCGCAGCAGCTGCGCGGCGTCGTGCAGCGCGAGCACGCGTGGCTCGCAGCGCTGCAGCTCGTCCCGCAGCTCGCTGAACATACCTGCGGCAGATGTCGGCGGCGTGGTGCGGCGCGTTGGGCTGGCGCAGCAGCTGCGCGGCGTCGTGCAGCGCGAGCACGCGTGGCTCGCAGCGCTGCAGCTCGCTGAACATACCTGCGGCAGATGTCGGCGGCGTGGTGCGGCGCGTTGGGCTGGCGCAGCAGCTGCGCGGCGTCGTGCACGCGTGGCTCGCAGCGCTGCAGCTCGTCCCGCAGCTCGCTGAACATACCTGCGGCAGATGTCGGCGGCGTGGTGCGGCGCGTTGGGCTGGCGCAGCAGCTGCGCGGCGTCGTGCAGCGCGAGCACGCGTGGCTCGCAGCGCTGCAGCTCGCTGAACATACCTGCGGCAGATGTCGGCGGCGTGGTGCGGCGCGTTGGGCTGGCGCAGCAGCTGCGCGGCGTCGTGCAGCGCGAGCACGCGTGGCTCGCAGCGCTGCAGCTCGTCCCGCAGCTCGCTGAACATACCTGCGGCAGATGTCGGCGGCGTGGTGCGGCGCGTTGGGCTGGCGCAGCAGCTGCGCGGCGTCGTGCAGCGCGAGCACGCGTGGCTCGCAGCGCTGCAGCTCGTCCCGCAGCTCGCTGAACATACCTGCGGCAGATGTCGGCGGCGTGGTGCGGCGCGTTGGGCTGGCGCAGCAGCTGCGCGGCGTCGTGCAGCGCGAGCACGCGTGGCTCGCAGCGCTGCAGCTCGTCCCGCAGCTCGCTGAACATACCTGCGGCAGATGTCGGCGGCGTGGTGCGGCGCGTTGGGCTGGCGCAGCAGCTGCGCGGCGTCGTGCAGCGCGAGCACGCGTGGCTCGCAGCGCTGCAGCTCGTCCCGCAGCTCGCTGAACATACCTGCGGCAGATGTCGGCGGCGTGGTGCGGCGCGTTGGGCTGGCGCAGCAGCTGCGCGGCGTCGTGCAGCGCGAGCACGCGTGGCTCGCAGCGCTGCAGCTCGTCCCGCAGCTCGCTGAACATACCTGCGGCAGATGTCGGCGGCGTGGTGCGGCGCGTTGGGCTGGCGCAGCAGCTGCGCGGCGTCGTGCAGCGCGAGCACGCGTGGCTCGCAGCGCTGCAGCTCGTCCCGCAGCTCGCTGAACATACCTGCGGCAGATGTCGGCGGCGTGGTGCGGCGCGTTGGGCTGGCGCAGCAGCTGCGCGGCGTCGTGCAGCGCGAGCACGCGTGGCTCGCAGCGCTGCAGCTCGTCCCGCAGCTCGCTGAACATACCTGCGGCAGATGTCGGCGGCGTGGTGCGGCGCGTTGGGCTGGCGCAGCAGCTGCGCGGCGTCGTGCAGCGCGAGCACGCGTGGCTCGCAGCGCTGCAGCTCGTCCCGCAGCTCGCTGAACATACCTGCGGCAGATGTCGGCGGCGTGGTGCGGCGCGTTGGGCTGGCGCAGCAGCTGCGCGGCGTCGTGCAGCGCGAGCACGCGTGGCTCGCAGCGCTGCAGCTCGTCCCGCAGCTCGCTGAACATACCTGCGGCAGATGTCGGCGGCGTGGTGCGGCGCGTTGGGCTGGCGCAGCAGCTGCGCGGCGTCGTGCAGCGCGAGCACGCGTGGCTCGCAGCGCTGCAGCTCGTCCCGCAGCTCGCTGAACATACCTGCGGCAGATGTCGGCGGCGTGGTGCGGCGCGTTGGGCTGGCGCAGCAGCTGCGCGGCGTCGTGCAGCGCGAGCACGCGTGGCTCGCAGCGCTGCAGCTCGTCCCGCAGCTCGCTGAACATACCTGCGGCAGATGTCGGCGGCGTGGTGCGGCGCGTTGGGCTGGCGCAGCAGCTGCGCGGCGTCGTGCAGCGCGAGCACGCGTGGCTCGCAGCGCTGCAGCTCGTCCCGCAGCTCGCTGAACATACCTGCGGCAGATGTCGGCGGCGTGGTGCGGCGCGTTGGGCTGGCGCAGCAGCTGCGCGGCGTCGTGCAGCGCGAGCACGCGTGGCTCGCAGCGCTGCAGCTCGTCCCGCAGCTCGCTGAACATACCTGCGGCAGATGTCGGCGGCGTGGTGCGGCGCGTTGGGCTGGCGCAGCAGCTGCGCGGCGTCGTGCAGCGCGAGCACGCGTGGCTCGCAGCGCTGCAGCTCGTCCCGCAGCTCGCTGAACATACCTGCGGCAGATGTCGGCGGCGTGGTGCGGCGCGTTGGGCTGGCGCAGCAGCTGCGCGGCGTCGTGCAGCGCGAGCACGCGTGGCTCGCAGCGCTGCAGCTCGCTGAACATACCTGCGGCAGATGTCGGCGGCGTGGTGCGGCGCGTTGGGCTGGCGCAGCAGCTGCGCGGCGTCGTGCAGCGCGAGCACGCGTGGCTCGCAGCGCTGCAGCTCGTCCCGCAGCTCGCTGAACATACCTGCGGCAGATGTCGGCGGCGTGGTGCGGCGCGTTGGGCTGGCGCAGCAGCTGCGCGGCGTCGTGCAGCGCGAGCACGCGTGGCTCGCAGCGCTGCAGCTCGTCCCGCAGCTCGCTGAACATACCTGCGGCAGATGTCGGCGGCGTGGTGCGGCGCGTTGGGCTGGCGCAGCAGCTGCGCGGCGTCGTGCAGCGCGAGCACGCGTGGCTCGCAGCGCTGCAGCTCGCTGAACATACCTGCGGCAGATGTCGGCGGCGTGGTGCGGCGCGTTGGGCTGGCGCAGCAGCTGCGCGGCGTCGTGCAGCGCGAGCACGCGTGGCTCGCAGCGCTGCAGCTCGTCCCGCAGCTCGCTGAACATACCTGCGGCAGATGTCGGCGGCGTGGTGCGGCGCGTTGGGCTGGCGCAGCAGCTGCGCGGCGTCGTGCAGCGCGAGCACGCGTGGCTCGCAGCGCTGCAGCTCGTCCCGCAGCTCGCTGAACATACCTGCGGCAGATGTCGGCGGCGTGGTGCGGCGCGTTGGGCTGGCGCAGCAGCTGCGCGGCGTCGTGCAGCGCGAGCACGCGTGGCTCGCAGCGCTGCAGCTCGTCCCGCAGCTCGCTGAACATACCTGCGGCAGATGTCGGCGGCGTGGTGCGGCGCGTTGGGCTGGCGCAGCAGCTGCGCGGCGTCGTGCAGCGCGAGCACGCGTGGCTCGCAGCGCTGCAGCTCGTCCCGCAGCTCGCTGAACATACCTGCGGCAGATGTCGGCGGCGTGGTGCGGCGCGTTGGGCTGGCGCAGCAGCTGCGCGGCGTCGTGCAGCGCGAGCACGCGTGGCTCGCAGCGCTGCAGCTCGTCCCGCAGCTCGCTGAACATACCTGCGGCAGATGTCGGCGGCGTGGTGCGGCGCGTTGGGCTGGCGCAGCAGCTGCGCGGCGTCGTGCAGCGCGAGCACGCGTGGCTCGCAGCGCTGCAGCTCGTCCCGCAGCTCGCTGAACATACCTGCGGCAGATGTCGGCGGCGTGGTGCGGCGCGTTGGGCTGGCGCAGCAGCTGCGCGGCGTCGTGCAGCGCGAGCACGCGTGGCTCGCAGCGCTGCAGCTCGTCCCGCAGCTCGCTGAACATACCTGCGGCAGATGTCGGCGGCGTGGTGCGGCGCGTTGGGCTGGCGCAGCAGCTGCGCGGCGTCGTGCAGCGCGAGCACGCGTGGCTCGCAGCGCTGCAGCTCGTCCCGCAGCTCGCTGAACATACCTGCGGCAGATGTCGGCGGCGTGGTGCGGCGCGTTGGGCTGGCGCAGCAGCTGCGCGGCGTCGTGCAGCGCGAGCACGCGTGGCTCGCAGCGCTGCAGCTCGTCCCGCAGCTCGCTGAACATACCTGCGGCAGATGTCGGCGGCGTGGTGCGGCGCGTTGGGCTGGCGCAGCAGCTGCGCGGCGTCGTGCAGCGCGAGCACGCGTGGCTCGCAGCGCTGCAGCTCGTCCCGCAGCTCGCTGAACATACCTGCGGCAGATGTCGGCGGCGTGGTGCGGCGCGTTGGGCTGGCGCAGCAGCTGCGCGGCGTCGTGCAGCGCGAGCACGCGTGGCTCGCAGCGCTGCAGCTCGTCCCGCAGCTCGCTGAACATACCTGCGGCAGATGTCGGCGGCGTGGTGCGGCGCGTTGGGCTGGCGCAGCAGCTGCGCGGCGTCGTGCAGCGCGAGCACGCGTGGCTCGCAGCGCTGCAGCTCGTCCCGCAGCTCGCTGAACATACCTGCGGCAGATGTCGGCGGCGTGGTGCGGCGCGTTGGGCTGGCGCAGCAGCTGCGCGGCGTCGTGCAGCGCGAGCACGCGTGGCTCGCAGCGCTGCAGCTCGTCCCGCAGCTCGCTGAACATACCTGCGGCAGATGTCGGCGGCGTGGTGCGGCGCGTTGGGCTGGCGCAGCAGCTGCGCGGCGTCGTGCAGCGCGAGCACGCGTGGCTCGCAGCGCTGCAGCTCGTCCCGCAGCTCGCTGAACATACCTGCGGCAGATGTCGGCGGCGTGGTGCGGCGCGTTGGGCTGGCGCAGCAGCTGCGCGGCGTCGTGCAGCGCGAGCACGCGTGGCTCGCAGCGCTGCAGCTCGTCCCGCAGCTCGCTGAACATACCTGCGGCAGATGTCGGCGGCGTGGTGCGGCGCGTTGGGCTGGCGCAGCAGCTGCGCGGCGTCGTGCAGCGCGAGCACGCGTGGCTCGCAGCGCTGCAGCTCGTCCCGCAGCTCGCTGAACATACCTGCGGCAGATGTCGGCGGCGTGGTGCGGCGCGTTGGGCTGGCGCAGCAGCTGCGCGGCGTCGTGCAGCGCGAGCACGCGTGGCTCGCAGCGCTGCAGCTCGTCCCGCAGCTCGCTGAACATACCTGCGGCAGATGTCGGCGGCGTGGTGCGGCGCGTTGGGCTGGCGCAGCAGCTGCGCGGCGTCGTGCAGCGCGAGCACGCGTGGCTCGCAGCGCTGCAGCTCGTCCCGCAGCTCGCTGAACTTCCTGAAGTCTCGCTGCAGCTCGGCCGCGGGTCGGTTCAACCGGAGCGGTTCGCGGGACCGCACTCCGCGCTCAGCCGTCGCCAGCTGAGAGACTAGTTCCACCACTGTGCACACAACAAGAACATGTTTCATGAATGAAATCAACAATGCCCGGTGTTGCAGATGGCAGGCGACGGTAAACGCTCTCCATCCTCGACAACCTCGATGGCATGCCGGGCGAGAAGTCGGCTGCAACGCAATAGATGCGGGTTCGTTCCGTAGCAAGTTACGTGCTGCCAATAATGAAATGGAATGAAAAACATTTTTACTTACTTTATGATCCATAAATAGGATCTTGGGACATTTAAAAACAAAATTACTTTGCTGATATGATAGCGGAGATCTCGTGGATCCTACAGATAGGGTGGATGGGCTCGGCCGAGGTTACGGCTGGGGTGCTGGAAGAGATAATGATAGTTACCAATGTCATGGAACTGGTGGTTGTGCATGAGCGCGTCCTGCAGTTTCTGCTGCCAGAGTCCGGCGCGCGCGCAGGCGGCGTCCCAGCGCTGGTTGTCGGCGCCGAGTCGCGCGCGCACGCGGGCCGCGTCGCGCTGCTCGCGCGCGTGCGCCGCCACGTGCCCGCCCACCACGTTCAGCGACACCACGATGGACTTGTGCGAGTCCAGGTCCAGCAGGAACTCGCGGTGATCCTGGAAACGCAAATGTGGCATCGGTCACAATCGAAGAACTAGCTGCTTCGCATTGATTCCCTCAAGAGATGAGCCCAGATTCACCAGCACCTTGACCTTGTGCACTCGGCGTGTTCTATCGTCTCCACAGTGGTGAATGCTCCGAGGAACTATTCAACTTTATTCCTGCATTAAGGTTTTACCATCGCATCGCGCCACCGAAAAATGGCACACATCATTGATACATGACTCTCTCTTACTAGCCGCTTTACCAAATCCTCTTATCCCTATACATATAAACTGTGGAATAAACTAATTTCTGATGTGTTTCCGCTGAACTATATAACATGACGCGCTTCAAATATAATGTAATAAGGATCCTTCAGAGCAGGCAACTTACCGGCAATGCCCCAGGTGTTGGGGAATCGTTGGAACACATTCGCTCGAGTTTCTTCGTCGACTTACGATTCGGAACGGTCACAAGATCCACCATCACCATCTTCCAACGCGTCGTAGTCTTAACCTGCTTCCAGAAAACTCCCTCGAATGGTGATATCTTACCTGTATAGCGTCTTCTAACGCGTCGTACTCCTCAGGCGGCTCGGTGCGGGCGGCGTCAGTTGCCTCGGCGAACTGTAGCCACTGCTCCAGCCGCCAGAGGTCGTTGTCCAACTGCTTCCAGTTCCGGTCCGAGCACAGGGGGCAGGTCAGCCGACCGGATTCACTACGGAACGTTACGTCAGCGTTGAGAACTGGGCCGTTTTTAGTATGCTTTGGTGTGGATGTTTCAGTTAAAATCCGAAGCTGAGACTCCTCGATACTAAACCCTACTAAGTTTATTTATTTGATGTGTAAAACATGCAGGGAAATGTTACCCAAAAAATACGAGCTGGACATGAATTGTCCCTTTTTCGTTACAGTTTGGATGAGGCTGACGACTAAAATGTTAGTTACTGTCAATTATCGGTTGAGAGCGTACGAGCTCTGACTAATGTTCGATCGAAAAAAATGGATTCTAGATAAAAGAAAGGCTCTAGAAGGGTAGCCATCATAATTATAATCATAGAAATAAGCCCCTTTCTAGTTAGTATAAAATAATCTACGATACCCTGTAAATACCGAGATCTTGATGGATAAACATCACCAAATTAGTGACGGTGGCCTCACATACATTGACAGTTAATCTACAGGGATCTCATTTAAATTTTAAGCCTTTTGGGGTTTGACTAAATCTGTTTCTGAATTCTAGGATTGTTTATGCTTCGGATTTTAACAGTTACAAATTAATATTAAAATGATATAAAAGGTTATCGAATGTAAAGGTAAATTATACTATTATACAATAATATCATAGTTATTCTAAACAAATAACTTTAAAATTTGTATAAATATGTAATCATCACTATTAAATAAAACAGATAATATAAATTTGATCACACATAGAAAAAGCTCAAACATAGAAGAGTGTACGTGCTGTGCAAATTAAATTTAATTAGAAGAAAGTGCATTAATAAAGAACAATTAAAACTGCACTAAACTACAAATTATTTTCATGCTCCGTGGTTTTTCTAGACTACCGTCAAAGATTAGCTACAAACAGATAATATACTTCATGCTACAAATTGGCAAACATGTCTACAAATAAGTTACGTGTTAGAAAGTTATTTTGTAAATTTGTTTTATGTACGTATTTTGGGGGTAGATAATAGCAGAAAAACCATGGAAATAATAAATTAGGTAAGCAAATACTCACTGTTCGCACGTTAGCGCGTATGATGCAGAGTGGGGCAACCTATAGGACCAGAAAACGCAGTGTTTAGAGCATGCCAGGTTAGGAAGCTTCACTCCTTTAAAGGCTTCTCTGACGCCTTGTTTACTTATAAAACAAATCTTATTACGTATTTTAATAAACATAATTATCTCAAACTACTAAGCATTTCCCAATAAATAGGCTTTAATTATATAGATGCTCATATTATCATATCTGTTTTGATAACTCTTTGGTATATATAGGTATTTTATTTTGTATTTTTAACACTTTTTAAGTACCACTTAAGAAAGTGTTTTCCACGTGATTTCAGTGTTTGTGTTACCACTTAAGATTTTTTTCTTGATCTGGATTTTGTTTTTAAGTATCTGGATATCATTAAGTTTTAAGTATATTCACTGTTCCAAAACAGCTTTGAAGCCCCTTCACCAAAATTCCAAGTGCTTTTGTGCTACCATTAGACAGTTACAAAATAACAACATCAATTATTGCTCAGCATTTTCCTATGATTGACTTACAAGCACCCATCGCTGCTTTTTGAATTAAAAACTGTTAAAAGGCGTTTGCGGAAGAATTGAAGTCAGTCTTAAGAAGATGCTTAGTGAAATTGAAAATTCAAATGTACAGAATCCACATAACAACGATTGTTCAATTTTGTTTTACTTTAATTGACCACACGGATTAAAAACTTTATAGAGGTGCTTGGAATATTGAAAAGTGTTTGTGCAATTTTACCTGCTAACAAATCAAAAGGTTTTACATTTCCAACTCGTGTGGTCAATCATTAAATGGTTTGAAGAAACTTGAATCAGTTTTAGTTCAAGCATCATCAGTAAATTCCTACTGTGAAACCATGAACGGAACAAGATCAACCGGAAGCTATCGTGAATGCAATCTAAGCTTGATAAAACAAGTGACAGTAAAAAAATACATATTAACTGCTTTAAGAAGCTGTTTTTTACAGCTTTGTCACGTCCATCTTGTTCAAATCATGTCAAAAACCAAATATATTCAAAACATATCGTTCACTTCACCACCAACCTGAGATTATTGATCTGTAGTTCCCTCTTCTTCGCTTGCGCTAACAGATCTTCATATCGCAGTGACAAAGACTCCACCTCTTTAAGCATAGCCTCGTGCTCCGTCGCGTCACACTCGGTCAGCAGCAGCTCGGATAGATGCTTCGCCAGTTCCAGGGTCTGCGCTGGTTTAGCGCCAGCTTTGGCTATATCTTTCGCTGCGTTGGCCAAGTCTTCGCTGTTCGCGTCGTCTTTCGGCTGTTGCAGTAGAGAGTTTCGCAGTGATTCGAGGGAGTCTGAGGTTTCTTTGACGGCGATGGCCAGCTCGGCTCGATACGTTTCTTTGGAGGTTAGAGTGTCCACTTGCAGGGAAGCGTCTGTCTCCCATGTGAGGGTGTCGACCTGTGAAATCATCAAGACGTTATTTAGTGAGATTGGTTGATATAGGAATATCTGGATAAATGAGAACCTAGCGTATGTGAGCAAGGACCACTTTGAAACGTCGGTTTTTATCTAGTGCCTATTCCTCCGCGACCAAGCCAGGAAAGAAAGGCAAGAAAACAAGGCTGGTTATTCTTTTTAATTATCCTTTTACAAAACAATAGGTTCGAGTTGGTGCATTTTCAATCCCAAGAGTTTTTGTCATCTAAATAATCAGATAGATATTTTATAGTATGCCTTTTTATAAAGCTTTTGTTTAATTACGTTTCTAAATTTGTTAATTGATATTTTTTTTATATCTCTTGGGATATAGTAATATAGCTTATACATCAGAATAACACATAGGCTACTTTATATCCGGGCGAAGCCGTGGGCAGAAGCTAGTATATATATCTATATATGTGTGTTATATATCAGTCAAGTAGTTCCCATAACACAAACTCTGCTTAGTCTTAGGCTAGATGATACTCTGAGAAAATGTCCAGCGTAAGTATTATCATTTCACACATTTATTCAGTATCTCAGACTCAGTATCTGGCCATTTGCGAGGCCTTTGGGCCGAAGCCAGCACAAGGGCAAGAGGCCCTTTGTACAAAACATTATTGAAGTGTAGGCGAGACAGATGAAATACTATCGCAACTATTGATTCTCACCTGAACAGCTGAGTCCACGTCGGCGGTAATATCGGCTCGCGCCAGGTCGAGCCGCGTCCGCACGTCGGCGAACAGAGCGCGGTACTCCGCCACCATGTCACCCACCCCGCTCACCGAGCTGACCGCTGCCGACACCCGATCCGCATCCTCCACCAGAGATTGACATTCCAGGAGCTCCTGTTCAACACCCTGAGGAGGTGGAACAACGGACGGAGGTTGAAGATAAAAGAAAGAGATAAAATATCGTTTATTTTAACAGACTCATACGTGACTCTACACTGGGATTCCCTGTGTCGTGAGTATCAGGAATTACGAGTACCGTGGTACCACAAAACCCGGACAAATATCTGCAGAACAAACATCTGTCCCGCTGCGGGAATCGAATCCGCACCTGTTGCGCCGCAGCCGACGCAACAGGTACGGTTCTTGTCGCGCCACCGAGGTCATCCAATGGTCGGATGAAAGGGCAATCGGCAGGCCTTAAAGCTTGAAGAACCAACGGCCGATGGGAAATAAGGTTTTTCTAATTGTCACCAGTGTTCTAAACACTGGTCACTATTAGAAAAAAAAAACAGCGTTTGATCGAGACAATACTGTTGGGATGAAGCTTCACTCCAAAAAAAGTAACAAGTTGATTTACTAAATTTACTAAATTTTCATCTGTTAAATTCTATTATGTATTGCAGCCCCTAGTGACGTGTATGCAAAAAAAAAAACTATTAATGAACTATCTAGAAATAGACTAAATAAAAAAACCGGTGTGAAATCTGTCCATCGTCCATCCGATACGTAGCCGTACAGACAGACAGAAAAACACTTACACGGTCGGGGGTTAAAATAGAAAACCCTTCGGACTCAGCCTTATCAGTTAAGCTCCGAATATCATAATTTAAGAATCAATCAAGTATTAATTAAGTCGTTTTTGAGGAGTGCATGACTCACCATCAACTCCTGCAGTGTGGCCTGCTTGTCCTGCGGCGTAGGCGACAAATGCAGCGCCCGCGTCAGTCTGACATCGACCTCCGCCAACGCCACAACGGCCGTCCCGTGCGCCGCGATAAACTGCCTGTGCGCATCAGCGCCCGCTGCTAGCACCCTCGAGACCAGCCTCGCGCGCCGCCTGGCCGAACCTCGAACCCTCGCCGCGGTATCCGCACCCTCTCCTCGGAGCTCTATGCCACGAGCGCTGGCTATCCTCGCGCCTGCTTCTTCCAGCTTTCTCGCGTCATCTTCCAAAGCTTCTAAGTCTTTTAGCACGGATCGCGACGCTTTCTCGTCTTCTGGTTCGCCGCGTTGTTTCCTACTCTCGATTCTTTCAACTCTCTTCTCTATTGCGTTGAGTTTGTTGTCAACTTTGGGCAGTAAGTCCACGGCTAGCTCCGCGGCGCGTCGGACCTCTTTAAGCGATGTTTTCCTTCGCTCAACTGTATCGCAGACGGATCTCCATTTGCGTTCGACGATGTCTCGTCCCGTCCGGAGGTTGCGAAGGTCTGGCTTGACGCGCGCTACGTCCGCATCGCCGAGGACTAACTCGCAAAGGTTGAGGGCATCGCCGACTTCGCCACTTTCAGATTCGACCTCCCGGTGTATATGATCACGGTCTTTGACCTTTTCGTCTACTGCTTGGGTGGTCAGTCTTTCTATAATAACGGGCGCTGCTAATCTCGCTTCAACGCCGTGTAACCTTGTTCTGATTTCTGTTAGACGCTCCTCCAGCTGCGCAATGGTTCGTAGTAGCTCGTCGATTTTGGCGACTCTGGCTCTGCCGGTTTCTTTCAGTCTATGCCAGCGTTCTTGTGCATCTTTCAACTTTTTGCCAGCATTCTTGCTGTATGACTTTTCATCCTTCTTAGATCTTTCCACTAGGGTCACTCCAGTCTCAACAAGCCATTCGAACTCGCGTTCTTTCATGGCTGTCTCAGCGTGCACATCAGCTGTGATCCTTCTGATGAGATCTTGAGGATCGAAAGCGTCTCTGCTGTCGGCAAGCTCGACGCGGGCCTCGGCAGCTGTCAGCCACTCAGTAAACTTAAACAGCCTTGAGTCAAACATGGAATATATCTCAAGTCTTTCCCGCAGCCGATGGATGATGATCGAAAGTTGGTGCTCAAGATCAGCTCGTTGCTGTCTCAACTGCCACACTCTCTGGTTGACTAGTCTGATGTCCTGAGGACTGAGGCACTCCTTCAATTGCTCCTGGATGACGCTCAGAGCTTCAATCTGTGTCTCGGTCTTAACAATCTTCGTTCTAAGATCCGTGTATTTTTCAATAGCTTTTTTGAGTTGCGGTCGTGATAGTCTGTCGTCGTCAGAGTAGGTTCCGACCTCGTCTTGTGTCTTAGCGTATTGCTTGTGCAAGTTATCGGTTAGTTTTTCGTACTCTCCGATAAGGCCTAAGATCCTGGTGAGGAAGTCTCTCCAAGTATCCAAACTAGCTTGTAAATTGTCTACTCGTTTGACGATACCAGCGTATTCCATTCTTACCGACGTTCCGTATGCATCTTCCGTAAATTCTAGTACCTTTTTCAAGTAGATTAGTAGTATATCCGTCTGTTTTCTTCCTTCAGGCACTTTGTCTGCGAGATTCTGTATCTTGGCGAGGATTTTGTGAACCCTCTTGATGTGGACATACCTAAGTTGTAGCTTCTCCTTCTCCCGTTCCATATCCTTCAGCCAGCGAAGAAGTTCCGTGTGCACTTCTCTGTAATCGTCCCATGATGCGATTCTAGTGCATACTTCATCATGTCTTTCGACTATCCTGGCTAGCGTCTCATTGTGCAGATTTGTCAACGTGTCAAACTTATCAACCAATTCTCTGTTTTTCGTTTCTCTATTCTCATTTATGAGCACCGATCTCTGTGATGTTAAAAGGTTTCTGTGTACACGGCAGAGTCGTCTGTGCTCCGTCAGGTTTTCGTAATCAGCCGGGACGGATCCGGACAGGAACGACTGCAGATCTATTAGGTACTCGTGCCAGAGACGTAAGGCCGTAGCTGCGTCACCGGACCGGACTAGAGCGGTAGATAATCTATGATAGTGTAAGAATGTATCTCTGAACATGGCCTGCCATAGTTCTAAGATCCTTACAATGGAATGTTCATCAGAAACGTCTCGATCAATATCAGGTAATTCTGCCTTGGCCGGTGCTATGTCTGCTTCGCTCTTGCCTAGTGCTATAAGGTTGTCTCTGAGAGCTATTAGTTTGTCTTGCACTATTTCTCCGTCTTCGTCTACTGGGGTCAGATCCTGTAACAAAAAATACACAATTGAGTATCGCGCACAAAACATCTTTAAAAAAATAATAAAACATATTCACTAGATTGTCCGGTGATCAATCGAGCAACTTATTAATTTGTGCAGGAAATCGTATAGCCCTTTAAGGAAGCGACATACATGGAGGTCAACGAAATAAGCCATCGCACCGTTATGTTTTAGAATTCACGCAGGCAGTGCAGTTCAACGTTATCCGTTAGTATCAGTGGTGCTAACGGAATTGCAAGGAGACGAATTTGATAACAAAAGTAAATAAACTTCACTTAACTAATCGGAAGCTACCAAATGTTTTATACCAAAAGTAGAGGTATAGTTAACTACTTGAATTAAAAAACATGTACATACATAAACGCATGAAAACTCTAGGTTTCATACCTAAAAAATCGGCTTGGCGTTGACAGGGTTAACGTAACTCAAATTCCGAGTTACCTTAACCCTGTCTCTTAATCATCATCATCGTATTTATTTATCAAAATCAACATTGGATCATCATTATAAATGTTAGTTATAAATTTCTTATTCTAAATTAGTTACATTCCTTGAACTATTTGGCTACAAAACAACAAGTGAACAAATAAATACGTAATTAGAATTGTAAATGTCATTTTTTTTTAGAAACAAACTAATTTAATTGGAATGGAATGTCAAAATTACTATGTCAGAAAGTTGAAATGTCATTGCAACTAGAATAAAAAACATAGTTTATTATTAAAATGGATCATAGAACAATGGTTGAGTTAAGAAGTTTAGGGACTCTCTTTACTCTTAGGCACACTTGCGTGTCCTATCATTTACGGTCTAATTCGACGATTGCGCAGTATGAGCTGCGTAGAAAACTCATTCAGAGTTCGTTTTCTAACCCTAAATCACGTAATTGGTACTCATCAATGCACCTGACCCTTAGGTTCTGGCGCAGCATAATGCTGAGACGGGGACCGATTTGACCCCACGCAACACAAAATGACGTACCTACTTTCTCTGTTTTTCGTTTCGTATTATATGTTAAGTACCTGTTTTGTGTTTATATATTACTATTTTTTGTTTAACTTTTGTGTTGTTTGGGGAAAAATAAATGTATTTTCTTTCTTTCTTTCTTTCTTTCTTTCATCAAACAACTATGCGGTGCTAGCTAAATTAAATTAGCAAAGCTATCGTCCCATTTCCATGGGAAAGCCGGGGAAATTAACGGGCCGAGACATAACATCAATGTCTTAGCGATGTACATCCGGTGTGTAGGGCTATACTAGGAGGAATGCTGTGAGCTTGTTTGCAAAGAGGCAAAAACACCATTTATGCATGTTGCTTGGAGCTTGGACAAATCAAAGGCCGAGTTCGAAATATATTATATAATTTATTCTTTATCTGTTTTCCTTGACTCTGGATTTTTTTTTTAAACTAATTTAATGAATTTGGCAATGTTTTTGACTTTGTACCTACTAATTTAATATTGTTCATATTTTGCATGTTTCTTTTCAAATGTTTTATTTATTGACATTACGAGTATATTGAACTCAAATTGCAGCGCCCTAACGGGGTTCAAGTACCTTCCTATTTCTATGTAATTTTAAGACCTCTGAATATGTACATGAAGGCAATAAATCAATATGAATATGAATATTTTTCAATTCTACATTAAAAATCATAGAAAGTTTATCTTACGTGAAATTAGGTAGCAATCGTTTGTGATGTCAAAATTATAAGCACACAAAAGTTAGCTACGTTTATAAACTTATTATTTTTGTATATGTATAATATTGTTTTTTTTTCTCTACTATACATAGAGCTCTTTGTCGAATGGGTTTGTTTATAAGTAATTCAACCGTATCTATGTACTTATTCCACCAAGCAGAAATGCACACATTGCTTTCTTCCGATTGGAAATACATATAAATACCTAATAATATTACAGGCACATACATTCCAACTTTAACTTTTGATATGTCAATAATCTACAGTAAGTAATTATGTTAGCCCGTTAGCCTATTTTAATCCAGTGATACCTAATACAGTAGCACAAGTACCAATGTACTTCAGGTACATTGGTACTTGTGCTACTGTATTATTATGTATTATTATTCAAGAAAATAAAGTTTTCATTCATTAATTCATAGCATTATTTATTATTTTATTATCAATCGCTGATAAGTTCGGTTGTTACCTGTCTCATATCACACAGCTGTTCCTTGGCATGGTGCGCTTTAGCCCTGATGACCTGCCTGGCCTCTCCAAGGTCAGCCAACGCCTGTACAGCTCCGGAAACCAGCTGCAGCCTCCTCGCCAGGGCGTCTGCGTCGGCCTGCAGCGCCCGGGAGCCCGTCTCCGCGGCCACGCGAGCTGCCAGCGACCGCAGCTCCGCCACCCGAGCCTCCTGCTCGAGGCATGCCTGCGGGACAGAAATATTGTGAGCAAGTACTTCTGTAAAGTTAATGATATCTACACTAATATTCTTGCTACTAATCCTACTAATATTATAAATGTGAAAGTTTGTGAGGATGTTTGTTACTCTTTCACGCAAAAAACTACTGAACGGACTTTGATGAAAATTTACAGTATATAATTATACATCAGAATAACACATAGGCTAGTTTTTATCCGGTAACCACGCGGGCGAAGGCGTGGGCAGAAGCTAATAAAGTACAGAGTAAAAAGATAAAGTTAAGTAAAGAGATAAAGTTTGTACGTTTGGATGTACCTCAATTTTTTTTTTTGCTGGACAATCCACACAGCATCATCTAGCCCCAAGCTAAGCAGAGCTTGTGTTATGGGTACTAGATGACTGATATACTTAATACAATACAATACATAGATAGATATTTTTTTATTATACATAGAAAATACCCAGAATTCTTATAATTCTTTATTGTACAAAGAAATAACACAGATATATAAAACAAGATAACAAGATAGGTGAGGCATGTACAAAGGCGAGCTTAACCCTAAAAAGAGTTTTCTTCCAGCGAACCTTTGAGGCGAGATAGAGAAGTGATAAAGTTGGTAGGTATTCTTATACGGATTTTCTTAAATACTACTGACCGACCAGTATTAGTCATCTGGGTCTGGGTGTTTTCTATGTATAATATGTATGTATTTACAAAAAAAAAAAAAATATAAGTAGTTTATCAGTCATGTAGTTCCCATAATACAAGCTCTGCTTAGTTTGGGGCTAGATGATGCTGTGTGAAAATGTCCAGCATTATTTATTTATTTATTTATCTTTGACTGTACGAAAGATTTGACATTTAATTGAGTTAAATAAAGAGGGATTTAAATGGTGTACCACATAGTATGAATATCCTATAATATACAAAATATACCTACATGTCTACATAATTACTATGCTCAGGATAATATCTACATACGTACTAAAAACTTTTAGTGTGATATATAACAAAGTTGTTTCAAAATGTAAGGCACGCCTAAAGTAATCTTAAAATAGCCCACACATGACGCCTATCAATTATCTACAATGAATAAATATCTCGTTGGTATGGTGATTAAACGAGTGCCACTTGTGAAGACACTTTTGATTTACGTGACTAGCTTTACATAGTACCCAGGTACTAGCAGAATATACTAATGTATGTACCTAGGTATAATATTATTATATAACATCCTGTTATTGTAATAAATATTTTGGTATGAGATTGAATTAAACAAAAGCTATGTCAAAAGCCAAATTTTGATTTGATATTGGATGTTTCGTTTTTTGGATGGATGGGCCATTAAAATAAGGAACTAGTGTCAAAATTCATTGCCATCTCGATAGCCATGAGTTAGTGTGATCGCCCCGCTGTTAACGCATTAAACACCTTTCAAAACCTACCTAGTAAGCTAAGTTAGTAAGCTAAGATGTCAAAATATAATCTGATGGCAGTGATACATAGTTATGTAGTTAGATGGATATACTTATAAATGGTTAGATATATCAATTTCTTGCAATTAGCGAGAGTCAGTGATTCTCGGCACAAATGGAGCGTGGAACGCATTCGCTGACCAGACTACCTGCATAAATGTTTCATTAATGCAATGTGTCGGGAGAAATTGTATATTATCACGAGGTAGTATTTGATTATTCGAAAACATACTCGTACATCGATGACAACCGAACGCCAGAACAGCCGTCCGATTAGCATTTCAGTTCTGCCTAGTGTTTTAAGCGGGATGGTAAAATATCATCCTACCTAGCAAATAAATTAGCAGATTCTAATTTTAATTTCAGAAACGAATTAACGAATCTCACTATGATTCAGATACCACACAGCAAGAATATATATCTTTACTACTCATTCTAGTAGATAAAGTTTTTTAATGAAAACGTTTATCTAGGTTAGTGTTATTCAAGGTCTGATAACGAATTCTTGTTATCGCTTCCTATAAACACTGATAGCATATTAAATCGTACATTAAGAAGTTCTAAAATGATTTGACACCGTCGGTCGCGTCCCTGTGATCAACATATTTTAAACTCATTAATAAAACTCTGTATCTTCTCTGTCCCTTCAATAATGAAGGGACGATCGTCTACTATGCGCTTAGCGTTTTGCAAAAAAGGAGCTATGTTTTTCACTATAAATAAGTATTAAAAGCCAAAACGTGCTTCAAAGTGAAATTCTTCGTTATAATATTTAAATGCGTATGTTTGTTAACATCCGCAGCAAATAGCGATTAAAATTTAAATAGTAGATATTTTTTTTTTTGTCTTTCTCGGTGATTAAGTTTAACATGTTTTTGATTGGCATCAGACTAAGGAATGCTGAATTAAGTTTTATCAAGCCGTGGTCGTTTTACGATTTTGTTCGCGAGGAGTGAAATTATTAACTTTTTTTTAAGACAGTTAAGACTTTTCAATTTACTCGCTTTATACTCGTAAATCTCGTTGACTTACGAGTAAAGTCCGTACTAAAACGAGTACTAAAACGATCCTTGAGATTACAGTTAATTAATTCCTATTGACTTAACTTGATGTACTTTTAATGCTATGTGCATTAAAAGTAACTAACCACGCGAGTATCCGCAAACTTCATTTGTAAATATATATATATGGAAATGCCTAACATATCAGACCGGGCAGACCTATTGAAATATGTTTTTAAATGTAATATATTTTAAAACGCATCCTGTGCCTCGCATACCAAACACATTCAACATCAGACTATTCTAAACGATGATTCCAGTTCCAGACACACAAGTGTTACGTACCTATGACGTCACCAACATTCTTCCCGGGATGTTAATTTTATACATTGCCCACACTGTTGTAATAAGCGGATTAATCCTACTTTTTTGGATGTGGATTCTTTACGTTACGACATATACATAATTATCATTTCCGATATTTAGACATGACGTTATTTGAATACTTATTTGTTCTGAACAGCATTTCCCACTCTGATATATTAGGTTATTTTTTTGACAATTAGTTATTTTTGTATCGATTTGAGGAACATCTCTGCCCAGCCGTGTGCTGAGTTGACATCTATTATCTTGAGCTGTTCTTTTCTTTTGGTTTAATAGAAAAACATACGTTAAAACATCAGTTTTTTTTTTGAAAACATTCGTGAATAATAAAAATATAATTATAGAATATTATGCGAAACTCGCATAGTACTCTATCATTATAATAATAAAATAAACAAAGCTGAAACCCTATCACAGCCGCTCCCTCGAGCTGACCCACATTGGCACAGTTCAAGGTGTGGTGACCACATTTGACCCAAAAGTTAACCCACTCCATCCGGGAAATCTAATTCTAACTATTACACAACTATGAATGAAAAGAATTAGGTAGGCACTGTTACAAAATGCGATCTAATTGAACTCGCTAAAACATTAAATACCTACCTACTAAAGTTATACAAGAGTTTCATAGTTCGATAGTTTTTCTTGTTTTAATGACAAACAGAACAGAAAAGCATAAGATAACTTTGATTCAAAAACAAGAAACAAACACACAAAAAAACTATATTCCCTATAACTATATTCCTCAGGTTCATACTCAGTGCGTTGATCTTTGAGGATAGATCTGATTAGGGGGTAGTCAGACGTACCCTAATGAAAAACCGATTGAACTTGTTTAAATATACATATTTCTTGAACCCATACAGGAAACCTGAGTCAAGACATTTTAATGAAATGATTGAAAATTATTTATTTGCACCTTAGGAAAACATCATTTTACAATAAGATAATCCTGTTAAAAGTAGGCTAAGCGCTATCAAATGATAGTTTTACCTTATTGAATAATGATTAAATAATAGATGTACCTTTATAAATAAATACATACATTCTAATACTAAGAGTAGATAACTGAAACCTTAGGTCTGATAGCTTTGGCCATTACCACACCCATATTAGGTTTTATGAGGTAGATACACACGTATTCTATCGATCTGACGAGCTTAAAGGCGTGCCAAAACATTACTAATTGTAAATACGGTTTCGTTGCTATTAATCTATCAAGATTACACTTTGCACGCCTCGTCAGCGCTTATTATTCGCCTGCTGTTAATCCTGCCTACTAACTTGACGGCAAGTGGTATTTTTTTTTAATTATTGTGCTCGAAACCTTACCTACTTTTACCGTTGTCACCGTTACCCACAGAATATGACCGACATGGACATGGACGACCTCTGAGGGTCTATGCTGAGTTTATAACATGTCAAAACGTTGACCGTATCGACAAGATTTTCATAAAAAAAAAATGACGAAACGGTTATCGTTTCGACAAGTTTTTAACGTATTTGTAACTCAGCATAGGCCCTCTGTGGTGCAGTGGGCGAAGGCCCGCCTGAGACGCAGAAGGTAACGGGTTATGTTCCCGCTGTGAGACAATTTTTTGTGTGATTTGCAAATTTTTCTCTCGGGTCGGGGTGTTTCTATGTAAAATATGTATGTATTTATAAAAAAAAGTATATAAGTAGTATATCAGTCGTTTAGTTCCCATAATACAAGCTCTGCTTAGTTTGGTGCTAGATGATGCTGGCTGTGTGCAAAATGTCCAGCATTATTGATGTATTTATGGAAGCCACGCCATACAATGTAATAACGTCACACGAATAGTCATGAAAACAAATAACTATTAATAAAGACAAGTGTATTTCAGCGCCCTTAGCAAATTGCGGCGATAAAACAATCCTGCAAGTCATATAAATCGATTGCAAAAGAACCGCAAGATCAATCGTAATAGAAAACAAGAATCCTCTTATGGCAAATAAGGGTTTGATACGTCGCGGGGAAGACAACAGAAAATAACGTTATCAGTAGGTAGGTAGAGTAGGTTAATTTTCTTTTATAAGTTAAGACACATTCCTAAATCACCCTGAAACCTTGTTGAAAGATTCTAAGACAAATAGGTAGGTATAGGTATCTACCTATGTCATAAGTTTCTAGTCATATTGTAAAAACGGGAATTTTCACGTATTGCACTATCGGTGAAGGCACCGACTAAGTTTCGACTCATTCCGAGAGTCTTCTTCGCGACTTTCTCCCTACGCGTCGCGTAGTGCACGACGTCGTAGAAAGTCGCGATCACTCACCCTGATGAAGACTCTCGGAATGAGTCGAAACTTAGTCGGTGCCTTCACCGATAGTGCAGTACATGAAAATTCGCGTTTTTACAATATGAATAGTCAAGTTCATAAGTTTCTTTTAATTTCTATAACCTATCGTGTCCCACTACTAAGCAAAGGTCTTTTCAAATTATTTCCCGACAAACCATCTCGAACGCATCAAGATCGTACTTTAATTAGTAAGATTTATAGGTAGGTAATCGTAACAAAGACGCAAGTTTCAATAATATTGATTGCTCAACTTTCACGCTTTCACTGTATTTTTGGCTGCAAACGTGCTACTTATTTTTGATGAGTAGCTGAAAGTAGGCGCCGCAAATTAGCGCTGTAATGAGAACTAAAGTAGTTGCGTAAGCAATTCAAACAATGAATTGGTTCAGTTTTGACGTAATCACGATTTTTCTTCTAACTAGCCCTGCCCTGCCCACGGTTTCGTCCGCGTGGTTTTCGGATAAAAAGTAGCTCTTACCGATAAGGAGGCAAATAAGGTTTCGTAAGAAACGTATTCGCTCGACCGTTTTTCCGTCGTCTTACGTTGCAAAATTGGTATTGAATAATATACAGTCTATGTCCATTTTAAATATTGGTGAATTTTCGAAATCGGATGAATAGTTTCGGAGTTCAGCTCCTACTGTCCCTCCTAGTGTATTGCTTTTAAGTTTAAGAAACAAATACGAGTATTTCTTATTAATAATTAATACAATTGCTATTAAAGGTTACAATTAAAAAGTTAGTCCTAGATAAGGTTGATGATTAAATCTGACGGAGTCTGTTTTTCCACTCAAGAAAGCGCTTGAAATGCATCTGTTATCATAATAAATAAGTGGTTTTGTGCATATGTTCAATTTCCTTTATAGGATGTTGGTAAATAGAGATGAGGCAAACCAGACGTTTATCTTTACATAAGTCAAAGGTGAGGATTCTCTAAAACAGGTGGGACACACTAATCTTTTCCTGGCGCAATGTATCGTCTGACGAAACTAAATGTTCTAAGAAACAAGTAAGTACCTATAATAAGTGAAATATAAATTCTTGTCGTGACATCTTGCAGGTCCAATAACATAAGTCATAACTTACAAGTAAACAATCTATAGATAGCTCAACTAATCCAGATCGGAAGACGGCCGCGATCTCAAAATGCTTATTTTGTTTCATTATTTTTAAACTTATTTTATAAATACCTATCTAATAAGGTAAGTATAATCTGTTCTGTAAATTTTCCTTTACTTTTAAATTCGGTATATACCTAATTAATTGTACTATGCAAGTCAAATGAAGCGAAAGTAGGAATAACGTACGAATAAAATTGCCTTTCACATTTCATGATCGGTGGGACACACGGACACTGAAAAAAAGAGAAGGCAATTGCTCGAAAATTTAAGGCATTGTTCTGTCTCTGAGCTGGACGTAATAGCGGCTATAAAATAAACTTACAAACAAAACTTAGGCAACAGATCATCCGCAAGAGAGCTCAAGATGACCAAGAAATAGTCAGTGGCAGGACGAGCGAAATAGATTAACAAATGTAAACTGTTTATAGTGTGTTTATTGATTCCGTTGAGGCAGTTGAAGGCCGTTGGAATAGTTTTGTTGTGTTAGCTAGCACCTAACGCAAGGGCGCTCGCTCGCACCCCTACACCCGCAATTAAGACGTTTTCATTGTAGACCTGAGAACGAATAGATATTTCAAAGATAAACATAGATATTTTATGGTATTTTATGCAATCTTTTTTGCTTTTAAACTAGCTACAAAACGAGAGCACATATACAACAAAACAGTGATAACTATCCGTAGGTATTTTCAACTGTAAAACGAATAGATACCTATATGACTTATTTTTATTTTTTTTCTTCGGCGTACTTTAAATTAGTTTATACGAAGACGACGCTAAATTACGTTCCTTGTGATTTCACTAATAAAAACTTATTAACACTGATGAACAGTTGAACTCAATTATATAAACGAAATAATTAGACGATATTATATGTGAGCTGGATGAATCCGATTATTTAACACTTAATTATTTTGTTTGGATTATTTTATTATACTAAATATAAAGTTTTGTATTAAAATAACAAGAAAATAAGAGGACAATCTCGATGACGCGGCGGGCAAAAAGCCAGCTGCAACAGAAAACGTGTTGGTTCGGAAAAGGTGCTGGAAATGTTTGCATGTTCGACATTATATTTGTCTGGGTTTTGAGGTACAGAGGCACTCATAGTTCCTGATACCTACGATACAGGGAATCCAAATGTGGGGTAAGGACTGTGTATGTTAAAAAACAGTTGTCTGTAACTGAAATATAAATTAAATATGTTGAATTTACGCCTCCGATAATGCCAATGGCTTCGATTCTGTAGTACACTAACTAAACTTAATTTAAACTGTCGCTCTCTTTTACTGATGCAAGCAAAAAAGAGATAGCTACAATTTTAGTGCTGTCAAAATTAGTCAGATTTCAGTTTTCCATACAAATTTAGTCGTAATTTCCAATAATGTTGACTATAAAACACTAAGAAAAGCTGCACGTAAACCGATTTGACAGTATTTGAGTAAAATTCTAGCCATCTCTTTCTTACGTACACTATCATTAAAAGAGAGAGTGAGGGTCTCATTACGAAATGTGGTTTAAATCAGCGGTTTATCTTTTAGACTTCTGATTCCTGATTTTTAGATAGATTGTTGTGCAAAGGAAACAAGGTTTAAAATTGAATGCTATAATATAATAACCGACAGTCTATTTGACATTTCAAAAAAGGTTTGACCACAAATAACTGCTAAAAGATAAACCAGGCGGTTACCTAGTTTATTTCTATGATAACTCAACCTCTTTTTGAGAACCTATTTTTTTTGGTAGCCAATCAAAATGATGTGTTTTTTTTTTTTTGGTTTTTAAGTGTTTTTTAAATCAAATGGACATCCCGCGTCTTTATTTTATATTTAAATTGTAGACCTTAGAAACTTTGCAATAATACTCATTTTTCGATGAAGTACCTCTATATTTAAACCTTGGTTTCGTGGCTCTGACAGAACTCGAGTCCAACTAAAGTTTAGACCACGTTCCGTAATGAGACCGTGATAGTTTAAATTTAGTTTAGTTGTGTACTACATAATCGGCTCCAATAGCGTTTTTGAGCCGCTTTTATACACCGACATCTTACAACCGTTACAATGTCATTGGTCCATTCGGTTAGTTCGTGCACACGATGCTGAGATGTGCTTTGCGTTTTATGTGGTGATAATTCGAGCGTCTTTGTGTGCAGAGAGCATCAACCCACTATAAATATCACTATATCATAGAATTAAAATTATCGTGGTTTGGTATCATTTTAGAATATTATTACGACTATACCACGTACTTTACTATTCTCCTGCTGACGTTTCGTTGACCGTTTAGAGGTCCTTCCTCATGAGCACCGTCCGCGACCACGCTCGACGGTGCTCGAGTTTGGTATCATTTTAGAATATTATTACGACTATACCACGTACTTTACTATTCTCCTGCTCGAGCACCGTGCTCGCGTGGTCGCGGACGGTGCTCATGAGGAAGGACCTCTAAACGGTCAACGAAACGTCAGCAGGAGAATAGTAAAGTATTCAGTCATTTCTATCCATCGCTAGGTTTACACAGAGTGGCACAAGGAAAGCGTGTCCTTGAGTAGTCGCTACTAACTGCTAACGCCGCTAATTATCAACATTCGTACATTTCACCTCGACTAACTTTAATATTGCAAACTTTAGGAACAGGGCTAGTTAGACAAATGTTCATCCGAGTTCGCAAGCTACATAAACGGCTACATACGATCACTTTTCACTGACATCTTTGACTGAACAGTTGGAACAGACGTCCCATGAGAATAAAACCTGGCTTATCGTGCTACACAAAACAGGGGCTTACAGTCAGATCCTCAGATCCATATTCAGTATGCAGATATGCGAGGATACCAATTACGGAGTATTCAGAGACACATTCACCACAACATATGCTACATAGCCCGTTTTAACAGCTCAGTCAAACCCGCCAGTGATAAATGATCATATGTAGCTGCCATTAGACTTTTTAAGAGAAAGGTACCACACGCGGAGATCCTAAATTATGATAGCATGTCTCATCTCCCTTATGTAAACCGATTTTGCGTTACGCTAACTTTACCAATATCCACTTGTCTAGAAACGCTGCAAGTAGCTTTAGGTAGGTAAGACACATACTAATGTCTGTTGCTGAACTTTGTACCAAGTTTTACTATCTTTTGAGAAATTATGTTATTGAATTAGTTCTTAAATGCGATAAAACTTTACCTCCTAGTTTCTTTGTTGGTTAATTTTATTTAAGGAAAAGTACGGTATTTTTAAAAAGTCCTTTATGTGACAGTTAAATAAGGGCACGTTCAAACTGACGCGGTGGCGGCGGTGGTTGTCGACGATAAATACATTGACGCGGACTTTCACAACCATTTCGTCTACATCCCTTACGCAGTACGTAGTGTCATCGCTTCTTTTTGATTCATGCTTAGCATGAAGACCCAAGACAACGGTTTTGTCTATCACCGAGAAGATAAAAAATATTTTGTCCCTCTCTTTTGTTTAACAGAATAGGCGACAGAAATAGTTTTTATCTTCTCTTTCGTAGACGAAACGTTGTCTTGGGTGATCATGCTAAGTTCCATTTGCACCTTCCAGTGTATTTCACTGGTCCAGTGTATTCAGGAGGTCTGTATCCTGTCCAATGTCTACAAGTCTGTGGCTGTAAGGTCATGCCGGTTTGACGATGTTTTCGTTCACCGTTTGACACATTAGCATTTTACCGAGGGGAGAAATTCAGGTGCGCGATTCTACCTATTTGACTACAGCTTTAGATCGTCGGAAATTCTGACTTATTAGGTACAGTTAGATCAATTTTAAAAGTGGGCGTGGACAGTCCCTTTCAGGAACGAAAATAATATTAATTTTGAAAGTGTCTCTAGGGACCCGCAGTCCATTTTATCAGAGTCCCTAACGGTAATGACTCTAAATTTTCAAATGTGATATATAGTGAAATGTTTTTTTTAAACATTTTATTTATAGATAGATAGTTGGAAAATATTTTATTGCGCAGGATAAAACAAGTACATAGACGGACTTAATGCTAATTCGTATTTTCTTCCAGCTAACCTCTGTGTAATGATGAGTGGAGCAACAGAATCAAATACGTTGACTGTTCCCCCCATGGTAGGTCGCTTCATTTTCCATTCCGCAGATACATGTGTCAGCAGTCCTCAGTGAGCAGATCTTTGAGGATATCAAGTAGAGGGTATTCAGAGGCCCGTCCGAACATTTGGCACATGCCCGTTTTACAAGAAGTTAGCGACTGAATTAGAATAATAATAATTTATTAAAAGCCTATGCCAACGGCTTTTCCCGAGTGAAACCCGGATTAAAGTAGCCTTTGAGTCTAATTTCTTAGTCACGAACCTATTCCAAATTTCATCTAAATTGGTCCAGCCGTTATGGAGATTATTAGCAACAAACATTTAAATATCTAACTTTGACTTTCATAATAACAACCTATTATAGTTTTAATTATAGTTTTATAGGATAGGATAACTAGTGATGTGTCATTTCCTGATTTTTAGATAAAGATCGATAACATTTTGTTGCTGTAGATAAAATAGTTATGTTTTTGCGAATATCTTTATGGTAAAAAACCTTATTGATGTTTATTTGATATTGTTACACATAAGATAAGAGTATTATTTATTTTTATCTACCTTACTTTGAAATTAAGTATTTAACTTTACTTGCTTTTATCCAATTACTTAAATATAATGTTCTATGTAGATACTCTATAACATAAGAATATACCTAAGAAAAAACAAACAAGAAACGCAAGCTAACTAAAATACTTCTTGCGTTTTTTTTATTTGTATTTGATATAGTTATAGTAAATCTTAAGAGCATTTAGTTAATACACCTCAATCAATGGTAGGTATAAAAAAAAACATCCGTAGGTACGTGACCTTGCACAGCAACAACTGTAAATAGTATTTTTATCAATGCGTGATCATTATATACCAGTGATCGTTTTGTCGTGCCATGATACCAAAACAACACCTACATTTTATTGATAAGTATCGACACAGAATAAAAAGAGTACATACTACGGGATTGGGTGATTACGAATAACGATTCATTAGGTACGAATGCAAAGCGACTGAAATTACAAAATATTGGAACTCTACCCGGGGCAAAGCTTAAGCAAAGACATATGTCTAAGACTCTAAGTGACAGTTTTTCTATGGAAACTTGTCGTTTAAGCATCAACTTAGGAGCTGTAAAATATTTGTGCTTTTTCATGTATTGGTGGCAGATGCTTATACAAAAAATGAAAGTAGGTAAGCTGAAGTTTTTCTTAGTTCAGTGTCGATGGAATAAGTCTATGATGGAATATGAATTCGGAAGAAAATAAAATCAATTTTTCACTAGTTACCTACGTTACGGTATAAAAATAAACATTTATATGGGTACCTAAGGCTAGGTAACTGTTATTCTGTAGGTAAGCATACAAGTTTCCTTTTACTCAACATAGATCTGACGTAGAACAGTAATGATCTCATTCTTGGTCGTACAGTTTATAAAAGTAGATAGGTAAAGTAACTTTTACGATAAAAGGTTAAGTCATTTGCACTAGGATACCTACATATGCAGTATTTATATTTGGATTGACCGTTTTGAATAAAAAGTCAAGAGAAATCCACTAAATTAATATTGAGGCATTTTGTCTGTCATTGGTCTGTAGGACCCCGCGGTCCATTTTATTCGCTGTCCCTAACGGTAATGACCCAAATAATCAGAGATAAAAATAAAAGACTCGCATGCATTTTTATCTACCGCCAATTAAACAGAATAATAATGTCTTATCTTACCTCTTGCAGTGACATCGTATCAGTCAAATCGCTTAACACTGACACATATTTCTTATCACCAAATCAATGTCACATCTCACTTAAAATTTCCGAAAAACATACACATTTACATCGTAATTAATTAAGCATTCATTAAACTGTTTATTTTTCGGCCTTCGGAATCAGACTACAGTCAACAAAATGATTAGTATTAAGAATAACCTATAGATTTTACGTTCGCTCAACTGACGAGCAGGTCCGGACTGATTTATGAACTAGCGAATTCAATTGGGGTTGGGTGCGGAATACGAATTTCCAAATTTGGTACATCGTACAATGCATTCATGGCCGCGCCAAGGTCACAATATCGTATGCAGTTCCATTATCACTATGATCTAACGAAATTATGCATGCAGTTCAGAAGTTAAGCATATCCATTGCAGCACATGTAAAGTAGTGCGCGATCTTTGTTTTTGCGATGAAGAAATAATTTATCGATAAATTTATGTCATCACTAGAACGGTTTGGGGTTTATTCGTTTTATTCGAGTTTGTTCGTTTGTTTTCGCGTTTTTTGTGTTCGGCAGCAGACGTCCACGCTAACGGACGTCCGCGGAACAACTGCCTGTAATTGGTTGAACAGTCTCTTATCAGTGCGTTATCAGTGCTCATTAAACGTATACTATGCAATTTTATTTTGAATGTTGTAGTACTATTATGTATTCTGTGCTTTTGTACATTTTTTGTTCGTTAACCATGCCTTATCTCGAACATTTTGGCTGTAGGTCGTAACTGAAATAACCGGTTACTGAAACCTGAATTCTATAATGAGTAAGTAGCCGAAACATTATTTAGTAAACACATGATAGTACTAAAATCGCACTTGTCTAAGTTTTTTTTACTACCGAATATCCTAGCTACTTACTCAATGTGGTGCAAAACTCAAATAACTGTTTTTATAAAAAAATGAGAGAAACAAAATAGTCCATAGCAGAATTGATCAGATTCGCGGCTGTCACGCAATATTATAGACACGTAGCTTTATGAATCATTTTCTGTTTCAGTCAATTAAATACAGTGCTTATCGTTCATAAAAGATGACTTTGTAAACACACAAGCAGGAAAATTTAAAATTAAGTAACTAGGGAATAATAGGTTATTTTTTTTGGCCAATGATGTAAAACTAAATTCAAACACGTTTTACATTGTCATTTTTCCTGCTGTCAGATTAAATTTTCGGCATTTTAGTTCGATATTTTAGCAGACTTCTAACTTTTAGTGGTTCTTTATCCAAAACCAATAGCTAGCTGTACTACAGACATTGTTATTCAGTTTTCCTATATCAAGGTATTTTCCTTGTCCAATTATTTTGGTATCCGTAAGACGGATGTTCTTCGTGGAAATGTTGACCAAACATCGTAATTCGCGAAGCGTGCGAACGGTAGGCATTCCTCAGGTCAATATACTTTGACTGCCGGAACCACCCTGGTAGCTGGTATGATAACTGCTTAGTAGATAGATAACTCTGATGGGCAGCTGTAGACATTGATCTAATGACCTTACGTTTTTATGCCTAAACGCATTATGCCTAGTTTATACGAGCTTCGTAGCTAATGTACGTGTCACTACCACTAACAACTTCTGATCAGATAAGTATTAATGCTTAGTATTAGTGAAACCGGCAAGTGCAAGTGGATAGAAGCCGATCTTATTTACTAAGCGACAAGTAGAAAACAAAGCGACGACTCCCAGAACAATTTACTAAGCACTTGAAGTATTTAGGTGTTCCATTTTATTCGAATGCCGTGATACTAATACGTAATATTATATCACACCTAGACCAATTTGCTACTGCAGCACACATTGGTCACCTACTTATTTATTTTTTACATAATGTTAATTCCTTTTTCAACGTATTGTTCTTTATGTTTTATTGTGTAACTGATGGTTATGTACTTATTAAATTTTATATTGTGTGTATTGTGGTGGCAAATAAATGATATGTCTATGTATATCATAATATCCGCGCCAATACCTTTCTTTCTGCTAAAACGAACGTGTAAACGTTTACTTCTCACTTGTCGCTAAGCAGCATGAAACTAAGCGCTTAGTACAAGTACGAAGCTCGTGTAAACTAGGCATTACACCGAGAAAGCTGGGATTTTCTAAGACAATTAACTAGGTCCGAATCACGAGTAATAGTGGTATAGTCCTCTTACCCGCAACACAGCAAATCTTAGTTTGGGGGTCAGAACTAGCGAAGTGACTGTTTGGGTGTCTATTAATAGTTGGTCAATAATTTTTATTGCAGTCTCATGAACATAATTAAAATATGTATATATTGAATTGACAATTTTTACTACGTTTAGTCGTTATTTCTTAAGCTAGCATATTGTGTGTATTTTGAAAACGCACGGTAACAAGCTAGGTATATCTGCTTAGGCTAAGATATGCACCTAATTTTATCCTTATATCATTTTGAATGCACCATCTCAATTTATCAGACCAGTCTTTATCAAGCCAACATCAATGACAATGAATGTACAGCATTTTGTAAAACGGGAATGTTCGCATTCCGTACTATCGGTAAAGGCACAAGTTTCGACTAATTCCGAGAGTCTTCATCTGGAGTGATCGCGTTGCTCTCCCTCCTAGTCGCGTCTTGCGTTGCGCGCTTCACGTTAGTTTTGGAATAATTTAATTCGAAAATGCAACAGAATACAACATGACCTCAGATCAGTGTCATACACTCCATAGGTTACGTATTTGGAAGTAACGATCAGTATTCCCCATTCGGACCATGTTGGTTGAACATAAGGTATGTATTGTGGTACCTTATTTGCTTCAAGTTTAACTAGCCACTCCTTTATTGCTTTCAGCCATTGATAGATATAGGTATAGGTATAGGTACCATGCTGTTTAATGAGTTTATATCCAGACATAAATAAATGTTAATCTAATTGACAACCTCGATGGCGCGGCTGGTGATTAGACGTAAGAGTTGCCGGATCGATTCGCGCTGTGGGACAAATGTTTGCATGTTCCAAACAAATATCTATTTCTATATATTGTTTTCGAGTTTGGTCGTTTTGGTAGTTCCTAATTCCTACAACCGACACAGGGAATTATTATTTTATTAAGGATTATATTTGATTACGCAGTACATTATACAAATAGCATCGCAGATTCGGATCATTTACATACTCCATGTTATATCCCAAGATTCGGCAATGATATTTGTCGTATTAAAATCAAAGGTAGCTGCTAGTATTTACATACATAAATAAATTTTGAGCGCCTATATCAAACAAAACAGCAAAACATTACAAGTGCAGATAGTAAAAAAGTCTGCCGTTACATAAACACGAAATGATGTTTACTTTTGTTTGTTCCTGCAAATAGGTACCTATGTTTTTTATTTTAGTTTCTCTCTCCATAGGTAAGTGCTAAGTAAAGAGCATCGACCTTGTTAGCGGTAGGTGCGGTCAGACGTCCCTGAGACATTGTTTGACGTGAATTACGTACCTATTTAGCATTTTGAACTCAACAATGGAAGTGCACAGTTTTGTAAGCGAGCTCATGTCGATACGACTAGAAATAAATGCTATGTTCCAATTTACTTTAAACTTTACTGTCTGGTGGAAGCCATTTTAAACTTTACTGTCTGGTGGAAGCCATGTTAAACTTTGACGTAAGGAGCTTGTTTATTTCCGTTTGTCGTAAGAGTTTTTTTGAAATATAGAGTGCACAGCTTTGTAAGCGAGCTCATGTCGATACGACTAGAAATATATGCTATGTTCCATTAATTTGCTTTGAACTTTACTGTCTGGTAGGAGCCATTTTAAACTTCGACGTAAGGAGCTTGTATATTTCCGTTTGTCGTAAGAGTTTTTTTGGAAGATAGATAGAAAATTCCTTATTGCACAATATAGTAGTACACAGGCGAACGCGTTTAACATTTGTGTATTGTGGAAAAAGATGTGTTGTTGTCGACTAAGTGCACAGAATGTTTAAAACAAAAATAATAATTGTAGTTTGTTACTGTTTATCTTCGGAAAAGCTTATCCGATGAAGAAGCGGGTGTTTACAATCGATTTCTATGACTTTATTTTATGTTTTTGGATATATTATAAGTCACTAAAGGGGCAGATAGATTATAGAAAACAAGATGAGAGGTTTGAAAATTTTAGCTTATCGTCACAAGTCCCTAAAGGTGCAGATAGACTATAGAAAACACGATGAGGTTTGAAAATTTTGCTAAAATTTACTTGTCTCTATTTAACTATTTAATCTTTGACATGGTTTAATTATTTGTTTAAAAAAATTGTTTGTTTTTTTGAAGACTTATCGATACTTAGTAAAGTAAAGTAAAGTAAAGTAAATCTTTATTGCAACAACTGTGTATAAAGGTGGTATTGTTTTTTTAGTTTCAACAGCTTGCCCGTTTCGGACATACAATATTGGTCTTAAGTTAAGTTACACTAAGGTTGGAATAACTACCCAACTAAATCATTCCTACTCTTTTAACTGTTTAATATACAATTATATATACCTAATTTAAAACATGTTAAGTCGTCATTACCGCAAAATACTCATCTAAGCTATAGAATGCATTTGATAGGAGCCATTTTTTAAACTCTTTTGAAATGGGGGACCATTAAGAGATTTAATAATCAGAGGTAATGCGTTGTAGATTCTAATTGCAGTGTAAAATGAACTTTTATGAAACATTGAGTTATTGACTTGGGGTATTACTAAGTTGTATTTATATTTTCGACGTTGACAATTTGCACGGCTAGATTTAACTTCAAAAAAATAATTATGGTGTTTCTTTACAAATAAACATATTTCGTACACGTAGATACCAGTTAATGTTAAGAAATTATATTTGAAAACATTTCTGAGAGAGTCAGCGCTATGGAGATTGTAAATAATTCTCAAACATTTTTTTTGTATTAAAAAAGAAGACTCAACATCAACTGAGTTTCCCCAACTTGGCAAAAACTATAGTGCGCCAACTCTATTAGTAAGATATTTACCAACAACACAGATATTATAATACACAACAACAAAGCTCAGTCCATTATAAGGATCAACAGAACCATAAAACAAAAGTTAATGCAAGACATAATCGCATTAACTTTAATTTATTGTTTTGTTTTGTTTGATACCTGACAAGTTCCTGTAGAAAGTAGGTACTTTGACGTGACGTGCCGAGGAGAGAATAATTGAAGAAACGAAGATTTATAGATTCTGTCAAAACGTCTCGACCGTATCGACAATATATCAATACAAAAATTTTGAACGTATTTGTGTGTATCTGCATATGTTAGAAATGATGGGTGATTTAAGCAAAAATATGCGGGCGTGTGTCAAATTTTTAATGTTTGGACGTGCCTCTTACTGCCTACTACTTCGTATCTACGCACTACTTACAATAGATACTTAATTGATTAGGTTACTATTTAAGCTTCTCACTTAAATTGGCTTGTAACTTGGTGTTAGAATAAATTATCTGTATCGGTATGATTAAATATACTGGATATATTATCCAGTGATCTAACATGATTTCGAGATAAGCCCAGATTTATATATATAATATACATATAAACTGTTTATGTTGTAAAACAGACATGAATGACACGTGGCAAAATGTAAAAATCATAATTATTCCACAAATGTAGACAAAATAAATATCAACAAAATAAATCACCAAAAATATATATCATTGTTTATCTTGTTCTTGTCAAAACAGGATTCAGTTACGTCAAGTAGTCCATGACGCTTGGTCCTAATTAAAAGGGGTTTTCTTTATTGTACTGGGAATAGTCCCGATGACGTCCCATATAAATATTATCTGACACGTTTTTATCTAACGACACTAAAAAAACAATCTGGGTCTCTTCAAGGTAAGATCGAATAGGTATCTTCTAGACCTTCGTGCTCCATAGTTATATCATAACAGATGAGCTAAACTGTGTACATGACAGCAATAAAATAAATATGAAAAAAATATGAGATTACGGTCAAATGAACGTAAAAATAAAAAAAAAAATAACTAGAAGTGGCACTAACCTGCGCTGTATGAGGTGCGTCGTCGGGTCTCAAAGCATGCAGCCTTCCTTCCTGGAACTCAGCGAAGGCGCGCACGGCGGCCGCCGCGTCGCGGTATCGCTTCCAGAGATCCACTGCTTTGTGGTATCTGTGAGGACGAGAGTAAAGACATGTATTAAGGCTATGGTAGGAAGCCTTAAGAGCTCCAGCGCAGGCAAGTGGCCAGTTCAGAAGTGGAACAAAGTCGTAGAACATTTGAAATGAAATGGAAAACGTTTATGCTTCAGGACATATTAAAAGACCGTATTGTACGACCATGGAAAACATTACCCTGGAATGCACGGCCAGCATTACGCAGCCAGTATTTGAAAGCCATGGCTTAGATTATTACTAACCGTTATTTATAAAGCATAAAATTCTTTCACTTCCGTCACTGTACATTTTTGAAGTTGCATTATTTGTAAGAAAAAACCATCATCTGTTTGTAAGAATGGCTGACATTGCGGTACGTAACAGACGAGATAACAACAGACTCTGTAGGCCTAGTTGCAAAACTGAACTCTTACAAAAAAGCATAGTCTGTATGGCACCTAAAATTTATAATGAGATACCGAAGTCCTTTTTAAATCTCAGTGAGATTCGGTTTAAAGTTAAATTAAAACAATTATTAGTAAGTAAGTGCTATAACATTATTAATGACTTTTTAGTTGACGATTTGAAACTTTGACTATTTAATTTTATGAACAATTTACTTCATACAAATATAATTTTAAAAAATTTTATGCCTAATTTTATGGTTAAACATAATTTAAACATTTAATATATTTAAGACCTACAACTGTAACCTACATTATGTTGAAGCAAATAATCTTTATCTTTTATCTTTCTCTTTCTCTTTTATCTTTTGAATACTGGAAGTAGGTACATTCCAGGGTTGTGTTTTATCAGGCTGTGTTTTAGACTCGACATTATAACAAACTGGGCAGGGATATGATGGTGGGACAGTTAAGAAACAAAAACAACAATTATAATAGGTACAGCCTTCATAAAGATAGAAAGCACACCAAAGAAATAAAAAACATATAAATTAAAAATAAAGGCTGATCTTAGACAGTTCAATGTCAGCAGTAAAGTTTGTAAGGAGGAGGTAATCTCCGAAACTACTTATCCGATTTCAAAAAATATTACACCAATATGTAGAACTACCTTCTGCCCACGGCTTCGCCCGCGTGGTACCCGGATAAAAAGTAGCATATGTGTTATTCTGATGCATAAGCTATATTACTGTAAAGTTTCATCAAAATCCGGTCAGTAGTTTTTGAGGAACAGGATGTTCCTCACAAAGTTTCACGTTTATAATATTAGTATTACGTATCATATTATAATCGCGATAGTTTGAAAAAAAGAAAAAAATAGTTCTCTCTTAGAAGTACATTTAAAAAAACATGATCTCCCTGCGAAACTACATACCCACTAATACAACACAAGAAATAAAGAAAAATTGTTTGTTCCACGAAAAAGACTCGTTAAAACCTACAATCATGGTACGAGTATCTGTTTCAAACTTATCATGTACAATAAACTAAATAAAAAAAAAATAACGCGGCTTCCCTTCAATCAGTTTAAACCTAAAATAAAATCTTTTTTCGAAAATCACCCATATTACCGTGTAACGGAATACCTATTTAAAATTTCATTTTCTGATTTGCATGTTTAGATGCTTTAAGTGTGAATGTGAGAGGTGTACAGAGGTATATCTCTGACATGCCAATGTTATATGTTATAAAGAAATGGTCAATAAATTAATCTGAATCTGAAAATACTATTACATATTTTGACTAAATGCTCACCGGCAATAAGTTTCGGGCCATAGTTTAGTGAACTTACTTGTCGCACAGCTGCGTGAGATTGGCGCAAGTGTGCTCATATTGTGCCGCGGCTGCATCCAGGTCTTTCCTCAGGACAGCCGCCACGGAAGGCTCCGTGGAGTCTTCTAGCGGAGCGGCCGCGTCTCGCAAGTCGCCCACCAGCTCGCCGCTGCGACGGCTCAGAGACTCGCTCAGTGTCTGCAAGCAGATGACGATTACACAACCGAAAATAATATCCTGCTAATATTATAAACGTGAAAGGTGTGAGGATGGATGTTTGTTACTCTTTCACGCAAAAACTTCTGAACGGATTTTGATGAAACTTTACAGTTATATAGCTTATACATCAGAATAACACATAGGCTACTTTTTATCCGGGTACCACGCGGGCGAAGCCGTGGGCAGAAGCTAGTAATAAATAATGCTGGACATTTTCACACAGCATCATCTAGCCCGAAAGTAGCAGAGCTTTTGTTATGGGATCTATAGATATATCTACTGACACACTACTTATATTGTTTTTTTTAAAAAATACATACTTACGTATTATACAAAGACGACAATTCGACCCGAGACAAATATTTGCATTTATCCCGCAGCGGGGATCGAACCGCAACCATTTGCGTCTCAGGCGGACCTTCGCCCGTTGAGCCACAGAGGTCGTCAAATAAATATAAAACTGACCTCAAGTTTCTCTGTAGCCTTCAGCAGACGATCATAGTCCACCTGACCCTGCACAGTGAGTAGTTCCACCATGTAGTCGGCCTCCCTGACCGCGCCTTGCACTAGCTCGAGCTGTCTTTCGTACCGCCTCCACAGCTGGAGCTTGGAGCGCAGTCGAGCGCTGAGGTCTCCGCATGCTGCCTCTAGGTCTGCGTGAGTTTCCTATAAAAAACACAACAGCGTAAAGATATTGGTCGATGGTATTGGTACTGAAATGGAACTTAGAACGCCTTCCGACTTAATTTGAGAGTTCCAATCGTCATTCAGCTACAAAACGTCAGGAAAAATAACAAATTATAGTGATAATTAGCCGTATAATCTGGTAGAAATTTCTTACCCCAAACACATATACCGGCTTCTGGCATAATATCAACTTGAGCATGAATCTCCTTCCTCAAGTTTAAGATATATTTATTTCTCAATAAGAATTTATAAATTCACTTTTATGAGAAACCTTAAATTACTTGAAAAAAACTTAATTAACTGGGCTAATCGTAGGTATAAACTACGATACTTCCTTGTAGATATAAACTGAAACATACTAGGCTAGTGATGATGAAAACAAGGTTGGAATCTCACCTGTAAAGCAGAGATGTCACGCTCCACGCCCGTGGGTGACACGACGACCCGCAGACTCGTCGGCAGCGTGTGTAGCGATTGCCTAAGCGCCAGGATATCCCTCCACTGAGTAGCCAGGTCTTCCACCAGCCTGTCACAGGTCTCAGACGCTCGTTCCACCACGTCACTTCCGAGCCGTTCAGCTGACTCGCACTCTTCAAGGGTCAGCCTTGCTTTGCGCTGGCTCTTCTGGCAGCGAATGATACCAGTTTGAACCTGGGCTATCTTCTCCTTCAACAGCAAGCTTCGTTCCAACTCCTCGGATATCTGATCGTCGATGATTCCTGATTGAGTTAGCAGCACACCCACGCGTTCCGATTCCGATGTTGGGAGTAAGCTCAGTCGTCCCAGTTCATTTTGTATTCTGTCGATACGTCCCGTCATGACCTGTAGCCGTTCAATGTAGAGGTTCAGCTCGTCTTCGCTCTTAATGACTCCCTTCAAACCTTCGAGTGCTGAACGGAGCTCCCTCAGCTCTTCTTCGAGGATGTTAAACTTCTCACCGGAGGGTACGTCTCGGTCGGAAATGTTCTGAATAGCGGAAGAGTGAATGTCTCCAATTCTGGTAGCTAGATTACGCCATCTATCCTCGACCTTTGAAAAGTATTGACGCTGCACCATTTCGTCTGATATGGGCAAGATTTCCAGAGCCCTCTCGAACTGTATTCCTGATTCGTTCTTAAGATTGTTGTGGACTTCATGCTGAGCCTTCAACTCCCAGAATCTTCTAAGATTTCCAGTTGTGGTGATGTTTTCTGGATCGATAAATTCCAGTTCTCTATTCGCAATCTTCATCCAACCTTCGATCCTGTCGATTTGATGGTCGTACGACAACCAGGTCTCCTTAAAGGCCGTAAGTCGGGTCAATCTCGAATCGATCTCTTCTTGCAGAGTTAATAATGTTTCGAGATTGGTAGAGCATTCAGATTCCAAGCCCGAGCATACGATCAGGTTTTGCAGACTTTCAGTTATGGACTGAAGTCTGAGCAATTTAGCGTAGTGATGAGATACGTCTTGACTCAAGGATTGATAAAGGTTGATATATTGTTCGTGATCCAAGGATGTCACGTTGGTCAGATCTGGGACTCTCTGTTGAGCAACAATGAGCCATTGCTGTTCTTCTTTCATTCCGTGCATCAAAAGCGTCCATCTTGAGGCAGCTAAAGTCATTTGTTGCGCACGACTTGCTGCTTTGTCGATAATCACAGTTGCTCGGTCATGCAAGGAGTTATGGAGGGGCGCGTATTTGTTCTTTGTCTCATTATCCAGGTTATCTTCCAAAGATTCGAGAATGGCTCTACAATGACTTAGATTGACGAAGAACTTTCTGTGCTTCTGAATTTCTTCGTGCAGATGATCCAAGTCGGTTACGATGATCTTTCCGTCCAAAAGAGCCTCCGCGACATCTGTGATTTGACCGAAGTCTTGCAAGGTCTGCTCGTATTCTTCAGCCAACGATGCTAGTTGAAGAAGGCGATCCCTTTCGGTGTTGATAACATTTTCCATTTGTTTGGTATCGTCTTCACAAGTGTACAGTTTGGATGGACATTCTCTACTTGGATTGAGTTCCAGGAGGATGCGGTATATCTTAAACGTTTTCAGAATAGTTTCAAAGTTGTCCACATTATCAGATTCAATTTTATCAAGTCTATCAAGTTTTTGTTGAGTAGGAATTTCGGATAGTATTACATTATCTAAACTAGACTTGACTCTGTCAACGGACTCTGTCAGTTTCTCTGTGTCATTTAAGAATTTGACCCATTCCTTTTCAACATCTTTCACTTTCACTGAGCTTTGCTTACTCAAAGTATTAACTGCGTCCACTTGACGCGTTAACGTCTCAATTAGAGTGATGATCTCTTCGTTAACTTCGACAACTTCTATAATTTCCTTCAAATGCTTAACGTAGCTTTGCAGAGATTTGAGTCGCTCAGTCTCCTCTAGAGATGTTTTGGTTCCAGAAATTGTTTGTCTCTGGATCTTGTAATGGATCTCTTCTAACCAAACCGATATCGTTTCAATTACTATGATAATACTCTTTTCTGTTACTAAATAGTCACGGCCCTCAACAGCATTTTTAATTTCATCTAATCCTTTGTTAATAACTAAATCGTAAGACTTTTCTAAGGATGGTTCAATAGTAGCGATAGTCATGGAATCATCTGGAATACTCTTTTGCGGTTCCATCGCTATCTGAGTTCGTTTTTCCAGGGCATCGAGCAGTCTTGCTTTTTCAGACCTTCGAGGGACTACACTCTTGCTTGGAGATGGTGACTTTGACTTTGATCGCTGGACAACATCAGAATACGTCAGCTTGTGCTGGCCAAAAAATTGTTGCTTATGTAACAGTGGACTGGCCAAGATTCCCTCATCGATTGATGATGGATCTTTGCTCGAGAAGTCATCGCTCGTCGGTGTTTCAGACATCGACAGTTCCGTATTAATGAGATCCGATAGGCTCTCAGGGGTCTGAACAGGAGAATCCTTCTTCTTCGATTTCCTCTTCCTTTTCTGTTTATCGCTGCTAAGAGATTGAGGTCTTTCTTGGAATCCACGTTCGCTGTCCAGGAAATCCGTGGTTGATTGTGGGACAGAAATCTGGGCGCGCAGGTGGATTTCATAAGGTTCGTCCGTGGACGTTGATATGGAGTCTTCTGAATACACTCTTGGTGAAGTCTGTTGGTGGCTGTCCACGGTGACCACTTCCCTTATTCCAAAGTCAAGCGGAGGCACCACCGGTGTCGGTTCTCTAGGTGTTCTTGGAGATGTTTGCTGGGTGATATCCATACTGGCCGTTTCTGTCTTGAGCTGTTCTATTTCAAGGGCAGTTACACTCTCCGGTTCTCTAGGAGTAGTTTGCTGGGTGACGTCTGTTCTGATAACTTCTGTGATAACAGACACTTCAGGTTCACGCGGAGTTGTCTGTTGAGTAATATCTGCTGTGGTGATTTCAGTGCTCAATACAGGAATGACTTCAGTTTTTCTTGGTGTGGTCTGTATAGTGACATCTGTAGTAATGACTTCAGTACTGAGGACTGGAACAACATCAGTTTTTCTCGGTGTTGTTTGCTGAGTGACGTCAGTCGTTATAACTTCAGTTGTTACTACAGTAACCCCCGGTTCTCGTGGAGTAGTCTGTACAGTGTTGTCTGTTGTGATGACTTCAGTGCTGATAGCAACATCTTCAAGCTCTCTCGGAGTAGTTTGCTGAACGCTGTCTGACCTTACGATTTCAGGGACGAGTTTCGGTTCATGTGGAGTAGTCTGCTGAATACTGTCAACCGTTTCAATGAAAGTCAAATCAAGATTTGGCACTTCTTCTTCTCTTGGTGAGGTTTGCTGAGTGTTATCAACAGTGATTACTTCCTTTCTTGGAGAAGGCACTCTGACTTGTTCAATTACCTCCGGTTCTAGTGTATCAGACTGTGTGAATGTGCTGACTAGAGGAACTTCAGGGGTCTGAATGCTAATTTCAGTTACTTGTTTCTCCTTTATAGGTGTTGTCGAAGTCTCCTGATCAATTTTCTCCTGTTGTACAGTCTGAATGTTCATTTCAGTAGTTTCAGTAACCATCTCAGTGCTCTTCTCATCTTTTTCTATTACTGGAACAGGTGAAGTTTGCATTTCTCTAGCTTCAGTCACGGGCCTTTCAGGCTCGTCTACTTTGATAGGTTCTGGTACTACGATAGGGGAAGTTTGAGAATACTTTTCTTCAGGAGTGCTGATATCCTGAGGTATGACTTGAGTTGTAATTTCAACCTTTTCTATTTTTTCTGGTGATGGTATTCTACTTGTCTGGATTTCAGTATCGGACATCTCTACTTTTTCAACAACAGTTTGAGTATGTGCCTCTTTGTCTTCCACTGGTGTTGTTTGAATTACAGCCTCGATTACAGGAGTAGGCGATGTCTGTAATTCAGTATCTAAGGTCTCTGGTCTAGGCGGAAGCTCGATCTCCACAACCGGCTCCGGAGAGGTCTGTATTGAACCTTCTTGGACAGCAATTTCTTCCAAAACAGAGACAGGGTAGGTTATAGTTGTATGCACTTCAGTCTTCACCGTCTCTGGGCTGCTGTGGACACATTCTTCGACAATTTTTACTGTGTCAATATCAGATGCTTCGCTTATCGTGCGATAGGATTCATCTTTAGGGGAAGTTTCAGCGACTTTACCCTGCTTAGGAGTCTCAGGTTTGACCTCAGGCTCTAGCTCTAGCTCTGGCTCGGTAGTGATATCAGTTTCTTCAGTTGGCTTTTTCTTACGTTTGTCTTTCTTCTTTCTATCTTTCTTAATGCAAACAGGTTCTAAAACTTCATGCGGCGAACCATCTGGAGTCTCCTCTGATTCAGTCGTACCGAGTTTTGGATACGTTGTTTCTTCACTGACGCCATGTTGTTTGCGTTTTTTCTGTTTCTTCTTGCGTTCTGGTGGTGGAGGGGCAACAGAAACCTCAGCTTCGTAGCCTTCTTCCGCAGCTATCGATTCGGAATCTACGAACGAATCCGGTTCTGGTTCTTGTACAGTTGGTTCTAAGACCTCCTCAGTAGGTTTCGGGGATTCGACTGCTGGTGGTGAAGGCGGTAGTTCCACATAATGGCTCAGTGAAGAACTATCTGTGCCAGCTATACTCTTGTCCATTTCGATAGCCGGTTCCGTTGGAATAGGTTCACTACTCACACTATGCTTCTTTTTCTTTTTACTTCTCTTAGGTATTGACTCTGGAGATGATATTTCTGTAGGCGGTTGAGTCTTTTCGACAACATCAGTTGTTGGAACTTTGAATTCTTCTCTGGTTATCTTCAATTCACTTGGCAAATGGACGTCGATATCCTTTCTAACAATTATGGGATCCTTAGTGTCAAAACCTTCAACTTGGTAGTCCAGTTTTACTTTGGGATCAGTCTTCTTTGTGACATCAGCCTTAGTTATAGACAAAGAAATGTCTACCGTTTGTTGTGACGTGCCTTCCGCAGTGGTACTGTCTGGTTTGGGTGCAGATACCAGAACAGACTCGAAGCCTCTCATATGAGTGTCTTTACGTTCAGCATCAAGAAGCAGCGTGACGTCATATTTTGGGCTTTGTTTTGCAGCAGGTTGAGAAACAAATTGTGTTGGCTGAGTCTGTGAAGGGATTTCTTTCTGTTCAGGTTGCCCAAACGCAGCAAGAAGTTGGTTGACGCTGTCTGAAGAACCTTGTACCTGCGGTTCAAATTGCCTAATGTATGAAACCTCTGAAGATTTGGGAGCTTGTTTTGCGTTACTTTCAGCTATAATCATGTCGACTTCGATTGGTTCAACCCCAACAGATGATTGCAACGGTGCTTTTACAGTCACGATTTGACTTGTGTTTTTCTCTGTTGTCTTTGTGGTAACAACGGAGACGGAAGGAGTCTCGCATTGGAATCCTTCTTGGGTAATAAACTCCATTGTAGATTCTGTAATGCTCTTTTCTGGTTCTGGTTTAAGTTGTGTGAGCATAACATCAGACTTGTCAGTGCCCCCTAAATCAATTGAACTAGCTTCTTTAGGTGACAGGGTCTTAAGTATTATTGATGATTTTGGTTCCTCAACTTGTGTTGTATTTTCTTTGGTGGTAACAATGACTGCAGGCTCAACAGTTTTAATTGCTTGAGTCGTAACTTCTGGAGTAAGCACATCTTTAAAGGATTCTTTGAGGTCTTCTGGAGTTTGAACATCCTTTACAAAATCTTTGATTTCTTGAGCCGTAAATTCTGATATTTGAATATCCTTTACGCTGTCTTTAATAACTTCAGTGGTGACTTCTGGTGTTGAAACATCAGTTACGGTTTCTTTAATAATTGAAGTCTTGTCTTCTGGTGTTTTAATATCTCCTACAGTGCCTTTGGTAGCTTGGGTCGAAATTTCAGGTGTTTCTAATATTTCTGTCTGTTTGTGCTTTTTTATAGGATACGTAGGTACCTTAGAAATGCCAGTGTGGTCGCTTTCACTTTCAATCAGGTTCATTGTGATACCGGCAATAGTGTCTTTTACAGTTTCTGTTAAGACATCAATTTGAGGAGTAACAATGTTTATCAGTGCGATTGGTTCTTTCTGTACCTCAGTTGTAGCTCCTGTTGTCTGAGTGGTGGTAATTACACTGACTTCATCTTTAGGTCTAATAGGTTCTACAGGCTGCGAATCCATTTGCGGCTCTTTTTGAGATACAACGGGTTCGTTTTCTTTCTCTGCTAATCCATTTGACTTTGGTTTTTCCTCTTTTTCTGTTTTATCTTCAACCGATGGTGATTCTGTAACTGGTTTATCTTCAACAGATTTTGGTAGACTTGAGGAGGCTAAATAATCAATTTCACCCCCAATAAAGGTCTGTGTAACATCAATTTTAGTCGTGGGAACAGTTGTATTTTCTTGCTTAACGGATACTGTGATGTGAGGTTCTGTTGTCTGAATAACTTCTTGTATCGAATGAATGATTTGTTCAGGTCCTTCGGTCGTAACTTTTTTGCTTGAAGACGTTGTAGTCATTTGAGAAGTGGTTATTGTTTCCTTCGTAGAATTTTCTGTTTCACCAGTCCTTAATTTTTTTGTAGTGGTGATAGTGACACTACCAGCTGGTGTCACTAGTTCTTGAACGGTAGTGGTTGTTTCAGGAATATCATGCGAGGGAGTCGTTTTAAGAGTTTGCAACTCTTTCTTATTTGGTGTTTCAGTTACTGTTGTAGTACTAATCATTTCTATCGGTTGAACTTCCTTGGTGACTGTAGAGGGTACAATCACATCAGGCTCATCGACTTTCGTTTGTCGGACGATATGAATAACCCCATGTTTAGACGTAGACGTTTCTGGTATGTCTGGTTGCTTTTCTGTCTCTTTTGTCGCAACAACTTGTACAAGTGGTGATTTTTGAGATACAGACGAACTTTCCACCTCACTGCTAATCAGACTTTTTGTTATATCAACCAGAGTGGTGTCTTTTGCTTGTCGCTTAGCTATTGTTTCTTTATTGATAGTTTCGGTTTGGTGTGGCACGACAGATGTTTTTTCATTGATGTTTTGCAAAGGTACTTTATCTTTCGCACCAGGTTGGCTAATTTGAACATCGATCTCAGCTGTGATCGTCGAATCAGGGATAAATTCATCATCAGGTTCTTCAACAATTTGTTCCGTGACATGTTCTTTGCCATCAATTATTTGTACCTGTTTGATAATTTTGATGCGTTTGGTTTTAACGCCCTCTGTCTGAACATTGTGAGAAATTTTAGGTTCTTCTTCAATGATCTGAACATCGTCAGGTTCTTCAATTACTTCTTCTGTAACATGTTCTTTACCATCGATGATTTGAATGTGTTTGACGATACGCTTGCGAGTTCTTGTAATTTTTCTGGTCACTTTTTGAACCACAGTAGATACGTTGGAAGAAGATGTTTCAACGGTCGAGTGTTGTACACCGTGGGTGACAAATGTTATTTGACCTTCATGTGGCTCTTGCACTGAGTATTCTTGAATAGTTTGCTCATTGTCTTCAGATGGTAAAACTTCATGGGATTCTTGAACTGTAACAGCTTGAGTAGGTGAAGTCTCTCTATCTTGAGATGTACGGATAATGGTTTGAGACTTTGTTAATTGGGAATGGATTCCATATTCACCTTCTTTTTTCATAAAATCTTCCATTAGCCTATTCAATTCTTGTTCTTGCATAGCTTTATCTACTGGGATTTTACTGTCTCCATCTTTTGGAGGTTTTTTATTGTCTGAATTATCATCTTGCGGTGATTTGTCGTCACTTGGCGGTGACTTGTCACTTGGCGGTGACTTGTCGTCTCGTGGTGGTAACTGATCATCTCGTGATGGTGATTGGCCACTGCCTGGCGGTGACGGGTCATGGCGCGGTGACTTGTCATTTCGAGGAGATTTGTCACTGCGATGTGAACTGTCATCTCGAGGTGACTTGTCATCTTCGGGTTCTTGGTCATCCTTTTTCTTAGATCCTGGTGGTAAATGTGGTTGGTCGCCTTTATGAGTGGAGTCATCAATTTCTTCAAACTGAACACCACCTTGTTCTCTGACATTGATACAAACTCTTGGTATTTGTTCTTCAAACATTTCAACATTGTCAGGTTCTTCAATTATTTCTTCGGTGACGTGTTCTTTGCCGTCAATGATGACCACCCTTCGGATGATTCGTCGCCTTGTCTTTACTATTCTCTTCGTGACTTGTTGTACGACAGCAGTCACACTAGACGACGAAGCTTGTACTTGAGTCGGGAATTCACCTTCAGCTAACTGAAGTATTTCCTCAGGCTTCATTCCCTTCTCCATCTGAATAACCATGTCGGGCCTAGACGTAAATTCCTGTACTGTGACTTCCCCTCCTGGTAGGCTGGATATAACTTTCCCTCCGTATGTTTGATACTGCATGGTTTGGACGCCACCATCAGCCATTGTAGTCGAAGAAGCTCCCTTGTCTTCTCTTAATGTGACTTGAGAGAACGAGTGTTCCTGTGGGATGCCCTCGCTGGACAGTATATGATGCGTATGCTGCTGAGTTTGCATCATTTGTTGTCTCGTTACCAACGTCTTTCTGATTTTTCTGACAATGATTCTCTTGGTGCCATCAGCATCGACGACCACTTCGGTTGTAGTTTCATCGGGTTCGACCATAACAGTTTCAAACGACTGTGGCGTGCTATGTGTAATGTTTAGCTGAGTATCTTTATGGATTTTGTCATCTTTATAATTAGCATCAACAAGCAACGTCTTTTCATCAATCTTCTGCTCTCTGACGACAGGCCGACTGGCTATCTCTATAGTCTCATGGCCACCATCGGAAATTGTTTGTGTAACACGAATGTTTTCAAGGATGTCTTTTTCAGTAGAATGTGGGTCGCTCGTTTGGACCTCGACTTCCTGCGGTGGTGCGCAGGACAAAGATACGTCATGTGTAGCTACAACTTGCGGTTGGCAGATCACAGACTTGTCAGCGACAGATGGTGGATCGGACATAAGACTCTTACCTGTTTGAGTCTCGATCGTCGCTGACGGTTTCTCCTCTGCAACTTTAGGACTAGGTTTGCTCTCTTGAACCACAAACGTCTTTTCACTTGGTTTCTCCGACACTTCTTGTACTAGAGAAAGTTTTACAGGTTCCTTGTGAATAACTTCAGTTCTTGGACTGACGATCTCTTCAGGCATTGAGGTAGAGTCGATTGTCCTGTCCGTTTGTGAGTTGTCTTCCTCCACGACCTCAGGGGCTCTTATGACCAGAAGCACTTGCCTTAACCTCTCTATCTCTACTATGACTAGTTGTCGCGTCTCTTCCAACGCCTTTTGCATCTCAACTAACTTCACCCTCAAAGACTGACTAGATTCATCTTGATTTATCACAGTTATCGACTTGAGAATAATCTCATACTCTTCGTACTCTCGAATGTACCTCTCGTATATTTCAATATACCTAATAATATCTTCCTCGGCGAGTGCGTCTGTTTGTACGGACTCCTTGAGGCCGCTGTTAATCGCTTCGAGCCATTGGTCGAGTTTGAGAATCTTTGCTTTCTGTTCCTCGATCTCTATGGCTTGGCGAGCAAGTTCCACTTTCGCGTCCTGAAATTACAAACAAATTATATTCTCAGTATCTGAACCAAATAATATAACGCCGCTTACGAATAAATTAGATAATAATAATTATCTAATTAGAAATAGGCGCAAAAAGGTGGTGGCAATGAAAACATTTCGTGAAATAACAATTGACTACTTCGGTGGCGCGGCGGGTAAGTAGCCATCTGCGACGCAAACGGTGCGGGTTCGATTCCCGCTGTGGGACAAATGTTTACATGTTCTACATTTTTTTCGGGTCTGGGATACCACGGTATTCTTAGTTCCTCATACTCACGACACATCCTAGTTTGGTGTCAGGATAATTTATGTGTCTCTTGAGTTGTTTATTTATATATTTCTTATGTTTAGACGTGCATCTGATTACTACTTGATTTGGTAATACTCAACCGATTTCAAAAATTAATTCACCAATATTTAGTATCAATCTTCAGGTTAGACATCTTACTAATATTATAAACGTAAAAGTGTGTGAGGATGGATGTTTGTTACTCTTTCACGCAAAAACTACTGAACGGATTTTGATGAAACATTACAGTAATATAGCTTATACATTAGAATAACACATAGGCTACTTGTTATCCGGGTACCACACGAGCGAAGCCGTGGGCAGAGGCAGACTAGTAAGCTATAAATTATCCAGTTAAAAATAAAATCGCTTTTCAAGGTGGTCAAATTTTGCAACGTTAGTCGATAAAAATAACGGATACCACGCCAGCGAATCCTTTGGCAGTTATATTATAATAATGAACAAAAAAGCTAACCTTCCTTACCTGGATGGTGGTGATACCCTGTCGCGCCTGCATCAGCAGTCTTGAGATTCGTGTCCTCATGGCGATCAGATCCTTCAGCAGCTCCTGCACCTCCTGCTCCTGGCGGTACTCCATGACCTGCTGCTCCAGCAGCTCGGCCGCTTCTCCGCACTTCACCAGGATATCTACACCCTCCTGGAATACAAAGCGAATGATGTTCAATCACAAACTTCTCATGTAGCTGTAGGCGTCTACAAAAAAACTAAGAGCGAGCGAACATAGTAATTATCATTAATTAGCGGATTTCTCAGGTAGAATAATCTAATTACGTCTGTAATCCCCATATATACTTTTTATGAGATGCTTACTTCCAAAGTATATATATAATGTCATTTATTTATTTTTTAAATGTTCATTATCAGTATAATTTGACTTGTAACAAATTACAGCAATAAATGAACTATGAACTATAGAGGAGATGTGCGAGGATATCAAATAGAGGGTAGTCAGAGATACGTTAAAACATCATATCTGTGACTTGTCCACTCATCGATGCTTATTGGAACACTAAACGACGGCTATGCCTGTAGGGCATGCCGGTTGCCTCACGTATTTTCCATAAGCGCACACAAATCTTAATATTCGTATTCTTATATTAACAATTATTATAATTCCTGACATATTTTTTCATATATGATAATTGACACTTAATTTTGTTTTGTATACCTACCTATTCACTAGTGTTATTATTTAATAATAATACTAATAATAATACTGATCATTTTTCACACAGCATCATCTAGCCCCAAAGTAAGCAGTGCTTGTGTTATGGGAACTACATGACTGATTACATACATAAATATTATTCATAGAAAACACCCATACCCGAGACAGATTAATGCGGATCATACAAACATTTGTCCCGCAGCGGGAATCGAACCCGCAACCTTCTGCGTCTCAGAAAAAAAAATATAATGTGATAAAATTAATAATTTTATCTTAATCATAATCACTTGGAATCAATTACGCAGTACTTAAATCTTCTCTTACACAAGGTTTTAGTAAATATTTAAAACCTTGTAAATGTAAACCTTGTATATTTGACTCGGGTCTGGGCGTTTTCTATGTATAACATGTATGTATTTACAAAAAAAAAGTATATGAGTAGTATATCAGTCACGTAGTTCCCATAATACAAGTTTTGCTAAGTTTGGGGCTAGATGATGCTGTGTGAAAAATGTCCAGCAATTTTTTTTTTAATAAAACTGCCTAATTGCCTCCATGTCGGATGCCTTCGGACGGCCTAACTACTCTTCTTGAATTAGTTCATATGGGTCTTTATCGCTTTGACCTTTTTTATTATACCCCACGTTTCGATTGTTTTGCAAAAGCCGTGATCACTGGTTGTCCAGTTAAAACATATAATTAAGGTCACATCTTATTTTGTACTGCTGGAAAAAACATTTTTTTATATTTTTTCCCTATTCTAAATGTTAACCAACCTGACCAAACACTTAAATACAATTTTAGTGTTTTCGTGTACAATTTTTGAATTCGCTGAATTTGAAAGAGCAATAAATTGTAAGATATCAAAAAACCAAGAAATAATAAATCCATTTGCCGTTGAATAACAAAAACCTATTTGGTTACCTTTGAGCTGATATCATCACCTTATCTCATTGAAATGCATCATACATAATAATAAAACGAAAAATAAACATTGCATCACTCTTCTCAGTAAATTCTAAATTTATCCATGACGGGCTAGTTTAGCTATTTTAATCAAGTATCAAGTACCTACATATTGCTTAAAAGTTGCTAGAAATGTCTCATTAATCCTATGATTTAGGGCCACAGTTGTGAAAACATGTGCTTTCAGTTTATCTTAATGCTTGTCTGGTTTTAGTTGTGTAACTTTTGTAACGTTTTCAATACAAACTCTCTTAAACTAAGTATATTTGCTTTAAAAAAAAACAAAGTTGTCTACTATTATTTCAATAAACTCGTGAATTTCTTTCAATTGATATTTTATGTTTGTAAATGGTATGATCAAGTCACTATAAATAACTTTCAATCATTAAAATAATTTTACGGATAACTTAAATTTTATAAAATGTAATAATCAGCTTGAAAATAAAAAATAAAAATTCAGATATTTTTTAATAAATTTACTTCTATAGATATTTTTTAAATTTTAATGTAAGTTAATTGGAAAGTTAATGTTATATGCTACTTACTATAGTTTCCTCGGCAAGATAAAAGTCATTAAGTCACAATCACTTAACATGAAGCACCTGATCGTATCAATGATCTTACATCGTAAAATTTAAATTCATATAAATTTAAGAGTCTAATATTTTTTCGTAAAGTTCGTATTCGTTCGAGTGTCCCCCGTCCGGCTTCGCGCATTAGTGCCCTAGAATGTGATGCCAAACACTGAACTGTATTATTAACTCCATGTCGTAATACTTGTGTACCTAAATAACGTCATCACTTGTTGAAACATCACTATTCACTGCCAAGGCTGAGAGCACCTTTAGAAGTAACAATATTCCATTTTGGATATAAACGTGACGCCACCCAAATGCCATTCTAGTTTTGTACACTCATCTTCACAATGTATGGGACGGGCAGGATTATACATTTATAATGGAAGCGTATGCAAAGCCTAATTGGCTATGACGTTCATGATATTATTTACAATGAAACTCACCTTCAGTCCGGTTTCCATCGCATCAAGGCTCTCATCCGGAAGGTCCGAGAGCTTGGTCTGCACATCTTTGATCTCTTGCAGCAGACTTTCAATATCGTTAGATAACTCATCCTGAGAACACACGCATTGATTAGCTACGCACTCATTTGTACAGTTATGATGCGGAGCCAAAAGATCTTCGTAAAAACTGTTCGCGTAAGATGCGGGCATTTTGTCATTACTGAATATAAAATTAATTCAAATTCAAATGGAACATACTGATCAAGCTATAATTGCAGCCAACTAAATCATCATTGAAGACGTTACTGATTCTGTTTTGGACTTCTTCCAAACCGTAAATCAGCCACAATGCGGCTGGGCTCTAACGTAAGCTTGAATGAGCAAATGGTCAGATGTAAAACTCAAGGATTCCACATTAATAGGAACTCGATGTTCTCCGAAATCGTACGTTACATCTGCAAACTATACAATTTGAAAAGGACCAATTTACATATTGTACAAACTCAGCGAATCATTTCTCAGAATAACTTTTGCTTCCACATCATACTCATGAAAAAAACCAAACAGGGTGAACAGCAGTCCATTAAGATCATTCCAGATGCATGGACATGTTAGCAACGTATTGTACAACATCAAATTAAAGAAAATAGACCTTTAAACAGTTTTGGCATGACATGCGATTCGAATTAAATTCAATCGGCCACATTCTGCTGAGTTTGGTTATCGGCTTCAAAAACATCGAAAACAACAAATAAAGCCAATTCATTAAGGGTTCCGCACCTACAAGTAAGTATTTGTTTCAGATCAAAACAGGTGTTCACAAGAACAAAGATCGTCAGGGTATTTTTAATTCGGAATTTAGTACACTTGAATACTTGAGAGACACAGCTTTCTGGTAAAATAATAGTAGGTAAATACCTACGTCAACATTTTAGATAATTAAGATTTAGGTAAGTAGGTGAATTATTTACGAGGTTTAAATTCCACATGTGACACATCTATGTTTAACACTGAGAAATTTTGTGAGAGGATATAGAAATTAAGAGTACATCTTCAATTTATTATTTATTTTTTGATTTTATAAAATGTTTTACTAATCCAAAAGTTATGTCGCCCAAGAGTTCATAGTTAGTTTGAGTCACATTAATTCGGCCGGTGATTAGCGAGTAAAGCGTGCCAGACACACTGACAAGCGGAATTTACGGTACGAAATACCATCATTTCAATTAAATTTGGGCACAACGAACAACAAAGAAAATCACAAGACAATGGGAACTCCAATAGTAGTTGAGTCAAATACGAAATAGGGTCTTGCAACACAGAAAGTGCAAAATTGGCAAATAGGACTGACCTGCTCAGAAAAGACAGAGCTTATTTTTATTACTGGTTCATAGTTCTGGGTTCTAGAGTCCTTTGCGGATTCAAAATATGCCCATCAGATAATTTGCATCTGATCTTTCATAATTGGATTTCAACTGTAAGCCAAAATCATCTAGAAACAACTTTTGGAATAAAGCGACATGTCGTCGATCGTCTCGTAGTGGCCAATCTGACTACCTATCAT